>JASDDO010000004.1:265208716-266458716 GCA_030015575.1 Agapanthus africanus
GCTATTGAAGTGAAGGACCGGTCTACAAAGGTTGTATTTCCGTTATCACTTAGAAGTAAAGTAGTTTACTTTATGTTTCGTATGATTCTCTAGTTAACGATTCTAGTTTAGGGTTCTTTAAAACGGAAAATTTTTGAAAATGGCATGGACGATGCCTCCCAAAACCTTTCTGTCATTCATAGGAACCCTACAAGATCCTAGAGCAGGCACATCAGTCAGCCTTTAGCATTCATCCAGGATCCACCAAGATGTACCGTGACGTGACAGACATTTACTGGTGGGAGGGAATGAAGCGCGATGTTTCGGACTTCGTTTCGAGGTGCCTGACATGTCAGCAAGTCAAGGCTGAGCATCAGAGACCGGCTGGAGAGTTGTAGCCTTTACCCGTGTTGGGCTTCCCTTGCACCTAGTCTAGGGTTTGGTAGCATCACTCATGCCATTTTATCTAAAAGGTGCAAAGCAAGAAAACAAAGAATCATGCTAGAATTTCTAGGGTAACAAAGTTTATAACACATACAAAGAAGTAAAGAGATAAGGATTAAAACCTTTGTAGTCCGTTCCTTCGCTTCATAAGCTCCGTGTTGAGGTCCCTTCGCTGCGATCATCAAGAACTCCGACACTAGAGAGGCTTCATGAGGTGAATGAGGCACCTTGCTTGTATTCTTCATGATCTAAGATGGTCTACCTTGAAGAATCTCAAACCTAAGCTAACACTTCACTAAAGTAGTTATTAGAGAAGTGAACACCCTAATCTAAGTGGCTAGAATAGATGAGGATGATGAAGTAGGAATAATGCTCTCTTTTGTTTTCAAATTCTCACTAAATATCATCATAAAAGAAAAACCTAGTGAAGCTTTTTCAAGAGCTCATGGAAGAAGAAGAAGATAATCCTTTTGTGATGAATAATGAATTATTGTTGTGGTTACTTATTCAACCATGAGTTAAGCATGAAGGGTTTTAACTCATGTAGAGAATAAACTAGAGTTAATGGTTTGGATTGGGTTAACAAATATCTACACAAAATATTAAAGCTAAAGACAAAGTCAAAGCTTCATGCAAAAGCTAACCCTAATCCAAACCCTAACCAAGTTTAAACCCTAAACCAATGTTGAATTTGTAACCCTAACATGTTACAATATTATATATCACATATACAATATATTTTGTAACAAAAGAAAATAATACAATTAACATATATCGCATATATATCAATGTATTATCCCGTGAGAAAATGAATCAATAAAGAGAGCTTATATTAGTTAACGTAATGTAATATATCACATATATAATTATACATTAAATTATCGAGTCATCTCTTGATCCGACAATCCAGCTATATTACATACAACCGACTAATATAACATGTACCAATTCATCGAATCAACACTTGATCCGATGACCCGGCTATATCACATATACCCGACCAATATCTCATATCGCGAGAATAGAATACGGTATCTCATAGTGTATTATTCTCGGTCCCGCACATATCACATATGTGATCCTACTCCGTTTTGCCTGAGCCAGGAAACCTCTGTGTAGGACTCTAAAGAATCGTCAATACGCCGGCAGTAGGTGATGATCATATCAAACACCCACAAGCTGCAAGTGGTCAGCTAAACGTAACAGCCACCCAGGTATTGAGCGATCAGAAGATCAACAAGCAAGCCTGTACATTCTCTTGTGAATCCAACTAGTAACACTACCGTACAGTCCGGTCTCTTCGTATGATATGTCGCATATCCAGTCTAGGGGTGGTAAACGACAGACCCCAGTAACCGATAAGTCGTGTCGATGTGAGGCTCATAACAGGTCAAGAAACTACTGATAACTCTTACCGGTAGCACTCCATATTAGCCCTGGCCAGGGACTTCAAGTTATAGCCAATCGAACACAGCACAACATCAATTCCTTATACCGGGAGAGAAGAAACCCCTCCTATCGCACATTGCCTCCATGTGATTCGGGACTGTGCCCAAAAGCCACCATTTTGAACGCCCTCTTGGACGTGGTAAGGTGGAAATCAAAGCACAGTGGGAATCATATAAGACTCTATGACGATCTCGGGTTTACAGACTAACCTGTACCAGTGTCACCGGAGAACTGCTCTCTGACGATTAGTATAATACAATCTAGGAGTTCTCGGCGAGTCCGTTTAGTGTACCCAGTCTCCACTAAGCACCCATACACCATCTTTGATATCAAACACCGATGGATATGGGATCATCCATCGCCCATCATATTGGTCAAGATGCGTATACGCTAGTCTACTTTGGTGTATCGATGCCCTGTCTCGATACACCCTCGACTAGGAACAGTTATAGGATGTACTCTATGACTGCCCTGGCCCCACTAGTATGATCTCATTATAGTCCCAGTAGTCAAGTACATATCCTAAGGGCTTTATCAACATGTGAGAGCAAGACAGTAAACCAATACAAGTCAACATGTTAAAACAAAGTGAAACCAGATAGCATACTATCATATCGAGCAAGAAAGTCCTCACTATATATATCCAAGCATCCACTATAATATACATCATATGTACAACAATGGCCTCTATGGCATATATACAACTAACAATCTCCCACTTGCACTAAGGTCAGCTGTTGTAGTATCCCATACCCAACATCCCGAAGAGTCTCTTAAATTGTATCTGGGGAATGGCCTTCATGAGTGGATCCGCAGTGTTGTCCTTCGTGTCAACTCTCCTAACCTCGATTTCGCGGCGATCAACTGTCTTCCGGATCAGGTGATACCGCCTCAGAATATGTCTGGACTTCTGATAGGACCTGGGTTCCTAGGCCAAAGCCACAGCTCCATTGTTATCACAATACAAAGGTATTGGATGCTCAATGGAAGGAACCACACCAAGTTCAGTGATGAACTTCTTCATCCAGACAGCCTCTTTGGCAGCATCGTTAGCAGCGATGTATTTAGCCTCCATCGTCGAGTCTGCCACGGTTTCTTGCTTGTAACTCTTCCAACAAACCGCCCCTCCATTTAGGGTAAAGACAAATCCTGAATGCGACATAGAGTCATCCTTATCACTTTGGAAGCTTGAATCGGTAAAGGACTCCACCTGGAGTTCTCCGTTACCATACACCAAGAACATCTCCTTAGTTCTTCTCAAGTACTTGAGAATATTCTTCACAGCTGTCCATTGACTCTCTCCAGGATCTGCTTGATACCTACTCACTACACTTAGTGAGTATGCTACATCGGGTCTGGTACATAGCATCGCGTACATGATAGAGCCTACTGCCGAAGCATAAGGTATCCCTTGCATGCGAGCTCTCTCCAAATTAGTCTTGGGAGACATCTCTTTGGAGAGAGTCGGTCCAGAGATCGTGGGTTGGTTACCACGCTTGGATTCTTCCATACTAAACCTCTTTAGTATGGTGTCAATGTACCTGGATTGGGACAATCCCAGTATCCATTTAGATCTATCTCTATAGATCTTTATTCCCAAAATGCAGGAGGCATCACCTAGATCTTTCATTGAGAATCTATGTGATAAGAAGAGTTTGACCGAGTGCAGCATAGGAACATAATTTCCTAACAAGAGTATGTCATCCACGTAAAATACGAGGAAAACAACTTTACTCTCTGCAACCTTCTTGTAAATACAAGGTTCATCTACGTTTTTGATGAAGTCAAACTCATTGACTACCGCATCAAAATAGATGTTCCAACTCTGCAATGCCTGCTTTAACCCGTAGATGGATTTAAGCAGCTTGCACACTTTTCCGCTGCTCCCACTATCTATGAAGCCCTCTGGCTGAGTCATGTATACGCACTCCTCTAAATCACCATTTAGAAAGGCGGTCTTAACATCCATTTTCCAGATTTCATGGTCATGGTATGCAACAATGGCAAGTAAGATCCAGATGGACTTAAGCATAGCCACTGGAAAAAAGGTTTCATCATAATCCACACCTGGTCGTTGACGAAAACCCTTTGCAACAAGTCTAGCTTTGTAAGTCTCAACTTTTCCATCTACACCAAGTTTCTTCTTAAAGATCCACTTGCTTCCAATGGGTTTTACCCCTTCAGGAGCAACTTCCAAAGTCCATACTTTGTTAGTGTACATGGATTCCATCTCAGATCGCATTGCATACAGCCATTTCACATAGCCCCCACTCGTGATGGCCTGCTCGAAGCTAGTCGGGTCATCATCTTCCATGATGCAATCCTCACTCCCACCATCTATGAGAAAACCGTAGTATCTCTCAGGTGGATGAGGAACCCTACTAGATCGGTGGAGAGGCTGAGGTTCGTTAGGAACTACTGAATCCTCTGGTTCTACCAAATCTTCTGTTGCAGTTTGTGTAGCTGGAACTTCTTCCAGTTCTACCTCATTGCCACTAATTTCTTTTTCAAGAAATTCCTTTTCTAAAAAGGTGGCATGTTGAGATACAAACACATTTTGTTCCTCGGTGTGGTAGAAGATATACCCGCGCGAATGTTTATGATATCTAATAAACTTACACAGAAAAGACCTTGCCCCGAGCTTGTCCGAGTTCTGTGTTTTCACATATGCCGGACAACCCCATATCTTAACATAATTAAGATATAGTCTCTTTCCCTTCCATATCTCATATGGAGTGGATGGCACAGATTTGGTGGGAACCATATTCAATAGGTCCGCAGCTGTTTCCAGTGCATACCCCAGAAGGAAATAGGCAACTCAGCAGTGCTCATCATAGAGTGCACAATATCTAATAGGGTGCAATTCCTCCGCTCCGATACACCATTGTGCTATGGTGTATAGGGAGAAGTAAGCTGAGAGAGAATCCCATTCTTTTTTAGATAATCCCGGAATTCATTGCTCAAGTATTCTCCTCCTCGATCTGATCGAAGGATCTTAATACTTTTGTCCGTTTGGTTCTCTACTTCGTTCTTATATTCTCTGAATTTCTCAAAAGCTTCAGACTTGTGTTTCAACAGGAACACATGTCCATATCTTGAGAGATCGTCAGTGAATGTAATGAAGTACGAGGAACCATCCCTGGCATGTGTAGACATGGGACCACATACATCACTATGTATCAGCCCCAAGAGTTCCGTAGCTCTTTCTCCGTGTCTACTAAACGGTGTTTTGGTCATCTTGCCTTTGAAACATGACTGGCAAGTATCATAAGATAAAAATTCGAACGGATTCGAATATCCATCCTTATGTAACTTAGCTAGCTGTGTCGCATTGATATGACCTAGTCTAAAATGCCACAAGAAGGATTCGTTCATTTCTGAACTCTTCCTCTTGTGTGTGTTTTGTACATTAAGTATTGTAGTTTGGTTGAGAATGTATATGCCATTATTTAACGATCCTGATCCAATCAAATTTTGATTCAGGAATATATTCATAATATTATCCTGTACTACAAAATTATATCCTTCTTTGCTTAATAAAGAAACTGATATAAGATTGCATATCAGGGTTGGAATGTAATAGCTTTCGTTCAGAACCAATGTATTACCATTTGGTAACACAAGGTGATATTGGCCAACTGCTTTGGCTGCAACATTTGCACCATTCCCTACTCTTACGGAATGATCACCCTCTCCCAATTCCCTACCTTTTCGTAGCCCATATAACATATTACATATTTGGGATCCCGATCCAGTATCTAATACCCAGGACGTAGAGTGAACTGAGAAACAGTTCTCAATAACTAACACACCTGAAGAAGATGCATCGACATGCTTATTCTTCATTTGGGTAGCGTGAGAATCCAGATATTCTCCTATTCACTGCTCTGTCTTATAACAATTATAAGTTGGAGCGGGACCAATGTTCCCCTGCTCAGTATAATAAGTGGGTTCGGTCAATACATCCATATTATTATCTTGATTAAGGCCTGATATGGTCGCTACTTGAAGAGAGAGAGAGAAGAAAAACACTTTAGCGTATGCTCTTGCAAGATTAAATTGGTTATTATCTTATCTAATCAGGATGGCTCCCACTGCTTTTTATCAAATCTTCCTTAAAATCCTAAAAGGTAAGATTAGCCGGGATAAATTACACCTTACAAGTTCGCCAATCTTTCGGCCAGGCTAGTGTTGGTACTTTGAGAGAGGTTCCCCTTGCTTTCTCACTAACCTAATTAAAATAAACCTCATTTTCCCAGAAGCATAACCCCGTAAACAGCTTTCTAGACACCTACTTGATCGACTAATTGTCCTGTGTAAAATTCTCCCAGGAGTAACTCTTACTCGCAGTGGGTATCCGAATCCATCTATCTCATAAAAGGTTTGCAATCTCATGGAAAATTTCAACACTTGAAATTCCCGATAATGCTTTTACCCTTAGCGTCCCGTGACCTTGACTCAGGCCAACAAACCATAGTCCGCTAGTTAAGTTCAACCCGTATATTTCTTGATTGAATTAAACCCACCCGCACGACCCTTGACGCAGGCCAACAAAATCGTATGACTACCTTAATCCATTCACATCTCATGTTTACATATAAGCACTAGTTAGCTACCACACACTACGCCTTGACGCAGGCCAACAAACGTAGCACAAATACTAAGTAGTATCTATCTGAAATGTTGGAGGGCTACGCAGGTTTTTCAGAAAACCTATTGCGTAATGAACTTGATATCGTTGTAGAAACAAGTGATTTTTGAAAATGAGTGTTTTTGAGGCTTTTCTAGCTTCTCTAAAGAGGTCACTCCCGGTGAAGGGATCTCGGCTGTTTCCTTATTGAATAACGTGCAGGATATTTCATAAATACCGCTGTGCAAAGCAAGAACTATAGAAGCAATCAAAAACTAAACCGTGAGTTTGTAGCATCTGCCAGTTTTTCTAAAGAGGTCACTCCCGTTGAAGAGATCTCGGCTCTTTCCTCATCGAATAAGGTGCATGGTATATCGTTTATACCACTATGCAAAGAAAAAACTGTAGCTATCTTTTTTATAAATTTGATTCTACAACATCTTTTATGTTTCTTTTCTTTTATTAATCTCATTAATAAATCTCATCATTTATGCTTCCTAAGCATCACAGAAGAAACGAAAATACAATGTACGCTTATACCATCCGCATTCGCCACAATGTTATGTTATGCACCGTCAGGTTACTTAACTAACGGCATAACGGGACAGGACTAGCGCGGGTGTAAAACATAAGCAACGTTTATTATATATCATATATACAATAATAAATCATTCGTCTCACGCATATAATATGATCACATCACTGTATATCAGCAGCAGAAGAAACATAAGAAATATTGGATATACTAGGACGTCCGTGTTTTATATCGAGCCTGTATAAAAAACGGATTCCACGGTCGCGATGAATAGCCAAACCCACATCCCTAGACTCCTACGAGAGCAGCAAGTAACTTTGCCAATTCTATGGTTAGGAGACCCGGTCTCGACTCCTCGAGATGGCCTCCTACTGGACCGTAGAACCCGGTTACTTGTGCTCCCCTCCTTGGGTCTATCCTAATGCGGAAAAGTAAATAATATACAATGGCGACATCAACCTCAACCCGGAAGTGCCCCAATAAAAGAATATTACATACAATGAATTTTACATGAATGAAAATAAATACCCTCATCTCACATGAAACCCCGGCTATTCAGAACACGACAATCCAATATAACATATCACAGCAACACATAATATCTCATATCATCAACATAAGAAAGTATGTGTATCCCGATTGTCGTTGATGTATAGCAACGAAGCCGGCAATACCCTACATACTACACTTACGGTCGTAGAAAAGAAAGTGTAAAACTACAACATTTGGAATCCATAATCTCCTTAGACATCGTAAACTCGAAATATCGCATATTACGAATTTCATGCCTAACTATATGAATTCCATATATTGTATCACAATCACAGAATATCAAGACGATATTTAACGTTTCGATTGAATCAACATACACTCACAAATTACCCCCGTGAGCTCAACGCCTGAGGAAAGTTAAAACACTAAAAAACCGTGACACAGTGTCCATAGACCAGCCGTAGAAGGAGTTAACCAACGCCTCACCTATGACACCACGGAACTACGGCAAACCCGAAGGTTCGAACGCGGTTCCGTGGGCATAGAATCGAGTTAATGTTATTATAGTCTTCTAAGGGGTCCATAGGGGTACTTGCACGATTTTACGAATATAATCAACTTCGGAAAATTACAACACTTAGAAATTTAAGCGGGGTACAAAATGTGGAGTGCGAAATTCGATCGAAATGCTAAAAATAGTCAAGGTTACCAATACAGTGTTAAGTTATACGATTACGAAGCACTACGAATTAGCCCTAGGTCCAACAAATCATCACATGAAAATTGGGCTAAATAAACAATACTAGGAAACCCAAACTGGAGACATAAGACCACAGGGGAAATACGGAGTCCAGAGCAAGTGGTGGGGCCGGCCTGGCCGGAATTCTTGGCTATGGGCTCGGCCAAAATTCGAGCCCCTCCCCCCGTATTTCTTCCATGTTCATATACTGTCCCAAATACCATTCTGCACTTGTTTGAAAAAAATTTAAAGGAAATTTTGTAAAATTTCCAGAGAGCAAGAATGGGGTTTCCTAATACCGTATTTCGAAGTGATTTTCGTTTTCGTAATTGTTATAACACCGTATCTAGAATTCTAGTTTGGCTCTGATACCACTGTTGGGCTTCCCTTGCACCTAGTCTAGGGTTTGGTAGCATCACTCATGCCATTTTATCTAAAGAGGTGCAAAGCAAGCAAACAAAGAATCATGCTAGAATTTCTAGGGTAACAAAATTTGTAACACATACAAAGAAGTAAAGAGATAAGGATTACAACTTTTTTAGTCCGTTCCTTCGCTTCATAAGTTCCGTGTTGAGGTCCCTTCGCTGCGATCATCAAGAACTCCGACTCTAGAGAGGCTTCATGAGGTGAATGAGGCACCTTGCTTGTAGTCTTCATGATCTAAGATGATCTATCTTGAAGAATCTCAAACCCAAGCTAACACTTCACTAAAGTAGTTATTAGAGAAGTGAACACCCTAATCTAAGTGGCTAGAATAGATGAGAATGATGAAGTAGGAATTATGCTCTCTTTTGTTTTCAAATTCTCACTCAATATCATCACAAAAGAAAAACCTAGTGAAGCTTTTTCAAGAGCTCAAGGAAGAAGAAGAAGAAGATAATTCTTTTGTGATGAATAATGAATTATTGTTGTGGTTACTTATTCAACCATGAGTTAAGCATGAAGGGTTTTAACTCATGTAGAGAATAAACTAGAGTTAATGGTTTGGATTGGGTTAACAAATATCTACACAAATTATCAAAGCTAAAGACAAAGTCAAAGCTTCATGAAGCTTCATGGAAGCTTCATGCAAAAGCTAACTCTAATCCAAACCCTAACCAAGTTTAAACCCTAAACCAATGTTGAATTTGTAACCCTAACATGTTACAATATTATATATCACATATACAATATATTTTGTAACAAAAGAAAATAATACAATTAACATATATCGCATATATATCAATGTATTATCCCGTGAGAAAATGAATCAATAAAGAGAGCTTATATTAGTTAACGTAATGTAATATATCACATATATAATTATACATTAAATTATCGAGTCATCTCTTGATCCGACAATCCAGCTATATTACATACAACCGACTAATATAACATGTACCAATTCATCGAATCAACACTTGATCCGATGACCCGGTTATATCACATATACCGGACCGATATCTCATATCGCGAGAATAGAATACGGTATCTCACATCGTATTATTCTCGGTGCCACACATATCACATATGTGCTCCTACTCCATTTTGCCTGAGCCAGGAAACCTCTGTATAGGACTCTAAAGAATCGTCAATACGCCGGCAGTAGGTGATGATCATATCAAACACCCACAAGCTGCAAGCGGTCAGCTAAACGTAATAGCCACCCAGGTATTGAGCGATCAGAAGATCAACAAGCACGCCTGTACATTCTCCTGTGAATCCAATCAGTAACACTACCGTACAGTCCGGTCTCTTCGTCTGATATGTCGCATATCCGGTCTAGGGATGATAAACGACAGACCCCAGTAACCGATAAGTCATGTCGATGTGAGGCTCATAACAGGTCGAGAAACTACTGATAACTCTTACCAGTAGCACTCCATATCAGCCCTGGCCAGGGACTTCCAGTTATAGCCAATCGAACACAGCACAACATCAACTCCCTATACCGGGAGAGACGAAACCCCTCCCATCGCTCATTGCCTCCATGTGATTCGGGACTGTACCCAAAAGCCACCGTTTTGCATGCCCTCTTGGATGTGGTAAGGTAGAAATCAAAGCACAGTGGGAATCACACAAGACTCAATGACGATCTCTGGTCTACAGACTAACCTGTACCAGTGTCACCGGAGAACTGCTATCTGACGATTGGTATATTACCATCTAGGAGTTCTCGGCGAGTCCGTTCAATGTACCCAGTCTCCACTGAGCACCCGTACACCATTTTTGATGTCAAACACCGATGGATATGGGATCAACCATCGCCCATCATTTGGGTCAAGATGCGTATACGCTAGTCTACTCTGGTGTATCGATGCCCTGTCTCGATACACCCTCGACTAGGAACAGTTGTAGGATGTACTCTTTGACTACCTTGGCCCCGCTAGTATGATCTCATCATAGCCCCTGTAGTTAAGTACATATCCTAAGGGCTTTATCAACATGTGAGAGCAAGACAGTAAACCAATACAAGTCAACATTTTAAGACAAAGTGAAACCAGATAGCTTACTATCATATCGAGCAAGAAAGTCCTCATTATATATATCCAAGCATCCACTATAATATACATCATATGTACAACAATGGCCTCTAGGGCATATATACAACTAACAACCCGTTCCTGAGTGGAAATGGGAGCAGATTTCCATGGACTTTGTTGTGGGTCTACCCAGGGCCAGTCGGGGGTATGACTCCATTTGGGTGATTGTTGACCGGTTGACGAAAGCGGCTCATTTCATTCCAGTGAAGATCACTTTTGGTTATGCTCAGTATGCTTAGGTGTATATAGATGAGATTGTGTGTTTGCACGGCGTTCCTGCATGCATCTTATCCGACGGAGGCACCTAGTTTACTAGCCGTATTTGGTAGAAGCTTCAGGAAGTTTTGGGTACCCGGTTGAGTTTTAGCACCGCTTTCCATCCGTAGACCGATGGCCAGTCAGAACGGACTATACAAACTTTGGAGGATATACTTCGTGCGTGCGTACTTGATTTTGGTGGCAATTGGGATTGTCACTTGCCGTTGATTGAGTTCTCCTACAACAACAGCTATCAGGAGACAATTCAGATGGCACCTTTTAAGGCTTCGTATGGTAGGAAGTGTCGATTGCCAGTCTGTTGAACCGAACTCGGCGAGAGTAGATTTTTGGAACCCCAGCTAGTTCAGGAGACTACAGAGAAGATCCAGCTGATTCAGGACAGGATGAGAGTAACCCAGTGCAGACAGAAGTCTTATGCCAACCGTCGTCGTCGCAGGCTTGAGTTCGCAGTGGGGTATCATGTATTCCTGCGGATTTCTCCGATGAAGGAGTGATGAGATTTGGGAAGAAAGGAAAGCTCAGTCCCAGATTTATGGGTCATTTCGAGATCCATGAGCGGGTTTGTACCGTTGCCTATTGTTTGGCACTCCCGCCCAGTTTTCCGGATGTTCACCCCGTATTCCATGTGTCGATGCTTTGTAGATACCTTCATGATTGTTCTCACATGATCCAGCACCAGACCGTTCAGCTTATGCCCGATCTTTCGTTCACCGAGCAACCGGTAGTTTTATTGGATCGGCAGGTGAAGAAACTTCGATCAAATGTATTGCCATCTGTGAAGGTTCTTTGGCATAGCCCGACTAGTGAGGAGATCACTTGGGAGGCTGAGAGCGAGATGCGGAAGAAATTCCCTCATCTCTTTGAAGATACACATAGTAAGAATTTTAAATTCGGGGATGACTTTCTTTAAGGGGGAGATTGTAACACCTTAGAATGCGATTAGTGTTAATTAAACGATAATGCGGGTTTTTAGTAAAAAGATTACCAAAATAGTTTTCTCACATTTTAT
This sequence comes from Agapanthus africanus, assembly GCA_030015575.1. Classification (NCBI taxonomy): domain Eukaryota; kingdom Viridiplantae; phylum Streptophyta; class Magnoliopsida; order Asparagales; family Amaryllidaceae; genus Agapanthus; species Agapanthus africanus. The sequence goes on from JASDDO010000004.1 coordinate 265,220,795, forward strand.
AAAAAATTAATCAATATTTTATTATTATTTGTTTTGGCTTGCACACACTTGTGCATGTACACTTGGGGGTTAATTAGTGTTAACCTTGTTAAGTAGCCATGGCACCTTAAACTAAATCCATGCCATGTTAACTTTGCACTTAGCATTTTTTTGTGAGAGTTATCCTTTGTTTTTGAAAGGGAGAGGTGGAAAAATTCATTGATGAGTCATGGGGGAAAGCATGCTTGCATTTATTGAAGAGAGGGAGAGAGTAAGTGTAAGGCATACACTCACCCTACACTCATCCCTCTCATTCTTATCTCATTGCAATCTCTCATTCTCAATTATTTTCCTTCTTCTCTTCCCTCAACTGAAACCTTCGCTACTTAATCACAAAAACCAAGCAAACCTTCATTAAACCTTACTAAAACACTTCTCAAGTCATGATTTAGCCACTAAGATGACTTGGAGCATGGGAAGATAGGATTTTTGAGCAAGTGTGGATAGGTATAACATTTAAACTGTTAATTTGGTGTTTATATTGTTGTGTTGCCTTGTAGTTGTTGTTTAGAACACTAATGGTATAGTTTTGTGCACATATCGTACTTTTAGTGTCATTATGGAGTCTCTGTGATCTGCTATTACCTTGAATCTTTACTGTAAAATCTAGCAATATAGTAGTGTTGTACTAGAGACCCTGAGTGTATACCTGAAGCACGAACCCCACTCGACCAAGGAAAACCGGCGAGATCAGGGCCAGATCCGGCGAGCTCGGGTTTTTGGGGGAGTTGGGGCTTATGATTTGTTGGTTGGCTGTCTGCAGTTGTTTAGAGGCGTTTGGTACTGCTAGATTTTTAGGTATTGACAGTATACAAAATCTAGGATCACTTTGCTAGTTTCTAGTGTTACGACTACGCGTATAACGGTATCCGACACGGTTAGCGTACTTTGTGTAAATGCTGCACTTGGGGTGGTTTTAGGACGTCGCTACACACGTTAGCCACTAAACGAACACTTGAGAGTTGGATTGGAGTTGGTGTGTCGGTAAAACGTAGTTTGTACGTGTTATTGGTCGATTTCTGAGTTACACTTGCTATGTTTTGTGTGATTTTAGGGGCGAGTGTGGGGACTTCGGGCGCCACGAAAAAAGGAAAGCAGGTGGTTGGATTTACCTAGCTCGAGATCGTCGGTGAGTAGATTTAACATCTATGGGGAAATCGCCCGTATGACGTTAAGCGTCAGGGCTAGATATGATATGATATTAGTTGCATGTTTATATGCACATATTGAGGTTGTGCATGAGCATCATTGCATATTATTATTTGTTGTGCCTAGACTTGTACCTATTGGACACTGCACCATTACTGACGGTTCATGTTGCACGAGCACTAATTGTATGCTACACACACCGTCGGTAATTGCCATGACACGCACAACATATATACATATGTGATATTGTGTTGGTTATTGACATTAAGAAATTGATTCTTATTCCATTGCGTATAAGAAATGTAGCATGCATGCATACCTACATGCTTACACATATACCTTGCTATAGCTACATGATCACCTTTATATGATGTTGCGTTGGATTTTGGAGAAATTGGGAACCGTGTGATATATTTAAAAACTTGATTCATTTAAATAGCGGTTTTCCCTTGATATGCCCATATTACTATTCTATGTTGCATATATCATATTTCATGGATTTACGCATTGAGATATGGATTTCATGTGATTATACATTTGAGAACCGTGGGGATATTTTAAGAAAGTATGCATTGTTTTAAAAACCTGGTTTCTCTTGATATAATATTTCGATGCGTCCACCATGAGTTTTCTCGGTTCTGAGATTTGTGTTAGAACCCGATGCGAGGAGTTGGATGATTCCGTTTGCGGGTTCATGGTGGACCCGGTATGGTACCCCAGGGCAAGAAAGGGATGTCGCGCAGTAGACGATGAGCCTGGCAGTGGGAATACTACCTACCGGTGAAAGTTTTGGACTCGGCGGTTATCCGGAGGATATCGACCGGAGTCGTGAGATGGATATAGGCCGATTCGTACCGCCGGAGCCCGCGGGCCGATCTGGACAGACAGAGCCCACGATATGTGGATTTGCGTGTCGATACTGGACACGAGTATTTTATGATGTTTCGAGTGTCGATGTTGGACACTCAAGTTCCATGAGATGTACGGATATGAGGGCCGATCCGAGTGACGGCGCCTGAGGATTTTGGGATTTGGGTGTCGTTGATGGACACCGGGGTTTTTCCATGCTGATGATTTATGCATAAGGTTTATTATTCATCCCACATTCAAGATTTACTTGATATGCATTTGATTCTTGTAGATGTAGTACCTTGATGATGTATCTTGATCATGATTGTTGCATATCCATATTGCTATACTTATGCTATCAGATTGCATGTGATAGATTATCGCTGTTCGTGCATACTTGCGATTACATGTATGATGTTATTTACTATTCATGAGTTGGAAACTCACCCCCATTGTGCCACAGTGTTTTGCAGTCTTGACCCTCAGAGTAGTCGCGGAAGGGCATCTTATTATCTCTACTTATGCGGATATCGCTACGGTTGGCTGTGAGGCCTTTTGCTATATATGGGTTTGCGTTATCCGATGATGTTCATTGTATATCTTATTGTATCTAATACTCTCCATCTACCACCTTCATGTATTGACTTAGAGACGAGTTGTGAGGATCGATGTTGTATATTTTTGTGACTCTGGGTGACGTGCTCGTGTGAGCCGGCCTTTACTATGTTGCTTATCACTAGTATGTTGTGTTTCATTTATATTGTATATTCCTTTGCTACGGCGTCGTATTTCTGCTTGTGGTGGTTGTTTCCGCCTTTGGGCGAGATTTGCTCCTGTTTGAGGATGCTATACTTATATCTTATGTTTGTACCCATTTCGGGGCTAGTTTTTACAAAGGAAGTGCTGCCGAAATTTTCAAGAAAATAAACCTAAGCTTTAAAGTTTTGCTTGTGATTTCCAAATGTTTCTATCATTTACTTCTTGTTATGGTTTAGATTTCTGGGTTTTCGGCTTACTTAAATTGCGTTACGCCTGTTGACCTTACGTGGTCTAAGTGCCGGTCACGTGCCTAACTTTGGGTCGTGACACTAGCTTGGAACTCTTCCAACATATCGTCCCTCCACTGAGAGTAAAGACAATGCCTGTGACTGACTTTCAGTCGTCCTTATCACTCTGGAAGCTCGAATTGGTAAGGGCTCCCACTGGAGTTCACCGTTACCAAAACCCCAAGAACATCCATTTAGTGCTTCTCAAGTACTTAAGAATGTCCTCCACAGCTATCCAGTGATTCTCCCAAGATCCGATTAATTCCTTATCACTACGCCTAGTGAGTTAGCTACATCTAGTCTAGTACATAATATCGTATACATGATAGAGCCTATTTCCGAAGCATAGGGTATCCCTTGCATGCGAGCTCTCTCTAAATTAGTCTTGGAAGAATTATTTTTGGAGAGAGTGATTCCTGAGGTAGTGGGCGAACCACCATGCTTAGAATCCTCCATACTAAACCCCTTTAGTATGGTGTTAATGTACTTGGATTTGGGACACTCCTAACATCCACATAGATCTATCATCATAGATCATAATCCACAAGATGTAGTAGGTATCATCCAGATCTTCCATGGAGAATCCTCATGATAAAAGGAGCTTGACCGAGTGTAGCATAGGAAACCATTTCCTATCAAGAGTATATCATCTACGTACAATACGTGTAAGACAATCTTACTCTCTACAACTTTCTTGTATATACAAGGTTTATCTACTATTTTGATGAAGTCAAACTCTTTGACTGCCACATCAAAACAGATGTTCCAACTCCGCGATACTTGCATTGATCCTGATGGACTTAAGCATAGCTTTAAAAGTCTCAACTTTTCCATTTACACCAAGATCTTCTCAAGATCCATTTGCTCCCGATGGGTTTTACCCTTTTAGGTGCAACATTCAAAGTCATACTTTGTTGGTGTATATGGATTCCATCTTTGATCGCATAGCATCCAACCATTTCACAAAGTTTCCACTTGTGATGGCCTACCTGAATCTAGTTGGGCCATCATCTACCATGATGCAATCCTCGCTCCCACTGTCACCGAGAAGGCCGTGGTATTTCTCAAGTGGATGAAGAACCCTACCAGATTCGCGGAGAGGCTGAGGTTCGTTGGAGACTATTGAATCCTTTGGTATCACCAAATCATCAGCTGTTAGTTTGTCTAGCTGGAACTCCTTCCAGTTCTACCTCATGACTAAAAATTTCTTCATAATAAATTCCTGTTCTACAAAAGGTGGCATGCTGAGAAACAAAACACCTTTTGCTCCTCAGTTAGATAGAAGATATACCCTCGCAAATGTTTGGGATATCCTGACAAACTTATACAGAACTGACCTTGCCTCGAGCTTGTCCGGATTTTTCTTTTCAACATAGACCTGACAACCCCATATCTTAACTCATTTAAGACATGCTCTCTTCCCATACCATATCTCATATGGAGTGGTAGGCACTGATTTGGATGGAACCCCATTCAACAGGTATGCCGTTTCTCAAGTGTATAACACCAAAAGGAAACAGGTAACTCAGCAGTACTCATCATAGAGAGCGCCATATCTCATAGGGTGTGATATCTCCGTCACGATACACCGTTGTGCTGTGGTGTATATGAAGGAGTAAGCTGAGAGAGAATCCCATTCTCTGTTTAGAAACTCCAGGAAATCCATGCCAAAGTATTCGCCTCCTCGATCACATCGTAGGACTTTAATACTTCTACCCGTCTGGTTCTTAACTTCAAGCTTATATTCCTTGAATTTCTCAAAAGTTTCAGACTCGTGTTTCAACAGGAACACATGTCCGAAACTTAAGAGATAGTCGATGAATGTAATGAAGTACCAAGAACCAACCCTGGCATTTATAGACATAGGACCGTATACATCATCATGTATGTGTCCCAATAGTTCAGTAACTCTTTCTCTGTTTCCAGTAAACGGGGTATTGGTCATTTTACCTTTGAGATAAGACTGGCAAGTATCATAAGATGAAAATTTGAGCGGATTCTAATATTCATTCTTATGTAACTTAGCTGGTCGTGTCGCATAGATATGACCTAGTCTACAATGCCACAAGAAGGATTTGTTCATTTCTGAACAACTCCTCTTGCGTGTGTTCTATATACTTTGAAATGTTGTTTGATTTAGAATATATATGCCATTACATAACGTGCATGATCCAATCAACACTTGATTCAGGAAAATGTTCACAACATTATCCCCCGATACAGAATTATATCCTTCTTTAACTCAATAAAGAATTTGATGTAATGTTGTATATCAGGTTCGGTATGTAATAACATTCGTTCAGAATCAATATATTTACCATTTGGTAATACAAGGTGATATTTGCCAACTGATTTGGCTGCAACAATTGCATCATTCTCTAACACTTAGAGACATAACACCCAATCCCAGTTCTCCACCTTTCTGTAGCCTATGTAACAGATTACATATGTGGGATCCTAATCCGGTATCTCATACCTAGGACGTAGAGGATACTGAGAAACAGTTTTTGGTAATCGAACACACCCGAAGAATATGCATCAACATGCTCATTCTTCGAATGGGTGGCATAGGAATCCGAATATTCCCCTATTCCCTGCTCGGACTTATAACAGTTATAAGATAGAGCGGAACCAACGTTCCCTAGCTCAGTATAATAAGCAGGTTCGGTCAATGCATCCATATTATTATCTTGATTAAGGTGTGACATGGTCGCTACCAGGAGAGAGAGAGAAGAAAACACTTTGTGTGCGCTTTTGTAAGATCAGATTGGTTATTATTTTGTCTAAATAGGATGGCTCCCACTGTTTTTATCAAATCTTCTTTCAAACCCTAAAAGGTAAGACTAGCCGGGATTAATATCAATATGGATCAAATAATCCATTGGGTGTAATTACACCCTACAAGTTCGCCAATTTTTCGGTCAGGCCAGTGTCGGTACTTTGAGGGAGGTTCCCCGTACTTTCGCACGGACCTAATTAAAATAAACCTCGTTTTCCTAGGGGCATAACCCCGTTAACACCTTTCTATACACCTACTTGATTGGCTAATTGTGATGTGTAAAACTCTCCCAGGAGTAACTCTTAGTCGCAGTGGGTATCGGGATACAACTATCTCATAGAAGGTATGCAATCTCATTGCAAATTTCAATACTTGAAATTCCCGATAATCTTTTGCCCCAAGCGTCCTATGACCTTGACAGAAGTCAACAAACCATAAGCTGCCAGTCAAGTTCAACCCGCCATTTCATGATTGACTTAAACCGACCCGCACGACCCTTGACAGAGGTCAACAAGGTCGTACGACTACCCTAATCCAATCGCATCATATGCTTTGCAGATAAGCACTAATCAGCTACCGCACACTACGCCTTAACAGAGGTCAACAAATGCAGCATGAATACTAAATATTACTTATCTGAAATGACGGAGGGCTACGACAGGATTTTAAAAAAACCCTTTGCGTAATGAACTTGATATTGTTGTAGAATCGAGTGTATTTTAAAAGGAGTGTTTTTTTAGACTTTTACTAGTTTTGCTAAAGAGGTCACTCCCGGTGAAGAGATCCCGGCTCTTTCCTTATCAAATAAGCTGCTAGATATTTCACAAATACCACTATGCAAAGTATGAACTAAAAAAACAATCAAAAGACAAACCGAGTGGGTTATAGAATCTGCCAGTTTTGCTAAAGAGGTCACTTCTGGTGAAGGGATCTCGACTCTTTCCTTATCGAATAAGGTGATGGATATTATACAAGGAATTCCTCTATGCAATGCAAGAACTAGAGCTACCAGTTTTTAAAACAAGATTCTGCAACATCTTTAGGTTTCTTTTATTTCATTAATCTCATTAATGAAGTCCCATCAATTATGCTTCCTAAGTATTACAGAAGAAACGAAATCAGTAATATTTATTATATATCATATATATAAAATATAAGCATCCGTCTCAATATATCAAGTGATCACATCACAGAATATCAGCAGCAGAAGAACACATATGAAATATTGGATATTCTAGGCATTCCGTGTTTTAAATTAAGCCAGTATAAAACACTGATTCCACGGTCGCGTTGAATATCCAAACCCACATCCCTAGACCCCTACGAGAGCGGCAAGAAACCCTACCAATTCTAGAGTTAGGAGACCCAGTCTCAACTCCTTGAGATGGACTCCCACTGGACCCTAAAACCCGGTTACTTGTGATCTCCTCCTTGGGTCTATCCTAATGCGGAAAAGTAAATAATATACATCAATGGTGACATCATCCTCAACCCGGAAGTGCCCCAATAAAAGAATATTACATACAAGCTTTTACATGAATGAAAATGAAAAACTCTCATCTCACATAAAAAAAACCCAGCTATTCAAAACACAACGATCCAATATAACATATCACAGTAACACATAACATCGCATGTCATCAACGTAAGTAAATATGCATATCTCAATTGTCGTTGACATATAGCAACAAAACCGGCGATACACCATATATTACACTTACGGTCGCAGAAAAGAAAGTGAAAAACTATAACAATTGGAATCTGCAACCACCTTAGACATCATAAACCCAATGTATCACATACTTTGGATTTCATGCATAACCAAATGAATTCCTTAGATATCATATGCCTAACAATTATAAACCCCGCCTTTTAGTCTCGATATTGAAAACACTTTCCAATAACCTGTCGGGTAATTCAACAAGATTCCCGATAACCTGATCGAATACTCGTCGGAAACTTTAGTAGATGGTCGCACCCCTAATGCCGTCGACGAACTGCACTAAGGCAGAACATCGCGGCCGCGAGCACCCGAACAGATGCTTTTGGCGACGGGGTTCTCCTACAATCACTTGGTCCGGGCTATGGGGCGTGGCTATCTAGTGAGGTTACCAGGCGAGTATCCGTGTACACTGCGTAATTGCGACGTAGTTTTGATCCACATCAAAATTCCGTAGCAACCGATCAAATGAGACTAAACTGCTAGATTTATAAAATTCAAACTAGTTATCACATAACTAACTTTGTGGATTCCAAATATTGTATCACAATCACAGATAGTTAGACGATATTAAACTTTTCGATCGAATAAACAAACACCCATAATTTCCCAAAAAGCTCAACACTTGAGCGGAGTTAAAAAAGTACCAAAAACATGCCATAGCACCTATAAACCATCCGTAGAAGGGCCGACCCATGCCTCACTCATGTCGCCATGGAACTGCCGCAAACCCTAAGGTATGCCCGCGGTTCCGCAATCCAAAAAGTCGAGTTTGGGTATCGTTCTTTTAGAGGGTCCACAGAATCGCTTGCATGATTTTCTGAAGATTTTAAACTTGGAAAAAATCCAACTCTTGGAAAATTTCCAGCGAGGGAAAATATGGGTTATTGATATTCGTTCGAACTTTTTAACGTCGTCTAAATAACCCGAATAGATGTTAGAATTACGATTACGAAACACTCCAAATTGCCTTTGTATAAAGATAACATCACATGCAAATTTAGCAAACAAGCAACACCTGAAATACCAAAACCCAGTTCCTGGAACACCCTAAAAAATTCAACCCAGAACCTCTTTTCAAAATCGAGCAGGTCATTTTTCTTCTTCATCTGGCTGGCTAAAAACCATCGAGGAGGGCTAAATTTTCTACAGTGTTCATGTTATATCACATACAACATTCTGCAGTTGCTAAAAAATTTTTTGAGGCCGTTTAAAAATCGACAGAAACTAGGATTGTATATTGGGTGTTTCGGAGTTGTTTCGGTTTTGTAATCTAACAAACATCGTTTAAATATCTAGCTTGGCTCTGATACCACTGAAGGGTTCCCTAGGGCAGCAGCAAGGTTTCGGGAGGCATCATCCATACCATTTTCAAATTTTTGCCGTACTAAAGAACCCTAACCCTAGAATCTTAACTAGAGATTTAGACGAAACAACAATGCAAACAAATTTACATCTAAGTGAATAAGGAATACAACCTTTGTAGACCGGTCCTTCACTTCTAAAGCTCCGTGTAGTAGTCCTTTCGCTCCAAGTAGTGAACACCCAAACTCTAGTAAGGGTTCACATGAAGAAATGAACAAGCTTGCTCGAAGTCTTTGAGGCCGAAGATGATCTACGTCGAAGAGACTCAAGCTTATGCTACCTCTTCACTAATGGTAGATTAGTGAAGCAAACACCCTAAAATAAATGGCTAATATAGTTGAGGATGATGAAGTAGGAATTGGGCTCACTTTAGATTTTTTTCTCTCACAATATTTCTTCACCATTTCAAAAGCTAGAAAGCTTTTTCATGAGGAAGAAGAAGATAAAGTGGAGATGAGAATGAAAACTCATGAGGTGATAATAGCAACCATGGGTGAGTTAGTGTCATACACTAACTCATGTAGAGATTAAACCATGGTTAACAATAATGGTTAGGTTAATAAATATCTACAAGTAAAACAAAACTAGTGGACTAAGTCAAAGATGCTTCAAACTTCTCCAAGCTTCCAAGCATGACAATTTCCGACTAATATTGAATTATTTTAAATAAATAAAAACTCACATTATTATAATCATGGTGTGAGTCTCATACACCCATGTAGCGTGTGGCATCTAGCATGACACAAAAGATGTACATTAATATATTTCACATATATACTAAGTGTACACTAGTGAGAAAAAGAAAACTTAAGTGAGCTGATATTAGTTAATTTAATTCAATATATCAAATATATAATTATACATTAAATTATTGAATCAACACTTGATTTAATAATCCGGCTATATCACATACAACCGGCTAATACCAAATGTAATAACTTATTGAATCAACACTTGATCCGATAACCCGGCTATATCACATATAACCGGGCGATATCATATATCATGATAATAGAATGCGGTATCGCATACGCGCATTAATCTCGGTCTCGCACATATCAAATATGTGCTCCTACTTCGTTTCGCATGAACCAGGAAACCTCTGTGTAGGACTCTAAAGACTCGTCAATACGCCGGCAGTAGGTGGTGATCATATCAGTCACCCACAAGCCGTAAGCGGTCTGCTAAACGTAACGGCCATCCGGGTATTGAGCGATCAGAAGACCAACAAGCATGCCTGCTCATACTCCTATGAATCCAATCAGTAACACTACCATACAGTCCGGTCTCTTCGTCGGATATGTCGCATATCGCAGCTTGGGGTGGTATAACGTCAGACCCCAATAGCCTGATAAGTCATGCCGATGCAAATTCCATAACGGTTCTAGAAACTACTGATAACACTTACCAGTAAATCTCAACAACCCTGGCCAGGGATTTCCTGTTATGGCCAATCAAGCATAACGCAACATCAACCCCCAATACCGGGAGAGACGAATCCCCTCATATCTCTCATTGCCTCCATATGACTCGGGACTATACCCAAAAACCACCTTTTTGCACGATCTCTTAAACGTGGTATGGTGGAAATAAAAGCACAGTGGGAATCACACAAGACTCTACGACGATCTCGGGTCGACAGACTAACATGTACCAGTGTCCCCAGAGAACTGCTATCTGACGATAGGTATAATACCATCTAGGAGTTCTCGGCGAGTCCGTCCAGTGTACCCAGTCTCCACTGAGCACTCGTATACCTTCTCTGATGTCAAACACCAATGGATATGGGATCATCCATCGCCCATCACATGGGTTAAGAAGCGCATACGCTAGTTTACTCTGGAGTATCGATGCCCCATTTTGATACTCCCATAACTAGGAACTTTTTGGAGGATGTACTTGCCGACTACCTCTGTCCCACTAGTATGATCCGCATCATAATCCTGTTAGTCAAGTACTTATCCTAAGGGCTTTATCAACATGTAATAGAGAAACAATAAGTGTACATGTTAAGATAAAGTGCAACCAGATAGCATACTATCATGTCGAGCAAGAAAGTCATCCCTATATGTGTCCAAGCATCCACTACAATATACATCACATGTACAGTAATGGCTTCTAGGGCATACATATAACTAACACCAAGTGCAATCCAGTACCTAAACAAATATGGGAAAGAAACTAAACATCCTAGAAATCACATTTCCAAACAGTAGAGCTCCATAAGAAATTTTGTGCACAGAAGCCCTACAACGACCGCGGAACCGCCCAAACAAGCATGTTCTGCCGCGGTTCCGCTGCTGTCTTATGGACTTATGTGTCCAAATTTCTTGTGAATTCCTAAAATACCTTACATGAATTTTTAAGGCACTGGAAATAATTTTCTGAACACTTTTGAAAATCGGAAGAAACATGGAATTTGAAATTTTGATTTCAGAAATATTTGTCGATCGATCTTTTAAGCACGTTAAAACTAGCTAGTTTAGGTTTTATGGGTTGTCATTGATACCATGTTGGGTTACACTAACTCCCTGGCCATCATCCATGGCCGGTTTGCGGAACAAAATTTTTTATAACAATTTAAACTGGCGCTAGAATAACCCTAAACCGGATCTACCATAAAACCTAACTAGCATCTAGAGAAGCTATCTACTATGATCGAAGTTTATACCTAAAGAATCAAGTCCTTCGAGTCTTTACTCCTCTTCTTTAGCTCCTCAAAAGATGTACGGATCGTGCTTGAATGACGGCCTCCTCGCATTAAAGATGATCCATCCGAGAGTGTCTACTTTGAGCTCCTACCTCTAAACCGAGGTAACTAGGTTACTTAGTATGCTAATCTAAGTAGCCTAGATGATGTAGAGAATGATGATGGATTGATTTGTCTCACTAACCTAGGTTTCTCAACAAATGAGACTTTCAGGGTTTTGAGGTAGAAGAAGATGAAGCTTGGAGGAGATGTGAGAGTGTTTGTGATAAGCATAGAAAATCATGAAGAATGGCTAACTCATATGAATAATATCAAGCATCAATAATTCACCAAAATATCTTGAAGCCACCTTGCCTCAATAGTAAACCATGAGTTACTACATGATTCACCAAGTAGCCATACTTCATTTAATGATAAATGAACACCTCATACCTCCACCTCATTAACCGCTTAACCTAAATGGTTAAAACAATAATGAGGTGTCTTCTTCTATAAGTATCTTGCACAATTGCAAGAATACCCCTCACCGTATATACATACCCGTATCCGTATTCCGAAAAATACGAATATAAAGAGACAAAATAATCCAAGAATATAATAATAGGATCTTGCTTAAGCCAAAGCCTACTAGTATTATCCGTCCAAACATCATACGTGCATAAGTACACGTATGTGATTGAACCCTGCAGTAAACTATACGGCCTCTACATCATTTCGCCCGCTGCATGAAAACTCTCTGTGTAGGACTCTAAAGACTTGATAGTACACTGGTAGTGGGTTTAACAACAAGTACGTCAGTAGTACAAGCTGCACGTAACGGTTACCCAGGTACCTGTCGAAAAGACGACCGACGAGCTGTAGCACCTTAGAATGCGATTAGTGTTAATTGAGTGATAATGCGGGTTTTTAAGGAAAAGTTTACCAAATTGGTTTCTTCACATTTTATAACAATTAATTAATATTTTATTATTATTTGTTTTGACTTGCACACACTTGTGCATGTTAGTGTGGGGGTTAGTTAGTGTTAATCTTGTTAAGTAGCCATGGCACCCTAAGCTAATATTTGCCATGTTAACCTTACACATAGCATTGTTGTGTAGAGTTATCTTCTTGTTTTGGATTGAAGAGAGGTGGCTAGGTGAGTCATGGAGGGCATTAATGTTTGCATTAATGGAGGTGAGGGAGAGAGTAACTGTAAAGGGTATTCTCACCCTACACTCACCCTCTCATCATTATCTTCCCTCACTCTCTCATTCTTATCTCTTTCTCAATTATTTCTTCATCTCCTCAACTCTCAACTGAAACCCTCACTACTTCATCACAAAACCTTGCAAAACTTCATTAAATCCCACTAAAACTCTTCTCAAGTCTTGTTTTAGCCACTAAGATGGAAGCTTAAAAAGATTGGATTTTTGAGCAAGAGTGGCTAGGTAATGACCTCTAACTGATAATTAGGTGTTTATATTATTGTGTTGCCTTGTAGTTGTGGTTTAGAACACTAAAGGTATACTTTTGTGCACATATCGTAATTTTAGTATCATATTGGAGTCTCTGTGTTCTGCTGTGACCCCGAGTGTGTACTGGAAAATCAAGCAATGTAGTAGTGATGTACTAGTGACCTTGAGTGTACACCTGAAGCACGAACCCCACCTGGGCGGTTTTAGCAGGCGATAATATGGGGAAATCCGGCTAGCTCGGTCTTTTGGGGGAGTTGGGGCTTGGGTTTTGTAGGGTAGCTATCTGCAGTTGTTTAGAAGTGTTTGGTACTGCTTGATTTTTATGTTTTAATAGTATACAAAATCTGGGATCACTTTTCTATAATCTAGTGTTTTGACTACGCGCGTTACGTTATCCGACACGGTTCGTGATCTTGTGTAGCTGTTGCACTTGGGTTTGTTTTGGGATGTCGCTACACACGTTAGCCACTAGACAGACCCTTGAGAATTGGATTGGAGTTGGTGCGTTGGTCAAACGTAGTTTGTACGTGATATTGGTCGATTTCTGAGATTTTCACTTGTTATGTTTTGTGTTAATAGGATCGCGGGCGGGGAATTCGAACGCTGCAAAGAAAGGGAAGCAGGTGATTATATTTACCTAACTCGAGATTGTCGGTGAGTAGATTTAACATCTATGGGGAAATCGCCCGTATGGCGTTAAGCGTCAGGGCTAGATATGATATGATATTAGCCGCATGTTTATATGCACATATAGAGATTGAGCATGAACTTCATCACATATTATTACTTGTTGTGCCTGGACTTGTACCCATTGGACACTGTATTATTATTGACGGTTCATATCGCACGAGCACCAATTGTATGGTACATACACACCGTCGGTAATTACCATGACACGCACAACACATATACATATGTGATATTGTATTGATTAGTGATATTGAGACATTGATTCTTGTGCGAGTGCGCATATGAAATATAGCTCGCATGCATACCTACATGCTTACACATATACCTTGCTATAGCTACATGTTCACCTCTATATGATGTTGCGTTAGATTTTAGATAAATTAGGAACCGCATGATATATTTAATAACTTGATGTATTTAAATAGTGGTTTTTCCTTTATATGCTCATATTACTGTTCTATGTTGTATACATCATATTATATGGATTTACGCATTGAGATATGGATTTCATGTGATTTTCTGGATTTGAGAACCGTGGGGATATTTCAAGAAACCTGTATTGTTTTGAAAACTTGGTTTCTCTTGTTATGATATTTTGATGCGTCGTCCATAAGTGTTCTCGGTTCTGAGACTTGTGGTAGAAACCCGATGCGAGGAGTGGATGAGGCCGTGTTGCGGGTATATGGTGGACCCGGTATGGTACCCCAAGGCAAGAAAGGTATGTCGATGGATTAGAAGATGAGCGTGGCAGGAGGACTACTACCTACCGGTGATAGTTTTGGACTCGGCGTTATCCGGAGGATATCGACCGGAGTCGTGAGATGGATATGGGCCTATTTGTACTGCCGGAGCCCGCGAGCCGATCAGGGCAGATGGAGCCCCTGATTTATGGATTTGCGTGTCGATGTTGGACACGAGTATTTCATGATGTTTTGAGTGTCGATGTTGGACACTCAGGTTCCATGAGATGTATGGATATGAGGGCGGTCCTGGTGACGGCGCCTGAGGATTTTGGGATTTGGGGTGTCGTTGATGGACACCGGGATTTTTCCATGCTGATGATTTATGCATGAGATTTATTATTTATCCCACACTAACTATTTATTTGATATGCATTTGATTCATGTAGATGTAGTACCCTGGTGGTGTACCTTGATCATGATTGTTGCATATCCATATTGCCATACTTATGCTAACAGATTACATATGATAAATTATCGTTGTTCACGCATACTTGCGATTACAGTATGATGTTATTTACTATTCACGAGTTGGCAACTCACCCCCGTTGTGCCACATTGTTTTTGCAGGTCTGACCCTCAGAGTAGTCGCGGTAGGGCGCCTTATTATCTCTACTTTTGCGGATACCGCTACGGTTGGCCGTGAGGCCTTTTGCTATAGGTGTGTTTTGCGGTTATCCGATGATGTTCATTGTATATCTTATTGTATCTAGTACTCTCCATCTACCACCTTCATGTATTGACTTAGAGACGAGTTGTGGGGATCGATATTGTATATTCTTGTGACTCTGAGTGTCGTGCTCGTGTGAGCCGGCCTTTGTTTATGTTGATTATCACTTTTATGATGTTCCTTCGCTATGGCATCGTATATCTTCTTGTGGTGGTTGTTTTCGCCTTTGGGCGAGATTTGCTCCATTTTGGGGATGCTTTACTTATAACTTATGTTTGTACCCGTTTCGGGGCTAGCTTTTACAAAGGAGGTGCTGCCGAAATTTTTATGAAAACAAACTTAAGCTTTAATTTTTGCTTGAGATTTAAAAATGTTTCTATCTTTTCCTTCTTATAATGGTTTAGATTGATGGGTTTTCGGCTTACTTAAATTGTGTTACGCCTGTTGACGTTACGTGTTCTAAGTGTCGGTCATGTGCCTAACTTGGCTAGAATGACCTTGGTATGATGGAGTAGGTAGCTTAAGCAGAGTGACGTAGTGTATGTATGTTCCGCGACATACTTACGACACGGTACTCCGCCTAAGTGACTTTAGGACTTATTGCTTGAAATTCCTTCCGTGATTATATACATCCTTGTGATTCGATTTCTATATTCTTATCGAATCATGTTTCCATATCCAGCCTTTATTCCGCTTAAGACTACGAGGGCACAGAGAGAAGCCGTGAGGGTCGAGGTCAGAGTTGACTCGTCTGAGACAAGGACTGACCCGGGCGGTACACCCGTTGTACAGGAACAGATTAATCCACCTTCGATGGACCGTATTGCTAAGCTTGGGACCGGTATGCAAGATATGAGCCAGATGATGGGGTCATTGGTTGAGGCCAGTCGAACGCAGCGACAGGAGGTTTTCCCACCTGTTACGGAGACTGTGTTGGTGCCTACTGTTCAGGAAGTTGTACCTGCAACTACAGAGGTGATCAGCGTATCGTTATCTGAGTTCATGAGGCTGAAACCTCCAGTGTTTATAGGCACTGATGCAGCTGAGAACCCGCAGTCGTTTGTCGATCGGATGGCCAGGATATGTCATTCGCTAAGATGCTCCAACGCGAGATGGGTAGAGTTCGTGAGTTTTCGTCTGGTGGGTCTTGCCCAGAAGTGGTGCAAGTCTTTATAGAAGGGCAGAGCCGCAGGTCTTTCTCCTATGACCTGGGCTGAGTTCGTGACGGTGTTTCTTGCCCGTTTTCTTCTGTAGAGTGTCAGGGATGCTCGAGCGCGCAGTTTCGAGTCGTTACGCCAGACTCCGGGTATGACGGTGTCAGAGTACGATGTGCAGTTTACCGAGCTATCTGTGTATGCTCCATATTTTGTAGCTACTTAGGAGATGCGGATTAGGAGATTTTTTCGAGGCGTGCTTACCCAGTTGTTCCTCGCTATTAGCATATAGCATTGTGATACATATGCAGCAGCGGTGAACACAACCTTCTTGGTTGAGGAGCGTCTTTCCTAGACGTCGGTTGTTCCGGAACCGAAGAGGGTTCATATTGGTGTATCAGTATGGAGACAGAAGTTTAGACACCGTGACAGATTCTGTTCAGGTACTGAGGGTAGTGGAGGCTCGGGACGAGGCCGGTTATTTAGCTCTTATCCTCATGAGGGTCAGCAGTTTGCATCTGGATGTTTCTGGTGCGGGAGTTTGTATCATTGAGTCTGAGATTGTACTAATGCACTTGAGGACGAGGCAACTATACATGTTACCTTACCAGCTTCTCCACCTTAGAGAGCATTTCCTCTTATGCATGTTGTTGCTCCGCGTCAGACTCATGCTCAGAGAGGTCGTGGTCACGGCGGTTTTGTTTAGAGAGAACGGGGTGGTAGGGGAGGAGGTCAGCCAGTCGCCGGTAGAGGACATGCTCGAGTGTTTGCCTTGACTCATCAGAATGCGCAGGTGTCCAATGCAGTGGTTTCAGGTATTCTTTCTGTATGTTCTTTTGATGCACATATTTTGTTTGATCCGGGATCTACGCACTCGTATGTTTCTACACACTTCGTGCCGAGGTTGGGCCGAGAGTCGTGTTTACTAGATCATCCGCTTGTTGTGATTACTCCTGTTGGCGATTCTTTTGTTGCGCGACATGTGTTTCGGTCGTTTGCCGTTCGGATTGGAGATAGAGATTCGTCCGTCGATTTGATAAGTTAAACTTCGACGTTCTCCTTGGCATGGACTGGTTAGCTGCTTTCTATGCGTCTGTGGACTGCCGTGAGAAGACAGTCAGTCTTAGTTTTCCAGGCGAGTCTGTTCGGGTTATGCAGGGGGACAACGGTGTCGCCCCTCACAATTTGATTTCAGCCCTTTGCGCTAGTCAGCTTTTGAGGAGAGGATGTCGGAGATTCTTGGCTTTCATTCGTGATACTGGAGCCACAGTAGAGCCGTTGGACCGGGTTCCTATAGTGCGAGAGTTTCCCGACGTTTTTTCCAATGAGTTACCTGGTTTGCCGCCAAAGCGCTATTGAATTTTGCATTGATCGGATTCCCGGTGCAGGGCCTAATTCTATACCGCCTTATCGGATGGCCCCAGCAGAGCTTAAAGAGCTTAAGGATCAATTGCAAGAGCTTCTTGATAGGGGACTGTACATCCGAGTGTTTCAACTTGGGGAGCTCCTGTTCTGTTCGTCAAGAAGAAGGACGACAGTTTGAGATTTTGTATTGATTATCGTCAATTGAACTATGTTACGGTGCAGAATAGGTATCCTTTACCTCGCATTGATGATTTGTTTGATCAGCTCCAGGGTGCGAAACATTTTTCTTAGATTGATTTACGTTCGGGTTATCATCAGTTGCGGGTTCGGAATGATGACATTCCGTAGACTGCTTTTCATACATGCTACGGGCGTTATGAGTTTTTGGTGATGTCGTTTAGACTCACCAATGCCCCAACAGCATTCATGGATCTGATGAACCGGATTATCAGGTCGTTCCTCGACCAGTTTATTATTGTGTTTATTGATGACATTCTGGTCTACTCTAGGAGTCGAGAGGAGCATGAGCAGCACTTGAGGATTGCTTTCCAGACATTGAGAGAGCACCAGCTGTATGCTAAATTCTCAAAGTGCGCATTTTGGCTTGATAGAGCTGACTTCCAGGGTCATGTGTTGACGGAAGATGGTATTTGTATGGACTCGAGAAAGATCGAGGCTGTGCGGTTTTGGCCCAGGTCTGTATCTGTGACAGAGGTCCGCAACTTTTTGGGCTTAGCTGGTTATTACCGCCGTTTCATGCAGGATTTCTCGAGTATCGCTGCACCGCTGAACAGACTGACACGGAAGGGGTTTCCTTTTCTTTGGACGGATGCATGCGAGCAGAGTTTTCAGCAGTTGATGACTCGGTTGACGACTGCACCAGATCTATCTTTGCCTTCTGGATCGGGTGGTTTTGTCGTTTACTGTGATGCTTCTCGAGTGGGGCTCGGTTGTGTACTGATGCAGCATGATAGAGTGATTACTTATGCTTCTAGGCAGCTGAAGAAACACAAGCAGAATTATCCTACTCACAATCTTGAGATGGCCGCGATATTCTTTGCACTGAAGATTTGGAGAAACCACTTGTACGGGAAGTCGTGTCAGATTTTCACGGACCACAAAAGCTTGAAATACAACTTCTAATAGCGGGATCTGAATCTGAGACAGCGCCGGTGGATGGAGCTTGTGAAGGATTATGATTGCGAGATCCTTTATCACCCGGGCAAGGCGAATGTGGTAGCTGATGCTTTGAGTCGTAGGCCCGGGGGTAGCTTGTCCCAGAGCACAGTTCAGAGACAGTCTTCTGCAGATTGGCAGACCTTGTGCGATGGTAGAGTACAGTTTGAGTTCACTTCCACTGGGGGACAACTTTCTAATGTCCACGCCCGTCCACTTCTACTTGATCGTATCCGTGAGGCACAGCCCAGTGATGCCCGTTTGTCTGAGATTCTTAAGCTTGTTCGGCAGGGTACGGAGTCGGAGTTCATGATTGATGACCAGAGTGTGCTACGTTACGGGACTCGCTTATGTGTACCTGATACCGATGGGTTGAGACGCGAGATCCTAGAGCAGGCACATCAGTCAGCCTTTAACGTTCATCCAGGTTCCACCAAGATGTACCGTGACTTGAGAGACATTTACTGGTGGGAAGGGATGAAGCGCGATGTTTCAGACTTCGTCTCGAGGTGCCTGACTTGTCAGCAGGTCAAGGTTGAGTATCAAAGACCGGCTGGAGAGTTGCAGCCTTTACCCGTTCCTGAGTGGAAATGGGAGCAGATTTCCATGGACTTTGTTGTGGGTCTACCCAGGGCCAGTCGGGGGTATGACTCCATTTGGGTGATCGTTGACCGGTTGACAAAAGTGGCTCACTTCCTTCTAGTGAAGACCACTTTCGGTTATGCTCAGTATGCTCAGTTGTATATAGATGAGATTGTGCGTTTGCACGGCGTTCCCGCATGCATCGTATCCGACAGAGGCACCCAGTTCACTAGTCGTCTTTGGCAGAAGCTTCAGGAAGCTTTAGGTAATCATTTGAGCTTTAGCACCACTTTCCATCCGCAGACCAATGGTCAGGCTGAGCGGACTATACATACTCTGGAGGATATACTTCGTGCATGCGTGCTTGATTTTGGTGGCAGTTGGGATCATCACTTGTCGTTGATTGAGTTCTCATACAACAACAGCTTTCAGAAAACTATTCAGATGGCACCTTTTGAGGCTTTATATGGTAGGAAGTGTCGATCGCCAGTCTGTTGGACAAAACTCAGCGAGAGTAGGATTTTGGGACCCTAGCGAGTTCAGGAGACTATGGAGAAGATCCAGCTGATTCAGGACAGGATGAGAGCAGCCCTGTGTAGACAGAAATCTTATGCCGACCGTCGTCGTCGTAGACTTGAGTTCGCAGTGGGGGATCATGTATTCCTGCGAATTTCTCCAATGAAGGGCATTATGAGATTTAGGAAAAAGGGAAAGCTTAGTCCCAGATTTGTAGGTCCTTTCGAGATCCTTGAGCGAGTTGGTACTGTTGCCTATCGTTTGGCGCTCCCACCCAGTTTTCCGGATGTTCACCCCGTATTCCATGTGTCGATGCTTCGTAGATACCTTCATGATCCTTCTCATATGATTCAGCACCAGACCGTTCAGCTTGAGCCTGATCTTTCGCTCACCGAGCAGCCGATAGTTATATTGGATCGGCAGATGAAGAAACTTCAATCAAAGGTCTTGCCATCTGTGAAGGTGCTTTGGCGTAGCACAACTGGTGAGGAGATCACTTGGGAGGCCGAGAGCGAGATGTGGAAGAAATTCCCTCATCTCTTTGAAAGTACGCATATTAAGAATTTTAAATTCGGGGACGAATTTCTTTTAAGAGGGGAGATGGTAATGCCATAGAATGCGATTGGTGTTAATTGAGTGATAATGCGGGTTTTTATGGAAAAGTTTACCAAATTGGTTTCATCACATTTTATAAGAATTAATTAATATTTTATTATTATTTGTTTTGGCTTGCACACACTTGTGCATG
Source organism: Agapanthus africanus (assembly GCA_030015575.1). Taxonomy (NCBI): domain Eukaryota; kingdom Viridiplantae; phylum Streptophyta; class Magnoliopsida; order Asparagales; family Amaryllidaceae; genus Agapanthus; species Agapanthus africanus. The sequence continues at coordinate 265,241,550 of JASDDO010000004.1, forward strand.
TTAGTGTGGGGGTTAGTTAGTGTTAATCTTATTAAGTAGCTATGGCACCCTAAGATAATTCTTGCCATGTTAACCTTACACTTAGCATTGTTGTGTAGAGTTATCTTCTTGTTTTGGATTAAAGAGAGGTGACTAGGTGAGTCATGGAGGGCATTAATGTTTGCATTAATGTAGGTGAGGGAGAGAGTAAGTGTAAAGGGTATACTCACCCTACACTCACCCTCTCATCATTATCTCCCCTCACTCTCTCATTCATATCTCTTTCTCATCTATTTCTTCATCTCTTCAACTCTCAACTGAAACCCTCATTACTTCATCACAAAACCTTGCAAAACTTCATTAAATCCTACTAAAACTCTTCTCAAGTCTTGTTTTAGCCACTAAGATGACTTGGAGCTTGGAAAGATTGGATTTTTGAGAGAAAGAGTGGCTAGGTAATGACCTCTAACTAATAATTAGGTGTTTATATTGTTGTGTTGCATTGTAATTGTGGTTTAGAACACTAAAGGTATACTTTTGTGCACATATCGTATTTTTAGTGTCATATTTGAGTCTCTGTGTTCTGCTGTGACCCCGAGTGTGTATTGGAAAATCAAGCAATGTAGTAGTGATGTACTAATGACCCTGAGTGTACACCTGAAGCACGAACCCCACCTGGGCGGTTTTGGCCGACGACAATATGAGGAAATCCGGCTTGCTCGGTCTTTTGGGGGAGTTGGGGCTTGGGTTTTGTAGGGTAGCTGTCTGCAGTTGTTTAGAAGTGTTTGGTACTGCTTGATTTTTATGTTTTAATAGTATACAAAATCCGGGATCACTTTTCTATAATCTAGTGTTTTGACTATGCGCGTTACGTTATCCGACACGGTTCGTGATCTTGTGTAGCTGCTGCACTCGGGTTGGTTTTGGGATGTCGCTATGTTAGCCACTAGACGGATACTTGAGAGTTGGATTGGAGTTGGTGCGTCGGTCAAACGTAGTTTGTACGTGTTATTGGTCGATTTCTGAGATTTCCACTTATTATGTTTTGTGTTAATAGGATCGCAGGCGGGGGCTTCGAACGCTGCAAAGAAAAGGAAGCAGGTGATTGGATTTTCCTAGCTCGAGATCATCGGTGAGTAGATTTAACATCTATGGGGAAATCGCCTGTATGGCGTTATGCGTCAGGGCTAGATATGATATGATATTAGCCGCATGTTTATATGCACATATAGAGATTGTGCATGAACTTCATCACATATTATTACTTGTGCCTGAACTTGTACCCATTGGACACTGCACTATTATTGACGGTTCATGTCGCACGAGCACCAATTGTATGCTACACACACCGTCGGTAATTGCCATGTCACGCATAATACATATACATATGTGATATTGTATTGATTAGTGATATTGAGACATTGATTCTTGTGCGAGTGAGCATATGAAATATAGTTCGCATGCATACCTATATGCTTATACATATACCTTGCTATGCTACATGTTCACCTCTATATGATGTTGCGTTGGATTTTGGATAAATTAGGAATCACATGATTTATTTAATAACTTATTGCGTTTAAATAGCGGTTTTCCCTTGATATTCTCATATTACTGTTCTATGTTGCATACATCATAATACATGGATTTACGTATTGAGATATGGATTTCATGTTATTTTCTGGATTTGAGAACCGTGGGGATATTTTAAGAAACGTGTATTGTTTTGAAAACCCGGTTTCTCTTGTTATGTTATTTCGATGCGTCCACCATGAGTGTTCTCAGTTCTGAGACTTGTGTTAGAAACCCGATGCGAGGAGTGGATGAGGCCGTGTTGCTGGTTCATAGTGGACCCGGTATGGTACCCCGGGGTAAGAAAGGTATGTCGATGGATTAGCCGATGAGCCTGGCAGGAGGACTACTACCTATCGGTGATAGTTTTGGATCGTCGGTTATCCGGAGGATATCGACCTGAGTCATGAGATGGATATGGGCCGATTCGTACTGCCGGAGCCCGCGGGCCGATCCGGGCAGAAGGAGCCCCTGATATGTGGATTTGCGTGTCGATGTTGGACACGAGTATTTCATGATGTTTCAAGTGTCGATGTTGGACACTCAGGTTCCATGAGATGTACGGATATGAGGGCCGGTCCTGGTGATGGCTCCTGAGCATTTTGGGATTTGGGGTGTCGTTGATGGACACCAGGGTTTTTCCATGCTGATGATTTATGCATGAGATTTATTATTTATCCCACACTAAGGATTTATTTGATATGCATTTGATTCATGTAGATGTAGTACCCTGGTGGTGTACCTTGATCATGATTGATACATATCCATATTGCCATACTTATGCTATCAGATTACATGTGATAAATTATCGCTGTTCATGCATACTTGCGATTACAGTATGATGTTATTTACTATTCACGAGTTGGAAACTCACCCCCGTTGTGCCACGGTGTTTTGCAGGTCTGGCCCTCAGAGTAGTCGCGGCAGGGCGCCTTATTATCTCTACTTTTGCGGATGCCGCTACAGTTGGTTGTGAGGACTTTTTCTATAGGTGGGTTTTGCGGTTATCCGATGATGTTCATTGTATATCTTATTGTATCTAGTACTCTCCATCTACCACCTTCATGTATTGATTTAGGGACGAGTTGTGAGGATCGATGTTGTATATTCTTGTGACTCTGGGTGTCTTGCTTATGTAAGCCGGCCTTTGTTTATGTTGATTATCTCTTTTATGCTGTCCCTTCGCTACGGCGCCGTATATCTTCTTGTGGTGGTTGTTTCCGCCTTTGGGAGAGATTTGCTCCCGTTTGGGGATGCTTTACTTATATCTTATGTTTGTACCTGTTTCGGGGCTAGCTTTTACAAAGGAGGTGCTGCCGAAATTTTTATGAAAACAAACTTAAGCTTTAAGTTTTGCTTGAGATTTAAAAATATTTCTATCTTTTCCTTTTTGTAATGGTTTAGATTGCTGGGTTTTCGGCTTACTTAAATTGTGTTACGCCTGTTGACGTTACGTGGTCTAAGTTCCGGCCATGTTCCTAACTTGGATCGTGACACGAGTAAACTCATCCAAACTCCTACTAAGCCTATCCGTGACAATCTTCGTACAGTCCAGTCTCTTCGTCTAAGAGGAGCACATACCGGGTATAGTGAGTGGTAAAAGTCAGACCCTAATAACCCGATAATTTATGTTGATGTAGCTCAGGACCAATCCGGGAAACTACTGATCAACCTATCAGTAAATCCCAACTGCTTTGGCTAAGGTTTTTTGGTCCTGACCAATCGAACATAGTGCGATATCGACTCCCAATACCGAGAGAGACGAATTCCCAACAATCACTCACTGCCTCTATGTGGCTCGGTACTGTACCCAACCAAAACATGTTTGCACGACTCAGTAAAGTCATGGTAAGGTAGTGATCAAAGTACAGTGGGAACTCATACGAGACAAATGACGATCTCAGGTCCAAAGACTAACCTGTACACATGTCACCTGAGAACTTTCATCTGACAATAGGTATAGTACCATCTGGAAGTTCTCGGTGAGTCCTTCCAGTGTACTCACACCCAGTGAGCACCTGTATACGATCTTACGTGCATCAGACCAATGGCTGCGGGACCAACCATCGCCCCTTGTCAGGGTCTAGAAACGTATACACTAGTCTACTCTGGAGTATCAATACCCAGTCTCGATACTCACGCCACTAGAGACCATTTAAGGATGTGCTTATGGAATGCCCAGCTACCACAAGTATGATCGCCATCATAACGCTGGTAGTCAAGTAAGATCCTACGGGCTTTATCAACATGTGGTCGACATATATAACATATGCACATGTTAAGATAAAGTCAAACCATAATAGTATACTACTGTATCGAGTCTTTATCAATATGTGCAAGCAATACAAAGCATCATAAGAAAGAAATACACATATCATGATAAAGACAACTCAAATAATATACTATATAACTGAGCAAGATTGTCCTGTATATACATATCTCTAGCATTAACATGTATACAGATACAATAATGGCCTTTAGGGCATACATATCCAACATGTTTGAGATTGGCTTTTAGGATATTTTCACGACACAAGAAAACATAGGAGGATTGAGGTTATTGAGCGTAAAAGGGTTTATATAATGGAGGTTGGACCATATGGACGAGTGCTTCTCAATTTATCAAGATCAAGCTACAAGTAACTAAGAATCGATGCAGCCCGAACTATCAAATCTTTTCTGATTCGCACATTCAACTAGCCAAATCGAAGATCTCGCAAAATCATTTAGGTCAATGAATATGCCGCAAGAATTGCATTGACGACTCTCGGAATCGTGAAATTCCATCGTTTAGGGCCCCAAAATCGCGTATCTCAGATGAAGGTTGCATCAAGAAGCCAAGTCCTAGTTTGAAGCGTTATGAGTTGAAGTAAAATTGAAAATTAATCGACCAATGCTTGTAAGTGACATGTCCAAGTTTGAAGCTATGAAGCCATGTTCAATCGCGCATCAAAATTCGAGATCTCGAGACGATAAAGATTCAAGAATTCGAAGAATTTATGATACCGGCATAGGAAACTTTGTAAGCACTCTATAGACTATGGTTATATCATTTAGAGCTCTTGAACACTCACACACACTAGCACAAAAGGTTTACAATATTCGAGTTTTCGAGTTTAAAACTTTTGTATTTATTAAAACCCAGATTTCATCTTTTGTGCTTGGCCAGACGTCTATCTCGTTGAAGTTCAGACATTTGTGCACTGTTGATATCTTATATTTCTGATATATTTTACAAAATTGAGATAAAATAGACGTCTGAAGGTCAATGGACCAGACGTCTGATGAAGGGTTTCAAATGATATTTTGTAAACTTCAGACGTCTGCCAATCTGAAATTTAGAAGTCTGGTTTTGGCTCTGTGCTTCCCAGAAAGGAACACATGTTGGATATGTATGCAGTAGAGGCCATTACTGTATATGTATATATAATGGATGATTGGATATATGTATGTACATGACAATCTTGCTCGATATGATAGTATGCTATTTCGTTTGTATTTATCTTAACATGTGTATATGTTTTACTTGTTATTATGTATCACTAATACATGTTGATAAAGCCCGTAGGATTATTACTTGACTACCAATATTATGATGGCGAGTATACATATGGGGGCTAGGTAGTCCATAAGCACATCCTTAAATATTCGTAGTTATTGAAGTATCGAGACTGGACATTGATATTCCGGAGTAGACTAGTGTATACGTTTGTAGACCCCCGACGAGGGTCGATGGTCTGTCCCATAGCCATTGGTCTTTGGCACCTAAGATCATATACAGGTGCTCACTGGCGATGAGTACACTGGAAGGACTCATCGAGAACTTCTAGATGGCACTATATCTATCGTCAAATAGCATTTCTCAGGTGACATGAGTATGGGTTAGTCTTTAGACCTGAGATCGTCATTTATCTCATGTGAGTTCCCACTTTACTTAGATTACTACCCTATTATTGCTCTACTGAGTCGTGCAAACAGGTTTTTGTTGGGTACAGTCCCGAGCCACATGAAGGCAGTGAGCAACTATTGGGGATTCGTCTCTCCCGGGATAGGGAGTCAATATCGCACTGTGTTCGGTTGGCTAGTACCATAAGACCTTAGCCAAGGCAGTTGAGATTTACTGATAATTAGATCAGCTGTTTCTCGGATTGGTCCTAACTCACATCGGCACGAATTATTGGGTTATTAAAATCTGACGTTTACCACCCTCTAGACCTGGTATGCGATACTCTTAGACGAAGAGACCGCACTGTACAGAGATTGTCACAGATAAGCTCAGTAGGGGCTCGGATGACTCGTTGGCCTTCCCTTTCGACTGCTACCTGGTAGCCATTACGTACAGCTAGTGCCGCTGACATGCTTGTTGTTATGGATTTATCCAATAACTCACTGTCGGTGTACTGTCAATTCTTTGATACGTGCAGGGTTCTGATTAAATACGTGTACTAGCTATACGAACTTTAATCAGGCGGTTGATAATACTAGCCGGATTAGGATTAAACCGGATTATTAAATCAAGTATTGATTTAATAATTTATATATATATTTCGATATGTATATTCTTGTATTATGTTCATTGTATTATTCTATCTCTTTGGGTATTCGTATTTTGATACGAATACGGGTATGTATATACAAGAATGTATTCTTGTATTTATACAAGAACACATTCTAGAAGGTGGACACCTCATTATGGATTTTCTATTTTGTTAAAAAATATAAATGAGTTGTAAAGGTGAGACATGGAGAATGAATGGTGGTGGAAATGGTTTTGTATTTGTTTATTGCAGTTGTATGCACTATTCAAGCTTGGTTGCAATTTTCTATTTGAAAATTGCTTTGATCAAAACCATGGTAGTCTTTTTCATTTAGTGTTGAATGATTTATTCCTCCATTCTCTTTCTCTCTTCCTTTCTTGAGTCCCTCCTTCTTCTTCCTCCCTACACTCTCATGTGTTGAGAATCAAGGGTGGAAGTGAGATAGAAAAATACTAGAACCACTCACTACATCTTTAGACATCCCAGTGTAGCAAGATAGGATCTTTAGTTGCTCCATTTGATTTTTAGTGTAGAGCTAGAGCCTTGAACCAAATCTCTCGGGTGAATCATCTTCGACAAGGGGAAAACCGGCGGTCAATCTCGATCACGGCGGCTACAAGGAGCTAAGGAAGAGATTAGAAGACCGAAGGACACGGATCATTTGGTATAACCCTTCTTTCATAGTAGATAAACCTTTTTATGGATGTCCAGTTTAAGTATTTGGTTTAGATTCTACGGTTTGTAGTTTCTAGCGCCTTTTGATTTTTTGTTTTTCATTACGCATAGGCCACAGTTGTAGCGGCTAGGGCGCTAGGAACTCTAACATGGTATCAGATCCATCCAAACACAAAAACTAGTTAATTACGATGTTCGAATTTTTCCGTTTTCGTCGCGCAAAATTGCCGACAAAAACAGTCCCATGTTTCAAGTTTTAGAATGTTGCACTTCCCGCGGGCTCACGATTTGGGCCGAGAATCCGTAGGGTGTTGCATTGGTATCCCAGGGATCCTCGAGGGGTCTAATGGTCAAGCCTACCCCCCAAGACCACCATGAATTGGCCTTGGGGGTGGGGACTCGAGACTACGTCAAAAAGGTAGTCTCGGGTCTGCCTACCCCTGTAGAACACCTCGTGGTGGCCCTCGGGGGTGAGTACCCCTAGACCTTCCGGGCGAAAGTTAATTTTGGGTACTTCGCTTCTGTGAAGATTCGGGCGAGTTTCAAGTTCGTTTCGACTTTCGGATTGGCTTAAAATGATGAAAATTTGGGATTTAGTGAACTGTTTTTTCCGGTTTTGGAAAACTTGTAGTGTTTGCTATTTGTATGCGGAATTCTATTGTCGTAGTTTTCGTTACTTGCTTTTGTGATGTGCATATTTGTTGTTTAACGTCTTTTAATCGTTATACGTTGATTAGAAGGGGTTACACGCATCTTGTTTACTTGTGATGTTGCTTATGATATCTTTGTGATAGTTTCGACGGATTGTCGTGATGGATAGTCTTTAGTGCAATGTTTGTTGTATAGTTTTGAGTTCATTTGTATATTCATTATTGCGGGGAAAGCGTCCGATATATGGACAGCCGTTTCTGCTTTTTTGTATATTCTTTTATTAGGACATGGCTGGGTTGAGGTCGATGTCACCAATGTATATTATTTCTTTTCTGTACTAGGATAAACCCCATGGCGGAGTGCTCGAGTAGCCGGGTTCTAGAGGGCAACAAGCCTCCATCTCATGGCGTTGAGACCGAGGTGCCTTAATCTAGAATTGGCGGGCTATTTGCCGCATTCGTAGGGGATATAGGATGACCCATGGTGGAATACTCAAGTTACCGGATTCCATAAAGTGATGGGTAGCCCACTCACTTCGTTGATTGGGGTTGTCTCGCTTCTGAGATTAGCGGGTAACTTTCCACACTCGTAAGGGTCTTGGTTCTACATTGCATAGGCTATCCACACAACCGGGAAACGTCGAGTTTCATTTGCAGCTCAAATGAAACCCGGGGCTCCTAGATTATCCACTTTCCAATATTGCTTATCGCTTTTCTGTGATATTGCTTATATCATACTTGAGGTGACTATATATTTATATATAGATAAATAAATGTTGTATATGTTTTGCATCCATGCTAGTCCAACTCCCGCTCTGCCGTTAATTAAGTAACCTGGCGGTGCATGACGGGGCCCCGTGGCGAATGCGGATGACATATACGTACATTCTATTTTCGTTCTTTTCTAGTATAATAGGTATTAATTGATGGGACCGCATTACTTTTGATTAATGCAAGGAAAAATAAACCTAAATGATATTGTCGGAACAAATTTTTCAAAAAACTACAGTCGTATTCTTTTGCTTTGCATTGAGGTATTTGGTCAAGAATATCCCGCATCGCATTCAAAGAGGCAAGAGCCTGGATCCTTTCATAGGGAGTGATCTCTTGAGAAAAAATTTGTGTAATTATAGATTACTCGGTTTCTTCAAAGGCACTAGTTTTCAAAAACGGAGCCTAAACTACTCCTTTTCAAAACTGATTGATTCCTTCAACGATATCAAGCTCATTATGTTAAAGGTTTTTCGCCAAAAAACAGTCGTTTCCCTCTGTCATTTCAGATTGGTAGTGCTTAGTATTCGTGCTACACATTTCGATCTTTAGTTGAGGCATAGTGTTCAGTAGCTATGTAATACTTTTCTGTTGCATTTTATGCGATTGGTTAGGACAGCCGTGCGATCATTTTGATCTTTAGTCAAGGCTCGTACAGGTGGGTCTAATGCAATCAAGAAAATGACGGGTATAACTTGACTGTGACCTTTTGACATTTTGATCTTAGTCAAGGTCACTTAGGTCCTAGGGGTAAAAATCATATCGGGAGTTTCAAATATACAGGAAACTTTCTAGTGTTTCAAAATCAATAGTAATCTTGCCTTCATAAGGTGCTTACCTTCTAGGGTGTGGTGACTAGAGTTGCTTCCATCTAGATTATCAAACGATGATGGTTGGGTCTCAATCCCACTGATGAGTAGGATTACTCTTGGGAGATATTTTTCATCTCGCAATTAGCTAACCTATTAGATTTCTATAAATGTATTAATGGGGCTACGCCTCTGCAGAAACGAGGTTTATTTTAATTAGGTCTGTGCGAGAGCACTGGGAACCTCCTTCGGAGTACCAACACCCACCTGGCTAAACGATTAGCAAACTTGTAATATGTAAATGATCCCGACTAGTTCTCCTTTTAAGGTTTGAATGAGAGTATAAGGAAACAATAGGAGCCATCCTGATTAGATAAATTAATAACCAATATAATTTTGCAAGAGCACACGCTAAGTGTTTCTTTTTTTTTCTCTCTCTCTCTCTCTCTTTCTCTCTCCAGGTAGCAACCATGTCACGCCCTAAACAAGATAATAAAATGTATGATTTGACCGACCCAGATTCTTATGCGGGGCTGAAAAATGTTGGTTCAGCTCTGATTTATGACAAATGTCACGAGCTTGAGCAAGGGAAAGAAGATTACATGAATTCCTTGATGACCCCCGTGAAGAAGAAGCATACAATTGTGTCTCCTTCAGGTGTCTTTGATATTGATAACTATTTTAGGTCAGTCCTACCTCCTGGGTAGTAGATACCGGATCAGGATCTCGTATCTGTAATTTATTACAAGAACTGAGAAAAAGTAGGATAGTTGGACATGGTGATATGTCTCTTAGAGTAGGAAACGAAGCACAAATTGATGTTGTTGCCATTGGTGAATACTACCTTGTATTGCCAAGCGGCAATACTATGATTTTGAACAACTGCTATTATGTATCTTTCATGCTTTGTAACATCATATCAGTTTCTTTACACTATACAGATGGATATAACTTTATTCTAGATAGAAATATCATGAATATTTACTTTAATCGGTCATTGGTTGCAGAAGATACAATGTGTAATGGTATCTACGTTCTAAATCAAAACACAGTTTTCAATATACAAAACATATGCAAGAGGAAGAGTTCAGAAGCGAATGAATTCTACTTGTGGCATTATAGACTTGGTCATATCAGTGAGAAAAGATTGTCTAAGTTACATAAAAATGGACATTTGAATCCATTCGAATTTTCATCTTATGAAACTTGTCGGTCTTGTCTCAAAGGAAAGATGACCAAATCTCCATTCACAGGACACAGAGAAAGAGCTACAGAGCTCTTGGGCTCATACACAGTGATTTATGTGGTACAATGTCTATACATGCAAGGGGTGGGTTCTCATACTTCATTATATTCACTGATGATCTCTCTAGATTCGGATATGTATTTCTGATGAAATACAAATCTGAATCTTTTAAGAAATTCAAAAAATATAAAAGCGGAGTGGAGAACCAGACTGGAAAAAGTATTAAAATCCTACGATCTGATCGAGGAGGTAACTACTTAAGCACGGAATTCCTTGATTTTCTAAAGAGAATGGTATTCTCTCTCAGCTTACTCCTCCATATACACCACAGCACAACGGTGTATCAGAGCGGAGGAATCTTACCCTATTGGATATGGTGTGTGTAACGTTTTAAAAATAAATAAATAAATAAAATCCTTTTGATGAATTTTCTGATAATCGGTAAAATAAATCGTATTTTCCGTAAAACCTAACTACAATTATTTTTCATCATAGACTTAAATACACCTATTTTAACTATGTAATTGCTAGTATTTGGTATTTATTTAGTCACTTATAAATTATTAGTTTACTTAAATATTTTTCCTTAATTAATTATTTTAAATAATATTTTATGCTTTCATTCATATATTTAATTAGTGCTAATTACAAGTGAGAATGGGTTAATTATATTTTAATGAACCATGACAACTTAGAACCAAGATTTGTAACATGCTAATTCTTTCTCAAATTTACTCCATGGTTATAGACTTTTCTAGGATTAATTTGAAAAAGAAATTAGATAATTAAAGAAAGGAGTTAAAAGAGATATTAATTAAAGAAGTTTCCACACTCAACAAAACACACCACACTCTCTCTCTCTCCCTCTTCAAGTGTGGCCGAGCTCCCCTCATGAGCAGCCCCCCTTTCTCTTCAAAACTTGTCCATCACATTTCTCACTTCAAAAATAAAAAGAAAAGAAAATTTAAAAAAGGGATTAATATATGTAATAAGTGAGGATGTTTCTACACTCATCCACCCATCTCTCTCTCTCTCTCTTCCTCTCGCTGCTGGCCGAGCCCTCCCCAAACAGTACCCCCATTTCTTCATCCCATTTTCCACTTAAAAATCCACAAAAATTCATTCAAAAATCCATACAAAATCCCACAAATTCCTAATTAAACCTTTAACCATTTCTCCTTAGCCTAATCTACTATTGATCTTGGAGTAAGAGAGAAAATTGGGAGGCTTAGTTTGCATATTGATCTCATGTTTGTGAGGTATAAATCCCAACCCCATGTTTAAATTTTTGTTTAATTACATCTATCTAGCTAATTAGGAGTTTAATTATGGCTTTAATGTTAAGATTTAATTTTCAAGAGAAGGGTTTGAATTAAAAGTTAGGTTTTTTTTATTTGAGTATGGTTATAATGAGTGGTTTAACATTTTAAGATATGCAAAATCTAGTTTAGTTGTTAATTTGTAAATTGTTACTTTAAAATTTTCAAATTAGATAATTTTGCAAACTATACTTTTCGGATTTATGTAAATTGATGAGATAAAATTTTAGTAATGATTTGTGTGGCTTAACTAAGTTATTGTGTGATTATTGTGGCCACTAGAATTGTTAAAACATATATATTTGAATAAAAATGGTAAATGGATGCTTACTAGGTTTTTGGAATAAATGGGTTTTAAGTAAGTTTGAGGTTGAATTGAACTACAACCTAATTCATATAATATTTTGAGTATTGTGGATGTGTAATTGGTATGAATGGGTACTAGGATTGGTGGTTGTCACGTGTGGCAACCTTAGTTGTAATTTGTGGCATTGTCGCGATGCACGTTTTGTGCACCAAGTGTGTGCGTGTCTTGTTGTGCGCGTGGATTGACTTGTGTCGTTTGTGTCCGCGAATAATCGTATATTCATTCTCTTAATTGCATGTGTGCGATTCTAGGATCGGGTGCAGAGGCGCCGGACGTGGTGCGGAAAGATAAAGCTAAGATCGGATCATATTAGCCGAGGCATCCCGGTGAGTAGATGTACTCATCTATGGGGGGATCGTCTGGATGGCGCAAGGCGCCCGATGGTTTAGTATTACTTATAGTATTTGCATTATATGTGTAGTTTCCTAGTTAGCCATCTCATTGCATCGCATCGCTATGTGTGTTTGTGTGATATCATCTCATAGGACACTTGCACCATTTACCATTGGTTCCTACCACACGTGCACTAATTATGCGAACACACACGCTATTGGTAATTGCTATGTCACAAACACTATAGAACTTGCTTAGAATAGATATTTATGCATTTGCATCGTATATGATCCATATATTTATACCTGTATATTCATCTCATTGAATGGATACGTAGGATTGTTAATCATGTATACATACCTCATTGCATCATGATTCATGCATAGTTTCTAGCCGTATTTCGTATGGTATATACTACCGTATCATAGATTTTCATCATCACCGGCATATTTATATATTGTGATTCTTCTCGAGAATTTTGGTATTTAAGAGATTTCTGGATTTTGGGTAAAACCGCAAGAATTTTATAAAAACTTATTATCATTATAAAATGCAAGTTGTGGTTTTCTCGTGATGTATGTGTCGTCCACCATGAGTTTTCATGATTGCTGTTGGTTTTCGAGACCCAATTCGAGGAGTAGAATGAACCGTTTCAAGTACATGGTGGGCCCGGTATTGTACCCCGGGGCGAGAGTGTTTTTGTGGGGATGATGATGAGCCTGGCAGGGGCAGACTACCTACCGGTGATGTCTGGCGCGGCGGATATCCGGAGGATACCGATCGTAGTCGTGTGATTTGGTGATATGGGCCGATACGGACTAACGAAGCCCGAGATATTGAGGATGTGGTGTCGATATTTGACACGGACATTTCTGTCGATTTCTCTGATAAACATATTGTGTCGATATTTGACACGGACATTTCTGTCGATTTCACTGATAAACATATTGTGTCGATATTTGAAACGGATTTCTATCGATTTCACTGATTATAATCCAGTTTTATTTTACAAAAGGTTTTACCAAGTTAAAGATATAGATCTTCTCATATCAGACATATCATGATTTCGCATTGATTATGCATTCATGTTGCATTCATGCTAGTACATCGTATCATATTGATATACGTAGGTTGTGACACACTGCGTGCATGCTTACGATAGCCTTATTAGATGTTACTTACTACTCATGAGTTGGCAACTTACCCCCGTTGTGCCACAGTATCTTGCAGGTCTGACCCGTCAGCACGGTAGCGGCGGGTGTACTCCTATTCTGCTTCCTTTGCTTCGGCTTGCAACTTGCTCATAGGTGGATTTTTGGAGGATTTTCTTTTTCTCCCATCGTGTATTTTATTTGTATCTAGTATACTCTATCTACCCTTGAATATTGGACTAGACGGTGAGATTTGTGAGACCTGTATTTGTGGTTTAGTGTCAATGCTCACTTAAGCCGACGTGATGCTTTTTTGCTTATTTTGCATTATTATGATATATTCATTGCATGTGGTTGTGATTCCGCCTTTGGCGAAGAGCAAGCTCTCGCTTGGGGATGCCTTTATTCATGATATATGTATTTTCTTGTGTTGTACCCATTTGGGGGCAAGTATTTACAAAGAGACTCAGCCGAAATTTTCGGGGAATTTGATGTTTTTTAAAATGTTATTGTTACTTATTTGGTTAAAATCGCTTTCTTTAAATAAGTTTTCCTTCACTCTTTTGCTTTAAATGGTTTAGATTTCTGGGTTTTAGCTTACTTAGATTATGTTGCGCCTTGAGACGTTTCGTAATTTAAGCCAGTCACGTTCCGTACCTTCGGGTCGTGACAAAGTTGGTATCAGAGCGTAGGGTTTTACCTTTCTGAATGTAGGAAGACCCTTGGTAGATGGAGTAGGTGACTTAAGCAGAGTGGCGTAACGTGTGTATGTTCCGCGGCATTCTTACAATACGGTACTCTGGCTAAGTGACCTTAGGATATATGTACATTGCTTGTATTTCCCTTCTTGATTCCGGAAATCCTTGGATTAGATCGCAATGTTCCTATCGATCATGTTCCTCGTTCCAGCCACTATGCCGCTGAAGATATCGAGGGCCAAGAGGGCCGCCGCAGGGGATGAGATTAGAGCAGTTTTGTTTGATACGAGGACCGATTAGGGCGGTACGCCCATCCCTCAGGGACAGAGTGGTCCGTCTTTTCTTGGACAAATGGCTAGGCTGGAGTCGAGCATTCAGGACTTGCGACTGATGTTAGATTGTTAGTTGAGATTAGCCGGGCTTCGAAAGCCGATGATGTCCATCCTATTGAGGGAACTGTGATTGTACATGTTGCTCAGTCAGCTGTTTCTGTTGTTATCGAGATTTTTTCCGTATCCTTATAGGAGTTTTGAGGCTGAGGCCTCCAGTTTGTTTTTACCGGCACAGATGCAGCAGAGGATACGTAGACAATCCTCGACGGGATGGCTAGATGTGTTGTTCACAGAGATGTTCTGACAAGATATGGGTTGAGTTTGCAAGTTTTTGTCTAGAGGTCTTGCTCAGACGTGGTGCGAGTCAGTTGAGAGAAGACGAGCTGCAGATCTACTTCCTATGATTTGGGATGAGTTCATAGCTATATTTCTTGCTCGTTTCCTTCCAGAGAGAGTTTGAGATGTCTGAGCTCATAGTTTTAAGTGTTTGCGCAAGACACCTTGGATGACAGTGTCCAAGTACGACATTCAGAATTCTTGGTGGTTCGATATGCTCCTTACCTGGAGGACATTGAAGAGAAACGGATAAAGCGGATCGTGTGGAGATTGGACATACAGTAATTGCTTGCTATAGGCACCCAGCATTTTGACAATTATGCAGCCGTGATGGATGCAACCTTACTGCTAGAGGAGCGCATTTCTGAGACTTCGATCGTTTCTGGACCAAAGAGGATTTGTACCAATATGCCAGCTCAGAGGCGGTTAGTGTAAGTGCACGGCGGCGCCCCGGCCTCCATCCCGAGGCCAAATGCGGAAGCGATGGCTAACTTTAATTTTCTTGAACCGGCACCACCGCGCACTAAAAACCCGGATCGGGCCATTAACTAGTCCTAGCTAACTACAAGATGGGGAAGAGAGATATACCGAGTGATCCGAGTCCTCCGGTCTTCTCTTCGTCGTCCCGATATCCCGCGGAATGTCCGGTCTCCACCTCGTCGCCGGAAGGGCACCACGTTGCCGGCTTCTTTTACGGGCTCCAACCTCTATACCGAAGCAACTCGGGCACGAAGCTGGCGAGTCGACGTGCCCAAGGTTTGCTGTAGAATACGTGTAGAACCATGTCTCATTTTGGGGTTTAGGAAAGTGCCCTTTTGGTGGAGGAATGATACAAGCTCATGGAGATGGAACTTGTGGGATTTTTACACAAGCAAAAGAGCAAAAATCCCACATGAGAAATTTTGGACAGCCCTCTCATGGCTTGGCCGGCCATGCTCATGGAATAGAGAGAATGAGAGAGAGAGAGAGTGAGGGGGGGGATCAATGGATGATAGAACCACAACCATCATCCAAGGGAGAGAGAGAAAGGTCATGATATCAAGAAATGATCATAAGTAAATCCAACACACAAACTCATCATCATGTCCCTCCATCATCATACAAAAGTCAAGCCATGATGAGGTTATGAAGTCAAATGAAGGCAACTCATCATGAAGCAACAAAATGTAAAGAACACCCTCCACAAATACTTATTTGCATAAATGCAAATAAGCCCTCCTCCACCAATCTTCGGCCAATGAACGATACAAAGGAAATTGGCCGAAACGGAAAGCAAACTGGCAACTCCAGAAAACTGGTCCCGTAATAAATTACAGGAAAACCCCGATACTGTGTATACACACCCGCATCTGTATTCCAACCGAAATACAAATGCAATGAGACTAAATCTACACTGTACTATACTAGGATCCGGCTTAAACCAAAGCCGGCTAGTATTATCCGTTCGATCCTGATCCGTGCAATACCGCACGTATCTGATCGAACCCTGCCATATATCCATACGGCCTCTAGTACATACCGTCCGATCTTGATCCGTGCAATACCGCACGTATCTGATCGAACCGTGCCATATCTCCATACGGCCTCTACAGCTTTTCGCCCGAAAGCTTGAGTAACTGAATGTGTGGTGGACTCTAAAGACTCGTCAATACTATGGCTGTGGATTTAACCACTAGCACATCAGAGGTATTAGCCATACGTGACGGGCCACCAGCTATTGACCAAAAAGGACGTCGATGAGCGAACTCATCCTGACACCCTACTGAGCCTGTCAGTGACAATATCCGTACAGTCCGGTCCGTTCGTCTATGAGCATCGCATGGCGGGCCTAGGGGGTTGGTAAAAGTCAGACCCCAAAAGCGGTACAAGTCGTGTCGGAGCGTAGCCCAGAACACCCTGAGATACTACTGGAATACCTACCAGTAAATCTCTTGCCTCGGCCGAGGGCTTCGTGTAATGGCTCTCCTAGACACAGCGCGACCTCACCCCCAATACCGGGAGAGACGAACCCCTGAAGATCCGCTCACTGCCTCCATGTGGCTCGGGACTGTACCCAACTAAAACCTGTTTGCACGTCTCCTTTGAGCGTGGTAGGGTAGTAATCAAAGTACAGTGGGAACTCACACGAGACAAATGACGATCCCCAGGTCGATGAACTAACCTGTACACATGTCACCAAGGAACTGCTATCTGACGTCAGGTATAAGACCAACTAGCATGTTCCCGGCGAGTCCTGTCCGGTGTACTCATAACCCAATGAGCACCTGTATACATCTTAGGTGAACCAACTGACACCAGTGGCTTGTGAGACCGGCCACCGCCCCTCGTCAGGGTCTCGACTGTATACACTAGTCTACTCTGGAGCATCGATGCCCTGTCTCGAAACTCCCACGACTAGGGACCTTTTAAGGATGTGCTTATAGACTACCAGCTCCCACGTATATGATCGCCCTCATACTGCTGGCAGTCAAGCAAGAATCCTAGGGGCTCTACCAACGTGTAATAGCGACCTGTCAGGTCACCTAAAGCAGTACACGATGATAAAGATAAACCAGATAGCATACTATCATCTCGAGTAAGACTGTCCTACTGGGACAGGTCCTCCCTCAATCATTGCAATCACGTGCCTGTGATCCAATAATTGACTCTGAGGGCACTATCTCCAACAATCTCCCACTTGCACTCAAGACTAATTATTGCGATGTCGCATACTCACAGTCCGTGTGATACCGAACACCCAACTCCTCTACTAGTCAGTCTCACAAAGCTCGCTTGCGAAACTATTGCGTTCGAGGAATAGCCTCAGTGAGTGGATCCTCATTGATGTTTATTTCTATGTCTCTCTATATCTCATGTTCGCGGAGAAAGCCATCTCCCGAAATGAGCAATACCTGTCTTAGAATGTGTCTGGATGTCTGATGGGACTTAGCTCATAAATGAACTCCAAATCCAAACTTCTTAGACTGTATCGTCAACTGAACTCAATCAGTATCCTGCGCCATGCCTCCCTCAGTATTGCCTTGGACCACCTGTCCAAAATACTGCCCCTCGTCAGAAGGAATACTATAACTCTGACAACCTCCTTGTTGTCCAGGTCACCTTGGAAGCCTGGAATGATAACTGTCTCCCGAATGAGGCTGTCGTTATTATATCCCTAGAACATCTACTTATGTTCTAAAACTGCTTCCGACTGTTTCTCCAGGATTGGATCAATGTCAACTTATTGCATCTAGTGCAAGAACAACATCTGGTATGGTACTTGACATCTCATGATTGACTCAATTGCCTGAGCAAGTGATCTGCCAATCATGCACATCCCTCTCCCCTTTAGTCTGTAAGACACCTTTAGAGAGGGTGACTCCATCACCTGCAGGTACACTACCGTGCCCGGAGTCGTCCATTCTAAATACTCTTAGAATGCTGTCTAAGTACCCTTAATTGGGAAACCACCCAAATCTAGATCTAAAACCATAGATCTAGTAACCAGTATGTTTGATATAATATCCAAGTCCCATGTGGAGAAACTACTGTGTGACGAACAAAGTACAACCGATTGTAGTATAGGAATATCACTTCCTACTCTGTGTATGTCATCCAAATACCAGGACATCACACCCTACTACCTTCTCAACAGATCCATCCCCTATTCTGATGAAGTCAAACCTATGACTGTCACATCAGAAATGGATGATCTCTCTCCGCTATATCTGCTTTAGTCTATAAATAGACATAAGCTACCTGTCCACCAATGCTTCCGTTGCTCCCACTGACTACGACAACCCTCTGGCAGAGTCATATACACGTACACTTCTAAAGCTAGTTAAGAACGACGCTATACTCATCCTCCTGCCGGGTCTCGCAGCCTGGAACAACAGCAATGGCAAGTCTGGGTAAACAAGAACTTCCCTGTCACCGTCCTTGAGGCTACCAGAGTACCTCTCGGGTGCCTGAAGTTACCCACCTTATCTGCGGAGTGGCCAATGGAATGTCAAGCCAGATTGAATCTTTAGGTTCCTATCAAATCTTCAGTAATCGTTTGTGGTTCTGGAATCACTTCCAGTTCTACCATACTCCCACTACTGTTTTTCTGAAAAAATCCATTTTTAATAAAACTGTGGCGAGTCTAGAACAATATCACTATTGATCTTCCAGATGGTAGAAATTCAACCCTCGTCATAGCCTGGGTCAACCCACAAACAGCCATTACAGAAACGTTCCTTGAGTTATCCAGAGTCTGGTTTTAAGCATAATCCGGACAACTCCCCGTACCTTAACAATGTTAAGATACGAACTGTTCTATATCCAATATAGAACCAGAGGCACTGATTTAATTGAACCAGATTCAAATCATGCAGCTGTCTCCAGTGCATGTTAACTAAATAGAAGGAGGCCGATCATCGTTACTCAACTTAGGAATGCTTCCAATTACGAGTAACCTGAAAGAGAAGCAAGTTCTCTTAATCATTACTATCAACTGAATGCCATACACAAGTATCTACATCTTCGATCACTTTGAAGAATCCCGATACTTGCAACACCTGGTTCTCTACTTTATTCAAATACCTATAACTTCTCAAAATTCGGACCCTGTGTTTCCACGAAACACCTGTATAAAAACTAGAGAAGTCATAAGTAAACCGAATATAGTACGAGGACCAACCCCTCTGTCCTGATGGACCCTGGACAACATACAATACTCTGTATAAGTCCCTTGAGTCTGATAACTCATTCCCTGTGTGTCGTATGTTGAAAACTGTACTTATGGTTAAGAAGAATTACACCGCTATTTAATGCTCCTTACCTAACCATCCACTGATATAGGTAAATGTCATGGACATAATATCAAAAAGGTATATCTCACTCTATAAAAATATACGTACAGATATATCAATTTTGAAATTGGTGCATAACAACGGATATTCAAAACCAAATATTTGCCGACCGGCAAACAGCCCAGGTGATTTCCTCAAATATCACCGATTACAACGAATCCCGATATAATGAGGATGATCACCCAATTCCCAAAAACTTACTCCCACTCATCATCTGTAAAACCATACAGATGAGAGAATCCTACCTGGTAAATACATACCCTGGAGCAAGTGTCTAACTGGGAAATCAGTTTTCCTTTAACAGTACACAGTGAAACTGAAACATTGAAATGTTTCGATGGGGTGGTCCCGGTATTCCTAGTAATGCCTCTTCCATTATCCAGATTCACAACTGTAACCGTGTAATTCTTTTGCCATCTCTCCAAATCCCTTCATATGTCTTTAGTCATTACCTTCTGCACACCCCTTTAGGCCAAATGGTTTTCTTCCTTCCTACCGTTCGGCACCAGCCTATGGTTTGGAAGAAGGCTATCCAATAAGCATAATGGGTGTACTGTCCTAATCCTAGGAACACTCGCAAAGCGAGAGAAGGTGAAGATAAAAGACAACCGAATAAACCTTATTCCTATTTCTCCTGAACCAGAATCCATCCCCGAACTGGAACAAGTTCCTTTCGAGTTCGCATATAACTATACGATGGAGTATCCAATAAACTGTGGATCTTCGTAGTGATACGGAGTGTCCTGGAGAAATACAAAGGTGATTTAGGATTGGCGAAGAAATACTTGGTTGGTCGTGAATATCAGTCGCAACTTACTTTGCCCTCCTTCTAATCCCTTTCTTTTGTCTTAACCCAATACCTTCTGTACACCGTTTAGGCTAACTGGTTTTCTTCATTCCCTACCGGTCGGCACCAGCCTAAGGTTTGGAAGAAGACTATCCAATTTGCGTAATAGGTGTACTATCTCCTAAACCAAGGAGTACCGCAACCTGAGAGAAGGTAAAAGGAAAAGACAACTGAATAAACCTATCCGTTTTCTCCAGAACCTGAAACCATCCTCGAATAAATTCTTTCGAGTTCGTATATAAACATACGATGGTTTTGTCCAATGGAAGTGGACGTTCGTAGTAATACGGGGTGTCCTGGAGAAAAGGGTAAAAGTACGAGTGGCAATGAGGTTAGCAACTCTGACAATCCAAAAGCCAGTGTTCAAGAAGGTTCGGTCAACTTGGTCACTGAGTCATAGTCTTAGGGTCGGGTCAATGTTCGCTGCCAAAGAGAGAGAGAAAAGAAACACTCAGCGTGCACTCTAACCTAGATCAGAATGGTTACCAATTTATCTAATCTGGAAACGTCCCACTGTACCGTCAAATTCTCCTCCAAACCTAAAAGAAGAGTTAGTCGGGAACACCCGAGGAGTAAACCAACTCATCAGTGGGAATCGGGATCCAACTATCATCGCATGATAACGTGACAGAATCCGCTCACGTCATCACACTCCAGAAGGTATGCGCATATCTGGCAAGTTTCAGTTCTTTAGAAACTCCCGATGTGGATTTTTACCCCATGCTCTTATGACCTTGACGAAGGTCAACAAATCATAAGTCACATGTCAAGTTCTACCCGTCATTATCCAGGTTAATTTGAACCCACCCGTACAAGCCCTTGACGAAGGTCAACAAGGCTATACGACTGTCCCAAACCAACGCATCTATCTATGCAGCAGAAAGGTAACAAGCAGCTACCATTCACTATGCCTTGACGAAGGTCAACAAACATAGCATGAATACTACGTGCTACCCGTCTGAAACGACGGAGGGCTACGAATGGTTTCTGGCGAAAACCTTTAACGTAATGAACTTGATATCGTTGAAGGAACTGGATAGCTTTTTGAAAATATAGTGACGAAAACCATTGCTAAAGAGGTCACTCCCGGTGAAGGGATCTCGGCCGTTTCCTCGTAGAATGAGGTGCGGGATATTCCAACTGAATACCACGATGCAAAGCAAAAGTAATCGGCTATAGTGAAGTTATTGCCCTGACGCAAACTTCTGTCCAAGGGGTCACTCCCGGTGAAGGGATCTCGGCCCTTGCCTCGTCGACTGAGGAGCAGGATATTACAACTGAATACCACGACGCAAAACAAAAGAGAACGTCCTTGCAATAACAGCCTTTTGAAAAGTGTTCCAACAACATCAGATTATGTTTGTTTTTAAGTTGCATTGATCCGAATCAATGCAGTCCCATCAATTGATCACACCACAAAGAACGAAAATAATATGACGTACGTATATGCCATCCGCATTCGCCACTGGGTCCCGTCATTACCCGTTAGGTTAGCTAACTAACGACAGAGCGGGGACTGGACTAGCGCGGATGTAAAACATATACAACATCTACTAATATATATACCAATATATTATATTTCGCTCAAGGCGTGATAAAATGCAACATCACAGAAATGTACAGCATCACAGAACAATACAGATATCTGGGATCCCCGGGTTTCACAGAGCCACTACTGAAACCCGACGTTCCCCTGGTCATGTGGATAGCCTGTGCAATGAAATCCTAGACCCCTACGGGCGCGGCAAGTTACCCGCCAAAACCTGAAGCGAGGCAGCCCCCTTCAGCACCGTGAATGGACCACCCAGCACTTCACGGAATCCGATAACTTGGGCACCCCTCTTGGGTCAACCTGTACCCCCTACGAGTGCGGCGAATAGCCCGCCAATCCTAGAGTGAAGCCCCCTCCATCTCAATGCCATGAGATGCGGGCCCGTTGCCCTCTAGAACCCGGCTATCCGTGCACCCCACCTTGGGGTAATCCTAGTACAGAAAGAAAAATATACATACAACGGGTACATCGACCGCAACCTGGTCGTGCCCCAAAATAATAATACAATCAGGCAGTGACGGCAGTCAACATGTCGGACGCTCGTCCCGCAATATCAAATGTACATAATACAACAAAACTGTACTAGCATTGCATCCAGGCTATCCCCCACGACCAATCCGCAACATCACAGCAATACACAGAACATCAACGTGAAAGTCACGTTCGCAAATCCGTCTAACCGGGCTATAGTAGTTAGACTGGATTTACCGATCAAGTGACATTCACGGTCGCAGATATAATGTAAATACTCTGAAAAATGTGTTTATAATATCCGATCGATCAAAATTATAACAAGTGGGCCCCAAGTACTACTGTAGCACATCAAGAAATTCTGGGCCCAAAATTAATATTCCAAAAACCCTATTTTCAATCCAGAAAGCAACTGCAGAAATTTGATACGGCAAGGACATCAATGTGCGGCGGAACCGCGGCCCAAGGGGGGTTTGGCCGCGGTTCAGCACTCCCGTAGTCGAGTTACTGTATCGAATTTCTACAGAATGCTTAGAACTTCCAGTACATCACTATTTAACAACCTGAAAAAAATTTCGAGCCAGAAAAAAATTGACAGAAAACTGATTCATGTGTTATTGGGTTTTCGGAACATTTGTTCGATCGGAAGTGTAAAACACATTAGACAAAGCTAGACTATGTTAATGGCGAGGCTCTGATACCACTGTAAGTGCACGGCGGCGCCCCGGCCTCCATCCCGAGGCCAAATGCGGAAGCGATGGCTAACTTTAATTTTCTTGAACCGGCACCACCACGCACTAAAAACCCGGATCGGGCCATTAACTAGTCCTAGCTAACTACAAGATGGGGAAGAGAGATATACCGAGTGATCCGAGTCCTCCGGTCTTCTCGTCGTCGTCCCGATCTCCCGCGGAATGTCCGGTCTCCACCTCATCGCCGGAAGGGCACCACGTCGCCGGCTTCTTTTACGGGCTCCCACCTCTATACCGAGGCAACTCGGGCACGAAGCTGGCGAGTCGACATGCCCAAGGTTTGCTGTAGAATACGTGTAGAACCATGTCTCATTTTGGGGTTTAGGAAAGTGCCCTTTTGGTGGAGGAATGATACAAGCTCATGGAGATGGAACTTGTGGGATTTTTACACAAGCAAAAGAGCAAAAATCCCACATGAGAAATTTTGGACAGCCCTCTCATGGCTTGGCCGGCCATGCTCATAGAATAGAGAGAATGAGAGAGAGAGAGGGGGGGATCAATAGATGATAGAACCACAACCATCATGCAAGGGAGAGAGAGAAAGGTCATGATATCAAGAAATGATCATAAGTAAATCCAACACACAAACTCATCATCATGTCCCTCCATCATCATACAAAAGTCAAGCCATGATGAGGTTATGAAGTCAAATGAAGGCAACTCATCATGAAGCAACAAAATGTAAAGAACACCCTCCACAAATACTAATTTGCATAAATGGAAATAAGACCTCCTCCACCAATCTTCGGCCAATGAACGATACAAAGGAAATTGGCCGAAACGGAAAGCAAACTGGCAACTCCAGAAAACTGGTCCCGTAATAAATTAAAGGAAAACCCCGATACTGTGTATACACACCCGCATCTGTATTCCGACCGAAATACAAATGCAATGAGACTAAATCTACACTGTACTATACTAGGATCCGGCTTAAACCAAAGCCGGCTAGTATTATCCGTTCGATCCTAATCCGTGCAATACCGCACGTATCTGATCGAACCCTGCCATATATCCATACGTCCTCTAGTACATACCGTCCGATCTTGATCCGTGCAATACCGCACTTATCTGATCGAACCGTGCCATATCTCCATACGGCCTCTACAGCTTTTCGCCCGAAAGCTTGAGTAACTGAATGTGTGGTGGACTCTAAAGACTCGTCAATACTATGGATGTAGGTTTAACCACTAGCACGTCAGAGGTATTAGCCATACGTGACGGGCCACCAGCTATTGACCAAAAGGGACGTCGATGAGCGAACTCATCCTGACACCCTACTGAGCCTGTCAGTGACAATATCCGTACAGTCCGGTCCGTTCGTCTATGAGCATCGCATGGCGGGCCTAGGGGGTTGGTAAAAGTCAGACCCCCAAAAGCGGTACAAGTCGTGTCGGAGCGTAGCCCAGAACACCCTGAGATACTACTGGAATACCTACCAGTAAATCTCCTGCCTGGGCCGAGGGCTTCGTGTAATGGCTCTCCTAGACACAGCGCGACCTCACCCCCAATACCGGGAGAGACGAACCCCTGAAGATCCGCTCACTGCCTCCATGTGGCTCGGGACTGTACCCAACTAAAACCTGTTTGCACGTCTCCTTTGAGCGTGGTAGGATAGTAATCAAAGTACAGTGGGAACTCACACGAGACAAATGACGATCCCCAGGTCGATGAACTAACCTGTACACATGTCACCAGGGAACTGCTATCTGACGTCAGGTATAAGACCAACTAGCATGTTCCCGGCGAGTCCTGTCCGGTGTACTCATAACCCAATGAGCACCTGTATACATCTTAGGTGAACCAACTGACACCAGTGGCTTGTGAGACCGACCACCGCCCCTCGTCGGGGTCTCGACTGTATACACTAGTCTACTGTGGAGCATCGATGCCCTGTCTCGAAACTCCCACGACTAGGGACCTTTTAAGGATGTGCTTATAGACTACCAGCTCCCACGTATATGATCGCCCTCATACTGCTGGCAGTCAAGCAAGAATCCTAGGGGCTCTACCAACGTGTAATAGCGACCTGTCAGGTCACCTAAAGCAGTACACGATGATAAAGATAAACCAGATAGCATACTATCATCTCGAGTAAGACTGTCCTACTGGGACAGGTCCTCCCTCAATCATTGCAATCACGTGCCTGTGATCCAATAATTGACTCTGAGGGCACTATCTCCAACAGTTAGATAGATGTCGTTGTCACAGGCTAATCTTTTGGTCGCTCAATATGTTGTTCGTTCGTGATTCGTTCGCATCGGAGATAAGGATTCTTTTGTCGATTTAATTCTTCCCGATATGTTAGACTTTGACGTTCTTCTAGCCTTGGATTAGTTAGCCACGTGTTATGCGTCCGTGGACTGCCGTGAGCAAGCAGTCATAATTAGTTTCCTGGGTGAGCCAGTTATTGTTTTTCGGGGAGACCGTAGCGTCACCCTTTCTAGTTTCATTTCTTCTCTTAGCACTAGTCATCTCTTGAGGAAGGATGTCAAGGATTCTTGGCGTATGTTTGTGATGTTAGAGCCGCAGAGGTTCCGATTGTGAGGGAATTTCAAGATGCTTTCCTGACAAGTTTCTTAGTTTGTATCCTGAACGCGATATTGAGTTTTGTTTTGACTTGATTTCCGGCATGGAGCCTTTATCTATACCGCCA
Source organism: Agapanthus africanus (assembly GCA_030015575.1). Lineage (NCBI taxonomy): Eukaryota > Viridiplantae > Streptophyta > Magnoliopsida > Asparagales > Amaryllidaceae > Agapanthus > Agapanthus africanus. Next base: position 265,267,433 of record JASDDO010000004.1, read on the forward strand.
TATCGGATGGACCCGGCGGAGCTTAAAAAATTGAAGGATCAGTTGCAGGATTTGTTGGATTAAGGGCTTGTTCGTCTGAGGGCGTCACCGTAGGGAACTCCTGTCCTATTCGTCAGAAGGATGGCTGTTGGCGTCTATATATTGATTATCGTCAGTTGAATCGGGTTACTGTGCGGAACATTTCTCGAAGATTGACTTGCGGTAAGGCTACTACCAGTTGTGGGTTCGAGAGGATGATATTCCGAAGATTTCTTTTCACACAAGTTGCGGGCGTTATGAGTTTTGGTGATGTCGTTCGAGCTCACCAATGCCCCAGCAGCGTTTATGGATTGGATGAACCAAATATCCAGGCCGTTCTTGATCGGTTTAGCATCGTGTTCATTGAGGACGTCTTAGTGTACTTTTGGAGTTGAGTGAAGCCTGGGCAGTAATTGAGGATTTTGTTGCAGACCTTGAGGGAGCACCAGCTATTCGCTAAATTATCCACGTGTGTTTCTTGTTGGATAGTGTGGATTTCTTGGGACACGTAGTTACGACTGATGGTAAGTATAGAACCGAAGAAGTTCGAGGCCGTTCAGCACTGTCCTAGACCTTTATGAGTGACGGAGGTTCACAGCATTTTTGGGTTTGGCCCGGTAGAGAGTTTCTTTTCTTTGGACTGAGGTAGGCGAGCAGAGCTTTCAGCAGTTGAAGACTCGTTTGATATCGGCGCCGGTATTATCTTTGTCATAAGGATCAGGCGGTTTTGTTTTTTATTGAAATGCTTCTCGGCAGTTGAAGAAGTACGAGCATAATTATTCCACTCATGACTTAGAGATGGCTGCGGTGAATTTTGTACTCAAGATATGGAGACACTACTTATACGGTGAGTCATGCTAGATATTCACGGACCACAAGAGTTTAAGGTACATTTTCTTCAGCAGCGAGATCAGAATTTTGAGATAGCACAGTTGAATGGAGCTAGTGAAAAATTATGACTGCGAGATTCTTTATCGTCCGGGCAAGGCGAATGTTGTGGCAGATGCTTTGAGTCGGAGGCCCGGATGTAGCTTTTCTTGTTTAAGCACAGTTTAGAGACAGTCGACGGCATATTAGCAGATTCCTTGTGACAGCCGAGTACAGTTCAAGTTTACGTCGATCGGGGGACAACTTGCCTGTGTCCGTGCATGTCCACGGCATTTGACCGTATCAGGGAGGCAAAGTCCGATGAAGTTCGTTTGCTAGAGATCATGGAGCAGGTTCGACAGGATAGATATTTACAGTTCATGATTGATGATTAGGGAGTACTATGAATTGGGATTCGACTATGTGTGTCAGATTCCGAGGGACTGAGACACGGGATTTTAGAGGAAGCATATCAGTCGACATATAGTGTTGATCCGGTTTCCACCAAGATGTATCATGACGTAAGATATGTCTACAAATGTGTTGGGATGAAGAGAGAGATCAAAGATTTTGTTTCGCGATGCTGACTTGTCAGCAAGTCAAGGCCGAGCATCAGAGGCCAGCAGGAGAATTACAACCTTTGCCCATTCTGGAGTGGAAATGGGAGCAAATTTCTCTGGATTTTATTGTGGGTCTACCTAGGACCAGTCGAGAGTATAACTCTTTTTGGGTGATCGTAGACCGAATGACGACAGCAGCTCACTTTCTACCAGTAAGACCACTTTTGGATCGTTCTGTATGCTCAGACGTATGTTGATGAGATTGTGCGACTACATAAAGTTTCGACTTGTATTGTGTCCGACTGGGACACCCGGTTCACCAGCCGACTTTGGCAATAACTTCAGGAGGCTTTGAACACCAATTGAGTTTCAGTACAGTTTTCTATCCACAGACCAACGGTCATCAGAGAAGACCATTCAGATTCTTGAGGACATATTCCGAGCTTGCGTTCTAGATTTCATGGCATTGGGGTCATCATTTGCCCTATACAAGGTTTTTCCTACAATAACAGCTTCCAGGAAGGGATTCAGATGGCAACCTTTGAGGCGTTATATGTGAAGAGATGTCGATCACCTATATGTTGAATAGAGCTCAGTAAGAGAAGTATTTTGGGGCCACAGATTGTGCGGGACAGGACCGAAAAGATTCAGTTGATTCGGAATAGGATAAGAGTGGCCTAGAGCAGGCAGAAGTTTAATGCTGATAGACACCGTTGGCGATCATGTTTTCTTGAAGGTTTCTCCGATGAAGGGCATGTTGAGATTAGGAAAGGAAGGAAGGCTTAATTCCAGAGATGTGGGTTCTTTCGAGATTCTCGTGAGTATCGGCACGGTTGCTTATCGTTTGGTTCTTCCACCCAGCTTTCTAGATGTTCACCTCGTGTTTCATGTATCAATGCTCCGCAAGTACCTTCTTGACCCTCTCACACGATACAACATCAGAAGATCCAGCGGGAGCGCAATCTTTCTTCACCGAGCAGCCGATAGTCATTTTAGATCGGCGGGTGAAGAAACCGAGGTCCGAGGTCATACCGACCGTATTAGTTCGTTGGCGTGGCCAGAGCGGCGAAAAGGACAAGTGAGAAACCGAGGACAAGATGCGGAAGAAATATCACCATCTTTATGAGAGTACGCGTAGTTAGATTTAAAATTCCGGGAATGAATTTCTTTAAGGGGGAAGATTGTAACGTTTTAAAAATAAATAAATAAATAAAATCCTTTAGATGAATTTTCTGATAATCGGAAAAATAAATCATATTTTCCGTAAAACTTTACTACAATTATTTTTCATCATAGACTTAAATACATTTATTTTAACTATGTAATTGCTTGTATTTGGTATTTATTTAGTCACTTATAAATTATTAGTTTACTTATATATTTTTCCTTAATTAATTATTTTAAATAATATTTTAGGCTTTCATTTATACATTTAATTAGTGCTAATTACAAATGAGAATGGGTTAATTATATTTTAATGAACCATGAAAACATAGAACCAAGATTTGTAACATGCTAATTCTTTCTCAAATTTACTCTATGGTTCTAGACTTTTCTAGGATTAATTTGAAAAGAAATTAGATAATTAAAGAAAGGAGTTAAAGAGGTAATAATTAAAGAAGTTTCCACACTCACCAAAACAAGCCACATTCTCTCTCTTTCCCTCTTCAAGTGTGGCCGAGCTCCCCTCATTAGCTGCCCCCCCTCTCTTCAAAATTTGTCCGTCACATTTCTCACTTCAAAAATAAAAAGAAAAGAAAATATAAAAGGGGGATTAATATTTGTAATAAGTGAGGATGTTTCTACACTCATCCACCCATTTCTCTCTCACTCTCTCTCTTTTCCTCTTGCTGCTGGCTGAGCCATCCCCAAACAGCACCCTCATTTCTCCATCCGATTTTCCACTTAAAAATCCACAAAAATTCATTCAAAAATCCATACAAAATCCCACAAACTCCTAATTAAACCTTTAACCATTTCTCCTTGGCCTAATCTACTATGCATCTTAGAGTAAGATAGCAAATTGGGAGGTTTAGTTTGCATGTTGATCTCATGTTTGTGAGGTATAAATCCCAACCCCATGTTTAAATTGTTGTTTAATTACTTCCATCTAGCTAATTAGGAGTTTAATTATGGTTTTAATGTTAAGATTTAATTCCCAAGAGAAGGCTTTGAATTAAAAGTTAGGGTTTTTATTATTTATGTTTGGTTATAATAAGTGGTTTAACATTTTAAGATATGCAAAATCTAGTTTAGTTGTTAATTTGAAAATTGTTACTTTAAAATTTTCAAATTAGATAATTTTGCAAACTAGACTTTTCGGATTTATGTAAATTGATGAGATAAAATTTTAGTAAAGGTTTGTGTGGCTTAACTAAGTTATTGTATGATTATTGTGGCCACTAGAATTGTTAAAATATATAGATTTGAACAAAAATGGAAAATGGATGCTTTCTAGGTTTCTGGAATAAATGGGTTTTAAATAAGTTTGAGCTTGAATTGAACTACAACCTAATTCATATAATATTTTGAGTATTGTGGATATGTAATTGGTACGAATGGGTACTAGGATTGGTGGTTGTCACGTGTAGCAATCTTAATTGTAATTTGTGGTGTTGTCGCGATGCGCGTTTTGTACACCAAGTGTGTGCGTGTCTTGTTGAGCGTGTGGATTGACTTGTGTCGTTTGTGTTCACGACTAATCGTATATTCATTCTCTTAATTTCTTGTGTGCGATTCTAGGATCAGGTGCAGAGGCGTCGGACGTGGCGCGGAAAGATAAAGCTAAGATCGAATCGGATTAGCTGAGGCGTCCCGGTGAGTAGATGTACACATCTATGGGGAGATCGTCTGGATGGCGCGAAGCACCCGATGGTTTAGTATTACTTATAGTATTTGCATTGTATGCGTAGTTTCCTAGTTAGGTATCTCATTGCATCGCATCGTTATATATAAATGTGTGTGTGTGTGTGTGATCATCTCATATGACACTTGCACCATTACCATTGGTTCCTACCGCACGTGCACTAATTATGCGAACACACACACCATTGGTAATTGCTATGTCACGAACATTATAGAGCTTGCTTAGAATAAATATATCGTATATGATCCGTATATTTATACCTGCATATTCATCTCATTAAATGGATACATAAGATTGTTAATCATGTATACATACCTCATTGCATCATGATTCATGCATAGCTTCTGGCCGTATTTCGTATGGTATATACTATCGTACCATAGATTTCCATCATCATCGGCATATTTATATATTGTGATTCTTCTCGAGGATTTCGGTATTTATGAGATTTCTGAATTTTTGAGAAAACCGCAAGAATTTTATAAAAACTTATTATCATTTTAAAATGCAAGTTGCGATTTTCTCGTGATGTATGTGTCGTCCACCATGAGTTTTCATGATTGCTGTTGGTTTTCGAGACCCGATTCGAGGAGTAGAATGAACCGTTTCGGGTACATTGTGGGCCCGGTATGGTACCCGGAACGAGAGTGTTTTTGTAGGGATGACGATGGGCCTGGCAGGGGCAGACTACCTACCGGTGATGTCTGGCATGGAGGATATCCGGAGGATACCGATCATAGTCGTGTGATTTGATGATATGGGCCGATCCGGACTGACAGGGCCTGAGATATTGAGGGTTTGGTGTCGATATTTGACACGGACATTTCTGTCGATTTCTCTGATAAACATATTATGTTGATATTTGACACGGACATTTTTGTCGATTTCACTGATAAACATATTGTGTCGATATTTGAAACGGATTTCTGTCGATTTCACTGATTATAATCCAGTTTTATTTCACAAAAGGTTTTAACAAGTTAAAGATATAGATCTTCTCATATCAGACATATCATGATTTCGCGTTAATTATGCATTCATGTTGCATTCATACTAGTGCATCGTATCATATTGATATACGTAGGTTGTGACGCACTGCGTGCATGCTTACGATATCTTATTAGATGTTTCTTACTACTCACGAGTTGGCAACCCACCCCCGTTGTGTCACAGTATCTTGCAGGTCTGATCCGTCAGCACAGTAGCGGCGGGTGTACTCATATTCTGCTTCCTTTGCTTCGGCTTGCAACTTGCTCATAGGTGGGTTTTTGGAGGATTTTCTTTTACTCCCACCGTTTATTTTATTTATATCTAGTATACTCTATCTACGCTTGTATATTGGACTAGACGGTGAGATTTGTGAGACATGTATTTGTGGTTTGGTGTCGATGCTCACTTGAGCCGACATGATACTTTTATGCTTATTTTGCATTATTATGATATATTCATTGCATGTGGTTATGATTTTGCCTCTGGTGAAGAGCTAGCTCCCGCTTGGGGATGACTTTATTCATGATATATGTATTTTCTTGTGTTGTATCCGTTTAGGGGCCAGTATTTACAAAGGAGACTCTGCCGAAATTTTCGGGGAATTTGATTTTTTTAAAAATGTTGATGTAACTTATTTGGTTAAAATCACTTTCTTTAAATAAGTTTTCCTTCACTCTTTTTCTTTAAATGGTTTAGATTTCTGGGCTTTGACTTACTTGGATTACGTTGCGCCTTAAGACGTTTCGTAATTTAAGTGGCAGTCACGTTCCGTACCTTCGGGTCATGACAGTATGCTCCATGATGAGAAATACTGAGTTGCCTCTTTTATTCTGGGGACATGCACTAAAGACAGTTGCATATCTATTCAATCAAGTTCCGTACAAATTTGTGCCTACTATTCCATATGAAGTATGGAGTGGTGATTGATTCTAAAATTTCGGATCGTGTTTTGAAATGTAATCATAACCAAAGAATTTATAACCGCAATCAATTAACGGTGTCGATGTAGCTCGTTAATGAATACGGATTGTCTACTGAGATGCGTGTACTTATTCGATCTTACTTTAGATGAGTCGAAATGAAAATATAAAAGAAAATTCAAGAAAGTAATTCGAGATTTAATTGAGTTCTCATTTCAAGAAAATCAAGAATATATTCAAGAATTAGAAATCAAGAAAATATCCAATATCAATTTGAATTATCAAGAATATGAAGAATAGCTTGTAAGATTCGATTAAATTAGTAGCAATGATGAATCTAACAATGACGTATCTTATCTATTGATGAATTGTAGCTAAGACGATGGTGATGAATGAAGATTAGGGATTTATTAAGGAAACTAGGATTTCTCCTTCTCTATCCCTTGTATTTTCATTGATCATCATTCGGATCTAGCCTTTAGCAAGGAGAGTCATCAATTATTTGATCTCTAATTTGCAACGAAATTAGCAAGAATGTGATCTCGATCCAAATTAGGTCAGTGATGATTCTTTTTCCTAAAGTTCACAAATCTCATAAGATTTAAGATTAGTATTAAGATTTTATCATCACTTGATCTACCGATTCTCTCGAATCCTTTACAAGTGGAGATTTCACTCACGCATCATGAAAATTAAAGAATCAAGAACAAGAAATTTCATAATACAAGAATATAAAGAAAGTGAGAATTACAATTATCACCTTTATTAAATCTCCTTCAAATTACACCTCTCAACTCGAGTTTACAAGACTAGCTCTCGATCGCTCCTTTGAAAGGGATTTGTCGTCGATCTTTGCTCGGCTCGATCTCCGTGAGTCGTGGATCGGATGTGGATCTCTTGCCCTTGATGATGATCGGCGTTGCAATAAAGGATCTTCAATTGTCGCTTGATTTTGCTCTCAATGGATCTTGATTTGATTGGATTTTAATTGGATCTCAAGTTGTGTTACTCAAATTGAATTGAATTGTAATTGTGGATCAATTGTGTAATAATGAGTAACCCCAAAAAATTAGATCTAGATCCCCTTTTATAGCCTCAAATTAAGCTTCCCTCATAATCTAGGTTGTTAGAGAGAGCCTTCTAGAATGAGCTTGTTACAAAGAGCCTTCTAGAAGAAGGTTGTTATGCAGAGCCTTCAAGAAGAAGCCACGTGTTTATTAAGCGTCTTGAGGAAGCTAGGCGGTTACAGAGAAGGTTCTGGAGAATTTTCATCACCGGCGCCCCCAACTCGGCCGCGGATCCGCGGTGGATCGGGTTGGATCGGCCGCGGTTCCGCGGCCTTTTGGTGTGATCTCTGGGTCATTTTCCTGGGGTGTCTTGGTGTTGGTGATATCTGGAATCATTTAATCTCTTGTGAATCACTGCCAGATTTTATGTTTTTGACTTGCTGCGTTTTATCGGCAAATTGGCGATTCCAGTTCTTTGACCTCAATAATTTTCTGCACAAAATCTTGATAAAAATTGTTGAGATATACAATATCATGCGTGAAATATTTACACACAATTTCCTTCATAATGCCGGTTATAATGTACAACACATGGTAATTTGTATTTTTCAGACAAACTGGTAATATGTGTTATATTTATATCAACTATCCTTAGATGATTAAAATAATGAGGAAATTGATGTGTTCCGGATTGCATTATTTTCGAATGAATAAATTCCCCCAAAATTAATTTTGATCGTCTCAAGCAAACATCTTTTATTCAAGAGAAGGAGAAAATTTTATTAAAAAAACTAACTAGCACACTTTTGTAGGCAAATACGATTGCACTGAGCACGTGCAACAAACCTTTAAACCTCTAGGTGTCCCTAATAGGAGGAGTGTTGTCTCCTGAGGGTTTTCAGCGGATTGCACCCACAAAATCCCATAATAAAAGGAAGACTGTGAAAGTTACATATTAAAATAAGAACTGTAAAAGAAATACTTTAAAAAATCAGAGTTTCCAACTACAGTAGCTTTTCAGTTGTCATGAGCCCTATCTTAATAGTCATGAAAAGATGTTAGAAATCACATCATCCCTCAATAAAACATCGTCTTTATTCTTCATTCCTACCTTTCTTCCAAACACCGATCATATACCCCTACGTGTTTGTAAAGAACATCCCTACACTCGGAGAATTCAATTCAAGCTATCATACTCTTGTCCATCACCACAGTACATTTTAGTCGGTGAATAGTTTGGATGGAATTGCTAACACATTCTTCATACGACCATTAATACTGCTTGAGGTACTAACTGACCGATTACTAAATGTGCTCACATGTTAGGCGTAATTAGCAATTTTCTCGTCTTGCGACACCTAAGGCTTAGCAGTGATTCCCAAACCAGTTGGTCTAAGGCACTAGGTGATGAATCACCCTCGCTATATTTTTTTATGCTGCCTTGGTGATTACAAAACCAGTGTTCATTTTTCTTTACCATTTTATTTTTTATGCTTCATTTATTATTTCCTTCATACTTTGGCTTTTAGACAAGAGCATTTCAATGTATCCTCTACTATCCCAAGTTTCAATACGTGTGTAAGTGCGTATATTAGGGTATCAACATTCAAATATTTGGCTTCCAGAATATGAACTATTTTTCAGACTTATTTTTATCCTCAGATTAGTGACTTCTTTCATCATACTAACCCTTGGGACAACGGCTCATAACTACTTATTACTAGTTTCGTTTAAGAAAACTTCTAATTTTCTTGGTTTTCTTAAATTTTTCCAATCTTTTTAGATGTAATTTTTCGCTTTCTAATCTTTTATTATCTTACTTATGTACACATTTTTTTTATTATATATTTTGTGCTTATGCAAAGTACGATGCAAAGTGATGCGTAAATAAAACAAACCTCCCCCAAACTTGTTTACAGCAGTGTCCTCACTGTTGCCATCTGTTAAATCTCAAAAACCTGTAAACTTGGGAGGAAAAAATTTATTAATGGGGGACATGAAATATGATCGTGAGAATCTCCCCCAAACTTATTCTTTATTTATATACAATTTTTTTTTATTTATTTATTTACTTTATTATTATTATTATTATTATATGTATGTAGAAGTTGACTCACCTCCATTCTAAAAGATGAGACAATATTACTAAGACATGGAGGTGAGGTGGAGGAAAATCAGTCGTTATAAAGCGGCTTCTATAAGAACAGGAGATCCTCCGAGAGGTCAGTGGAAAAATACGGTTTTAATCTATGTCTATTCGCTTTGAAAATTGAACTTTTTTTAACATTTTCAATCTCAACTGCCCCGTGAGGGTATACATACCGCACAACAAAAGATTCTTTCCACCGAGATCGTAGCTTACCCGCATGAAGATGGAGACGTGAATCGTAAAGAAGGACTTGTTGACCTGAGATAAAAGTTTTTCTCAAAATGTTTTTATCGTGAAATACTTTAGTATGATTCTTTATAATTACAGCATTATCGTAAGCTTCATCGCGGAGTTCGCTTAGCTCGTTTAATTGCAGCTTCCGAAAGTTTCAGGCTTGATTTAAGTCAAAGTTCAGTTCTTTAATGGCCCACATTGCTTTGTGTTCAACCTCGACCGGAAGGTGGTAAGCTTTACCAAATACTAGACGATAAGGAGACATACCGAGATCAGTTTTACAAGCAGTACGGAATGCCCAAAGAGCATCCGTCAATTTGTTTGACCAATCTTTTCGGTTTTTAGAAACTGTTTTCTCCAAAATTTGTTTGATTTGCCTGTTGGAAATCTCATCTTGCCCGCTCGTTTGAGGATGATAGGGTGTCGAAAGTTTGTGGTTGATTGCATATTTCCGCATCAAAGTCTCGAAAGACCGATTACAGAAATGCATCCCGTTATCGCTAATGATAGCGCGAGGGTGTCCAAATCGCAAAAAGATATTTTCTTTAAGGAATTTAATGACAACCTTGTTTTCATTAGCGCGATAAGGAATAGCTTCCACCCATTTCGAGACGTAATCAACCGCAAGCAATATGTACAAATTCCCAAAAGAGTTGGGAAAAGGACCCAAAAAATCAATACCCCAAACGTCGAAAATTTCAACCACCAAGATCGGTTGAAGTGGCATCTCATTTCTCCGAGAAATCCAACCCGTGTGTTGACACTGTGGACAGGTTTTGCAATGATCAAATGCATCTTTGAATAAAGTCGGCCAGTAAAAACCGCATTGCAAAACTTTCTCCGCCGTCTTTCGAGGACCAAAGTGACCTCCACATGCCTGATCATGACAGAAATATAGAACGCTCTTGAATTCATCATTGGGGACACATCTGCGAATGATCTGGTCAGGACAATACTTAAACAAATAGGGTTCATCCCGGTAAAAGTGTTTTACTTGGGATAGAAATCGATGTTTGTCCTGTTTCGACCATTCGCGGGGAATAAGTCCTATTGCAAAATAACTCACAATATCCCCGAACCAAGGTTCAGTGGATACATTCAAGAGTTGTTCGTCCGGAAAAGAGTCATTAATTGGCAGGGTCATAGGTGAAGAAGAGATGCGCGAAAGATGGCCGGCTACTACATTTTCACATCCTTTCTTATCTCGAATGACGAGATCAAATTCTTATAATAGAAGGATCCAACGTATTAACCTACCTTTAGCATCTTTCTTCGATAAAAGATATTTTAAGGCGGAGTGGTCAGTGTACACAACAATTGGTGAGCCAATAAAGTAAGGCCTGAATTTTTCTAATACAAATACAACTGCCTAGAGTTCTTTCTCGGTAGTTGTATAATTAATTTGGGCATCATTCAAGGTCTTACTTGCATAATAGATCACATGTGGCATCTTATCAATATGTTGTCCTAAGACTGCACCACACATTAGCTTAAACGGGTGGTTCCAATCAGGTGATGATAGAACGGGGGCTGTAGTGAGGGAATTCTTAAGTGAGTCAAATGCAGCCTCACAATCCGAGTCAAAGTGAAAGGTTGTGTCCTTGGCCAAGAGAAGAGTTAAGGGTCTAGCAATTTTACTAAAATCCTTAATGAATATCCTGTAAAAGCCTGCATGGCTAAGAAAAGATCGTATATCCTTGACGCGTTTGGGATGAGGAAGGTTATGAATGACATCTATTTTAGCTCTGTCAACCTCAATTCCTTTCCGTGAAATGACATGTCCAAGCATAATTCCCTCTTGGACCATGAAATGGCATTTTTCCCAATTCAAGGTTAAGTTCTTATCTTTACAACGAGTAAGAACCGCGTCAAGATGAGATAGGCAGTCATCAAAAGAATCTCTGAATATCGAGAAATCATCCATGAAAATCTCCAGAAAATTCTCGACCATGTCCGAGAATATCCCCATCATACACCGCTGAAATGTAGCGGGAGAATTGCATAACCCAAAGGGAATGCGTCTATAAGCAAAAGTACCAAAAGAACAAGTAAATGTGGTTTTATCTTGATCCTTTTAGGCAATAGGTACCTGGTTATAGTCAGAGTACCCGTCTATGAAACAATAATATTCACTTCCAGCTAAGCGTTCTAACATCTGGTCAATGAAAGTTAGAGGAAAGTGGTCTTTCCTCGTTGCGGCATTGAGTTTTCTATAATCAATACATACATGCCACCCAGTTTGAGCGCGTGTCTAGATTAACTTATTAGCCTCATTTGTCATGACCGTGATGCCAGATTTCTTAGGGATTACATGAATTGGACTTACCCATTGGCTATCAGATATTGGATAAATGATACCACTGTCAAGGCATTTGACAATTTCTTTCTTTACCGCCTCCTTCATGATGGGATTCAACCGTCTCTGTGGTTCTCAGGTTGGCTTGGCTTCATCCATCAGATGTATATGATGTTCAACAATCAAGCGACTAATCCCTTTGATGTCAGTCATTGTCCAACCAAAAGCCTGCCTATTAGATCACAAGACCATCAAAAGAGCGTTCTCTTGCTCTAAGGCAAGAGAAGCAGATATGATCACGGGTAAAGACTCATTATCACCTAAATATGCATATTTAAGATGAGAAGGTAGCAATTTGAGATCTAATGTTGGCGGAGAAACAATAGAAGGTGGGGTAAGAGAATGATATTCAGATTCATGAAGAAGCTCGTAGCCTACAAAGGATACAGACTCAGAAAGTGATGAGTCAAAAGTTTCAGACTCAGGAGTGGACTCATCAAAAGTGTCCTCACTAAGATGTGCAAGATCAAATATTGATGTGCTAATGTCGTCAAGATTATCAAAGCAAAGTTCATCAACCTTGCAGCTTTCAGAGCTATCTCGTGGACAGAACGGACATCAAGAATATGAGCAGAGGGTTCAGACGACTGACTTCCAATCTTATAAATGTTCAGCTCAATTGACATCATCCCGAAGGATAAAGTCATAGAACCGTTTCGACAAATAATGACAGCATTGGAAGTGGCTAGGAAAGGTCGACCAAGAATCACCGGAATTTGGTTCTGTGGGTTCGCTACAGGCTGTGTATCAAGAACAAATAAAGTCCACAGGGAATATAAATTCCCCGACTTTAATCAACACATCCTCTAGTTCACCCCTAGGTTTGGTGATTGATCGGTCTGCCATTTGGAGAGTGCAATGAGCTGGTTTCAACTCTCCAATCTCTAACTGCTCGTAAACAAAATATGGAAGCAGGTTAACACTTGCGCCAAGGTCAAGTAAAGCACGGTTAATTTTTTTACCCCCAATAAAAATCGAGGTTATAGGACGGCCAGGGTCCTTACGTTTCTTTGGTAATTATGGGGTAAAAGCAGTGCTAACATTATTTGTCATGAATACCTTTTTGGGCACTTGAGTCTTCCTCTTCCTAGTGCACAAGTCCTTAAGAAATTTCGCATAAGACGGGACTTGTTGTATAGCATCTAAAAGAGGGATGTTGATGTTAACCTGTTTAAACATTTCCATAATCTTCTCCATATGTGGACTTGTTTTGTTTCCCCTTAACCGATTTGGATAAGGAGCTTTAGAAATAATAGCTGGATCCAACATTGGAAAAGGTAGTGTGTGTGGAACAGATCCCAGAATAGGAGTGGGGATCGTCTTTTGTGGACTAGAAGAAGTGTGCTGAGGGTTCGAGCCTTGAGAAAAGCGGAGAATAGGCTCGCAAGAAGGTGGTGGGGTAGACGAACAAGGATGAGAAGTGGAAGGTGTGCAAGTTGCTTAAATCCATTTATGGATTAAAGCAGGCATCGCGGAGCTGGAACATTTGTTTTGATGAGGTAATCAAGGAATTTGATTTCATCAAGAACGAAGATGAACCCTGTGTCTATAAGAAGATTGTAGGACGAACTGTCGTATTCCTAGTCTTGTACGTGGACGACATTCTTTTGATAGGAAATGATATTCTTATGTTACAATCGGTCAAGCTATTTTTGTCACAAAGGTTCTCCATGAAGGACCTGGGTGATGCCTCGTACATTCTGGGGATCAAGATCTATAGAGATAGATCCAAGAGACTACTGGGACATTCGCAGTCCAGGTACATAGAGACCGTACTAAAGAGATTTAGTATGGAGGATTCCAAGCGCGGTAACATACCCGCATTGCACGGAATTACCCTCTCCCAGAAGATGTCTCCTAAGACTGACGAGGAGAGGGTTCGCATGAGCACTATACCCTACGCTTCGGCGGTAGGATCTATAATGTATGCGATGCTATGTACAAGACCAGATGTAGCTTATGCGCTGAGCGCGGTAAGCCGATATCAGTCAGACCCAGGGGAGGACCACTGGACAGCAGTGAAGAACATTCTCAAGTACCTGAGAAGGACTAAGGAGATGTTCCTGGTTTACGGTAATGGAGACCTCAGGGTCGAGTCCTTTACCGATTCAAGCTTCCAGAGTGACAAAGATGACAGCAAGTCCGTCTCGGGTTTTGTGTTTACCCTCAACGGAGGGGCGGTATGTTGGAGGAGTTCCAAACAGGATACCGTCGCAAACTCGACAATGGAGGCTGAATACATTGCTGCAAGCGATGCCGCAAAAGAGGCGGTCTGGATAAAGAAGTTCATTAGTGAACTTCATGTGGTTCCGTCCATTGTTGACCCAATACCTTTGTATTGCGATAACAATGGGGCTATAGCTTTAGCGAAGGAACCAAGGTCCCATCAGAAATCCAGGCACATCTTAAGGCGGTATCACCTGATCAGGGAGATCATTGATCGCCAGGAGATCGAGGTGCGGAGAGTGGACACAAAGGACAACACAGCGGACCCATTCACGAAGGCCTTACCCCAGACTCAGTTCGAGCGGCTGATCGAGATGATAGGTCTTCGATACGCCAGTACATGGCCTTAGTGCAAGTGGGAGATTGTTAGTGTATATGCCCTAGAGGCCATTACTGTATCATACTAGTATGTATATTACTTGATGGAAGCTTGGGATATTCACAGTTGTACAGACAATCTTGCTCAATATAGTAGTATGCTACTTGGTTTGTCTCTGCTTTAATGTGTACATGTGTGTTTATTTATTATATCACCTATACGCATTAGTAGAGCCCTCAGGATCTTTGCTTGATTACCGGCGTTGTGATGGCGATCACACTCATGGGGGCTGGGTAATCTACAAGCACATCCTCATACACGTCCCTAGTCGTGGGAGTATCGAGATAGGGCATCGATGCTCCGGAGTAGACTAGCGTATGCGCTTCTCATCCCAGCACGGGAGACGGTCTGTCCCACAGCCGTCGGTACGTCGTACTTGAGATAGTATGCGGGTGCTCGTTAGGTTACGAGTACACTGGACAGGACTCGTCGGGAACTGATGGTTGGTATTATACCTATCGTCAGTTATCAGTTCCCAGGTGACATGAGTACAGCTTAGTCCGCTGACTTGACACTGTCACTTCGCCTCGAGTGTGTTCCCACTGTTCTTTGATTACTACCCTACCACGAATCTACTGAGTCGTGCAAACAGGTAGTAGTTGGGAGCAGTCCCGAAGCACTTGGAGGCAGTGACGGTTAAACAGGATTCGTCTCTCCCGGTATTGGGGGTTGACATCGCGCTGTGTCTAGGAAAGCCATTACACGAGTAGTCCCTGGCCAGGGCAAGCGAGATATACTGGTAGGTTTCCAGTGTTATCTCAGGGTGTATTGGGCTTCACTCCGACACGACTTGTACCGCTATTAGGGGACTGACGTTTACCGCCCCCCTAGGCCCGCCATGTGATGTATCAGACGAACAGACCGGACTGTACGGAGATTGTCACATACAGACTCAGTAGGAGTTCGGATGGGTTTACCTCATCGGCCTTCTTATCGACATCTACCTGGGGACCGTTACGTACAGCTAGTGCCGCTTGCGGTCTGTGGTTAAACCCACTGCCAGCGTAGTGTCGAGTCTTTAGAGTCCCACACAGAGAGTTTCCCTGCACTGAGCAAAACGTGTAGAGGCCGTATGGTTTTACGGCAGGGCTGCGATCACTTACGCACACTTGTGTGCGTATGGTGTTCGGGCAGGCAATACTAGTGGGCTTTGGTTTAAGCCAGATCCTAGTATTGCACGGATGGATTTGTTTTGTCTTCTGTGCATCCGCATTCTACGGAATACGGATGCAGGTGTGTATGCACAGTTTTCCGGAGAGGTGAAGGAGGAGGTGCCTCATTAGGGTTTTGGCAGTTGGTTCGGCCAAAACCGTTATGTGGCAGGCTCATTAGTGTTTTGACAGTTGATTCGGTCAAAACCATTTTGAGGCGGACTCATTAGGGTTTTGACAGTCCGTTTGGTCAAAACCATTATGAGCCGCGGATATCATTTACTAATCCTTTTAGTGATAATTTTATGATGGCTAATTGCATTGACCATTTGACCCCGTTTACCTCTCTTGACTTTGTTGACCGGTTGACCGTGTTGACCATTGACTTTCAAGAGGGATCTACACTCTTCTTTTCATTTTCTTTTTCTTTTGGATTATGATAATGGTCATTTCAATGTAGCCATCAAACTTTATCTTGATGGGATTAGTAATGATGTTGTTTTTACATTATTGCAACCATGGTTACTTTTCTTTGTATCATAATTTCTTTCTCATTCTCTCTCTTGGTTTTTTCAAGTGAGAAGAAAAGAAATGAACCATGGTTGTTGCTCCTCCTTCTTCTTCCTCCTCTTGATTCATCTTTTGATCTCATGTGTTGAGAGATAAAGATCCCACAAAGACAAAACCATCCATTGATCATTTCTACACAACCTAGGGCTTCTAGATTAGCAATCTCTTTGCCCTAGTTATCTCGGCTCGATGTGGAGCTTGGTGCACATCTCTCGGGTGGATCGTCTTCGACTCAAGGAGGCCGCGGAGGTGACCAAAGTCCGGATCAACCCTCGGAGAAAGCAAGGAGAAGAACAACAAGAAGAGAAGGAGTTCAAGTTGAGTGACCAAAGTCCGGATCAACCCTTGGAGCAAGCAAGGAGAAGAACAAGAAGAAGAGAAGGATTTCAAGTTGAGGTATAACCCCTAACCGAGTAGATAAATCTCTAGTTAGGATGCTAGTGTATTGTTTAGCAAAGATCCGGCTTTTACGGTCCATGTTGCCAAGTCCAGAAAAAATTTTGTTTTACCGTTTCCGCAAACCCGAAAGTACCGGGAGAGGTAACGTGGACCTAACAGTGGTATCAGAGCCTAACTAAACACACCCTAGCATGTTAGCAAAGTATTTAGAATATCGACCGGACGAAAAAACCGCAAAATCACCCCGAAAAATTCAGTTTCTGCCGATTTTCAGATCTGTTCCAAAAGCAATAAATCATACACTAAAAATCGGCTCAGGCATTTGTTAGAAAACTGGAGAAATTTCATCCCCCAACTCGTCCAAAGCGCCGCGTTTCCGCGGCATAAGCTTGCTTATGCCGCGGAACCGCGGCGGCGTTGGCTCTGTTGGGGAATATTTTTCTTGCAGTTTTCTTAGAGGGGTATTTTGGGATTTTTGGTATATGACTTTTCTGCCCAGATTTTCCAGAAAGCAAAATTTGTTTTTGGGGCTCATAAATCCGTATTTTTGGTCGATGTTCTGTAGACTTTGGCTAATGGTTATCTCTGTAATGTTTTATGTGTATTGAACGTCTACTAATCGCTATACGTTGATTAGCGGGGGTTATACATATCTGTGATCTGTGTTGATGATGGTTTGTGTATATGAACTCGTTGGATTGTCGCGGATGAATAGCCGGGATGTATGTGAGATGAGAGTTTCTTTTTCTTTCATTCATGTAATAAATTTGTAAATTGATGTAATATTATTTGTATGGCCGCACAACCGGGTCGGGGTTGTAGCCGTCATTGTATAATTCTTTTTACTGTTTTTGCTCCTAGGATAGACCCATGGAGGGGGTGCACAAACTACCGGGTATCTCGAAGTGCCGAGTGGCCTACTCATGGCGTTGAGGGAGGTTGCTTCGCTTTGGGTACTTGGCGGGTAGTTTGCCGCACCCGTAGGGGTCTTGGGTGGGGTATTGGCTATTCATCGCGACCGTGCAATCCGCTTTTCGTTGCAGGCTCGAACGAATCGCGGGTTCCTAGTATATCCAAAGTGTTCATCTGTGATCTGGATTGGCTATCATTGCTATATTGCTATATATAATAACTATTTAGGTGTTGCTTATGTTTTACAGCCGCGCTAGCCCAGCCCCCGCTCTGTCGTTAGTTAAGTAACCTAACGGGTGATGACGGGGCCCCGTGGCGAATGCGAATGGCATAAGCGTACGTCATATTTTGGTTGTTTTCTGCAATGGTAGGATTTAAATAATGGGACGCATTAAAAGAACTAATGCAAGAAAATAAACCTAAAAGACTTTGTTGGAACAAGTTTTTCAAAAAGCTGTTATTGCAAGGACGTTCATTTTTGTTTTGCATCGAGGTATTCGGTTATGAATGCCCAGCACCTCAGTCGACGAGGCAAGGGCCGAGATCCCTTCATCGGGAGTGACCCCTTGGAAAAAAATTTGCGTCAGGGAAATAACTTCACAATAGTCGATTATTCTTGCTTTGCATCGAGGTATTCAGTTTCGAATATCCTGCACCTCATTCGACGAGGAAAGAGCCGAGATCCCTTCATAGGGAGTGACCTCTTTAGCAAAAGTTTTCGCCACTATATTTTCAAAAAGGTGTATCACGTTCCTTCAACGATATCAAGTTCATTACGTTAACGGGTTTTTCGCCAAAAACCCAGCCGTAGCCCTCCGTCGTTTCAGATAATTAATACTTAGTATTCGTGCTGCGTTTGTTGATTATTCGTCAAGACACAGTGAACGGTAGCTGAGTAATAATTCTCTGTTGCACTAAAAGATGCGATTGGTTAGGACGGTCGCATGATTTTGTTGATTATTCGTCAAGGATCATGCGGGCGGGTCTAATGCAGTCCTTGATAACGACGGGTTGAACTTGACTAGGACCTTTTGATTTGTTGATTATTCGTCAAGGTCACTTGGGTCCTAGGGGCAAAAACCACATCGGGAGTTTCAAAAGTACTGAAACTTGCAGATTTAGCATACCTTCTGGAGTGTGGTGACTAGAGTGGATTCCATCTAGGTTATCACACAATGACAGTTGGATCCCGATCCCACTGATGAGTTGGATTACTCTCGGGAGATTATTTCACTTAACGATCAATGCTATAAACCTAGTAGGTGTCTAGAAAGGTGTTAGCGGGGCTATGCCCCCAGGGAAAAGAGGTTCTTAAATTAAGGAACTTCGCGAAAGCGTTGGAAAACCTCCCTCGAAGTACCGACACTAGCCTGGCTGAAAGGTTAAGCAAGTATTGTGACGTGAATTAAATCCCGGCTAGTTCTTCTTTTAAAAAGGTTTTAAGAAGAATTTGAGTAAACAGTGGGAGACATCCTGGTTAGATAAATTAATAAACCAATCTAATCTTGCAAGAGCATACGCTGAGTGTTTCTTTTCTCTCTCTCCAGGCAGCAACCTTTTCACGTCCTAATCAAGATAATAAAATGTATCGCTTGACCGATCCGAATTCTTATTCGGGACTGGGGAAAGTTGGTTCAGCTCTAACTTGTGACAACAGTCATGAGTATGAGTATGGGAAAAGGGATTGTATGGATTTCCAAGATACCCAGTTGAAGAAGAAGCATGGTTTTGCATCTACTTCAGGTGTTCTTGTAATTGAGAACTGTTTTACGGTCAGCCCTACCTCCTGGGTACTTGATACCGGATCAGGATCTCATATCTGTAATTTATTGCAGGGACTGAGAAAACGTAGGAAAGTTGCACCGGGTGATATGTCGCTCAGAGTAGCGAACGGAGCACAAGTTAATGCGGCAGCCGTCGGTGAATATCACCTAGTATTGCCAAATGGCAAGACTATGATTTTGAACGATTGCTACTATGTACCCTCCATGGTTTGCAACATCATATCAGTTTCTTTACTCGATAAAGATGGATATAACTTTGTTCTTGATAAGAATATCATGAACATTTACCTTCATAAGGTATTGGTTGCAGAGGGTACACTGTGTAATGGTATCTACGTTCTAAATCAGAATACAGTTCTTAATATACAAAACACACGCAAGAGGAAGAATTCAGATACGAATGAATCCTACTTGTGGCATTGTAGACTTGGTCATATCGGAGAGAAAAGACTGAGTAAGTTACATAAAGATGGACTCTTGAATGCGTTCGAGTTTTCATCTTATGAAACTTGTCAGTCCTGTCTCAAAGGGAAGATGACCAAATCTCCGTTCACCGGACATGGAGAAAGAGCAGCAGAGCTCTTGGGACTCATACACAGTGATGTATGTGGTCCGATGTCTACACATGCAAGGGGTGGGTTCTCTTACTTCATCACATTCACTGACGATCTCTCTAGGTTCGGATATGTGTATCTGATGAAACACAAATCTGAAGCTTTTGAGAAAATCAAGGAATTCAGAAAGGAAGTAGAGAACCAGATTGGCAAAAGTATCAAGATCCTCCGGTCTGATAGAGGAGGGGAGTACTTAAGCACGAAATTCCTAGATTACTTAAAAGAGAATGGTATTCTCTCTCAGCTTACTCCTCCTTATACACCACAGCACAACGGTGTTTCGGAGCGGAGGAATCGTACCCTATTGGATATGGTTCGCTCCATGATGAGTAGTGCTGAGTTACCTCTTTCATTCTGGGGACATGCGCTTCAGACAGCGGCGTACCTTTTGAATCAAGTCCCGTCCAAATCTGTGCCTAAAACTCCGTATGAAATATGGAGCAGTAAGAAACCATGTCTTAAGTTTATTAAGATATGGGGTTGTCCGGCCTATGTGAAAACACAGAAACCGGACAAGCTAGAGGCACGGTCAGTTCTGTGTAAATTTGTGGGATATCCTAAAGACTCACTAGGATATCTGTTCTACCACACTGAGGAACAGAAGGTGTTTGTATCTCGCCACGCTACCTTCTTAGAAAGGGAGTTTCTTGCAAAAGAAACTAGTGGGAGTTCGGTAGAACTGGAAGAAATTCAGCGACCACAAAATGTAACTGAAAATTTGGAGGAACCGCTAGATTCAATAACCCCAAACGAACCTCAGCCACTCCGCAGATCTGGTAGGATTTCTCATCCGCCCGAGAGATACTACGGTTTTCTCATTGACGGGGATCGAGAGGATTGCATCTTG
The DNA here is from genome assembly GCA_030015575.1 of Agapanthus africanus. Lineage (NCBI taxonomy): Eukaryota > Viridiplantae > Streptophyta > Magnoliopsida > Asparagales > Amaryllidaceae > Agapanthus > Agapanthus africanus. The sequence continues at coordinate 265,288,282 of JASDDO010000004.1, forward strand.
GAAGAAGATAACCCCACCAGTTTCAGGCAGGCCATTATCAGTAGGGACTCTGATAAATGGCAGGAAGCAATGCAATCCGAAATGGAGTCCATGTACGCCAATAAAGTGTGGACCTTGGATATTGCTCCACCTGGGGTAAAACCCGTTGGATGCAAATGGATCTACAAAAGAAAACTTGGTGTAGATGGGCAGGTGGAAACCTATAAGGCTAGACTCGTTGCAAAAGGTTTTCGTCAAAGACCGGTTTGGACTATGACGAAACTTTTTCTCCGGTGGCTATGCTCAAATCCATTCGGATCCTACTTGCCATTGCTGCCTTCCATGACTATGAAATCTGGCAGATGGATGTTAAAACGGCTTTCCTAAACGGTTGTTTGGAAGAGTGCGTTTACATGGATCAACCAGAAGGTTTCGTAGACAGTGGGAGCAGCGGGAAGGTGTGCAAGTTGCTTAAAACCATTTATGGATTAAAGCAGGCATCACGGAGCTGGAACATTTGTTTTGATGAGGTAATCAAGGAATTTGATTTCATCAAGAACGAAGATGAACCCTGTGTCTATAAGAAGATTGTAGGACGAACTGTCGTATTCCTAGTCTTGTACGTGGACGACATTCTTTTGATAGGAAATGATATTCCTATGTTACAATCGGTCAAGCTATTTTTGTCACAAAGGTTCTCCATGAAGGACCTGGGTGATGCCTCGTACATTCTGGGGATCAAGATCTATAGAGATAGATCCAAGAGACTACTGGGACATTCGCAGTCCAGGTACATAGAGACCGTACTAAAGAGATTTAGTATGGAGGATTCCAAGCGCGGTAACATACCCGCATTGCACGGAATTACCCTCTCCAAGAAGATGTCTCCTAAGACTGACGAGGAGAGGGTTCGCATGAGCACTATACCCTACGCTTCGGCGGTAGGATCTATAATGTATGCGATGCTATGTACAAGACCAGATGTAGCTTATGCGCTGAGCGCGGTAAGCCGATATCAGTCAGACCCAGGGGAGGACCACTGGACAGCAGTGAAGAACATTCTCAAGTACCTGAGAAGGAATAAGGAGATGTTCCTGGTTTACGGTAATGGAGACCTCAGGGTCGAGTCCTTTACCGATTCAAGCTTCCAGAGTGACAAAGATGACAGAAAGTCCGTCTCGGGTTTTGTGTTTACCCTCAACGGAGGGGCGGTATGTTGGAGGAGTTCCAAACAGGATACCGTCGCAAACTCGACAATGGAAGCTGAATACATTGCTGCAAGCGATGCCGCAAAAGAGGCGGTCTGGATAAAGAAGTTCATTAGTGAACTTCAGGTGGTTCCGTCCATTGTTGACCCAATACCTTTGTATTGCGATAACAATGGGGCTATAGCTTTAGCGAAGGAACCAAGGTCCCATCAGAAATCCAGGCACATCTTAAGGCGGTATCACCTGATCAGGGAGATCATTGATCGCCAGGAGATCGAGGTGCGGAGAGTGGACACAAAGGACAACACAGCGGACCCATTCACGAAGGCCTTACCCCAGACTCAGTTCGAGCGGCTGATCGAGATGATAGGTCTTCGATACGCCAGTACATGGCCTTAGTGCAAGTGGGAGATTGTTAGTGTATATGCCCTAGAGGCCATTACTGTATCATACTAGTATGTATATTACTTGATGGAAGCTTGGGATATTCACAGTTGTACAGACAATCTTGCTCAATATAGTAGTATGCTACTTGGTTTGTCTCTGCTTTAATGTGTACATGTGTGTTTATTTATTATATCACCTATACGCATTAGTAGAGCCCTCAGGATCTTTGCTTGATTACCGGCGTTGTGATGGCGATCACACTCGTGGGGGCTGGGTAATCTACAAGCACATCCTCATACACGTCCCTAGTCGTGGGAGTATCGAGATAGGGCATCGATGCTCCGGAGTAGACTAGCGTATGCGCTTCTCATCCCAGCACGGGAGACGGTCTGTCCCACAGCCGTCGGTACGTCGTACTTGAGATAGTATGCGGGTGCTCGTTAGGTTACGAGTACACTGGACAGGACTCGTCGGGAACTGATGGTTGGTATTATACCTATCGTAAGTTATCAGTTCCCAGGTGACATGAGTACAGCTTAGTCCGCTGACTTGACACTGTCACTTCGCCTCGAGTGTGTTCCCACTGTTCTTTGATTACTACCCTACCACGGCTCTACTGAGTCGTGCAAACAGGTAGTAGTTGGGAGCAGTCCCGAAGCACTTGGAGGCAGTGACGGTTAGACAGGATTCGTCTCTCCCGGTATTGGGGGTTGACATCGCGCTGTGTCTAGGAGAGCCATTACACGAGTAGTCCCTGGCCAGGGCAAGCGAGATATACTGGTAGGTTTCCAGTGTTATCTCAGGGTGTATTAGGCTTCACTCCGACACGACTTGTACCGCTATTAGGGGACTGACGTTTACCGCCCCCCTAGGCCCGCCATGTGATGTATCAGACGAACAGACCGGACTGTACGGAGATTGTCACATACAGACTCAGTAGGAGTTCGGATGGGTTTACCTCATCGGCCTTCTTATCGACATCTACCTGGGGACCGTTACGTACAGCTAGTGCCGCTTGCGGTCTGTGATTAAACCCACTGCCAGCGTAGTGTCGAGTCTTTAGAGTCCCACACAGAGAGTTTCCCTGCACTGAGCGAAACGTGTAGAGGCCGTATGGTTTTACGGCAGGGCTGCGATCACTTACGCACACTTGTGTGCGTGTGGTGTTCGGGCAAGCAATACTAGTGGGCTTTGGTTTAAGCCAGATCCTAGTATTGCACGGATGGATTTGTTTTGTCTTCTGTGCATCCGCATTCTACGGAATACGGATGCAGGTGTGTATGCACAGTTTTCCGGAGCGGTGAAGGAGGAGGTGCCTCATTAGGGTTTTGGCAGTTGGTTCGGCCAAAACCGTTATGTGGCAGGCTCATTAGGGTTTTTACAGTTGATTCGGTCAAAACCATTTTGAGGCGGACTCATTAGGGTTTTGACAGTCCGTTTGGTCAAAACCATTATGAGCAGCGGATATCATTTACTATTCCTTTTAGTGATAATTTTATGATGGCTAATTGCTTTGACCATTTGACCCCGTTGACCTCTCTTGACTTTGTTGACCGGTTGACCGTGTTGACCATTGACTTTCAAGAGGGATCTACACTCTTCTTTTCATTTTCTTTTTCTTTTGGATTATGATAATGGTCATTTCAATGTAGCCATCAAACTTTATCTTGATGGGATTAGTAATGATGTTGTTTTTACATTATTGCAACCATGGTTACTTTTCTTTGTATCATAATTTCTTTCTCATTCTCTCTCTTGGTTTTTTCAAGTGAGAAGAAAAGAAATGAACCATGGTTGTTGCTCCTCCTTCTTCTTCCTCCTCTTGATTCATCTTTTGATCTCATGTGTTGAGAGATAAAGATCCCACAAAGACAAAACCATCCATTGATCATTTCTACACAACCTAGGGCTTCTAGATTAGCAATTTCTTTGCCCTAGTTATCTCGGCTCGAGGTGGAGCTTGGTGCACATCTCTCGGGTGGATCGTCTTCGACTCAAGGAGGCCGCGGAGGTGACCAAAGTCCGGATCAACCCTCGGAGCAAGCAAGGAGAAGAACAACAAGAAGAGAAGGAGTTCAAGTTGAGTGACCAAAGTCCGGATCAACCCTTGGAGCAAGAAAGGAGAAGAACAAGAAGAAGAGAAGGATTTCAAGTTGAGGTATAACCCCTAACCGAGTAGATAAATCTCTAGTTAGGATACTAGTGTATTGTTTAGCAAAGATCCGGCTTTTACGGTCCATGTTGCCAAGTCCAGAAAAAATTTTGTTTTACCGTTTCCACAAACCCGAAAGTACCGGGAGAGGTAACGTGGACCTAACAATTCCTCTAACCTTGATTATAAGTGGAAGAATAAGGATCGTTTCTAAATCTTTGCTGAAAAGCAGCATCAGTATGCTCTTGACCTTGAAATGGAGAATTCAATGGACATTCTTCCGTCAGATGTGATGGATCAGAACAACATCCACAGACAGTTTTGGGGAGTGTCATTTGATTTAGGGAGGCTAATAAAAATTTGTGTTCCATAGCTTCAAGCTTCTTTTGCATTGCTGCCATTTCAGCTTTGACTCCTATGGAAACATCCAGTTGATGAATACCACCCCGACATGATGATTAACTTACATTCTCCCATTGCAAAGTTTTTTTAGCGAAATCTTCTAAAAATTTCCAAGCTTCACCATCGTCTTTAGACATGAAGTTGCTTTGACACATGGATTCAAACACATGTTTTGTTGTAGGATTAATGCCCTTATATATGATTCTGCACAGATCCCATTGATGGATTTCGTGATGAGGACATTGAACTAACATATCCTTGAAGCGTTCAAAACACATCGAAAATTATTCATTGGGAAGCTGGGTAAATTGATTTATTTCGCTACGGACTCGGGTTGTCTTATAATTGGGATAGAATTTCTTAAGGAAAGTTAAGATGAATTCATCCCAGTTTGAAATAGAATGTGTAGCTGTGTTATAAAGCCACTTTTCGGCTAAATCGCACAAAGTGAACGAGAGAAGACGTAGACGCATAGCATTCACAGACAGTTGTGAAGTACCCATCATAGCACATATGTTTTCAAATTTGGTAATAAAAATGTATGCATCTTCAGACTTGAGACAGTGAAATTTGGGTAAAAGATTGATGTATTGATCTTTGATTTCGAAATTGTCCGCATTGGTTGGTGGAATGGAAAGACAGGTAGAAAGAGGACCTCGAATAGGGTAGCGTCTCTCTTGGAGAGAGATGCGGGGTGGATTCTGCGCACCTACGGGCGGTGACAGAGTGGTGTTAAAGAAGTTAGATGGAGATCCGTCCATCGAAGTGGATCTGGTGTGTGAAGAAGAAAAAGAAGATGTAGAATTACCGATTTCGGAGTCGATAGGAGAAATGCGGACAAGACGGGCACTAGAATCCCATGTCCAGCCGAGCATGCACTAAATGGTTTAGCACAAGTGGCAGCGTTGTGATAATTAGAGAAAATTTGGTTTGGTGTTTGGTTTTGAAAAAGAAGGATTTTGAAAAATCACACAACAATACACAAGCAACCCTAGATCTAATGGTCACCTAGGTCAAGTCACTAGACCGCTCCTAGACTTCCAGAAGACAAATCGCAGGATAAATCCTCTACTGCCTCTTTATCCCTTCTGTAGCCAGGTAAGTGGGAGGTTCTCCGCTACATAAGTAGTGGGCCTAATTATGTAACCACTTGCCTTAGACACACTTGCCTTAGACACCACAAAAGAAACGCGGATAAGAAATAGATTACCCATGACCTTCTTCTATCCTAATTGAGCGCAACAGTCCTTAGAGTCTTGTCTAGATCTTTTTTAGTTAATGAGGGTGATGTGAATGCTAGTTTTGTGATTTTTGGGGCTTAGGAAGGGTAATGAAATCCCTACCTAATCTGAATTTGGACTTTGCCCCTTAATTTTCGTATTAAAATATGCAAACAACCAATATCAAAATACGCAACAAATTTCTTTTAGCGACGTTGCGAATTTTGCAAAGAATCCTGCAGAAAATGGTTATTGGACAAGAGCAGGGAAGAGATAAGAAAGTATGAAATATACCACAGAGAACTGGAGCTCTGAATCGTCAAGAATGTCGCGGATCCGCCGCAGAATGTAGCTTATTGCCGCGGTTCCGCGGTCAAATGAACGGTTCCTTGCAAGATTTTTGGTACTGCTGCTACTGTTGCTCCTCTGTCCTCAATGGAATGATCTGAATATTTTTCCCCTTGCTGCAGAGAAGTCAGATTTCCTTGCAAAACTCACAACTAATCGTTAAGTACTTGATGCGATTTTGATTTAAAATTCTGATGGAATAATAAAATTACAACTCAAATAGCAATAACGAACAAATTAGCACGCAATCCCCGGCAACGACGCCATTTGATTTATTCTAAAATTTCGGATCGTGTTTTGGAATGTAATCACAACCAAAGAATTTATAACCGCAATCAATTAACGGTGTCGATGTAGCTCGTTAATGAATACGGATTGTCCACTGAGATGCGTGTACTTATTCGATCTTGCTTTAGATGAGTCGAAATAAAAATATAAAAGAAAATTCAAGAAAGTAATTCAAGATTTAATTGAGTTGTCATTTCAAGAAAATCAAGAATATATTCAAGAATTAGAAATCAAGAAAATATCCAATATCAATTTGAATTATCAAGAATATGAAGAATAGCTTGTAGGATTCGATTAAATTAGTAGCAATGATGAATCTAAAAATGACTTATCTTATCTATTGATGAATTATAGCTAAGACGATGGTGATGAATGAAGGTTAGGGATCTATTGAGGAAACTAGGATTTCTCCTTCTCTATCCCTTGTCTTTTCATTGATCATCATTCGGATCTAGCCATTAGCAGGGAGAGTCATCAATTATTTGATCCCTAATTTGCAACGAAATTAGCAAGAATGTGATCTCGATCCAAATTAGGTCATTGATAATTCTTTTTCCTAAAGTTCACAAATCTCATAAGATTTAAGATTAGTATTAAGATTTTATCATCACTTGATCTACCGATTCTCTCGGATCCTTTACAAGTGGAGATTTCACTCACGCATCATGAAAATTAAAGAATCAAGAACAAGAAATTTCATAATCCAAGAATATAAAGAAAGTGAGAATTACAATTATCACCTTTATTAAATCTCCTTCAAATTACACCTCTCAACTCGAATTTACAAGACTAGCTCTCGATCACTCCTTTGAAAGGGAATTTGTCGTCGATCTTTGCTCGGCTCGATCTTCGTGAGTCGTGGATCGGATGCGGATCTCTTGCTCTTGATGATGATCGGCGTTGCAATAAAGGATCTTCGATTGTCGCTTGATTTTTCTCTCAATGGATCTTGATTTGATTGGATTTTAATTGGATCTCAAGTTGTGTCACTTAACTTGAATTGAATTGTAATTGTGGCTCAATTGTGTAATAATGAGTAACCCCCAAAAATTAGATCTAGATCTCCTTTTATAGCCTCAAATTAAGCTTCCCTCATAATCTAGGTTGTTAGAGAGGGCCATCTAAAATGAGGTTGTTACAAAGAGCCTTCTAGAAGAAGGTTGTTACAAAGAGCCTTCAAGAAGAAGCTACGTGTTTATTAAGCGTCTTGAGGAAGCTAGGAGGTTACAGAGAAGAATCTGGAGAAGTTTCATCACCGGCGCCCCCAACTCGACCGCGGATCAGCGGCGGATCGGGCTGGATCGGCCGCGGTTCCGCGGCCTTTTGGTGTGATCTCTGGGTCATTTTCCTGGGGTGTCTTGGTGTTGGCATTTGGGTCTTCTTCTGATATCTGGAATCATTTAATCTCTTGTGAATCACTGCCAGATTTTAAGTCTTTGACTTACTGCGTTTTATCGGCAAATTGGCGATTCCAGTTCTTTGACCTCAATAATTTTCTGCACAAAATCTTGATAAAAAGTGTTGAAATATACAATATCATGCGTGAAATATTTACACACAATTTCCTTCATAATGCCGGTTATAATGTACAACACATGGTAATTGGTATTTTCCAGACAAACTGGTAATATGTGTTATATTTATATCAACTATCCTTAGATGGTTAGAATAATGAGGAAATTGATGTGTTCCGGATTGCATTATTTTCGACTGAACAAGTGATAATAAACCATGTCTTAAATTCATTAAAATATTGGGGCGTCCGGTTTATGTTAAAAAGCACAATCCAGACAAACTCGAGACACGTTCAATATTGTGTAAATTTATGGGATATTCCAAGCATTCGCGAGGATATCTTTTCTACCATGTAGAGGAACATAAGATTGTTGTCTCTAGAAATGCCACCTTTTTGAAATGGCAGTTTTTTGCAAAAGATACCAATGGGGCATGGTAGAACTGGAAGAAATTACAGATACACGAACAACGACTGAAAATTTGGTGGAACCACGGGATTCAACAATCCCGGACGAACCTCGGCCACTCCAGAAATCTAGTAGGATTTCTCATCGGCCCGAGAGATACTACGGTTTTCTCATAGACGGGGATCGAGAGGATTGCATCTTGAAAGATGATGGTCCTATTAGTTTCAAGCAGGCAATCACCAGTAAGGACTCTGATAAATAGCTGGATGCAATGCGATTTGAAATGGAGTCCATATACATCACCAAAGTCTGGACTTTGGAAATTGTTCCTCCTGGGGTAAAACCCGTTGGATGTAAATATATCTTCAAAAAGAAGATTGGTGTATATGGACAGGTGGAGACCTATAAGGCTAGACTTGTTGCAAAAGGTTTTTGTCAAAGACCCAATGTAGACTATGATGAAACCTTTTCTCCAGTAGCTATGCTGAAATCCATTCGGATCTTACTTGCCATTGCTGCCTTCCATGATTATGAAATATGACATATAGACATAAAAACGGCTTTTCTGAACGGAAGTTTGGAAGAGTGTGTTTATATAGATCAGTCGGAAGGATTCGTGGATAATGGGAGCAACGGGAAGGTGTGCAAACTGCTTAAATCCATTTATGGATTAAAGCAGGCATCGCGGAGCCGAAACATCTATTTTGATGAGACAATCAATGTAACATTTCAGAAAACATAAAATAATATTTTTAGATTTAAATAATAAAATAATAAATTCCACGAATATTATACGAATATAGATTTGATTTTTCGTAGAATGGTATAGTTATATACCTATATTTTTGGAAAATTATTGGAATTTAAAAATGAAATATTATTTATAAAAGCATTTATTTAAATTAGGCTTTTTATAAATTAATATACAATTATTTACATACAAATTTATGTTAAACTTGATTAGTATATTACTAATTATGCATTAAACCAAATTCATTTTTTGTTCACCAAGTTTGATGTACCATGACACATTTCATTTTGTTTCATGCATAGTTCATTTTAGTTTGTTGCCTTTTGTTTTTAGAAATGAAAAAGAGAAGAAAAGAAAAATGGAAAAAAAGAAGAGAGAGGGGAGACATGATTGGACTAGATATAATTAAGTGAGATAATGAGAGGGGGGAAGGATTGTTCTAGAAACTATGAAGTCTCATCTCAACCTTTTCTTCACCTCCTTCTTCATCTCCTCTTTCATTTCTTCAACTCCTCCACCACCTCCACTACCACCCCACAAACACCCTCAAAACCACCTCCAAATCTCACAACTTTCACAAAAATTATTCCCAAGCTCATTACAAGCACCATGGTGGGATAAAGTGGAAGTTTTGAGCACTTTGGATCACTTAGGAATTTTCTTAAGTTGCTCCATGAGGTAAAACCTTCACCCTTGTTCAAGTTTTAAGTTTTCTAACCTCAAGTATTAGTGTAGAGTTAAAAAGTGTAGGTTTTTGCGGTCTTAGAAAATTCTAGGATGTGATTTAGATGAGAAAACTTGTGGTGGAGGTTAGGGGAGGTGTAGTGAGTGTCCCTTGGCCTAGTAGCGAGGATAGCCTTGTCTAAAATGAGCTTGAAGTCCCAAACACGAACATAGAAATTTCAAACATCGGCTTTTGTTGAATTGTGGTGATCAATTAGAATCTAGAATGACTGTAGAACTCTGAAAATTTTATAGCAGATACAGTGAGATATGTAGACCGCTATGAAGGTACCGTAGAAACCCGAGCCCAAGCCTTCATCTTTTGGCCGCCGTTTTATTCGATTTGACCTTAATTTGCGGCCCAATTTTAGAGTTAAGGTATGAAACTTGGTCTATAGCTCACTTTTTAGATAACCATGCAAAATGTCTAATTTTACATTAATAAAAATCTAGAGTCGTTTTACATGATTTCTGGCGATATTTTATGATATTTGAAACTTGGTTTTTGATATTTGAGTTTTGACTCGGTCGTTTGACATTCGTACATCAATGTCGAGAGTTGTTTGGTTGTTCTTGCATGCGTGGACCATAAGTTCTAACCTATGTACGTTTCACTTGCCGTATCAGTTTTCGGATTTGATTTTGATTTCGATACGATATGATTTGATTTGTAGGTATATTCGCGTAGGCTTCCGGGGCGACGAAGGAGAGCAAAGTATGCATCGACTTCGGCTTGAGCGAGGATAGTAGGTGAGTAGATAAATATTTACGGGGGAAGTCGAGTAGATGGTGTATAGAACCCCCGCAACCATAGTATTAGGGTATTAGGTATATATAAATATTAGATATTTATACTGTTCATCTCAGAAAACTGCATTTTAATATCACTCATTCATTATCTATTTTTTGTATAGATCGGTACTATTAACCAGTGTCTTCTCAGAAAATACAGATTACAGATATCCTTGACATAATACTGGAAACATACTCAAAATCACGAATATAACGTTTGTGAGCCGACACTGCAACCGGAACTACAAACCGATCGATATCCAAAGAGTTATTTTGCAACAAATAAAGTGTACACAATTTTAGTCCAACACAATATAAGTGTGCACACAACTCTTGGATGCTTGGACCTAGGTGGGGGTTACCCAAAGCACACATGGAGGACAAGAATGTTAAATGCAAAAAGTTGTGATGTGATATAAAGCATCAAGTCTCCCTCCAATCTACTGAGTACATCCCAGGCCTCTACAGAGAAATCAAGCAATACTGGTGGAATTGCAGAGAGCACACAACATCACACAACAAACACGAGCCCCAATGACCAACACAAAACCGGCGACACCCCACCAATTCCCGATCTCGCCGGCCCCACAATGCCCAATGCTCCCCAATTTTCTGCTGGCTCTCCCTTGCTGTCACATCAACTCATTTTTATTACTTGTGTAATCTTCTTTTGTGCCTATAAAAGGCAGATCGGTGAGCAAGGGAGGGGGTCATACTTTTTATACTTTTGTCTAAGACTTCATACTCTTTTTGTTTCTTTTTCATTTTAGTTCTTGTACATAGCTAGTTGGCTTTATTTACTTGCCTTCTCTTGATCTTGCAACCTCTTCATTGAGTTTGCAAGTTTAAATTTTGGTTATTGAACTCATGGTTGTATCTTCACTTGGAATCAATAAAGCTTTCATTTTGTCTTCATTTCACCTTGAGTTCTTTATCTTTTCTTGATCTTGCAACCTCTTCATTGAGCTTGCAAGTTTAAGTTTAGGTTACTGAATTCATGGCTTGTATTATCATTTTGAGTTAATGAAGCTTTCATTTTGCGTTCTTGGTTCTTAGTATTTTCTATCTTTTTTTACTTACTTGCAATTTTATTTTCTTGTCATTTACTTACTTGGATTTTATTACCTTGTAATTTACTTACTTGTAATGTTGTTTCATTCTTTTTTTATATCATTCCTCTGCTCTCTTTTTCTTTGTTGTTTTGATGGTTGTGAATATGGTGTTGTTATGAAATAGAATGGTTGAAAGTTAAGGTTTTCGTTTCTCATTTCCTTTACCCGATATTTTCTATTTGATCTCCGTCCAAACCTTACGCAAGCGCTCCGTTAGGCATCCTATCCTACCAAGGTATCAGTGATCTCTAACTGCGATCGGTTGCGTTCGGTTTGGCCGGAGGCGAAAGCCAAGAGACAAAAACGGACGGACAAGGGTCAATAAGCCGGATTTCACTACTACTGTACTTAAGTACCCTAATCCACTTTGTTGCCGATTGCTCTAGCTTCAATAGTCAAGTTCGACACAAAGGATTGAGTACGAACTTCACTAACTTACACTAATCTATCTAATCCTAACAACTTATACTTTGCATATATACACATAGGTTAGAAACGAACATTCCGACCCCTCGTGTTAACTCGTCATAACAAGAACGTAGAACACTCCGTCTCCCTGTGGACGACCCGTACTCATCGCGGCTAGCTACACGTGACGCCGTCCTGGTTGCGGTTAACTTTAAAGCTTTAAAACGCGACGCGCCGAAAGCGTGTCAATCAAATGGCGCCGTTGTCGGGGAAACGGTAACGTTTTTATTCTTATTATTTCGGGTTAATCTTGTTTATATCATCTAACACCATTCTAAAAACAAGAAAAAAATTCAAAACTTTTCAAAAAACAACAAAAAATTGACATTGCTAACATTTTGTTCTCTGGATTTTTGACCTGCTACCATTTTGGAACTAATTAAAAAAGTTAAGTAATAACATTGAGACACTGGTAGAACAATTAGATCACAGAAGAAATTTGAGCTCTAATTCACAGAAAAATCCGGCGAGACCCCTCCGTTTTCCGGCGCCGCCGGCCCAAGCGCCCCCTTTTGCTACAAAATTTTTCCCTGTACTCCAGTGTTCTAATTTTGTCCCAATTTTATTTCTTGATTTTTGTAATTTTGGGTGTGCAGGTGTTTGGGCATTCATATCGCTTTTTCACTCTAATAATCTGTTTTCCGACATTTGTAGATTTGACGAATTTGCGAACTGAGATCGTGTGGAGCAAAGTGTATATTCAAAGTTGAGGTGATTGCGAAGTACAGTGCCAAAGATCTGGGTAGTTTGACCCGCGCAAGAGAACTTTTCAAGCTTGCCGGATTCACTTCAACGGGGGTTTCTTAACCCGAAAACTTATTGGTACGTATTTTCTAACACCTTCTTCTCAAATCCGACGCATCCAATATACTATCTTTGCAGGATTCTTTGCAAGTTCGCTGGCAAACGCTAAAATTAACTAACCTGTATTTGTTGCAGTGCCGTGCTTAAACATAAAAAATCAATTTTTTTAAAGGTTTTTAACAGCCTTTTCATTGATTTGCACATTGCATCCATTAATACAGACTTAAGGGCAAGCGAACACCACAATATACGGTAAAGGATTTCATCACCTTTTCCGTGGCCCACAAATCACGAAATTGAGCATAACGTTTACCCACACAAATTTTAAAACAAACTAGACTTTAAGCTTTTAAGGACTTCGCGCTCATTAAAAGAAGTTAACTGTGTTTAGAATACCGCTTAACGGTATATCATTCACGGGGTGTCTAGGAAAGTGTTCATGACGAAACCGCCAAAAGAGAAAGGGTTATCTAATTAAGGACCTTCGCGAAAGCGTTGGAAAACCTCCCCTTATCTCTGCACTTACATGGCCTCGTGATCAGTATATCTTGAGCCCGTTTCTCGACACAGTTTTATTTCAACAATCAAGTTCTTGAGCAGGTCTAGTTGACCTAGGTGAACCCTAAACCGATTAGGTGTGTGGTATTTTTTGTCGTGATTTTTTTTTGTGTAAAATTCATTCTTCTGTTAATAACTAACTTTAAAAAAAATAAAATAAAAAATTTCACATTCTTCCTCCTCTCCTTCTCTTCATATCATGGGTATCCCATCTAGAAAAACTCTTGTCGTACTTTGGTACCCACAACCAGACATTACTTCTTACGGTTCTTGCTTTGGTCGAACTTCGAACGATCTCTCCATGCCCAAACTTTCTTTGAAAGATCGGATAGACGCATCTAGGTCAAACAACTGGACTCCGCAATTCACTTTGTATCAACCGTTTCAATCTCCACCACTTTTTACATTGATACCCCTTTTGAGAGTCCTGTTGTAACTCCAAGACCTATGTGTATTGCTGGACGTATTGAACAATCCAGAAACTGATCTTTCACTCCTTTCACCAATGCAAATACTTTTGATCAACAATTCCATTCACCTTCTTATCATAACGTTGATCTTAATCCTGTCCAACCATTCTATTCCTATCAATCCTACCTGACTTTTACACCCTCACTAGACATTGCTTCTGAACAGCCTTTTGGGAGTTTCCAGTATCCAAACAATTTTGAATCTTTTACTGAAACCCCTTCACAACCCATGTCTAGTCTGGAACAGTCATTGGAAGACTTTCGGGTAGCGTCATGCCAACAGATGATAGATTTGAATGCGTACATGGCCGCCCTCATACAACCGAGTGATCCGGTAGCTGGTTTCCAACTAGCTCCAAATTTTCCAATGTATGATGAGGCGGTAGGACAGATTGAGGAATTGAGTCGTAAGAGTGAGCGGTCCACCCTTCCAAATCAAACCTACCCGTTCCAAGTTGAATTCCACAACTCCGGTCTTGAAAGTCTATCGAATGTCCCAAATGATTCACCTATTGAAGATAGAATGTTTAATGAGTTATGGGACTTTATAGTGTTTGATTTACCCGATTGTGAAGGGTCCATTCCGAGTGAAACCAATCCTAAACCTTTTGACCTCTACACCCCTATCCTAGAACCACAATTGATTAAAATCCATGCTTTTGATGAGGTGTCTGAGAAATTTGATTTTCACTTGATTGAGGACATCGACGCTGGGAATATTTTGGATGATAAACCCGAAATTTTGGATGAGTTTCTCTCACCAATTCATCATGTCCTTTCACTTCGGTGAGGACATCATCCTGAGTCCTTAATTGTTTTTCCTGAACATCATATGTGTCTAGATATTGATGATAAATGAATGGATAGGATAATTTTTGAGAAAAATATTGAGGAAATTTTTTAGGATGAAACAGTTTTACTTGATGAGTCGGATTTTCCAATTCATCATATCCCTTTCATTGACTGTGTATACCCTCCTGAATCTTTAACCGATCCCATTCCTCAATCACTTCCCTACATCCTTTCTATCGTTCCTACATCGCAAGACACCGTATCAGTTTCATTTACTATGTCTGGTTTACCAATTTCGGTCTACCCATGTTTTCTCACGAATCTTGAGGGATTTGACCCCATTTCTCGACGGGTTGATAGACTAGTACAATCGCTTTTTTCACATCGGTCATCACAAATTGTACAAATTTATTCACTCCAGTTTCACCCTCAAGTTCGTACTCCATTTTTTTTCCCTTCCGCCATTCTTCTCCTCATATACCGGGACAATATACCACTTCCTTACCAATATGGTCTCACGCATTCTCCATTTCTTTCCTCTCCACATTCTTTCACCAGCCCGGGCCTTATCCTGATAAAAATTTTGAATGGTTGCTGCTCAATTTTGGCCTGTATAAGACCTTGTATAAATTGATACTGTTCTCTCCCCCCTAATCCTGAATTTCACCGCTTAAAAAGTGGAAACACTGTTTCACTTAAGTTTGGGGGGATATTTTTGTGTATATATTTTTGGTTTGCTTTTTTTTTTTGTATAAAAATTTTGTTGGGAGCGCCGACAATTTTGACCCTCTTGGTGTAGCCTGACAGTGAGGGCACTGTCAAATTTAAGTTTGGGGGTGTGCTCGGTAAGCTTTCTTCTTTCACATTCATGTGTATATTTTGCATTTGCATACATTTTTTTAAAACCCATAAAAATCGAAAAAATTTACAAAAATATAAAAACTTTGTCGTCAAGTTAGCTAATAGGATAACTTAGATTTTTATTTCCGAAAGTTGAGTTGGTACGTTAAAAATAACTAAACTCTAGGCTTAGGAATTTAAAACCCTAAAAATAACCCTCATTCTGTTTATCCTTGGTAATTATACGTCTTTGCAGTTTTTTTATAAAGTAGGTAATCTTCAGTTCAATTCATGAGTTAAGTCGAGATGAAGGGAAAGTATTGAAAGCTTTACTGAAGAATAAGTCTGAAAAATAGTTTCTATTCTTGAGTCCAAATTTAGAAAGTTTATATCCTACAAACTGCACATACATGCACCTTGAAACTTGGGATAGTAGAGAATACCTAGAAATACTCTTACATGAAAATCTAGTATGAAAGAAAAAAACGGTATTTAAAGCTAACCACCAAAAGAGCATCGTTGAAAAATATATCCGGTCTTGAACAAAGAAAAATAAAGAATAAATAAATAAATAAAGTCAAGACCTGGAAACTGCTATTTACGCGTTAAGCTCACACATTCAGTAATCGGTTGTTAGTGCCTCAAGAAATATTAATAGTCACGTGAAAGGTGCGTGAGCAACACCGTCCATCATTAATGAAAAGAAGTAGTATTAGGTATTAGTGCAAGGGTACTATAACTTGAATTGAATTCTTAAGTGTATGGGTGAAATTTTACACACACGTAGGGGTATACAACCGATGTTTGGAGGAAAGATAATGTAACGTTTTCAAAATAATAAAATATGATTTTTGGGAATTTTTATAATTTAATATTATTTTAATGAATATTTTAATATTCTGGTATAATTAAATACAAATAAATGGGGAAAATTATGGAAAATTCTAAAATAGGGTATTTTATGGAATTATGCCATTTTAAAGTTTTTAAGATTAGTTATATGCTAATTTAGTGCTAATCGCGATTAAAAATCGCTAATTGGATTTTTAGCATTTTTGTGCAAAAATATGCACATATCATTTTCCACACTTGTTACACTTGTGTTACATTTCTATTGCCATGGTTGTTCATTTGGGTTCACTATTGGAGTGACAAGAAAGGGAAAAGAAAAGAAAGAAAAAGGTCGGAATGATTATGAGAGAGAGAGACCAAGTCAACCCTCACTTTATGAACCATACTCCCATCACTTTCCCCTTCTCATTCTCTCTCCTCTCCCTCTCTTTGAGATGCTGCTGCCCCTCTCCCTCTCTCTCCCTCTTCATGGAAACCCTAGATCCACAATGAAATCAACCCCAAAACCCAATTCCCACTTCACAAAACATGCTCCCAAGCTCACTAGCTACACTTTGAACCTAGCAAGATTGGATTTGGAGGACTTTGAGCAACTCAAGAATTTTCTTGAGTTGCCAAAGGAGGTAATTTCTGCACCTATTAGAGTAGTATCTCATTTCTTGTGCATCAATACTAGTTTCATATCGATATGGTGTTGTTTGTTGGATTTGTGAAACATCAAGTAAGGGTTTAGGATTTGATCTGAAATCAAAGTGAAATTGAGGCTTGTTGTGACCTTAGAACCCCTTGTGTGATGCTAATTTAGACCCAAACCTGAACAAGAAACCAGAATACGGATTTACGTAATCGATATCGGGGAAAACTGTGAATCTGTGATCGTATTTAAGAATCCGCTATCACCCCGAGACCCCAAAAATAAAACTGAGTTGACAGTGAGATGTGCAGGCACCATGGAACCACCACACCAAACCCTAGCCCCCAACTCCAAAGTACGGCCGCCAATTAATTCCTTCTGGCCGCAAATTGCGGCCAGAGCAGGAGGGAATTGCCTCGATTTTGGTGCATGGGCCTATTTCCAGTAGTCTTGACCCTGGGTATGTCTAGTTTTGACAAATTCCAGTTAGTGTAAAATCCGGGTTGATTTTCCTATGTTAGTGCATGGTTTACGACTTGTTTTAGCATGGATTTTGGTATTTGGTGATTCGTTTATGTCGGGTGGCGTTTGGACGTCAACGACAAGTGGATATTGATCGTGTTTGCATGTGAGACGATAGGTTTTTACCTATGCGAGTAGCGTGTGCTGTTTTGGATTTCCGATGTGATTTTCATGTGCTTTAGCGTTTGTGATATACTTGTAGGTACCCTACGTGATGTTGAGGCAAAGAAGATGAAGATGGCGACATCGGCATCGGCACATGAGAAGCAAGGTGAGTAGATTTATATCTACGGGGAGAAGTCGGGTGGATGGCGTATAGCACCCCCGCAGTCCGTGGTAATGTATACGAATACGTATACACACATATACTTATTATGTGTTGTTAGGATTATTGATGGTAATAATGGAATTATTGATGATAAGGATGTATTGGTTTAGTATAGTGCGAACCCTAGAGTAGTGGGTGCACGCACACATACACATACACACATACTTGCATACATTCTTTCATTTATCTGTGCGCATATGATGGTGTGTATATCTACACATGGGTATGGGACTATGTGTTCATATACGAGATTTGAGGATGATAGGTGGGATTGAGATGAGTCGATGAGATTCGATTGAGGCCGTGAGATTTGGCGACATGACAGAGTTCGTATTTGAGATGTGATATGATGGTAGTGATACGTGTTATGTGATGAGATAATGTGATATTGACTTAGATTTAGGTGGTTTTCATACCCCTCCCGATTGACCTGATTGTTGGGTCCGTAGTTCTCATAGTAGGCGTTAGACTAGACCTGAGTCATACCTATTTCAAAACTAACGAATCGGGGATATTTTAAAGATAGGCAAAAGGGTTTCTACGGATATTTTCAAATGACACATCTTTTCTTAAAACACCGTAGCCCTTATTTTACCAAAAACCCTGATCGTCTTATTTCAAAAGGCAAGGCTGCATGATATATATAGTGTGGCAGGTTCTTTACTGTTGCACTGATTATTCGATTTCCGCATATTCATGCTATTTGCATTGCATTGCCTGTGTTTATTGATATATTACAGTCATGCTGCTAGGACACTAGCACCATTATCGATGATGCGTATGTTCCACGTACACTGTTTGCCGGCTCACACACTTCATCATCGATAATTGCCATGTCACTACACTGTAGTACTGTTGCATTCAGGATATGATTCTTGCAGGACAGACTGATGTGCTTACATTTCTTTTACATGTCACATACATCATGCTTTCTGATTATACGCAATGAGATATGTTGTTTCCATGATATTTCTGGTTTTGGGAACCGTGGGTGTTTCAAAAGGGAATATGTAACTGTTTTAAAACCCGGTTACCCTTGATATGATATTTTAGTGCGTCCACCATGTGTTTTCTCGGTGCTGAAAGCGACATGTGAAACCCGATTCGAGGAGGCGGATGAGGCCGATTGCGGGTACATGGTGGACCCGGTATGGTTCCCCAGGGCAAGAAATGTTTTTCGTGCAGTAGACGATGTGCCTAGCAGGGTGGCGAGTACCTACCGGTGATTGGTTGGACCTGGCGGTTATCCGGAGGATACCGACCAGAGTCGATAGATGGATATGGGCGTACTGCTGGGGTCGAGGGCCGATTCCGCAGACGGAGGCCGTGGGCTGATCCGTACTGACGGAGCCCGTTATATGAGGATTTACGTGCCGATGCTGGGCAAGGTTTTCATGATGTTTTCGAGTGTCGATGTTGGGCACTCCGGTTCCATGATTTTGACGTGTCGCGAGGGACACAGGTGGTTTATATCCTCATATTTCCATGCATATGCTGATGATATTTACAAGAATGATGGTTTTTGTCATTTGGGTGACGAGTGGACGCGATCCACGTACATGCAGATTGATTTCATTGATTATACCTCACATTTATGACATGTTATTACATGAGGCACTGACACGGGTATTTGGCACTACCTCATGTATAGAGATTACATTGTCAGTTTAGCATGCTTCAGACTTATTCATATTGAGGTTTATTTATATCTGATCGTATTGACCTAGGATGGGTCATACATTCGATCTCTGCTTGTAGATATTTTCTATTCACGAGTTTGCAACTCACCCCCGTTGTGCCACAGTCCTTGCAGGTTTTTGCCGTACAGATTCCATAGCGGCATTTCTGGCACACTGCTTCCATATGGATGACTTGCGTTGGTAGGTGGGTTCTTTTGTATCAGAACCGCCATTGTTCCTGTATTATTCATTCTATCTAGAAATTCCATCAACCAAAACTTGTATATTGTTTCAGACTTAGAAAACAGTGTTGTATTATTTCGACCTTAGAGTCGCGCTTGTAGTATTATGGTTTTCTGGCTGTTTTGAGTTCTTTTTTTTGGGTTTTGATCCTCGCCCTTTGGCGTTGTATATTATTATTTCTTGTGTGGTTGTGACCGTCGATTGACGAAGAGCTAGCTCCCGCTTGGGGATGCCTTTTATCATTTCATATATATTATTCTTGTTGTACCCCATTCGGGGCCAGTTTTTACAAAGGAAACTCTGCCGAAATTTTCAGGAAAGGTTACACATTTTAAAAATGCATATTCGGCTTAGTTATTTAAAAACTTTGATTTTCGAAACATGATTTCTTTACTTCTTAAAACCAGTTTTCCTTATTTACTCTTTAAATGGTTTTAGATTTCTGGGCTTTTGGCTTACTTGGATCAGATGGGGTCCTATAGACTTCATATGGTTCAAGGGCCAGTCACGTGCTCTTTCGGGTCGTGACAAAGTTGGTATCAAAGCGCTAGGTTGACCTTGGTTCAAGTCTAAGTTTGACTATGTGGAGCCTAGGGCGCTATATATATACGGAACTTAGGCTTGACCTTACGGAACTTAGACTTAGTCGAGGGGGTATTATACCCGAACTTTCGTCGCATAGGATGACCTTGGTTGATGGAGTAGGTAGCTTGAGTATAGGGACGTACCGTACGTATGTTCCGCGGCATACTTACGACACGCCACTCCGCTTAAGAAACCTTAGGATGTACATTTCCTTGCATCGTATTATATTCCTTCCTATGATCTATCCTCATCGATACTGGTTGTGGTTTTGCCGCCCCGATTGCACGGGCAGAGTGAGCTACGGCTCGAGTTGCGTCAGCATGAGCTCGTCGTGGACGAGGACTAACCAGGGCGTGATTCCAGAGACATACGATTGCATATTGAGGAGTCGTCTTATTGTGTTTTCGCGCCATGAGCGTTGGATTGATCGCTTTTACGAGATTTTCCGGATGTGCTGGTCGGCACCAGAGGATTGAGCCACTGATAGAGGCCAGCCAGGATATGATGACCGTTGATATATCGCTTATCCAGGACGATCGAGGCGCTGTTTAGCGTATAGACGAATGAGCCAGTTGTTGCTGCGAATGATGAGATATCTCCCAGATGATTGGAGCTACTGCAGCATAAGCATATACTTCGAGATATGATGGTGAGTCGCTAGTCACCAAGGATGAATGACTAGGACATGTGGTTTGTTCGCTTATCCCGATGCGGGGTCACCAGATAGATTGATTCCAGCTAGAGGCAACTTCACGCAGATTCGTTGAGAGTCGATTGAGACGATCGAATGTCAGGAACCCATTTTCTAAGTTTAAAGTATTCGGAAAGACATGGAAGCGATTCTATGGACCCTCTAGAAGAATGAAACCCTAACTCGACATAATGACCGCGTGAAAGCCTTTGAACCTTAGGGTTTGCGGCAGTTCCGCGGCGCCGTTAGTGAGGCTTGGGTTTGCCCTTCTACGGCTGGACCAACGATGTTGTGGTATGTACTCGATACTATTAAACTGTACCCGAGATGTTGAGCTCTTGGGGGATTGTGAGGTTCTGACGAGTCGATCGGACGATTCGACATCATTCGGATATCATGTGATGGGACACTGCTTGGGAGACTCCAGATACGAGCATAGCCGTTGGAGCGCAGTCTGTGTAGCCACGATGAGATGAGTCCGAATCAGTCGATATTGAAGCAGAGTGGAGTAAAGAGTTCGCATGAGATTTCGACGAGATGACGTCCCACTCCACTGACATCGGAGATGCGATATGCACGCTGAGGACGTGTTTGGCTAGATATCTCCTACTGAGTGATGAAGATACCAAGTTCGTGATTTCGAGTCCGTGTGAGGGACTTCGGATGGACCGTAGCCGAGGACATTGCAGTGCGCAGATAGAGACGCGACGTCGAAATGGACGATGATACAGACAAGCGGGACAAGAAGTTCGTGCGAGATGCGGACGAGCTGTTACTATTCCCCATTAAGATTAAAGGTCGGATATGCATACAGAGGCGCAGGGATGCGACCAGCTTTCGAGTAGATGTTGTACTAAGGACGCAGATGTCCAGAGAGCGAGGAAAGATTATGCCAGAGTACCAACCTCCGTACAGTTTGGCTTAGGCGAGATCAGAAGAGACATTGAGCAGGATTCCTTCCAGTACACTGCTGCAATAAGATTTGCACCAGGAGCAGATGTGTGATGTGCATTCAGAGGACCAGAGGTCGGCACCAGAGATGTGCTGATTTACGAGCGGTCGTGAGGATTGAGCGAGAGATGACCAGAATAGTGCCAGAACGGAATCGTTCCTGTTAGCACACCTGACCGGGCCGATGAGCCGATGGATTTGCAAGATTAGTAATCCACAGGCAAGATAAGGAACCAGAGGCAGAGAACGCCAGCCGCGAGAAAGAGGCAAGTAGATATCTTGCGCCGCTAGCATTGGATGTACCGGCACCTTCTCGACTTCGAAGGAAGATATACCGACGGCAGTATTTATGATTTGTGATTTTGTGATTTGACTATCACGTATCCGTCACTTTGGATTTCGCTATTTTGGGCGATCTATTTGCATGATTTAGTCTTGATGACTGAGTTCCCTGATATTTGATTTTGTGCACCATGGTTGCACCTACTGGGTATTTATACCTTGCGCATAGTTATTACTCTTGAGGTATTGATTGTGATTTCATGCCTATTTTATGCCGGTTATTTGATTTACGCTTCCAGCATAGTTTTCATGTACTTTTAGTGTTTTGATTTGATTTATGCACGCTGATGCACGTGGTTGTGAGATTTTCCATCGCGGTACACCTGATTTTGATTAAGCCGCATTGTACATTGTTTCGTGCCTTGGCTGCACCTGATTATGATGTCATGGATTTCATACGGTTGATTTGAGGTTGTGCATATGTTACGCAAACGATTTGATTTTTGCACTCGGTATAGCTTATATGTGCTTGTAGTGCATTGATATGTGTTTTGTGCACGCAGTTGCACACGTTTATGATTTCCTTTATACCTGGGTACACTTGGTGTTGCTGCTTACGCATTTGAGTTATTGCTTGGTATTTGTGCATGGGATGCACCAGTTCTATACTTCGTGCGTTTGTCGCACCAGTTTTATGTTTCTTGCGTTTATCGCATCAGATTTATATTTCATGCCTTTGTTGCACCGGATTTATATTTTTTGCACTACGGTTGCACCTGACTTCGATTTGATGTCATTCGATATGTCGATTTTGACCCTGATATTGATGATTGATTCCTACACTCCGTGCTTTGATTGGACTTACGCATGTTCGGCGTTGCTATTGGATTTTGTGATTCCGTGCATGTTGAGTGCGCAGGGTTTAGATTTTCATTCGTGCACGATGGATGCACCGATTTGGACTTTCGCGCATGTTGGACGCATGTTTTGAGATACGATTTTGGTGCACACCAGATGCACTAAATCGAGATTCTTCGTGCATGTCAGATGCACCTGATTTGGCCGTCAGGCACACACGTTGCCTATGACAGATATTTTGTGCACACCCGTTGCACCTAGATGTTGTTTTGTGCACCTGTATGGCACATATATGGATTTTGATTTCCGTGCGCACCAGACGCACAGGGTGGTGTTATGTGTATTTTTGGGATTTATTCCTTTTGGAGCAGTACATTTTTATGATATTGGATATTTGTTTTCATACTGAGCAGGACTAGTCAGAGGACAGTACCTGGATATATTTTGCATGCATTGATAGTTATCGAAGGGATTTCCAAAGAGCGAGCTATAGTCTCAGCATATATACCTACGTGTCCGATATGACACGAAACGTTTTAAAAACAAGGAGACCCTTCAAAATTGTTTTCAAAACGGCGGAACGTACATAGTAAACAAAGGATATATATGTATATAGTTATTTTTCTTATGAAAAACGTCCGCCACTGTGCAGTGTTACGTGCATCGCACGACGATTTAAAAAGATTTGGCATGCATTTACATCAGCTATTCATATGTATAGACTGGATGTCTACATGTATAGTTCTGATCTATATCATATTGGTTTTGTATTGGATTTGACATTTGTGTATTTACTATGACTCCGATGATTGAGAGATGCTTGACGGAGTGTTGCTTTTGAGTTATCTGCTCAGTACTCATGCGCATGCATTGCGCTATGATGTTTTATGTATAGATGATTTCGAGCCCCGATGACTTGGAATTTGTATAGAAATATTTTAGTATTTGGGGGTTTAAATTTAAATTCGGGGACTGAATTTCTTTAAGGGAGGTAGCTTGTAACGTTTTCAAAATAATAAAATATGATTTTTGGGAATTTTTATAATTTAATATTATTTTAATGAATATTTTAATATTCTGGTATAATTAAATACAAATAAATGGGGAAAAATTATGGAAAATTATAAAATAGGGTATTTTATGGAATTATGCCATTTTAAAGTTTTTAAGATTAGTTATATGCTAATTTAGTGCTAATCGCGATTAAAAATCGCTAATCGGATTTTTAGCATTTTTGTGCAAAAATGTGCACATATCATTTTCCACACTTGTTACACTTGTGTTACATTTCTATTGCCATGGTTGTTCATTTGGGTTCACTATTGGAGTGAGAAGAAAGGTAAAAGAAAAGAAAGAAAAAGGTTGGAATGATTATGAGAGAGAGACCAAGTCAACCCTCACTTTATGAACCATACTCCCATCACTTTCCCCTTCTCATTCTCTCTCCTCTCTCTCTCTTTGAGCTGCTGCTGTCCCTCTCCCTCTCTCTCCCTCTTCATGGAAACCCTAGATCCACAATGAAATCAACCCCAAAACCCCATTCCCACTTCACAAAACTTGCTCCCAAGCTCACTAGCTACACTTTGAACCTAGCAAGATTGGATTTGGAGGACTTTGAGCAACTCAAGAATTTTCTTGAGTTGCCAAAGCAGGTAATTTCTGCACCTATTAGAGTAGTATCTCATTTCTTGTGCATCAATACTAGTTTCATATCGATATGGTGTTGTTTGTTGGATTTGTGAAACATCAAGTAAGGGTTTAGGATTTGATCTGAAATCAAAGTGAAATTGAGGCATGTTGTGACCTTAGAACCCCCCGTGTGATGCTAATTTGGACCCAAACCTGAACAAGAAACCAGAATACGGATTTATGTAATCGATATCGGGGAAAACTGTGAATCTGTGATCGTATTTAAGAATCCGCTATCACCCCGAGACCCCAAAAATAAAACTGAGTTGACAGTGAGATGTGCAGACACCATGGAACCACCACACCAAACCCTAGCCCCCAACTCCAAAGTACGGCCGCCAATTAATTCCTTCTCGCCGCAAATTGCGGCCAGAGCAGGATGGAATTGCCTCGATTTTGGTGCATGGCCCTATTTCCAGTAGTCTTGACCCTGGGTATGTCTAGTTTTGACAAATTCCTGTTAGGGTAAAATCTGGGTTGATTTTCCTATGTTGGTGCATGGTTTACGACTTGTTTTAGCATGGATTTTGGTATTTGGTGATTCGTTTCTGTCGGGTGGCGTTTGGACATCAACGACAAGTGGATATTGATTGTGTTTGCATGCGAGACGATAGGTTATTACCTATGCGAGTAGCGTGTGCTGTTTTGGATTTCCGATGTGATTTTCATGTGCTTTAGCGTTTGTGATATACTTGTAGGTACCCTACGTGATATTGAGGCGAAGAAGATGAAGATGGCGACATCGGCATCGGTACATGAGAAGCAAGGTTAGTAGATTTATATCTACGGGGAGAAGTCGGGTGGATGGCGTATAGCACCCCCGCAGTCCGTGGTGATGTATACGAATACATATACACACATATACTTATTATGTGTTGTTAGGATTATTGATGGTAATAATGGAATTATTGATGATAAGGATGTATTGGTTTAGTATAGTGCGAACCCTAGAGTAGTGGGTGCACGCACACATACACATACACACATACTTGCATACATTCTTTCATTTATCTGTGCGCATATGATGGTGTGTATATCTACACATGGGTATGGGACTATGTGTTCATATACGAGATTTGAGGATGATACGTGGAATTCAGATGAGTCGATGAGATTCGATTGAGGCCGTGAGATTTGGCGACATGACAGAGTTCGTATTTGAGATGTGATATGATGGTAGTGATACCTGTTATGTGATGAGATAATGTGATACTGACTTAGATTTAGGTGGTTTTCATACCCCTCCCGATTGACCTGATTGTTGGGTCCGTTGTTCGCATAGTAGGCGTTAGACCAGACCTGAGTCATACCTATTTCAAAACTAACGAATCGGGGATATTTTAAAGATAGGCAAAAGGGTTTCTACGGATATTTTCAAACGACACATCTTTTCTTAAAACACCGTAGCCCTTATTTTACCAAAAACCCTGATTCGTCTTATTTCAAAAGGCAAGGCTGCATGATATATTTAGTGAGGCAGGTTCTTTACTGTTGCGCTGATTATTCGATTTCCGCATATTCATGCTATTTGCATTGCATTGCCTGTGTTTATTGATATATTACAGTCATGCTGCTAGGACACCAGCACCATTATCGATGATGCGTATGTTCCACGTACACTGTTTGCCGTCTCACACACTTCATCATCGATAATTGTCATGTCACTACACTGTAGTACTGTTGCATTCAGGATATGATTCTTGCAAGACAGACTGATGTGCTTACATTTCTTTTACATGTCACATACAAAGGAATGGGGAGATCGATAGTGATGTTAATCAAAGGATCCAAGCTGGTTGGTTGAAATGGAGGAGTGCAACAGGGATTTTGTGTGATCGTAACTTTCCGTTAAAATTGAAAGGGAAGTTCTATCGGAGCGCTATTCGGCCTGCCTTATTATATGGTACAGAATGCTGGGCTCCTAAGAAACATCATACACAGAAGATGCACGTAGCGGAGATGCGCATGCTTCGTTGGATGTGCGGTAACACTAGAAAAGACAAGGTGCGAAATGAGGATATTCGTGCAAAAGTTGGTGTAGCACCCGTGGAGGAGAAGATGCGGGAAAACCGGCTTAGATGGTTTGGTCATATGCGACGCAGACCTATGGAAGCACCGGTTCGACGAATAGATACTCTCGATATGGGTAATGGCAAAAGGGCAAAAGGGAGACCGAAGAAAACATGGATGGAGGTGATACGAAACGATATGGTTGCCAAAGGACTCAATGAAAGTATATTCTTCGATAGAAGTGAGTGGAGACAGAGGATTCATGTGCTGGACCCGGCGTGATTCTCATGTTGGTTCATGTAGCCTACCCCATATGCTTGGGATAAAAGGCTCAGTTGTTGTTGTTGTTGTCACATACATCATGCTTTCTGATTATACGCATTGAGATATGTTGTTTCCATGATATTTCTGGTTTTGGGAACCGTGGGTGTTTCAAAAGGAAATATGTAACTATTTTAAAACCCGGTTACCCTTGATATGATATTTCAGTGCGTCCACCATGTGTTTTCTCGGTGCTGAGAGCGACATGTGAAACCCGATTCGAGGAGGCGGATGAAGCCGATTGCGGGTACATGGTGGACCCGGTATGGTTCCCCGGGGCAAGAAATGTTTTTCGTGGAGTAGACGATGAGCCTAGCAGGGTGGCGAGTACCTACCGGTGATTGGTTGGACCTGGCGGTTATCCGGAGGATACCGACCAGAGTCGATAGATGGATATGGGCGTACTGTTGGGGCCGAGGGCTGTTTCCGCAGACGGAGCCCGTGGGCTGATCCGGACTGACGGATCCCGTTATATGTGGATTTACGTGCCGATGCTGGGCACGGTTTTCATAATATTTTCGAGTGTCGATGCTGGGCACTCCGGTTCCATGATTTTTACGTGTCGCGAGGGACACAGGTGGTTTATATCCTCATATTTCCATGCATATGCTGATGATATTTACATGCATGATGGTTTTTGTCATTTGGGTGACGAGTGGACGGGATACACGTACATGCAGATTGATTTCATTGATTATACCTTACATTTATGACATATTATTACCTGAGGCACTGACACGGGTATTTGGCACTACCTCATGTACAGAGATTACATTTCCAGTTTAGCATACTTTAGACTTATTCATATTGAGGTTTATTTATATCTGATCGTATTGACCTAGGATGGGTCATACATTCGATCTCTGCTTGTAGATATTTTCTATTCACGAGTTGGCAACTCACCCCCGTTGTGCCACAGTCCTTGCAGGTTTTTGCCGTACAGATTCCATAGCGGCATTTTTGGCACACTGCTTCCATATGGGTGACTTGCGTTGGTAGGTGGGTTCTTTTGTATCAGAACCGCCATTGTTCCTGTATTATTCATTGTATCTAGAAATTCCATCAACCAAAACTTGTATATTATTTCAGACTTAGAAAACAGTGTTGTATTATTTCGACCTTAGAGTCGCGCTTGTAGTATTACGGTTTTCTGGCTGTTTTGAGTTCTTTTTTTTGGGTTTTGATCCTCGCCCTTTGGCGTTGTATATTATTATTGCTTGCGTGGTTGTGACCGTCGATTGACGAAGAGCTAGCTCCCGCTTGGGGATGCCTTTTATCATTTCATATATATTATTCTTGTTGTACCCCGTTCGGGGCCAGTTTTTACCAAGGAAACTCTGCCGAAATTTTCAGGAAAGGTTACACATTTTAAAAATGCATATTCGGCTTAGTTATTTAAAAACTTTGATTTTCGAAACATGATTTCTTTACTTCTTAAAACCAGTTTTCCTTATTTACTCTTTAAATGGTTTTAGATTTCTGGGCTTTTGGCTTACTTGGATCAGATGGGGTCCTATAGACTTCATATGGTTCAAGGGCCAGTCACGTTCTCTTTCGGGTCGTGACAGATAAGAATAAAGAATAAGACCTATGTTTTCCTTAAAGTTGATAAAAATTTCGGATTGGAGACTGCGCTTTAGAAGGAAAACTCAAGAGAAACCGAGATCTTTCTAAACTATAAAACGTATAGGATCGGGGGTTGAATAAATTAGAGACGTGAAACATAAGTGTTGAATATTTCTAACTTAGGATAATAGAATTTCTAACCTAGATACTAAACTGTAGGAGTAGAATCGATGTTAACTTATGAAACTAACTTGGCGGGATTTTGTGGGTGTAATCCGCTGAAAACCCTTAGGAGAAAACACTCCTCCTACTAGGGACACCTAGAGGTTTAACGGCTTGTGGTACGAGCTCAGTGCAATCGCGTTCCCTGCGAAAGTGAGATTAGGATTTTTTGTTTTGCTCGGGACGAGCAAAAGATAAGTTTAGGGGTATTTGTTCATCTCGGAAAACTGCATTTTAATACCACTTATTCATTATCTATTTTTTGTAAAGATCGGTACTTGTTCATCTCAGAAAACTGCATTTTAATACCGCTCATTCATTATCTATTTTGTTATATATCGGTGCTATTAACCAGTGTCTGCTCAGTAATTACAGATTACAGGTATTCGTGATTAAATACTAGAAACACACTCAATATCACGGATATATCTTTTGGGAGCCGACACTGCAATCAGAACAAAGAACCAACCGATATCCAAAGAGCTCTTTTGAAATAAACAAATGTGCACACAATTTTTGTTCCAACACAATACATGTGTGACACTAGCTCTTTGACATGGACCATATGGGAGCTGCCCTTGCTCAATTCATGCAAGTAGGCACATATGTGGTGTGATGGGCAATAAATGCTAAAAGTTTTAATGTGATGCATTGCTTCAAGTTCCCTCCAAATCTCTGA
This sequence comes from Agapanthus africanus, assembly GCA_030015575.1. Classification (NCBI taxonomy): domain Eukaryota; kingdom Viridiplantae; phylum Streptophyta; class Magnoliopsida; order Asparagales; family Amaryllidaceae; genus Agapanthus; species Agapanthus africanus. The sequence goes on from JASDDO010000004.1 coordinate 265,317,610, forward strand.
ATGCAAATCAGGTTATTTTTGTTAGTGTACAGCAGCGCCCCGGCCGTCTGTTCGAGGCCAAAATGCGGAAACGAAAACTTTTCTTTAAACTTTTATACCGGCGCTACCGCGTACTAAAAACCCGGATCGTAACCATTAACCTAATGCTAGCAAACAAGAGAAAGGGAAGAATGCTATACCAAGCGATCCGTGTCCTTCGGTCTTCGGCCTCCATCCCGATCTCCTCGCGGAATCTCCGGTCTTCATCTCCTCGTCGGAAGGTGCACCACATCGCTGGGTTCTTTTACGGGCTCCCACTTCTGGACCGAGGCAACTCGGGCACGAAGTTGGCGAGCCGACGTGTCCAAGAAATGCTGTAGGCTAAGTGTAGAAAGGATTGTCTCAATGCGGGTATGAAGTTGCCATATATGATGGAGGAATGAATGATAAGCAAGAGGAAATGAGCTTTGGGATTTTTGGTGTAAGCAAAAGAAAATTGAGATGAATTAATTTCCCCCACACCAAAATGAATTCCCTCCTACAAAAATGTGTTCGGCCTCATATCAAAAAATGGGAGAGATCAAAAACATGAAGGGAGGTGAGTGTAGTAAAAGGAAATGGTGACCATAATTCAAAAAGCAAGCCTCACATCAATATCAAAATCAACTCTCATCTCATCCTTTCTCATTAATGCAAGGAAAATGATCACAAGAGAATCAAAGATGCTATTATCATCATAATCCCTCATTTACAAATAAACCCTCCACAATGGCTAATTTGCATACTTGCAAATAACCCCCTCCATCAATTATCAGCCAACGAAAGGAAGAAAGGAAAACTGGCTGAAACGGAATGCAAACTGGCAACTTCAAAAAACTGATCCCGTAATAAATTACAGGAAAACCCCGCGACCGTATATACATACCCGTATTTGTATTCTGACCGAATACAAATGCAAAGAGACAAAATCTACACTGTACAATAATAGGATCCGGCTTAAACCAAAGCCCGCTAGTATAATCCATCCGATCATGATCCGTGCAATACCGCGCGTATATGATCGAACCCTGCCATATCTCCATACGGCCTCTACAGCGTTTCGCCCGAAACTTGAGAAACTGTCTGTGGGGGACTCTAAAGACTCGTCAATACTTTGGTTGTGGATTTAACCATTAGCACGTCAGAGGTATTAGCCATACGTAACGGGCTATCAGGTATTGACCAAAAGAGACGTCGATGAGCGAACTCATCCTGACACCCTACTGAGCCTGTCAGTGACAATATACGTACAGTCCGGTCCGTTCGTCTATGAGCATCGCATGGCGGGCCTAGGGGGTTGGTAAAAGTCAGACCCCCAAAAGCGGTACAAGTTGTGTCGGAGTGTAGCCCAGAACACCCTGAGATATTACTGGAATACCTAACAGTAAATCTCCTGCCTTGGCTAAGGACTTCATGTAATGGCTCTCCTAGACACAGCGCGACCTCACCCCCAATACCGGGAGAGACGAACCCCTGCAGATCCGCTCACTGCCTCCATGTGGCTCGGGACTGTACCCAACTAAAACCTGTTTGCACGACTCCTTTGAGCCGTGGTAGGGTAGTTATAAAATTACAGTGGGAACTCACACGAGAAAAATGACGATCTCAGGTCGATGAACTAACCCGTACACATGTCACCAGGGAACTGCTATCTGACGTCGGGTATAAGACCAACTAGCATGTTCTCGGCGAGTCCTTTCCGGTGTACTCATAACCCAATGAGCACCTGTATACATCTTAGGTGAACCAACTGACACCAGTGGCTTGTGAGACCGGCCACCGGCCCTCGTCGGGGTCTCGACTGTATACACTAGTCTACTATGGAGTATCGATGCCCTGTCTCGAAAACTCCCACGACTAGGGACCTTTTAAGGATGTGCTTATAGACCCCAGCTCCCACGTATACGATCGTCATCATACTGCTGGCCGTCAAGCAAGAATCCTAAGGGCTCTATCAACGTGCAATAGTGACATGTCAGGTCACCTAAAGCAGTACACGATGATAAAGATAAACCAGATAGCATACTATCATCTTGAGTAAGACTGTCCTACCGGAATAGGTCCTCCCTCAATCATTGCAATCACGTGCCTGTGATCCAATAATTGACTATGAGGGCACTATCTCCAACAATCTCCCACTTTCACTCAAGGCTAATTATTGCGATGTCGCATACTCACAGCCTGTGTGATACCGAACACCCAACTCCTCTACTAATCAGTCTCACAAAACCCGTTTGCGAAACTATTGCGTTCGAGGAATAGCCTCAGTGAGTGAATCCGCCCTAATGTTTCATTCTATATCTCTCTTTATCTCAAGTTCGCGGAGAAAGCCATCTCCCGAAATGAGCAATACATGTCTTATAATATGTCTGGATATCTGATGGGATCTAGTTCATAAATGAACTCCAAATCCAAACTTTTTAGACTGTATTGTCAACTGAACTTAATCAGCATCCTGCGTAATGCCTCCCTCAGTGTCCACTTGGATCACCTGTCCAAAACACTGCCCCTTGTCAGAGGGAAAACTATAACTCTGACAGTCACTCTGTCATCCAGGTCACCTTGGAAGCCTGGAATGATAACTGTCTCCCGAGGGAGGATGTCATCATCATATCCCTAGAACATCAACTTATGTTCTAAAACTGCTTCCGAACGTTTCTCCAAGATAGGATTAATATCTTATTACATCTACTGCAAAAACAACATCTGGTGTGGTACTTGACATCTCATGATTGACTCAATTGCCTAAGCAAGTGATCTGCCAATCATGCACATCCCTCTCCCCTTTAGTCTGTAAGACACCTTTAGAGAGGGTGACTCTATTACCTGCAGGTATACTACCGTTCTAGGAGTCGTCCATTCTAAAACTCCTTTAGAATGTTGTCTAAGCACCCAAATTGGGAAACTACCCAAATCTAGATCTATAACCATAGATCCAATAACCAGAATGTCTGATATGAAATCCATGTCCTTTGTGGAGAAACCACTGTGTGACAACCAAAGTATAACCGATCGTAGTATAGGAATTTCACTTCCTACTCTGTGTATGTCATCCAAATACCAGGACATCACACCCTACTATCTTCTTAACAGATCCATCCCCTATTCTGATGAAGTCAAACCTATGACTGTCACATCAGAAATAGATGATCTATCTCCGCTATATCTGCTTAAGTCTATGAATAGACATAAGCCACTTGTCCACTATGCTTCCGCTGCTCCCACTGACTACGACAACCCTCTGGCAGAGTCATATAGACGTACACTTCTAAAGCTAGTTTAGAACGACGCTATAGTCATCCTCCTGTCAGGTCTCACAGTCTGGAACAACAGCAATGGCAAGTCTGGGAAAACAAGAACCTCCCTGTCACCGTCCTTGAGGCTACCGGAGTACCTCTCGGGTGTCTGAAGTTACCCACCATATCTGCGGAGTGGCCAATGGAATGTCAATACAGATTGAATCTTTAGGTTCCTATCAAATTTTCAGTAATCGTTTGCGGTTCTGGAATCACTTCCTGTTCTACCATACTCCCACTACCGTTTTCTGAAAAAAATCCATTTTTATTAAAACCGTGGCGAGTCAAGAACAATATCACTATTGATCTTCCAGATGGTAGAAAGTTAACCCTCGTCATAGCCCGAGTCAACCCACAAACAGCCATTACAGAAACGTGCCTTGAGTTATCCAGAATCTGGTTTTAAGTATAAGCTGGACAACTCCCCGTATCTTAACATCGTTAAGATATTAACTGTTCTATATCCAATACAGAAACAGAGGCACTGATTTAATTGAACCAGATTCAAATCATACAGCTGTCTCCAGTGCATGTAAACTAAATGGAGAGAGGCCGATCAGCATTACTCAACTTAGGAGTACTTCCAATTATGAGTAACCTGAAAGAAAAGCAAGTTCTCTTAATCATTACTATTAACTGAATACCAAACACAAGTATCCACATCTTCGATCACCTTGAAGAATCCTGATACTTGCAATACCTGGTTCTCTACTTTATTCATATACCTATAACTTCTCAAAACTTGGACCTTGTATTTCAACGAAACACTTGTCTGAGAGGTAGAGAAGTCACAAGTAAACCGAATATAGTACGAGGACCAACCCCTCTGTCCTAATGGACACTGGATAACATACAATACTCTGTATAAGTTTCCCGAGGCTAATAACTCATTCCCTGTGTGTCGTAGGTTGAAAACTGTACTTATGGTTAAGAAGAATTACACCGCTGTTTAATGCTCCTTACCTAACCATCAACTGATATAGGTAAATGTCATGGACATAATTTCAAAATTTATATCTCACTTCATAAAAATGAATGTACAAATATATCAATTTGAAATTGGTGCATAACAACGGATATTAAAAACCAAATATCTGCCGTCCGGCAAACAGCCCAGGCGATTTCCTCAAATATCACCAATTACAACGAATCCCGATATAATGAGGATGATCACCCAATTCCCAATAACTTACTCCCACTCATCATCTGTAAAACCATACAGATGTGAGAATTATACCTGGTAAATACATACCCTGGAGTAAGGACTAATTGGGAAATCAGTTTTCTTTTAACAGTACACAGTGAAACTGAAACATTGAAATATTTCGATGGGGTATCCGGGTATTCATAGTAATGCCTCTTCCATTATCAGATTCATAACTATAACCGTATATTTCTCTGCCATCTCTTCACATCCCTTCATATGTCTTTAGTCATTACCTTCTGTACACCCTCTTAGGCTAAATGGTTTTCTTCCTTCCCTACCGTTCGGCACCAGCCTATGGTTTGGAATAAGACTATCCAATAAGCATAATGGGTGTACTGTCCTAATCCTAGGAGCACTCGCAACCCGAGAGAAGGAAAAGATAAAAGACACCTGAATAAACCTTATTCCTATTTCTCCTGAACCAGAATCCATCCCCGAACTGGAACAAGTTCCTTTCGAGTTCGTATATAACCATATGATGGAATATCCAATAAACCGTGGATCTTCGTAGTGATATGGAGTGTTCTGGAGAAACACAAAGGTGAAGTGGGAGTGGTAATGAAATACTTGGTTTGGTCCTGAATAGCAGTCACAATTTACTTTGCCCTCCTTCTAATCCCTTTATTTGTCTTTATTTAATTCTTCTGTACACCATCGTTAGGCTAATTGGTTTTACTCATTCCCCACCGTTCGGCACCAGCCTAAGGTTTGGAAGAAGACTATCCAATTAGCTTAATAGGTGTACTATCCCCTAATCCAAGGAGCACTCACAACCTGAGAGAAGGTAAAAGGAAAAGACAATTGAATAGTCTTATTCGTTTTCTCCAGAACCGGAAACCATCCTAGAATCTGGAACAAGTTCCTTCGAGTTCGTATATAACCATACGATGGTTTTATCCAATGGAAGTGGACGTTCGTAGTAATATGGGGTGTCCTGGAGAAAAGGGTAAAAGCAGGAGTGGCAATGAGGTATGCAACTCTGACAATCCAAAAGCCAGTGTTTAAGAAGGTTCGGTTAACCTTGATCACTGAGTCATAGTCTAGGGTCGGGCCATGGTCGCTGCCAAAGAGAGAGAGAAAAGAAACACTCAGCGTGCACTCTAACCTAGATCAGAATGGTTGTCACTTTATCTAATCAGGAAGCCTCCCACTGTAACGTCAAATTCTCCTCCAAACCTTAAAGAAGAATTAGTCGGGATCACCGAGGAGTAAACCAACTCATCAGTGGGAATCGGGATCCAACTATCATCGCATGATAACGTGACGGAATCCACTCACGTCACCACACTCCAGAAGGTATGCGCATGCCTGGAAAGTTTCAGTTTCTTTAGAAACTCCCGATGTGATTTTTACCCCAAGCGGCTTATGACCTTGACTAGGTCAACAAACCATAAACCGCCAGTCAAGTTCAACCCGTCATTATTCTGGATTGCATTAAACCCAACCGTACGTGCCCTTGACTAGGTCAACAAGGCCGCACGACTGTCCTAACCAATCCCACTTATGCAACAAACAAGTACCACTTAGCTACCGAACACTACGTCTTGACTAGGTCAACAAACGCAACACGAATACTAAATAATACCTGTAGGAAATGACGGAGGGCTACGGCTGGTTTTTGGAGAAAAACCTTTAGCATAATGAACTTGATATCGTTGAAGGAACTGCATAGCTTTTTATAAAATATAGTGACGAAAACCTTTGCTAAAGAGGTCACTCCCAGTGAAGGGATCTCGGCTCTTTCCCCGTAGAATGAGGTGCAGGATATTCCAACTGAATACCATGATGCAAAGCAAAAGTAATCGACTATAGTGAAGTTATTGCCCTGACGCAAACTTATGTCCAAGGGGTCACTCCCGGTGAAGGGATCTCGGCCCTTGCCTCGTCTACTGAGTTGCTGGATATTCATAACCGAATACCACTGTGCAAAACAAAAGAGAATGTCCTTGCAATAACAGCTTTTTTAAAAATTGTTCCAACAACATCAGAATAGGTTTGTTTAGCTTGCATTGATCCGAATCAACGCAATCCCATCAATTGATCATACCAATAAAGAACGAAAATAATGATGTACGTATATGCCATCCGCATTCACCACTGGGTCACGTCATCACCCGTTAGGTTACTTAACTAACGACAGAGCGGGGACTGGACTAGCGCGGATGCAAAACATATACAACATCTACTAGTATATATATCAATATATAATATTCGCTCAAGGCGTGATAAAATGCAATATCATAAAAATGTAATAAGCATCATAGAAAAATACAGATATCAGGGATCCCCGGGTTTCATAGAGCCGCTACTGAAACCCGACGTTCCCCTGGTCGTGTGGATAGCCTGTGCAATGAAATCCTAGACCCCTGCGGGCACGGCAAGTTACCCGCCAAAACCTGAAGCGAGGCAGCCCCCTTCAGCAACGTGAATGGACCACCCAGCACTTCACGGAATCCGGTAACTTGGGCACCCCTCCTTAGGTCAACCTATACCCCCTATGAGTGCGGAGAGTAACCCGCCAATTCTAGAGTAGCTACGTCCGTCTCAACGCCATGAGATGCGGGCCCGTTGCCCTCTAGAACCCGGCTACCCGTGCACCCCTCCGCGGGGTAATCCTAGTACAGAAAGTAAAATATACAAACAACGGGTACATCTACCTCAGCCCGGTCGTGCCCCAAAAAAATAATATACAAACAGGTAGTGACGGCAGTCCACATGTCGGACGCTCGCCCCGCAATATCAAATGTACAAATATAACTAAACTGTACTACCATTGCATCCAGGCTATCCCCATGACAAATCCGCAACATCACAGCACAACACAGAACATCAACGTGAATGTCACATTCGCAAATCCGTCTAAAAGGGCTATAGCAGTTAGACAGGATTTACCTATCAAATGACATTCACGGTCGCAGATATAATGTAAATACTGTGAACTAACATGTTTAAAATTTTCGATCGACTAAATTTCCCGAAGTGGGCCCCAAGCACTACTGTAGCACTCAAAATAAATCTGGGCCCAAAAAAATATACCAGAAACCCTATTTCCATGTCAGAAACCCACTGTAGAAATTTGGCACAGTTTGGCCACAATTCGGCGGTGGAACCGCGGCTAAAACGTGGTTTTCGCCGCTGATCCGTCGCGCTACAGTAACTTCAGCCGACCAAATTTTCACAGAATTCTTAAAAAACCATGCACGTATTTTTGCAATGTACCAAATAATTTTTTGAGCACAGCAAAAATTCGACAGAAACCTGGACTTGAAAATGGGGTTTTTGGAAAATCCGTTCGATCGAACTTGTAAACACGTTAGAGCAAGCTAGACTAGGTTAATGGCGTGGCTCTGATACCATGTTAGTGCACAGCAGCGCCCCGGCCGTCTGTCCGAGGCCAAAATGTGGAAACGAAAACTTTTCTTTAAACTTTTATACCTGTGCTACCGCGTACTAAAAACCCGGATCGTAACCATTAACCTAATGCTAGCAAACAAGAGAAAAGGTAGAATGCTATACCGAGCGACCCGTGTCCTTCGGTCTTCGGCCTCCATCCCGATCTCCTCGCGGAATCTCCGGTCTTCATCTCCTCGTCGGAATGGGCACCACATCGCCTTGTTCTTTTACAGACTCCCACCTATGGACCGAGGCAACTCGGGCACAAAGTTGGCGAGCCGACGTGTCCAAGAAATGTTGTAGGCTAAATGTAGAAAGGATTGTCTCAATGCGGGTATGAACTTTCCATATATGATGGAGGAATGAATGATGAGCAAGAGGAAATGAGCTTTGGGATTTTTGGTGTAAGAAAAAGAAAATTGAGATGAACTAATTTCCCCCACACCAAAATGAATTCCCTACTAAAAAAATGTGTTCGGCCTCATATCAAAAAATGGGAGAGATCAAATACATGAAGGGAGGTGAGTGTAGTAAAAGGAAATGGTGACCATAACTCAAAAAGCAAAGCTCACATCAATATCAAAATCAACTCTCATCTCATCCTTTCTCATTAATGCAAGGAAAATGATCACAAGAGAATCAAAGATGCTATTATCATCACAATCCCTCATTTACAAATAAACCCTCCACAATGGCTAATTTGCATACTTGCAAATAACCCCCTCCATCAATCATCAGCCAACGAAAGGAAGAAAGGAAAACTGGCTAAAACGGAATGCAAACTGGCAACTTCAAAAAACTGATCCCGTAATAAATTACAGGAAAACCCCGCGACCGTATATACATACCCGCATTTGTATTCCGACCGAATATAATTGCAAAGAGACAAAATCTACACTATACAATACTAGGATCCGACTTAAACCAAAGTCCGCTAGTATAATCCGTCCGATCATGATCCGTGCAATACCGCACGTATATGATCGAACCCTGCCATATCTCCATACGGCCTCTACAGCGTTTCGCCCGAAACTTGAGAAACTGTCTGTGGGGGACTCTAAAGACTCGTCAATACTTTGGTTGTGGATTTAACCACTAGCACGTCAGAGGTATTAGCCATACGTAACGGGCTACCAGGTATTGACCAAAAGGGACGTCGATGAGCGAACTCATCCTGACACCCTACTGAGCCTGTCAGTGACAATATCCATACAGTCCGGTCCGTTCGTCTATGAGCATCGCATGGCGGGCCTAGGGCTTGGTAAAAGTCAGACCTCCAAAAGCAGTACAAGTCGTGTCGGAGTGTAGCCCAGAACACCCTGAGATATTACTAGAATACCTAACAGTAAATCTCCTGCCTTGGACAAGGACTTCGTGTAATGGCTCTCCTAGACACAGCGCGACCTCACCCCCAATACCGGGAGAGACGAACCCCTGCAGATCCGCTCACTACCTCCATGTGTCTCGGGACTGTACCCAACTAAAACCTGTTTGCATGACTCCTTTGAGCCGTGGTAGGGTAGTAATCAAAGTACAGTGGGAACTCACACGAGATAAATGAAGATCTCAGGTCGATGAACTAACCTGTACACATGTCACCAGGGAACTGCTAGCTGACGTCAGGTATAAGACCAACTAACATGTTCCCGGCGAGTCCTATCCAGTGTACTCATAACCCAATGAGCACCTGTATACATCTTAGGTGAACCAACTGACACTAGTGGCTTGTGAGACCGGCCAACGCCCCTCGTCGGGGTCTCGACTGTATACACTAGTCTACTCTGGAGTATCGATACCCTGTCTCGAAAACTCCTACGACTAGGGACCTTTTAAGGATGTGCTTATAGACCCCAGCTCCCACGTATATGATCGCCATCATAATGCTGGCCGTCAAGCAAGAATCCTAAGGGCTCTATCAATATGCAATAGTGACCTGTAAGGTCACCTAAAGCAGTACACGATGATAAAGATAAACCAGATAGCATACTATCATCTTGAGTAAGACTGTTCTACCGGCATAGGTCCTCCCTCAATCATTGCAATCACGTGCCTGTGATCCAATAATTGACTCTGAGGGCACTATCTCCAACAATTTTCGGCAAATCAAACAGCACCAAGATGATATTGGAGTAGACACAAAACCACCACATCAACCCGAGCCTCTATGCTCGGGTTTTGGCCGGTCACACACTCATGAAATCCGAGCTCGCCGGCCCCCCTTGCCCTATTTGTCCCCATCTTTTCTCTGTCCTTTCCTTGCAGTCACATCACCTTAATTCTATTACTTGTTTAATCTTGTTTGGTGCCTATAAAAGCCAGATCGGTGAGCAAGGGAAGGGGACTACTAGAATACATACATTTTGATAGTTTATTTTGTTTTTGGTTAAGTCTTGAGAGTGGGTGGGATTTAACTTGCTCTATTCTTCTTCTTCCCTCATGAAGCTTTTCACTTGAGAGCTTCATTATGGAGGTTGAACAAGTTACCAATATCTTGTACCTCTTCTTCAAGTGTTAATAATATTGTTGTTTCTTTTATTACTTGCTTTCTTTTCTTTACTTGCCTTGTTTTTTCTTTTCATTATGATGTGTAACTAATCTTCTTTGGTTCTGGTAATGGTAAGGAAGTGAGATGAACGGCTTTTCCTCCTCCTCCTCTTGATTAATGTTTAATGTGCTTAATATGATTATAAACTTAGTATTGTAACTTGGATGGGTTGATATGGTATGTTGAATCCATGGTTACTTTGTAATCTCATCACATATCATATTCTTGTAAGTCCACGTTACCCACCCCGGTGCTTACGGGGAGGCGGAATAGGTAAAAAAAAAACAATTTTTTAACACAAGGTAACATGGACTAAAAACTTGAGGATCTTTGCCAAACCATTGCTAACAAACTATAAGAGGTTATATCTACTATGCTCAAGAGATTATACCTCACGAACCAAGTCCTTCGGGTCTTCTCTCCGCTTTCCTCCTCGTCCATGCAAGCTCCAAGGATCGATCCAGATCTTGGTCACCTCCGCGGCCTCCTTGAGTCGAAGACGATCCACCCGAGAGTTTGTAATCCGAGCTCCACCTCAAGCCGAGGTAACTAGGGCAAAAAGTATGCTACTCTTGATGTCCTAGGTTGTGTAGAAGATGGTGGTGGATTTGTTTCTCTATTTAAATCCTAATTATCTCAACACATGAGAACTATAGTATTTCTTAGTGAGGAGGAAAAAGAAGAACATAGCATGAGAGCTCTAAAAATGAAGAGAGAGAATGCCCAAAAGAATAAATGAACCATGGAAAAACAAAAACCAATCTTTTATCATAATTATGATGGCTAAGATTAATTTGACCACTATCATGTCTTGATAAAGCAAAAGGCAAAAGAAGAGTCTAATGCTCTCATGAAAGATCCAAGTCAACAATGGTCAAAATGTCAACATGGTCAAGCATGGTCAAAAGTTCAAAGCAATTATCCATAACATAATTATCATTAAAAAGATTAGTAAATATTTTCCTCACCTCATAATGGTTTTGACCGAACCAACGGTCAAAACCCTAATGAGGCACCTCCTCCTTCTTCGCTCCTCACAACCGTGCATACACACCCGCATCCGCATTCCGTAGAATGCGAATGCACAGAAGACAAAACTAATCCATCCATACAATACTAGGATCCAGTTTAAACCAAAGCCCACTAGCATTGTCTGCCCGAACAGCATACGCGCACAAGTGCACGTAAGTGATCGTAGCCTTGCCGTAAAACCATACGGCCTCTACACCTTTCGCCCAGTGCAGGGAAACTTTCTGTGTGGGACTCTAAAGACTCGACACTACGCTGGCAGTGGGTTTAACCACAGACCGCAAGCGGCACAAGCTGTACGTAACGGTCCCCGGGTAGATGTCGATAAGAAGGCCGATGAGGTAAACCCATCCGAACTCCTACTGAGCCTGAATGTGACAATCTCCGTACAGTCCGGTCTGTTCGTCTGAGAATATCGTATGGCGGGCCTAGGGGTGGAAAACGTCAGTCCCCTAATAGCTGTACAAGTCGTGTCGGAGTGTAGCCCATAACACCCTGAGATAACACTGGAAAACCTACCGGTATATCTCGCTTGCCCTGGCCAGGGACTTTGTGTAATGGCTCTCCTAGACACAGCGCGATATCAACCCCCAATACCGGGAGAGACGATTCCTGTCTAACCGTCACTGCCTCCAAGTGCTTCGGGACTGCACCCAACTACTATCTGTTTGCACGAATCCTTTGAGCCGTGGTAGGGTAGTAATCAAATAACAGCGGGAACACACTCGAGGCGAAGTGACAGTGTCAAGTCAACGGACTAAGCCGTACTCATGTCACCTGGGAACTGATAACTGACGATAGGCATAATACCAACCAACAGTTCCCAGCGAGTCATGTCTAGTGTACTCGTAACCTAACAAGCACCCGCATACTATCTCAAGTACGACGTACTAATGGCTGTGGGACAGACCATCTCCTCTGCTGGGATGAGAAGCGCATACGCTAGTCTACTCCGGAGTATCGATGCCCCGTCTCGATAATCCTACGACTAGGGACCTGTATAAGGATGTGCTTGTAGATTACCCAGCCCCCACTAGTGTGACTGCCATCAAAACGCTGGTAATCAAGCAAAGATCCTAAGGGCTTCACTAATGTGTATAGGCGATATGCTAAAAGAAACACATGCACACATTAAAGTAGAGACACACCAGGTAGCATACTCCCATTTTGAGCAAGATTGTGTATACAACTGTGAATATCCCAAGCTTCCATTAAGTAATATACAAACTAGTATGATACAGTAATGGCCTCTAGGGCATATACACTAACAATCTCCCACTTGCACTAAGGCCATGTACTGGCATATCGAAGACCTATCATCTCGATCAGCCGCTCGAACTGAGTCTGGGGTATGGCCTTCGTGAATGGATCTGCAGTGTTATTCTCCGAATCTACTCTCTTCACCTCGATCTCCCGGCGACCTACGATCTCCCTGATCAGGTGGTACCGTCTCAAAATGTGCCTGGACTTCTGATGAGACCTGGGTTCCTTCGCTAAAGCTATAGCGCCGTTGTTGTCACAATACAACGGTATTGGATCAACAATGGTAGGAACCACCTGAAGCACCGTGAGGAACTTCTTCATCCAGACAGCTTCCTTTGCAGCATCGCAAGCAGCTATGTACTCCACTTCCATAGTTGAGTCAGCAACGGTTTCCTGCTTGGAGCTCTTCCAGCAAACCGCCCCTCCATTGAGGGTAAAGAAATAACCCGACATGGACTTGGAGTCATCCTTGTCACTCTGGAAGCTGGAGTCAGCAAAGGCCTCGATCTGGAGGTATTTTCCGCCATACACCAAGAACATCTCCTTAGTCCTTCTTAGGTACTTAAGAATGTTCTTTAGTGCTATCCGGTGTTTCTCCCCTGGGTCCGACCGATATCGGCTTACAACGCTCAATGTGTATGCTACATTTGGCCTGGTACACAACATCGCATACATTATAGAGCCTACCGCAGATGCGTAGGGTATAGATGACATGCGAGCCCTTTCCAGATCAGTCTTGGAAGACATCTCTTTGGAGAGGGTGATTCCGTGACAAGCCGGCAGATTATTGCGCTTTGAATCTTCCATACTGAATCGTTTCAGTATGGTGTCGATGTACCTGGACTGCGAAAGTCCCAACATCCTTTTAGATCTATCACGATAGATCTGGATCCCCAGAATGTAGTTGGCATCGTCCAGGTCCTTCATGGAGAACCTCTGTGATAAGAATCCTTTGACTGACTGTAGCATAGGAATATCATTTCCTATTAGGAGAATGTCATCCACGTACAAGACAAGGAATACCACAGTTCTCCCTACAATCTTACTGTAAATGCATGGTTCATCCGGATTTTTGATAAAGTCGAATTCTTTTACAGTATCATCAAAGTAGATGTTCCAACTCCGCGATGCCTGCTTCAGTCCATTGATGGACTTAAGCAACTTGCATACTTTACCGCTGCTCCCACTCTGAATGAAATCCTCCAGCTGATACATATAGACGCACTCTTCCAAATTTCCATTTATGAAAGCCGTCTTTACGTCCATCTGCCAGATCTCATAATCGTGGAAGGCAGCAATGGTAAGAAGGATCCGAATGGATTTGAGCATAGCCACTGGAGAAAATGTCTCGTCATAGTCCAAACTAGGTCTTTGATGAAAACCCTTTGCAACAAGTCTAGCTTTATAGGTTTCAACCTGCCCATCTACACCAATCTTCTTTCTGAAGATCCATTTGCAGCCTACGGGTTTTACCCCTTCTGTAGCAATGTCCAAAGTCCAAACTTTGTTGGTGTACATGGACTCCATCTCGGTCCGCATTGCATCCAGACATTTTACTAAGTCACCGCTCTGAATGGCTTGCTGGAAGTTAGTAGGCTCATCATTTTCAATGACGCAATCCTCTCTATCCCCGTCTATGAGAAAACCGTAGTATTTCTCGGGCGGATGAGACTGCCTACTACTCCTGCAGAGTGGCGCTGGGATGTCCGGTTCTCCTGAAACTTCTGGTTCTACCGAGCTTTCAGCAATAGCTTGTGGTTCTGGAATTTCTTCTAGTTCTATTGCGTTCCCACTTATCCGATTTTCTAAAAATTCAGTTTCGAAGAAGTGGGCATGCTGAGAATCAAAAACCTTTTGTTCCTCTGCGGAATAGAAAAGATACCCCCTATAGTTCTTGGGGTATCCCACAAACTTACACAGTACTGAGAGTGCCTCGAGCTTGTCCGCATGCTGCTTCTTTACAAAAGCTGGACATCCCCATGTCTTAAGATACTTAATACAGGGTTTCTTCCCACTCCACATCTGATATGGGGTGGTAGGCACAGTCTTGGTAGGAGCCTTGTTCAAAAGATATGCAGTTGTTTCTAGCGCATAACCCCAGAAAGATCGCGGTAACTCAGCCTTACTCATCATGGAATGAACCATATCCAATAGAGTTCGATTCCGTCTTTCTGATACACCGTTGTGTTGTGGTGTGTATGGAGGAGTAAGCTGAGAGAGAATTCCATTCTCTTTTAAGTAGCCCAGAAACTCGGCACTCAAGTATTCACCACCTCGATCAGATCTCAGTGTCTTGATACTTTTGCCTGTTTGTTTTTCAACTTCATTCTTGTATTCCCGAAATTTCTCAAAGGCCTCGGATTTATGCTTCATCAGGAAGACATGTCCATACCTAGAGAAATCATCCATAAAGGTAATGAAGTATGAATAACCACTTCGCGCATGTGTAGACATTGGACCACACACATCACTGTGTATGAGTCCCAAGAGCTCGCTCACTCTAACTCCGTGTCCAGTGAACGGAGCCTTTGTCATCTTTCCCATGAGACAAGATTCACAAGTAGCATAAGACTGATACTCGAACGGATTCAAGTATCCCTCTTTATGTAACTTTGTTAACCGTGTCTCATTAATGTGACCCAGTTTACAATGCCATAAGAAAGCCTGATTTGTTTCCGGAGACTTTCTTTTAAGTGTGTTCAGGACACTGAAAACCTGAGCTTGATTCAATACGTATATCCTGTTTTCTAATGTACCTGACCCAATCAGAACTTGATTTAGGTGGGCGTGGACCACATCGCTTACAAAAGTAAAATCATATCCTTCCTTAGAAAGTAAGGATACAGATATGATATTACAAGTCGCACTAGGTACATACAAACAGTTACGCAGAATCAATATCTGCCCAGTTTTCAATCCAAGATGATATTCCCCTACGGATTCAGCGTCCATGCTCATTCCGTTGGCAACCCTGAGAGTCATATCTGTTAGTGTATATGCCCATGAGGCCATTACTGTACATACTAGTTTGTATATCACTTGATGGAAGCTTGGGATATTCACAGTTGTATAGACAATCTTGCTCGAAATGGTAGTATGCTACTTGGTTTGTTTCTACTTTAATGTGTGCATGTGTTTCTTTTAGCATATCGCCTATACACATTAGTGGAGCCCTTAGGATCTTTGCTTGATTACCAGCGTTGTGATGGCAGTCACACTAGTGGGGGCTGGGTAATCTATAAGCACATCCTTATATAGGTCCCTAGTCGTAGGATTATCGAGACGGGGCATCGATACTCCGGAGTAAACTAGCGTATACGCTTCTCATCCCAGCAGGGGAGACAGTCTGTCCCACAGCCGTCAGTACGTCGTACTTGAGATAGTATGCGGGTGCTCGTTAGGTTACGAGTACACTGGACAGGACTCATCGGGAACTGTTGGTTGGTACTATACCTATCGTCAGTTATCAGTTCCCAGGTGACATAAGTACAACTTAGTCCGTTGACTTGACACTGTCACTTCGCCTTGAGTGTGTTCCCACTGTACTTTGATTACTACCCTACCACGGCTCAAAGGAGTCGTGCAAACAGGTGGTAGTTGGGTGCAGTCCCGAAGCACTTGGAGGCAGTGATGGTTAAACAGGATTCTCCCGTTATTGGGGGTTGATATCGCGCTGTGTCTAGGAGAGCCATTACACAAAGTCCCTGGCCAGGGCTAGCGAGATATACTGGTAGGTTTCCAGTGTTATCTCAGGGTATTCTGGGCTACACTCCGACACGACTTGTACCGCTATTAGGGGACTGACGTTTACCACCTGATTGTTACGAAAGAGTGTGTTTGTAGTTTACCGCAATCAAAACGGTGTCGCGCGTAGCTAGACCGAGGTGAGTACGGGTCGTCCTCAGGGAAACGTGGAACCTTTTACTTTTACTTTAGATGTGTTGAGAAAGAGAGGAGAAATAAAGAATTTTGTGGAAAGTTTCTAGATCTACTTTAAACAAGAATGTAAAATATAGATCTAGATTTTTAGAGATTTAAATAATATAATAATAGGGCTTGTAGGGTTCGTTAGGATTTAGTAGTTATGGACGATTAATTAAAAGTTACCCTTTTTATCCATTAATAGATTTAGAACTAGAACGACGGTGATGCGTGTAGATTAGGGTTTCTGGAGGGAAAAGGAATCCCACTCTTAACCCTTATCTCGACATGGAACTCCGTTCATATCTAGCATTTACCAAAACAATCATTAATCTAATCTCTAATCGCGGTCAGAACTAGCAAAGAGTTGCTAGCACGCCCGATTAGGATGTAAATGATTCTTTTGATAAAGTTCCTAAACTTTATAGGACTTAAAAAGGGTTTAATTATTTTCATCGTCCATTAGCCTACCCTAATCCTACGAACCCTAACAAGCGGAGAATTACTCGCACAAGTTGGGAGAAGAAGATGAAAAGAAAGAGAAGGAAAACATAATGTAAAATGCAAAAACAATTAAAAAGAACTACCTTTATTAATCAACTGAACAAGCTACACTTTTATTCCGTAGAAAATGATTACAAACTAGTGCTTCTCGATCTTTCCTAAGGAGGTAGTCGAACAGTCGATGATCAGCCTGGATGCGTGAGCGTCGGGAGCTTCGTGATCTCGTCGGCTTGATGAATTTTTCCAAGAGGCTCTCGGTGCCCTTTTATAGTGCAAAGCCAGAATCTTATTGTTGAAAACTTGCTAAAATTTAGCAATGATTTATGCCAAAAATTATTGATCTCTAACTCCCTAAACTTGCGGCGGATCCGCGGCCTAAGGGTGGGTTTGGCCGCGGATCCGCGCTCAATGGTGAAGATCACTTCGTCAATTTTCTTGGGCTTTCTGATTGTGACATTTGGCAATCCAAGGCACCTTTAGAATTAAGAAATCTTCTCTCGGTTGCTTCCAGACTTGGTCTCCAAGTTTTGCTTCTTAATTTGGCATGATTTCTTCAACAACTTGATTTCTTTGATATATTCTGCATAACAACTTGGAAAATTCTGCACAATAATCTTTAAATAATATTTAGTAGACTTAGTTCTACCAGGATTTGGTCAATGAATTTATTTGCATACATTTTTCTACCAAATGCTAATTAAAATATATTAATACATGGAAAATGGTGTTTTCACACATAAACCCTCATATATATAATATATTATAATAAAGTCCTTTTTTAATATGAAAATGGTAGGAAAAATGTAATACAAATGTGCAGTTTTATCAACTGAACAAATACCCCCAAACTTATCTTTGATCGTCTCGAGCAAACTAGTTTATTTAAGAGTAGAAAAAGAAAGGAGAAAACTAAGCACACTTTCGTAAGCAGACACGATTGCACTGAGCACGTGCAACAAGCCGTTAAACCTCTAGGTGTCCCTAGTAGGAGGAGTGTTGTCTCCTGAGGGTTTTCAGCGGATTACACCCACAAAATCCAATAACAAAAGAGAGATGGTGAAATTTACATATAAAGATAAGAACCATAAAAGAAAGACTTTGAAAATAAGAGTTTCCAACTATACTAGTTTTTCAGTTTTCATGAGCCCTATCTTAATAGTCATGAAAAAATGTTAGAAATCACATCATCTCTCAATAAAATATCGTCTTTATTCTTCATTCCTACCTCTCATCCAAACATTGATCATATAACCCCACGTGTGTGTAAAGAACATCCCTACACTCGGAGAATTCAATTCAAGCTATCATACTCTTGTCCATCTACCTTAGTACTTTTTTATTTGAGGAATATTAAGATTTGCTCACACATTTTCATGCGGCCGTTAATACTTCTTGAGGTACTAACCGACCGATTACTTATGTGCTTGCTGATTAGGTGATAATATTTTCCTCGTCTTGCACCACCTAAGGCTTAGCAGTGACTCACAGACCAGTTGGCCTTAGGGCACTAGGTGAAGAGGCACCCTCACTATATTTTTTTATTGCTGCCTTGGCGATACAAAAACCAGTATTCATTTTTTTTTTCTTTTCACCATTTTTATATTTTCTTCAATTTTTTTTTCACTTCCTTCATACTTTGGCTTTTAGACAAGAGCATTTCATAGTATCCTCTACTATCCCGAGTTTCAAGACGTGTGTAAGTGCATATAGTAGGGTATCAACATTCAAATGTTTGGCTTCCAGAATAGAAACTATTTTTCAGACTTATTTTTATCCTCGGATTAGTGACTTCCTTCATCTTACTAACCCTTAGGACAACAGCTCATAACTACTTATTACTAGTTCGTTTAAGAAAACTTCTAATTTTCTTGGTTTTCTTAAACTATTCCTATCTTTTGGATGTAATTTTTCACTTTCTACTCTTTTTTTATAAAAGAAAATTTTTAAAATTTTTTTGAAAATGTTGTGCTTATGCAAAATATGATGCAAATTGATATGTAAATAAGCACAAACCTCCCCCAAACCTGTTTATAGCAGTGTCCTCACTGATGTCATCCGTTAAGCTTAAAAACCTGTAGACTTGGGAGGAAAATATTAATGGGGGCAAGAATATATAAAAGTGAAAATCCTCCCCCAAACTTATTTTAGGCTCATAATTTTGTAAAAATCATTTTCTTTCAAGAGCCAAAATATCCCCCCCTCCCCCAAACTTGAGTTAAACAATTTTAATCTTTTAAAATCACATTTGGGGGTCAAGGTTATTGATCAATGCCAAGCTTTGCAAAGACCGAAGGTCAACACCAACCATTCAAAAATTTTATCGATGAAGCACCAAGGTTGGTGGAAGAACATGTCACCTATTGACGTGAAGAAGTGGGGAGGTGACAAGAGGTGTATTGGAAAAGGATTGCGTCTCAATTTGGAGAGACGACACAGTGATAGTAATGATGGATTACTCGCATTGTCATGATTGTCCAAAAGAGGGGGTGGAGGTCCAATTTCTTCATCTTGGAGTTGATTCATCTCAACACCCGTGTCTTGTAAAAATGCGAGTTCATCAGCGAAAATTTCCTCAAAGCTTTCATCAATACCCCGAAGAATAATGTCATCAGAAAAAATGGGGGGATCGTCCGACTCTATAAAAAGTTCCTCATCAGCGTTAGATGTTGACCCGGACAACTCGGTGGAAGAGTAAATGGTTGGGTCAAACAACGACATATGAAAAGAGTCAGAATCATGAGGTTGATCAAATTCGCTGCTGTCGATATCCATTAATTTGACAGAACACACATGAGCATAGGGTTCGGAGGGTTCACTTCCCAACTTGTAAATATTAAGCTCAATTGACTTCTTTCCAAAGGATAGGGTCATAGAGCCGTTTCTACAATTAATTACTGCGTTGGAAGTGGCCAAAATGGGTCGACCGAGTATCACCGGGATTTGATTGCGTGGGTTTGCTACAGGTTGTGTATCTATAACGATAAAGTCCACAGGGAATATGAATTCCCCGACTTTGATTAACACATCCTCTAGCTTACCCCTAGGTTGGGTGATAGATCGATCGGCCATCTGAAGAGTGCAATGCGCAGGTTTTAACTCTCCGATCCCTAATTGCTCATACAAAGAATACGGAAGCAAGTTAACACTAGCACCAAGATCGAGTAGAGCACGATTGATATTTTTACCCCCAATGGAAATAGAAATTGTAGGACTTCCGGGGTTTTTTCGTTTCTTGGGTAGTTGTTGTGTAAAAGCAGTGCTCACATTACTCGCAAGGAAAACTTTTTTAGGTACTTGAACTTTTCGCTTCCTAGTGCACAACTCCTTTAAGATTTTCGCATATGACGGAACTTGTTGAATAGCATCTAGGAGAGGAATGTTTATGTTAACTTGCTTAAAAATTTCCACAATCTTCTCCATTTGTGGACTTGGTCTGTGGCCCCTTAACCTGTTTGGATAAGGTGCTTTATCAATAAGGGTTTGGTCCAACATTGGAGAGGATTGTGGGGACGGATTCGATCCCAAAACTGGAGTGGGAATCGACTTAGATAGATTTGGCGAAGTGGGCGAAGGGTTCGAGCCTTGGGGAAAACGGAGAATAGGCTCGGGTGAAGGTGGGAGACTAGACGAATTAGGGGAAGAAGAAGAAGCTGGGGTATCATTGGTGTCACTATCATCAAATTGCTCACCCACTTGGTTATTCAGCACTCTCCCCGATCTCAACGTAGTAATGGCATTCACATTATGACTTTGTGAATGGCCAGGATTCGGTAGGGGTTGAGATGGGAGTTTCCCTTTCTCTCTCGCACTCATTGCGGCGTTTAACTGTGCGATTTGGTTTTCTATTGATTTAATGCTCTCACCATGGGAGGAGGAGTTTTTCGTTAGGGTATCAATAGAAGACCTTATCTCAGCCGAATTTTGCATGGATTGTTTCATGAACATATCCAAAGTTTGTGCAAGTGAGTTGTCAGTACCGGCCACTTGTGGTATAGAAATGTTGGCCGGATTTTGGAAATTTTGTGACTGAAAGGGGGGCTGATTCTGTGGTTGTGGTTGCTGTGGAGGAGGTCTTTGATAATTACTTTGTTGGTTTTGATTCCAAGCAAAGTTAGGATGATTCCTCCATCCTTGATTATATGTAGAAGAAGAAGGATCATTTCTAGGTCGCTGCTGAAAAGCAGCATTAACTTGAAACGATGCATTCATAGGACATTCTTCCGTTAAGTGTGAAGGATCCGAACAGCAACCACAGACAGTCTTAGGAAGCGTGACCTGATTTAGAGAGAATGTTGAGAACTTGTTTTCAATAGCATCGAGTTTCTTCTGTATCGCTGCCATTTCGGCTTTCACTGCAATAGAAACATCGAGCTGGTGAATACCTCCCTTAGTTGAAGGTGGTCTTACGCTTTCCCACTGCAACGTGTGTTCAGCAAGGTCTTCCAGATATTTCCATGCTTCACCGTCATCTTTAGACATGAAATTGCATTGACACATTGTTTCAAGCATCTGCTTTGTCGCTGGATTAATGCCCTCATATATAATCCGACATAAATCCCATCTTTGTATTCCATGATGGGGGCATTGGACAAGCAGATCTTTGAAACGTTCAAAGCACTTCCAAAATGGTTCATTGGGAAGCTGGGTGAACTGGTTGATCTCGCTCCTAACATGTGCAGTCTTATGATTTGGGTAAAACTTCTTAAGAAATGCTACGACGAATTCATCCCAATTAGCGATAGAGTGTGCGGCAGTATTATAAAGCCATTTTTCTGCCAAGTCGCACAGTGTGAATGGGAGAAGACGTAAGCGCATAGCATCTAAAGTCAATTGTGAAGTACCCATCATTGCGCATACGTTTTCAAATTTGGTGATGAAAACGTACGCGTCTTCCGACTCAAGCCCGTGAAATTTGGGCAGCAGATTGATGTAGTGGGGTTTAATTTCGAAATTATCCCCGTTAGGTGGTGGGAGAGATAGACATATGGGAAGAGGACCACGAATAGGATAGCATCTCTCTTGGAGAGAGATGCGCGGTGGATTCTGCGCACCTTCGGGCGGTGGCAGCGTGGTGTTATAATCTGGTGGAGTGCCGTCCATCTCGGTTGATGTGGTGTGTGGTGGGGGAAAAGAAGATGAAGAAGTACCGACTTCGGCGTCGATAGCAGGAACACGGACAAGACGGGCACTAGGATCCCGTGTCCAGCCGAGCATGCACTAAGCGGGTTTAGTGCAAGTAGCAGCGTGTGTGTGATTTAAAATTGGCTTGTTTTGAAAAAGTGGGACTCAAGACAAATCTCCCTAAGATGCACAAGCTGCCCTAGAACTAAGGTCACCTAGGTCCAGTCTCTAGACCGCTCATAGACTTCCAAAGGACAAGCCGCAGGATCAATCCTCTACCGCCTCCGTACTACCCTTGTAGCTAGATAAGTGCCAGGTAAGTGGGAAGGAACCACGTCGTGGGCCTAATTAAAAACCACTAGCCTTTGTCACACTTGCCTAGGCACTACAAAAGTAATGCAGATAAACGATAGATTACCCACGACCTTCCCCTGTCCTTATTGAGCGCGACAGTCCTTAGAGTCTGGTCTAGATATTTTTTAAATTAATGAAGGGTTGATCTATATGCTCAGTTTGTGATTTGTGGGGCTTAGGAAGGGTGATGAAATCCCCACCTAATCTTGATTTGGTCTTTGCCCCTTAGAGTCCGTATTAAAATATGCAAAACAAAACCAATCACAAAACTTTTGCAAAAAGATTTTTGAGCGGCGCTATTTTGCAAAGAATCCTGCAGAAAATAGATTTTATTGGATTTGAGGAGAGAGAGAAGGAGTTGAGAAAGATACCAGAGAAGATTTATTCCCTAATTCCTCCAACTTGCCGCGGTTCCGCCGCAGAATGGGTGCTTTTGCCGCGGTTCCGCCGCGTGGCAGAAAGAACAGTTGATGAAATTTTTTTGTATGGCCTTTTGTGCTCCTCTGGATCTCTAAAAATGTCTCTGTTTCCTGTTTCCTCAAGTTTGTGACTCCAGATTTCCTCGCAAAAATTCACACAATAATCGTTAAATATACAATTTGCAGTTTTGTGTTAATAATGATATGACTCGTCAAAGAATTCAACACAAATAGTAAAAATAAAAAATTACGCACGTATCCCCGGCAACGGCGCCATTTGATTGTTACGAAAGAGTGTGTTTGTAGTTAACCGCAATCAAAACGGTGTCGCACGTAGCTAGACCGAGGTGAGTACGGGTCGTCCTCAGGGAAACGTGAAACCTTTTACTTTTACTTTAGATGTGTTGAGAAAGAGAGGAGGAATAAAGAATTTTGTGGAAAGTTTCTAGATTTACTTTAAACAAGAATGTAAAATATAGATCTAGATTTTTAAAGATTTAAATAATATAATAATCGGGCTTGTAGGGTTCGTTAGGATTTAGTAGTTATGGACGATTAATTAAAAGTTACCCTTTTTATCCATTAATAGATTTAGAACTAGAACGACGGTGATGCGTGTAGATTAGGGTTTCTGGAGGGAAAAGGAATCTCACTCTTAACCCTTATCTCGACACGGAACTCCGTTCATATCTAGCCTTTACCAAAACAATCATTAATCTAATCTCTAATCGCGGTCGGAACTAGCAAAGAGTTGCTAGCGCGCCCGATTAGGATGTTAATGATTCTTTTGATAAAGTTCCTAAACTTTATAGGACTTAAAAAGGGTTTAATTATTTTCATCATCCATTAGCCTACCCTAATCCTACGAACCCTAACAAGCGGAGAATTACTCGCGCATGTTGGGAGAAGAAGATGAAAAGAAAGAGAAGGAAAACATAATGTAAAATGCAAAAACAATTAAAAAGAACTACCATTATTAATCAACTGAACAAGCTACACTTTTATTCCGTAGAAAATGATTACAAACTAGTGCTTCTCGATCCTTCCTAAGGAGGTAGTCGAACAGTCGATGATCAGCCTGGATGCATGAACGTCGGGAGCTTCGTGATCTCGTCGGCTTGATGAATTTTTCCAAGAGGCTCTCGGTGCCCTTTTATAGTGCAAAGCCAGAATCTTATTGTTGAAAACTTGCTAAAATTTAGCAATGATTTATGCCAAAAATTATTGATCTCTAACTCCCTAAACTTGCGGCGGATCCGCGGCCCAAGGATGGGTTTGGCCGCGGATCCGCGCTCAATGGTGAAGATCACTTCGTCAATTTTCTTGGGCTTTCTGATTGTGACATTTGGCAATCCAAGGCACCTTTAGAATTAAGAAATCTTCTCTCGGTTGCTTCCAGACTTGGTCTCCAAGTTTTGCTTCTTAATTTGGCAAGATTTCTTCAACAACTTGATTTCTTTGATATATTCTGCATAACAACTTGGAAAATTCTGCACAATAATCTTTAAATAATATTTAGTAGACTTAGTTCTACTAGGATTTGGTCAATGAATTTATTTGCATACATTTTTCTACCAAATGCTAATTAAAATATATTAATACATGGAAAATGGTGTTTTCACACATAAACCCTCATATATATAATATATTATAATAAAGTCCTTTTTTAATATGAAAATGGTAGGAAAAATGTAATACAAATGTGCAGTTTTATCAACTGAACACCACCCCCTAGGCCCGCCATGCGATATTCTCAGACGAACAGACCGGACTGTACGGAGATTGTCACATACAGGCTCAGTAGGAGTTCGGATGGGTTCACCTCATCAGTCTTCTTATCGGCATCTACCGGGGGACCATTACGTACATCTAGTGCCGCTTGCGGTCTGTGGTTAAACCCACTGCCAGTGTAGTGTAGAGTCTTTAGAGTCCCACACAGAGAGTTATTCGCCTTTGGGCAAAACAGAGTAGAGGTCGCATGGTTTTGCGACGGGGTTCGTTCACATCCGCGCACTTGTGCAAGTTTGGTGTCCGGACAGTTATTACTAGCGGGCTTTGGTTTAAACCAGATCCTAGTATATGTTTTGGGATTGGTTTTATCTCATTGTATTCGTGTTCCTCGGAACGTGAATGCGGGTGTGTATGCACAGTTGACTGAGGCAGAGGCAGAGGATTCTCATTAGGGTTGATGACGGTTGTCTTTTTCCAAACCCTAATGAATATGTGAAATATAATTAATAATGTTAATTAAAAGGAAAATTTAGTTATGGTTAGGGTTGTTGACCTTTTGACCAAGGTTGACTTGTTGACCAAAGTTGAAATGTTGACCATAATCATTTCACACAAAAGATGCTCTTTGATCTTTGCAAAAAAATCATTAAATGTGAAATGATAATGGCCTCATCAAATCAACCATCACCTTTTTCTTTTTTAATTAATATTGTTAATTAATAATTCACATATATGTGATATGGTTGCAAAATTCTATCATTCTCACTTGCATCTTCTCTCTCATCCATAGCTCTCCCTCTTCCTCTAGCTCAAGGCAAAAATCTCTCATGAGTTGAGAACCATTTGCCATTGAGATAAAACACTAAAACTACTCACTACTCATTCTAAGGTTGAAGGTTTAGCAAACCTAACACTTTAGTTACCTCAAGTTCGAGGAAGGAGCTCAAGGTAGAGGCCCTCGGGTGGATCTTTCTTCGGCAAGAGAAGGCACGAGGAGAACCATTCAACCCACTCCAAGGAGAAGAAGAGAAGGAGTTCAAGACTAGGTATAACCCTCTAACCGGGTAGGTAAAGCTTGTAGTTAGTTGCTAGTGTGTTGTTTAGCAAAGATCATGTTTCTAGTCCATGTTACCCTAACCCTAAAAATTGTTTTTCACCGTTTCCGCAACCCCGAAAGAACTGGGACAGGTAACATGGACTTACAGTGGTATCAGAGCCTAGCTAAACACACACTAGCATGTTAGCAAAGTATCTAGAATTTTGATCGGACAAAAAACCGCAAAACACGTCAAAAATGTGAACTTTCTGCCGATTTTTATTTTTGTTCAAAAAATAATTTAACATACACTAAAAATCGGCTCAGGGTTTTTAAAGAACACACAAGAAAAACGAATCAACGAGTCGACCAACTCGCCGCGGAACCGCGGCATGAACATGCTTCTTGCCGCTGATCCGCGGCCGAGTTGACTCGGCCGTGGATCGTTTTTCCTGCAGTGTTCTTAGAATGGTGTTTTAGGATGTTTAGGATGGTTTGTTTCTGCCCAGAATTTCCAAAGAACAAATTTATTTTTGGGGTGGTTACAAATCCGTATTTTGATCGAACTTCTCTAGACTTTGGCTAATGGGTTGTATCTGTGATGTGATATATGTATAGAACGTCTGCTATTCGCTATGCGTCGATTAGTGGGGGTTATACATATTTATGATCTGTAATGTTGATGGTTTGTGTATATGAATTCGTTGGATTGTCACGGATGAATAGCCGGGGGGTTGTGAGATAAGAGTTTTCTTTATCTTTCAATTCATGTAATATGTAATTTGATGTAAAATTATTTGTATGGCCGCACATCCGGGATGAGGTTGTAGCCGCCATTGTATAATTTCTTTTTACTGTTTTTGCTCCTAGGATAGACCCAAGGTGGGGTGCACAAACTACCGGGTATCTCGAAGTGCCGAGTGGCCTACTCACGTTGTTGAGGGAGGTTGCTTTGCTTCGGATTTTTGTCGGGTAGTTTGCCACACCCGTAGGGGTCTAGGGTGGGGTATTGGCTATTCATCGCGACCGTGTAATCCGCTTTTCGTTACAGGCTCGAACGAAACGCGGATTCCTAGTATATCCAATGTGTTCATCTGTGATCTGGAATGGCTATCATTGCATCTGACGAATGTATATATATATATATATGATATCTATTTAGGCGTTGCTTATGTTTTGCATTCGCGCTAGTCCAGCCCCTGCTCTGTCGTTAGTTAAGTAACCTAACGGGTGATGACGGGGCCCCGTGGCGAATGCGGATGGCATAAGCGTACGTCATATTTTCGTTGTTTTCTGCAATGGTAGGATTAAATGATGGGACGCATTAAATTAATGCAAGAAAATAAACCAAGTTAAGTCGTTGGAACACTTTCAAAACCACTCGGTTCTTTCCAAAAACTAACTTTTAAACGCGGAGCTTGAACCACTCCTTTTAAGAGCTATCTCGTTCCATCGATTATATCAAGTTCACTATGTTCACGGTTTCGCCAAAACCATTCGTAGCCCTCCGTCATTTCATATGGATAGTCAATAGTATTCAAGCTGTGTTTGTTGGCCAAAGTCAAGGCACAGTGTTTGGTAGCTATTGGATATTCATATGCAGCATAGATAGATGCGTTGGTTTGGGACAGTCGTACTGCATTGTTGGCCAAAATCAAGGGTAGGTATGGGTGGGTTCAAATTAACCTGGAGAATGACGGGTAGAACTTGACATATAACTTATGATTTGTTGGCCAAAGTCAAGGTCATAAGAGCATGGGGCAAAAATCCACATCGGGAGTTTCTAAAGAAACTGAAACTTGCTAGTGCTGCATAACATTTGGAGTGTGATGATTCTGGTAGGATTCCATCAGTTTTGTCACACGATGATATTTGGATCCCGATCCTACTGTGAGTATATGCTACTCCTCGGGAAATTTCTCACTTAACGATCAATGCTATAAACCAAGTAGGTGTCTAGAAAGGTGTTAGCGGGGCTACGCCCCCAGGGAAAAGAGGTTCTTAAATTAAGGAACTTCGCGAAAGCGTTGGAAAACCTCCCTCGAAGTACCGACACTGGCCTGGCTGAACGGTTAAGCAAGTATTGTACGGTGAGATTGATCCCGACTAATTCTTCCTTTTTGGTTTGAGGAGGGATTCGAGAGACAGTGGGAGCCATCCTGTTTAGACAAACTAAAAACCACTCTAAACTTGCAAGAGCATCATGCTAAAGTGTTTCTTCTCTCTCTCCTAATTGCAGCGACCAATCGACATGACCGAACTTAAGTTACTATTAGATAAAAATATACTGATAGGGCCAAACTACAAAGATTGGCTCAGGAATGTCAAAATGGCAATCACTTATGACAAGTTGGGGTATATCCTTACCACCAAAGCTCCCCCTGTCCCAGGTCCCACCTCCAGCATCGCGGATATAGAAATCCGTAAGACATGGGAGATCGACTGCGCGAAGGCCAAGTGCCTCGTGCTTGCCTCTATGGACAATGAACATCATAGGAGGCACGAGAATATGGACCTAGAATCCATATTTCTTCATACAAAAGAACTGTATGGAGAGCAATCCAGTATCGCCAGATACGAAGTCTCGAAAAAGTTGTTTTCGGCGAGATTGGCCATCGGATCATCCGTAGCGGAACACGTGCTTAAGATGATTGGCTTTATTGAAGAGCTCGCGGACCTTGGGACCACATTAGAGAACGAGCTCTATACAGACTTGATTCTCCAGTCCCTTCCTTCCACTTACGCCCAGTTTATCCTGAACTTCAACTTGCAAGGAAAAGAAGTTGAACTTCCGGAGCTCCTCAACATGTTGAGGAGTGCAGAAGTCACCCTAAAGAAAGGTAGGGAAACATCCACTTTGTTTGTTGGAGGACCTTCCTCTTCTAGGTCTAAGGCGAAATCCAAGGGAAAGAAGAAGAAAACCCCCCACCAAACCAAGGGGCGGTGTTAGTAAAGTGGAAATGAAGGGAAAGGCAAAAGCAACAAAGGTAGCGGGAAAGCTTGTGGGAAAGGAAGGGTGCTTTTACTGTCACAAGAGTGGACACTGGAAAAAGGATTGCAGGGCTTGGAAGGCCAGAAACCAGGACCCGAAGCAAGCTGTGGCTTCGGCTTCAGGTGTGTATGTTATTGAAAACTGTCTTTCAGTAAACTCTACTTCCTGGGTATTGAATACCGGATCAGGATCTCATATCTGTAATTCTTTGCAGGCACTAAGAAAGTGTAGCTTTTTGAAGGCAGGTGATATGACTCTCGGAGTTGCAAACGGAGCTAGCATGGTTGCTGAGTCCGTAGGGGACTATCACCTGAGATTGTCAGATGGACATATTTTGGTTTTGCGTGATTGTTATTTTGTACCCAATGCAACTTGTAATATCATATCTGTATCTTTAATGTCTAAAGAAGGTTATGAATTTGCATTTGTAAGCAATGTTGTGAACATTCACCTTAATCAAGTTTTGATTGGGTCGGGTACATTAAGCAATGGTATATACGTATTAAACCAAGCACAGATTTTCAATGTCCAGAATACACACAAAAGAAAGTCTCCAAAAATAAATCATGCTTTCTTATGGCATTGTAGACTGGGTCACATCAATGAGAGAAGGTTGAATAAGTTACATACAGAAGGATATTTGGATCCGTTCGAATATCATTCATATGCAACTTGTCAATCCTGTCTCAAAGGAAAGATGACAAAGACTCCGTTCACTGGACACGGAGTAAGAGAGAGCGAGCTCTTGGGGCTCGTACACAGTGATGTGTGCGGTACAATGTCTACACATGCGCGAAGCGGTTATTCTTACTTCATTACTTTTACGGATGACTTTTCGAGGTACGGATATGTCTTCTTAATGAACATAAATCTGAAGCCTTCTGAAAGTTCCAGGAATACAAGAATGAAGTAGAAAAACAAACAGGCAAAAGTATCAAGACACTGAGATCTGATCGAGGTGGTGAATACTTGAGTGCCGAGTTCCTGTATTACCTAAAAGAGAATGGAATTCTCTCTCAGCTTACTCCTCCATACACTCCACAACATAACGGTGTATCGGAGAGATGGAACCGAACCCTATTGGATATAGTACGTTCCATGATGAGTAACGCTGAGTTACCACGATCATTCTGAGGATATGCGCTAGGATCAGCTGCATACCTTTTGAACCGAGTTCCAACTAAGACTGTGCCTACCACACCATATCAGATGTGGTGTGGGAAGAAACCCTATCTTAAGCACATTAAGACATGGGGATGTCCAGCTTTTGTCAAAAAGCAGCATGCGGACAAGCTCGAGGCACGCTCAGTACAGTGCAAGTTGTAAGTCCATGTCACGCACCCCACGAACTTGCGGGGAGGCGGAATATATGAAAAACGATTATCAAAGCTTCGTAACACGGACTTGAGCGCATGAATCGATTCTAAACCGTTACTAGCAAACTACAAAAGGTTTAACTACTCGGATTCGAAGTTATACCTCACGTTACTTGTCCTTTGGGTCTTCATCCCGGTCCTCCACTCCTCGTAGGCTCCTTAGAACATCGGCACCTCAACGGCCTGCTCGAGTCAAAGACGATCCACCCGAGAGCTCCTACGCCAAGCTTTATCTCTAACTTGAGATAACTAGGTTGCTCAAAGTGCTAATCTAAGCTACCTAGGGGATATAGAGTAAGGTTATGGATGTATTAGTCTAGCTAACCCTTGATCTCAACACATGAGAGGTTAGGTTAGGGTTTCAAGAATGAGAGAGCTTGAGGAGAGAGAAGGTGATGATGAGAATGATATTGAAAAATGAACTCATTAGAATATATCAACCATAACATTTTATCAAATAAATAATATATATGATTAATCATCATGGTTGATGCATTCACCTTGTGTGATTCATCTCATGAGTCATTAGCTTCATAAATGAAGCATTAACTCCATGGATGAATCACACAAATGAGTCATTAAGCAATAAATGCTTATGCCACCTTAACCCCCAAGTCACCATGCTTCTAGAAGCTTCCCGGAAAATTATGAGAACGCCCCTCCAATCTGTGAAAACACGGAAAAACTTTAGACTGTATAAATCCAATAACCTGATACTAGAATCTGGCTTAAACCAAAGCCGACTCGTAAAAACTGTCCGAACATCGTACGTGCGTAAAAACACGTATGCGTCCGAACCCTTGTCGTAAAACCATACGACCTCTATATAATTTCGCCTGGAGTAGGGAAACCCTCTGTGTGGGACTCTAAAGACTCGACACTACGCTGGCAGTGGGTTTAACCACAGACCGTAAGCGGCACTAGCTGTACGTAACGGTCCCCAGGTAGATGTCGATAAGAAAGCCGATGAGGAAACCCATCCGAACTCCTACTGAGCCTGATGTGACAATCTCCGTACAGTCCGGTCTGTTCGTCTAAGACTATCGCATATCGATCCTAGGGGGCGGCAAGTGTCAGTCCCCTAATAACAGTATAAGTCGTGTCGGAGCGTAGCCCATTACACCCTGAGAAACTACTGGAACCAACCAGTAAATCTCGCTTGCCCTGGCCAGGGACTTTGCGTAATGGCTCTCTGACACAGCGCGATATCAACTCCCAATACCGGGAAAGACGAATCCTATCTAACCGCCACTGCCTCCAAGTGCTCGGGACTGCACCCAACTGCTACCTGTTTGCACGACTCCTTTGAGCCGTGGTAGGGTAGCAATCTAAGAACAGTGGGACACACTCGAGGCGAAGTAGTAGTGTCAAGTCTGCGGACTATACTGTACTCATGTCACCTGGGAACTGTTAACTGACGACGGGTATAATACCAACCAATCAGTTCCCCTGCGAGTCCTGTCCGGTGTACCCGTAACCTAACGAGCACCTGTATACTATCTCCAGTACGACGTACTGATGGCTGTGGGACAGACCATCTCCCCAACTGGGATGAGAAGCGTACACACTAGTCTACGCTGGAGTATCGATGCCCTATCTCGATAATCGTACGACTAGGGACAAGTATAGGATGTTGCTTATAGACTACCCAGCCCCCACTAGTGTGACTGCCATCACAACGCTGGTAATCAAGCAAAGATCCTATGGGCTCTACTAATATGTATAAGTGATACGTTACAAGAAACATATTACCATATTAAAGTAGACATAAACCAGGTAGCATACTACCATTTTTAGCAAGACTGTATATGCAACTGTGAATATCCCAAGCTTCCATTAAGTAATATACATACAAGTATGATACAATAATGGCCCCTAGGGCATATACACTAATAATCTCCCACTTGCACTAGGGCCATGAGCTGGCATATCGTAGACCTATCATCTCGAATAGCCTCTCGAACTGCGTCTGAGGAAGGGCCTTTGTGAATGGATCAGCAATGTTATTCTCTGTTTCTACTCTTTTCACATCGATCTCCCGGTGATCTACGATCTCCCTGATCAGGTGGTACCGCCTTAAGATGTGTCTAGACTTCTGATGGGACCTGGGTTCCTTCACTAAAGCTATAGCGCCGTTGTTGTCACAATACAGAGGTATTGGATCAACACTGGTAGGAACCACCTGAAGTTCTGTGAGGAACTTCTTCATCCAGACAGCTTCTTTAGCGGCATCGCAAGCAGCTATGTACTCCGCTTCCATCGTTGAGTCAGCAACGGTATCCTGCTTGGAACTCTTCCAACAGACCGCCCCTCCATTGAGGGTAAATACATAACCCGACATGGACTTGGAGTCATATTTGTCACTCTGGAAGCCGGAGTCGGCAAAGGCCTCAATCTTGAGGCCTTTTCCGCCATACACTAAGAACATATCTTTAGTCCTCCTGAGATACTTGAGAATGTTCTTTACTGCTCTCCAGTGATTCTCCCCTGGGTTTGCCTGATACCGGCTAACAACGCTCAATGTGTATGCTACATCTGGTCTGGTACATAACATCGCATACATTATAGAGCCTACCGCAGAAGCGTAGGGTATAATCGACATTCGATCCCTTTCCAAATCATTCTTGGGAGACATCTCTTTGGAGAGGGTGATTCCGTGACAAGCTGGTAGATTACCGCGCTCAGAATCATCCATACTGAATCTCTTCACTATGGTGTCTATGTACCTGGACTGCGAAAGTCCCAACATCCTCTTTGATCTATCACGATAGATCCGGATCCCCAGAATGTAGGTGGCATCACCCAGGTCTTTCATGGAGAATTTATGTGACAAGAATCTTTTGACTGACTGTAACATAAGAATATCATTTCCTATTAGGAGAATGTCATCCACGTACAAGACGAGGAATACTACAGCTCTCCCTACAATCTTACTGTATATGCAAGGTTCATCTGGATTTTTGATAAAGTCAAATTCTTTGACAGCATCATCAAAACAGATGTTCCAACTCCGCGATGCTTGCTTCAGTCCATAAATGGACTTAAGCAACTCGCATACTTTACTGCTGCTCCCACTCTGAATGAATCCCTCTAGTTGATCCATATAGACGCTCTCTTCTAAATTACCATTTAGAAAGGCCGTCTTTACGTCCATCTGCCAGATTTGATAATCGTGGAAAGCAGCAATAGCAAGAAGGACCCGAATGGATTTAAGCATAGCTACTAGAGAAAAGGTTTCGTCATAGTTCAAACCAGGTCTTTGACGGAAACCCTTTGCAACCAGTCTAGCCTTGTAGGTTTCAACCTGTCTATCTACACCAATCTTCTTTTTGAAGATCCATTTGCATCCTACGGGTTTTACCCCCTCTGGAACAATGTCCAAAGTCCATACTTTGTTAGTGTACATGGACTCCATTTCGGTCCGCATTGCATCCAGCCATTTTACTGAGTCACCGCTCCGAATGGCTTGTTGGAAGCTAGTAGGCTCATCATAGTCAAGAGTGCAATCCTCTCTATCCCCATCTATGAGAAAACCTTAGTATCTCTCGGACGGATGAGATTGCCTACTACTCCTGCGGAGTGGCGTTGGGATGTCCTGTTCTCCTGAACCTTCTGGTTCTTCCAAGCTTTCAGTAATAGCTTGTGGTTCTGGAATTTCTTCCAGTTCTATTTCGCTCCCACTTGTATCTTTTTCTAAAACTTGCTATTCTAAAAAATGGGCATTACGAGAAACAAAAACCTTTTATTCCTCTGCGTAATAGAATAGATACCCTTTGGAGTTCTTTGGATATACCACAAACTTACACTGTACTGATCGTGCCTCGAGTTTGTCCGCATACTATTTTTTAACAAAAACCGGACATCCCCAAATCTTCAGATACTGAAGATAGGGTTTCTTCCCATTCCACATCTGATATGGGGTGGTAGGCACTGTCTTGGTAGGAACCCTGTTCAGAAGATATGCCGCTGATTCTAGCACATATCCCCAGAATCATCGCGGTAACTCAGCGTTACTCATCATGGAACGAACCATATCCAATAGGGTTCGATTCCTCCTTTCCGATACACCGTTATGTTGTGGCGTGTATAGAGGAGTAAGCTGAGAGAGAATTCCATTCTCTTTTAAATAACCCAGGAACTCGGCACTTAAGTATTCACCACCTCGATCAGATCTCAGTGTCTTTATACTCTTACCTGTTTTTTTTTCCACTTCATTCTTGTATTCTTGGAATTTCTCAAAAGCCTCGGATTTATGCTTCATTAAGAAGACATATCCATACCTAGAGAAATCATCCGTAAAAGTAATGAAGTAGGAATAACCACCTCGTGCATGTGTAGACATTGGACCGCACACGTCACTGTGTACGAGTCCCAAGAGCTCGCTTGCTCTTACTCCGTGTCCAGTGAACGGAGTCTTTGTCATCTTTCCTTTGAGATAAGATTCACAAGTAGCATAAGATTGATAATCGAACGGATTCAAATATCCTTCTCTATGTAACTTAGTCAACCTTCTCTCATTGATGTGACCTAGTCTACAATGCCAGAAGAAAGCCTGATTTATTTCTGGAGACTTTCTTTTAAGTGTGTTCTGGACATTGAAAACCTGAGCTTGACTTAATACGTATATACCGTTAACTAATGTACCGGACCCAATCAAAACTTGATTTAGGTGGATGTTAACTACATCGCTTACGAATGTAAAATCATATCCCTCTCTCGAAAGTGAGGACACTGATATGATATTACAAGTCATACTAGGTACATATAAACAGTTACGTAGAATCAATATATGCCCACTTGTCAAACCTAGGCGATATTCTCCCACGGATTCAGCGTCCACGCTCATTCCGTTTGCAACTCTGAGAGACCAATCACCTACCTTTATAACTCTATGGTTTCTCAAAGCATGTATTGAATTACAGATATGAGATCCTGCTCCGGTATCTAGTACCCAGGAAGTAGAGTTAATTGACAAACAGTTCTCAATAACAAATACACTTGAGGCTGAAGCCACAACATGCTTCGAATCCTGGCTACTGGCTTTGCTAGCCCTGCAATCATTCTGCCAATGTTCATTTCTGTAACAATAGGAACGTCCCTCTTTTACTATATACAGTCCCGAAACTTTTGCCCTTCTCTTTCCTTCTACTTCCCTGGTTTCCATCAGGGTAGGAGGCAGAGACTGTAGAATCAAGTCAGTATCTGACTCGTTTCCCAACGCGGTCTCCAGGTCCTGGAGCTCATCAATACAGCTAGTCATTGTAAGGACGTTGTCCCCTACAGATGACCCGTCAGCCAATCTCGCTTGAATTAATTCGTTCGAGGTCTCATATCTTGCGATATGAGATTGCTCTCCATATAAATCTTTGTTATGGAGAAAGATGGAAACTAAGTCCATCTTCTCGTGCTGCTTTTGGTATACACCATCAACTGAAGCTAACACGTGGCACTTACCTTTCGCTTTATCTTTTTCCCTTGTCTGACGGATATCCATATCCGTGACAGTGGAAACTGGACCGGGACGGCGGGATCTTGAGTAGTAATAGGGTGGTCCAGCTTATCTTAGGCAATGGACATCTGGAAAGACTTTTGCCACTCAAATAAGTAAGATTCAGTCAATTTATTATCTAGATGTAACCTAGTCGTGGTCACAAGGTCGCTGCAATTAAGAGAGAGAGAAGAAAACATTTTAGCATGATGCTCTTGCAAGTTTAGAATGGTTTTTAATTTATCTAAACAAGATGGCTCTCACTGTTTCTCGAATCCCTCCTCAAACCATAAAAGAAGAATTAGCCAGGACTATTCTCACCGTACAATTCTTGCTTAACCGTTCAGCCAGGTCAGTGTCGATACTTCGAGGGAGGTTTTCCAACGCTTTCGCGAAGTTCCCTAATTAAATAACCTCTTTTCTCTTGGGGCGTAACCCCGCTGACACCTTTCTAGGCACCTACTTGGTTTATAGCATTGATCGTTAAGTGATGAATCTCCTGATAAGTAGGATATACTCACAGTAGGATCGGGATCCAAAATATCATCGTATGATAATGTTGAAGGAATCCTTCCAACATTCATCAAACTCCAAAATGGTATGCTCTCTCTGCAAATTTCAGTTTCTTTAGAAATTCCCGATATAGATTTTTTCCCCATGCTCTTATGACCTTGGCGTTGGTCAAAATGTCATAAGTCACATGTCAAGTTCTACCCATCATTATCCTTGTTAATTCGAACCCGTCCGTACATATCCCCGACGTTGGCCAAATGATAATACGACTGTCCCAAACTAACACATCTATCTATGCAACAAATGAAATATCCCAGCAGCTACCAAACACTATGCCCTGGCGTTGGTCAAATGCATAGCTTGAATACTACTGAATATCCAAATGAAATGACGGAGGTCTACGAATGGTTTTGGAAAAACCGTGAACGTAGTGAATTTGATATAATCGAAGGAACCTGATACTTTTTAAAAGGAGTGGTTAAAACTCCGCAATTTTAAAAAATTCTGATCTTTTTTAAAATAACCGAGTGGTTTCTTTTAAATTTGTTCCAACGATTAAACTATGGTTTATTTTCTTTGCATTATAACAATGCGTCCCATCATTATCCTATCATTGCAGAAAACAACGAAAATACCACGTCCTCTTATGCCATCCGCATTTGCCACGGGGTCCCGTCATCACCCGTTAGGTTACTTAACTAACGACAAAGCGGGGGCTGGGCTAGCGCAGGTGTAAAACATAAGTGACGTCTAATAGCTATAATATATAGATATTGTACATTCGTCAGACGCAATAATAAGCATTCCAGATCACTGATGAACTTTATTGGATATACTAGCAATCCGCATTTGCTTTGAGCCTGCAGTAAAAGACGGATTACACAGTTGTGATGAATAGCCATTACCCCACCCTAGACCCCTACGGGTACGGCAAACTACCCGCCAAGTACCCGAAGTGAAGCGGTCTCCCTCAACAAAGTGAGTAGGGCACTAAACACTTCAAAGTACCCGGTAGTTTGTGTACCCCGCCTTGGGTCTATCCTAGGAGCAAAAACAGTAAAAGGAAATAATACAACGGTGGCTACAACCGCAACCTGGATGCGCCCCGCAAAAGAATATTACATCATATTACATTTACATTGAATGAATGAATATTAAACCCATCTCAAACCCCGGCTAATCATCACAACATTCCAATCAAGTCCATATACACAAACAGTAAACATTACAGAAAAGTGCAACCCCCTGCCAACCGACATACTAGCAGTTAGGGGGGTTTACGAACACGTTAAACATTACAGATAATAACCCGATTAGCAATTAGTTTAGAACATCGATCGACTACCTTTATCCGTGTCTACCCCGAAAGCAAACCTGTACTGAAGTAACCTGGGTAGAAAACAGAATATACAGGAAAACAAAAAACCAGAAAACATGAATAACAGAGCAAATCCGAGTCAACTCGGAGTTGACTCGGCGGCGGATCTGTGGCACAAGCACTCTATTGCCGCGGATCCACGGCCAAAAAATCGAGTTGGAACTTCGTATTTTCCCAGTATTCTTATATTTCCCTGCTGTGAATTTTAAGCCATATCAAAAAGTTTTTTAGACATGTTTAAAATTAATAGAAACTTGGGATTCCCGGGGTTTCGTTTTCGCGTTTTCTGATGATCGAAGTTCTAATCAGTTGCTAACAAGCTAGTAATGGTTTAGTTGGCTCTAATACCACTGTAAGTCCATGTCACGCACCCCACGAACTTGCGGGGAGGCGGAATATATGAAAAACGATTATCAAAGCTTCGTAACACGGACTTGAGCGCATGAATCGATTCTAAACCGTTACTAGTAAACTACGAAAGGTTTAACTACTCGGATTCGAAGTTATACCTCACGTTACTTGTCCTTCGGGTCTTCATCGCGGTCCTCCACTCCTCGTAGGCTCCTTGGAACATCGGCACCTCAACGGCCTCCTCGAGTCAAAGACGATCCACCCGAGAACTCCTACGCCAAGCTTTATCTCTAACTTGAGATAACTAGGTTACTCAAAGTGCTAATCTAAGCTACCTAGGGGATATAGAGTAAGGTTATGGATGTATTAGTCTAGCTAACCCTTGATCTCAACACATGAGAGGTTAGGGTTAGGGTTTCAAGAATGAGAGAGCTTGAGGAGAAAGAAGGTGATGATGAGAATGATATTGAAAAATGAACTCATTAGAATATATCAACCATAACAATTTATCAAATAAATAATATATATGATTAATCATCATGGTTGATGCATTCACCTTGTGTGATTCATCTCATGAGTCATTAGCTTCATAAATGAAGCATTAACTCCATGGATGAATCACACAAATGAGTCATTAAGCAATAAATGCTTATGCCACCTTAACCCCCAAGTCACCATGCTTCTAGAAGCTTCCCGGAAAATTATGAGAACGCCCTTCCAATCCGTGAAAACACGGATAAACTTTAGACTGTATAAATCCAATAACCTGATACTAGAATCTGGCTTAAACCAAAGCCGACTAGTAAAAACTGTCCGTACATCGTACGTGGTAAAAACACGTATGCGTCCGAACCCTTGTCGTAAAACCATACGACCTCTATATCGTTTCGCCTGGAGCAGGGAAACCCTCTTTGTGGGACTCTAAAGACTCGACACTACGCTTGCAGTGGGTTTAACCACAGACCGCAAGCGGCACTAGCTGTACGTAACGGTCCCCAGGTAGATGTCGATAAGAAAGCCGATGAGGAAACCCATCCGAACTCCTACTGAGCCTGATGTGACAATCTCCGTACAGTCCGGTCTGCTCGTCTAAGACTATCACATATCGAACCTAGGGGGCGGCAAGCGTCAGTCCCCTAATAGCGGTATAAGTCGTGTCGGAGCGTAGCCCACTACACCCTGAGAAACTACTGGAACCTACCAGTAAATCTCGCTTGCCCTGGCCAGGGACTTTGCGTAATGGCTCTCTGACACAGCGCGATATCAACTCCCAATACCGGCAGAGATGAATCCTATCTAACTGCCACTGCCTCCAAGTGCTCGGGACTGCACCCAACTACTACCTGTTTGCAAGACTCCTTTAAGCCGTGGTAGGGTAGCAATCTAAGAACAGTGGGACACACTCGAGGCGAAGTAGTAGTGTCAAGTCTGCGGACTATGCTGTACTCATGTCACCTGGGAACTGTTAACTGACGACGGGTATAATACCAACCAATCAGTTCCCCTGCGAGTCCTGTCCGGTGTACCCGTAACCTAACGAGCACCTGTATACTATCTCCAGTACGACGTACTGATGGCTGTGGGACAGACCATCTCCCCAACTGGGATGAGAAGCGTACACACTAGTCTACGCTGGAGTATCGATGCCCTGTCTCGATAATCCTACGACTAGGGACAAGTATAGGATGTTGCTTATAGACTCCCCAGCCCCCACTTGTGTGACTGCCATCACAACGCTGGTAATCAAGCAAAGATCATATGGGCTCTACTAATATGTATAAGTGATACGTTACAAGAAACATATTACCATATTAAAGTAGACATAAACCAAGTAGCATACTACCATTTTTAGCAAGACTATATATGCAACTGTGAATATCCCAAGCTTCAATTAAGTAATATACATACAAGTATGATACAATAATGGCCCCTAGGGCATATACACTAACACAAGTTTGTGGGATATCCAAAGGAATCCAAGGGATATTTCTTCCATTGCGAAGAGGAACAAAAGGTTTTTGTTTCTCGTCATGCCTACTTCTTAGAAACTGAATTTTTGGAAAATCAGATAAGTGGGAGCGCAATAGAACTGGATGAAATTCCAGAACCATGAGCTATTACTGAAAGCTTAGTAGAACCAGAGGGTTCGAAAGAACAGGACATTCCTACGCCGCTCCGCAGGAGTAGTAGGCAGTCTCATCCACCCGAGAGATACTACGGTTTTCTCATAGACGGGAATATAGAGGATTGCATCATTGATAATGATGAGCCGACTAGCTTCCAGCAGGCCATTCAGAGCGTTGACTCGGTAAAATGGCTTGATGCAATGCGGACCGAAATGGTGTCCATGTACACCAACAAAGTATGGACTTTAGACGTTGCTCCAGAAGGGGTAAAACCCATGGGATTCAAATGGATCTTCAAGAGGAAGATTGGTGCAGATGGGCAGGTTGAGACCTATAAGGCTAGACTTATTGCAAAGGGTTTTCGTCAAAGACCTGGTTTGGACTATGACGAAACCTTTTCTCCAGTGGCTATGCTCAAATCCATTCGGATCCTTCTTGCCATTGCTTCCCTCCACGATTATGAGATTTGGCAGATGGACGTAAAGACCGCTTTTCTAAATGGAAATTTAGAGGAGTGTGTCTATATGGACCAGCCAGAGGGTTTCATTCAGAGTGGGAGCAGCGGAAAGGTGTGCAAGTTGCTTAAGTCCATTTATGGACAAAAGCAGGCATCGCGGAGTTGGAACATCTGTTTTGATGAGACCGTCAAAGATTTTGGCTTTATCAAAAATCCAGATGAACCATGCATCTATAGTAAAATTGTAGCACGAGTTGTCGTATTCCTCGTTTTATATGTGGATGACATTCTCTTGATAGGAAATGACATTCCTATGCTACAATCTGTCAAAGGGTTCTTGTCAAAAAGGTTCTCCATGAAAGACCTGGGTGATGCCTCCTACATTCTGGGGATTCGGATCTATCGTGATAGATCCAAGAGGATATTAGGACTTTCACAGTCCAGGTACATCGACACCATACTGAAAAGATTCAGTATAGAAGATTCCAAGCGCGGTAATCTACCGGCTTGTCACGGGATCACCCTCTCCAAAGAGATGTCTCCCAAGACTGATTTGGAAAGGGATCGCATGTCTATTATACCCTACACTTCTGCGGTAGGCTCTATAATGTATGCGATGTTGTGTACCAGACCAGATGTTGCTTATGCACTGAGTGTGGTAAGCCGGTATCAGTCAAACCCTAGGGAGAAGCACTGGATAGCGGTAAAGAACATTCTCAAGTATCTGAGAAGGACTAAGGAGATGTTCTTGGTGTATGGTGGAAAAGACCTCCAGATCGAGGCCTTTGCTGACTCCAGCTTCCAGAGTGACAAAGATGATTCCAAGTCCATGTCGGGTTATGTCTTTACCCTCAATGGAGGGGCGGTGTGTTGGAAGAGTTCCAAACAGGAAACCGTTGCTGACTCGACGATAGAAGCGGAATATATCGCTGCTGCTGATGTCGTAAAAGAAGCCGTCTGGATAAGGAAGTTCTTGAAAGAACATCAGGTGATTCCATCCATTGTTGATCCAATACCTCTGTATTGTGACAACAACGGGGATATAGCTTTAGCGAAGGAACCCAGGTCCCATCAGAAGTCCAGACACATCTTAAGGCAGTATCACCTGATCAGGGAGATCGTGGATCGCCAGGAGATCGAGGTTCGGAGGGTTGCTTCAGAAGATAACACTGCAGATCCACTCACGAAGGCCTTACCCCAGACTTAGTTCGAGCGGCTGATCGAGATGATAGGTCTTCGATACGCCAGTACATGGCCTCAGTGCAAGCAGGAGATTGTTAGTGTATATGCCCTAAAGGCCATTACTGTATCATACTAGTTTGTATATCACTTGATGGAAGCTTGGGATATTCATAGTTGTATAGACAATCTTGCTCGAAATGGTAGTATGCTACTTGGTTTGTTTCTACTTTAATATGTGCATGTGTTTCTTTTAGCATATCGCCTATACACAATAGTGGAGCCCTTAGGATCTTTGCTTGATTACCAGCGTTGTGATGGTAGTCACACTAGTGGGGGCTGGGTAATCTATAAGCACTTCCTTATACAAGTCCCTAGTCATAGGATTATCGAGACGGGGCATCGATACTCCGGAGTAGACTAGCGTATACGCTTCTCATCTCAGCAGGGGAGACAGTCTGTCCCACAGCCGTCAGTACATCGTACTTGAGATAGTATGCGGGTGCTCGTTCGGTTACGAGTACACTGGACATGACTCATCGGGAACTGTTGGTTGGTACTATACCTATCATCAGTTATCAGTTCCCAGGTGACATGTGTACAGCTTAGTCCGCTGACTTGACACTGTCACTTTGCCTCGAGTATGTTCCCACTGTTCTTTGATTACTACCCTACCATGGCTCAAAGGAGTCGTGCAAACAGGTAGTATTTGGGTGCAGTCCCGAAGCACTTAGAGGCAGTGACGGTTAGACAGGATTCGTCTCTCTCGGTATTGGGGGTTGATATCGCGCTGTGTCTAGGAGAGCCATTACACAAAGTCCTTGGCCAAGGCTAGCGAGATATACTGGTAGGTTTCCAGTGTTATCTCAGGGTGTTCTGGGCTACACTCCGACACGACTTGTACCGCTATTAGGGGACTGACGTTTACCACCCCGTAGGCCCGCTATGCGATATTCTCAGACGAACAGACAGGACTGTACGGGGATTGTCACATACAGGCTCAGTAGGAGTTCGGATGGGTTCACCTCATCAATCTTCTTATCTGCATCTACCTGGGGACTGTTACGTACAGCTAGTGTCGCTTGCGGTCTGTGGTTAAACCCACTGCCAGCGTAGTGTCGAGTCTTTAGAGTCCCATACAGAGGGTTATTCGCCTTTGGGCAAAACAGAGTAGAGGTCGCATGGTTTTGCGACGGGGTTCGTTCACATCCGCGCACTTGTGCATGTTTGGTGTCCGGACAGTTATTACTAGCGGGCTTTGGTTTAAGCCAGATCCTAGTATATGTTTTGGGATTGGTTTTATCTGGAATGTGAATGCGGGTGTGTATGCACAGTTGACTGAGGAAGAGGCAGAGGATTCTCATTAGGGTTGGTGACGGTTGTCTTTTTCCAAACCCTAATGAATATGTGAAATATAATTAATAATGTTAATTAAAAGGAAAATTGAGTTATGGTTAGGGTTGTTGACCTTTTGACCAAGGTTGACTTGTTGACCAAAGTTGAAATGTTGACCATAATCATTTCACACAAAAGATGCTCTTTGATCTTTGCAAAATTCATTAAATGTGAAATGATAATGGTCTCATCAAATCAACCATCACCTTTTTCTTTTTTAATTAATATTGTTAATTAATAATTCACATATATGTGATATGGTTGCAAAATTCTATCATTCTCACTTGCATCTTCTCTCTCATCCATAGCTTTCCCTCTTCCTCTAGCTCAAGGCAAAAATCTCTCATGAGTTGAGAACCATTTGCCGTTGAGATAAAACACTAAAACTACTCTCTACTCATCCTAAGGTTGAAGGTTTAGCAAACCTAACACTTTAGTTACCTCAAGTTCGAGGAAGGAGCTCAAGGTAGAGGCCCTCGGGTGGATCTTTCTTCTGCAAGAGAAGGCAACGAGGAGAACCATTCAACCCACTCCAAGGAGAAGAAGAGAAGGAGTTCAAGACTAGGTATAACCCTCTAACCGAGTAGGTAAAGCTTGTAGTTAGTTGCCAATGTGTTGTTTAGAAAAGATCTGGTTTCTAGTCCATGTTACCCTAACCCTAAAAATTATTTTTCACCGTTTCCGCAACCCCGAAAGAACCGGGACAGGTAACGTGGAATTACAATATCACCTATCCTGATAACTCTACGGTTTCTCTGAGCCTGTAATGAATTACAGATGTGAGATCCTGATCTGGTATCCAATACCCAGGAAGTAGGGTTAATTGACATACATTTTTCTAATACAAACACACCTGAAGCCGAAGCCACAACATGATTCGAATCCTGGCTACTGGCTTTCAAAGCCCAGCAATCCTTCTGCCAATGTCCTTTCCCATAACAATAGGAACGTCCCACCTTCACTATATCTAGTTCCGAAACTTTTTCCTTTCCCTTTCCTTCTTCTTCCCTGGTTTTCTTAAGGGTATAAGTAGAGGGCAAAGACTGTAGAATCAAGTCAGTACTTGACCCGTTCT
This sequence comes from Agapanthus africanus, assembly GCA_030015575.1. Classification (NCBI taxonomy): domain Eukaryota; kingdom Viridiplantae; phylum Streptophyta; class Magnoliopsida; order Asparagales; family Amaryllidaceae; genus Agapanthus; species Agapanthus africanus. The sequence continues at coordinate 265,361,777 of JASDDO010000004.1, forward strand.
TCAACGTGGTCTTCAGGTCCATGAGCTCATAAAAATAGCTGGTCTCTGTAAGGACGGTGTCCCCTACAGATGACCCGAAAGCCAACCTCGCTTGAAGCAGTTCGTTCGAGGTCTCATATCTTGCGATACGAGATTGCTTTCCATATAAATCTTTGTTATGGAGGAAGATAGAGACTAAGTCCATCTTCTCGTGCTGCCTCTGGTATGCACCATCAACTGAGGCCAACACGAGGCACTTGGCATTCGCACAGTCTTTTTCCGGTGTCTTACGGATATCAATATCCGTGACAGGGGAAACTGGTCCTGAGATGGAAGGGGTTTGATTAGTTAGGAGGTGTCCCAGCTTGTCATGGGCAATGGACATCTGGAAAGACCTTTGCCAGTCATAACAGTCAGATTCAGTCATTTTATTATCTAGATGTAACCTATGTCTGGTCACTGGGTCGCTGCAATTAAGAGAGAGAGAAGAAAACACTCAGCATGATGCTCTTGCAAGTTTAGATTGGTTTTTAGTTTATCTAAACAGGATGGCTCCCACTGTTTCTCGAATCCCTCCTCAAACCAAAAAAGAAGAATTAGTCGTGATCAATCTCACCGTACAATACTTGCTTAACCGTTCAGCCAGGCCAGTGTCGGTAATTCGAGGGAGGTTTCATGACGCTTTCGCGAAGTTCTTTAATTAAATAACTTCTTTTCCCGGTGGGCGTAGCCCCTCTAACACCTTTCTAGACACCTACTTGGTTTATAGCATTGATCGTTAAGTGAAAAGCTCCCGAGGAGTAGCGGATACTCGCAGTAGGATCGGGATCCAAATATCATTGTGAGATAATGCTGAAGGAATCCTACCAACATTATCAAACTCCAAATGGTATGCAGCACTAGCAAGTTTCAGTTTCTTTAGAAACTCCCGATGTGGATTTTTGCCCCATGCTCTTATGACCTTGAAGAAGGTCAACAAATCATAAGTCACTTGTCAAGTTCTACCCATCATTGTCCAGGTTAATTTGAACCCACCCGTATATACCCTTGACGAAGGTCAACAAGGTAATACGACTGTCCCAAACCAACGCATCTATCTATGCTACATATGAACACCCAACAGCTACCAATCACGATTCCTTGACGAAGGTCAACAAACATAGCTTGAATACTATTGAATATTCATATGAAATGACAGATGGCTACGAATGGTTTTGGCGAAAACGTGAACGTAGTGAACTTGATATAATCGAAGGAACCTTGATAGCTTTTAAAAGGAGTGGTTTAAGCTCCGCGTTTTTAAAAGTTTTCTGTTTTGAAAAGAAACCGAGTGGTTTTGAAATTGTTCCAACGATTTTAACTTTGGTTTATTTTCTTGCATTAATTTAATGCATCCCATCAATTAATCCTACCATTGCAGAAAACAACGAAAATATGACGTACGCTTATGCCATCCGCATTCACCACGGGGCCCCGTCATCACCCGTTAGGTTACTTAATTAACGACAGAGCGGGGGCTGGACTAGCGCGGATGCAAAACATAAGCAACGCCTACTAGATATCATATATAGATTTATACATTCGTCAGATGCAATGATAGCCATTCCAGATCACATATGAACACATTGGATATGCTAGGAATCCGCGTTTTGTTCGAGCCTACAATGAAAGACGGATTACACGGTCGCGATGAATAGCCAAACCCCACCCTAGAGCCCTACGGGTGCGGCAAACTACACGCCAAGTACTCGAAGTGGAGAAACCTCCCTCAACAACGTGAGTAGGCCACTCAGCACTTCAAAATACCCGGTAAATTGTACACCCCACCTTGGGTCTATCCTAGGAGCAAAAACAGTAAAAGAAATAATATACAATGGCGGCTACAACCTCATCCCGAATGTGCGGCCATAAAATAATATTACATCAATTTACATATTATATCAAATGAAAGATAAAGAAACTCTCATCTCACAAACCCCGGCTATTCATCCGCGACAATCCAATAAGTTCATATACACAAACCAACATCACAGATCACAGATATGTATAACCCCCACTAATCGACATATAGCGATTACTAGACGTTCAATACATATATCACATCACAGAATATCCGATTAGCAAAAGTACTTAGAATTTTGATCGATAACATGATTTGAAACTACCCCAATCACAACACACTACTCAGCAAAATCTGGGCAGAAACAAACTATCTCAAAAAACCATCACAGAGAACCCCAGAAGAAATTTGGTGCGCGGCCGAGTCAACTCGGCCGCGGATCCGCGGCGGATCGCTTGGATCGACCGCGGATCCGCAGTCTTCTGAGTGACTCAGGCGCCCAAATTTCTACAGTTTCCCCAGAAAACCCTGCACGTATTTTTTAAGGTCCCCTGAAAAAAAAATTGGACCAGTTTTTAAAAACGACAGAAAAGTGCCCTTTTCGACGTGTTTTGCGATTTTTTCCGGCGATCGAATTTCTAACACTTTGCTAACAATTTAGTAATGGTTTAGCCAGGTTCTGATACCACTGTAAGTCCACGTTACCCACCCCGGTGCTTACGGGGAGGCGGAATAGGTAAAAAAAATAATTTTTTAACACAAGGTAACATGGACTAAAAACTTGAGGATCTTTGCCAAACCATTGCTAACAAACTACAAGAAGTTCTATCTACTATGCTCAAGAGATTATAACTCACGAACCAAGTCCTTCGGGTCTTCTCTTCGCTTTCCTCCTCGTCCATGCAAGCTCGAAGGATCGATCCGGATCTTGGTCACCTCCGCGGCCTCCTTGAGTCGAAGATGATCCACCCGAGAGTTTGTAATTCGAGCTCCACCTCAAGCCGAGATAACTAGGGAAACAAGTATGCTACTCTTGATGTCCTAGGTTGTGTAGAAGATGGTGGTGGATTTGTTTTTCTATTTAAATCCTAATTATCTCAACACATGAGAACTATAGGATTTCTTAGTGAGGAGGAAGAAGAAGAACAAAGCATGAGAGCTCTAAAAATGAAGAGAGAGAATGCCCAAAAGAATAAATGAACCATGGAAAAACAAAAACCAATCTTTTATCATAATTATGATGGCTAAGATTGATTTGACCACTATCATGTCTTGATAAAGCAAAAAGCAAAAGAAGAGTCTAGTGCTCTCATGAAAGATCCAAGTCAACAATGGTCAAAATGTCAACATGGTCAAGCATGGTCAAAAGATCAAAGCAATTAGCCATTACATAATTATCATTAAAAAGATTAGTAAATATTTTCCTCGCCTCATAATGGTTTTGACCGAACCAACGGTCAAACCCTAATGAGGCACCTCCTCCTTCTTCGCTCCTCACAACCGTGCATACACACCCGCATCCGCATTCCGTAGAATACGAATACACGGAAGACAAAACTAATCCATCCATACAATACTAGGATCCGGATTAAACCAAAGCCCACTAGTATTGTCTGCCCGAACAGCATACGCGCACAAGTGCACGTAAGTGATCGTAGCCCTGCCATAAAACCATACGACCTCTACACCTTTCGCCCAGTGCAGGGAAACTCTCTGTGTGGGACTCTAAAGACTCGACACTATGCTGGAAGTGGGTTTAACCATAGACCGCAAGAGGCACTAGCTGTACGTAACGGTCCCCAGGTAGATGTCGATAAGAAGGCCGATGAGGTAAACCCATCCGAACTCCTACTGAGTCTGAATGTGACAATCTCCGTACAGTCCGGTCTGTTCGTCTGAGAATATCTCATGGCGGGCCTAAGGGGAGGTAAACGTCAGTCCCCTAATAGCGGTACAAGTCATGTCGGAGTGTAGCCCAGAACACCCTGAGATAACACTGGAAAACCTACCAGTATATCTCACTTGCCCTGGCCAGGGACTTTGTGTAATGGCTCTCCTAGACACAGCGTGATATCAACCCCCAATACCGGGAGAGACGAATCATGTCTAACCGTCACTGCCTCCAAATGCTTCGGGACTGCACCCAACTACTACCTGTTTGCACGACTCCTTTGAGCTGTGGTAGGTTAGTAATCAAAGAACATTGGAAACACACTCGAGGCGAAGTGACAGTGTCAAGTCAACGGACTAAGCTGTACTCATGTCACCTGGGAACTGATAACTGACGATATGCATAATACCAACCAACAGTTCCCAGCGAGTCATGTCCAGTGTACTCGTAACCTAACGAGCACCCGCATACTATCTCAAGTACGACGTACTAATGGCTGTGGGACAGACCATCTCCCCTGCTGGGATGTGAAGCGCATACGCTAGTCTACTCCGGAGTATCGATGCCCCGTCTCGATAATCCTACGACTAGGGACCTGTATAAGGATGTGCTTGTAGATTACCCAGCCCTCACTAGTGTGACTGCCATCACAACGCTGGTAATCAAGCAAAGATCCTAAGGGCTCCACTAATGTGTATAGGCGATATGCTAAAAGAAAAACATGCACAAATTAAAGTAGAAACACACCAAGTAGCATACTACCATTTTGAGCAAGATTGTCTATACAACTGTGAATATCCCAAGCTTCCATTAAGTAATATACAAACTAGTATGATACAGTAATGGCCTCTAGGGTATATACACTAGCAATTCTCTCCACAAACCCCATTTTGCAAGCCCAAGGTTAGAATCAATTTGGTGTTAAGTTTGCTAAGCTTGGATGTGGTATTTTGTGATTAAGTGACTTGACAAACCTCTTAGTTAAATATACCATATACCATCATAAACACTTAGGACACTTAACACTGAAATCATTTGCTCTCACTCACTAATTTGTGTTTTTTATGTTGTGGTATGCTTTCTAACCCTTGTGTTTAGTGTTGATACCCCAAGGTTCGACATACAAACGGTAGGTGAACAAAACGGACTCGTTTCGTATTTTGCGGAGAATATCGGAATTTGATGATTTGTGCTTCACAATCGCCTTGACAAATCATGCTTCATGCCGGGATCGACGTAAGGACGGACAACTCATGATCAAAGGAGCGTCGAAGGAATCGTCGCGATTCGACCTTCCGAGCCAAAGCCACGACCAATTTCTTCCTTTCTTATTCTTCTTTGTTTTCGTATTCTTTCTATTTTTAGTGACAAAACCAACCCATTCGTTATATGTTGAATCTTAAATCATAAGACCTAATTCCCTGCGGATCGACCCGTACCTGCCAGCTTGCTACAATGCGTCGTGCACTTGCGGTTTATAAATTTTAAAACGAGAACGATCTCGAGTGCGCATTCTATTTCCTTAAAATCATATCCGTTTCTAAAACATACGCGTTTGCACGCGCGGGTGAGTTCCCAATGTTACTATTAACCAGTGTATGCTCAGTAAATACAAATTACAGGTATCCGTGACACAATACTGGAAACACACTCAAAATCATGGATATAACGTTTGTGAGCCGACACTGCAACCGGAACTGCAAACCGATCGATATCCAAAGAGTTATTTTGCAACAAATAAAGTGTACACAATTTTGGTCCAACATAATACAAGTGTGCACACAACTCTTGGATGCTTGGACCTAGGTGGGGGTTGCCCAAAGCACACATAGGGGACAAGAATATTAAATGCAAAAAGCTGTGATGTGATATAAAGTATCAAGTCTTCCTCCAATCTACTGAGTACAACCCAGGCTTCTACAGAGAAATCAAGCAATACCAGTGGAATTGTGAAGAGCACACAACATCACACAACAAACACGAGTCTCAATGACCAACACAAAACCGGCGACACCCCACCAATTCTCGATCTCGCCGGCCCCACAATGGCCAATGCTCCCCAATTTTCTGCTGGCTCTCCCTTTCTGTCACATCAACTCGTTTTTATTACTTGTTTAATCTTCTTTTGTGCCTATAAAAGGCAGATCGGTGAGCAAGGGAGGGGGTCATACTTTGTATAATTTGGTCCAAGACTTCATACTCTTTTTGTTTCTTTTTCATTTTAGTTCTTGTACATAGCTAGTTGGCTTGAGTTCCTTGCCTTCTCTTGATCTTGCAGCGTCTTCATTGAGCTTGCAAGTTTAAGTTTTAGTTATTGAACTCATGGTTGTATCTTCACTTGGAATCAATAAAGCTTTCATTTTGTCTTCATTTCACCTTGAGTTATTTGTCTTCTCTTGATATTGCAACCTCTTCATTAAGCTTGCAAGTTTAAGTTTAGGTTATTGAACCCATGGCTTGTATTGTCACTTTTGTAAGTCCACGTTGCTCACCCCGGTTCTTACGGGGAGGCGGAAACGATAAAAAAAACGATTTTTAGTGCAAAGGCAACATGGACTAAAGGAAGAATCTTTGCTAAACTACAAACTAGCAAACTACTTGAGGTTCTATCTACTATGACGTAGAAATTATACCTCACGATACTGGTCCTTCGGGTCTCCATTCCGCTGTCCGGCTTATCCATCCACGCTCCGAGGGTCGATACGGATCTTGATCACCTCTGCGGCCTTCTTGAGTCAAAGACGATCCACCCGAGAGATGTACTCCGAGCTCCACCTCGAGCCGAGGCAACTAGGGAAACAAGATCGCTAGTCTTGATGTCCTAGGATGTGTAGAAGAGATAGATGGAAGTGTTTGTCTATTTGGATCCCTTTTCTCTCAACACATGAGATCAAGGGAAGAATCAAGAGGAGGAAGAAGAAGGAGAACAACCATGGAGCTTTCTCATTTCTTTTCTAGAGAGAGAATGAGAAATGAATTATTGTGTAGAGAGAATGAACCATGGTTGCAATAATACACCACTATCATCATTACTAATCTTTTCAAGATTAAGTTGATGGCATCAATTGACTTGACCATTATCATAACCCAAAGAATAAAAAGAAAAAGAAAACTCTAGACCTCTTATGAAGGTCCAAGTCAACTTTGGTCAAATGGTCAACAAAGTCAAGTATGGTCAAATGGTCAAAGCAATTAGCCATCACTTAATAATCACTAAAAAGATTAGTAAATAATGTCCCCGGCTCATAATGGTTTTGACCAAACGAACTGCCAAAACCTTAATGAGTCCGCCTCATTTTGGTTTCGACCGAATCAACTGTCAAAACCCTAATGAGGCACCACCATCCTCTTTGCTCCTCACAACTGTGCATACACACCTGCATCCGCATTCCGTAGAATGCGAATGCATAGAAAACAAACAAATCCATCCGTGCAACACTAGGATCCGGCTTAAACCAAAGCCCACTAGTATTGCCTGCCCGAACAGCATACGCACACAAGTGCACGTAAGTGATCGTAGCCCTGTCGTAAAACCATACGGCCTCTACACCTATCGCTCAGTGCAGGGAAACTCTCTATGTGGGACTCTAAAGACTCGACACTACGCTGGCAGTAGATTTAACCACAGACCGCAAGCGGCACCAGCTGTACGTAACGGTCCCCAGGTAGATGTCGATAAGAAGGCCGATGAGGTAAACCCATCCGAACTCCTACTGAGCCTGTATGTGACAATATCCGTACAGTCCGGTCTGTTCGTCTAAGAGTATCTCAAGGAGGGCCTAGGGGGCGGTAAACGTCAGTCCCCTACTAGCGGTATAAGTCATGTCAGAGTGTAGCCCAGAACACCCTGAGATAATACTGGAAACTTACCAGTATATCTTGCTTTCCCTGGCCAGGGTCTTTCTGTAATGGCTCTCATAGACACAGCGCGATATCAACCCCCAATACCGGAAGAGACGAATCCTGTCTAACCGTCACTGCCTCCAAGTGCTTCGGGACTGCACCCAACTGCTACCTGTTTGCACGACTCCTTTGAGCCGTGGTAGGGTAGCAATCTAAGAACAGTGGGAACACACTCGAGGCGAAGTGACAGTGTCAAGTCAACGGACTAAGCTGTACTCATGTCACCTGGGAACTGATAACTGACGATAGGTATAATACCAACCAACAGTTCCCGACGAGTCCTGTCCAGTGTACTCGTAACCTAACGAGCACCCGCATACTATCTCAAGTACGACGTACTGACGGCTGTGGGACAGACCGTCTCCCCTGCTGGGATGAGAAGCGTATATGCTAGTCTACTCTGGAGTATCGATGCCCTGTCTCGATAGTCCTAAGACTAGGGACCTGTATAAGGATGTGCTTATAGATTACCCAGCCCCCACAAGTGTTACTGCCATCACAACGCTGGTAATCAAGCAAAGATCCTAAGGGCTCCACTAATATGTATATAAGCGATATGCTAAAAGAAACACATGCACATATTGAAGTAGAGACAAACCAAGTAGCATACTACCATTTTGAGCAAGATTGTCTATACAACTGTGAATATCCCAAGCTTCCATTAAGTAATATACAAGCTAGTATGATACAGTAATGGCCTCTAAGGCATATACACTAACAATCTCCCACTTGCACTAAGGCCATGTACTGGCGTATCGAAGACCTACCATCTCGATCAGCCGCTCGAACTGAGTTGGGGTAGGGCCTTCGTGAGTGGATCTACAGTGTTATCCTCTGAATTTACTATCTTCACCTCGATCTCCCAGCGATCTGCGATCTCCCTGATCAGGTGGTACCGCCTCAAAATGTGCCTGGACTTCTGATGGGACCTGGGTTCCTTCGCTAAAGCTATAGCTCCGTTGTTGTCACAATACAGTGGTATTGGATCAACAATGGTAGGAACCACCTGAAGTTCCGTGAGGAACTTCTTCATCCAGACAGCTTCCTTTGCGGCATCGCAAGAAGCTATGTACTCCGCTTCCATAGTTGAGTCAGCAACGGTCTCCTGCTTGGAACTCTTCCAGCAACCGCCCCTCCATTGAGGGTAAAGACATAACCCGAATGGACTTGGAGTCATCCTTATCACTCTGGAAGCTGGAGTCAGCAAAGGCCTCGATCTGGAGGTCTTTTCCGCCATTCACCAAGAACATCTCCTTAGTCCTTCTCAGGTACTTGAGAATGTTCTTTACTGCTATCCAGTGTTTCTCCCCTGGTTCCAACTGATACCGGCTTACAACGCTCAATGTGTATGCTACATCCGGTCTGGTGCATAACATCGCATACATTATAGAGCCTACTGCAGATGCGTAGGGTATAGATGACATGCGAGCCCTTTCCAAATCAGTTTGGAAGACATCTCTTTGGAGAGGGTGATTCCGTGACAAGCCGGTAGATTACCGCGCTTGGAATCTTCCATACTGAATCGTTTCAGTATGGTGTCGATGTACCTGGACTGTGAAAGTCCCAACATCCTCTTAGATCTATCACGATAGATCTGGATCCCCAGAATGTAGTTGGCATCGCCCAGGTCCATCATGGAGAACCTCTGTGACAAGAATCCTTTGACTGACAGTAGCATAAGAATATCATTTCCTATTAGGAGAATGTCATCCATGTACAAGACGAGGAATACCACGGTTCTCCCTACAATCTTACTGTAAATGCATGGTTCATCTGGGTTTTTGATAAAGTCGAATTCTTGGACAGTATCATCAAAGCAGATGTTCCAACTCCGTGATGCCTGCTTCAGTCCATAGATGGACTTGAGCAACTTGCACACCTTACCGCTGCTCCTACTCTGAATGAATCCCTCCGGCTGATCCATATAGACGCACTCTTCTAAATTTCCATTTAGGAAAGCCGTCTTTACGTCCATCTGCCAGATTTCATAATCGTGGAAGGAAGTAATGGCAAGAAGGATCCGAATGGATTTGAGCATAACCACTGGAGAAAAGGTCTCGTCATAGTCCAAACCAGGTCGTTGACGAAAACCCTTTGCTACAAGTCTAGCTTTATAGGTTTCAACTGGCCCATCTACACCAATCTTCTTTCTGAAGATCCATTTGCTGCCTACGGGTTTTACCCCTTCTGGAGCAAAGTCCAAAGTCCAAACTTTGTTGTGTACATGGACTCCATCTCGGTCCGCATTGCATCCAGCCATTTTATCGAGTCACCGCTCTGAATGGCTTGCTGGAAGCTAGTAGGCTCACCATAATCAATAGTGCAATCCTCTCTATCCCCGTCTATGAGAAAACCGTAGTATCTCTCGGGCGGATGAGACTGCCTACTACTCCTGCGGAGTGGCGCTGGGATGTCCGGTTCTCCTGAACCTTTTGGTTCCACTAAGGTTTCAGTAATAGCTTGTGGTTCTGGAATTTCTTCTAGTTCTATTGCGCTCCCACTTATCTGAGTTTCCAAAAATTCAGTTTCCAAGAAGCAGGCATGACGAGAAACAAAAACCTTTTGTTCCTCTGCGTAATAGAAAAGATACCCCTTGGAGTTCTTTGGGTATCCCACAAACTTACACTGTACTGAACGTGCCTCGAGCTTGTCCGCATGCTGCTTTTTAACAAAAGCTGGACACCCCCATGTCTTAAAGTGTGTAAGACAGGGTTTCTTCCCACTCCACATCTGATATGGTGTGGTAGGCACTGACTTAGTAGGAACTTGGTTCAAAAGATATGCAGTTGTTTCTAGTGCATAACTCCAGAAGGATCGCGGCAACTCAGCCTTACTCATCATGGAACGAACCATATCCAATAGGGTTCGATTCCTCCTTTCCGATACACCGTTGTGCTGTGGTGTGTATGGAGGAGTAAGCTGAGAGAGAATTCCATTCTCTTTTAAGTAGCCCAGAAACTCGGCACTTAAGTATTCTCTACCTCGATCAGATCTCAGTGTTTTTATACTTTTGCCTATTTGTTTTTCAACTTCATTCTTGTATTCCCGAAATTTCTCAATGGCCTCGGATTTATGCTTCATTAAGAAGACATGTCCAAACCTAGAGAAATCATCTGTGAAAGTAATGAAGTATGAATAACCACTTCGCGCATGTGTAGACATTGGACCACACACGTCACTGTGTATGAGTCCCAAGAGCTCGCTTGCTCTTTCTCCGTGTCCAGTGAACGGAGTCTTTGTCATCTTTCCCATGAAACAAGATTCACAAGTGGCATAAGACTGGTACTCGAACGGATCCAAGTATCCTTCTTTATGTAACTTTGTTAATCATATCTCATTAATGTGACCCAGTCTACAATGCCATAAGAAAGTCTGATTTAATTCCGGAGACTTTCTTTTAAGTGTGTTCTGGACACTGAAAATCTGAGCTTGATTCAATACGTAGATCCCGTTCTTTAATGTACCTGACCCAATAAGAACTTGATTTAGGTGGATGTTGACCACATCGCTTACAAAAGTAAAGTCATATCCTTCCTTAGAAAGTAAGGATACAGATATGATATTACAAGTCGCACCTGGTACATAAAAACAGTCACGCAGAATCAATATCTGCCCAGTTGTCAGTCCAAGATGATACTCCCCTACGGATTCAGCATACATGCTCATTCCGTTAGCAACCTTGAGAGTCATATCACCTATCCTGATAACCCTACGGTTTCTCAGAGCCTGTAACGAATTACAGATGTGAGATCCTGATCCGGTATCCAATACCCAGGAAGTAGGGTTAACTGACATACAGTTCTCTCTTACAAACACACCCGAAGCCGAAGCCACAACCTGCTTCGAATTCTGGCTACTGGCTATGCTAGCCCTGCAATCCTTCTGCCAATGTTCATTCCTGTAACAATAGGAACGTCCCAATTTTACTACATTCAGTCCCGAAACTTCTGCCATTTCCTTTCCTTTTACTTCCCTGGTTTCCTTCAGGGTAGAAGGTAGAGACTGTAGAACCAAGTCAGCATCTGACCCGTTCTTCAACGTGGTCTTCAGGTCCGTGAGCTCAAAATAGCTGGTCTCTGTAAGGACGTTGCCCCCTACAGAGGACCCGATAGCCAACCTCGCTGGAAGAAATTCGTTCGAGGTCTCATATCTTGCGATACGAGGTTGTTCTCCATATAAATCTTTGTTATGGAGGAAGATAGAAACTAAGTCCATCTTCTCATCCTGCCTCTGGTATGCACCATCAACTGAGGCTAACACGAGGCACTTGGCTTTCGCACAGTCTTTTTCCGATGTCATGCGGATATGAATATCCGTGACAGGGGAAACTGGACCTGAGACGGCAGGGGTTGGATCAGTTAAGAGGTGTCCCAGCTTGTCATGGGCAATGGACATCTGGACAGACCTTTGCCAGTCATAACAGTCAGATTCGGTCATTTTATTATCTAGATGTAACCTATGTCTGGTCATTTGGTCGCTGTAATTAAGAGAGAGAGAAGAAAACACTTTAGCATGATGCTCTTGCAAGTTTAGATTGGTTTTTAATTTATCTAAACAGGATGGCTCCCACTGTCTCTCGTATCCCTCCTCAAACCATAAAGGAAGAAATAGTCGGGATCAATCTCACCGTACAATACTTGCTTAACCGTTCAGCCAGGCTGGTGTCGGTACTTCGAGGGAGGTTTTCCAACGCTTTCGCGAAGTTCCTTAATTAAGTAACCTCTTTTCCCTGTGGGTGTAACCCCGCTAACACCTTTCTAGACACTGTTGGATATATGTATGCCCTAGAGGCCATTATGTGATAGTGGATGTATCTATACATGTATATATATTCAGTTTGCATTCTTACTCGACATGATAGTATGCTATCTGGTTCTTCTTTATCTGACATGTTGATTTGATCATGCTTTTATTCATTCATACATGCTGATAAAGCCCTGAGGATATCGGCTTGACTACTCTGATTATGATGGAGATCATACTAGTGGGACATCTGTAGTCTATAAGCATATCCTGGGACGTCCCTAGTCGTAGGTATATCGAGACGGGGCATTGATATACCAGAGTAGACTAGCGTATATGATACTAGACCCATACGATGGGCGATGAATGTTCCCACATTCATCGATGTTTGACATCAAGATCATATACGGGTGCTCAGTGGTGACTGGGTACACTGGACGGACTCACCGAGAACTCCTATATGGAAATATATCTATCGTCGGATAGCAGTTCTCAGGTGACACTGGTACAGGTTAGTCTGTAGACCCGAGATCGTCATAGAGCCTTGTGTGTTCTTCCACTGTACTTTGATTACCACCCTACCACGGCTCTACTGAGTCGTGCAAGCAGGTGGCCGTTGGGTACAGTCCCGAGACACACGAAGGCAATGAGCGATAGGAGGGGTTTCGTCTCTCCCGATATTGGGAGTTGATGCTGTACTGTGCCCGACTGGTTATAACAGCAAGTCCCTGGCCAGGGCTGCTGAGATTTGCTGATAAGTGTTATCAGTAGTTTCTCGATCTGTTATAGACCATTCACCGGCACGACTTATTGAGTTATTGGGGTCGACGTGACCATCCCTAGGCTCGATATGCAGCATATCTGACGAAGAGACCGGACTGTACGGTAGTGTTGCCGGATGGCTCGACGGGAGTTGTAACAGGTTCGCTTGTTTTCTTCTAATCGCTCAATACCCGGGTGGCCGTTACGTTTAGCTGACCGCTTGCGGCTTGGGGGTGCTTGATATGATCATCACCCACTGCCGGCGTATTGACGAGTCTTAGAGTCCCACATAGGAGTTACCTAGTCCAGGCGAAAAGTTGTGGTGCGCGTATGCGATATGCGCTTGGACCCGATTAAAATGCGTGTATAGGATACCGTATATTAATTGGGCGGCTTGCTAATGGTCGGGTCATATGTGATATGACCTGATTAGTGAATCAAGTGTTGATTCATCATTAGTTTCTCACTACAAATCCTATCTTGCTTATTTTGGATGTATGCATGCATGTATGCATTCATTCTTGTTCATGCACATATTGATGTGCAAGCACACATGCATACATACATCAATTTTTATCATGGTTGTTTATACAATGAGAATGGTGGATATATAAGAATTACACCATGGTTATTTTTGGATTATTATTGGATTTAAATTAAAGCAAAAGGAAATGAAAAATGGGTTAAATCATTTAAGAGTTTCTACACTCTTCTAAACTCTACCATGCTCACCTAACTTTTAACCCATGGTTTATTTTCTTATTATGCTTTTAACTTAAATCAAATGATATCTTTAAATCTAACCATGGTTGGTTATGAGAAAGAAAAATATATATATAGTTATTTTTCTTTTCTCTTTCAAGGATAATTCATTCTCTTCTTCACAAAAGACCACCATCTTCATCAACCTCCATGCTTTGCTCTCTAGTTCTTATAAGAGAGTAAAATACTCATAAAAATAGGATTTTGAAGTGAGATCCATAGCCACAACATCATTCTGATCAAGTTTTGCCGACTTGATTAGAGTGTTCTCTTGGTTCTTCCAAATTTGCTAGCTTGGACGGGAAACTCCGGGTGGATCGTCGTGGACGTAAGAGGACAACAAGAGGACCTTCTTCCAACACCCAAGAGCCTAAGGAGTGAAGCAAAAAGGGGAGCTACAAAGGTTGTAGCCTTCAAACCCTAATCTTTTCTAGCTTAATGTTTAACAACCCTAATTTTCTAGGATCGATCCCTTTGCATGTTAGTTTAGCACCTTAAAAATTATAACTTTGGGTCATGTGATGCTTCAAAACTCTTCATAGGGTGCTATACTAACCTTACATTGGTATCAGAGCCGACCTAGAACATTAGGCGACCTTTTTATGGAGTTAAAACTCCGATCGAACCGAAATACGACTTTTTTGGGTGCTCTCTGGAAATTTTTTTGAAACTGACTTTTTTCAGAATTAAAAATTCTCAAAAAATAGAGCAGGTAAAGATAAGACAAACTGGAAAATTCGTGGCCATGAACAGTACTTTTGACCACGGAAACGCGGCCTAAGCAGGCTTAGGCCGCGTATCCGCGGCCATAAGAGGGGATCTTTTACTCCATTTTGCACAGTATTTTTCCTTACCTGCTATAGTATATTTTGAGTATGTTTAATCTGAATCTGCTGTTGAAAAATTCTGGAGATAGTTTTGGACTCGTCGTTTCGATCGGAATTTTCATTTCGTTTTCTTTTCCGGGTAAACTAGAAAGTATTGAAGTGTTTGAACGAATATCATTTACTCACTATTCACGGGGTTTAAATAGTTTGGAGATACGTGCAAGTCTTTTTGCGGTGGTCCCTCTAGAAGACAACAAACCTTAACTCGATTATGTGACCGTCTCGAACTGCCCTTTGAACCCTTGGGTTTGGGGCAGTACGGCGTGCCACATGTGAGGCGTTGGCTTGACCCTTCTACGGCTGGACCGCCACTACTGTGTCACACTCCAGATCTTTTGAACCCTGCTCAAGTGTTGAGCTTTAGTGAATCTTGGGTGCTTGATTGTTCGTTCGAAAACTTTAATACTGTCTGTTTGTCTGGAATGTGATACAATATGTGGAATTCATATGGTTTAGGCATGAAATACGAAATATGTGATATTTCGCATTTATGATGTCTAAAGAGAATCTGGATTCCAAATATTGTAGTTTTACACTTTCTTTTCTGTGACCGTAAGTGTAGTATTTTTGATATCGCCGGTTTCGTTGCTATATGTCAACGACAATCGGGGTACGCATACTTACTTACGTTGATGATATGTGATATTATGTGTTGCTGAGATATGATGTGTAGGATTGTCGCGATCGAATAGCCGGGGGGTTTTTGTGAGATGAGAGTTTTATATTTTCATTCATGTAAATTCAAATGTAATGTAATATTCTTTTATTTGGGGCACTTCCAGGTTGCGGTTGTGTCACCGGTGTTGTATATTATTTACTTTTCCACATTAGGATGGACCCAAGGAGGGGAGCACAGGTGACCGGGTTCTGGGGTTCAGTGGGAGGCCATCTCGAGGAGTCGAGACCGGGTCTTCTAAACTCCAGGATTGGTAGGGTCACTTGCCGCTCTCGTAGGGGTCCAGGGTGTGGGCTTGGCTATTCATCGCGACTGTGGAATCCGTATTTTCTATTCTGGCTAAATACTAAATACGGACGTCCTAGGATATCCCACGTTATATCTATATTTCTGCTGCCTGTGTTCTGTGATATCTGAGACGAATGACATATTATATATATGATATATAGTAGACGTTGCTTATGTTTTACACCCGCGCTAGTCCCGTCCCGGTATGCCGTTAGTTAAGTAACCTAACGGTGCATAACGGAACATTGCGGCGAATGCGGATGGCATAAGCGTACGTGTTATTTTCGTTTCTTTTCTGTGATTGGCTTAAGGACTTAAATGATGGGATTACATTAATGTGATTAATGTAATGAAAATAAACCTAAAAAGATGTTGTAGAATCAGATTTAAAAACTACTCGGCTATTTATGAAAAAGCTACATTTCAAAACTGCGGAGCCTAAGCCACTCCTTTTGAAAACTGTTTGATTCTACAACGATATCAAGTTCAAAGCGTTAAAGATTTTCTTAAAAATCATTCGCAACCCTCCGTCATTTTAGGAAGTAGAGTACTTAGTATTCGTGCTACGTTTGTTGACTTTAGTTAAGGCATAGTGTACGGTAGCCAAGTGATGTCTTCCTACACTGCATATGATGCAGATTAATTAGGACATTCATGCGACTTTGTTGACCATAGTTAAGGGTCATATGGGTGGGTCTAATTGATCAAGAAATGACGGGTAGAACTTGACTGGAACTTATGATTTGTTGACCATAGTTAAGGTCATAAGTACTAGGGGTAAAAATTACATCGGGAATTTCAAGTGTTGAAATTTGCAATGAGATTGCATACTTTCCATGTGATGGTTGGATCCCGATCCCACTGTGGGCAATAGTTGCTCCTAGGAGAGTTTTACAGTTTACAATTAGCTAACTCATTAGGTGTCTAGAAAGGTGTTAACGGGGCTCCGCCTCTGGGAAAACGAGGTTTACTCTAATTAGGTCCGTGCGAAAGCACGGGGAACCTCCCTCAAAGTACCGACACTGGCCTGGCTGAACGGTTAGCGAAGTTGTAGACTGTAATTAATCCTGGCTAGTTTTTCTTTTTAAAGGTTTGAAAGAAAACATGATAAAAAGCAGTGGGAAACATCGATTAGACAAGATAATAAACCAATCTAATCTGTGCAAGAGCTCTCGCTGAGTGTATTCTTTTCTCTCTCTTAATGGCAGATACCAATGACTGGACTTAAGCATCTACTAGATAAGAACAAACTGAATGGGACCAACTATAAAGACTGGCTGGGGAATCTAAAGATCGCCTTGACTTATGATAAAGTATCATATGTCCTCACGGCTTCAGCCCCGCCCGTCCCAGGCCCAAAGTCCTCAGTTGCGGACATTGAAGTCCGCAAGACATGGGACGCTGACTGTGCCACGGCAAAATGCCTCGCGCTTGCATCGATGGACAACACACATCAAAAGCAGCACGAGGACATGGACATTCACGGGATATTGCTCCATACAAAGGAGTTGTATGGGGAGCAGTCCCGCGTATTACGATACGAAGCATCAAAGAAACTGTTTCAGATGCGGATGGCCCCTGGCACACCAGTAGCAGACCATGTTTTGAAGATGATAGCTCTTATAGAAGAGCTTGAGGGCCTCGGATGGACAATGGACAATGAACAATATATAGATATTATTCTGCAGTCCCTCCCCTCCACCTTTGCTCAGTTCATAGTGAACTTTAACATGCATGGCATGGAGAAGGAACTCCCTGAACTCCTTAATATGTTAAGGAGTGCAGAGAGCACTATGAAGTCAGCAAAGACTCCCGTTATGACTATTGGACAGTCTTCTTCTTCTCGCCCGAAAGCTAAGGCCAAGGGAAAGAAAAAGAAGAAACCCACTAATCCTAAGGGCGGAGTCAAAAAGGTGAAGGGAAAGGGAAAGTCCACAGCTGGAGACCCGGGGAAAGGCGAGTGTTTTCATTGCCACAAGACAGGACATTGGAAGCGCAACTGCACGGAGTACCTAAGTCTCAAGAAGAAGCATGGTGATGCTTCTGCTTCAGGTGCGTTTGTGACTGAAAACTGTTTTTCTATAAACTCTGCTTCCTGGATATTGGATACCGGTTCAGGTTCTCACATTTGCAATTCTATGCAGGGGCTGAGAAATAGCAAGGTTTTGAGGACAGGTGACCATACTCTCCGCGTTGGAAATGGTTCCAATGTACATACAGTCGCAGTGGGAGAGTATCACTTGGGGTTGCCATCTGGATGTATTTTGATTTTGAATCCATGTTATTTTGTACCAAGTATGCTATGTAATATAATATCCGTTTCTTTGTTGGACAATGAAGGGTATAATTTTGTATTGCAAAACAATGTTATGAACATTCACCTGAATCAAATGTTGGTTGGGTATGGTACACTTAATAACGGAATATATGTCCTAAATCAACACACAGTTTTTAGTATACAACACACTAATAAAAGAAAAATTTCAGAATTAAATGAAGCTTTTCTATGGCACTGTAGACTTGGTCATATTAACTAAACAAGTTACACAAAGATGGATATTTAAATTCTTTTGAATATAAATCTTATGCGACTTGCCAGTCTTGTATCAAGGGTAAAATGACCAAAACTCCGTTTACCGGACACGGAGAAAGAGATACTCAGCTCCTGGGCCTCATACATAGTGATGTATGTGGGCCTATGTCTACACAGGATAGAGGCGATTTTTCATACTTCATTACATTTACTGATGATTTCTCAAGATTCGGTCATGTATTTTTATTAAAGCACAAGTCCGACGCTTTCGAGAAATTCATTGAATATAAACAAGAAGTAGAAAAACAAACCGGCTTGAGTATTAAGATGCTTCGATCAGATCGAGGTGGAGAGTATCTCAGTACAGAATTTGCAAACTTCCTAAAAGAGAATGGGATTCTCTCTCAGCTCACTCCTCCTTACACACCACAGCACAACGGTGTGTCAGAACGACGGAATAGGACCCTATTAGATATGGTCCGGTCCATGATGAGTGACGCTGAGTTACCAGTCTCGTTTTGGGGACATGCATTGGAGACTGCAGCGTTTCTGCTAAACAGGGTTCCAACCAAAGCCGTGTCTACCACGCCATATGAGATATGGAATGGGAAGAGACCATCTCTTAAAAGAATTAAGATTTGGGGTTGCCCGGCCTATGTTAAAAAGCAGAATCCGGACAAACTCGAGACACGGTCAGTCATGTGTAACTTTGTGGGATATCCAAAGAATTCTTATGGATATCTGTTCTACCACAAAGAGGAACAAAAGGTGTTTGTTTCTCAGTATGCCACATTCTTGGAAAAAGAGTTTTTCACAGATAAAGATGATGGCAAGGTAGTAGATCTGGAAGAGGTTCTGGAGACACAAACTACAAATGACGATTTGGTTGAACCGGCTGTTGCAACAGAAACTGAAGAACCTCGGCCACTCCGTAGGTCTTGTAGGACTTCTCGCCCACTGGAGAGGTACTACGGTTTCCTCATTGATGGTGACAGAGAAGACTGTATCATGGAAGATGATGATCCTACCAGTTTTCAGCAAGCTATCACGAGTGGTGACTCTGTGAAGTGGCTGGATGCCATGAGATCCGAAATGGAGTCTATGTACACTAACAAAGTATGGACTTTGGACGTTGTACCCCCTGGGGTAAAACCTGTAGGGTGCAAATGGATCTTTAAAAGAAAGATTGGTGTGGATGGGCAGGTAGAGACCTATAAGGCAAGACTTGTGGCGAAAGGTTTTCGTCAAAGACCAGGTTTGGACTATGACGAAACTTTTTCGCCCGTAGCCATGCTTAAATCCATTCGGATCCTACTTGCTATTGCTGCTCACTACGACTATGAAATCTGGCAGATGGACGTTAAAACAGCATTTCTAAATGGAGATTTATAAGAATGTGTTTATATGGATCAGCCAGAGGGCTTCATTGACAGTGGGAGCAGGGAGAAAGCATGTAGATTGCTTAAATCCATATATGGGTTAAAGCAGGCATCTCGGAGTTGGAACATCTGTTTCGATGATGTTATCAAAGAGTTTGATTTCATCAAAAATCCAGATGAACCTTGTGTTTATAGGAAGGCTGTAGGAAGAGCTGTCACATTCCTCGTATTGTACGTGGATGACATTCTTCTGATAGGAAATGATATTCCTATGCTACAGTCGGTCAAATCATTCTTATCACTGAGGTTCTCCATGAAGGACCTGGGTGATGCCACATACATCCTGGGCATAAGGATCTATAGGGATAGATCCAAAAAGTTATTGGGATTGTCCCAAACCAGGTACATCAACACCATCCTAAAAAGGTTTAGTATGGAAGACTCCAAGCGGGGTGCCTTACCCGCTTGCCATGGAGTCACTCTCTCCAAGGATTCTTGTCCAAAGACCGATGAAGAGAGAGCTCGCATGAGCATTATACCTTATGCTTCGGCAGTAGGATCTATAATGTATGCGATGTTATGTACACGCCCAGATGTAGCTTATGCACTTAGTGTTGTAAGCAGGTATCAATCCAACCCAGGGGAGAACCACTTGACAGCTGTGAAGAACATTCTTAAGTACTTACGAAGGACTAAAGAATTGTTCTTGGTGTATGGTAATACAGACCTCCAAATGGAGGCCTTTACCGATTCGAGCTTCCAGAGCGATAAGGATGACAGCAAATCTATCTCAGGGTTTGTATTTACCCTCAATGGAGGGGCGGTAAGTTGGAAGAGTTCCAAACAAGATACCGTTGCAGACTCTACGATGGAAGCTGAGTACATTGCTGCAAATGATGCCGCCAAGGAAGCCGTCTGGATGAAGAAGTTCGTCTCGGAGCTAGGAGTAGTTCCAACCATTATTGATCCAATACCTTTGTATTGTGACAATAATGGGGCAATGGCGTTGCCAAGGAGCCCAGATCCCATCAGCGGTCCAGACATATCCTGAGGCGCTTTCATTTGATCCGGGAGATTGTAGATCGCCGCGAGATCGAGATTAAGAGAGTTGACACAAAGAACAACGCCGTGGATCCACTCACCAAGGCCCTCCCTCAGCCACAGCATGAGCGACTTTTTGAGAAGTTGGGTATGAGATACGCCAATAACTGGCCTTAGTGCAAGTGGGAGATTGTTGGATATATGTATGCCCTAGAGGCCATTATGTGATAGTGGATGTATCTATACATGTATATATATTCAGTTTGCATTCTTGCTCGACATGATAGTATGCTATCTGGTTCTTCTTTATCTGACATGTTGATTTGATCATGCTTTTATTCATTCATACATGCTGATAAAGCCCTGAGGATATCGGCTTGACTACTCTGATTATGATGGAGATCATACTAGTGGGACATCTGTAGTCTATAAGCATATCCTGGAACGTCCCTAGTCGTAGGTATATCGAGACGGGGCATTGATATACCAGAGTAGACTAGCGTATATGATACTAGACCCATACGATGGGCGATGAATGTTCCCACATTCATCGATGTTTGACATCAAGATCATATACGGGTGCTCAGTGGTGACTGGGTACACTGGACGGACTCACCGAGAACTCCTATATGGAATTATATCTATCGTCGGATAGCAGTTCTCAGGTGACACTGGTACAGGTTAGTCTGTAGACCCGAGATCGTCATAGAGCCTTGTGTGTTCTCCCACTGTACTTTGATTACCACCCTACCACGGCTCTACTGAGTCGTGCAAGCAGGTGGCCGTTGGGTACAGTCCCGAGACACACGAAGGCAATGAGCGATAGGAGGGGTTTCGTCTCTCCCGATATTGGGAGTTGATGCTGTACTGTGCCCGACTGGTTATAACAGCAAGTCCCTGGCCAGGGCTGCTGAGATTTGCTGATAAGTGTTATCAGTAGTTTCTCGATCTGTTATAGACCATTCACCGGCACGACTTATTGAGTTATTGGGGTCGACGTGACCATCCCTAGGCTCGATATGCAGCATATCTGACGAAGAGACCGGACTGTACGGTAGTGTTGCCGAATGGCTCGACGGGAGTTGTAACAGGTTCGCTTGTTTTCTTCTAATCGCTCAATACCCGGGTGGCCGTTACGTTTAGCTGACCGCTTGCGGCTTGGGGGTGCTTGATATGATCATCACCCACTGCCGGCGTATTGACGAGTCTTAGAGTCCCACATAGGAGTTACCTAGTCCAGGCGAAAAGTTGTGGTGCGCGTATGCGATATGCGCTTGGACCCGATTTAAATGCGTGTATAGGATACCGTATATTAATTGGGCGGCTTGCTAATGGTCAGGTCATATGTGATATGACCTGATTAGTGAATCAAGTGTTGATTCATCATTAGTTTCTCACTACAAATCCTATCTTGCTTATTTTGGATGTATGCATGTATGTATGCATTCATTCTTGTTCATGCACATATTGATGTGCAAGCACACATGCATACATACATCAATTTTTATCATGGTTGTTTATACAATGAGAATGGTGGATATATAAGAATTACACCATGGTTATTTTTGGATTATTATTGGATTTAAATTAAAGCAAAAGGAAATGAAAAATGGGTTAAATCATTTAAGAGTTTCTACACTCTTCTAAACTCTACCATGCTCACCTAACTTTTAACCCATGGTTTATTTTCTTATTATGCTTTTAACTTAAATCAAATGATATCTTTAAATCTAACCATGGTTGGTTATGAGAAAGAAAAATATATATATAGTTATTTTTCTTTTCTCTTTCAAGGATAATTCATTCTCTTCTTCACAAAAGACCACCATCTTCATCAACCTCCATGCTTTGCTCTCTAGTTCTTATAAGAGAGTAAAATACTCATAAAAATAGGATTTTGAAGTGAGATCCATAGCCACAACATCATTCTGATCAAGTTTTGCCGACTTGATTAGAGTGTTCTCTTGGTTCTTCCAAATTTGCTAGCTTGGACGGGAAACTCCGGGTGGATCGTCGTGGACGTAAGAGGACAACAAGAGGACCTTCTTCCAACACCCAAGAGCCTAAGGAGTGAAGCAAAAAGGGGAGCTACAAAGGTTGTAGCCTTCAAACCCTAATCTTTTCTAGCTTAATGTTTAACAACCCTAATTTTATAGGATCGATCCCTTTGCATGTTAGTTTAGCACCTTAAAAATTATAACTTTGGGTCATGTGATGCTTCAAAACTCTTCATAGGGTGCTATACTAACCTTACAGACACCTACTTGGTTTATAGCATTGATCGTTAAGCGAGAAAGTTCCCGAGGAGTAGCATATACTCACAGTAGGATCATGATCCAAATATCATCGTATGATAAAACTGAAGGAATCCTACCAGAATCATCACACTCCAATTGGTATGCAGCACTAGCAAGTTTCAGTTTCTTTAGAAACTCCCGATGTGGATTTTTGCCCCATGCTCTTATGACCTTGACTAAGGCCAACAAATCATAAGTCACATGTCAAGTTCTACCTGTCGTTGTCCAGATTGATTTGAACCCACCCGTATATACCCTTGACTATGGCCAACAAAGTAATACGACTGTCCCAAACCAACGCATATATCTATGCAACATATGAATACCCACCAGCTACCAATCACCGTGCCTTGACTATGGCCAACAAACATAGCTTGAATACTGTTGGATATTCATATGAAACGACGGAGGGCTACGAATGGTTTTGGCGAAACGGTGAACGTAGTGAACTTGATATAATCGAAGGAACCTTGATAGCTTTTAAAAGGAGTGGTTTAAGCTCCACGTTTAAAAGTTGTTTTTGAAAAGAAACCGAGTGGTTTTGAATTGTTCCAACGACTTTTACTTGGTTTATTTTCTTGCATTAATTTTAATGTGTCCCATCAATTAATCCTACCATTGTAGAAAACAACAAAAATACGACGTACGCTTATGCCATCCGCATTCGCCACGGGGTCCCGTCATCACCCGTTAGGTTACTTAACTAACGACAGAGCAGGGGCTGGACTAGCGCGGATGCAAAACATAAGCAACGCCTAAATAGATATCATATATAGATATATACATTCGTCAGATGCAATGATAGCCATTCCAGATCACAGATGAACACTTTGGATATACTAGGAATCCGCGTTTCGTTCGAGCCTGCAATGAAAGACGGATTACACGGTCGCGATGATTATCCAAACCCCACCCTAGACCCCTACGGGTGCGGCAAACTACCCGCCAAGTACCCGCAGCGAAGAAACCTTCCTCAACAACGTGAGTAGGCCACTCGGCACTTCGAGATACCGGTAGTTTGTGCACCCCACCTTAGGTCTATCCTAGGAGCAAAAACAGTAAAAAGAAATTATACAATGGTGGCTACAACCTCATCCCGGATGTGCGGCCAAACAAATAATATTACATCAATTTACAAATTTTACATGAATGAAAGAAAAAAGAAACTCTCATCTCACATCCACCTGGCTATTCATCCGCGACAATCCACCGAGTTCATATACACAAACCATCAACATTACAGATCACAGAAATGTATAACCCACACTAATCGACGTATAGCGATTAGCAGACGTTCAATACATTTATCACATCACAGATAATATCCATTAGCCAAAGTCTACAGAATTTCGATCAAAATACGGATTTATAACCACCCCAAATAGAAATTTGTTTTCTGGAAATTCTGGGCAAAATTAAAATATACTAAAAATCCCAAAACCTCCAACTAAGTGCACTGCAGCAAAAACGGTCCACGGCCGAGTCAATTCGGCCGCGGATCCGCGGCAAGAAGCATGTTCTTGCCGCGGAACCGCGGCGCTTTGATCGAGTCACTGGATCGTTTTTGTTCTGTGTCTTTAGAAAACCCTGAGCTGATTTTTCATATATGTTAAATTATTTTTTGAACAGATCTGAAAATCGGCAGAAAGTTGATTTTTACGGACGTGTTTCGTGATTTTTTCCGATCGAAATTCTAAATACTTTGCTAATAAGCTAGTTTGTGTTTAGCTAGGCTCTGATACCATTGTAAGTCCACGTTGCTCACCCCGGTTCTTACGGGGAGGCGGAAACGGTAAAAAAAACGATTTTTAGTGCAAAGGCAACATGGACTAAAGGAAGGATCTTTGCTAAACTACAAACTAGCAAACTACTTGAGGTTATATCTACTATGCCGTAGAAATTATACCTCACGATACCGGTCCTTCGGGTCTCCATTTCGCTGTCCGGCTTGTCCATCCATGCTCCGAGGGTCGATCCGGATCTTGATCACCTCTGCGGCCTTCTTGATTCGAAGACGATCCACCCGAGAGATGTACTCCGAGCTCCACCTCGAGCCGAGGCAACTAGGGCAACAAGATCGCTAGTCTTGATGTCCTAGGATGTCTAGAAGAGATAGATGGAAGTGTTTGTCTATTTGGATCCCTTTTCTCTCAACACATGAGATCAAGGGAAGAATCAAGAGGAGGAAGAAGAAGGAGAACAACCATGGAGCTTTCTCATTTCTTTTCTAGAGAGAGAATGAGAAATGAGAAATGAATTATTGTGTAGAGAGAATGAACCATGGTTGCAATAATACACCACTATCATCATTACTAATCTTTTCAAGATTAAGTTCATGGCATCAATTGACTTGACCATTATCATAACCCAAAGAATAAAAAGAAAAAGAAAACTCTAGAACTCTCATGAAGGTCCAAGTCAACTTTGGTCAAATGGTCAACAAAGTCAAATATGGTCAAATGGTCAAAGCAATTAGCCATCACTTAATAATCACTAAAAAGATTAGTAAATAATATCCCCGGCTCATAATGGTTTTGACCAAACGAACTGCCAAAACCCTAATGAGTCCGCCTCATTTTGGTTTCGACCGAATCAACTGTCAAAACCCTAATGAGGCACCACCTTCCTCTTCGCTCCTCACAACTGTGCATACACACCCGCATCCGCATTCCGTAGAATGCGAATGCACAGAAGACAAACAAATCCATCCGTGCAATACTAGGATCCGGCTTAAACCAAAGCCCACTAGTATTGCCTGCCCGAACAGCATAGTGCACGTAAGTGATCGTAGCCCTGCCGTAAAACCATACGGCCTCTACACCTATCGCTCAGTGCAGGGAAACTCTCTATGTGGGACTCTAAAGACTCGACACTACGCTGGCAGTGGGTTTAACCACAGACCGCAAGCGGC
Source organism: Agapanthus africanus (assembly GCA_030015575.1). Classification (NCBI taxonomy): domain Eukaryota; kingdom Viridiplantae; phylum Streptophyta; class Magnoliopsida; order Asparagales; family Amaryllidaceae; genus Agapanthus; species Agapanthus africanus. Next base: position 265,387,669 of record JASDDO010000004.1, read on the forward strand.
ACCAGCTGTACGTAACGGCCTTCAGGTAGATGTCGATAAGAAGGCCGATGAGGTAAACCCATCCGAACTCCTACTGAGCCTGTATGTGACAATCTCCGTACAGTCCGGTCTGTTCGTCTAAGAGTATCGCATGGCGGGCCTAGGGGGGCGGTAAACGTCAGTCCTCTAATAGCGGTACAAGTCGTGTCGGAGTGTAGCCCATAACACCCTGAGATAACACTGGAAACCTATCAGTATATCTCGCTTGCCCTGGCCAGGGTCTTTATGTAATGGCTCTCCTAGACACAGCGCGATATCAACCCCCAATACCGGGAGAGACGAATCCTGTCTAACCGTCACTGCCTCCAAGTGCTTCGGGACTGCACCCAACTGCTACCTGTTTGCACGACTCCTTTGAGCCGTGGTAGGGTAGCAATCTAAGAACAGTGGGAACACACTCGAGGCGAAGTGACAGTGTCAAGTCAACGAACTAAGCTGTACTCATGTCATCTGGGAACTGATAACTGACGATAGGTATAATACCAACCAACAGTTCCCGATGAGTCATGTCCAGTGTACTCGTAACCTAACGAGCACCCGCATACTATCTCAAGTACGACGTACTGACGGCTGTGGGACAGACCGTCTCCCCTGCTGGGATGAGAAGCGTATACGCTAGTCTACTCTGGAGTATCGATGCCCTGTCTCGATAGTCCTACGACTAGGGACCTGTATAAGGATGTGCTTATAGATTACCCAGCCCCCACAAGTGTGACTGCCATCACAACGCTGGTAATCAAGCAAAGATCCTAAGGGCTCCACTAATATATATATAAGCGATATGCTAAAAGAAACACATGCACATATTGAAGTAGAGACAAACCAAGTAGCATACTACCATTTTGAGCAAGATTGTCTATACAACTGTGAATATCCCAAGCTTCCATTAATTAATATACAAGCTAGTATGATACAGTAATGGCCTCTAGGGCATATACACTAACAACTTTAAGTTAATGAAGCTTTCTTTTTGCGTTCTTGGTTCTTAGTATTTTCTATCTTGCTTTACTTACTTGCAATTTTATATTGTTGCCATTTACTTACTTGCATTTTATTACCTTGAAATTTACTTACTTGTAATGTTGTTTCATTCTTTTCTTTGTATTATTCCTTTGCTCTTTTTTTCTTTGTTGTTTTGATGGTTGTGAATATGGTGTTGTTATGAAATAGAATGGTTAGGTAAGTCAAGGTTTTCGTTTCTCATTTCCTTTGCCCGATATTTTCTATTTGATCTCCGCCCAAACTTTACGCAAGCGCTCCATTAGGCATCCTACCCTATCAAGATATCAGTGATCTCTAACCACGACCGGTTGCATTCGGTTTGGCCGAAGACGAAAGCCAAGAGACAAGAACGGACGGACAAGGGTCAATAAGCCAGATTTCACTAATATCGTGCTTAAATACCCTAATCCACGTTGTTGTTGATTGCTCTAGCTTCAATAGTCAAGTTCGGCACAAAGGATTGAGTACAAAGTTCACTAACTTACACTAACATATCTAATCTTAACAACTTATACTTTGCATATATACACATAGGTTAGAAACAAACAATTCCGCCACGCGCAGTAAACCGTGATAACAAGAACGTAGAACGCTCCGTCTCCCTGCGAACGACCCATACTCATCGCGGATAGCTACACGCGACACCGTCCTGATTACGGTAAATAAAACTCTTTTGATCATATACTTAGCTAATAGATTTCTAGGAGACTATAGGCGATAGTAAGCGTACTCGTAGGGAGGTATGTCCTTAGTTCTTATTTTCTTAGCCTTGAGCCATTGGTATAGATATTGCACACACACAGATATATGTGTATATAATATGTGTATGCGTGTGTGTGTGTGTGTACATGTATGTTTGAGGATAACTTCAACATAACATCACGAGATAAGGATATGACAAGTTATAATGATATTAGTCGATATGATCGGATATGATGTCACGAGGCTATGTTACAGGATATGAGATGAAATGACAGGATACGATATGATAAATTATATTATATAAAGATTAGGCGATATATATGTTCATAATACGATACGAGATGAGATAACATGTGATGATATGAGACTAGATGAGATGATAGGATGTACGTGACCATAAATCTATACCCTTGATTTGATGATATCGTACGATGGATTATACCGTATATGATATGATGTACATAATGATTGAGCCACACACTTGATTTGATGATATCGTACGATGGATTATATCGTAAGTGATATGATGTACATGATGATTGATCCGCACTCTTGACTAGATGATGCCGTACGATGGATTATATCGTACGTGATATTATAAGACTAGATCACCGACTTATGGATGTATCGACTCGAAAAATTATTGTTTTCTAATCACTTAAGTAGATATTAGGGTATATGTTCAGTTGATAAAACTGCACATTTGTTATTACATTTTTCCTACTATTTCTATACTAGAAAAGGTGTTTATCATAATATATGATACATATGAGGGTTTATCTGTAAAAATACTATTTTTCATATGTTGATATATTATAATTAACATTTGGTAGGAAAATGTATGCAAAAATATCATTGACCAAATCTTAATGGTGAAATTAATATCTCAATAAAACAAAACTCCACTAATATTATTTGTTGAGATTGTGCAGAATTTTTCAGGGCTAAAAATCAAGGGAATCAAAGTTGTTAAGAGAAAACCTGCCTAATTAAGAAAGCAAACTAAGAAATCAATTTTGGCAGAAACAAAGAAAAGATTTCCAATCTCCAGATGTTCCAAAGATCGCCACATGTCATAAGGAGAAAATCCCAAAAGAGAAAATCAAATGATCCATCTACTTGGCAACGGATCCGCGGCCAAACCCCCATCTTGGCCGCGGATCCGCCGCGTGCCAGATGGATTAGAAGCTGTGATTTCTTCTGTTTAATTTTAACTGTTGGCTTCCAAATTTGTAATCTAGGGTTCTGGCTTTTGGAGTATAAATAAGGACCGAGAGCCTCTTGGAAAAATCATCAAGTCGACGAGATCACGAAGTCCAAGATGGCTCACGCATCCAGGCTGATCATCAACGGTTCATCTACATCCTTAGAAGAGATCGAGAAGCAAACTAGTATTTGTAATCATTTTCTAAGGAAACAAAGTGTAATGAGTTTTGTTGATTAATAAAGGTAGTTCTTTTTCTTATTCTATTTCTTTATAGTTTCATTATGAATTCTCTCTCCATCTCTTTTTCTCCCAACATGCGCGAGTAATTCTCCGCTTGTTACTCCACTTGTTAGGGTTCGTAGGATTAGGGTAGGTTAATGGATGATGAAAATACCTAAACTCTTTTTACCTCCTATAAAGTTTATAAACTTTACCAAAAGAATCATTAACATCCTAATCGGGCGCGCTACCAATTTATTGTTAGTCTCGACTACGATTAGAGATTAGATTAATGATTGTTTTGGTAAAGGCTAGATATGAACGGAGTTCCATGTCGAGATAGGGGTTAAGAGTGGGAACCTTTTTTCCTCCAGAAACCCTAATCTACATGCATCACTGTTGTTCTGGTTTTAAATCTATTAAAGGATAAAAAGAGTAATCTTTAATTAATCATCCATAACTACTAAATCCTAATGAACCCTACAAGCCCCCTTCTTATATAAACTTACATCCGTAGTTAATCTAGATCTATATTTTGCATCCGTGTTTAACGTAGATCTAGATCCTACAACCATTCTACAATATTCTTTATCCCTCATCTCTTTTTCAACACATCTAAAGTAAGAGAAAAAGATTCAACGTTTCCCAGAGGACAACCCGTACTCATCTCGGTCTAGCTACGCGCGACACCGTTATTGATTGCGGTTAATTACTATACACTACATTTAAATCTAGATCAATCAAATGTCGCCGTTGCCGGGGATACATGCGTAATTTTTTTATTCTTACTATTTGTGTTGAATTCATATCCGATCTATATTATAATTAAAACAAAACTGCAAATCATATATTTAACGAAGTGTGTGAATTTTTGCAAGGAGATCTGGAGTCACGGACTTGAGGAGACAGAGACATTCATTGAGATCCAGAGGAGTACAGAAGGCCACAGAAAACAATTTATCGACTGATCCACCTTTCCTGCGGCGGATCCACGGCAGATAGCCCATATTCGCAGCGGAAGCGCGACCAGTTAGAGGATCTAGGGCTCCAAATTTCTCTGGTAAGATTCTAACATCTTTCTCTCTCCTCTGAAATCAAATAAAATCTCTTTTCTGCAGGATTCTTTGCAAAATATCGCCGCTCAAAAATCTTTTTGCAAAGTTTTGTGATTGGTTTTGTTTTGCATATTTTAATACGGACTTTAAGGGGCAAAGACCAAATCCAGATTAGGTGGGGATTTCATCACCCTTCCTAAGCCCCACAAATCACAAACCGAGCATCTACATCAACCCTGCATTAATTTAAAAAATATGTAGACCGGACTCTAAGGACTGTCGCGCTCAATAAGGACAGAGGAAGGTCGTGGGTAATCTATCGCTTATCCACATTACTTTTGTGGTGTCTAGGCAAGTGTGTCTAAGGCAAGTGGTTACTTAATTAGGATTACTACTTACGTAGTGGACAACCTCCCACTTACCTGGCATTTACCTGGCCATAAGGGTAGTAAAGAGGTGGTAGAGGATTGATTCTGCGGCTTGTCCTTTGGAAGTCTAGGAGCGGTCTAGAGACTTGACCTAGGTAACCTTAGTTCTAGGATTGTTTGTGCATTATCGAGTGATTTGTCTTAAGTCCCACTTTTTCAAAACAGACCAATTTTAAATCACACATACACTGCCACTTGCACTAAACCCGCTTAGTGCATGCTTGGCTGGACACGGGATTCTAGTTCCCGTCTTGTCCGCGTTCCTGCTATCGACGCCGAAGTCGGTACTTCTTCATCTTCTTTCCCCCACCACCCACCACGGCCGAGATGGACGGTACTCCATCAAATTATAACATCACGCTTCCACCGCCCGTAGGTGTGCAGAATCCATCGCGCATCTCTCTCCAAGAAAGATGCTATCATATCCGTGGTCCCCTTCCTACTTGTCTATCCATTCCACCAGCTAACGGGGATAATTTTGAAATTAAACCCCACTACATCAATCTGTTGCCCAAATTTAACGGGCTTGAGTCGGAAGACGCGTACGTTTTCATCACTAAATTCGAAAACGTATGTGCAATGATGGGTACTTCACAATTGACTGTGGATGCTATGCGCTTGCGTCTTCTCCCATTCACTCTGTGCGATTTGGCTGAAAAATGGCTTTATAATACTGTCGCACACTCTATCACTAACTGGGATGAATTCGTAATAGCATTTCTTAAGAAGTTTTACCCAAACCCTAAGACCGCCCGTGTTAGGAGCGAGATCAACCAGTTTACCCAGCTTCCCAATGAACCATTTTGGAAGTGCTTTGAACGTTTCACGGATCTGCTTATCCAATGTCCTCATCATGGAATCAATAGATGGGATTTGTGCCAAATTATATATGAGGGCATTAATCCAGCGACAAAGCAGATGCTTGAAACAATGTGTCAATACAATTTCATGTCTAAAGATGACGGTGAAGCATGGAAATATCTGGAAGACCTCGCTGAAAAAACTTTGCAGTGGGAAAGCGTAAGACCACCTTCATCTAGGGGTATTCATCAGCTTGATGTTTCCATCGCAGTAAAAGCCGAAATGGCAGCGATGCAGAAGAACTCGACGCTATTGAGAACAAATTTTCATTAGCTTCCCTAAACCAGGTTACGCTTCCTAAAACCGTGTGTGGTTACTGTTCAGATCCTTCACACTTGACGGAAGAATATCCTATGAATGCATCGTTTCAAGGTCACGAGCAAACTAATGCTGCTTTTCAGCAGGGACCTAGAAACGATCCTTATTCTTCAACGTACAATCAAGAATGGAGGAATCATCCAAACTTTGCTTGGAACCAAAACCAACAAAGCAATTATCAAAGACCTCCTCCACAGCAACCACAACCACAAAGTCAGCAACCCTTTCAGTCACAAAATTTTCAAAATCCGGCCAACACTTCTGCACCGCAATTGGCCGGTACTGATACATCTTCACTCGCACAAACTTTGGATTTGTTTATGAAACATTCCATTCAAATGTCGGCTGATATGAAGTCTTCTATTGATACCCTAATGAAAGACTCCACCTCCCACGGTGAGAGTATTAAATCAATAGAAAACCAAATTGCACAGTTGAACGCCGCAATGAGTGCGAGAGAGAAAGGGAAACTCCCATCTCAACCCATACCTAATCCTGGCCACTCACAAAGTTATAATGTGAGTGTCGTTACTACGTTGAGATCGGGAAAAGTGCTGAAAAACCGAGTGGGTGAGAATTATGATGATGTTAGTGACACCAATGATACCCCAGCTTCTTCTTCTTCCCCTAATTCGTCTAGTCTCCCACCTTCATCCGAGCCTATTCTCCATTTTCCCCACCCCTCGAACCTTTCGCCCATTTCCTCGAATCTACCTAAAACGATCCCCACTCCAATTCTGGGATCCACTCCATCCCCACAATCCTCTCCAATGTTGGACCAAACCCTTAATTATAAAGCACCTTATCCAAACAGGTTAAGGGGCAACAGACCAAGTCCACAAATGGAGAAGATTGTGGAAATTTATAAGCAAGTTAACATAAACATTCCTCTCCTAGATGCTATTCAACAAGTTCCGTCATATGCGAAAATCCTAAAGGACTTGTGTACTAGGAAGAGAAAAGTTCAAGTACCTAAAAAGGTTTTCCTTGCGAGTAACGTGAGCACTGCTTTTACACAACAACTACCCAAGAAACGAAAGGACCCCGGAAGTCCTACAATTTCTATTTCTATTAGGGGTAAAAATATCAATCGTGCTCTACTCGATTTAGGTGCTAGTGTTAACTTGCTTCCGTATTCTGTGTATGAGCAATTAGGGATCGGAGAGTTAAAACCGGCGCATTGCACTCTTCAGATGGCCGATCGATCTATCACCCAACCTAGGGATGAGCTAGAGGATATGTTAATCAAAGTCGGGGAATTCATATTTCCTGTGGACTTTATTGTTTTAGATACATAGTCTGTGGCAAAGCCACGCAATCAAATCCCGGTGATACTCGGTTGACCCTTCCTAGCAACTTCTAACGCAGTAATCAATTGTAGAAACGGCTCTATGACCCTATCCTTTGGAAAGAAGTCAATTGAGCTTAACATTTACAAGTTGGGAAGTGAACCCTCTGAACCCTATGCTCATGTGTGTTCTGTCGAATTAATGGATGTCGACAGCAGCAAATTTGATCAATCTCATGATACTGACTCTTTTCATATGTTGTTGTTTGACCCAACCATGTATTATACATACACGGACTCTTCCACCGAGTTGTCCGGGTCAACATCTAACGCTGATGAGGAACTTTTTATAGAGTCTGACGATCACCCTGTTTTTCCTGATGAAATTATTCTTCGGGGTATCGATGAAAGCTTTAAGGAAATTTTCGCTGATGAACTCGCATTTTTAAAAGATACGGGTGTTGAGATGAATCAACTCCAAGATAAAGAAATTGAACCTCCACCCCTTCTTCTGGACAATCATGATAATGCGAGTAATCCATCATTACTATCACTATGTCGTCTCTCCAAATTGAGACGCAATCATTTTCCATTACACCTCTTATCACCTCCCCACTTCTTCACGTCGAAAGGTGACATGTTCTTCTACCAACCTTGGTGCTTCATCGATAAAATTTTTGAATGGTTGGTGTTGACCTTCGGTCTTTGCAAAGCTTGGCATTGACCAATAATCTTGACCCCCTCGTGTGATTTTAAAAGATTAACATTGTTTAACTCAAGTTTGGGGGTATATTTTGGCTCTTGAAAGAAAATGATTTTTACAAAATTGTGAGCCAAAAATAAGTTTGGGGGAGGATTTCACTTTCATTATTTCTTTTCACCTTTTTCCTCCCAAGTCTATAGGTTTTTTGAGCTTAACGGATGGCATCAGTGTCCTCACTGATGTAAACAGGTTTGGGGGAGGTTTGTGCTTATTTACACATCAATTTGCATCATATTTTGCATAAGCACAACATTTTCAAAAAAAAAAATTTAATTTTCTTCTATAACAAAAGAGTAGAAAGTGAAAAATTACATCCAAAAGATAGGAATAGTTTAAGAAAACCAAGAAAATTAGAAGTTTTCTTAAACGAACTGGTAATACGTAGTTATGAGCTGTTGTCCCAAGAGTTAGTAAGATGAAGGAAGTCACTAATCTGAGGATAAAAATAAGTCTGAAAAATAGTTTCTATTCTGGAAGCCAAACATTTGAATGTTGATACCCTACTATATGCACTTATACACGTCTTGAAACTCGGGATAGTAGAGGATACCTTGAAATGCTCTTGTCTAAAAGCCAACGTATGAAGGAAATAAAAAATGAATAAAATATAAAATGGTGAAGAAAAAAATGAACACTGGTTTTGTTATCGCCAAGGCAGCAATAAAAAAAATATAGCGGGTGTGCTTCATCACCTGGTGCCTTAGACCAACTGGTCTGGGAGTCACTGCTAAGTCTTAGGAGGTGCAAGACGAGGAAAACACCTAATAAGCAAGAACATGAGTAATCGGTTGGTTAGTACCTCAAGAAGTATTAACGGTCGCATGAAAATGTGGGAGCAAATCTAAATATTCATCAAATTAAAAAGTACTGAGGCAGATGGATAAGAGTATGATAGCTTGAATTGAATTCTCCAGGTGTAGGGATGTTCTTTACACACACGTAGGGTTATATGATCGTTGTTTGGAAGAAAGGTAGGAATGAGGAATAAAGACGATGTTTTATTGAGGGATGACGTGATTTCCAACATCTTTTCATGACTATTAAGATAAGGCTCATGACAACTGAAAAGCTAGTGTAGTTGGAAACTCTAAATTTTCAAAGTATTTCTTTTATGGTTCTTATCTTTATATGTAAATTTCACCATCTCTCTTTTATTATAGGATTTTGTGGGTGTAATCCGCTGAAAACCCTCAGGAGACAACACTCCACCTACTAGGGACACCTAGAGATTTAACGGCTTGTTGCACGTGCTCAGTGCAATCGTGTTTGCCTACGAATGTGTGCTTAGTTTTCTCCTTTCTTTTCTCCTTCTCTTGAATAAACTAGTTTGCTTGGGACGATCAAAGATAAGTTTGGGGGTATTTGTTCAGTTGATAAAACTGCACATTTGTTATTACATTTTTCCTACTATTTCTATACTAGAAAAGGTGTTTATCATAATATATGATACATATGAGGGTTTATCTGTAAAAATACTATTTTTCATGTGTTGATATATTAAAATTAACATTTGGTAGGAAAATGTATGCAAAAATATCATTGACCAAATCTTAATGGTGAAATTAATATCTCAATAAAACAAAACTCCACTAATATTATTTGTTGAGATTGTGCAGAATTTTTCAGGGCTAAAAATCAAGGGAATCAAAGTTGTTAAGAGCAAACCTGCCTAATTAAGAGAGCAAACTAAGAAATCAATTCTGGCAGAAACAAAGAAAAGATTTCTAATTTCCAGAGGTTCCAGAGATCGCCACGTGTCATAAGGAGAAAAGCCCAAAAGAGAAAATCAAAAGATCCCTCTACTTGGCCACGGATCCGTGGCCAAACCCCCCTCTTGGCCGCAGATCCGGCTCGTGCCAGATGGCTTAGAAGCTATGATTTCTTCTGTTAAATCTTAACTGTTGGTTTCCAAATTTGGAAGCTAGGGTTCTGGCTTTTGGAGTATAAATAAGGACCGAGAGCCTCTTGGAAAAATCATCAAGTCGACGAGATCACGAAGTCCAAGACGGCTCACGCATCCAGGCTGATCATCAACGGTTCATCTACATCCTTAGAAGAGATCGAGAAGCAAACTAGTATTTGTAATCATTTTCTATGGAAACAAAGTGTAATGTTTGTTGATTAATAAAGGTAGTTCTTTTTCTTATTCTATTTCTTTGTAGTTTCATTATGAATTCTCTCTCCATCTCTTTTTCTCCCAACTTGCGCGAGTAATTCTCCGCTTGTTAGGGTTCGTAGGATTAGGGTAGGTTAATGGATGATGAAAATACCTAAACTCTTTTTACGTCCTATAAAGTTTATAAACTTTACCAAAAGAATCATTAACATCCTAATCGGGCACGCTACCAATTTATTGTTAGTCTCCACCGCGATTAGAGATTAGATTAATGATTGTTTTGGTAAAGGCTAGATATGAACGGAGTTCCATGTCGAGATAGGGGTTAAGAGTGGGAACCCTTTTCCCTCCAGAAACCCTAATCTACATGCATCACTGTCGTTCTAGTTTTAAATCTATTAAAGGATAAAAAGAGTAATTTTTAATTAATCATCCATAACTACTAAATCCTAATGAACCCTACAAGCCCCCTTCTTATATAAACTTACATCCGTGGTTAATCTAGATCTATATTTTGCATCCGTGTTTAACGTAGATCTAGATCCTACAACCATTCTACAATATTCTTTATCCCTCTTCCCTTTTTCAACACATCTAACGTGAGAGTAAAAGATTCTACGTTTCCCATAGGACGACCCGTACTCATCTCGGTCTAGCTACGCACGACACCGTTATTGATTGCGGTTAATTACTATACAGTACATTTAAATCTAGATCAATCGGTATAATTAGAGCCATGCATATTTTCAAAACTAACGAATCGTTGTGCATTTTTAAATGACAAGCTCAAGAGACGCTACGGATTTTCAAATGGTATCTTTTTCTCAAAAACACTGTAGCCCCTATTTTTCTAAAAACAACGATTCATACTATTTTAAATTATAACTGTATGCCTCATATGTAGCTATGTATTTTATACTGTTGCGTTTACAGTTTCCTTTTTCTACTATGCTCGTATTATTCTCATTTTTTTGCGGTATACATATCACGTTCTTTCCTTATCTTGCATGACATCGTCTGCTAGGACACACGCACCATTACCGATGATGCGCATGTTGCACATACACATACTCACCGGCTCACACACTCATCATCGGTAATTCCTATGCCACGTACACATTAGAAATCATTACTTCACCATATAATCCAGTAACCTATAACTTTTTAGTTATTGTTTAGTACCCATACCTCATTTACTAGATCAGTTATCGTATTTTCTTACTTAGTTAGATACACGCTCATATGAACACACTGGTTATGCATTACGGATTTTTTCTGTGATGTACTCATTGTTTTATTATTGGTTTATGCTTATGAGATTCGGTTTTCATGAGATTTCTGGATTTGAGAAACCGCAGATACATTTTGAAAACTTATGATTGTTTTAAAAACGTGGTTTCTCTTGATATGATGTGTGGTGTCCACCATGAGTTTTCTCGGTTATGAGTTATGTGTATACCCGATTTGAGGAGAGAGGAGGCATCGTCTGCGGGTACATGGTGGACCCGGTACAATACCCCGGGATAATAAGATCGTATAAAGAAACGTTAAGCCCGGCAGGGGAGCACTACCGACCGGTGATAGTAATGGGCTTGGTGGATATCCGGGGGATACCGACCAGAGTCATGTGATCAGATGGATTTGAGGGCCGATCCGATAAGACGACGCCCGAGATATGAGGATTTACGTGTCGATATTGGACATGGGTTTTATGATGTTTTCAAGTGTCGATATTGGGCACTCATGTTTTTTTATGATGATTTGGTGTGTTGTTGATGGACACACGTTGGATGATACACCTATACACACATATATGATACATAAGACATGGTACCGTATTATGACATGGGCACGATTATATTAGTATTATTTTACTTATGTTTACTCTATCATCCTTATTACCACTCGATATTATTATTATTATATTACTGTATGACCTAGGAGATCGTCATACATTCGATTTCTACCTGGTGATGTCTTCTACTCACGAGTTGGTAACTCACCCCCGTTGTGCCACAGTTTTCTTGCAGGATCGACCACTCGGATTCAGTAGCGGCTTGCTGGCACATTGCTCTTTTCTGGGTGATTTGCATTGGTAGGTGGGTTACAGTACAGAGCGTAACCACCGCTGTATATTCTTTATTCATTTGTGTCTAGTTAAAAGCTCCATCAACCAGATTATGTATATTTGGTAGCCGTAGAGACCGGTTTGTATATTCTTTGTATCTCGAGTCGAGACTTGTATATATTCTTATATTGGATTTGATAATGTTTCGGTTTTCTTTATTTTCTTTTTGTGTTGATCTTCGCCTTGGGTGTCGTATATTTGTATTCGTGTGGTTGTTTCCGCCAATTGGCGAAGAGCTAGCTCCCACTTGGGGATGCTTATACTATTGTTGTTATGTTTTGTTTTTAGATCAAAATTTACAAAGGAGGTGCTGATCAAATTTCAAATGACGAAAATGTTTTCAACTATAGTACACAACCGACTTGTATTTTCATATAACATTACTTTTTCATCTAAAGAAAGAACATGATTTCATTATACCTTTATTTCAAAACTCCACCTCCACTATTTTCCTAAAAAGGTTTAGATTTTTGGGCTTTCGGATTACTTGGGTTACAGTAGGGTCCTATAGACTTTACGTGATTCAAGTGTCAGTCACGTTCCAATTCTGGGTCGTGACAGTCAAGAAATTTGACTTCATCAAGAACGAGGATGGGCTGTGTATATATAAGAAGATTGTAGGAAGAACTGTCATATTCTTAGTTTTATATGTGGATAACATTCTCTTGATAGGAAATGATATTCTTATGCTACAATCGATCAAGCTGTTCTTGTCACAAAGGTTCTCCATGAAAGACCTGGGTGATACCTCCTATATTTTGGGGATTAAGATCTACATAGATAGATCCAAGAGATTGTTGAGATTTTCACCGTCTAGGTATATAGAGGCTATACTAAAGAGATTTAGTATGGAAGATTCCAAACGCGGTAATATACCCACTTTTCACGAAATCACCCTCTCCAAAGAGATGTCTCCCAAGACTAATGAGGTGAGGGCTTGCATTAGCATTATACTCTACATTTCGGCGGTAGGATCTATAATCTATGCGATGCTATGTACCAGACCAGATGTAACTTACACGCTTAGCGTGGTGAGTCGGTATCAGTCAAACCCAAGGGAGAACTAATGGACAGCAGTAAAGAACATTCTTAAGTACCTGAGAAGGACTAAGGAATTGTTCTAGGTGTACAGTAATGGAAACCTCCAGGTGTAGTCATTTACCGACTCAAGCTTCCAAAGTGACAAGAACGACAACAAGTCTGTCTCGGGTTTTGTGTTTACCTTCAACGGAGGGGCGATCTGTTGGAAAAACTCCAAACAAGACACCGTCGTAGACTCGATGAAGGAGGTTGAATACATTGCTGCCAATGATGCCGCAAAAGAAGCGGTCTAGATGAAGAAGTTCATTACTGAACTTGAGGTGGTTCCATCCATTGTTGATTCAATACCATTGTATTGCGACAATAATGGGGCTATGGCTTTGGCGAAGGAACCATGGTCCTGTCAGAAATCCAGACACATCTTGAGATGATATCACCTGATCAGGGAGATCGTAGATCGCCAAAAGATTGAGGTTCGGAAAGTAGACACAAAATAGAACATGGTGGATCCATTCACCAAAGCCCTCTCTCAAGCATAGTTCGAAAGACTATTTAAGATATTGGGTATGCGATATGCCAACAACCGGCCCTAGTGCAGACGTTGGGTACTTGATACGCCAATATATGGCCTTAGTGCAAGTGGATGATTGTTGGATATGTATGCCCTGTTGGAGATAGTGCCCTCAAAGTAAATTATTGGATCGCAGGTACGTGATTGCAATGATTGAGGAAGGACCTATACCGATATGACAGTCTTGCTCGAGATGATAGTATGCTATCTGGTTTGTCTTTGTATCATCGTACACATGCTTTAGTTCGCTATTGCATATTGATAGAGCCCATAGGATTCTTGCTTGACTACCAGCAGTATGATGGCGATCATATACGTGGGAGCTGGGGTCTGTAAGCACATCCTTATAGTGTCCCTAGTCGTGGGAGTTTCGAGACAGGGCATCGATACTCCAGAGTAGACTAGTGTATACAGTCGAGACCCCGACGAGGGGCGATGGCCGGTCTCACAAGACATTGGTATCAGTAGGATCACCTAAGATGTATACAAGTGCTCATTAGGTTATGAGTACACCGGACAGGACTCGCCGGGAACATGCTAGTTGGTTTTATACATATCGTCGGATAGCAGTTCCCTGGTGACATGTGTACAGGTTAGTTCATCGACCTGAGGTCGTCATTTGTCTCATGTGAATTCCCACTGTGCTTTGATTTCTACCCTACCACGGCTCAAAGGAGTCGTGCAAACAGGTCTTTTTTGGGTACAGTCCCGAGCCACATGGAGGCAAGTGAGCGGATCGGCAGCGGATTCGTCTCTCCCGGTATTGGGGGTGAGATAGCGCTGTGTCTAGGAGAGCCATTACACAAAGCCCTCGGCCGAGGCAGGAGATTTACTGGTAGGTACTCCAGTAGTATCTTAGGGTGTTCTGGGCCACTCTCTGACACGACTTATACCTCTATTAGGGGTCTGACGTTACCAGCCCCTAGGCCGATATGCGATACTCATAGACGAATGGACCGGACTGTATGTATATTGTCACTGTTAGCTCAGTAGGGTTTATGGATGAGTTCGCTCGTCAGCTTCCCTTCCAATCAATACATCGCAACCGTTACGTACAGCTTGTACCTCTGACGTGCTAGTGGTTATACCCAGTTCCAGTGTGTTGATGAGTCATTAGAGTCCCCCACAGACACTTTCCCAAGTTCGGGCAAAACATTGTATAGGCCGCATGGTTTTATAGCAAGGTTCGGAAAATGCACGTGCGTTTTCGCACGTGTCATTTTTCGGGCAGATAATACTGGTAGGTTTTGGTTTAAGCCGAATCCCAGTATTATACTGTGTAGATATAATATCTTTGTCTCAGTTGCATTTGTATTCGGTTGTAATACAAATGCGGGTATGTTTATACTGTTACGGGGTTATCCTGAAATTCGTTTCAGGATCACTTCTGGAAGTTGCCAGTTTCCAGTTTTCTATCACCCGTATTTGACATTCGGTTAAATGCGGATTTATCTTTTCTTCTTGAGGGTGAGTCATGAGGTGAGTCATTAGTGGAAGCTTCTTATTTTGGTAACTAGATTAGTGAGTCGCCATTTTGCATTAATTGAATGATGAGGTGTAATTAGTGAGTCACCTTTTCATTTATGTTTTTTTGTTCTTGCTTAGATATTTCCTCTTGATCTTTTGTGAGAAGCTTTTCTAATGGTCACCACTTGCTCCTACACTCACCTCCCTCCTTCTATATATTTGGCCGGCCACCTCTTGGTGGTGAGCATGGTTGTTGATTGGAAAAAAGATATAAGTTTTGGTGCATAGAAATTAGATGTGATCAGTTTCTCTTTTCACTCGATCCAAAAGGCAACTTCATTAACCGTTCGTCCATCTCCTTGGACGTAACGAGACAAAGTGTTCTACTCATTCTCTACATCATTCTTGGTCATCTCTTTTATCAAACTTGATGATCGAGTTGCCCCGGTTCAGAGGCGGGAGCCCGTTTAAAGATCCGTCGACGTGGTGCCACCTGGACGACGAGACTGGAGATTCAGGAGATCGGAGCAGCCGCAACAAAGCGTGGGATGATGGTTGAAGACCGGAGGACTCGGATCGTTCGGTATAACATTTCTACCCACTTTGTAGTTTGTTAGTTTAGCTTTAATGGCAGATCCGGGTTATAGTACGCGATAGCGCCAGTTGTAAAAGTTTTTGTTCCGCATTTGGCGTCTGTTAGACGGCCGGGACGCTACCGTGGACTTACAGTGGTAACAGAGCATCACCATTAAGCTCTACTAACTTGTGCTAACGCGTTTAAAACATCGATCGAACGGATTTTCGCAAAACTACAATTTTCTGTTCAAAGTTTCTGTCGATTTTTAATCTGGTCTAAAAATTATTTTACATATCATAGAAAACTAAACAGGCAATTCTAAGCAAACTGGTGAAATTTAGTCACGTGATCCCACAGAACGGCCGCGGATCCGCGGCCGAAACCAGGGTTTGGCCGCTGATCCGCCGCGCTTTTGTGGGAACAGTGCGCCAAATTTTTCCAGTGAGTTTTCCATGAGAAATTGTGGTTTTTGGTATATATCTTTTGGGCCAAAATTTTGTTACTGTACACCAGATGTACGTGGGGCCCACTTCGGGAAATTTTGTCGATCGAAATTTAAACGTGTTAGTTTACAGTACTTATATTATATCTCCGACCGGGAATGTCATTTGAGCGGTAAATTGCGTCTAATTTCTATAGTCCTTTTAGACGGATTTGCGAACGTGACATTCGCGTTGATGTTCTGTGTTGAGCTGTGATGTTGCGGATATGTCGTGGTGGATAGCAGGGTGCAATGATAGTGCAGTTTGAATTTATTTATACATTTGATATTGCGGGGCGAGCGTCCAACATGTGGACTGCCGTCACTGCCTGTTGTATAATATTCTTTTGGGGCACGACCGGGCAGAGGTCGATGTACCCATTGTACATATTTTTATTTCTGTACTAGGTTTATCCCGCGAAGGAGTGCATGGATAGCCGGGTTCTGGAGGGCAACGGGTCCGTATCTCATGGCTTTGAGAGGCAAAGGGACCTCACTCTAGAATTGGCAGACTATTCGCCGCACTCGTAGGGGGTACAGGTTGACCCAAGGAGGGGTGCTCAATTTACCGAATTCCGTGAAGTGCCGGGTGTTCCATTCACTATATTGTGGGGACTACCTCGCTTCAGGTTTTAGCGGGTAACTTGCCGCACCCGTAGGGGTCTAGGTTTCATTGCAGAGGCTATCCACACGACCAGGGGAACGTCGGTTTTCAGCAGCGGCTCTGTGAAACCCGGGGATCCCAGATTATCTGTATGGTTCTGTGATGCTTATTAATTTTCTGTAATGTTGCATATTATCACGCCTGGAGCGATTATTGTATATTGGTATATATACTATTAGATGTTGTATATGTTTTACACCCGCGCTAGTCCAGCCCCCGCTCTGTCGTTAGTTAAGTAACCTAACGGGTGATGACGGGACCCAGTGACGAATGCGGATGGCACATACGTACATTTTATTTTCGTTCTTTTCTGGTGTGATTGATTGATGGGACTGCATTGATTCTTATCAATGCAAGGATAAAACAAACCTATATTTGATGTTGTTGGAACAAATTTTAAAAGGAGTTATTACAAAGACGTTTCTATTTGTTTTGCATAGTGATATTCAGTTTAGAATATCCTGCACCTCATTCGACGAGGCAAGGGCCGAGATCCCTTCACCGGGAGTGACCCCTTGGGCAGAAGTCTGCGTCAGGGTAATAACTTTAATATAGTCGATTACAAGTTGCATTGCATCGCGGTATTCAGTTGGAATATCCTGCACCTCATTCCACGAGGAAAGAGCCGAGATCCCTTCACCGGGAGTGACCTTTTTAGCAAAAGTTTTTCGCCACTATATTTTTATAAAAAGCTATCAGTTTCCTTCAACGAGATCAAGTTCATTACGTTAAAGGTTTTTCGCCAAAAACCATCCGTAGCCCTCCGTCATTTCTTTTGGGTATTCAGTAGTATTCAAGCTATGCATTTGACCAACGCCAGGGCATAGTGTTTGGTAGTTGCTGGGTATTTCATTTGTTGCATAGATAGATGAGTTGGTTTGGGACAGTCGTTCTGCCATTTGGCCAACGTCAGGGGCATGTGCGGGTGGGTTCAAATTGACCTGGACAGTGACGGGTAGAACTTGGCATGTGACATATGACATTTTGACCAACGCCAAAGTTATAAGAGCATGGGGCAAAAATCATATCGGAAGTTTCAAACATACAGGAAACTTGCCAGGCATGCGCATACCTTCTGGAGTGTGATAACTTGAGTGGCTTCCATCAAGTTATCATGCGATGATAGTTGGATCCCGATTCTCACTGATGAGTTGGTTTACTCTTGGGGTGATCCCGACTAATTCTTCTTTCAGGTTTGGAGAAGAATTTGAGATTATAATGGGAGGTTTCCTGATTAGATAAAGTGATAACCATTCTGATCTAGGTTAGAGTGCACGCAGAGTGTTTCTTTTCTCTCTCTCTCTTTGGCAGCGACCTTTGACCGACCCTAGACTATGAATCAGTGACCATGTTGACCGAACCTTCTTAAAATACTGGTTTATGGATTGTCCGAGTTGCATAAGTCATTGTCTCTCCTTCTTTTACCCTTTGTATTTCTCAGAACACCCCGTATTACTACTGACATCCACTTCCGTTGGATAGATCCATCGTATGGTTATATACGAACTCGAAGGGACTTCTTCCAGGATGGATCCAGGTTTAGGAGAAATAGAATTAGTTTATTCCGCTGTCTTTTATTATCACCTTCTCTCAGGTTGCGAGGGCTCCTTAGTTTAGGAGAGTACACCTTTACGCTTATTGTATAGTCTTATTCCAAACCATAGGCTGGTGCCGAAAGGTAGGGAATGAAGAAAACCAATTAGCCTAAGTAGGGTGTACAGAAGGTAATAACTAAAGACAAAATAAAGAGATTAGAAACAGGGCAAAGTAAATTGCGACAGTAATCATTCATGACCAAACCACGTACTTCATCGCCACTCCTATTTCCCCTTTGCTTTTTTCCCAGTTCGGGAGAAATAGAATAAGGTATTATTCAGTTGTCTTTTATCATCACCTTCTCTCAAGTTGCGAGTACTCCTAGGATTAGGAGAGTACACCTATTATGCTTACTGGATAGTCTTCTTCCAAACCATAGGCTGGTGCCGAACGGTTGGGAAGGAAGAAAACTATTTAGCCTAACGATGGTGTACAGAAGGTAATGACTAAAGACAAATAAAGGGATTTGGAGATATGGCAATGAAATATACGGTTAAAGTCATGAATTGGATTATGGAAGAGGCATTACTAGAAATACCAGGATACCCCTACGAAACATTTTCTTGTTTCAGTGCATTGTTAATAAAAAAACTGATTTCCCAATTAGATACTTACTCCAGGGTATGTATTTACCCGGTTTCATTCTCATATCTTTATGGTTTTACAGATGATGAGTAGGAGTAAGTTATTGGGAATTAAGTGATCATCCTCATTATATCGGAATTCATTGTAATTGGTGATATTTGAGGAAATCGCCAGGGTACAGTTTTCAACCTATGATGCACAGGTTTTGAGTTATTCAACTCAGCGGACTTATACAGAGTATTGTATGTTGTCCAGTGTCCGTCAGGACAAAGGGGTAGGTCCCCGTACTATGTTCTGTTTACTTATGACTTCTCTAGTTTTTAGACAAGTGTTTCGTAGAAATACAATGTCTAAGTTTTGAGAAGTTTTAGGGTATAAGAATAAAGTAGAGAACCAGGTATCGCAAGTATCGGGATTCTTCAAAGAGATCAAAGATGTAGATTCTTGTGATAGGTATTCAAATGATAGTAATGGTTTTGAGAAACTTGTTTCACTTTCAGGTTACTCATAATTGGATGGATTCCTAAGTTGAGTAATGCTGATTAGCCTTTTTCCATTAAGTTGATATGCACTGGAGACAGCTGCATGATTTGAATCTGGTTCCAATTAAATTAGTGCCTCTATTCCTATATTATATATAGAATGGTTCATATCTTAACGATGTTAAGATACGGGGAGTTGTCCAGCTTATGCTTAAAACCAGACACTGGATAACTCAAGGCACGTTTCTGTAATGGTTGTTTGTGGGTTGACCCTGGCTTTGACGAGGGTTGACATATCTACCATCTGGAAGATCAATAGTGATATTGTTCTAGACTCGCCACAGTTTTATTAAAATGGACTTTTTCAGAAAACAGTAGTGAGAGTATGGTAGAACTGGAAGTGATTCCAGAACTGCAAACGATTACGGAAAATTTAATAGGACTTATATATTCAATCAGGTTTAACATTCCATTAGCCACTCCGCAGATATGGTGGGTAACCTCAGACACCCGAGAGGTACTCCGGTAGCCTCAAGGACGGTGACAGGGAGGTTCTTGTTTACCCAAACTTGACACTATTTTTGTTCCAGACTATGAGACCTGGCAGAAGGATAAGTATAGCGTCGTTCTAAACTAGTTTTAGAAGTACACATATATATTATTCTGCCAGAGGGTTGTCGTAGTCAGTGGGAGCAGCGGAAGCATAGTGGAAAAATAACTTATGTCTATTTATAGGCTTGAGCAAATATAGCGGAGATAAGATCATCTAATTTTGATGTAACAGTCATGTCTTTGACTTCATCAGAATAGGGGATGGATCTGTTAAGAAGGTACTAGGGTGTGATGTCCTGGTATTTGGATGACATACACAGAGTAGGAAGTAAAATTCATATACTACGATCGGCTGTACTTTGGTCGTCATACAGTTGTTTCTCCACAAAGGACATGGATATAATATAAGACATTCTGGTTACTAGATCTATGGTTTTAGATCTAGATTTGGGTAGTTTCCCAATATGGGTACTTTGACAATGTTCTAATAGTATTTTAGAATAGATGACTCCTGGCATGGTGGTGTACCTACAGGTGATGGAGTCACCCTCTCTAAAGGTGTCTTAGAGACTAAAGGAGAGAGGGATGTACATGATTGGCAGATCACTTACTTAGGCAATTGAGTCAATCATGAGATGTCAAGTACCACACCAGATGTTGTTTTTGCACTTGATGCGATAAGTTTATATTAATCCAATCCTGGAGAAACATAAGGAAGCAGTTTTAGAACATAAGTGCATGTTCTACGGATTTGATGACGGCAGCCTCCTTCGGGAGACGATTATCATTCCAGGCTTCAAATGTGACATGAATGACAGAGTGATTGTCAGAGTTATAGTTTTCCCTCTAACGAGGGACAGTATTATGGACAGGTGGTCCAAGAGGATACAGTGGGAGGCATGGTGCTGGATACTGATTAGGTTCAGTGATCAATAAAGTCTAAGAAGTTTGGATTTGGAGTTCATTTATGAACTAGGTCCCATCAGATATCCAGACATATTCTAAGACAGGTGTTACTCAATTCGGGAGATGGCTTTCTCCGCGAACTTGAGATTAAAAGATACATAGAAAGAAACATCAGGGCGGATCCACTCACTGAGGCTATTTCTCGAACACAAGACTTTTACAAACAAGCTTTGTGAAACTGATTAGTAGAGGAGTTGGATGTTCGGTATCACACGGGCTGTGAGTATGCGACATCGTAATAATTAGCCTTAAGTGCAAGTGGGAGATTGTTGGAGATAGTGCCCTCAAAGTCAATTATTGGATCGCAGGTACGTGATTGCAATGATTGAGGAAGGACCTATACCGATATGACAGTCTTGCTCGAGATGATAGTATGCTATCTGGTTTGTCTTTGTATCATCGTATACATGCTTTAGTTCTCTATTGCATATTGATAGAGCCCACAGGATTCTTGCTTGACTACCAGCAGTATGATGGCGATCATATACGTGGGAGCTGGGGTCTGTAAGCACATCCTTATAGTGTCCCTAGTCGTGGGAGTTTCGAGACAGGGCATCGATACTCCAGAGTAGACTAGTGTATACAGTCGAGACCCCGACGAGGGGCGATGGCCGGTCTCACAAGCCATTGGTATCAGTAGGATCACCTAAGATGTATACAGGTGCTCATTAGGTTATGAGTACACCGGACAGGACTCGCCGGGAACATGCTAGTTGGTATTATACATATCGTCAGATAGCAGTTCCCTGGTGACATGTGTACAGGTTAGTTCATCGACCTGAGGTCGTCATTTGTCTCATGTGAATTCCCACTGTGCTTTGATTTCTACCCTACCACGGCTCAAAGGAGTCGTGCAAACAGGTCTTTTTTGGGTACAGTCCCGAGCCACATGGAGGCAAGTGAGCGGATCGGCAGCGAATTCGTCTCTCCCGGTATTGGGGGTGAGATCACGCTGTGTCTAGGAGAGCCATTACACAAAGCCCTCGGCCGAGGCAGGAGATTTACTGGTAGGTACTCCAGTAGTATCTCAGGGTGTTCTGGGCCACTCTCTGACACGACTTATACCGCTATTGGGGGTCTGACGTTACCAGCCCCTAGGCCGATATGCGATACTCATAGACGAACGGACCAGATTGTATGTATATTGTCACTGTTAGGCTCAGTAGGGTTTATGAATGAGTTCGCTCGTCAGCTTCCCTTCCAATCAATACATAGGCAACCGTTACGTACAGCTTGTACCTCTGACGTGCTAGTGGTTATACCCAGTGCCAGTGTGTTGATGAGTCATTAGTGTCCCCCACAAACACTTTCCCAAGTTCGGGCGAAACGATGTATAGGCCGTATGGTTTTATGGCAAGGTTCGGAAAATGCACGTGCGTTTTCGCACGTGTCATTGTTCGGGCAGATAATACTGGTAGGTTTTGGTTTAAGCCGGATCCCAGTATTATACTGTGTAGATATAATATCTTTGTCTCAGTTGCATTTGTATTCGGTTGTAATACAAATACGAGTATGTTTATACTGTTACGGGGTTATCCTGAAATTCGTTTCAGGATCACTTTTGGAAGTTGCCAGTTTCCAGTTTTCTATCACCCGTATTTGACATTCGGTTAAATGCGGATTTATCTTTTCTTCTTGAGGGTGAGTCATTAGTGGAAGCTTCTTGTTTTGGTAACTAGATTAGTGAGTCACCATTTTGCATTAATTGAATGATGAGGTGTAATTAGTGAGTCACCTTTTCATTTATGTTTTTTTGTTCTTGCTTATATATTTCCTCTTGATCTTTTGTGAGAAGCTTTTCTAATGGTCACCACTTGCTCCTACACTCACCTCCCTCCTTCTATATATTTGGCCGGCCACCTCTTGGTGGTAGCATGGTTGTTGATTGGAAAAAAGATATAAGTTTTGGTGCATAGAAATTAGATGTGATCAGTTTCTCTTTTCACTCGATCCAAAAGGCAACTTCATTAACCGTTCGTCCATCGCCTTGGACGTAACGAGACAAAGTGTTCTACTCATTCTCTACATCAATCTTGGTCATCTCTTTTAGCAAACTTGATGATCGAGTTGCCTCGGTTCAGAGGCGGGAGCCCGTTTAAAGATCCGTCGACGTGGTGCCACCTGGACGACGAGACTGGAGATTCAGGAGATCGGAGCGGCCGCAACAAAGCGTGGGATGATGGTTGAAGACCGAAGGACTCGGATCGTTCGGTATAACATTTCTACCCACTTTGTAGTTTGTTAGTTTAGCTTTAATGGCAGATCCGGGTTATAGTACGCGATAGCACCAGTTGTAAAAAATTTGTTCCGCATTTGGCGTCTGTTAGACGGCCGGGGCGCTACCGTGGACTTACATGCCCTAGTGGCCATTATTATATATATATATGGTGGATGCTTGGACATATGTATGTACAGGATATTCTTACTCGATATGATAGTGTACTATTTGGTTTGTCTTTATTTTAACATGTGTATATGTTTTACTTGTTATTACGTACCGTTAATATATGTTGATAAAGCTCGTAGGATTATTGCTTGACTACCAGTACTATGATGGCGATCATACATGTAGGGGCTGGGTAGTCCATAAGCACATCCTTAAATGTCCCTAGTCGTTGGAGTATCGAGACTGTAAGTCTACGAAAGCGTCCTGGCCGTCTGTCCAAGGCCAAAATGCGGAAACAAAAACTTTTCTTTAACTAGAAACCGGCGCTACCACGGACTATAAACTCGGATCGGACCATTAACCTACTACTAGCTAACTGGCGAGACTGTAAGTCTACGGTAGCGCCCCGGCCGTCTGTCCGAGGCCAAAATGCGGAAACAAAAACTTTTCTTTAACTAGAAATCGGCGCTACCGCGGACTATAAACCCGGATCGGACCATTAACCTACTACTAGCTAACCGAAGAAAGGGTAGAGAGTTATACCGAGCGATCCTTGTCCTTCGGTCTTCGGCCGCCATCCCAAGCTCTTCGCGGCATCACTGATCTCCGGTCTCCTCGTCGGAAAGGCACCACATCACCAAGTCTTTTTACGGGCTCCCACCTCTGAACTGAGGTAACTCGGACACGAAGTTGGAAAGCCGACGTGCCCAAGATTGATGTAGACTGAGGGTAGAACGGTTTGTCTCAATGGGTTAAAGAAGTTTCCATTTTAGAGTGAAGGTGGAGGAATATGAGCTTTGAAATGGAGCTATATCATTTTGTGCAAGCAAATGAGATACAAATCCCACCCCAAAAATTTTTAGACAGCCCAAATAAATGTGTGGCCGGCCAAGCATAAGAGAAGAGAGAGAAGTGAGCACACACAAGGTGGGGTGAGCATAAGGAGAGAATAATGCAAAAGAGAAAAATGAGTGATCATTATGAAATGTCACACCAATATCCTTTTCAATCCCATATCCAACAAGCAAGTAATGATGAACCAATGGAGTCAACCTCAATCTAGAACCATCATGAAGCAACCACTTACAAAAACACCCTCCACTTTGCTAATTTGCATATTTGCAAACAAGACCCTCCCATCAAAGGAATTTCAGCCAAGAAGGAACAAAGGAAAAATGGCCGAAACGGAATGCAAACTGGCAACTTCAAAAAGCGATCTGGTAACAAATTACAGGATAACCCCGCGACTGTATATACATACCCTCATTTGTATTCCGACCGAATACAAATGCAATGAGACAAAATCTACACTGTATAATACTAGGATCCGGCTTAAACAAAAGCCCGCTAGTATTATCCGTCCGATCATGATCCGTGCAATACCGCACGTACATGATCGAACCCTGCCATATATCCATATGGCCTCTATAGCGTTTCGCCCGAAACTTGAGAAACTGTCTGTGGGGGACTCTAAGGACTCGTCAATACTTTGGCTGTGGATTTAACCACTAGCACGTCAGAGGTATTAGCAGTATGTAACGGGCTACCAGGTATTGACCAAAAGGGAGGTCGATGAGTGAACTCATCCTGACACCCTGCTGAGCCTGTCAGTGACAATATCCGTACAGTCCGGTCCGTTCGTCTATGAGCACCGCATGGCGGGCCATAGGGGTTGGTAAAAGTCAGACCCCCAAAAGCGGTACAAGTCGTGTCGGAGTGTAGCCCAGAACACCCTGAGATACTACTGGAATACCTACCAGTGAATCTCCTGCCTTGGCCAAGGACTTCGTGTAATGGCTCTCCTAGACACAGCGCGACCTCACCCCTAATACCGGGAGAGACGAACCCCTGCAGATCCGCTCACTGCCTCCATGTGGCTCGGGACTGTACCCAACTAAAACCTGTTTGCACGACTCCTTTGAGCCATGGTAGGGTAGTAATCAAAGTACAGTGGGAACTCACACGAGACAAATGACGATCTCAGGTCGACGAACTAACCTGTACACATGTCATCAGGGAACTGCTATCTGACATCAGGTATAAAACCAACTAGCATGTTCCCGGCGAGTCCTGTCCGGTGTACTCATAACCCAATGAGCACCTGTATATATCTTAGGTGAACCAACGGACACCAGTGGCTTGTGAGACCGGCCACCGCCCGTCGTCGGGGTCTCGACTGTATACACTAGTCTACTCTGGAGTATCGATGCCCTGTCTCGAAAACTCCCACGACTAGGGACCTTTTAAGGATGTGCTTATAGACCCCATCTCCCACATATATGATCGCCATCATACTGCTGGCCGTCAAGCAAGAATCCTAAGGGCTCTATCAAAGTACAATAGTGACCTGTAAGTGTTAGTGTATATGCCCTAGAGGCCATTACTGTATCATACTAGTTTGTATATTACTTGATGGAAGCTTGGGATATTCACCTTGTATTGACAATCTTGCTCAAAATAGTAGTATGCTACTTGGTTTGTTTCTGCTTTAATGTGTGCATGTGTTTCTTATAGCATATCGCCTTTACACATTAGTAGAGCCCTTAGGATCTTTGCTTGATTACCAGCTTTGTGATGGCAGTCACACTCGTGGGGGCTGGGTAATCCACAAGCGCATCCTTATGCAGGTCCCTAGTCGTAGGACTATCGAGACAAGGCATCGATACTTCGGAGTAGACTAGCATATGCGCTTCTCATCCAATCTTGGGAGACGGTCTGTCCCACAGCCGCCAGTACGTCGTACTTAAGATAGTATGCGGGTGC
Organism: Agapanthus africanus; assembly: GCA_030015575.1. Taxonomy (NCBI): domain Eukaryota; kingdom Viridiplantae; phylum Streptophyta; class Magnoliopsida; order Asparagales; family Amaryllidaceae; genus Agapanthus; species Agapanthus africanus. The sequence continues at coordinate 265,413,926 of JASDDO010000004.1, forward strand.
TCGTTAGGTTATGAGTACACTGGACAGGACTCGTCGAGAACTGTTGGTTGGTATTATACCTATCGTCAGTTATCAGTTCCTAGGTGACATGAGTACAGCTTAGTCCGTTGACTTGACACTGTCACTTCGCCTCGAGTGTGTTCCCACTGTACTTTGATTACTACCCTACCACGGCTCAAAGGAGTCGTGCAAACAGGTAGTTTTTGGGTGCAGTCCCGAAGCACTTGGAGGCAGTGACGGTTAGAAAGGATTCGTCTCACCCGGTATTGGGGGTTGATATCGCGCTGTGTCTAGAAGAGCCATTACACAAAGTCCCTGGCCAGGGCAAGCGAGATAGACTGGTAGGTTTCCAGTGTTATCTCAGGGTGTTCTGGGCTACACTCCGACACGACTTGTACCGCTAGTAGGGGACTGACGTTTACCGCCCCCCTAAGCCCGCCATGCGATGTTCTTAGACGAACAGACCGGACTGTACGGAGACTGTCACATTCAGGCTCAGTAGGAGTTCAGATGGGTTTACCTCGTCAGTCTTCTTATCGGCATCTACCTGGGACCGTTACGTACAGCTAGTGCCGCTTGCGGTCTATGGTTAAACCCACTGCCAGCGTAGTGTCGAGTCTTTAGAGTCCTACATAGAGGGTTATTCGCCTTTAGGAAAAATGAGTAGAGGTCGCATAGTTTTGCGACAGGGTTCGTTCACATCCGCGCACTTGTGCACGTTTAGTGTCCGGTCAGCTTATACTAGCGGGCTTTGGTTTAAGCCGGATCCTAGTATATGATTTAAGATTGGTTTTATCTCATTGTATTCGTGTTCCTCGGAACGCGGATACGGGTGTCTATGCACAGTTGACTGAGGCAGAGGCAGAGGACTTTCATTAGGGTTGATGACCATTATCATTTTCTTAACCCTAATGTTTATGTGTGAAATATGATTTATTAATATTAGTTAATTATAATTGTGTATGGTTAGGGTTGTTGACCATTTGACTATGCTTGACTTGTTGACCTAGGTTGACAAGTTGACCATCATCATTTCATATGAAAGATGCTCTTTGGTTCTTGCAAAAGTATTTAATGTGAAATGTTAATTGTCATTTCATGATTAACCATCACAATTATATTTAGCTAATTATTTATTTATCATAATTCACATATATGTGAGAAGGTTGGTTTATTCTTCTCATTCTATCATTTTCATTCTCTCTCATCCTCTTCCTCTCTCTCTCTAGCTCTCCCCTCTCATGAGTTGAGAACCATTTGAGCTTGAGATAAAACCTTCAAAAATACTCTCTACTCTTTCTAAGGTCCTAGGTTTAGCACACCAAGCTTCTTAGTTACTTCTAGTTTGAGGTTGGAGCCAAAGGTAGAGGCCCTCGGGTGGATCTTTCTTCGGCAAGAGAAGGCGACAAGGAGAACCCGTTCTTTCACTCCAAGGAGCAAGAAGAGAAGGACTTGAAGACCTAGGTATAACCCCATTTCCGAGTAGCTAACTCTTTTAGCTTTGTAGTTGGTTTTTTGTTTAGCAAAGATCCCTCCTTTACATAGTCCATGTTGCCTAGTGTTGTAAAAATCCGATTTTTCATAACGTTTCCGCCTTCCCGCAAGCACCGGGATGGGCAACGTGGACTTACAGTGGTATCAGAGCCTAGCTAAACACAAACTAACTAGTTAGCAAAGTATCTAGAACTTCGATCTGAAAAAATCGCAAAACACTTTTCAAAAACCCTAAGTTTCTGCCGATTTTTATTTCTGCTTAAAAAATAATAAATCATACACTAAAAATCGGCTCAGGGTTTTTACAGAACACCCAAGAAAAACGAACCAGCGAGTCGACCAACTCACCGCAGATCCGCGGCCGAGTTGACTCGGCCGTGGGTCGTTTTTGCTGCAGTGTTCTTCTGTTGCTGTTTTGTGATTTTTGAGATGGTTTGTTTCTGCCCAGATTTTCCATAGAACATGTTAGTTTTTGGGGTGGTCACAAATCCGTATTTTGATCGAACTTCTTTACACTTTGGCTAATGGGTTATATCTGTGATGTGATATATGTATTGAACGTCTGCTAATCGCTATACGTCAATTAGTGGGGGTTATACATATCTGTGATCTGTAATGTTGATGGTTTGTGTATATGAATTCGTTGGATTATCGCGGATGAATAGCCGGGGGGTTGTGAGATGAGAGTTTTCTTATTCTTTCAATTCTTGTATTATGTAAATTGATGTAATATTATTTGTATGGACGCACAACCGGGTTGGGGTTGTAGCCGTCATTGTATAATTTCTTTTACTGTTTTTGCTCCTAGGATAGACCCAAGGTGGGGTGCACAAACTACCGGGTATCTCGAAGTGCCGAGTGGCCTACTCACGGTGTTGAGGGAGGTTGCTTCGCTTTGGGTACTTGACGGGTAGTTTACCGCACCCGTAGGGGTCTAGGGTGGGGTTTGGCTATTCATCGCGACCGTGTAATCCGCTCTTCGTTACAGGCTCGTACGAAATGTGGATTCCTGGTATATCCAATGTGTTCATCTGTGATCTGGAATGGCTATCATTACATGTGACGAATGTTTATATATATCTATATGATATTTATTTAGGCGTTGCTTATGTTTTGCATCCGCGCTAGTCCGGCCCCCGCTCTGTCGTTAGTTAAGTAACCTAACAGGTGATGACGGGACCCGGTGGCGAATGCGGATGGCATAAGCGTACGTCATATTTTCGTTGTTTTCTGCAATGGTAGGATTAATTGATGGGACGCATTAAAATTAATGCAAGAAAAAATAAACCAAGTAAAAGTCGTTGGAACACTTTCAAAACCACTCGGTTCTTTTCAAAACCAACTTTTAAATGCGAAGCTTGAACCACTCCTTTTGAAAGCTATCTCGTTCCTTCGATTATATCAAGTTCACTACGTTCACGGTTTCGCCGAAACCATTCGTAGCCCTCCGTTGTTTCACATGGATGGTCAATAAGTATTCAAGCTATGTTTGTTGGCCAAAGTCAAGGCATAGTGATTGGTAGCTATTGGGTATTCATGTGCAGCATAGATAGATGTGTTGGTTTGGGGCAGTCGTTCTACCTTGTTGGCCAAAGTCAAGGGTATGTGCGGGTGGGCTCAAATTAACCTAGAGAATGACGGGTAGAACTTGACATGTGACTTATGATTTGTTGGCCAAAGTCAAGGTCATAAGAGCATGGGGAAAAAATCCACATCGGGGGTTTCAAAAGAAACTGAAACTTGCTAGCGCTTCATACCATTTGGAGTGTGATGATTCTGGTAGGATTCCTTCAGTTTTGTCACGCGATGATATTTGGATCCCGATCCTACTGTGAGTATATGCTACTCCTCCGGAACTTTCTCACTTAACGATCAATGCTATAAACCAAGTAGGTGTCGAGAAAGGTGTTAGCGGGGCTACGCCCACAGGGAAAAGAGGTTACTTAATTAAGGAACTTCGCGAAAGCATTGGAAAACCTCCCTCGAAGTACCGACACTGGCCTGGCTGAACGGTTAAGCAAGAATTGTACGGTGAGATTGATCCCGACTAATTCTTCCTTTATGGTTTGAGGAGGGATTCGAGAGACAGTGGGAGCCATCCTGTTTAGACAAATTAAAAACTACTCTAAACTTGCAAGAGCATCATGCTAAAGTGTTTCTTCTCTCTCTCCTAATTGCAGCGACCAAATATCATGACTGGACTTAAGTTAATTCTAGATAAAAACATACTGACAGGGCTAAACTACAAAGATTGGCTCAGGAATGTCAAAATGGCAATCACTTATGACAAGTTGGGGTATCTCCTTACCACCAAAGCTCCCCCTGTCCCAGGTCCCAAAACCAGCGTCGCGGATAGGGAAATCCGTAAGACCTGGCAAATCGACTGCGCGAAGGCCAAGTGCCTCGTGCTTGCCTCTATGGACAATGAACATCAGAGGAGACATGAGAATATGGACCTCGAATCCATATTTATCCATACAAAAGAACTGTATGGAGAGCAATCCCGTATCGCCAGATACGAAGTGTCGAAGAAGCTGTTTTCGGCAAGATTGGCCGTCGGATCATCGGTAGCGGAACACGTGCTAAAGATGATTGGCTATATAGAGGAGCTCACGGACCTTGGGACCACGTTGGAGAATGAGCTCTATACGGACTTGATTCTCCAGTCCCTTCCTTCCACTTACGCCCAGTTTATCCTGAACTTCAACTTGCAAGAAAAAGAGGTTGAACTTTCAGAGCTCCTCAACATGCTGAGGAGTGCAGAGGGCACCCTACAGAAAGGAAGGGAAACATCCGCTTTGTTTGTAGGAGGATCTTCCTCTTCTAGGTCCAAGGCGAAAGCCAAGGGAAAGAAGAAGAAAACCCCCGCCAAACCAAGGGGCGGTGTTAGTAAGGTGGATACGAAGGGAAATGAAAAAGCAACAAAGGTAGCGGGAAAGCTTGTGGGGAAGGAAGAATGCTTTTATTGTCACAAGAGTGGACACTGGAAGAAAGATTGCACGGTTGGAAGGCCAGAACACAGGATCTGAAGCAAGTTGCGGCTTCAGCTTTAGGTGTGTATGTTATTGAAAACTGTCTATCAATAAACTCTACTTCCTGGGTATTGGATACCGGGTCAGGATCTCATATGTGTAATTCTTTGCAGGCATTGAGAAAGCTTAGGTTTTTGAAGGCAGGTGATATGACCCTCAGAGTTGCAAACGGAGCTAGCATGGATGCTGAGGCCGTGGGGGACTATCACCTGGGAATGTCAGATGGACATGTTTTGGTTTTACGTAATTGCTTTTTTGTACCCAATGCAACTTGTAATATCATTTCTGTATCTTTAATTTCTAAAGAAGGTTATGAATTTGCGTTTGTAAGTAATGTTGTAAACATTCACCTTAATCAAGTTCTGATTGGGTCAGGTACATTAAGCAATGGTATATACGTATTAAACCAACCACAAATTTTCAATGTCCAGAATACACACAAAAGAAAGTCTCCGAAAACAAATCAGACTTTCTTATGGCATTGTAGACTGGGTCACATCATTGAGAGAAGATTGACGAAGTTACATACAGAAGGATATTTGGATCCGTTCGAATATCAATCATATGCAACTTGTCAATCATGTCTCAAAGGAAAGATGACAAAGACTCCGTTCACTGGACACGGAGTAAGAGCGAGCGAGCTCTTGGGACTCGTACACAACGACGTGTGCGGTCCAATGTCTACGCATGCACGAAGCGGTTATTCTTACTTCATTACTTTTACGGATGACTTTTCAAGGTACGGATATGTCTTCTTAATGAAACATAAATCCGAAGCCTTTGGAAAATTCCAGGAATATAAGAATGAAGTAGAAAAACAAACAGGCAAAAGTATCAAGACACTGAGATCTGATCGAGGTGGTGAATACTTGAGTGCCGAGTTCCTGGATTACTTAAAAGAGAATGGAATTCTCTCTCAGCTTACTCCTCCATACACTCTGCAACATAACGGTGTATCGGAGAGACGGAACCACACCCTATTGGATATGGTACGTTCCATGATGAGTAACGCTGAGTTACCGCGATCATTCTGGGGATATACACTAGAATCAGCTGCATACCTTTTGAACCGGGTTCCAACTAAGACTGTGCCTACTACACCATATCAGATGTGGTGTGGGAAGAGACCCTATCTTAATCATATTAAGACATGGGGATGTCCAGCTTTTGTCAAAATGCAGCATGCGGACAAACTCGAGTCACGCTCAGTACAGTGCAAGTTTGTGGGATATCCAAAGAACTCCAAGGGATATTTCTTCTATTGCGAAGAGGAACAAAAGGTTTTTGTTTCTCGTCATGCCCACTTCTTGGAAACTCAGTTTTTGGAAAAACAGATAAGTAGTAGCGCAATAGAACTGGAAGAAATTCCAGAACCACGAGCTATTACTGAAAGCTTAGTAGAACCAGAGGGTTCGAAAGATCAGGACATTCCTGCGCCGCTCTGCAAAAGTAGTAGGCAGTCTCATCCGCCCGAGAGATACTACAGTTTTCTCATAGACGGGGATAGAGAGGATTGCATCATTGATAGTGATGAGCCGACTAGCTTCCAGCAGGCCATTCAGAGCGTTGACTCAGTAAAATGGCTGGATGCAATGCGGACCGAAATGGAGTCCATGTACACCAACAAAGTATGGACGTTGGACGTTGCTCCAGATGGGGTAAAACCCGTAGGATGCAAGTGGATCTTTAAAAGGAAGATTGGTGTAGATGGACAGGTTGAAACCTATAAAGCTAGACTTGTTGCAAAGGGTTTCCGTCAAAGACCTGGCTTGGACTACGATGAAACCTTTCCTCCAGTGGCTATGCTGAAATCCATTCGGATCCTTCTTGCCATTGCTGCCTTCCACGATTATGAGATATAGCAGATGGACGTAAAGACCGCTTTTCTAAATGGAAATTTAGAGGAGTGTGTCTATATGGACCAGCCAGAGGGTTTCATTCAGAGTGGGAGCAGCGGAAAGGTGTGCAAGTTGCTTAAGTCCATCTATGGACTAAAGCAGGCATCGCGGAGTTGGAACATCTGTTTTGATGAGACGGTCAAAGAATTTGGCTTTATCAAAAATCCAGATGAACCATGCATCTATAGTAAATTTGTAGCAAGAACTGTAGTATTCCTCGTTTTATACATGGATGACATTCTCTTGATAGGAAATGACATTCCTATGCTACAATCCATCAAAGGGTTCTTGTCACACAGGTTCTCCATGAAAGACCTGGGTGATGCCTCTTACATCCTGGGGTTCCGGATCTATCGTGACAGATCCAAGAGGATATTAGGACTTTCACGGTCCAGGTCAATCGACACCATACTGAAAAGATTCAGTATAGAAGATTCCAAGCGCGGTAATCTACCGGCTTGTCACGGAATCACCCTCTCCAAAGAGATGTCTCCCAAGACTGATTTGGAAAGGGATCGCATGTCTATTATACCCTACGCTTCTGCGGTAGGCTCTATAATGTATGCGATGTTGTGCACCAGACCAGATGTATCTTATGCACTGAGTGTGGTAAGCCGGTATCAGTCAAACCCTGGGGAGAAACACTGGATAGCGGTAAAGAACATTCTCAAGTACCTGAGAAGGACTAAGGAGATGTTCTTAGTGTATGGCGGAAAAGACCTCCAGATCGAGGCCTTTGCTGACTCCAGCTTCCAGAGTGACAAGGATGATTCCAAGTCCATGTCGGGTTATGTCTTTACCCTCTATGGAGGGGCGGTGTGTTGGAAGAGTTCAAAACAGGAAACCGTTGCTGACTCGACGATGGAAGCGGAATATATCGCTGCTGCAGATGCCGCAAAAGAAGCCGTCTGGATAAGGAAGTTCTTGACAGAACTTCAGGTGGTTCCGTCCATTGTTGATCCAGTACCTCTGTATTGCGACAACAACGGGGCTATAGCTTTAGCGAAGGAACCCAGGTCCCATCAGAAGTCCAGGCACATCTTGAGGTGGTATCACCTGATCAGGGAGATCGTGGGTCGCCAGGAGATCGAGGTTCGGAGAGTTGCTACGGAAGATAACACTGCTGATCCATTCACGAAGGCCTTACCCCAGACTCAGTTCGAGCGGCTGATCGAGATGATAGGTCTTCGATACGCCGGTTCATGGCCTTAGTGCAAGTGGGAGATTGTTAGTGTATATGCCCTAGAGGCCATTACTGTATCATACTAGTTTGTATATTACTTGATGGAAGCTTGGGATATTCACCTTGTATTGACAATCTTGCTTAAAATAGTTGTATGCTACTTAGTTTGTTTCTGCTTTAATGTGTGCATGTGTTTCTTATAGCATATCGCCTTTACACATTAGTAGAGCCCTTAGGATCTTTGCTTGATTACCAGCGTTGTGATGGTAGTCACACTCGTATGGGCTGGGTAATCCACAAGCACATCCTTATGCAGGTCCCTAGTCATAGGACTATCGAGACAGGGCATCGATACTCCGGAGTAGACTAGCGTATGCGCTTCTCATCCCAGCTTGGGAGACGGTCTGTCCCACAGCCGCCAGTACATCGTACTTGAGATAGTATGCGGGTGCTCGTTAGGTTACGAGTACACTGGACAGGACTCGTCGGGAACTGTTGGTTGGTATTATACCTATCGTCAGTTATCAGTTCCCAGGTGACATGAGTACAGCTTAGTCCGTTGACTTGACACTGTCACTTCGTCTCGAGTGTGTTCCTACTGTACTTTGATTACTACCCTACCACGGCTCAAAGGAGTCGTGCAAACAGGTAGTTTTTGGGTGCAGTCCCGAAGCACTTGGAGGCAGTGACGGTTAGACAGGATTCGTCTCTCCCGGTATTGGGGGTTGATATCGCGCTGTGTCTAGGATAGCCATTACACAAAGTCCCTGGCCAGGGCAAGCGAGATAGACTGGTAGGTTTCCAGTGTTTTCTCAGGGTGTTCTGGGCTACACTCCGACACGACTTGTACCGCTAGTAGGGGACTGATGTTTACCGCCCCCTAGGCCCGCCATGCGATGTTCTTAGACGAACAGACCGGACTGTATGGAGACTGTCATATTCAGCTCAGTAGGAGTTCAGATGGGTTTACCTCGCCAGTCTTCTTATCGGCATCTACCTGGGGACCGTTACTTACAGCTAGTGCCGCTTGCGGTCTGTTGTTAAACCCACTGCCAGCGTAGTGTCGAGTCTTTAGAGTCCCACACAGAGGGTTATTCGCCTTTAGGCAAAATGAGTAGAGGTCGCATGGTTTTGCGACAGGGTTCGTTCATATCCGCGCACTTATGCACGTTTAGTGTCCGGACAGCTTATACTAGCGGGCTTTGGTTTAAGCCGGATCCTAGTATATGATTTGGTTTTGGTTTTATCTCATTGTATTCGTGTTCCTCGGAATGCGGATACGGGTGTGTATGCACAGTTGACTGAGGAAGAGGCAGAGGACTTTCATTAGGGTTGATGACCATTGTCATTTTCTTAACCCTAATGTTTATGTGTGAAATATGATTTATTAATATTAGTTAATTATAATTATGTATGGTTAGGGTTGTTGACCATTTGACTATGCTTGACTTGTTGACCTAGGTTGACAAGTTGACCATCATCATTTCATATGAAAGATGCTCTTTGGTTCTTGCAAAAGTATTTAATGTGAAATGATAATGGTCATTTCATGATTAACCATCACAATTATCTTTAGCTAATTATTTATTTATCATAATTCACATATATGTGAGAAGTTTGGTTTATTCTTCTCATTCTATCATTTTCATTCTCTCTCATCCTCTTCCTCTCTCTCTCTAGCTCTCCCCTCTCATGAGTTGAGAACCATTTGAGCTTGAGATAAAACCTTCAAAAATACTCTCTACTCTTTCTAAGGTCCTAGGTTTAGCACACCAAGCATCTTAGTTACTTCTAGTTTGAGGTTGGAGCCAAAGGTAGAGGCCCTCGGGTGGATCTTTCTTCGGCAAGAGAAAGCGACAAGGAGAACCCGTTCTTTCACTCCAAGGAGCAAGAAGAGAAGAACTTGAAGACCTAGGTATAACCCCTTTCCGAGTAGCTAACTCTTTTAGCTTTGTAGTTAGTTTTTTGTTTAGCAAAGATCCCTCCTTTGGCTAGTCCATGTTGCCTAGTGTTGTAAAAATCCGATTTTTCATAACGTTTCCGCCTCCCCGCAATCACCGGGGTGGGCAACGTGGACTTACAGTAAGGTCACCTAAAGCAGTACACGATGATAAAGATAAACCAGATAGCATACTATCATCTTGAGTAAGACTGTCCTACCGGCATAGGTCCTCCATCAATCATTGCAATCACGTACCTGTGATCCAATAATTGACTCTGAGGGCACTATACCCAATAGAGACTGGACTTTGATGTTCTAGAGTAGACTGGTGTATATGTTTCTAGACCTCGATGATGGGCGATGGTTGGTCTCACAGCCATTGGTCTTTGGCACCCAAGATCGTATATAGGTGCACGCTTGTGGTGAGTACACTTGACGGACTTGCCGAGAACTTCTAGATGGTACTATACCTATCGTCAAATAGCTGTTCTCATGGAACATGAGTACAAGTTAGTCTTTAGACCTGAGATCGTCATTTGTCTCATATCAGTTCCCACTATACTTAGATTACTACCCTACCACGTCTCTACTGAGTCGTGTAAACAGGTTTTAGTTGGGTTCAGTCCCGAGCCACATGGAGGCAGTAAGCGATTGTTGGGGATTCGTCTATCCCGGTATAGGGAATCTATATCGCACTGTGTTCGGTTAGCCAGCACCATAAGACCTTGGCCAAAGCATTTGAGATTTACTGATAGTTAGATCAGTAGTTTCTCGAATTGGTCCTGAGTCACATCGGCACAAATTATCGGGTTATTAAGGTCTGACATTTACCACCCCTAGACCCGGTATGAAATACTCTTAGACGAAGAGACCGGATTGTATGGAGATTGTCACAGATAGGCTCAGTAGGGGTTCAGATAAGCTTGCTCGTCGGCCTTCCCTTTCGATAGATATCCGGGTAATCGTTACGTACAGCTAGTGCCGCTGACGTGGTTGTGGTTATGGATTTATCCAATAACTCACTGCCGGCGTATTGTCAAGTCTTTAGAGTCCTACATAGAGGGTTTCCTTGGTTCAGACGAAATGATGTAGTGGCCGTATTTGGATACGTGCAGGGTTCCGATTAAATACGTGTACTAGCTATACGGACTTTAATCAGGTAGATGAAAATACTAGCCGGCTTATGATTAAGACGGATTATTAAATCAAGTATTGATTTAATAATTTACATACATATTTTGATATGTATATTCTAGTATTATGTTCATTGTATTATTCTATCTCTTTGGGTATTCGTATATTGATATGAATATAGGTATTTATATACGGGAATGTATTCATGTATTTATACAAGAACACATTCTAGAAGGTGGACATCTCATTATGGATTTTCTATTTTGTTAAAAAATAGAAATGAGGTGTAAAGGTGAGGAATGAAGAAAGAATGGTAATGGAAATGATTTTGTATTTGTTTATTGTATTTGTTTATTGCATTTGTATGCATTATTCAAGCATGGTTGCAATTTTCTATTTGAAAATTGCTTTGATCAAAACCATGCAAGCCTTTTTCATTTAGCGTTGAATGATTCATTCCACCATTCTCTTTATCTCTCTCCCTTTATTGAGCTCCTCCTTCTTCTTCCTCCCTACATTCTCATGTATTGAGAATCAAGGGTGGAAGTGAGGTAGAAAAATACTAGAACTGTAAGTCGATGTGAAACACCCCACGAGTTGCGGGGAGGCGGAAATATGAAAAACGATCTTGTTCTTGAAGCATACATCGACTAACCGAAGATCTTTGCTAAACGATAATTAACAACTACCATAGAAGTTTTTAGCTACTATGTAAAGAGATTATACCTAGTGATACGTGTCCTTCGTCTTTATGATCTCTACGTCCTCCTCGGCCTCCTCCAAGTGATAGATGATCCACCCGAGAACCCTAATCCAAGCTTCACCTCAAAACTTGAGGTAACTAAGTTTCTCTAGTTGCTAATCAAAGGAACTTAGATCATATAGAGTTAGGTTATGGGATGTTTAGTCTTTTCTAATCCTTGTTCTCAACTCATGAGTGGTAGGATTAGAGCTTGAAGAAAGAGTGAGCTTGAGGAGAGAGAAGGTGAACTAGAATTATGAAAATGAAATTGTTTCTCACTTAATATATGAAGCATAATGAATAAATCAATAAATGAATAATAAAAGATTATTCATCATGCTACATAAATGTATCATGAGTGATTCACTATGTGAGTCATTAAGCATTTAATAATGCATTAATGACATAATGAATCACTCATTATGAGTCACCATATCATTTAATGACAATGCCACCTTAACCCCTCAAGTCACCATGCTTCTAGAAGCTTCCCAGAAATTACGAGAACGCCCCTCCCTTCCGTGAAAACACGGAAAAACTTTAGACTGTATAAATCCAATAACCCGATACTAGAATCTGGCTTAAACCAAAGCCGTCTAGAAAAAACTGTCCGAATGTCGTACGTGCGTTTAAACACGTATTCGTCCGAACCCTTGTCGTAAAACCGTACGACCTCTATATCGTTTCGCCTGGAGTTGGGAAAACTCTGTGTGGGACTCTAAAGACTCGACTACTACGCTGGCAGTGGGTTTAACCACAGACCGCAAGCGGCACTAGCTGTACGTAACGGTCCCCAGGTAGATGTCGATAAGAAGGACGATGAGGATACCCATCCGAACTCCTACTGAGCCTGTCCGTGACAATATCCGTGCAGTCCGGTCTGTTCGTCTAAGAGTATCGCATGTATGGTCTAGGGAGGTGGTAAACGTCAGACCCCTAATAACCGTACAAGTCGTGTCGGCATGGCTCAATTACCATCCGAGAATCTACTGATCAGTCTATCAGTAATTCTCAATCAGCCTTGGCCAGGGACTTATGGTAATGACCAACCGATCACCGTGCGATATCAACTCCCTATAACGGGAGAGACGAATCCCTAACAGTCACTCACTGCCTCCACATGGCTCGGGACTGTACCCAACTAAAATATGTTTGCACGACTCCTTTGAACCGTGGTAGGGTAGTAATCAAAGCACAGTGGGAACTCACACGAGACAAATGACGACTTTAAGTCAACGGACTATCTGCACACATGTCACCTGAGAACTGCTATCTGACGTTAGGTATAAATACCATCCAGTCAGTTCTCGGCGAGTCATGTCCGGTGTACTCACACCCAGTGAGCATCTGTATACAATCTTAGATGCACTCCACCAATGGCTGCGGGACCAATCCATCGCCCCTCCTCAGGGTCTAGATATGTATATATCAGTCTACTCCGGAGTATCGATGCCCAGTCTCGATACTCCTGCGACCAGGGACATCTAAGGATGTGCCTATTGACTATCCAGCTCCCACTAGTATGACTGCCATCACAACGCCGGTAGTCAGGCAAAACACCCTATGGGCTTTATCAATATGTATATATATATATATGAATACTACGCAAAATATATCATATGTTAAGATAAAGACAAACCAAATAGCGTACTATCATATTAAGCAAGACTGTCATGTACATACATATCCCCAGCATCCTATACAATGAAGGCATCTAGGGCATATATATCCAACAAGAACAACTCACTACATTTCTAGACATCCTAATGTAGCAAGCTAAGACCTTTAGTTGCTCCACTTAATTTTTTGTGTGGAGCTAGAGCCTTGAACCAAATAGCTCGGATAGACCATCTTCGACAAAGAGAAGACTGGCGGTCAAGCTTGATCACGGCGACTACAAGAAGCTAAGTAAAGGGATTGAAGACCGAAGAATACGGATCATTTGGTATAACCCTTCTTTCATAGTAGATAAACCTCTCTGTAGATGTCCAGTTTAAGTGTTTGGTTTATATTCTAGGCTTTTTAGTTTCTAGTTCCTCTCAATTTTCTGTTTTTCGTTCCGCATAGACAGCGGTTGTAGAGGCTAGGATGCAAGGAACTCTAACAGCACAAACATCTGCAGCTTATCATGGCAGACGTCTGATGTTATGTTTTTTCCAAAACTTTTTCTAGTTCAGACGTCTGCCTATTTGAACTTCAAACATTTGCAGTAAAGATTTTTTTTTAAAATATAGTCGTTAGGTTTTATATTCTAAAAGGCCATACGTCTGCCCTGATATTCTTCAAACGTCTGCCATGAGCGTTTTCTGTTGATTTTGATCCATAAGGTCTAGTTTTCTTTGAGGGCTATAAAAAGATTTTGTGTTGGTTTTTGAGCCTCAATCACTTAGAGATTTCAATGGCCTATATTTTAAAGTGATTTTCAAAAGAAAAATCTCATCTCTTATGAGAGTTTGGTAAAATACTCATTTTGTTATCTAAAAGCACTCTTACACACAAAATCACTCAAGTGCTTCTAGTTTGATATTCTATTATTCTTTAGTACTGGTGCTTCAATTGTAAAACACCTTTGAGAGTAATCTTGGGCTTGTATTTTGCCTTCTTTTTTCATTTAGAGAATTCTTGAGTGCAAGAGTGCCTTGTAAGAGAGAAGAGCTTGTTGAGAGAAGAAGTTCTCAAGTGTGAGTATGTGTGGTTGTATTGAGAGAGAGGCGGGAAGAGCTTGTAAAAAGTGTTGTTCGTATTGATGAACAACGTGTAGTCTTTTGAGGAGACGTGTTGGTTTGGCCTCCACTGGAAGCGGGGTTGTGGGTTGCTTATGGGCAACGTGTTTGTCTTCGAAAAAGACATGTTTAGTGCAATGTTCAAGAACTCAGTTTCGGTTTCGGGCACTCATAATTTTATTAGATTCGCTGGGTTTCGGCTAGTTTCGCTAATCTCGGTTCGGGTTTCGATTTTGACGGTAATACAATATAAATAAGTGTAGAAATATTAAATACTTAAATTTATGGTTCTATATTACAAGGCAATGATCCTAGTGTTTAAAAATCCAGCCATGATGTAAAATATGTTGAAACGTGTACTTAGATAAGTATTAATATAGGGTTTATATTTACTTTTTTGCGGTTTTCTAACAACGAAGGCCTACAATGATCACAATGACAGTAAAAATGGTATAAAAGATAAGTTTTTAAAGGTTCAGCTGAAACGATATTGTATTGTTGGTTTCGTATCGGTTTCAGGTTTCGTATAGGTCTCCACCGAAACTGATACGAAACCACCATGTATCGGTAGTTTCGGCCGAAACCTCGAACCTTAGTTTAGTGGAACGGGCTCGTACGCCTAAAGAACATGGACTAGGAGATCTCCTGAACCACTATAAATCACATTGTGTTTGAGTTTGCATTTTCTTATCTCTTATTTGCTTATTAGCTTAGGAATTTCATTGCTATCACTTATGCTATCTATATGCTCATTCTTGCTTGATTATGATTCATTGTGCTTGCTATATGTTTTAATTTCACAATTGTATGCATATTATTAATCTAAGTTTACAATTGTGATTTGTATTAGCAAGTGTTTGATAAAAATTTTAATTTGGGTATATCGGTAGTGTATTTCTATTCACCCCCTCTAGGAATATTTTCAATATGGGTTTCCCAAACTTAACTCGTATGAATTCAAGAAAGCTTGGATACCGAAATCCCCTTCCGTACCTTATTTTGTAGATATGGACCAATTGACGACTTGTGGGATTCGGGATCGTGACGAGCAAGAGCATTTCAATGGAATATTTTCTTAGCTCATCAATTTGTGGGGCAATGTATTCCTTACTATATTCTTTTAGAATATCGCTGATTCATTTGTGCTTAATGTTGATATTCTAATTGTGTATGTTACTTTTTCATACCCCTTGTGATGCACTAATATTATCTTGAATATCTTTTTGTGCATTTGTTCATGTATGAAATGCTACTTATATTGCTATTCTTTTTCTCATATGTGATCTCTTGTATGCTCATTTTCTTTAACTTATGATCTTTTAAACATGAGCATAACTTGGTATGAAAACTAGTTTAGATTTGCATCTTTTGTTTTTCATGCCACGACTCACTCTTACTTGCTTAAATTATGTTTTTAATCATAAATGCGAGAGTTTGTATCCATGTGTTTTTAAATTGTTTAAATCTTTTTCATATGGATATAATTGGCACATGTTTTAACTTCAAACCATTTTCTTTTGGTATCATTATTTGTGCCTTGTTGATGTGTGTTTATACTTAACTTGTTTATCTATGTTGTACACACCTTTTTGTATGAGCCGACTACTTTCATTTGGTATTGACTTCTTTTTCATCTAACCAAATGGCTTCTGCAACCCTTTCGGGGAACTCAGTTGTGCATTCCATTAATTACAATGAATTATATTCACGGGTCTAGCAGAGAGAATTAGAGACCTTTTATCGGGGAGTCGATTCTTTAGATGAGAAAACCATCTTTGATTACTCATACTTGCCTCCACATACCATTAGAACTTACCTATATCCTTCATGTGGTTTTATGCATGTATATTTGCTTTATTTTGAATATACACTAAAATACCTTAAAGTTTCTTATTATAGCAAATTATATTAAGGCTTATTTCATGGAAACCACCATGTGTTTTACCCAATTGTCCAAAACCATCATCACTTTTAAACCCGTTACCAACCCCCCCTCCCCTCCCTCCTGAAGTTTTGATCCGTTAAACAGCAATCCCCCACCATTAGCTTTTTAACGTTTTCATTCAATTTAAACCATCATGTGACTGAATTTTGTAGTTTTTTTATTCCGAAATTATCCCCCTCTCATTATATCTCAACTTATATCAAAAATATCTTTTACGAAACCCTGAGATTTTTAACGTAACTAAAAGTGTGATTTGAGAAAATGTGTTGCTTAAGTAGGCGTTAATCTTTATTGATCTCCTCTGATCTCAATTAAACATGAGACTATAGATTTGCATCAATTTAGTTCTAATGATTTCATCAAGAGGCCTTCTTAGATAACTGGAATAGGCAAATACCAAAATCCATATGATTCATAAAATCATCACCCATAAATTAACCACTAAAAAGGAAATAAATAATTTTTGAAGCCTACATTCTTTTCCCATGATCTAATCGCGAACGAGATCATATCTATCACGACCCGAAATGGCACGTGACAGGCCCTTGAATCATATAAAGTCTATAGAACCCCATCTAATTCAAGTAAGCCAAAAGCCCAAAAATCTAAAACCATTTTAAAGAAAGAAGTGAAGAAAACATATTTTAAAACAAGTGGTTTTAATAGCATAAGCCGAATTATGCGTTTTTAAAATCCCAAGTCTTTTCTGAAAATTTCGGCAGAGTTTCCTTTATAAAAACTGGCCCCGAACGGGGTACAACATGAATAATATATACATCAATGATAAAAGGCATCCCCAAGCAGTAGATAGCTCTTCGTCAATCGACGGTCACAACCATGCAAGCAATATAATATACAACGCCGAAGGGCGAGGATCAGAACTCAAAAGGAAACTCAAAACATCAAGAAAACCATAATAATACAACGCGCGACTCTAAGGTCGAAAGAATAAACAACTGGTTTTCTAAGTCTGAAATAATATACAAGTCTGGTTGATGGAGTTACTAGATATAACTGAATGTAAATAAAATACAATGGTGATCACGATGTAAGTGAACCCACCTACAAAAGAAATCACCCGGAAAGGAAGCAGTGTGCCAGCAAAGCCGCAATGAAACCTGTACGGCAAAACCTGTAAGAAACGGTGGCACAACGGTGGTGAGTTGCCAACTCGTGAGTAGAAAACATCACAGAGCAGAAATCGTATATATGACTCAATCTTAGGTCAAACGATCAGTAATATATATCCTCAATATGATAAAGTCTGAAGTATGAAAGGTGGCAAGGGTAAACATCTATACCAAGTGTAATACCAAGTGCTCGTGTCAGTGTCTCAGGTAGCAACATATCATAAATATGAGGTATCATCAATGAAATCAGTGTCAACTATAGCATCAAGTCTATAAGTATGTGGATATCATCCAACAATGTAATCAATACTTGTATGCGTGTGGATCTCGTCCACGTGTCAACCAATGACATAAAAACATCATGCATGTAAATATCATAAAGCATATGCATGAAAGTATGAGGATATAAATCAACGTGTGTCCCTCGCGACACATCAAAATCATGGAACCTGAGTGTCCAGCATCGACACTCAAAAACATCATGAAACCTGTGCCCAGTATCGGCACATAAATTCTCATATATATCGGGCTCCGTCAGTCCGGATCGGCCCACGGGCTCCGTCAGTCCGGATCGGCCCGTATCATCTCTCGACTCCGGTCTGTATCCTCCGGATATCCGCCGAGCCCAAAATACAATCACCGGTAGGTAGTAGTCCCTCTGCCAGGCTCACCGTCTGTATACACTGTTAGGTCCACGTTACCCACCCCGGTTCTTAAGGGGAGGCGGAATAGGTAAAAATTAAATTTTTTCTAACTAGGTAACATGGACCATTCATGAAGGATCTTTTCTAAACAAGAACTAACAAAATACTACAAGTTCTAACTACTATGTAGAATGGTTATACCTAGGTCTAGAACTCCTTCTCTTCTTTTGGTGGTTCTCCTCCTTACTTGCTCCTTGTAGTGTCTTGAACGGCTCCTCCTCATCGTCTCCTCTTTGCCGTAGATGGATCCACCCGAGGGCCTCGGACTTGAGCTCCTATCTCAACCTAGAGATAACTAAGGTCCTTGGTTTGCTAAACCTAGAACCTTAGAATAAGTAGAGAAGAGTTATGGTGGTTTTGTCTCAAAGGTTCATGATTTCCAACTCATGGAACACTTGAACCTTGAGAGAGGAAGAGGATGAGCTTTTTTCATGAGAGAGAAAGAAAATGATAGAATGAGCTCTCATAATGCAACCATGCTCACAAAAGCAAAAAAATAATAATGATAATAATAATAATTAAGAATTGTGATTGTTAGTTTCAATGACCATTATCATTTCATACAATTATTGCATTTTGTAAAGAACAACAAGTAAACAAAAGTCATAGCAATGAAATGATGATGGTCAACAAGTCCACAATGGTCAACCGGTCAACCGGTCAACAAAGTCAACAAGTCAACAAAAGTCAAATGTTCAACTCAACCATGACACAATAATCCTTAATTAATATTATTAATCATATTTCTCATTCTCATTAGGGTTTAGAAAAAGTCAACGGTCAACAAGTCAACCAAAGTCAAATGGTCAACAAGTCAACCAAAGTCAAATGGTCAACAACCCTAATGAGAATCCTCTGCCTCTGCCTCTGTCAACTGTGCATACACACCCGCATCCGCGTTCCGAGGAACACGAATACAATGAGACAAAACCAATCCCAAAACAAATACTAGGATGTGGCTTAAACCAAAGCCCGCTAATAATAACTGCCCGGACACCAAACGTGCACAAGTGCGCGAGTGTGAACGAACCCTGTCGCAAAAATCATGCGACCTCTACTCTGTTTTGCCCAAAGGCGAGTAACCCTCTGTGTGGGACTCTAAAGGCTCGACACTATGCCGGCAGTGGGTTTAACCACAGGCCGCAAGCGGTGCTAGCTGTACGTAACGGTCCCCAGGTAGATGCCGACAAGAAGACTGATGAGGTGAACCCATCCTAACTCCTACTGAGCCTGAATGTGACAATCTCCGTACAGTCCGGTCTATTCGTCTGAGAATATCGCATGGCGGGCCTAGGGGGCGGTAAACGTCAGTTCCCTAATAGCGGTACAAGTCGTGTCGGAGTGTAGCCTAAAACACCCTGAGAATATACTGGAAAACCTACCAGCAATTCTCGCTTGCCCTGGCCAGGGACGACAATGTGTTATGGCTCTCCTAGACACAGCGCGATATCAACTCCCAATACCGGGAGAGACGAATCCATTCTAACCGTCAATGCCTCCAAGTGCTTCGGGACTGCACCCAACTACTACCTGTTTGCACGACTCAGTAGAGCCGTGGTAGGGTAGTAATCTAAGAACAGTGGGAACACACTCGAGGCGAAGTGAAAGTGTCAAGTCAGCGGACTAAGATGTACTCATGTCACCCGGGAACTGTTAACTGACGATAGGTATAATACCAACCAACAGTTCCCGACGAGTCATGTCCAGTGTACTCGTAACCTAACGAGCACCTGCATACTATCTCCAGTACGACGTACTGATGGCTGTGGGACAGACCATCTCCCCTACCGGGAAATGAAGCGTATGCACCAGTCTACTCTGGAGTATCGATGCCCTGTCTCGATAATCCTACGACTAGGGACCAAAATAAGGATGTGCTTATAGACTACCCAGCCCCCACTAATGTTATCGCCATCACAACGCCGGTAGTCAAGCAAAAATCCTAAGGGCTCTACCAATATGTTTTTAGCGATATTTTAAAAGAAACATATACACATATTAAGATAGAAACAAACCAAGTAGCATACTACTATATCGAGCAAGACTGTCGTAAAACCGTATATATATATCCCAAGCCTCCAAAATGTATTATATAAACTAGTACTATACAATAATGGCCTCTAGGGCATACATATCTAACAATCTCCCACTTGCACTAAAAGCCAGTAATTGGTGTACCGCATACCCAACGTCTGCACTAAGGCCAGCTGCTGGCGTACCGCATACCCAATAGCTCAAAAAGTCGCTCGAATTGTGTTTGAGGGAAGGCCTTCGTGAATGGATCCGCCGTGTTGTCTTTTGTGTCCACTCTCCGTACCTCGATCTCCTGGCGATCAATGATCTCCCTGATCAGGTGGTACCGCCTTAAGATGTGTCTGGATTTTTGATGGGACCTTGGTTCCTTCGCTAAAGCTATAGCCCCATTGTTATCGCAATACAAAAGTATTGGGTCAACAATGGACGGAACCACCTGAAGTTCACTAATGACCTTCTTCATCCAGACCGCCTCTTTTGCGGCATCGCTTGCAGCAATGTATTCAGCCTCCATCGTCGAGTCTGCGACGGTATCCTGTTTGGAACTCCTCCAACATACCGCCCCTCCGTTGAGGGTAAACACAAAACCCGAGATAGACTTGTTGTCATCTTTGTCGCTCTGGAAGCTTGAATCGGTAAAGGACTCGACCCTGAGGTCTCCATTACCGTAAACCAGGAACATCTCCTTAGTCCTTCTCAGGTACTTGAGAATGTTCTTCACTGCCGTCCAGTGGCCCTCACCCGGGTCTGACTGATACTGGCTCAGCACGTAAGCTACATCTGGTCTTGTACATAGCATCGCATACATTATAGATCCTACTGCCGAAGCGTAGGGTATAGTGCTCATGCAAACCCTCTCCTCATCAGTCTTAAGAGACATCTTCTTGGAAAGGGTGATTCCGTGCAATGCGGGTACATTACCGCGCTTGGAATCTTCCATACTAAATCTCTTTAGTACGGTGTCTATGTACTTGGACTGTGAAAGTCCCAGTAGTCTCTTGGATCTATCTCTGTAGATCTTGATCCCCAGAATGTACGAGGCATCACCCAGGTCCTTTATGGAGAACCGTTGTGACAAGAATAGCTTGACCGATTGTAGCATAGGAATGTCATTTCCTATCAAAAGAATGTCGTCCATGTACAAGACTAGGAACACGACAGTTCGTCCTACAATCTTCTTATAGACACAAGGTTCATCTTCGTTCTTGATGAAATCAAATTCCTTGATTGCCTCATCAAAACAGATGTTCCAGCTCCGCGATGCCTGCTTTAATCCATAAATGGATTTAAGCAACTTGCACACCTTCCCGCTGCTCCCACTGTCTACGAAACCTTCTGGCTGATCCATGTAAACGCACTCTTCTAAACAGCCGTTTAGAAAAGCCGTTTTAACATCCATCTGCCAGATTTCATAGTCATGGAAGGCAGCAATGGCAAGTAGGATCCGAATGGATTTGAGCATAGCCACTGGAGAAAAAGTTTCGTCATAGTCCACACCAGGTCATTGACGGAAACCTTTTGCAACGAGTCTAGCCTTATAGGTTTCCACCTGCCCATCTACACCAAGTTTCCTTTTGTAGATCCATTTACATCCAACGGGTTTTACCCCAGGTGGAGCAATATCCAAGGTCTACACTTTATTGGTGTACATGGACTCCATTTCGTATTGCATTGCTTCCAGCCACTTACCAGAGTCCCTACTGATAATGGCCTGCCTGAAACTGGTAGGGTCATCTTCTTCCAAGATACAATCCTCTCGATCCCCGTCTAAGAGAAAACCGTAGTATCACTCGGGCGGATGAGAAATCCTACCAGATCTGCGGAGTGGCTGAGGATCGTCTGGGGTTATTGAATCCCGAGGTTCTGTCAAATCTTTAGTTTCATTTTGTGGTTGCTGAATTTCTTCCAGTTCTACCGAACTCCCACTTGTTTCTTTTGCAAGAAATTGCCACTCTAAAAAGGTGGCGTGGCGAGATACAAACACCTTCTGTTCCTCGGTGTGGTAGAACAGATATCCTGTAGAGTTTTTAGGATATCTCACAAATTTACATAGAGCTGAACGTGCCTGAAGTTTGTCCGGATTTTGTACTTTTACATAGGCCGTACAACCCCATATCTTAATACGTTTAAGATACGGCCTTTTACCATTCCATATCTCGAATGGTGTCTTAGGCACAGATTTAGACAGAACATCATTCAAGAGATACGCTGCTGTCAGAAGCGCATGTCCCCAAAATGAAAGAGGCAACTCGGCACTACTCATCATGGAGCGAACCATATCCAATAGGGTACGATTCCTCCGTTCTGATACACCGTTGTGCTATGGTGTATAAGGAGGAGTAAGCTGAGAGAGAATTCCATTCTCTTTTAAGTAATCTAGGAATTCCGTGCTTAAGTACTCCCCTCCTCTATCTGATCGGAGGATCTTGATACTTTTGCCAGTCTGGTTCTCTGCTTCGTTTCTGAATTCCTTGAATTTCTCAAAAGCTTCAGATTTGTGTTTCATCATATACACATATCCGAATCTAGAGAGATCGTCAATGAATGTGATGAAGTATGAGAACCCACCCCTTGCATGTATAGACATCGGACCACGTACATCACTGTGTATGAGTCCCAAGAGCTCTGCTGCTCTTTCTCCATGTCCGGTGAACGGAGATTTAGTCATTTTTCCTTTGAGACAAGACTGAAAAGTTTCATAAGATGAAAACTCGAACGTATCCAAGAGTCTATCTTTATGCAACTTACTTAGTCTTTTCTCTCCGATATGACCAAGTCTACAATGCCATAAGTAGGATTCGTTCGTATCTGAACTCTTCCTCTTGCGTGTGTTTTGTACATTGAGAACTGTATTCTGATTTAGAACGTAGATACCATTACACAGTGTACCTTCTGCAACCAGTACCTTATGAAGGTAAATGTTCATGATATTTCTATCAAGAACAAAGTTATATCCATCTTTATCGAGTAAAGAAACTGATATGATGTTGCAAACCATGGAAGGTACATAGTAGCAATCGTTCAAAATCATAGTATTGCCATTTGGCAACACAAGGTGATATTCACCGACGGCTGCAGCATTAACTTGTGCTCCGTTCGCTACCCTGAGCGACATATCACCAGGTACAACTTTCCTACTTTTTCTCAGTCCCTGCAATAAATTACAGTTATGAGATCCTGATCTGGTATCAAGTATCCAGGAGGTAGGGCTGACCGTAAAGCAGTTCTCAATTACAAGAACACCTGAAGTAGATGCAAAACCATGCTTCTTCTTCAACTGGGTATCCTTAGAATCCATATGATCCTCTTTCCCTTGCTCATACTTATGACTGTTGTCACAAGTTAGAGCCGAACCGACGTTCCCCAGCCCCGAATAAGAATTCAGATCGGTCAAGCGATACATTTTATTATCTTGATTAGGGCGTGAAATGGTTGCTACCTGGAGAAAGAGAAAAGAAACACTCAGCGTGCGCTCTTGCAAGATTAGATTGGTTTATTAGTTTATCTAATCAGGATGGCTCCCACTGTTACCTCAAATTCTTCTTCAAACCTTTAAAAGAAGAACTAGTCAGGATTAATCGCACGTCACAATACTTGCTTAACCTTTCAGCCAGGCTAGTGTTGGTACTTCGAGGGAGGTTTTCCAACGCTTTCGCGAAGTTCCTTAATTAAGTAACCTCTTTTCCCTGGAGGCGTAGCCCCGCTAACACCGTTCTAGACACCTACTTGGTTTATAGCATTGATTATTAAGTGAAATAATCTCCCGAGAGTAATCCAACTCATCAGTGGGATCGGGATCCAACTATCATTGTGTGATGACCAAGACGGAATCCACTCTAGTCACCACACTCCAGAAGGTATGCTAAATCTGCAAGTTTCAGTTTCTTTAGAAACTCCCGATGTGGTTTTTGCCCCTAGGACCCAAGTGACCTTGACTGAGCCAACATATCAAAGGATACTAGTCAAGTTCAACCCGTAATTATCTCGATTGCATTAGACCCACCCGTATGAGTCCTTGACTGAGACAAAATGACCACACGACTGTCCTAACCAATCACTTTATATCCTACGGAAAAATATTACAAAGCTACCGTACACTACGCCTCGGCTGAGCACGAAATACGTAGCACGAATACTAAGCAATACCAATCCGAAACGACGGAGGGCTACAGCTGGGTTTTGGCGAAAACCCGTTAACGTAATGAACTTGATATCGTTGAAGGAACCTGATAACCCTTTTAAAATTATAGTGAGGATAACTTTTGCTAAAGAGGTCACTCCCTGTGAAGAGATCTCGGCTCTTTTCTCGTCGAATGAGGTGCAGGATATTCCAAACTGAATACCTCGATGCAACGCAAGAATAATCGACTATAGTGAAGTTATTACCCTGACGCAAACTTTTGTCCAAGGGGTCACTCCCGATGAAGGGATCTCGGCCCTTGCCTCGTCGAATGAGGTGCTGGGCATTCATAACCAAATACCTCTATGCAAAACAAAAGAGAACGTTTTTGCAATAACAGCTTTTTGAAAATTGTTCCAACGTCTTATTAGGTTTGTTTTCTTGCATTAATTTAATGCGTCCCATCAGTTAATCCTACCATTGCAGAAAACAACGAAAATATGACGTACGCTTATGCCATCCGCATTCTCCACGGGGCCCCGTCATCACCCGTTAGGTTACTTAACTAACGACAGAGCGGGGGCTAGACTAGCGCGGATGCAAAACATAAGCAACGCCTACTAGATATCATATATATAGATATATACATTCGTCAGATGCAATGATAGCCATTCCAGATCACAGTTGAACACATTGGATATGCTAGGAATCCGTGTTTCGTTCGAGCCTGCAACGAAAGACGGATTACACGGTCGCGATGAATAGCCAAACCCCACCCTAGACCCCTACGGGTGCGGCAAACTACCCGCCAAATACCCGAAGTGAAGCAACATCCCTCAACAACGTGAGTAGGCCACTCGGCACTTCGAGGTACCCGGTAGTTTGTGCAACCCACCTTGGGTCTATCGTAGGAGCAAAAACAGTAAAAGAAATAATATACAATGGAGGCTACAACCTCATCCCGGATGTGCGGCCATAAAAATAATATTACATCAATTTACATTTTACATCAATTGAAAGATAAAGAAAACTCTCATCTCACAAAACCCAGGCTATTCATCCGCGACAATCCAACAAGTTCATATACACAATCCAACAACATTACAGATCACAGATATACACAACCGCCACTAATCGACGTATAGCGATTAGCCGACGTTCAGTGCATAAATCACATTACAGATATAACCATTTAGCCAAAGTTTTTAGAACTCCGATCAAAATACAAATTTGTAACTACCCAAAAAAATAACATTTTTCTCTGGATAATCTGGGCAGAAATAAAATATCACAAAAATCCCAAAACACCAAACAGAGGAATCTACAACAAATTAGAGCCGCGGCCGAGTCAACTCGGCCGCGGATCCACAGCGGAACGCATAGTTCCTCCGCGCTTCCGCGACGAGTTGGCCGAGTCGTGGGCTCAAATTTCTTGACATTTCCTAAAAAAACATGCTTGTATTTTTCATGTCATACAAAATATTTTTAGGCCTGTTTTGAAAATCGACAGAAAATACAATTTTTCGGTTTGTTTTCGGGATTTTTTCCAGATTGAAGTTTTAAACATTTTGCTAACAGTTAGTTGTTGCTTAGCTAGGCTTTGATACCACTGTTAGGTCCACGTTACCCACCCCGGTTCTTACGGAGAGGTGGAATAGGTAAAAATCAATTTTTTTCTAACTAGGTAACATGGACCATTCATGAAGGATCTTTGCTAAACAAGAACTAACAAAATACTACAAGTTCTAACTATTATGTAGAATGGTTATACGTAGGTCTTGAACTCCTTCTCTTCTTTTGGTGGTTCTCCTCCTTGCTTTCTCCTTGTAGTGTCTTGAACAGCTCCTCCTCGTCGTCTCCTCTTTGCCGTAGATGGATCCATCCGAGGGCCTCGGACTTGAGCTCCTATCTCAACCTAGAGATAACTAAGGTTCTTGGTTTGCTAAACCTAGAACCTTAGAATGAGTAGAGAAGAGTTATGGTGGTTTTGTCTCAAAGGTTCATGATTTCCAACTCATGGAACACTTGAACCTTAAGAGAGGAAGAGGATGAGCTTTTTTTCATGAGAGAGAAAGAAAATGATAGAATGAGCTCTCATAATGCAACCATGCTCACAAAAGCAAAAAAATAATAATGATAACAATAATAATTAAGAATTGTGATGGTTAGTTTCAATGACCATTATCATTTCATGCAATTATTGCATTTTGTAAAGAACAACAAGTAAACAAAAGTCATAGCAATGAAATGATGATGGTCAACAAGTCCATAATGGTCAACAAAGTCAACAAGTCAACAAAAGTCAAATGTTCAACTCAACCATGACACAATAATCCTTAATTAATATTATTAATCATATTTCTCATTCTCATTGGGATTTAGAAAAAGTCAACGGTCAACAAGTCAACCAAAGTCAAATGGTCAACAAGTCAACCAAAGTCAAATGGTCAACAACCCTAATGAGAATCCTCTGCCTCTACCTCTGCCTCTGCCTCTGTCAACTGTGCATACACACCCGCATCCGCGTTCCGAGGAACACGAATAAAATGAGACAAAACCAATCCCAAAATAAATACTAGGATCTGGTTTAAACCAAAGCCCGCTAGTAATAACTGCCCGGACACCAAATGTGCACAAGTACGCGAGTGTGAACGAACCCTGTCGCAAAAACCATGCGACCTCTACTCTGTTTTGCCCAAAGGCGAGTAACCCTCTGTGTGGGACTCTAAAGGCTCGACACTACGCCGGCAGTGGGTTTAACCACAGGCCGCAAGCGGTACTAGCTGTACGTAACGGTCCCCAGGTAGATGCCGACAAGAAGACTGATGAGGTGAACCCATCCTAACTCCTACTGAGCCTGAATGTAACAATCTCCATACAGTCCGGTCTGTTCATCTGAGAATATCGAATGGCGGGCCTAGGGGGGCGGTAAACGTCAGTCCCCTAATAGCGGTACAAATCGTGTCGGAGTGTAGCCCAAACACCCTGAGAATCTACTGGAAAACCTACCAGCAATTCTCGCTTGCCCTGGCCAGGGACGACAATGTGTGATGGCTCTCCTAGACACAGCGTGATATCAACTGTAAGTCGATGTGCAACACCCCACGAGTTGCGGGGAGGCGGAAATATGAAAAACGATCTTTTTCTTGAAGCATACATCGACTAACCGAAGATCTTTGCTAAACGATAATTAACAACTACCATAGAAGTTCTATGCTACTATGTAAAGAGATTATACCTAGTGATACGTGTCCTTCGTCTTTACGATCTCTACTTCCTCCTCGGCCTGCTCCAAGTGATAGATGATCCACTCGAGAACCCTAATCCAAGCTTCACCTCAAAACTTGAGGTAACTAAGTTTCTCTAGTTGCTAATCAAAGGAACTTAGGTCATATAGAGTTAGGTTATGGGATGTTTAGTCTTTTCTAATTCTTGTTCTCAACTCATGAGTGGTAGGATTAGAGCTTGAAGAAAGAGTGAGCTTGAGAAGAGAGAAGGTGAACTAGAATTATGAAATGAAATTGTTTCTCACTTAATATATCAAACATAATGAATAAATGAATAAATGAATAATAAGAGATTATTCATCATGCTTCATAAATGTATTATGAGTGATTCACTATGTGAGTCATTAATCATTTAATAATGCATTAATGACATAGTGAATCACACATTATGAGTCACAATAACATTAATGACAATGCCACCTAAACCACTCAAGTCACCATGCTTCTAGAAGCTTCCCGGAAATTACAAGAACGCCACTCCCATCCGTGAAAACACGGAAAACTTTAGACTGTATAAATCCAATAACCTGATACTAGAATCAGGATTAAACCAAAGCCGTCTAGTAAAAACTGTCTGAATGTCGTACGTGCGTTTAAACATGTATTCGTCCGAACCCTTGTCGTAAAACTGTACGACCTCTATATTGTTTCGCCTGGAGTTGGGAAAACTCTGTGTGGGACTCTAAAGACTCGACTACTACGCTGGCAGTGGGATTAACCACAGACCGCAAGCGGCACTAGCTGTACGTAACGGTCCCCAGGTAGATGTCGATAAGAAGGTCGATGAGGAAACCCATCTGAACTCCTACTGAGCCTGTCCGTGACAATATCCGTGAAGTCCGGTCTGTTCGTCTAAGAGTATCGCATGTATGGTCTAGGGAGGTGGTAAACGTCAGACCCCTAATAACCGTACAAGTCGTGTCGGCATGGCTCAATCACCATCCGAGAATCTACTGATCAACCTATCAGTAATTCTCAATCAGCCCTGGCTAGGGACTTATGGTAATGACCAACCGATCACTGTGCGATATCAACTCCCTATACCGGGAGAGACGAATCCCTAACAGTCACTCTCTGCCTCCACGTGGCTCAGGACTGTGCCCAACTAAAACCTGTTTGCACGACTCCTTTGAACCGTGGTAGGGTAGTAATCAAAGCACAGTGGGAACTCACACGAGACAAATGACGACTTTAAGTCAACGGACTATCTGCACACATGTCACCTGAGAACTGCTATCTGACATTAGGTATAAATACCATCCAGTCCGTTCCCGGCGAGTCCTGTCCAGTGTACTCACATCTAGTGAGCATCTGTATACAATCTTAGGTGCACTCCACCTATGGCTGCGGGACCAATCCATCGCCCCTCCTCAAGGTCTAGATATGTATACATCAGTCTACTCCGGAGTATCGATGCCCAGTCTCAATACTCCTGCGACTAGGGACATCTAAGGATGTGCCTATTGACTATCCAGCTCCCACTAGTATGACTGCCATCACAACGCCGGTAGTCAGGCAAACAACCTATGGGCTTTATCAACATGTATATATATATGAATACTACGCAAAGTATATCATATGTTAAGATAAAGACAAACCAAATAGCGTACTATCATATTAAGAAAGACTGTCATGTACATACATATCCCCAGCATCCTATACAATGAAGGCCTCTAGGGCATATATATCCAACAATCTCCCACTTGCACTAAGGCCTATAATTGGCGCAATGAGTACCCACTGTCTGCACTAGATCCAGTTGTTGGCGTACCGCATTCCCAACATCTAAAACAGCCTCTCGAACTGGACTTGAGGGATGGCCTTGGTGAATGGATCTGCCGTGTTGTCTTTTGTGTCCACTCTCCGTACCTCGATCTCCCTACGATCAACGATCTCCCTGATCAGGTGAAACCGCCTTAAGATATGCCTGGATTTCTGATGGGACCTCGATTCCTTCGCTAATGCTACAGCCCCATTATTATCACAATACAAAGGTATTGGATTGGAAATGGACGGAACCACCTGAAGTTCAAAGATGAACTTCCTCATCCAGACAGCTTCTTTTGCTGCTTCACTAGCATCTATATACTCAGCCTTCATAGTTGAGTCTGCGACGGTATCCTGTTTGGAACTCTTCCAACATACCGCCCCTCCATTGAGGGTAAACACAAAACCCGAAATGGATTTAGAATCATCTTTGTCACTTTGGAAGCCGAAGTCGGTAAAAGCCTCTACCTGGAGGTCCCTATTATCGTAAATCAAGAACATCTCCTTAGTCCTTCTCAGATACTTGAGAATGTTATTTACCGCTATCCAATGCTTCTCACCTGGGTCAGACTAAAACCTGCTTACCACACCAAGTGCGTAAGCTACATCTGGTCTTGTACACAACATCGCATACATTATAGATCCTACTGCCAAAGCATAGGGTATAATGCCCATGCGAGCCCTCTCTTCATCAGTCTTTGGAGACATCTCTTTTGAGAGGGTGATCCCGTGACAAGCGGACATATTACCGCGTTTGGAATCTTCCATACTAAATCTCTTTAGTATTGTGTCAATATACCTGGACTGTGAAAGTCCCAACATTCTATTAGATCTATCACGATAGATCTTAATGCCCAAAATGTAGGTTGGATCACCCAAGTCTTTCATGGAGAATTTCTGTGACCAGAAGAGCTTTACTGATTGTAGCATAGGGACATCATTCCCTATCAGTAGTATGTCGTCGACGTACAAAACGAAGAAGACTACTGCTCCTTCTACAATCTTCCTATAAATACATGGTTCATCTATATTTTTGATAAAGTCAAATTCTTTGACTGTCTCATCAAAGCAGATGTTCCAACTCCGTGATGCTTGCTTTAATCCATAAATGGATTTAAGCAACCTGCACACTCTTCCGCTGCTCCCACTGTCTAAGAAACCTTCTGGTTGATCCATGTAAACACTCTCTTCTAAATGCCCATTTAGAAAAGCTGTTTTTACATCCATCTGCCAGATTTCATAGTCATGGAAGGCAGCAATGGCAAGTAGGATCCGAATGGATTTAAGCATAGCTACAGCTGAAAAGGTTTCATCATAGTCCAATCCTGGTCTTTGACGAAAATCTTTTGCAACGAGTCTAGCTTTGTAGGTTTCCACTTGTCCAAGTGCACCAATCTTCTTTTTGAAGATCCATTTGCATCCAACTGGTTTCACCCCAGGAGGAGCAACTTCTAAAGTCCATACTTTATTGGTGTACATGGATTCCATTTCGGATCTCATAGCATCCAGCCACTTCACCGAGTCAATACTCGTGAGAGCCTGCTGAAAACTAGTAGGCTTATCATCATCGATGATGCAATCCTCTCGATCCCCATCTAGAAGAAAACCATAGTATCTCTCAGGAGGATGAGAAAGCCTACTAGATCTGCGGAGTGGCGTTGGTTCGCCATGTTCTATTGAAATCTGAGGTTCTTCTAAGTCCTCGGTAGCAGTTTGAGGTTCTGGAATTTCTTCCAGCTCTACCGCGCTCCCACTAATTTCTTTTGCAAGAAATTCGCTTTCTAAGAAGACAATGTGGCGAGCGACAAACACCTTTTGTTCTTCAGTGTGGTAGACCATGTACCCCCTTGAATGTTTGGGGTATCCTACAAACTTGCACAAAACCGATCGTGCCTCGAGCTTGTCCGGTCTATGCTTTTTAACATATGCCGGACACCCCCATATCTTGATATACTTGAGATATGGTCTCTTCCCGCTCCACATTTCATATGGAGTGGTAGGCACAGACTTAGTTGGAACTCTATTCAATAAGTATGCTGCTGATTCTAGAGCAAATCCCCAGAAGGAAAGTGGCAACTCAGCACTACTCATCATTGAACGCACCATATCTAATAGCGTGTGATTCCTCCTTTCTGATACACCATTATGCTGAGGTGTATAAGGCGGAGTAAGCTGAGAGAGAATTCCATTCTCTTTTAAATATTCAAGGAAACTGGTACTTAAGTATTCTCCACCTCGATCAGATCGAAGTGTCTTGATGCTTTTACCAGTTTGTTTCTCTACTTCATTTTTATACTCCTTAAACTTCTCAAAGGCCTCGGATTTATGTTTCAATAAGAACACATGTCCATACCTAGAGAAGTCATCAGTAAAAGTGATGAAGTAGGAGTGACCGCTTCTCGCATGTGTAGACATTGGACCACATACATCACTGTGTACAAGTCCCAAGAGTTCTGTTGCTCTTGCTTCGTGTCCGGTGAACTGAGATTTGGTCATTTTTCCTTTGATACATGATTGACAAGTTGCATATGATGAATATTCAAACGGATCTAGATATCCATCTTTATATAACTTAGTCAACCTTGTTTCGTTTATATGACCAAGTCTACAATGCCATAGGAAGGCTTGATTTGAATCTGGAGCCTTTCTTTTAAGTGTGTTTTGAATATTGAAAATTCGAGGTTGATTAAGTATGTATATGCCGTTTTCCAGTGTGCCATACCCAATCAGTTCTTGATTTAGGAGAATGTTCATGACATTGCTTTCAAGCGCAAAATTATATCCTTCATTAGATAACAAAGATACTGATATAATATTACACAACATACTGGGAATACAAAAACAGCTGTACAACACCAAAATGTGCCCACTAGTCAACCCTAGGTGATATTCCCCTATTGCAATAGCATCTACATGCATTCCATTGCCAGTCCGGAGAGTCATATCACATGTCCCCAGTACTCTACTATTTCTCAGATCCTGCAATGAATTACAGATGTGAGAACCAGAATCGGTATCAAGTACCCATGATGTAGAGTTTACTGAAAGACAATTTTCGATTACGAACATACCTGAAGCAGAAGCAACAGCTTGCTTCTTGTCCTTTGCCTTGAAGGCCATACAGTCCTTCTTCCAGTGCCCTTGCTTGTGACAATAATAGCATTCGTTTATATCCGCTTTCACCCTTCCTGCCTTGTTCGTTCCCTGCACCTTCTTGACCCCACCTTTCGGTTTGGTGGCTTTCATCTTCTTCTTCCCTTTAGCTTTTGCTTTAGATTTAGAAGAGGATGATTGGCCAACATACAGAACGGGGTTCTTCTCCTTTTTCAAGGAGGTCTCTACTGCCCTCAACATGTTGAGGAGCTTTGGAAGATCAGCTTCCATTTCGTGCATGTTGAAGCTAAGCACGAATTGAGAGAAGGTGTGGGGAAGGGACTACAAAATCAAGTCGATATACAAATCATTCTCTAGCACGCATCCCAGGTTTGCGAGTTCCTCAATGAGGCTGATCATTTTGAGGACGTGCTCTCTTACAGGCGATCCTGGAGCTAACCTCATCTGGAAGAGTTTCCTTGAGGTCTTGTACCTTGCGATACGGGAGTGCTCTCCATATAATTCCTTGACATGGAGAAAGATGGATATAATATCCAAACTCTCGTACTGTTTCTGGAGTTCATTATTCATGGACGCCAGCACGATACACTTAGCTCGCTCACAATCTAGATCACAGGTTTTGCGAACTTCCTTGTCCACAACTGAGGAATCTGGTCCTGGGATAAGGGGAGGAACAGAGGTGGTAACATATGCTACTTTGTCATAAGTCAGTGCAATGTTGACGTTCCTTAGCCAATCTTTATAGTTCTGCCCGGTCAGTATATTTTTTTCAAGTAATAGTTTTAGTCCTGTCATGGTAGCTGCTAGAGAGAGAGAAAAGAAAACACTCAGCATATGCTTCTTGCAAGTTTATATTGGTTATTAGTTTATCTAAACAGGATGGCTCCCACTGTTCCCTCAAATCCTTCTTCAAAACCTAAAAGAAGAACTAGTCAGGATTTAATCACACATCACAACACTTGCTTAACCTTTCAGCCAAGCCGGTGTTGGTACTTCGAGGGAGGTTTTCCAATGCTTTCGCGAAGTTCCTTAATTAAATAACCTCTTTTCCCTGGAGGCGTAGCCCTTCTAACACCTTTCTGGACACCTACTTGGTTTATAGCATTGATTGTTAAGTGAGAATGTTTCCTGAGAGTAATCATACTCATCAGTGGGATCGGGATCCAACTATCATTGCATGATGTACTAGATGGAAACCACTCTAGTCACCACACACCAGAAGGTATGCTAAATCTGCAAGTTTCCTTTATGTTTGAAACTCCCGATATGATTTTTACCCCAAGCTCTTATGACCTTGACGTAGGCCAACAAATCATAAGACGCAAGTCAAGTTCTACCCGTCGTTGTCCTGATTAATTTAGGTACATCGTACATGCCCTTGACGTAGGCCAACAAGGCTGTACGTCTGTCCTATACTAATGCATCTATCTGTGCAACAAATAAGCAAACCACACTGCTACCATCCACTATGCCTTGACGTAGGCCAACAAGCATAGCATGAATACGATGTGCTGTCTATTTGAAACGACGGAGGGTTACGGCTGGTTTTTGGCAAAAAACCGTTAACGTAGTGAACTTGATATGATCGAAGGAACCCTGATAGCCTTTATTTAAAAGGAGTGGTTTAAGCTCCGCATTTAAAATTTTCTTTTTGAAGAAAACCGAGTGGTTTTAGAAATTGTTCCAACGATTCAGTTTAGGTTTTATTTTTCTTTGCATTAAAAATAATGCGTCCCATATTTAACCTATCATTACAGATAACAACGAAAATACAACGTCCTCTTATGCCATCCGCATTCACCACTGGGTCCCGTCATCACCCGTTAGGTTACTTAACTAACGGCAGAGCGGGGGCTGGGCTAGCGCGGGTGTAAAACATAAGTGACGTCTAAATAGCTATCATATATAGATATTGTACATTCGTCAGACGCAATAATAGGCATTACAGATCACAGATAAACTTTATTGGATATGCAAGCAATCCGCGTTTCTTTTGAGCCTGTAAGAAAAGACGGATTACACAGTTGTGATGAATAGCCATTACCCCACCCTAGACCCCTACGGGTACGGCAAACTACCCGCCAAGTACCCGAAGTGAAGCGGTCTCCCTCAACAACGTGAGAAGGCCACTAAGCACTTCGAAATACCCGGTAGTTTTTGCACCCCACCTTGGGTCTATCGTAGGAGCAAAAACAGTAAAAAGAAATAATACAACGGTGGCTACAACCGCAACCTGGATGTGTCCCGCAAAATAATATTATAACTTATTACAATTATATCGAATGAATTAATACAATAACCCATCACAAAACCCCGGCTAATCATTACAACAGTCCAATAGAGTTCATAATCACAAACAGTTAAAACATTACAGATATGTGCAACCCCCTGCCAACCGACATACTAGCAGTTAGGGGAGGTTTACGAACACATAATACAGTTCACAGATATAATCAAACAAGCAAATATCGTATAATTTCGATCGATCAAACCCATTAGATTCTACTCCAAAACTTCTCTGTAAACCTGAGATCTGAGCAAAAAATAAACCATACCAGAAAAGACAAAATATCATAGAAGATGCACAGGGAAAAACTGGGTTGAATCGGCCTCAACTCGGCCGCGGATCCGCTGCGGATCGGTGGGATCGGCCGCGGTTCCGCGGCTGTATGGCCGATTCAGGGACCCATTTTTTTCCAGTGTTCTTATAATTTCTTGTAGGGTGTTCTGGAGGAACCTGAAAAAATTTTTGACCTCATTTTAAAAACGACAGAAACTATGTGATATCGGGGTATTTTCCGGTTCGTTTTGCGTTCGAAATTCATAAGACTTTGCAAGTGAGTTAATTATTATTTAGTGAGGCTCTGATACCACTTTAAGTCGATGTGCAACACCCCACGAGTTGCGGGGAGGCGGAAATATGAAAAACGATCTTGTTCTTGAAGTATACATCGACTAACCGAAGATCTTTGCTAAACGATAATTAACAACTACCATAGAAGTTCAAAGCTACTATGTAAAGAGATTATACCTAGTGATACGTGTCCTTCGTCTTTACGATCTCTACGTCCTCCTCGGCCACCTCCAAGTGATAGATGATCTACCTGAGAACCCTAATCCAAGCTTCACCTTAAAACTTGAGGTAACTAGGTTTCTCTAGTTGCTAATCAAAGGAACTTAGGTCATATAGAGTTAGGTTATGGGATGTTTAGACTTTTCTAATCCTTGTTCTCAACTCATGAGTGGTAGGATTAGAGCTTGAAGAAAGAGTGAGCTTGAGGAGAGAGAAGGTGAACTAGAATTATGAAATGAAATTGTTTCTCACTTAATATATCAAGCATAATGAATAAATCAATAAATGAATAATAAGAGATTATTCATCATGCTTCAAAAATGTATTATGAGTGATTCACTATGTGAGTCATTAAGCATTTAATAATGCATTAATGACATAGTGAATCATACATTATGAGTCACAATAACATTAATGACAATGCCACCTAAACCCCTCAAGTCACCATGCTTCTAGAAGCTTCCCGGAAATTACGAGAACGCCACTCCCATCCGTGAAAACACGGAAAAACTTTAGACTGTATAAATCCAATAACCTGATACTAGAATCTGGCTTAAACCAAAGCCGTCTAGTAAAAACTGTCTGAATGTCGTACGTGCGTTTAAACGCGTATTCGTCCGAACCCTTATCGTAAAACTGTACGACCTCTATATTATTTCGCCTGGAGTTGGGAAAACTCTGTGTGGGACTCTAAAGACTCGACTACTACGCTGGAAGTGGGTTTAACCACAGACCGCAAGCGGCACTAGATGTACGTAACGGTCCCCAGGTAGATGTCGATAAGAAGGCCGATGAGGAAACCCATCCGAACTCCTACTGAGCCTGTCCGTGACAATATCCGTGCAGTCCGGTCTGTTCGTCTAAGAGTATCGCATGTATGGTCTAGGGAGGTGGTAAACGTCAGACCCCTAATAACCGTACAAGTCGTGTCGGCATGGCTCAATCACCATCCGAGAATCTACTGATCAACCTATCAGTAATTCTCAATCAGCCCTGGCCAGGGACTTATGGTAATGACCAACCGATCACTGTGCGATATCAACTCCCTATACCGGGAGAGACGAATCCCTAACAGTCACTCACTGCCTCCACGTGGCTCGGGACTGTGCCCAACTAAAACCTGTTTGCACGACTCCTTTGAACCGTGGTAGGGTAGTAATCAAAGCACAGCGGGAACTCACACGAGAAAAATGATGACTTTAAGTCAACGGACTATCTGCACACATGTCACCTGAGAACTGCTATCTGACGTTAGGTATAAATACCATCCAGTCAGTTCTCGGCGAGTCATGTCCGGTGTACTCACATCCAGTAAGCATATGTATACAATCTTAGGTGCACTCCACCAATGGCTGCGGGACAATCCATCGCCCCTCCTCAGGGTCTAGATATGTATACACCAGTCTACTCCGGAGTATCGATGCCCAGTCTCGATACTCCTGCGACCAGGGACATCTAAGGATGTGCCTATTGACTATCCAGCTCCCACTAGTATGACTGTCATCACAACGCCGGTAGTCAGGCAAACACCCTATGGGCTTTATCAACATGTATATATATATATATGAATACTACGCAAACTATATCATATGTTAAGATAAAGACAAACCAATTAGCGTACTATCATATTAAGCAAGACTGTCATGTACATACATATCCCCAGCATCCTATACAATGAAGGCCTCTAGGGCATATATATCCAACATCAACTCCCAATACCGGGAGAGACGAATCCTGTCTAACCGCCACTGCCTCCAAGTGCTTCGGGACTGCACCCAACTACTACCTGTTTGCACGACTCAGTAGAGCCGTGGTAGGGTAGTAATCTAAGAACAGTGGGAACACACTCGAGGCAAAGTGACAGTGTTAAGTCAGCGGACTAAGCTGTACTCATGTCACCTGGGAACTGTTAACTGACGATAGGTATAATACAAACCAACAGTTCCCGACGAGTCCTGTCCAGTGTACTCGTAACCTAACGAGCACCTGCATACTATCTCCAGTACGACGTACTGATGGCTGTGGGACAGACCATCTCCCCTGCTGGGAAGAGAAGCGTATGCACCAGTCTACTCTGGAGTATCGATGCCCTGTCTCGATAATCCTATGACTAGGGACCAAAATAAGGATGTGCTTATAGACTACCCAGCCCCCACTAGTGTAATCGCCATCACAACGCTGGTAGTCAAGCAAAAATCCTAAGGGCTCTACCAATATGTTTTTAGCGATATGTTAAAAGAAACATATACACATATTAAGATAGAAACAAACCAAGTAGCATACTACTATATCGAGCAAGACTGTCGTAAAACCGTATATATATATCTCAAGCCTCCAAAATGTATTATACAAACTAGTACTATACAATAATGGCCTCTAGGGCATACATATCTAACATACACAGCATCCCTTTTTTGCCCGGGTACCATACCGGGCCTCACCATGTACCCGCATACGGCCTAGGACTCCTCCTCGCATGGGGTATATACATATCAGAACCGATAAAACTCATGGTGGACGCACTGAAATATCATATCAAGAGAAACCGGGTTTTTAAACAGTACATACTTTCTTTCGAAATAGCCACGGTTCTCAAATCCAGAAATCTCATGAAAACAGCATATCTCAATGCGTATAATCACAAAGCATGATGTATGCGACATATAATAGAAATGTAAGCATATCCGTATATCATGCAACATAAAACAGTAATATGCACACATCGAGGGAAAACCGCTCTTTTAATTGAATCCGGTTTTAAAATATATCTCGTGGTTCCTAAATCTCCAAAATCAAGCCAGAATCATCTATGTATGTGCAAATGCGTATGCATGCAAGTATGGGTGTACAATATGTGTGCACGTAAGTATGAGTGTACAATATGTCTGTGCGCCAATATAGATGTACAATTAGATATATACGCAAGTATGAGTGTACAATATGAATGTGTGGCAATATAGATGTACAAGTAGGTATATACGCAAGTATGAGTGTACAATATACTTGTGCGCCAATATGCATGTACAAGTAGGTATATACGCAAGTATGAATGTACAATATGCCTGTACGCCAATATCGATGTACAAGTAGGTATATACGCAAGTATGAGTGTACAATATGCATGTGCGCTAATATTGATGTACAAGTGGTATATACGCAAGTATGAGTGTACAATATGCCTGTGCGCCAATATGAATGTACAAGTAGGTATATACGCAAGTATGAGTGTACAATATGCCTGTGCGCCAATATGGATGTACAAGTAGGTATATACGCAAGTATGAGTGTACAATATGCATGTGTGCCAGTATGTCATACAAGGAGTCATATCCGTATGCAACAATCCTACTGTGTAGTGACATGGCAATTATCGATGATAAAGTGTGTGAGCCGGCAAGCAGGTGTACGTGGAACATACGCATCATCGATAATGGTGCTGGTGTCCTGACAGCATTGGTTTAATATAATAATAAACACATTAAAACATGCAATGCGATGCGAATAGCAAGAATATGCGGAAATTGAATAATAAACGCAACAGTGAAGAATCTACAACAATATATATATGTCATACAGTTATGCCATTTGAAATAACACGAATCGTGGTGTTTAGAAAAATAAGGGCTACGGTGTTTTTAAGAAAGATGTGTCTTTTGAAAATATCTGTAGAATCCCCTGGCCTGTCTTTAAAATACTCACGATTCGGTAGTTTTTGAAATAGGTATGACTCGGGTCTAGTCCAACATCTACTAAGTAAACTACAAATTTAACTAATAAGCTAATCGAAAGGGTATGGAAACCATCTAAATCCGAGTCGATATATATATACATATATAATAGTCAGTGATCTCGCCTCGATATTATCACATACAATACAATAAATAACATGACATCCTCGAGTCAAGAGTGCGGATCAATCATCAATATATAGCTCGTACGTAAATCCGTCGTACGGCATCCCAATCTGGGTATGGGCACATTCATCTCATCATTTATCTGGTATCCTTATCATCATATCCTATGAACTGGGGTACTGATCTAAGTCTAGTACAAACTGATACCCTCTGCATATATATGCGTGTATGAAAACACACGCCTAAAGGCCCGCTAAAATCTCATGTCGTATCTCCTAATACGAACCACATCATATCACCGATCTCATGGCACCATGCCCAATCTCATCGACTCATCTCCAAATACCACGTACAATCCTCATCATCCACGTATAAATGTACGTACATGTATACATAGTCCCATACCTATGTGTGTATACATATACATATCCCCATATATCCACAAGTAAAACAAAGTGAGCATGTGTGTACGTGTGGGTGTAAACCTCATTCTAGGGTTCATGACTACACTAACTAACGACGCTATCATCCAAGTACACTAAATTCATCCATGACTCCCAAATCTATCTAGATAGTCACAATCCCATAATAACGTATAAATATATCCATATTATATATATACCATGCACTATACTACGAACTGCGGGGGTGTTATACGCCATCTACCAGACTTTCCCCGTAGATATAATCTACTCACTTTGCTCTACGCTTGCCATTGTCGACATCACCATGCTCGTCCTTGTCGTTCATTTCCACTCGAGGGTACCTACAAATATAACACAATCGCAATGCGCATTAAAATCCAAGTCAAAACCAAAACGACAGGCTAAAGGCCTATAGGTTAGAATCTATGGACCATGCCTTCAAAACCACCAAACAACCCTCGATATTGTCGTACAAACGTCAAGAGATCGGGGTAAAACACAATACTAAAAATCCAGAATTCAAAATACGAGAAACAAAACCCTGAATCAAAATATCAACTCTTGAAAATGGTCCCAGATTTTACCCTAGGTCAAATTTGCCAATTTTGCATATACTAAGGGTATAGTTTAAAGTAAATGGGGACATGAACCAAATAGGAACCACATAGCTCCAGTTCTGGCCGCAATTTGCAGCCAGGAAGACTTTATTTGCGGCTAAGAAGAGGGTTCAGGGGCTGGGGTCTTGGGTGATGCTTCCTAGGTGCCTGCTGATCTCTCTGTGTTTGCTAATTAATTTTCAGGTCACCCGGGTGTTAGCAGATTTCATTTAACCAACACAAAACCACAATTTTTCCATATCTGCAGAATTTTAAAGTTCGTATTCCGGTGTTTTGTCTCTAGTTTGGTCCAATATGATATCACTAAAGGGGTTTTAAGGTCACTACTAACCTCAATCTCATATCACAACTCAAGAATTCCATAAACCCTAACTAGAAATTTCTACCCTCACTAAACATCACAAAACACCTCTAATTAAACATGGAAGCTAAAGAGGAAGGAATACAATGCAAATGGTATAGTAATTACCTCATTTGGCTTCTTGAGTTGCCCCAAGTGTCCAAAATCAAAACTTGCTTGGTCCAAAGTGTTTCCCATGAGCTTGTGCACATTTTTAATGAAATGGAGATGGGGTTTTGGGTTGTTTTTTATGGTGTTGTGTGACTTGAAGAGGGGGAGGGAGGTGCTGCCATGGGGTTGAGAGGGAGAGAGAATGGTGAAGGAAAAATGAGAGAGGGAATGAGACCAAGTCAAGGGAACCCCTCACCTCACTCTCTCTCATGCCCATCCCTCAATTCTTTAATGTTTTCTTTTCTTCTCTCAATATAAAACAACCACCATGATATAAAACATGAAGAAAAGCCATGATAAAAATGTAACAAGTGTAAAAATGACATGTGCATGTCATGTGCACAAAACACGCTTAAAGCCCGATTAGCGATTTTTAATCGCGATTAGCAATAAATTAGTGTCAAATAAATCATAAACTTTCATAATTTGCATGAATCGCATAAAACACCCTCTTTTTAGTAATTTCTATAATTTTCCAAACTTTTACCAAATTTATCGGTATTTAATTATACCGCCTTATTAAAATATTCAATATATTTATTATTTAATTATAACAATTCTCAAAAATAATATTTTGTTTTTCTGAAATGTTACAATCTTCCCTCTTAAAGAAATTCGGTCCCCGAATTTAAATTTAAACC
Source organism: Agapanthus africanus (assembly GCA_030015575.1). Taxonomy (NCBI): domain Eukaryota; kingdom Viridiplantae; phylum Streptophyta; class Magnoliopsida; order Asparagales; family Amaryllidaceae; genus Agapanthus; species Agapanthus africanus. The sequence goes on from JASDDO010000004.1 coordinate 265,455,296, forward strand.
CCTCAAATACTAAAACATTTCAGTAAAAGTCCAAGTCGTCGGGGCTCCGAAATCATCAATACATAAAACACATCGTAGCGGAATACATGCGCATGGAAAATGAGCAGATAACTCAAAATCAAAACTCCGTCAAGCATTCCACAATCATCGGTGTCATGGTGAAGACACAAATATCAAATCCAATACGAAAACTAATATGATATAAATCAAAACTATACATGTAACCATCTGAAGGAAATGCATGCCAAACCTTTTATGTTGTTGTGCGATGCGCGTATCGCGGCACAGTGGCGGACGTCTATTGTAAGAAAATAACTATATATATACTTGTCCTTTGTTTAATATATACGTCCCGTAGTTTTTGAAAATAATTTAGAAGGGTTTTCTTGTTTAAAACGTTTCGTGTCATATCAGACACGTAGGTAAATACTGAGACTATAGCTCTCTTTTTGGGAATCCCTTCGATAACTATCAATGCATGCAACATACATCCAGATACTGTCCTCTGACTAGTCCTGCTCAGTACGAAAACAATAGTAAATATCATAAAAGTGTACTTCTCCATAAGAAATCAATCCCAAAATGTGCATATGAAAGCTACGTGCGTCTGGTGCGCACGGAAATCAAAATCCATGAATGTGCCATACATGTGCAAAGAAACAACATCTAAGTGTAACGGGTGTGCACGAAACACCTGTCAGAGGCAACGTGTGTGCCTGACAGCAATATCAGATGCATCTGATATGCACGAAGAATCCCGATTTAGTGCATCTGGTGTGCACCAAAATCGCACCTCATAACATGCGCCCAACATCCATGAAAATCCAAATCAGGTGCATCCATCATGCACGAATAAAATCTAAATCAGGTGCATCCAACATGCACGAAATCACGAAATCCAATATCAAACGCCGAACATGCGCAAAATCCAATCCAAGCGCGCCAAATATGCGCAAGAATCCAAATCAAATGCACAGAGTGCATGAAATCAACATCAACATCATAATCGAAATCGACGGTATACAATAAAGCTCAATCCAAATCAGGTATACCGCGGTATATAAGTAAGTCTACGGTAGCGCCCCGGCCGTCGATCCGAGGCCAAAATACGGAAACAAAACTTTTTCATAAACTTGAAACTGGCACTATCGTATACTTTCACCCGGATCGAACCATTAACCTATAACTAGCAAACTAGAGAAGGGTTAGAAAGCTATACCGGTCGATCCGCGTCCTTCGGTCTTTAGCCATCGTATCTAGCTCCTCGCGGCATCTCCAATCTCGATCGATCCCCGGTCTCCTCATCGGAAAAAGGCACCACATCTAAGAGTCTTTTTACGGGCTCACGCCTCTGAATCGAGGCAACTCGGACGAAGTTTGCTAGCCGACGTGTCTAAGATTGCTGTAGAATATACGTAAAACACTTTGCCTCAAGGGTTAATCGAAGTTGCCTTTAGGAAGTGTGAGGAGAAATGAGCCTTGGAGATGAGATAAGATTTTGTTGCAAATGGAAAAATGAATCATTCTCACACCATGAAGGGGCTGCCTTGTAGTGCTCGGCCAAGGAAATTAAGGAGGAGGGGTGAGTGCAAGCAAGAGAGAAATAGTGACCATAAGCAAAAAGAAAACCTCACTTCCAATATCCAAATCAATCTAATCTCAATTAATGCAAAACCTTGAACCATGCACATCTAGAAACCTCAAGATGGTTCATCTAGCTGCTGGAGCCCCAGCACCGCAAAAAAACCCTCCTTTACTAATTTCCACATTTGCAAAGAACCCCTTCACAAGCAAGAAAAATCAGCCGAGAAGGAATGAAAGAAAAATGGCCAAAATGGAATGCAAACTGGCAACTTCAAAAAGCGATCCAGTAATAAATTACAGGATAACCCCGCAACTGTATCTACATACCCGCATTTGTATTCTGACAGAATACAAATGCAATGAGACAAAATCTACACAGTATAATACTAGGATCTGGCTTAAACCAAAGCCCGCTAGTATTATCCGTCCGAACCATGACACGTGCACAAGTGCACGCGTACGTTCGAACCCTGCCATAAATCCATACGGCCTCTACAAAGTTTCGCCCGAAACTTGAGAAACTGTCTATGGGGGACTCTGAAGACTCATCAATACACTGGCTGTGGATTTAACCACTAGCACGTCAGTGGTACTAGCTGTACGTAACGGGTTACCAGGTATTGACCAAAAGGGAGGTCGATGAGCGAACTCATCCTGACACCCCACTAAGACTGTCAGTGACAATATCCGTACAGTCCGGTCCGTTCGTCTATAAGCATCGCATGTCGGGCCTAGGGGGTTGGAAAAAGTCAGACCCCCAAAAGCCGTACAAGTCGTGTCGGAGTGTAGCCCAGAACACCCTGAGATACTACTGGAATACCTACCAGTAAATCTCCTGCCTTGGCCAAGGACTTCATGTAATGGCTCTCCTAGACACAGCGCGATCTCACCCCTAATACCGGGAGAGACGAAACCCCTGCCGATCCGCTCACTGCCTCCATGTGGCTTGGGTCTGTACCCAACTAAAACCTGTTTGCACGACTCCTTTGAGCCGTGGTAGAGTAGTAATCAAAGCACAGTGGGAACTCACACGAGACAAATGACGATCTCAGGTCGATGAACTAACCTGTACACTGTAGGGTTACTAGGCACACTCAAGAGGTTCCACAAGGCATCAACCATGCCAAATTCAAATTTTCCGGTGCCGAGAAACCCTAAACTAGATCGATTACTAGAGGTAAGGAGAAAAAGAGAAGCAAGCAAACTACTTTGCTAACAAGTGAATGGAAATACAACCTTTGTAGATCCGGTCCTCCACTTCTTTAGCTCCGTGATGACGTCCCTTCGCTGCGATCACCGGGATCCCGGACTCTTGCGATGGTTTCGTCGGAGAAATGAGCGGGCTAGGTCGTTGACTTCGATGCCGAAGATGATCTACGTCGAGGCAACTCTAACTCAAGCTCCATCTTCACTTGGTCATGAAACTTGTGAAGATAACACACTCTACTACATGGCAAGTGGTAGAGGATGAAGAAATAGGAAGTGGGTTCACTTTGGATTTGGATTTCTCACTTAGATTCATCACTTGGAATTTTCATGAAAGCTTTCTTCTTTTCTTCATGAAGAAGCATAAGAAGAAGAAGAAGAAGAAGAAGAAAGAAAAAGAATAATGAAAATGAATGATCCATAATAGAAAATCAAGTGATGCTTATCATTTAGCAACGATGGGTGAGTGTAACTCATGTAGAGAATAAACTAAGGTTTAATTAAATGGTTAGGTTAAGCATAAACCAAAATGGTTGAAGCTTCATGAATCTTCAAGAATAAAAAAAGAAAGCCACCACCATTTTGTTTCTTGCCAAAAAAATAAATAAAGAAAATAAATAAATAAGGCAAATGAAATCCTAACCATTAACTAAACATAGTGTATAGCATACACACACCCAAGTTTGCATGTATCATCAAACATGATACAATCAAGTGCACAAAAATATATCACATATACTACTTGTGCACATCAAGTGAGAAAATCAATCTTAAGTGAACAAATACTAGTTAATGTAAAGTAATATATCAAATATATAATTATACATTAAATCAACACTTGATTTAATGATCCGGTCATACTGCATATAACCAACTAATATCAATAGTAACAACTTATCGAATCAATAATTGATCCGATAACCCGGCTATATCGCATACAACCGATTAATATCACAAATCGCGAGAATAGAATACAGTATCACATACTGGTATTATTCTCGGTCCCGCACATATCTCATATGCGCTCCTATTTCGTTTCGCTTGAGCCAGGAAACCCCTGTGTAGGACTCTAAAGACTCGTCAATACGCCGGCAGTAGGTGATGATCATATCAAACACCCACAAGCCGCAAGCGGTCTGCTAAACGTAACGGCCACCCGGGTATTGAGCGATCAGAAGATCAATGAGCAAGCCCGCTCACACTCCTGTGAATCCAACCAATAACACTACCGTACAGTCCGGTCTGTTCGTCTGATATGTCGCATATCTCGTCTAGGGGTGGTAAACGTCAGACCCCAATAACTCGATAAATTGTGTCGATATGAGGCTCATAACGGGTCGAGAAACTACTGGTAACACTTACCAGTAAATCCCTAAAGCAGCCTTGGCCAAGGACTTCCTGTTATAGCCAATCGAGCACAGCGCAACATCAACTCCCTATACCGGGAAATACGAAACCCCTCCTATCGCTCATTGCCTCCATGTGATTCGGGACTGTACCCAAAAACCACCATTTTGCACGCCCTCTTAGACGTGGTAAGGTGGAAATCAAAGCACAGTGGGAATCACACAAGACTCTATGACGAACTCGGGTCTACAGACTAACCTGCACCAGTGTCACCAGAGAACTGCCATCTGACGTAAGGTATAATACCAGCTGGGAGTTCTCGGCGAGTCCGTCCAGTGTACCCAGTCTCCACTGAGCACCCGTATATCATCTCTGATGTCAAACACCAATGGATATGGGATCATCCATCGCCCATCTGTATGGGTCGAGAAGGTATACGCTAGTCTACTCTGGTATATCGATGCCCCGTCTCGATACACCCACGACTAGGGACTTTGAAGGATGTACTTATGGACTACCATGTCCCCACTAGTATGATCCGCATCATAGTCGAGGTAGTCAAGTACACATCCTAAGGGCTTTACCAACATGTAACAGAGAGACAATCAGTGTACACGTTAAAGTAAAGAGTAACCAGATAGCATACTATCATATCGAGCAAGAAATTCATCCCTATATATGTCCAAGCATCCACTACAATATACATCCTATGTATAGTAATGGCCTCTAGGGCATACATATAACTAACAATCTCCCACTTGCACTAGGGACATCTGATAGCAGTGGTTGTAGTATCTCATACTCAACCATTCCATAAAAGTCTCTCTCTGGGAAAAGGCCTTTGTGAGTGGGTCCTCCGTGTTTTCCTCTGAGTCTGCTCTCCTAACCTCGATCCCCTGGAGATCAACCATCTCCACGATTAGGTGACACTGCCTTAGAATATGTCTGGGTCACTGATGGGACGGGCGTTCCTTGGCCTAAGCCACAACTCCATTGTCACACAATGGGAGGAACGAAGTTCATCTCATGAACTTATATACACCCAGACTGCCTCTTTGGTAGCATCTTTGGTAGCGATGTATCCAGCCTTTATCGTCTAGTATGCCACGGTATCTAGCTTGGAACTCTTCCAACATACCGTCCCTTTACTGAGGGTAAAGACAATGCCTGCGACTGACATTCAGTCGTCCTTATCACCCTGGAACCTTTCCAGTGATTCTCCCCAGGATCAATTGATACCATCTCACTACAACTAGTGAGTATCCTAACATCCAATTAGATCTATCTCATAAATCCAAAACCCAGGATTTAGGAGGTATCACTTTGATCCTTTATGGAGAATCCTTGTGATAAGCAGAGATTGATCGAGCGTAGCATAGGAAACTTCCTCCCTATCATGAGTATATCATCCACGTACTCTACGAGGATCACCACCATACTCCATACTTCCTTTTTGTATATACAAGGTTCATCTACCATTTTGATGAAGTCAAACTCTTTAACTACCACATCAAAACAGATGTTCCAACTCCGCGATGCCTGCTTTATCACATAAAACATCTTGCACACGTTTCCGCTGCTCCCACTGTCTACGAAGCCCTTTGACTGTGTACTTACAGACTCTCTCTTCTAAAACATCATTTAGAAAGCAGTCATGACACCCAACCGCCAAATATCGTAGTCATGGTATGTAGCCGTGGCAAGTAGGATCTGGATGGACTTAAGCATAGGTACTTAGAAAAGGTTTCATCACAATCCATAGCTGGTCAATGATGAAAACCTTTAACAAGTCTATCTTTGAAAGTCTCAACTTTTCCATGTACACCAAGTAATCTTCTCAAGATATACTTGCTCCTGATGGGTATTTAACCCTTCAAATAAAGCAACCAAAGTCCATACTTTGTTGGTGTAAAAGGATTCCATCTCAGATCGATTAACATCCAGCCATTCTTACAGAGTCCCACTCCTGATGGCCAGCTCGAAACTATTTAGGTCATCATCCCATGATGCAATCCTCGCTCCTACTGTCATAGAGAAACCGGAGTATCTCTCACGTGGGTGAGGAAACCTACTAGATCGGCGGAGAGGCTGAGGTTCGTTGGTTGCTATTGAATCCTTTGGTTCTACCAAATCATCAGCTGCAGTTTGTATAGCTGGAACTGTTTCCAGTCCTACCTTATGACCAATAATTTCTTCACAAGAAATTCCCTTTCACAAAGGTGGCATGCTGAGTAACAAAACATCTTTTGTTCCTCGGTTAGGTAGAAGATATTCCCTTGCGTATGCTTGGGATATCCAACAAACTTCCACAGAACTGACTTTGCCTCGAGCTTGTCCGGATTATGCTTTTAGACATAGGCTGGACAACCCCAAATCTTAACAAACTTAAGATATGGGCTCTTCTCTTTCCATATCTCATATGAAATGGTAGGCATCTGATTTGATCGGAACCCTATTCAATAGGTATGCAGCTTCTCAAGTGCATAACTCCCAAAAGGAAATAGCAAACTCAGTAGTACTCATCATAGAGCACACCATATCACATAGGGTGTTATTGCTCCGCCCCGATATACCATCGTGCTATGGTGTATACGGAGGAGTAATGCTGAGAGAAAATCTCATTCTCCTTTAGAATAATCCAGGAATTCCGTGCTCAAGTATTCACCTCCTTGATCACATCAAAGGACATAATACTTATACCCGTATTTTGGTTCTCTACTTCTAACTTATATTCTGTGAATATCTCAAAAATTTCGGACTTGTGTTTTAACAGGAACATATGTCTGAATCTCGAGAGATCATCAGAGAATTTAATGAAGTACAAAGAACCGGTCTTGGCATTTGTAGACAGGGGACCTTCATACATCAATATGTATCATCCCAAGAGTTCACTAACTCTTTCTCTATTTCCAATAAACAGAGCTATGGTCATCTTATCTCTGTGACATGACTGGCCAGTTTCACAAGATGTAAATTCAAACTAATTTAAATATGCATCTTAATGTAACTTCAGCAAGTCGGGTCGCATTGATATGACCTAGTCTACAATGCCTCAAGAAGGATTCGTTCATTTCTGAACTCTTCCTCTTGTGTGTGTTCTGTATACTAAGAACTGTAGTTTGATTTAGAACATTAATGCTTTTAGATAACGTGCCTAAACCGATCAACTCTTGATATAGGAAATGTTCAAAACATTATCCAACAATACAAAATTATATCCTTTCTTTACTAATAAAGAGACTGATATGATTTTGTATATCAGGTTCGGTATCTAATAACATTTGTTCGGAATCAATGTATTCTGGTAATACAGGGTGACAGTGACCAACAGACTTGGCTGCAACACTTGCACCGTTTTCTGTCTCATGAAACTTATCACCCGTTCTCATTTCTCTACCTTTCTGTAGCCCTATGTAACAGATTACATATCTGGGATCCTGATTCGGTATCAAATACCCAGGACGTAGAGGATATTTGAGAAACAGTTCTCTGTAATGAACACACCCGAAGATGATGCATCGGTATGCACTTTCTTCGTTTGGGCGGCACGGGAATTCTGGTAATCCCCAATTTCCTGCTCTGTCTTATAACAATTATAAGTTAGAGCGGAACCAACGTTCCCCAGCACAGTAAAACAAGCGGGTTCGGTCAATATAACCGTTTTATTATCTTGATTAAGGCGTGACATGGTCGCTACCTGGAGAGAGAGAGAAGAAAACATTCTGCGTGCGCTCTTGCAAGATCAGATTGGTTATTATTTTATCTAATCACGATGGCTCCCACTGTTTTTATCAAATCTTCCTTCAAACCCTAAAAGGAAAGACTAGCCGAGATTAATTACACGCTACAAGTTCGCCAATCTTTCAGCCAGGCCAGTGTCGGTTCTTTGAGGGAGGTTCCCCGTGCTTTCGCACGGACCTAATTAAAATAAACCTCGTTTTCCCAGAGGCGTAACCCCGTTGACACCTTTCTAGACACCTACTTGATCGGCTAATTGTAATGTGTAAAACTCTCCCAGGAGTAACAATTACTCGCAGTGGGTATCGGGATCCAACTATCTCATAGAAGGTATGCAATCTCATTGCAAATTTCAACACTTGAAATTCCCGATAATTTTTCCCCTAACCTCCTATGACCTTGACAAAGGCCAACAAACCATAGGATGCTAGTCAAGTTCAACCCATCATTTCCTGATTGAATTAAACCCACCCGCACGATCCTTGACAAAGGCCAACAAGGTCGCACGACTACCCTAACCCAATCTGCATCATATGCATAAGCAGATAAGCACCAGTCAGCTACCGCACACTACGCCTTGACAAAGGCCAACAAACGCAGCACGAATACTAACTACTACTTATCTGAAATGACGGAAGGCTACGACAGGTTTTTCTGAAAACCTATTGCAAACTTGATATCGTTGTAGAATCAAATAATTTTAAAATGGAGTGTTTTTTAAGCTTTTCTAGTTTTGCTAAAGGGGTCACTCCCGGTGAAGGGATCGTCGGCCCTTTCCTCATCGAATAAGGTGCAGGATATATCATATATACCGCTGTGCAAAGCAAGAACTATAGGAGCAATCAAAAGACAAACCGAGGGTTGTAGCATCTGCCAGTTATTGCTAAAGGGGTCACTCCCGGTGAAGGGATCTCGGCCCTTTCCTTATCGAATAAGGTGCAGGATGTTCTACAAGGAACACCGCGATGCAAAGCAAGAACTGTAGCTACCTGTTTTTGAAAATTCGATTCCACAACATCTTTTAGGTTTCTTTTCTTTCATTAATCATATTAATGAAGTCCCATCATTTAAATCACCTAAACATCACAGATAAATACGACGTACACTTATGCCATCCGCATTCGCCTCGATGTCCCCTCGTGCACCGTTAGGTTAGGTAACTAACGGCAGAGCGGGGCAGGGCTAGCGCGGGTGTAAAACAAAAGTAACGTCTATATAATATATCGTATATACTATATACAGTATCTATCATAATATATCAAATGATCACATCACAGATATCGCAGCAGAAGAAACATATGAAACATTGGATATACTAGGACTTCCGTGTTTTCAATACGAGCCTGTATAAAACACGGATTCCACGGTCACGATGAATAGCCAAACCCACACCCCTAGACCCCTACGAGAGCGGCAAGAAACCCTACCAATTCTAGAGTTAGGAGACCCGGACTCGACTCCTCGAGTAGGTCTCCCTCTGGACTCTAGAACCCGGTTACTTGTGCTCTCCTCCTTGGGTCTATCCTAGTGCGGAAAAGTAAATAATATACAAATGGTGACATCAACCTCAACCCGGAAGTGCCCCAATAAAAGAATATTACATACAATAAATTTTACATGAATGAAAATAAAAACTCTCATCTCACATAAAACCCCCCGGCTATTCAAAACGCGACGATCCAATATAACATATCCAGCAACACATAACATCACATGTCATCAACGTAAGTAAATGTGCGCATCCCAATTATCGTTGATATATAGCAACGAAACCGGCGATATCACATATTACACTTACGGTCACAGAAAAGAAAGTGTAAAACTACAACAGTTGGAATCCGCAACCTCCTTAGACATCACATGCCTAACAATTATAAACCCCGCATTTTAGTCTCTATATCGAAAACACTTTTCAATATCCAGTCGGGTAATTCAACAAGATTTCCGATAAACTGATCGAATGCTCGTCGCAAACTTTAGTAGACGGCCGCACCCCCGGATGCCGTCGACGAAGTGCACTAAGGCGCAACACCGTTGCCGCGAGCACCCGAACGGATGCTTTTGGCGACGGGGTTCTCCTACAGTCACTTGGTCGGGGCTATGGGGCATGGCTATCTATTAAGTTTACCCGGCGAGTATCCGCGTATGCTACGTGATTGCGACGGACTTTTGATCGCATCAAAATTCCGTGGCAACCGATCATTCGAGACTAAACTGCTATATTTATAACATCCAAATCAGTTATCTCATAACTACTTGTGGATTCCAAATATTGTATCACATTCCAGATAAATAGAAAATGTTAAACTTTCCGATCGAACAATCAAACACCCAAGTTTTCCCGAAACGGCTCAACACATGAAATAAGTTTAAAAACATCCAGTTCATGCCTCAGTACCAACGGTCCAGCCATAGAAGGGTCAAGCCAACGCCTCACAAGTGGCACGCCGTACTGCCCCAAACCCGAAGGTTCAAAGGGCAGTTCAAGACGGTCACATAATCGAGTTAAGGTTTGTTGTCTTCTAGAGGGTCCATCGCGTTACTTGCACTACTTAGAACGTTATTAAACTACGGAAAAATCCAACAATTGGAAATTTCCCGGCAGGGGAAAAATTGGGTATTTTTATCCGGTCGAACTTTTTAACATATTCTAAATTATCCGGAAAAACACAGACAAAGTTAAAGATTCCGATCGAATCGTTGAACTCCCAATACAACCCAGAAAACTCAACACTTGAGTATACATTAAAAAATTCCAGAAGATTCAGTAAACTAATAAGGAAGTTACTGTGCAAAAATAAAGTATCAATGTGACTGTACGGCCGCGGAACCGCCGCATGAGCATGCTCTTGCCGCGGTTCCGCGGCTCAATGAGCGAGTTAAGCGCACGTGTTGCACAGTAATCCTTAGAAAAGCCAGCTGATTTTTCTGAGTATTTTTAATTCACAAAAATCCACAGTTTTGAAAAATATACAGAGAAGGGTTTTGGATTAGGGTTTCGGGTTCGACCGGACTTCTAACTTTGTCTACACTTCGCCTAAAGCTCTAGCTAGGCTCTGATACTACTGTAGGATTACTAGGCACACTCAAGAGGTTCCACAAGGCATCAACCATGCCAAATTCAAATTTTCCGGTGGCGAGAAACCCTAAACTAGATCGATTACTAGAGGTAAGGCGAAAAAGAGAAGCAAGCAAACTACTTTGCTAACAAGTGAATGGAAATACAACCTTTGTAGATCCGGTCCTCCACTTCTTTAGCTCCGTGATGACGTCCCTTCGCTGCGATCACCGAGATCCCGGACTCTTGCGATGGTTTCGTCGAAGAAATGAGCGGGCTAGGTCGTTGACTTCGATGCCGAAGATGATCCACGTCGAGGCAACTCTAACTCAAGCTCCATCTTCACTTGGTCATGAAACTTGTGAAGATAACACACTCCACTACATGGCAAGTGGCAGAGGATGAAGAAATAGGAAGTGGGTTCACTTTGGATTTGGATTTCTCACTTAGATTCATCACTTGGAATTTTCAAGAAAGCTTTCTTCTTTTCTTCATGAAGAAGAAGAAGAAGAAAGAAAAAGAATAATGAAAATGAATGATCCATAATAGAAAATCAAGTGATGCTTATCATTTAGCAACCATGGGTGAGTGTAACTCATGTAGAGAATAAACTAAGGTTTAGTTAAATGGTTAGGTTAAGCATAAAACAAAATGGTTGAAGCTTCATGAATCTTCAAGAATAAAACAAAGAAAGCCACCACCATTTTGTTTCTTGCCAAAAAAATAAATAAAGAAAATAAATAAGGCAAATGAAATCCTAACCATTAACTAAATATGGTGTATAGCATACACACACCCAAGTTTGCATGTATCATCAAACATGATACAATCAAGTGCACAAAAATATATCACATATACTACTTGTGCACATCAAGTGAGAAAATCAATCTTAAGTGAACAAATACTAGTTAATGTAAAGTAATATATCAAATATATAATTATACATTAAATCAACACTTGATTTAATGATCCGGTCATACTGCATATAACCAACTAATATCAATAGTAACAACTTATCGAAGCAACACTTGATCCGATAACCCGGCTATATCGCATACAACCGATTAATATCACAAATCGCAAGAATAGAATACAGTATCACATACTGGTATTATTCTCGGTCCCGCACATATCTCATATGCGCTCCTATTTCGTTTCTCTTGAGCCAGGAAACCCTGTGTAGGACTCTAAAGACTCGTCAATACGCCGGCAGTAGGTAATGATCATATCAAACACCCACAAGCCGCAAGCGGTCTGCTAAACGTAACGGCCACCCGGGTATTAAGCGATCAGAAGATCAACGAGCAAGCCCGCTCACACTCCTTTGAATCCAACCAGTAACACTACCGTACAGTCCGGTCTGTTCGTCTGATATGTCGCATATCTCGTCTAGGGGTGGTAAACGTCAGACCCCAATAACTCGATAAGTTGTGTCGATATGAGGCTCATAACGGGTCGAGAAACTACTGGTAACACTTACCAGTAAATCCCTAAAGCAGCCTTGGCCAAGGACTTCCTGTTATAGCCAATCGAGCACAGCGCAACATCAACTCCCTATACCGGGAGAGACGAAACCCCTCCTATCGCTCATTGCCTCCATGTGATTCGGGACTGAACCTAAAAACCACCGTTTTGCACGCCCTCTTGGACGTGGTAAGGAGGAAATCAAAGCACAGTGGGAATCACACAAGACTCTATGACGATCTCGGGTCTACAGACTAACCTGCACCAGTGTCACCAGAGAACTGCCATCTGACGTAAGGTATAATACCAGCTGGGAGTTCTCGGCGAGTCCGTCCAGTGTACCCAGTCTCCACTGAGCACCCGTATATCATCTCTGATGTCAAACACCAATGGATATGGGATTATCCATCGCCCATCTATATGGGTCGAGAAGGTATATGCTAGTCTACTCTGGTATATCGATGCCCCGTCTCGATACACCCACGACTAGGGACTTTGAAGGATGTACTTATGGACTACCATGTCCCCACTAGTATGATCCGCATCATAGTCCAGGTAGTCAATTACACATCCTAAGGGCTTTACCAACATGTAACAGAGAGACAATCAGTGTACACGTTAAATTAAAGAGTAACCAGATAGCATACTATCATATCGAGCAAGAAATTCATCCCTATATATGTCCAAGCATCCACTACAATATACATCCTATGTATAGTAATGGCCTCTAGAGCATATATATAACTAACATACACATGTCACCAGGGAACTGCTATCTGACGTCAGGTATAATACCAACTAGCATGTTCCCGGCGAGTCTTGTCCAATGTACTCATAACCCAATGAGCACCTGTATACATCTTAGGTGAACCAACTGACACCAATGGCTTGTGAGACCGGCCACCGCCCGTCGTCGGGGTCTCGACTGTATACACTAGTCTACTCCGGAGTATCGATGCCCTGTCTCGAAAACTCCCATGACTGTATCATACTAGTATGTATATTACTTGATGGAAGCTTGGGATATTCACAGTTGTATATACAATCTTGCTCGAAATGGTAGTATGCTACTTGGTTTGTCTCTGCTTTAATGTGTACATGTGTTTCTTATATTATATCACCTATACGCATTAGTGGAACCCTTAGGATCTTTGCTTGATTACCAGCGTTGTGATGGCGCTCACACTCGTGGGGGCTGGGTAATCCATAAGCACATCCTTATACAGGTCCCTAGTCGTAGGACTATCGAGACAGGGCATCGATACTCCAGAGTAGACTAGCGTATGCGCTTCTCATCCCAGCGTGGGAGACGGTCTGTCCCACAGCCGTCGGTACGCCGTACTTGAGATAGTATGCGGGTGCTCGTTAGGTTACGAGTACACTGGACAGGACTCGTCGGGAACTGTTGGTTGGTATTATACCTATCGTCAGTTATCAGTTCCCAGGTGACATGAGTACAGCTTAGTCCGCTGACTTGACACTGTCACTTCGCCTCGAGTGTGTTCCCACTGTACTTTGATTACTACCCTACCACGGCTCAAAGGAATCGAGCAAACAGGTAGTAGTTGGGTGCAGTCCCGAAGCACTTGGAGGCAGTGACGGTTAGACAGGATTCGTCTCTCCCAGTATTGGGGGTTGACATCGCGCTGTGTCCAGGAGAGCCATTACACAAGAAGTCCCTGGCCAGGGCAAGCGAGATATACTGGTAGGTTTCCAGTGTTATCTCAGGGTGTTCTGGGCTACACTCCGACACGACTTGTACCGCTATTAGGGGACTGACGTTTACCGCCCCCTAGGCCCGCCATGCGATGTATCAAAAGAACAGACCGGACTGTACGGATACTGTCACATTCAGGCTCAGTAGGAGTTCAGATGGGGTCACCTCGTCAGTCTTCTTATCGGCATCTACCTGGGGACCGTTACGTACAGCTAGTGCCTCTTGCGGTCTGTGGTTAAACCCACTGCCAGCGTAGTGTCGAGTGTTTAGAGTCCCACACAGAGAGTTATTCGCCTTTAGGCAAAATAAGTAGAGGTCGCATGGTTTTGCGACAGGGTTCGTTCACATCCGCGCACTTGTGCACGTTTGCTGTCCGGACAGCTTATACTAGCGGGCTTTGGTTTAAGCCGGATCCTAGTATATGATTTGGGATTGGTTTTATCTCATTGTATTCATGTTCCTCGGATCACGGATACGGGTGCGTATGCACAGTTGACTGAGACAGAGGGAGAGGACTTTGATTAGGGTTGATGACTATTGTCATTTTCTTAACCCTAATGCTTATGTGTGTATTATGAATAATTGATATTAGTTAAATATAATTGTGCATGGTTAGGGTTGTTGACCTTTTGACCATACTTGACTTGTTGACTTGGGTTGACATGTTGACCATCATCATTCCATATGAAAGATGCTCTTTGATCCTTGCAATTTGCATTTAATGTGAAATGATAATGATCAAGTCTTGATTAACCATGACAATTATCTAGCTAATTATCTAATTTACATAATTCACACATATATGTGAGAATGGTTCATTATTCTCTTCTTTCTATCATATAGATTCTCTCTCCTCCTCTTCCTCTCTCTCTCAAGCTCTCCCCTCTCATGAGTTGAGAAACACATGAGCTTGAGATAAACCATTCCAAGATAATCTCTACTCTCTTCTAAGGTTCTAGGATTAGCACTTCTAGCATCTTAGTTAATTCTAGCTTGAAGTTGAAGCCAAAGGTTGAGGCTCTCGGGTGGATCCTTCTTCGACTAGAGAAGACGACAAGGAGATCACTTCCGTTCACTCCAAGGAGCAAGGAGAGAAGGACATAAAGCCCAAGGTATAACCTTTCTTCCATATAGCTAAAACTAGTTAGCTTGTAGTTAGTTTTTGTTTAGCAAAGATCCTCCTTTTGATAGTCCATGTTGCCTAGTTCGATAAAAATCCGATTTTTATACCGTTTTCCGCCTCCCCGCAAGCACCGGGGTGGGCAACGTGGACTTACAGTGGTATCAGAGCCTAACTAAACATAAACTTGCTATAGTTAGTAAAGTGTATAGAAGTTTGATCGGTAAAAATCGCAAAACTAAAATTTCAAAAACCTAGTTTCTGCCGATTTTTAAATCTGCTCTAAAAATAATAAATCACACCTTAAAAATCGGCTCAGGGTTTTTAAAGTACACACAAGAAAAACGAACCAGCGAACCGACCAACCGACCGCGGTTCCGCGGCAGAAGCTTGCTTAGGCCGCGGATCCGCGGCCGAGTTGACTCGGCCGCGGCTCGTTTCTCTTGCAGTGTTCTTATTTCATGGTTTTGGGATTTTTAAGATATTTTATTTCTGCCCAGATTTTCTAGAATAGAAAATTGTATTTATGGTGGCTATAAATCCGTATTTTTGATCGAACTTCACTATACTTTGACTATTGGGTTATATCTGTGATGTGCATATGTATTTAACGTCTGCTAATCGCTATACGTCGATTAGTGGGGGTTATACATATCTGTGATCTGTAATGCTTATTGGTTTGTGTATATGAACTCGGTGGATTGTCGCGGATGAATAGCCGGGATGGATGTGAGATGAGAGATTCTTTTTCTTTCATTCATGTAATATGTAAATTGATGTAATATTATTTATTTGGCCGCACAACCGGGTCGGGGTTGTAGCCGTCATTGTATAATTTCTTTTTACTGTTTTTGCTCCTAGGATAGACCCATGGTGGGGTGCATAAACTACCGGGTATCTCGAAGTGCCGAGTGGCCTACTCACGTCGTTGAGGGAGGTTGCTTCGCTTCGAATACTTGGCGGGTAGTTTGCCGCACCCGTAGGGGTCTTGGGTGGGGTATTGGCTATTCATCGCGACCGTGTAATCCGTTTTTCGTTGCAGGCTCGAACGAATCGCGGATTCCTAGTATATCTAAAGTGTTCATCTGTGATCTGTAATGGCTATCATTGCTATATATTTATATATGATAACTATTTAGGTGTTGCTTATGTTTTGCATCCGCGCTAGTCCAGCCCCCGCTCTGTCGTTAGTTAAGTAACCTAACGGGTGATGACGGGGCCCCGTGGCGAATGCGGATGGCATAAGCGTACACCATATTTTGGTTGTTTTCTGCAATGGTAGGATTAAAAGATGGGACGCATTAAGATTAATGCAAGAAAATAAACCAAGTAAAAGTTGATTGGAACACTTTGAAAACCACTCGGTTCTTTTCAAAACTAAACTTTTAAATGCGGAGATTGAACCACTCCTTTTAAAAGCTATCTCGTTCCATCGATTATATCAAGTTCACTACGTTCACGGTTTCTCCAAAACCATTCGTAGCCCTCCGTCATTCCACATGAATGGTCAAAAAGTATTCAAGCTATGTATGTTGGCCAAAGTCAAGGCATAGTGATTGGTAGCTCTTGGGGATTCATGTGCAGCATAGGTAGATGAGTTGGTTTGGGACAGTCGTGCTGCCATTTTGGCCAAAGTCAAGGGTATGTACGGGTGGGTCCAAATTAACCAGGAGAATGACGGGTAGAACTTGACATGTGACTTATGATATTTTGGCCAAAGTCAAGGTCATAAGAGCAAGAGGCAAAAATCCACATCGAGAGTTTCATAAGTACTGAAACTTGCTAGCGCTGCATACCATTTGGAGTGTGATGATTCTGGTAGGATTCCTTCGGTTTTATCACACGATGATATTTGGATCCCGATCCTGCTGTGAGTATATGCTACTCCTCGGGAAATCTCTCACTTAACGATCAATGCTATAAATCTAGTAGATGTCTAGAAAGGTGTTAGCGGGGCTACGCCCACAGGGAAAAGAGGTTACTTAATTAAGGAACTTCGCGAAAGCGTTGGAAAACCTCCCTCGAAGTACCGACACTGGCCTGGCTGAACGGTTAAGCAAGTATTGTACGGTGAGATGGATCCCGACTAATTCTTCCTTTATGGTTTGAGGAGGGATTCGAGAGACAGTGGGAGCCATCCTGTTTAGACAAACTAAAAACCATTCTAAACTTGCAAGAGCATCATGCTAAAGTGTTTCTTTTCTCTCTCCTAATTGCAGCGACCATTCAACATGACCGGACTTAAGTTATTACTAAATAAAAACATACTGACAGGGCCAAACTACAAAGATTGGCTCAGGAATGTCAAGATGGCAATCACTTATGACAAGTTAGGGCATATCCCTACCACAAAAGCTCCCCCTGTCCCAGGTCCCACCTCCAGCGTCGCGGATGTAGAAATCCGTAAGACATGGGAGATCGATTGCGCGAAGGCCAAATGCCTCGTGCTTGCCTCGATGGACAACGAACATCAGAGGAGGCACGAGAATATGGACCTAGAGTCTATATTTCTCCATACAAAAGAACTGTATGGAGAGCAGTCTCGTATCTCTAGATACGAAGTGTCGAAGAAGCTATTTTCGGCAAGATTGGCCATCGGATCATCGGTAGCGAAACACGTGCTTAAGATAATTGGCTACATAGAGGAGCTCGCGGACCTTGGGACCACGTTGGAGAATGAACTCTACACTGACTTGATTCTCCAGTCCCTTCCTTCCACTTACGCCCAGTTTATCCTAAACTTCAACATGCAAGGAAAGGAGGTTGAACTTTTCGAACTTCTGAACATGTTGAGGAGTGCTGAGGGCGCCCTACAGAAAGGTAGGGAGACATCCACTTTGTTTGTGGGAGGATCTTCCTCTTCTAGGTCCAGGGCGAAAGCCAAGGGAAAGAAGAAGAAAGCCCCCGCCAAACCAAGGGGCGGTGTCAGTAAAGTGGATACGAAGGGAAAGGGAAAGGCAACAAAGGTAGCGGGAAAGCTGGTGGGAAAGGAAGAATGCTTCTACTGTCACAAAAGTGGACACTGGAAACAGGATTGCAAGGCTTGGAAGGACAGAACCCAGGATCTGAAGTGAGTTGCGGCTTCGGCTTCAGGTGTGTACGTTATTGAAAACTGTCTATCAATAAACTCTACTTCCTGGGTATTGGATACCGGATCAGGATCTCATATCTGTAATTCTTTGCAGGCGTTGAGAAAGCGTAGAGTTTTGAAGGCAGGTGATATGACCCTCAGAGTTGCAAACGGAGCTAGCATGGATGCTGAGGCCGTGGGGGACTATCACCTGGGATTGTCAGATGGACACTTTTTGGTTTTGCGTAGTTGTTATTTTGTACCAAATGCAACCTGTAATATCATTTATGTATCTTTATTATCTAAAGAAGGTTATGAATTTGCATTTGTAAGTAATGTAGTGAACATTCACCTTAATCAAGTTTTGATTGGGTCAGGTACATTAAACAACGGTATATACGTTTTAAACCAACCACAGATTTTCAATGTCCAGAATACACACAAAAGAAAGTCTCCAGAAATCAATAAAACTTTCTTATGGCATTGTAGACTGGGTCACATCAATGAGAGAAGGTTGACTAAGTTACATACAGAAGGATATTTGGATCCGTTCGATTATCAATCATATGCAACTTGTCAATCCTGTCTCAAAAGAAAGATGACAAAGACTCCATTCACTGGACACGGAGTAAGAGCGAGCGAGCTCTTGGGACTCGTACACAGCGACGTGTGCGGTCCAATGTCTACACATGCACGAAGCGGTTATTCTTACTTCATTACTTTTACGGATGACTTTTCAAGGTACGGATATGTCTTCTTAATGAAACATAAATCCGAGGCTTTTGAAAAATTCCAGGAATATAAGAATGAAGTAGAAAAACAAACAGGAAAAAGTATCAAGGCACTAAGATCTGATCGAGGTGGTGAATACTTGAGTGCCGAGTTCCTGGGTTACTTAAAAGAGAATGGAATTCTCTCTCAGCTTACTCCTCCATACACTCCACAACATAACGGTGTATCGGAGAGACGGAACCGAACCTTATTGGATATGGTACGGTCCATGATGAGTAACGCTGAGTTACCGCGATCATTCTGGGGATATGCGCTAGAATCAGCTGCATACCTTTTGAACCGAGTTCCAACTAAGACTGTGCCTACTACACCATATCAGATGTGGTGTGGGAAGAGACCCTATCTTAATCACATTAAGACATGGGGATGTCCAGCTTTTGTCAAAAAGCAGCATGCGGACAAGCTCGAGGCACGCTCAGTACAGTGCAAGTTTGTGGGATATCCAAAGAACTCCAAGGGATATTTCTTCTATTGCGAAGAGGAACAAAAGGTTTTTGTTTCTCGCCATGCCCACTTTCTAGAACACCAGTTCTTGGAAAAGGAAATTAGTAGGAGCGCAATAGAACTGAAAGAAATTCCAGAACCACGAGCTATTACTGAAAGCTTAGTAGAACCAGAGGGTTCGAAAGATCAGGACATTCCCACGCCCCTCCACAGGAGTAGTAGGCAGCCTCATCCGCCCGAGAGATACTACGGTTTTCTCATAGACGGGGATAGAGAGGATTGCATCATAGATTGTGATGAGCCTACTAGCTTCCAGCAAGCCATTCAGAGCGTTGACTCGGTAAAATGGCTGGATGCAATGCGGACCGAAATGGAGTCCATGTACACTAACAAAGTATGGACGTTGGACATTGCTCCAGATGGGGTAAAACCCGTAGGATGCAAGTGGATCTTCAAAAGGAAGATTGGTGTAGATGGACAGGTTGAGACCTATAAAGCTAGACTGGTTGCAAAGGGTTTTCATCAGTGACCTGGTTTGGACTATGACGAAATCTTTTCTCCAGTAGCTATGCTGAAATCCATTCGGATCCTTCTTGCCATTGCTGCTTTCCATGATTATGAGATTTGGCAGATGGACGTAAAGACCGCTTTTCTAAATGGAAATTTAGAGGAGTGTGTCTATATGGACCAGCCAGAGGGTTTCATTCAGAGTGGGAGCAGCGGAAAGGTGTGCAAGTTGCTTAAGTCCATTTATGGACTAAAGCAAGCATCGCGGAGTTGGAACATCTGTTTTGATGAGACGTTCAAGGAATTTGGCTTTATCAAAAATCCAGATGAACCATGTATCTATTGTAGATTTGTAGCGAGAACTGTAGTATTCCTCGTTTTATATGTGGATGACATTCTCTTAATAGGAAATGACGTTCCTAAGCTACAATCTGTCAAAGGGTTCTTGTCACACAGGTTCTCCATGAAAGACCTGGGTGATGCCTCATACATTCTGGGGATCCGGATCTACCGTGACAGATCCAAGAGGATTTTAGGACTCTCACAGTCCAGGTACATCGACACCGTACTGAAAAGATTCAGTATGGAAGATTCCAAGCGCGGTAATCTACCGGCTTGTCACGGGATCACCCTCTCCAAAGAGATGTCTCCCAAGACTGATTTGGAGAGGGATCGCATGTCTATTATACCCTACGCTTCTGCGGTAGGCTCTATAATGTATGCGATGTTGTGTACCAGACCAGATGTGGCTTATGCACTGAGTGTGGTAAGCAGGTATCAGTCAAACCCTGGGGAGAAACATTGGATAGCGGTAAAGAACATTCTCAAGTACCTGAGAAGGACTAAGGAGATGTTCTTGGTGTATGGCGGAAAAGACCTCCAGATTGAGGCCTTTACTGACTCCAGCTTCCAGAGTGACAAGGATGATTCTAAGTCCATGTCGGGTTTTGTCTTTACCCTCAATAGAGGGGGGTGTGTTGGAAGAGCTCCAAACAGGAAACCGTTGCTGACTCGACTATGGAAGCGGAATACATCGCTGCATCTGATGCCGCAAAAGAAGCTGTCTGGATGAGGAAGTTCTTGAAAGAACTTCCGGTGGTTCCATCCATTGTTGATCCAATACCTCTGTATTGCGACAACAACGGGGCTATAGCTTTAGCGAAGGAACCCAGGTCCCATCAGAAATCCAGACACATCTTAAGGCGGTATCACCTGATCAGGGAGATCGTGGATCGCCAGGAGATCGAGGTTCGGAGGGTTGCTTCAGAAGATAACACTGTAGATCCATTCACAAAGGCCTTACCCCAGACTCAGTTCGAGCGGCTGATCAAGATGATAGGTCTTCGATACGCCAGTACATGGCCTTAGTGCAGGTGGGAGATTGTTAGTGTATATGCCCTAGAGCCATTACTGTATCATACTAGTATGTATATTACTTGATGGAAGCTTGGGATATTCACAGTTGTATATACAATCTTGCTCGAAATGGTAGTATGCTACTTGGTTTGTCTCTGCTTTAATGTGTACATGTGTTTCTTATATTATATCACCTATACACATTAGTGGAGCCCTTAGGATATTTGCTTGATTACCAGCGTTGTGATGGCGCTCACACTCATGGGGGCTGGGTAATCCATAAGAACATCCTTATACAGGTCCCTAGTCGTGGGACTATCGAGACAGGGTATCGATACTCCAGAGTAGACTAGCGTATGCGCTTCTCATCCCAGTGTGGGAGACGGTCCGTCCCACAGCCGTCAGTACGTCGTACTTGAGATAGTATGCGGGTGCTCGTTAGGTTACGAGTACACTGGACAGGACTCGTCGGGAACTGTTGGTTGGTATTATACCTATCGTCAGTTATCAGTTCCCAGGTGACATGAGTACAGCTTAGTCCGCTAACTTGACACTGTCACTTCTCCTCGAGTGTGTTCCCACTGTACTTTGATTACTACCCTACCACGGCTCAAAGGAGTCGTGCAAACAGGTAGTAGTTGGGTGCAGTCCCGAAGCACTTGGAGGCAGTGACGGTTAGACAGGATTCGTCTCTCCCGGTATTGGGGGTTGACATCGCGCTGTGTCCAGGAGAGCCATTACACAAGTAGTACCTAGCAAGGGCAAGCGAGATATACTGGTAGGTTTCCAGTGTTATCTCAGGGTGTTCTGGGCTACACTCCGACACGACTTGTACCGCTATTAGGGGACTGACGTTTACCGCCCCCTAGGCCCGCCATGCGATGTATCAGACGAACAGACCGGACTGTACGGATACTGTCACATTCAGGCTCAGTAGGAGTTCAGATGGGGTCACCTCGTCAGTCTTCTTATCGGCATCTACCTGGGGACCGTTACGTACAGCTAGTGCTGCTTGCGGTCTGTGGTTAAACCCACTGCCAGCGTAGTGTCGAGTGTTTAGAGTCCGACACAGAGAGTTATTCGCCTTTAGGCAAAATGAGTAGAGGTCGCATGGTTTTGCGACAGGGTTCGTTCACATCCGCGCACTTGTGCACGTTTGCTGTCCGGACAGCTTATACTAGCGGGCTTTGGTTTAAGCCGGATCCTAGTATATGATTTGGGATTGGTTTTATCTCATTGTATTCGTGTTCCTCGGATCACGGATACGGGTGCGTATGCACAGTTGACTGAGACAGAGGGAGAGGACTTTGATTAGGGTTGATGACTATTGTCATTTTCTTAACCCTAATGCTTATGTGTGTATTATGAATAATTAATATTAGTTAAATATAATTGTGCATGGTTAGGGTTGTTGACCTTTTGACCATACTTGACTTGTTGACTTGGGTTGACATGTTGACCATCATCATTCCATATGAAAGATGCTCTTTGATCCTTGCAATTTGCATTTAATGTGAAATGATAATGGTCAAGTCTTGATTAACCATGACAATTGTCTAGCTAATTATCTAATTTACATAATTCACACATATAGGTGAGAATGGTTCATTATTCTCTTCATTCTATCATATAGATTCTCTCTCCTCCTCTTCCTCTCTCTCAAGCTCTCCCCTCTCATGAGTTGAGAAACACATGAGCTTGAGATAAACCATTCCAAGATAATCTCTACTCTCTTCTAAGGTTCTAGGATTAGCACTTCTAGCATCTTAGTTACTTCTAGCTTGAAGTTGAAGCCAAAGGTTGAGGCTCTCGGGTGGATCCTTCTTCGACTAGAGAAGACAACAAGGAGATCACTTCCGTTCACTCCAAGGAGCAAGGAGAGAAGGACATAAAGCCCAAGGTATAACCTTTCTTCCATATAGCTTAAACTAGTTAGCTTGTAGTTAGTTTTTGTTTAGCAAAGATCCTCCTTTTGATAGTCCATGTTGCCTAGTTCGATAAAAATCCGATTTTTATACCGTTTTCCGCCTCCCCACAAGCACCGGGGTTGGAAACGTGGACTTGCAATAATTTCAAAAAGTATATCTCACTTTATAAAAATAAATGTACAGATATATCAATTTGAAATTGGTGCATAACAACTGATATTTAAAACCAAATATCTGTCGTCCGGCAAACAGCTCAAGCAATTTCCTCAAATATCACCAATTACAACGAATTCCGATATAATGAGGACAATCACCAATTCCCAATAGCTTACTCACACTCATCATCTGTAAAACCATACAGATGTGAGAATCATACCTGGTAAATACATACCCTGGAGCAAGGATTAATTGGGAAATCAGTTTTCTGTTAACAACGCGCAGTGAGACTGAAACATGAAAATGTTTCGAAGGGGTATCCTGGTATTTCTAGTAATGCCTCTTCCATTATCCAGATTCATGACTGTAACCGTATACTTCCTTTGCCATCTCTCTAAATCCCTTTATTTGTCTTTAGTCGCTACCTTCCGCACACCATCGTTAGGCTAAATGGTTTTCTTCCTTCCCTACCGTTCGGCACCAGCCTATAGTTTGGAAGAAGACTATCCAATAAGCATAATAGGTGTACTCTCCTAATCCTAGGAGTACTCGTAACCCGAGAGAAGGTGAAGATAAAATACAACTGAATAAACCTTATTCCTATTTCTCCTGAACCAGAATCCATCCCCGAACTGGAACAAGTCCCTTCGAGTTCGTATATAACCATACGATTGAGTATCCAATAAACTGTGGATCTTCATAGTGATACGGGGTGTTCCGGAGAAATACAAAGGTGAAGTAGGAGTGGCAATGAAATACTTGGTTTGGTCGTGAATAGCATTCGCAATTTACTTTGCCCTCTTTCTAATCCCTTTATTTGTCTTTACTTAATACCTTCTGTACACCGCACTTAGGCTAATCAGTTTTCTTCATACCCTACCGTTCGGCACCTGCCTATGGTTTGGAAGAAAACTATCCAATTAGCGTAACAGGTGTACTGTCCTAATCCATGGAACACTCGCAACCTGAGAGAAGGTAAAAGGAAAAGACAATTGAATAGTTCTATTCATTTTCTCCAGAACCGGGAACAATCCTCGAATCTGGAATAAGTTCCTTCGACTTCGTATATAACCATACGATGGTTTTATCCAATGGAAGTGGATGTTCGTAGTGATACGAAATTGTAGCGTTTTGAAAATCGTTTCGGTGAAATTTCGGAAAATCGGTAAAATAAGGGGGTTTTCTGGAAAAAGTCAAAATACAAATATCTTTATTATAAAATTAAATATACATATTCTAGCTATGTAATTGCTAGTATTTGGTGTTTATTGAGTCACTGGTGAAATTTCAAATTTTCTGAAAAATTTTCCGAAATTAATTATTTTAATATTATTTTAAGCCGTCACAAATACATTTAATTAGGAAAAATTACAAATTAGAATGAGTTGAAACAAATTTTGTGCATCATAAAACATTAAATAAAATTTTATCATGTGGTTTCTGAAACGAAATCGTTTGCCAAAACGGTTTAGAAAATATCGAAGAAAAAGGCTTTTTCCGGTGAATTTAGTGTTAACGGGAATCGGGGTAATACATTTATCTTTTTTCCTAACCCACACACCCACACCTCACCCTCTCTCCCTCTCCCCATGTGGCCGGCCCCACCATGACAGCCCTCCCTCTCTCTCTCTCTCTCCAATCACCAAGAAAAGAAAAGAAAAGAAAGGAAAATGATAGAAAATGGTGGACTTTGACTTTTTCCACTTTCTCCACCTCACTCTCTCTCCTCCCTCACCCATTCCCTACCCCCATGCTGGCCGAAACCTGCTCATTTCAGCAGCCCTCCCCTCTCATTCCTCATCTCATCTCTTCTCAAAAAAAGAATTCACAAAAATTTCATGAAAAATCAACTAAAACTCAAAACCGAAATCCAACTCCTACCCATTATTTATTTGCCTATCTAGCATGGATTTTGGGAGCAAGAGAGCAATTTGGGAGGCTATGTGTGCTTGTGGGATCTTCAAATTGATTGGGTATAAATTCTAACCCTTTGTTTAATTGTTGTTAAATACTTTAAATCAAACATAATTAGTTAATGTTATGGGTTTAATTGAATAATTGGAAAATCTAGTAAGGGTTTGTGATTTGCAATTAGGGTTCTTATCATGTAATCATGGTTGCAAAGTGTAGATTATCATCTTAAGGAAATGAAAACTTAATCTTTTGATAATATGTAAATTGTTAGATGTAAAATGTCCAAATTAAGCTTTTTTTTGTCTAAACTAGGTTTTTAGAAATTATTGAAAATGTGAAATTTAAAATCTAGTTAGGATTTTTATAAATTGATTATGATTTTAATATGGAGATTAACATGTTAATAGAATGCTAAAACTAATCTAGTTGCTAGTTTGCAATTTGTTAATTTAAATTTGTAATAATTATATATATTGCAAACTAGGTTTTTAAAATATATATATTTTGGTGAGATAAAATTTCAATTAGTTTTTCATGACATCATTAACATTATAATGAGTGGTTTAATATCTTAGGTTATGCGAAACTAAGCTTAATGGTTGAATTGTGAATTTTGCTTTAAAAGGTGTTAAAAATTGATATTTTTGCAAACTAGGATTTTGGAATTTATGCAAATTGATAAGAATAAATTATAGAAATGGTTTGTATGAATTAGTTATGATATTTAGTGGATATTGTGGCCGCTAGTTTTGTTTAAACATCGAGTTTTGTACTAAAACGGTTAATTTTTCCTGCTAGGTTTTCGGAAAAATAGCTTTTAAAGTGAGTTTGAGGTTTTTGTGAATTTTAAGCTATTTTATATTATAATTAGTGCTTGTAACTGTACAAATGAGTGTGTTGGGAGTTTTCTCGATGGTTTGGCGTTTGTACGCCGACGTCGAGGGTTTTTGGGTCGATTTGTGAAAGCAACCATAGATTTTGACCTATGTGGGATTCGTGAGTAGTTTTGGTCATGAGTCGGATTTTAATACGATACGATGCGTTGTGATATGTAGGTACCCCCATGCGGACTTCGAGACGGCAAGCAAGCGCGTGGCGACGTCGGCACCGGCGAGCGAGGACCAGGTGAGTAGATTTATATCTACGGGGAGAAGTCGGGTGGATGGCGTATAGCACCCCCGCAGTCTGTGGTGGTGTATACGGATGCGTATACACACCAACAATTATTAAATGTTATTTGGGATTAATAACGATGTTTAGGATGGATATTGGTGTGTTGGATTATTTTAGTGTTGCGAACCCTAGGGTAGTGTTGCACTACACATACACACATACATCTTGCATATATTCCTATTTATATGTGCTCTTGGGATTCTTTATAGTTATGTGTTCACATGGGTATGGGACTATGTGTTCACATACGGATTTGAGGATGATACTTGGGATTGAGCTGAGTCGATGAGATTTGTTTTGTGGTTGTGATATCGGTGATATGGCAGGATTCGTACTTGAGGTACGTCCTGGTGTTATAGCGGATCTTGGGGCGGCGATACGGGTGAATAGTGTTATAAATAAAATGGTCGACATGTGATCGTGATATGAGGCATGATATGCTAGGACATTGATATTAGGCCGTATCGGGCGATGTATACCCCTTGATGATGATATGTGCTGACGATATCGGTTTGTACGAGATTGTCGATCAGTAGTCAGATCATGAGTATATTGAGGATATTAGTATTGTACTAGACGTAGGTCAGTACCCTAGACTATGATCGTGGATAAAGAGGATACCAGAGGAATAGTGTGGGGAATATGATATTGACCCGTACCCAGAATTGGGGATGCCGTACGACGGATTTACGTACAAGCTATATCTTGATGATTGATCCGCACTCTTGACTTGGGATGTCTGATTATAGATATGGTATCGGATATGATATTATTGAGGTGGGATCACCGACTAATATATATACAGGTACGTATATGTATCGACTCAGATGTTAGGCGGTTTCCTTACCTGTAGTCCAGCTTGTTAGCTTAGCCCTTTAGTTTAGTTTAGTTGTTAGATTAGATTCGATTCTTACCTATTTCAAAAACTAACGAATCGTGGGTATTTTAAAAGACAGCCCAAGGGATCCTACGGATATTTTCAAAAGAAGTATCTTTTCATAAAAACACCGTAGCCCCTATTTTCAAAACCCCATGATTCGTGTTATTTCAAAAGGCACCATTTGTAGGACTTATATTAGATTAGTGCAGATTAGTTATAGTTGCGTCTAGTATTCAGCTCCCGCTCATTATTGTGGTTCGCTTCGCATCACATGCTTATATTATGTTTCATACTCCATTATTCATATCATGCTGTTAGGACACCAGCACCATTACCGATGATGCGTATGTACCACGTACACTGACTTGCCGGCTCACACACATCTTCATCGGTAATTGCCATGTCACGTACACCTTAGAAAATATTATTGCTTGACATATCTTGTTAGTTAGTAATTTGACATGATATTAGTATACCTGCCTTATATGCCAGTTTAACATTGTAGTTATTACTTGTCACTTCATGCATACTGTTATTCATTGTTATGCCTATATTCATGGTTTTACATGCTATTGATGATTTGGATTCGGATTTCCATGAGATTTTCTGGATTTGGGGGGGGGGGGGGGGAACCGCAAGAACTTATATAAACTGATTTCTCTCTTTTTAAATAAAAAGTGCGGTTTTTCCCATGATGTATGAGTCGTCCACCATGAGTTTGCTGATGGATTTCGAGACCCGATTCGAGAAGACGGATGAACCGTTTCGGGTACATGGTGGACCCGGTAAGGTACCCCGGGGCAAGAAGCGTGTGATGATGACGATGTGAGCCTGGCAGGGGAGCACTACCTACCGGTGATTTTACCCGCCGCGTCGGATATCCGGAGGATACCGTCGTGGTCTTGAGATGGATGGTAGGGGCCGGTCTGAACTGACGGCGCCCTAGATATTGAGACTGTGATATTGAGATTTCGAGATATTGAGGTACAGAGACTGTGATACAGAGATATCAAGATGTTGGGATTACGTTTTGTGCCAATGCTAGGCACTGTTTTATGCTGATTTCATTATGATACCTCATTTTAAAAATACAAAGGAAATCTCACTTAATTATGAAAACAGTTCTTCATTTACATGTATTCTGTTTTCATGCATTCATACCTCATTCATATGATATATTGCTACCTGAGGCACTGACACGGGCACATGAGATTACACTCGGGTTAGATATTTACCCTAGCCTTGTTATAGGTTGCATGTTATTCTTATATTTGAGGATATATTATGATCATTGACCTAGGTTGCGTTATTTATGCGATTTCTTTCCGTAGATGTTTTTCTATTCACGAGTTGGCAACTCACCCCCGTTGTGCCCCAGTTTCTTGCAGCTTTGCCGTACAGGTTTCATTACGGCTTTACGGGCATAGTTTCGTTCAGGTGATTTGCTAGTAGGTGGGTTTACTTGTATCGTACCCCCATTATATATCTTGTATATCATTATTCTGTTGTATCTAGAAGTTCCATCAACCAAACATGTATTTATTTTGAGATAGAGACCAGTGATGTTATTCCTTCGACCTTAGATTCGCGCGTCTTATTTCTGTGGTTTTCTTGTAGTTTGAGTTTCCTTTGAATTTTGATCCTCGCCGTTGGCGTTGTATATTATATTGCTTGTGTGGTTGTGACCGTCGATTGACGAAGAGCTAGCTCCCGCTTGGGGATGCCTTTTTATTGATTTCGTATACTATTCATGTTGTATCCCGTTTGGGGGCCAGTATTTACAAAGGAGACTCTGCCGAAATTTTCAGGAAATATTTGATGTTTTTAAAAACGCATAATTCGGCTTATGCTATTAAAACTACTTGATTTAAATTGGTTTTCCTTCACTCTACTGCTTTTCTTGGTTTGGATTTCTGGGTTTTCGGCTTACTTAGATTACGAACGCCTCGAGACGTTTCGTAGTTTAAGTGCCGGTCATGTTCCGTACTTTTCGGGTCGTGACAAAGTTGGTATCAGAGCGTTAGGTTTTACCTTCAGAACGTAGGATGACCCTTGGTTGATGGAATAGGTGACTAAAGTAGAGTGACGTACCGTGGGTATGTTCCGCGGCATACTTACGACACGCCACTCCACTTAAGGAGCCTTAGGATGTACATTTCTTTGCTCAGTATTATATTCATTCCGATCTAGCCTCATCAGTACCAGTTATGGTTTTACTGCCACGATTACGGGCAGGGAGAGCTACTGCTAGAGTTGCGGTCAGCACGAGCTCGTCACGAACGAGGACTGACCAGGGCATGATTCCGGCGACCCACGATTGCAGAGATGTGTCTTTTCATTGTGTCTTCGCGCCATGAGCGTTGGGTGGATTGCTGTATGAGATTACTCGGACGTGCCGATTTGCACTAGAGGATTGAGCCACTGATAGAGGCCAGCCAGATTTTGATGACCATTGAAGTATTGCTTACTCCTGAAGATTGAGGCACCGTTCAGCGTGCAGACGAGCGAGCCAGTTATTGCTGCGAACGACGAGATATTGCCCCAGATGCTGGAGTTAGTGCAGAATGAGTTGTACTAATAGATGATAGAAGGTCGCTAGTCATCGAGGATGAATGACTAGGACATGTGGATCTTTCGTCTACCCCGATGCGAGGTCATCAGATAGATTGATTCCTGCTAGAGACAACTTCACGCGGAGACGTTGGGAGTCGACAGAGACGATCGAATGTCAGAAACCTATTATTCCAAGTTTAAAGTAGTCGGAAAGACATGCAGGCAATTCTATGGTCCCTCTAGAAGAATGAAACCCTAACTCGACTTAATGACCGTGTGAAAGCCTTTGAACCTTCGGGTTTGCGGAAGTTCTACGGCGCCATTAGTGAGGCTTGGGTTTGCCCTTCTACGGCTGGACCACCGATGCTGTGGTATGTACTCGATACTATTAAACTGTGCCCAAGATGTTGAGCTCTTGGGGGATTATGAGGTTTTGACGACTCGATCGGATGGCTCGACTTAATTCGGATGCTAGGTGGTGAGATGCATTTCTTGGGAGACTCCGATACGAGGATAGCCGTTGGAGCTCAGTCCATGCAGCCACGATGAGAAGAGTCCGAAGCGGTCGACATTAGAGAAAGGTGAAGTAAGAAGTTCGTACCAGATCTAGATGAAACGACGTTCCACTCCGCCGACATCGGAGATGCGATACGTATGCCGAGGCATTGTACTTGGATATACCTTCCAGAAGGAGTCGCGTTGAGTATGCAGCCGTTCCAGAACGAGAACAGATCTAGTAAGGGATGATGACTTCCGGACAGTTCGGCAGAGACGAGATTTGGGAGAGATCTCGATAGGACCTTTCTGGAATAAATTACGAGAAGACTTGGACCCAGTAGTGGTCATGTTATGCACACCGGCAGGCCAGAGTTTAGGATCGTCGACGAGACATGCTATGAGTGACCACGGCAGTTGGCCAAAGATTCTTGGAGGATGTGCTTGAGCGGGACTATTCCGCCATACTTGATTTGCGTATTTTGGGCGATTTATTCGCATGATTGATTTTGATGATTGAGTTTCATGATATTTTTCTTCATGGACCATGGTTGCACCTGCTGAGTATTTACGATTTTTGCACAGTTGTTGCACTTGATATCGTTTTCGTGCCTTGGTTCTCATGTTTGTGATTATCTGGATTTCATACAGTTGAGTTGATTTGTGCGTATATACGCACACGATTTGGTTTTTGTACCCGGTATAGTTCTTATATGCTTGCAGTGCAGTGTTACGTATGTTGTGCATTTAGATGCCCTGGACTTCGATTTCGATGGTGATGTTCGATATTTGTTTTGTGCACCTTGTGCACCTGATTGGATTTTGCGTATATTCGGCACTTGATATTGGAT
Source organism: Agapanthus africanus (assembly GCA_030015575.1). Classification (NCBI taxonomy): domain Eukaryota; kingdom Viridiplantae; phylum Streptophyta; class Magnoliopsida; order Asparagales; family Amaryllidaceae; genus Agapanthus; species Agapanthus africanus. The sequence goes on from JASDDO010000004.1 coordinate 265,486,649, forward strand.
TTCATGATTTCGTGCACGATGGATGCACCTGATTTGGATTTTCGCGCATGTTGGGCGTATGTTTTGAAGTGTGATTTTGGTGCACACCAGATGCACTAAATCGAGATTTTTCGTGCATGTCAGATGCACCTGATTTTTCTGTCAGGCACACACGTTGCCTATGACCGATGTTGTGTGCACAATCGTTGCACCTTGATGTTGTTTTGAGCACCTGCTTGGTACATGTATGGATTTTGATTTCCGTGCGCACCGGACGCACAGGGTTTTCATACGCACTTTTGGATTGATTCTATGGAGCAGTACGTTTTATGATATTTGCTATGTGTCATCATACTGGGCAGGACTAGTCAGAGGACAGTACCTGAATATATTTGGCATTCATTTCCTTCAGTTATTTACATATATAGATTTGATATGTACGTGTATAGTTTCGAGTTATATCATATTGGTTTTGTATTGGGTTTGACATTTGTGTCTTTACCATGACTCCGATGATTGTGGGATGCTTGACAGAGTTTTGATTTGAGTTATATGCTCATTTTTCATGCGCATGTGCTGTGCTACGATTTGTTTTATGTATTTATGATTTCGGAGCCCCGACGACTTGATGGTTTTGGCTGAAATATTTTAGTATTTAGGGGGAGTTTGAATTTAAATTCGGGGACCGAATTTCATTAAGGGGGGAAGATTGTAGCGATTTGAAAATCGTTTCGGTGAAATTTCGGAAAATCGGTAAAATAAGGGGGTTTTCTGTAAAAAGTCAAAATACAAATATATTTATTATAAAATTAAATATACATATTCTAGCTATGTAATTGCTAGTATTTGGTGTTTATTGAGTCACTGGTGAAATTTCAAATTTTCTGAAAAATTTTCCGAAATTAATTATTTTAATATTATTTTAAGCCGTCACTAATACATTTAATTAGGAAAAATTACAAATTGGAATGAGTTGAAACAAATTTTGTGCATCATAAAACATTAAATAAAATTTTATCATGTGGTTTCTGAAACGAAATCGTTTGCCAAAACGGTTTAGAAAATATCGAAGAAAAAGGCTTTTTCCGGTGAATTTAGTGTTAACGGGAATCGGGGTAATACATTTATCTTTTTCCCTAACCCATACACCCACACCTCACCCTCTCTCCCTCTCCCCATGTGGCCGGCCCCACCATGACAGCCCTCCCCCTCTCTCTCTCTCCAATCACCAAGAAAAGAAAAGAAAAGAAAGGAAAATGATAGAAAATGGTGGACTTTGACTTTTTCCACTTTCTCCACCTCACTCTCTCTCCTCCCTCACCCATTCCCCACCCCCATTCTGGCCGAAACCTGCTCATTTCAGAAGCCCTCCCCTCTCATTCCTCATCTCATCTCTTCTCAAAAAAAGAATTCACAAAAATTTCATGAAAAATCAACTAAAACTCAAAACCGAAATCCAACTCCTACCCATTATTTATTTGCCTATCTAGCATGGATTTTGGGAGCAAGAGAGCAATTTGGGAGGCTATGTGTGCTTGTGGGATCTTCAAATTGATTGGGTATAAATTCTAACCCTTTGTTTAATTGTTGTTAAATACTTTAAATCAAACATAATTAGTTAATGTTATGGGTTTAATTGAATAATTGGAAAATCTAGTAAGGGTTTGTGATTTGCAATTAGGGTTCTTATCATGTAATCATGGTTGCAAAGTGTAGATTATCATCTTAAGGAAATGAAAACTTAATCTTTTGATAATATGTAAATTGTTAGATGTAAAATGTCCAAATTAAGCTTTTTTTTATCTAAACTAGGTTTTTAGAAATTATTGAAAATGTGAAATTTAAAATCTAGTTAGGATTTTTATAAATTGATTATGATTTTAATATGGAGATTAACATGTTAATAGAATGCTAAAACTAATCTGGTTGCTAGTTTGCAATTTGTTAATTTAAATTTGTAATAATTATATATATTGCAAACTAGGTTTTTAAAATATATATATTTTGGTGAGATAAAATTTCAATTAGTTTTTCATGACATCATTAACATTATAATGAGTGGTTTAATATCTTAGGTTATGCGAAACTAAGCTTAATGGTTGAATTGTGAATTTTGCTTTAAAAGGTGTTAAAAATTGATATTTTTGCAAACTAGGATTTTGGAATTTATGCAAATTGATAAGAATAAATTATAGAAATGGTTTGTATGAATTAGTTATGATATTTAGTGGATATTGTGGCCGCTAGTTTTGTTTAAACATCGAGTTTTATACTAAAACGGTTAATTTTGCCTGCTAGGTTTTCGGAAAAATAGCTTTTAAAATGAGTTTGAGGTTTTTGTGAATTTTAAGCTATTTTATATTATAATTAGTGCTTGTAACTGTACAAATGAGTGTGTTGGGAGTTTTCTCGATGGTTTGGCGTTTGTACGCCGACGTCGAGGGTTTTTGGGTCGATTTATGAAAACAACCATAGATTTTGACCTATGTGGGATTCGTGAGTAGTTTTGGTCATGAGTCGGATTTTAATGCGATACGATACGTTGTGATATGTAGGTACCCCCATGCGGACTTCGAGACGGCAAGCAAGCGCGTGGCGACGTCGGCACCGGCGAGCGAGGACCAGGTGAGTAGATTTATATCTACGGGGAGAAGTCGGGTGGATGGCGTATAGCACCCCCGCAGTCCGTGGTGGTGTATACGGATGCGTATACACACCAACAATTATTATATGTTATTTGGGATTAATAACGATGTTTAGGATGGATATTGGTGTGTTGGATTATTTTAGTGTTGCGAACCCTAGGGTAGTGTTGCACTACACATACACACATACATACTTGCATACAATCCTATTTATATATGCTCTTGGGATTCTTTATAGTTATGTGTTCACATGGGTATGGGACTATGTGTTCACATACGGATTTAAGGATGATACTTAGGATTGAGCTGAGTCGATGAGATTTGTTTTGTGGTTGTGATATCGGTGATATGGCAGGATTCGTACTTGAGGTACGTCCTGGTGTTATAGCGGATCTTGGGGCGGCGATACGGGTGAATAGTGTTATAAATAAAATGGTCGACATGTGATCGTGATATGAGGCATGATATGCTAGGACATTGATATTAGGCCGTATCGGGCGATGTATACCCCTTGATGATGATATGTGCTGACGATATCGGTTTGTACGAGATTGTCGATCAGTAGTCAGATCATGAGTATATTTAGGATATTAGTATTGTACTAGACATAGGTCAATACCCTAGACTATGATCGTGGATAAAGAGGATACCAGAGGAATAGTGTGGGGAATATGATATTGACCCGTACCCAGAATTGGGGATGCCGTACGACGGATTTACGTACGAGCTATATCTTGATGATTGATCCGCACTCTTGACTTGGGATGTCTGATTATAGATATGGTATCGGATATGATATTATTGAGGCGGGATCACCGACTAATATATATACAGGTACGTATATGTATCGACTCAGATGTTAGGCGATTTCCTTACCTGTAGTCCAGCTTGTAAGCTTAGCCCTTTAGTTTAGTTTAGTTGTTAGATTAGATTCGATTCTTACCTATTTCAAAAACTAACGAATCGTGGGTATTTTAAAAGACAGCCCAAGGGATCCTATGGATATTTTCAAAAGAAGTATCTTTTCATAAAAACACCGTAGCCCCTATTTTCAAAACCTCATGATTCGTGTTATTTCAAAAGGCACCATTTGTAGGACTTATATTAGATTAGTGCAGATTAGTTATAGTTGCGTCTAGTATTCAGCTCCCGCTCATTATTGTGGTTCGCTTCGCATCGCATGCTTATATTATATTTCATACTCCATTATTGATATCATGTTGTTAGGACATCAGCGCCATTACCGATGATGCGTATGTACCACGTACACTGACTTGCCGGCTCATACACATCTTCATCGGTAATTGCCATGTCACGTACACCTTAGAAAATATTATTGCTTGACTTAGCTTGTTAGTTAGTAATTTGACATGATATTAGTATACCTGCCTTATATGCCAGTTTAACATTGTAGTTATTTCTTGTCACTTCATGCATACTGTTATTCATTGTTATGCCTATATTCATGGTTTTACATGCTATTGATGATTTGGATTCGGATTTCCATGAGATTTTCTGGATTCGGGGGGGGAACCGCAAGAACTTATATAAACTGATTTCTCTCTTTTTAAATAAAAAGTGCGGTTTTTCCCATGATGTATGAGTCGTCCACCATGAGTTTGCTGATGGATTTCGAGACCCGATTCGAGGAGACGGATGAACCGTTTCGGGTACATGGTGGACCCGGTAAGGTACCCCGGGGCAAGAAGCGCGTGATGATGACGATGTGAGCCTGGCAGGGGAGCACTACCTACCGGTGATTTTACCCAACGCGTCGGATATCCGGAGGATACCGTCGTGGTCTTGAGATGGATGGTAGAGGCCGGTCTGGACTGACGGCGCCCTAGATATTGAGACTGTGATATTGAGATTTCGAGATATTGAGGTACAGAGACTGTGATACAGAGATATCGAGATGTTGGGATTACGTTTTGTGCCGATGCTAGGCACTGTTTTATGCTGATTTCATTATGATATCTCATTTTAAAAATACAGAGGAAATCTCACTAAATTATGAAAACAGTTCTTCATTTACATGTATTTTGTTTTCATGCATTCATTCCTCATTCATATGATATATTGCTACCTGAGGCACTGACACGGGCACATGAGATTACACTCGGGTTAGATATTTACCCTAGCCTTGTTATAGGTTGCATGTTATTCTTATATTTGAGGATATATTATGATCATTGACCTAGCTTGCGTTATTTATGCGATTTCTTTCCGTAGATGTTTTTCTATTCACGAGTTGGCAACTCACCCCCGTTGTGCCCCAGTTTCTTGCAGCTTTGCCGTACAGGTTTCATTACGGCTTTACGGGCATAGTTTCGTTCGGGTGATTTGCTAGTAGGTGGGTTTACTTGTATCGTACCCCCATTATATATCTTGTATATCATTATTCTGTTGTATCTAGAAGTTCCATCAACCAAACATGTATTTATTTTGAGATAGAGACCAGTGATGTTATTCCTTCGACCTTAGAGTCGCGCGTCTTATTTCTGTGGTTTTCTTGTGGTTTGAGTTTCCTTTGAATTTTGATCCTCGCCGTTGGCGTTGTATATTATATTGCTTGTGTGGTTGTGACCGTCGATTGACGAAGAGCTAGCTCCCGCTTGGGGATGTCTTTTTATTGATTTCTTATATTATTCATGTTGTATCCCGTTTGGGGGCCAGTATTTACAAAGGAGACTCTGCCGAAATTTTCAGGAAATATTTGATGTTTTTAAAAACGCATAATTCGGCTTATGCTTTTAAAACTACTTGATTTAAATTGGTTTTCCTTCACACTACTGCTTTTCTTGGTTTGGATTTCTGGGTTTTCGGCTTACTTAGATTACGAACGCCTCGAGACGTTTCGTAGTTTAAGTGCCGGTCATGTTCCGTACTTTTCGGGTCGTGACAGAAATGTTCCGGAGAAAAGGGTAAAAGAAGGAGTGGCAATGAGGTGTGCAACTTAGACAATCCAAAAGCCAGTGTTTTAAGAAGGTTCGGTCAACTTGGTCACTGAGTCATAGTCTAGGGTTGGGTCATGGTCGCAGCCAAAGAGAAAGAGAAAAGAAACACTCTGCGTGCACTCTAACCTAAATCAGAATGGTTATCAATTTATCTAATCAGGAAATCTCCCACTGTAACCTCAAATTCTCCTCCAAACCTGAAAGAAGAATTAGTCGGGATCACTCGAGGAGTAAACCAACTCATCAGTGGGAATCGGGATCCAACTATCATCGCATGATAACGTGATGGAATCCACTCACGTTATCACACTCCAGAAGGTATGCGCATATCTGGCAAGTTTTAGTTTCTTTAGAAACTCCCAATGTGATTTTTACCCCATGCTCTTATGACCTTGACGAAGGCCAACAAATCATAAGTCGCATGTCAAGTTCTGCACGTAATTGTCCAGGTTAATTTGAACCCACCCGTACAATCCCTTGACGAAGGCCAACAAGGCTGTACGACTGTCCCAAACCAACGCATCTATCTATGCAGCAGAAAGGTAACAAGCAGCTACCATACACTATGCCTTGACGAAGGCCAACAAACATAGCATGAATACTAAATGCTAACCGTCTGAATGACGGAGGGTTATGAATGTTTTTTGGCGAAAAACCTTTAACGTAATGAACTTGATATCGTTGAAGGAACCGGATAGCTTTTTATAAATATATAGTGGCGAAAACCTTTACTAAAGAGGTCACTCCCGGTGAAGGGATCTCGGCTCTTTCCCCGTAGAATGAGGTGCAGGATATTCCAACTGAATACCACGATGCAAAGCAAAAAGTAATCCACTATAGTGAAATTATTACCCTGACGCAAACTTCTGTCCAAGGGGTCACTCCCGATGAAGGGATCTCGGCCCTTGCCTCGTCAACTGAGGTGCTGGATATTCATAACCGAATACCACTGTGCAAAACAAAAGTGAACGTCCTTGCAATAACAGCTTTTTGAAAAATGTTCCAACAACATCAAATAGGTTTGTTTAGCTTGTATTGATCCGAATCAATGCAGTCCCATCAATTGATCACACCAATAAAGAACGAAAATACGATGTACGTATATGCCATCCGCATTCGCCACTGGGTCCCGTCATCACCCGTTAGGTTACTTAACTAACGACAGAGCGGGGACTGGACTAGCACGGGTGTAAAATATATACAACATCTACTAGTATATATATCAATATATAATAATCGCTCAAGGCGTGATAAAAGCAACATCACAGAAATGTAATAAGTATCACAGAACAATACAGATAATCTGGGATCCTCGGGTTTCATAGAGCCGCAACTGAAACCCGATGTTCCCCTGGTCGTGTGGATAGCCTGTGCAATGAAATCCTAGACCCCTACGGGTGCGGCAAGTTACCCGCCAAAACCTGAAGCGAGGCAGCCCCCTTCAACAAAGTGAATGGACCACACAGCACTTTACGGAATCCGGTAACCTGGGCACCCCTCCTTGGGTCAACCTATACCCCCTACGAGTGTGGCGAATAGCCCGCCAATTCTAGAGTGAAGCCCCCTCCGTCTCAAAGCCATGAGATGCGGGCTCGTTTCCCTCTAGAACCCGGCTATCAGTGCACTCCACCGCGGGGTAATCCTAGTACAGAATGTAAAATATATACAACGGGTACATCGACCTCAGCCCGGTCGTGCCCCAAAAGAATAATATACAAACAGGCAGTGACGGCAGTCTATATGTCGGACGCTCACCCCGCAATATCAAATGTACAAATATAACCAAACTGTACTACCATTGCACCAGGCTATCCACCACGACAAATCCGCAACATCACAGCACAACATAGAACAACAACGTGAATGTCACGTTCGCAAATCCGTCTAAAAGAGCTATAGCAATTAGACAAGATTTACCGCTCGAATGACATTCACGGTCGCAGATATAATGTAAGCACTGTGAACTAACATATTTAAAAATTTCGATCGACAAAATTTCCCGAAGTGGGCCCCAAGCACAAATCCAGTGCTGTAACAAATCTGGGCCAAAACAAAATATTCCAGAAACCCCAATTCCAAGTTTAAGACCACTGTAGAAAAATTGGTGCAGAGATGACATATAATGGCAGCGGAACCGCAGCCAAAACATGGGTAGGGCCGCGGTTCCGCGGCCTAACTGTAACATCATGTTACCAAATTTTCACAGATTTCTTAAAAAAGCCTGCCTGATTTTCTGAAACACTCAAAATAATATTTCGACGACAAAAAAATTTCGACAGAAACTTTAGTATTGGAAATGCGGTTTCGGAAATTTTGTTCGATCGATATTTTAAATAAGTTAGAACTAGCTAGTAAAGGTTAATGGCGTGGCTCTGATACCAATGTAAGTCTACGGTAGCGCCCCGGCCGTCGATCCGAGGCCAAAATGCGGAAACAAAACTTTTTCATAAACTTGAAACTGGCACTATCGTATACTTTCACCCGGATCGAACCATTAACCTATAACTAGCAAACTAGAGAAGGGTTAGAAAGCTATACCGATCGATCCGTGTCCTTCGGTCTTTAGCCATCGTCTCTAGCTCCTCGCGGCATCTCCGATCTCGATCGATCCCCGGTCTCCTCGTCGGAAAAGGGCACCACATCTAAGTGTCTTTTTACGGGCTCCCGCTTCTGAACCAAGGCAACTCGGACACGAAGTTTGCTGGCCGACGTGTCCAAGGTTGCTGTAGAATATACATAGAACACGTTGCCTCAAGGATTAATCGAAGTTGCCTTTAGGAAGTGTGAGAAGAAATGAGCTTTGGAGATGAGATAAGATTTTGTTGCAAATGGAAAAATGAATCATTCTCACACCAAGAAGGGGCTGTCCCTTGTAGTGCTCAGCCAAGGAAATTAAGGAGGAGGGGTGAGTGCAAGCAAGTGAGAAATGGTGACCATAAGCAAAAAGAAAACCTCACTTCCAATATCCAAATCAATACAATCTCAATTAATGCAAAACCTTGAACCATGCACATCTAGAAACCTCAAGATGGTTCATCTAGCTGCTGGAGCCCCGGCGCCACAACCCCCCCTCCTTTACTAATTTCCACATTTGCAAAGAACCCCTTCACAATCAAGAAAAATCAGCCAAGAAGGAATGAAAGAAAAATGGCTGAAATGGAATGCAAACTGGCAACTTCAAAAAGCGATCTCGTAATAAATTACAGGATAACCCTGCGACTGTATATACATACCCGCATTTGTATTCAGACCAAATACAAATGCAATGAGACAAAATCTACAGAGTATAATACTAGGATCCGGCTTAAACCAAAACCCGCTAGTCTTATCCGTCCGAACCATGACACGTGCACAAGTGCACGCATACGTTCGAACCCTTCCATAAATCCATACGGCCTCTACAACGTTTCGCCCGAAACTTGAGAAACTGTCTGTGGGGGACTCTAAAGACTCGTTAATACTTTGGCTGTGGATTTAACCACTGGCACGTCAGTGGTACTAGCTGTACGTAACGGACTACCAGGTATTGACCAAAAGGGAGTTCGATGAGCGAACTCATCCTGACACCCCACTGAGCCTGTCAGTGACAATATCCGTACAGTCCGGTCTGTTCGTCTATGAGCATCGCATGTCGGACCTAGGGGTTGGTAAAAGTCAGACCCCAAAAGCCGTACAAGTCGTGTCGGAGTGTAGCCCAGAACACCCTGAGATACTACTGGAATACCTACCAGTAAATCTCCTGCCTTGGTCAAGGACTTCGTATAATGGCTCTCCTAGACACAGCGCGATCTCACCCCCAATACCGGGAGAGACGAAACCACTGCCGATCCGCTCACTGCCTCCATGTGGCTCGGGACTGTACCCAACTAAAACCTGTTTGCACGACTCCTTTGAGCCGTGATAGGGTAGTAATCAAAGCACAGTGGGAACTCACACGAGACAAATGATGATCTCAGGTCGATGAACTAACATGTACACATGTCACCAGGGAACTGCTATCTGACGTCAGGTATAATACCAACTAGCATGTTCCCGGCGAGTCCTGTCCGGTGTACTCATAACCCAATGAGCACATGTATACACCTTAGGTGAACCAACTGACACCAATGGCTTATGAGACCGGTCACCGCCCCTCGTCGGGGTCTCGACTGTATACACTAGTCTACTCCGGAGTATCGATGCCCTATCTCGAAAACTCCCTTGACTAGGGACCTTCTAAGGATGTGCTTATAGACCCCAGCTCCCACGTATATGATCGCCATCATACTGCTAACGGTCAAGCAAAAATCCTAAGGGCTCTATCAACGTGTAATAGCGACCTGTAAGGTCACCTAAAACAGTACACGATGATAAAGATAAACCAGATAGCATACTATCATCTCGAGTAAGACTGTCCTACCGGCATAGGTCCTCCCTTAATTATTGCAATCACGTGCCTGTGATCCAATAATTGACTCTGAGGGCACTATATCCAACAATATAATCTCACAACCATGTGTATCAGCGTGCACAAATCAAATCAAAATACTAAAAGTGCATGAAAACTATGCCGAAAGCACAAGTCAAATCATATGCATGCCCTAGGCATGAAATCACAATCAATATCTCAAATGACATCAAAACGAAATCAGGTGCAACTATAGTGCAGAAAATACGTATCAATGCACTGCAAGCAAATATGAACTATACCAAGTGCAACAACCAAATCGTGTGCGTACCATATGCACAAAATCAACCCAACTGTTTGAAATCCATGAAATCATAAACATGTGCGACCAAGGCACAAAAACGATATTAAGTGCAATAACTGTGCACAAATCATAAATCAACACAATGGTGTATAAAGCATATCTCAAGGGTAATAACTATGCACAACATATGAATACCCAGTAGATGCAACCATGGTGCATGAAAACAAATGTCATGAAACTCAGTCATCAAAACTCAATCATGCGAATAGATCGCCCAAAATACCGAAATCAAGTATGGCGGAATAGTCCCGCTCAAGCACATCCTCTAAGAATCTCTGGCCAACTGTCATGGTCACTCACAACATGTCTCATCAACGGTGACGAACTCTGGCATGCTGGGTGTGCATAAAATGACCACTCCTGGGTCCAAGTCTTCTCGTAATATATTCCAGAAAGGTTTTGTCGAAGTCTCTCCCAAATCTCGTTTCTGCCAAACTGCCCGGAAGTCATCCTCCTTTACTAATTCTCTTTCTTGTTCCGGAACGGCTGCATACTCATCACGACTCCTTCTGGAAGATATACCTATATACAACGCCTCTGTTTGCGTATCACATCTCTGATGTCAGCGGAGGAGAACGTCATCTCATCAAGATCTCGTACGAACCGCTTACTCCCCTTTTTCTCTAATGTCGACTGATTCTAACCCGTCTCTTCGTGGCTGCATGGACTGCGCTCCAATGGCTATACTCGTTTCTGGAGTCTCCCAAGCATTGCATCCCATCACATGATGTCCGAAAGATGTCGAACTATTCGATCGATTCGTCAAAACCTCATAATCCCCCAAGAGCTCAACATCTTGAGTACAGTTTAATAATATCGAGTACATGCCTGTAACGTTTCAAAATAATAAAATATTGATTTTGGGGAAATTTTATAATTTAATATTATTTTAATGAATATTTTAATATTCCGGTATAATTAAATACAAATAAATGGGGAAAAATTATGGAAAATTCTAAAATAGGGTATTTTATGGAATTATGCCATTTTAAAGTTTTCATGATTTGTTTGACACTAATTTAGTGCTAATCGCGATTAAAAATCGCTATTCGGATTCTTGGCATTTTTGTGCAAAGTATGCACATATCTTTTTCTACACTTATGTTACATTTTTATTGCCATGGTTGTTCATTTGGATTCACTATTGGAGTGAGAAGGAATTAAGGAAAAAGGAAAAGAAAAGAAAAAGGAAAAGGGAATATATTATGAAGCATGGTGAGAGAGAGAGAGAGAGTAGGTGAGGTGTGTTGACTTGAACCATTCCCCCATCATTCTTCAACTCATTTCTCCCTCCTTCTTCTTCAGTTGCTGCTGCTGCCCCCTTGCTCTCCCTCCTCACTAAAATCATCTCCATCACACTTAAATCAACTCCAAAACCCCATCTTCCCTTCACTAAAAAGGTGCACGAGCTCGAGAGGAACGCTTTGGACTAAGGAAGAGTGGATCTTGAGGACTTTGGGCAACTCAAGAATTTTCTTGAGTTGCCAAAGGAGGTAATTTCTGCACCTATTAGAGTAGTATTTCATTTCTTGTGCATCAATACTAGTTTCATATCGATATGGTGTCGTTTGGTGGATTTGTGAAACATCAAGTTAGGGTTTAGGGTTTGATCTGAAATAAAAATGAAATTGAGGCTTGTTGTGACCTTAGAACCCTTGTGTGATGTTAAATTGGACCCAAACCTGAAGCTAGAAACCAGAATACGGATTTACAGAATCGATATCGGGAAAAACAGTGAATATGTGATCGTATTTAGGAATCTGCTATCACCCCGAGACCCCAAAAATAAAACTGAGTTGACAGTGAGATGTGCAGGCACCATGGAACCACCATCCCAAACCCTAGCCCCCAACTCTAAACCCCGGCCGCCAATTAATTCCTTCTGGCCGCAATTTGCGGCCAGAGCAGGAGGAAACCGTCTCGATTTTGGTGCATGGCCCTATTTCCAGTAGTCTTGACCCTGGGTATGTCTAGTTTTGACTGATTCCAGTTTGGGTAAAATCTGGGTTGATTTTCTTGAGTTGGCGTATGATTTACGACTTGTTTTAGCATGGATTTTGGTATTTGGTGATTCGTTTCTGTCGGGTGGCGTTTGGACGTCAACGACAAGTGGATATTGAACGTGTTTACATGCGAGACGATAGGTTTTTACCTATGCGAGTAGCGTGTGCTATTTTGGTTTCCGATGTGATTTTCATATGCTTTAGCGTTATGATATACTTTTAGGTACCCTACGTGATGTTGAGGCGAAGAAGATGAAGATGGCGACATCGGCATCGGCACACGAGAAGCAAGGTGAGTAGATTTATATCTACGGGGAGAAGTCGGGTGGATGGCGTACAGCACCCCCGCAGTCCGTGGTGATGTATACGAATACGTATACACACATATATTTATTATGTATTGTTAGGATTATTGATGGTGATAATGGAATTATTGATGATAAGGATGTATTGGTGTAGTATAGTGCGAAACCCTAGAGTAGTGGTTGCACTCACACATACACGTACACATATACTTGCATACATTCTTTCATTTATCTGTGCGCATTTGGAGGTTTGTATATCTACACATGGGTATGGGACTATGTGTTCATATACGGGATTTGAGGATGATACGTGGGATTACGATGAGTCGATGAGGTTTGATTGAGGCCGTGAGATTCGGCGATATGACAAAGTTCGTATTTGAGATGAGATATGATGGTAGTGATACCTGTTATGTGATGAGATAATGTGATATTGACTCAGATTTAGGTGGTTTTCATACCCCTCCCGATTGACCGATAGTTGGGTCTGTAGTTCGCATAGTAGGCGTTAAACTAGACCCGAGTCATACCTATTTCAAAACTAACGAATCGGGAATATTTTAAAGATAGGCAAAAAGGGATTCTACGGATATTTTCAAACGACGCATCTTTTCTTAAAACCCCGTAGCCCTTATTTTACCAAAAACCCCGATTCGTCTTATTTCAAAAGGCAAGGCTGCATGATCTATTTATTGAGGCAGGTTCTTTACTGTTGCGTTGATTATTCGATTCCGCATATTCATGCTATTTGCATTGCATTGCTTGTGTTTATTGATATATTACAGTCATGCTGCTAGGACACCAGCACCATTATCGATGATGCGTATGTTCCACGTACACTTGTTTGCCGGCTCACACACTTCATCATCGATAATTGCCATGTCACTACACTGTAGTACTGTTGCATTCGGTATATGATTCTTGCATGACAGACTGATATGCTTACATTTCTTTTACATGTCATATACATTATGCTTTCTGATTATACATATTGAGAGTTGCTATTTCCATGATATTTCTGGATTTGGGAACCGTGGGTATTTCAAAAGAGAATATGTCAGTGCTTTAAAAACCCGGTTACCCTTGATATGATATTTCAGTGCGTCCACCATGTGTTTTTCTCGGTAATGAGAGCGACATGTGAAACCCGATTCGAGGAGTGGACGAGCCGATTACGGGTACATGGTGGACCCGGTATGGTTCCCCTCGGCAAGATGATCGAAGGATTTTGCCGATTGAGCCTGGAGGCGGGCGAGTACCTACCGGTGATTGGTTGGACCTGGCGGTTATCCGGAGGATACCGACCAGAGTCAATAGATGGATATGGGCGTCCTGCTGGGGCCGAGGGCCGATTCCGCAGATGGAGCCCGATATATGAGGATTTACGTGCCGATGCTGGGCACAGTTTTCATGATGTTTTCGAGTGTCGATGCTGGGCACTCCGGTACCATGATTTTGACGTGTCGCGAGGGACACATGTGGTTTATATCCTCATATTTCCATGCATATGCTGATGATATTTACATGCATGATGGTTATTGTCATTGGGTGACGAGTGGACGGGATCCACGTACATGCAGATTGATTTCATTGATCATACCTCACATTTATGATATGCTTTTACCTGAGGCACTGGCACGAGCACATGGCACTACACTCATATATAGAGATTACATTGCCAGTTTAGCATACTGCAGACTTATTGATATTGAGGTTTATATGTATCTGATCGTATTGACCTATGATGGGTCATACATTCAATCTCTGCTTGTAGATATTTTCTATTCACGAGTTGGCAACTCACCCCCGTTGTGCCACAGTCCTTGCAGGTTTTTGCCGTACAGATTCCATAGCGGTATTTCTGGCACACTGCTTCCATATGGGTGACTTGCGTTGGTAGGTGGGTTCTTTTGCATCAGAACCACCCTTGTACATGTACTTTCAGTTGTATCTAGTTATTCCATCAACCAAAACTTGTATATTGTTTCGACCTTAGAGTCGCGCTTGTAGTATTATGGTTTTCTGGCTGTTTTTGAGTTTCTTTTTCGGTTTTGATCCTCGCCCTTTGGCGTTGTATATTATTATTGCTTGCGTGGTTGTGACCGTCGATTGACGAAGAGCTAGCTCCCGCTTGGGGATGCATTTTATCATTTCATATATATATTTCTTGTTGTACCCCATTCGGGGCCAATTTTTAAAAATTTAACTCTGCCGAAATTTTCAGAAAAAGGCTACACGTTTTTAAAATGCATATTCGGCTTAGTTATTTAAAAAAATTGATTTTCAAAACATGATTTCTTTACTTCTTAAACCAGTTTTCCTTATTTACTCCTTAAATAGTTTTAGATTTCTGGGCTTTTGGCTTACTTGGATCAGATGGGGTCCTATAGACTTCATATGGTTCAAGGGCCAGTCACGTGCTCTTTCGGGTCGTGACAAAGTTGGTATCAGAGCGCTAGGTTGACCTTGGTTCGAGTCTAAGTTTGACTATGTGGAGCCTAGGGCGTTATCTATATACGGAACTTAGGCTTGACCTTACGGAACTTAGACTTAGTCGGGGGGGTATTATACCCGAACTTTCGTCGCATAGGATGACCCTTGGTTGATGGAGTAGGTAGCTTGAGTAGAGGGACGTACCGTACGTATGTTCCGCGGCATACTTACGACACGCCACTCCGCTTAAGAAACCTTAGGATGTACATTTCCTTGCACAGTATTATATTCCTTTCTATGATCTATCCTTATCGATACTGGTTATGGTTTTGCTGCCATGATTGCACGGGCAGAGTGAGCTACGGCTCGAGTTGCGTCAGCATGAGCTCATCGTGGACGAGGACTGATCAGGGCGTGATTCCAGAGACATACGATTGTATATAGAGGCGTCGTCTTGTTGTGTTTTTGTGCCATGAGCGTTGGACTGATCGTTTTTATTAGATTTCTCGGGCGTACCGATCGGTACCATAGGATTGAGCCACTGATAGAGGCCAGCCAGGATGTGATGACATTTGATATATCGCTTATTCATGATGATTGAGGCGCTGTTCAGCGTACAGACGAATGAGCCAGTTGTTGCTGTGAATGATGAGATATCGCCCAGATGATTGGAGCTACTGCAGCATGAGCTTATACTTAGAGCTATGATGGTGAGTCGCTAGTCACCGAGGATGAATGACCAGGACATGTGGTTCGTTCGCTTACCCCGATGCGAGGTCATCAGGTAGATTGATTTCAGTTAGAGGCGATTTCATGCAGATTTGTTGAGAGTCGATTGAGACGATCGAATGTCAGGAACCTATTTTCCAAGTTTAAAGTATTCGGAAGGACATGCAAGCGATTATATGGACCCTCTAGAAGAATGAAACCCTAACTCGACATAATGACTGTGTGAAAGCCTTTGAACCTTAGGGTTTGCGGCAGTTCCGCGGCGCCCTTAGTGAGGCTTGGGTTTGCCCTTCTACGGCTGGACCACCGATGCTGTGGTATGTACTCGATACTATTAAACTGTACCCAAGATGTTGAGCTCTTGGGGGATTGTGAGGTTCTGACGAGTCGATCGGACGATTCGACATCATTCGGATATCATGTGATGGGAAACTGCTAGGGAGACTCCAGATACGAGCATGGCCGTTGGAGCGCAGTCTGTGTAGCCACGATGAGATGAGTCCGAATCAGTCGATATTGAAGCGGGTGGAGTAAAGAGTTCGCACGAGATTTTGACGAGATAACGTTCCACTCCGCTGACATCAGAGATGCGATATGCACGCTGAGGACGTGTTCGGCTAGATATCTTCTACTGAGTGATGAAGATACCGAGTTCATAATTTCTAGTCCGTGTGAGAGACTTCGGATGGACCGTAGCCGAGGGCATTGCAGTGCGCAGATAGAGACACGACGTCGAAATGGACGATGATACAGATAAGCGGGACAAGAAGTTCGTGCGAGATGCAGACGAGCTGTTATTACACCCCTTTAAGATTAAAGGTCGGATATGCATACAGAGGCGCAGGGATGCGACCAGCTTTCGAGTAGATGCTGTACTAAGGACACAGATGTCCAGAGAGTGAGGAAAGATTACGTCAGAGTACCAGCCTCCTTACAGTTTGGCTTAGGCGAGATCAGAAGAAACCTTGAGCAGGATTCCTTCCAGTACACTGCTGCAATAAGATTTGCACCAGGAGCCGATGTGTGATGTGCATTCAGGAACCAGAGGCAGAGGACGCCAGCCGCGAGCAAGAGGCAAGTAGATATCTTGCGCCGCTAGCATTGGATGTACCGGCACCTTCTCGACTTCGAAGGAGGATATACCGACGGCGGTATTTATGATTTGTGATTTTGTGATTTGACTATCACGTATCCGTCACTTTGGATTTCGGTATTTTGGGCGATCAATTCGCATGATTTAGTTTTGATGAATGAGTTTCATGGTATTTGTTTTCTTGCACCATGGTTACACCTACCGGGTATGTATATCTTATGCATAGTTATTACTCTTGAGGTATTGATTGTGATTTCATGCCTATTGTATGCCGGTGATTTGATTTACGCTTCCAGCATAATTTTCAGGTACTTTTAGTATTTTGATTTGATTTGTGCACGCTGATGCACGCGGTTGTGAGATTTTCCATCGCGGTACACCTGATTTTGATTAAGCCGCATTGTATATCGTTTCGTGCCTTGGCTGCACCTGCTCATGACTTCATGGATTTCATACGGTTGATTTGATGTTGTGCATATGTTACGCACACGAGTTGATTTTGCACTCGGTATAGCTTATATGTGCTTGTAGTGCATTGATTTGTGTTTTGTGCACGCAGTTGCACACGTTTATGATTTTCGTATACCTGGGTACACTTGGTGTTGCTGCTTACGCATTTGAGTTATTGCTTGATATTTGTGCATGGGATGCACCAGTTCTATACTTCGTGCGTTTGTCGCACCAGTTTTATGTTTCTTGCGTTTATCGCATCAGATTTATATTTCGTGCCTTTGTTGCACCGGATTTATATTTTGTGCACTACGGTTGCACCTGACTCCGATTTGATGTCATTCGATATGTCGATTTTGATTCTGATATTGATGTTGATTCTTGCACTCCGTGCTTTTGACTGGACTTACGCATGTTCGGCGTTTGCCATTGGATTTCGTGATTCCGTACATGATTGAGTGCGCAGGTTTTAGACTTTCATTCGTGCACGATGGATGCACCGATTTGGATTTTCGCGCATGTTGGGCGCATGTTTTGAGATACGATTTTGGTGCACACTAGATGCACTAAATCGAGATTCTTCATGCATGTCAGATGCACCTGTTTTGGCTGTCAGGCACACACGTTGCCTATGACAGATACTTCGTGCACACCCGTTGCACCTAGATGTTGTTTTGTGCACGTTTTGTGCACCTGTATGGCACATATATGGATTTTTATTTCCGTGCGCACCAGACGCACAGGGTGGTGTTATGTGCATTTTTGGGATTTATTCCTTTTGGAGAAGTACATTTTTATGATATTTAGTATTCGTTTTGTACTGAGCAGGACTAGTCAGAGGACAGTACCTGGATATATTTTTGCATGTATTGATAGTTATCGAAGGGATTTCCAAAAAGCGAGCTATAGTCTCAGTATATATATACCTACGTGTCCGATATGACACGAAACGTTTTAAAAACAAGGAAACCCTTCTAAATTGTTTTCAAAACGGCGACTTAAAAAGATTTGGCATGCATTTACATCAGCTATTCACATGTATAGATTGGATGTCTACATGTATAGTTCTGATCTATATCATATTGGTTTTGTATTGGATTTGACATTTGTGTCTTTACCATGACTCCGATGATTGCGGGATGCTTGACGGAGTTTTGCTTTTGAGTTATCTGCTCAGTACTCATGCGCATGCATTGCGCTATGATGTTTTATGTATTGATGATTTCGGAGCCCCGACGACTTGGAATTCGTATCGAAATGTTTTAGTATTTGAGGGTTTTAATTTAAATTCGGGGACCGAATTTCTTTAAGGGGGGTAGATTGTAACGTTTCAAAATAATAAAATATTAATTTTGGGGAAATTTTATAATTTAATATTATTTTAATGAATATTTTAATATTCCGGTATAATTAAATACAAATAAATGGGAAAAAATTATGGAAAATTCTAAAATAGGGTATTTTATGGAATTATGTCATATTAAAGTTTTTATGATTTGTTTGACACTAATTTAGTGTTAATCGCGATTAAAAATCGCTATTCGGATTCTTGGCATTTTTGTGCAAAGTATGCGCATATCTTTTTCTACACTTGTGTTACATTTTTCTTGCCATGGTTGTTCATTTGGATTCACTATTGGAGTGAGAAGGAATTAGGGAAAAAGGAAAAGAAAAGAAAAGGGAAAAGGGAATATATTATGAAGCATGGTGAGAGAGAGAAAGAGTAGGTGAGGTGTGTTGACTTGAACCATTCTCCCATCATTCTTCAACTCATTTCTCCCTCCCTCTTCTTCAGTTTCTGCTGCTGCCCCCTTGCTCTCCCTCTTCACTAAAATCATCTCCATCACACTCAAATCAACTCCAAAACCCCATCTTCCCTTCACTAAAAAGGTGCACGAGCTCGAGAGGAACGCTTTGGACTAAGGAAGAGTGGATCTTGAGGACTTTGGGCAACTCAAGAATTTTCTTGAGTTGCCAAAAGAGGTAATTTCTGCACCTATTAGAGTAGTATTTCATTTCTTGTGCATCAATACTAGTTTCATATCGATATGGTGTCGTTTGGTGGATTTGTGAAACATCAAGTTAGGGTTTAGGGTTTGATCTGAAATAAAAATGAAATTGAGGCTTGTTGTGACCTTAGAACCCTTGTGTGATATTAAATTGGACCCAAACCTGAAGCTAGAAACCAGAATACGGATTTACAGAATCGATATCGGGAAAAACAGTGAATATGTGATCGTATTTAGGAATCTGCTATCACCCCGAGACCCCAAAAATAAAACTGAGTTGACAGTGAGATGTGCAGGCACCATGGAACCACCACCCCAAACCCTAGCCCCCAACTCTAAACCCCGGCCGCCAATTAATTCCTTCTGGCCGCAATTTGCGGCCAGAGTAGGAGGAAACCGTCTCGATTTTGGTGCATGGCCCTATTTCCAGTAGTCTTGACCCTGGGTATGTCTAGTTTTGACTGATTCCAGTTTGGGTAAAATCTGGGTTGATTTTCTTGAGTTGGCGTATGATTTACGACTTGTTTTAGCATGGATTTTGGTATTTGGTGATTCGTTTCTGTCGGGTGGCGTTTGGACGTCAACGACAAGTGGATATTGAACGTGTTTACATGCGAGACGATAGGTTTTTACCTATGCGAGTAGCGTGTGCTATTTTGGTTTCCGATGTGATTTTCATGTGCTTTAGCGTTATGATATACTTGTAGGTACCCTACGTGATGTTGAGGCGAAGAAGATGAAGATGGCGACATCGGCATCGGCACACGAGAAGCAAGGTGAGTAGATTTATATCTACGGGGAGAAGTCGGGTGGATGGCGTACAGCACCCCCGCAGTCTGTGGTGATGTATACGAATACGTATACACCCATATATTTATTATGTGTTGTTAGGATTATTGATGGTGATAATGGAATTATTGATGATAAGGATGTATTGGTGTAGTATAGTGCGAAACCCTAGAGTAGTGGTTGCACTCACACATACACGTACACATATACTTGCATACATTCTTTCATTTATCTGTGCGCATTTGGAGGTTTGTATATCTACACATGGGTATGGGACTATGTGTTCATATACGGGATTTGAGGATGATACGTGGGATTACGATGAGTCGATAAGGTTTGATTGAGGCCGTGAGATTCGGCGATATGACAAAGTTCGTATTTGAGATGAGATATGATGGTAGTGATACCTGTTATGTGATGAGATAATGTGATATTGACTCAGATTTAGGTGGTTTTCATACCCCTCCCGATTGGCTAATAGTTGGGTCTGTAGTTCGCATGGTAGGCGTTAAACTAGACCCGAGTCATACCTATTTCAAAACTAACGAATCAGGTGTTAGTTATATGTATGCGCTAGAGGCCATTACTGTACATAGGATGTATATTGTAGTGGATGCTGGGATATATATAGGTAAGACTTTCTTGCTCGACATGATAGTACGCTATCTGGTTGCTCTTTATCTTAACATGTATACTTGTTGTCTCTCTATTACATGTTGATAAAGCCCTTAGGATGTGTACTCGACTTCCAGGACTATGATGAAGATCATACTAGTGGGGCCTGGGTAGTCCATCAGTACATCCTTCAATGTTCCTAGTCGTGGGAATATCGAGACGGGGCATCGATATTCCAGAGTAGACTAGCGTATATCTTCTCGACCCATGTGATGGGCGATGGATGATCCCATATACATTGGTGTTTGACATCAGAGATGGTATGCGGGTGCTCAGTGGAGACTGGGTACACTGAACGGACTCGCCGAGAACTCCCAGATGGTATTATACCTCACGTCAGATGGCAGTTCTCTGGTAACACTTGTACATCTTAGTCTGTTGACCCAAGATCGTCATAGAGTCTTGTGTGTCTCCCACTGTGCTTTGATTTCCACCCTACCACGGCTCTACTGAGTCCTGAAAATAGGTGGTTTTTGGGTACAGTCCCGATTCACATGGAGGCAATGAGCGATAGGAGGGGATTCGTCTCTCCCGGTATTGGGGGTTGATGTTACGCTATGCTCGACTGGCCATAACTGGAAATCCCTGGCCAGGGTTGCAGTGATTTACTGGTAAGAGTTATCAGTAGTTTCACGCTTGTTATGGACCTTACATCGGCATGACTTATCGAGCTACTGGGGTCTGACGTTTACCACCCTTAGGCGAGATATGCGACATATCAGACGAACAGACCGGGCTGTACGGTAAGTGTTACTGGTTGGATTCACAGGAGTGTGAGCGGGCTTGCTCGTTGATCTTCTGATCGCTCAATACCCGGGTGTTCGTTACGTTTAGCAGACCGCTTGCGGCTTGTGGGTGTTTGATATGATCATCACCTGCTGCCGGCGTATTGACGAGTCTTTAGAGTCCTAAACAGAGGTTTCCTGGCTCAAGCGAAACGAGATAGGAGCGCGTATGAGATATGTGCAGGACCGAGAATAATACCAGTATGTGATACTGGATTCTATTCTCGCAATTTGTATCATCGGACGGTTATATAAGATATAGCCTGGTTACCGAATCAAGTGTTCATTTGATACATTGATACACTTGATATTAGTCGGTTATATGCAGTATGACCGGATCATTAAATCAAGTGTTGATTTAATGATTTAATGTATAATTATATATTTGATATATTACTTTACATTAACTAGTATTTGTTCACTTAAGATGGATTTTCTCACTTGATGAGCACAAGTAGTATAAGTGATATATTTTTGTGCACTAGATTGTATCATGTTTGATGATACATGCAAACTTGGGTGAGTGTATGCTATACACCATGTTTAGTTAATGGTTAGGGTTTCCATTCCCTTATTTATTTATTTATTTATTTATTTTGGTAAAATAGAATGGTTGCTTTCTTTGTCTTTATGCAAGAAGCTTCTTGATGCTTCATGCATCTTTGACAAAGTAACCATTTTGTTTTATTCCTTAACCCTAACCATTTACCTAAACCCTAGTTTATTCTCTACATGTGTTAGCCTCACCCATGGTTGCATTATGATAAGATCACATGATTTATTATTATTCATCAATTGATTTTATTATTCTTATCATATTCTTTCTTCTTCTTCTTCTTCTTCAAGAAGAAGAAACCTTGCTACCTCCAATGGTGCCATAAGAAAAAGAGTGAGAAATCCAAATCCAAAGTGAACCCACTTCCTATTTCTTCATCCTCTACCACTTGCCATGTAGTAGAGTGTGTTATCTTCACAAGTTCTATGACCAAGTGAAGATGGAGCTTGATCTTGAGTTGCCTCGACGTAGATCATCTTCGGCATCGAAGTCGACGACCTAGCCCGATCATTTCTCCGACGAAACCATCGCTAGAGTCCGGGATCCGATGATCGCAGCGAAGGGACATCATCACGGAGCTAAAGAAGTGGACGACCGGATCTACAAAGGTTGTAGTCCCTTTCACTTTTTAGTTAAGTTGTTAACTTGCTTGTAGTTTCGCCTTTACCTCTAGTAACGATCTGGTTTAGGGTTCTTTGGCACATAGAAAATTTTGAATTGGACATGATTGATCAGTTGTAGAACCTCATGGGAGTGCCTAGGAACCCTACAGTGGTATCAGAGCCTAGCTAGAGCTTTAGGCGAAGTGTAGACGATATTAGAAGTCCGATCGAACCCGAAACCCTAATCCAAAACCCTTCTCTGTACAATTTTTCAAACTGTGGATTTTTGTGAATTAAAAATGCTCAGAAAATTAAGCAGGAAAATCTAAGAATTACTGTGAAGTATGGACCCCTAACTCAAAAATTTGACCGCGGAACAGCGGCCAAACCAAGGGTTTGGCGGCGGTTCCGCGGCCAAAATTGTGAATTAGTCCCTCAAACTTCACATATTTATTCTTAGGTCCTTTCTTGTCCTTTTTTTCTGGGAATTTTTTAATTCCACTCAAGAGTTGAGTTTTCTAGGGTTTTATTGGGGACTCGTTAATTCGATCGGATAATTTAACTTCGTTTATGTTTTTCCGGATATTTTAGAAACTGTTAAAAAGTTCGACCGGATATAAATACCCATTTTTTCCCCTGCCGGGAAATTTCCACGTGTTGGATTTTTCCGTAGTTTAAGAACGTTCTAAGTAGTGCAAGTAACGCGATGGACCCTCTAGAAGACAACAAACCTTAACTCGATTATGTGACCGTCTTGAACTGCCCTTTGAACCTTAGGGTTTGGGGCAGTACGACGTGCCACATGTGAGGCGTTGGCTTGACCCTTCTACGGCTGGACCGTTGGTACTGTGGCATGAAGTTGATGTTTTTAAACTTATTTCATGTGTTGAGCTATTTCAGGAAAATTTGGGTGTTTGATTGTTCGATCGGAAAGTTTAACATTTTCTATTTATCTAGAATGTGATACAATATTTGGAATTCACAAGTAGTTATGAGATAACTAATATGAATGTTATAAACATAGCACTTTAGTCTCACTTGATCGGTTGCCACAGAATTTTGATGCGATCAAAAGTCCGTCGCAATCACGTAGCGTACGCGGATATTCACCGGGTAAACTTAATAGACAGCCACGCCCCATAGCCCCGACCAAGTGACTGTAGGAGAACCCCGTCGCCGAAAGCATCGGTCCGGGTGCTCGCGGCAGCGGTGTTCCGCCTTGGTGCACTTCGTCGACGGCATCGGGGGTGCGGCCGCCTACTAAAGTTTGCGACGAGCATTCGATCAAAATGGCGAGAATCTTGTTGAATTGCCCGACTTGATATTGAAAAGAGTTTTCGATAATGAGACTAAAATGTGGGGTTTATAATTGTTAGGCATGTGATGTCTAAGGAATTCATTTGGTTAGGCATGCGATGTCTAAAGAGGTTGCGGATTCCAACTGTTGTAGTTTTACATTTTCTTTTCTGCGACCATAAGTGTAATATGTGATATCGCCGGTTTCGTTTCTATATGTCAACGACAATTGGGATGCGCATATTTGCTTACGTTGATGACATGTGATGTTATGTGTTGCTGGATATGTTATATTGGATCGTCGTGTTTGAATAGCCGGGGGGTTTTATGTGAGACGAGTGTTTTTCATTTTCATTCATGTAAAAAACTTGTATGTAATATTCTTTTATTGGGGCACTTCCAGGTTGCGGAAGATGTCACTGTTGATGTATATTATTTACTTTTCCGCATTAGGATAGACCCAAGGAGGGGAGCACAAGTAACCGGGTTCTAGGGTCCAGTGGGAGACCATCTCGAGGAGTCGAGTCCGGGCCTCCTAACCCTAGAATTGGTAGGGTTGCTTGCCGCTCTCGTAGGGGTCTAGGGGTGTGGGATTGGCTATTCATCACGACCGTGGAATCCGTGTTTTATACTGGCTCGTATTGAAAACACGGACGTCCTAGTATATCCAATATTTCATATGATTTTTTCTGTTGCGTTATCTGTGATGTGATCATGTGATATGTTCAGATAGATATTGTATATAGTATATATGATATATTATATAGACGTTGCTTATGTTTTACACCCGCGCTAGCCCTGCCTCGCTCTGGCGTTAGTTACCTAACCTAACGGTGCAGACGGGACATCGAGGCGAATGCGGATGGCATAAGCGTACGTTATATTTATCTCTGATGTTTAGGTGGACTTAAATGATGGGACATTCATTAATGAGATTAATGAAAGAAAATAAACCTTAAAGATGTTGTGGAATCGAATTTCAAAAATAAAAACAGGTTGCTACAGTTCTTGCTTTGCATCGCGGTGTTCATTGTAGAACATCCTGCACCTTATTCGATAAGGAAAGGAACGAGATCCCTTCACCGGGAGTGACTCCTTTAGCAATAACTTGTTGGAGATAGTGCCCTCATAGTCAATTATTGGATCGCAGGTACGTGATTGCAATGATTGCGGAGGACCTATCCCGGTATCACAGTCTTACTCGAGATGATAGTATGCTATCTGGTTTGCCTTTATCAGTCGTGTACATGTTCAGGTGACTGATTGCATGTTACACTTTGATAGAGCCCTTAGGATCTTGCTTTACTACCAACAGTATGATGGTGATCATATACGTGAGAGTTGGGTAGTTTATATGCATATCCTTAATTGTGGTCCCTAGTCGTGGGAGTTTCGAGACAGGGCATCGATACTCCGGAGTAGACTAGTGTGTACAGTCGAGACCCCGACGAGGGGCGGTGGCCGGTCTCACAAGCCACTGGTGTGAGTTGGATCACCTAAGATGTATACAGGTGCTCATTGGGTTATGAGTACACCGGACAGGACTCGCCGGGAATCTGCTAGTTAGTATTATATCTACCGTCAGATAGCAGTTCCCTGGTGACATGTGTACAAGTTAGTTCATCGACCTGAGGTCGTCATTTGTCTCGTGTGAGTTCCCACTGTGCTTTGATTTCTACCCTACCACGGCTCAAAGGAGTCGTGCAAACAGGTAGTTTTTGGGTACAGTCCCGAGCCATATGGAGGCACGTGAGCGGATCGGCAGGGGATTCGTCTCTCCCGGTATTGGGGGCGAGATCGTGCTGTGTCTAGGAGAGCCATTACACAAATCCATGGCCATGGTAGGAGATTTACTGGTACGTACTCCAGTAGTATCTCAGGGTGTATTTGGGTTTCACTCCGACATGACTTATACTGCTATTGGGGGTCTGACGTTACTAGCCCCCTAGGCAGATATGCGATACTCATTGACGAACGGACCGGACTGTATATACATTGTCACTGTTAGGCTCAGTGGGGTTTTCGGAGGAGTTCGCTCATCGGTCTCCCTTGAGTTCGCTCCTCGGCCACCCTTGAGGTCAGTCCGTGGGTAACCGTTACGCATTGCTAGTGCCGCTGACGGTTTGTGGTTAAACCCACTGCCAGGGTGCTGACGAGTCATTAGAGTCCCCCACAGGCAGTTTCCCAAGTTCGGGCGAAACGTTGTAGAGGCCGTATGGTTTTATGCAGGGTTCGGAAAATGCACGTGCGTTTACGCACGTGTTATTTTTCGGGCAGATAATACTGGTCGGCTTTGGTTTAAGCCGGATCCGAGTATTATATTGAGTAGGTATAATATCTTTGTCTCAGTTGCATTTGTATTCGGTCGTAATACAAATGCGGGTATATTTATACAGTTTCGGGGTTGTCCTGAAATTCGTTTCAGGATCACTTTTGGAAGTTGCCAGTTTTCAGTTTTCTATCAGCCGTCTTTTAACATTCTGTTAAAGACGGATTTATCTTTTCTTCAGATATGATGAGTCGTGCTTCTAGAAGTTTCTAGATATGGTGACTAGGGTGATGACTTGGCTTCATGACTCATTAGGCATTAATGGTGTCATTAAAGCTTTTGGTGACTAGGGTTTTTAGTTCAATGTTTCTAAATGACTCATCCTTTTTCATTAAAGCATTTTGTTTTTGCTTAAGATATTTTAGTGAGAAGCTTCATACCTTATGGTCACCACTTGCTCCTACGGTCACCTCCCTCTTCTATATTAGTGCACACCCCTCTCTCTCCTCATACGCTCTCTCTCACTTGATAGTTTTTCATGGTTGGAAAAAAGATTATGATAGATTTGGGGTGTATGGAATCCACAGTTCTTTTCATTCCATCACCCAATTCCCTCGGCAACTTCATTAACCGATCGTCCACAGATTTGGACGAAGTGAGACAATGTCATCTACTCATTCTCTACATCATTCTTGGTCGTCTCTTTTGGCAAACTTGACGATCGAGTTGCCTCGAGTCAGAGGCGGGAGCCCGTTTAAAGAACCGATCATGTGGTGCCACCTCGACGAGGAGATCGGAGATCGACGAGATCGGAGCAGCCGCAACGGAGCGTGGGATGATGGTTGAAGAACGAAGGACTCGGATCGTTCGGTACAATCTTTCTACACTCTTTACAGTTTGTTAGTTTAGCAATAATGGCAGATCCGGGTTAAAGTATACGATAGCGCCAGTTTAAAAGTTTTTGTTCCGCATTTGGCGTCTGTAGACTGCCGGAGCGCTAGCGTAGACTTACAGTGGTATCAGAGCCTCACCATTTTGCTATACTAACTTGTGCTAACGCGTTTAAAACATCGATCCGACCGGAAATCGAAAACTACAAAATCCTATGCCGACAGTTTCTGTTGATTTTAAACGGTTTCAAAATTGAATTCTGGATGTCTTAAAAATCCGTGCAGGCATATTTAAGAACCACGACGAAATTTGGAGTCATGACTCCTCCAAGCCGCCGCGGAAGGGCGGCCAAACCCATGGTTTGGCCGCGCTTCCGCGGCCATGTGAAGAGCACGTGCTCCCAAATTTGGTCAGTGTGTTCAGTGTTGGAATTTGGGGGTTTTGGTATATATAATTTTGGCCCAGGTTTTGTTACTGTTCACCAGTAAGCAGTGGGGCCCACTTTTTGATATTTGGTCTTTGGTCAATCGTAATTTAAATGCGTTAGTTTACAGTGCTTACATTATATCTCTGACCGGGAATGTCATTTGATCGGTAAACAGCGTCTGATTGCTATAGTTCTTTTAGACGGGTTTGCGAACGTGACATTCGCGTTGATGTTCTGTGTTGTGCTGTGATGTTGCGGATTTGTCGTGGTGGATAGCAGTGTGCAATGGTAGTACAGTTTGTGTTTATATGTACATTTGATATTGCGGGGCGAGCGTCCAACTTGTGGACAGCCGTCACTGCCTGTTGTATAATATTCTTTTGGGGCACGACCAGGTTGCGGTCGATGTACCTATTGTACTATTTTTCATTACTGTACTAGGTTTTGCCCCGAGACGGAGTGCACGGATAGCCGGGTTCGGGAGGGCAACGGGTCCGCATCTCATGGCTTTGAGAGGCAGAGGGGCCCCACTTCAGAATTGGCAGACTATTCGCCGCACTCGTAGGGGGTACAGGTTGACCCAAGGAGGGGTGCTCAATTTACCGGATTCCGTGAAGTGCCGGGTGTTCCATTCACTATGCTGTGGGGACTGCCTCGCTTCAGGTTTTGGCGGGTAACTTGCCGCACCCGTAGGGGTCTAGGTTTCATTGCACAGGCTATCCACACGACAGGGAAACGTCGAGTTTCAGCAGCGGCTCTGTGAAACTCGGGGATCCCAGATTATCTGTATTGTTCTGTGATGCTTATTACTTTTCTGTAATGTTGCATACTATCACGCCTGGAGCGATTATGTATATTGGTTTATATACTATTAGATGTTGTATATGTTTTACACCCGCGCTAGTCCAGCCCCCGCTCTGTCGTTAGTTAAGTAACCTAACGAGTGATGACGGGACCCAGTGACGAATGCGGATGGCATATACGTACATTTTATTTTCGTTCTTTTCTGGTGTGATGAATGATGGGACTGCGTTGATTCTGATCAATGCAAAGTTAAAACAAACCTGTTTACAGTTGTTGGAACAATTTAAAAAGTGTTATTGCAAAGACGTTTCCTTTTGTTATGCATAGCGGTATTCAGTGGAATATCCTGCACCTCATTCGACGGGGCAAGGGCTGATATCCCTTCACCGGGACTGACCCCTTGGGCAGAAGTTTGAGTCAGGGTAATAACTTCACTATAGTCGATTACATGTTGCTTTGCATAGCGGTATTCAGTGGAATATCCTGCACCTCATTCCACGAGGAAAGAGCCGAGATCCCTTTACCAGGAGTGACCTCTTTAGCAAAAGGTTTTCGCCACTATATTTTAAAAAGCTATCAGGTTCCTTCAGCGATATCAAGTTCACTACGCTAAAGTTTTTTCGCCAAAAACCAGCCGTAGCCCTCCGTCATTTCATATGGATGGTCAGTAGTATTCAAGCTATGTTGGTCTAGCCCTTAGCTAGGACATAGTGATTGGTAGCTGCTGGGGTGTTCACATGTTGCATAGATAGATGAGTTGGTTTGGGACAGTCGTACAGCCTTGTTGGCCCTTAGTCAAGGGCGAGTACGGGTGGGTTCAAATTAACAAGATAATGATGGGCAGAACTTGACATGTGACTTATGATTTGCTGGCCCTTAGTCAGGATCATAAGAGCATGGGGAAAAAACTATATCAGGAGTTTCTAAAGAAACTGAAACTTGCCGAGTATGCGCATACCTTCTGGAGTATGAGTAACGTAGATGCATTCCATCACGTTATCATGCGATGAGAGTTGGATCCTGATTCCCACTGATGAGTTGGTTTACTCTTCGGGTGATCCCGATTGATTCTTCTTTAGGTTTGGAGGAGAATTTGACAGGACAGTGGGAGGTTTCCGGATTAGATAAAATGATGACCATTCTGATCTAGGATAGAGTGCACGCAGAGTGTTTCTTTTCTCTCTCTCTCTTTATGGCAGCGACCTTTGACCGACCCTAGACTATGACTCAGTGACCAGGTTGACCGAACCTTCTTAAAATACTGGCTTTTGGATTGTCTGAGTTGCATAAGTCATTGCCACTCCTTCTTTTACCCTTTGAATTTCTCAGAACACCCGTAAACTACAGATATCCACTTCCATTGGATAGAGCCATCGTATGGTTATATACGAACTCGAAGGGACTTCTTCGAGGATGGGTCCAGGTTCAGGAGAAATAGAATTGGTTTATTCAGTTGTCTTTTATTATCACCTTCTCTCAGGTTACGAGAGCTCCTTGGTTTAGGAGAGTACACCTATTACGCCTATTGGATAGTCTTATTCCAAACCATAGGCTGGTGCCGAAAGGTAGGGAATGAAGAAAACCAATTAGCCTAAGTAGGGTGTGCAGAAGGTAATATGTAAAGACAAAATAAAGGGATTAGAAAGAGGGCAAAGTAAATTGCGACTGATATCATTCACGACCAAAACCGCGTACTTCATCGCCACTCCTATTTCACCTTTAAAAGGAATAAGGTATTATTCAGTTGTCTTTTATCGTCACCTTCTCTCGAGATGCGAGTACTCCTTGGTTTAGGAGGGTACACCTATTATGCTTACTGGATAGTCTTCTTCCAAACCATAGGCTGGTGCCGAACGGTAGGGAAGAAAGAAAACCAGTTAGCCTAACGATGGTGTACAGAAGGTAACAACTAAAAACAAATAAAGGGATTTGGAGAGATGGCAATAAAATATACGGTTGAAGTCATGAATTGGATTATGGAAGAGGCATTGCTATGAATACCAGGATACCCCTACGAAACATTTCCATGTTTCAGTGCAATGTTAAAGGAAAAACTGTTTTCCCGATTAGACACTTACTCCAAGGGTATGTATTTACCAGGTTTCATTCTCATATCTGTATGGTTTTACAGATGATGAGTGGGAGTAAGATATTGGGAATTAGGTGATCATCCTCATAATATCGAAATTCGTTGTAATTGGTGATATTTGAGGAAATCGCCAGGGTACAGTTTTCCACCTACAACGCACAGGTTTTGAGTTGTTCAACTCAGCGGACTTATACAGAGTATTGTATGTTGTCCAGTGTCCATCAGGACAAAGGGGTAAGTCCTCGTACTATGTTCTGTTTACTTATAACTTCTCTAGTATTTAGACAAGTGTTTCGTAGAAATACAAGGTCTAAGTTTTGAGAAGTTGTGGGTATAAGAATAAAGTGGAGAACCAGGTGTCACAAGTATCGGGATTCTTCAAAGAGATCGAAGATGTAGATTCTAGTGATTGGTATTCAGATGATAGTGATGGTTTTGAGAAACGTGTTTATCTTTCAGGTTACTCATAATTGGATGGATTCCTAAGTTGAGTAATGCTGATTAGCCTTTTTCCATTAAGTAGATATGCACTGGAGACAGCTGCATGATTCGAATATGGTTCCAATTAAATTAGTGCCAATGTTTCTATATTGGATATAGAATAGTTCGTACCTTAAAAGATATTGAGGTACGTGGAGTTGTCCAGCTTATGATTAAAACCAGACACTGGATAACTCAGGGCACGTTTTTGTAATGGCTGTTTGTGGGTTGACCCTGGCTATGACGAGGGTTGATATTCTACCATTTGGAAGATCAATAGTGATATTGTTCTTGACTCGCCACAGTTTTAGTAAAACAGATCTTTTTCAGAAAACAGTAGTGGGAGTATGGTAGAACTGGAAGTGATTCCAGAACCACGAACGATTACGGAAAATTTAATAGGACCTATATATTCGATCAGGTTTGACATTCCAATAGCCACTCCGCAGGTATGGTAGGTAACCTCAGACACCCGAGAGGTACTTCGGTATCCTCAAGGACGGTGACAGGGAGGTTCTTATCTACCAAGACTTGACACTACTGTTGTTCCAGGATATGAGACCCGGTAGGAGGGTTGTCATAGTCAGTGGGAGCAGCGGAAGCATAGTGGGCAAGATACTTATATCTATTTATAGACTTGAGCAGTTATAGCAGAGATAGATCATCTAATTTTGATATGACAGTCATGGGTTTGACTTCAATCAGAATAGGGGATGGATCAGTTAAGAAGGAGTAGGGTGTGATGTCATGGTATCTGGATGACATACACAGAGTAGGAAGTAAAATTCCTATACTACGATCGGTTGTACTGTTGGTCGTCACACAGTTGTTTCTCCAGACAGGATATGGATATAATATTTGACATTCTGGTTTCTAGATCTATGGTTTTAGATCTGGATTTGGGTAGTTTCCCAATGTGGGTACTTTGACAGATATTCTAATGGTTTTTGGAATAGTTGACTCCTAGCATGGTGGTGTACCTGCAGGTGATGGAGTCACCCTCTCTAAAGGTGTCTGACAGACTAAAGGGGAGAGGGATGTGCATGATTGGCAGATCACTTGCTTAGGCAATTGAGTCAATCATGAGATGTCAAGTACCATACCAAATGTTGGTTTTGCACTAGATGCAATAAGTTTGTATTAATCCAATCCTGGAGAAACATAAGGAAGCAGTTTTAGAACATTGGTACATGTTCTACGGATTTGATAACGGCAGCCTCTTTCGGGAGACGGTTATCATTCCAGGCTTCAAAGATGACATGGATGACAGAGTGATTGTCAGAGTTTTTAGTTTTCCCTCTGACGAGGGACAGTATTATGGACAGGAGGTTCCAGAGGATACTGTAGGTGGCATGGTGCCGGATACTGATTAGGTTCAGTGATCCATACAGTCTAAGAAGTTTGGATATGGAGTTCATTTATGAACTAAGGTCCCATCAGATATCCAGACATATTCTAAGACAGGTACTACTCAATTCGGGAGATGGCTTTCTCCGCGAACTTGAGATTAAGAGAGATTCAGAAAGAAACATCTAGGCGGATCCACTCATCGAGGCTATTTCTCGAACACAATAGTTTCTCAAACGGGCTTTGTGAAACTGATTAGTAGAGGAGTTGGATGTTGGGTTTCACACGGGCTGTGAGTAGTCGACATCGCAATATTAGCCTTGAGTGCAAGTGGGAGATTGTTGGAGATAGTGCCCTCATAGTCAATTATTGGATCGCAGGTACGTGATTGCAATGATTGCGGAGGACCTATCCCGGTATCACAGTCTTACTCAAGATGATAGTATGCTATCTGGTTTGCCTTTATCAGTCGTGTACATGTTCAGGTGACTGATTGCATGTTACACTTTGATAGAGCCCTTAGGATCTTGCTTTACTACCAACAGTATGATGGCGATCATATACGTGAGAGTTGGGTAGTTTATATTCATATCCTTAATTGTGGTCCCTAGTCGTGGGAGTTTCGAGACAGGGCATCGATACTCCGGAGTAGACTAGTGTGTACAGTCGAGACCCCGACGAGGGGCGGTGGCCGGTCTCACAAGCCACTGGTGTCAGTTGGATCACCTAAGATGTATACAGGTGCTCATTGGGTTATGAGTACACCGGACAGGACTCGCCGGGAATCTGCTAGTTAGTATTATATCTACCGTCAGATAGCAGTTCCCTGGTGACATGTGTACAGGTTAGTTCATCGACCTGAGGTCGTCATTTGTCTCGTGTGAGTTCCCACTGTGCTTTGATTTCTACCCTACCACGGCTCAAAGGAGTCGTGCAAACAGGTAGTTTTTGGGTACAGTCCCGAGCCATATGGAGGCACGTGAGCGGATCGGCAGGGGATTCGTCTCTCCCGGTATTGGGGGCGAGATTGTGCTGTGTCTAGGAGAGCCATTACACAAATCCATGGCCATGGTAGGAGATTTACTGGTAGGTACTCCAGTAGTATCTCAGGGTGTATTTGGGTTTCACTCCGACATGACTTATACTGCTATTGGGGGTCTGACGTTACTAGCCCCCTAGGCAGATATGCGATACTCATTGACGAACGGACCGGACTGTATATACATTGTCACTGTTAGGCTCAGTAGGGTTTTCGGAGGAGTTCGCTCATCGGTCTCCCTTGAGTTCGCTCCTCGGCCACCCTTGAGGTCAGTCCGTGGGCAACCGTTACGCATTGCTAGTGCCGCTGACGGTTTGTGGTTAAACCCACTGCCAGGGTGCTGACGAGTCATTAGAGTCCCCCACAGGCAGTTTCCCAAGTTCGGGCGAAACGTTGTAGAGGCCGTATGGTTTTATGGCAGGGTTCGGAAAATGCACGTGCGTTTACGCACGTGTTATTTTTCGGGCAGATAATACTGGTCGGCTTTGGTTTAAGCCGGATCCGAGTATTATATTGAGTAGGTATAATATCTTTTTCTCAGTTGCATTTGTATTCGGTCGTAATACAAATGCGGGTATATTTATACAGTTTCGGGGTTGTCCTGAAATTCGTGTCAGGATCACTTTTGGAAGTTGCCAGTTTTCAGTTTTCTATCAGCCGTCTTTTAACATTCTGTTAAAGACGGATTTATCTTTTCTTCAGATATGATGAGTCGTGCTTCTAGAAGTTTCTAGATATGGTGACTAGGGTGATGACTTGGCTTCATGACTCATTAGGCATTAATGGTGTCATTAAAGCTTTTGGTGACTAGGGTTTTTAGTTCAATGTTTCTAAATGACTCATCCTTTTTCATTAAAGCATTTTGTTTTTGCTTAAGATATTTTAGTGAGAAGCTTCATACCTTATGGTCACCACTTGCTCCTACGGTCACCTCCCTCTTCTATATTAGTGCACACCCCTCTCTCTCCTCATACGCTCTCTCTCACTTGATAGTTTTTCATGGTTGGAAAAAAGATTATGATAGATTTGGGGTGTATGGAATCCACAGTTCTTTTCATTCCATCACCCAATTCTCTCGGCAACTTCATTAACCGATCGTCCACGGATTTGGACGAAGTGAGACAATGTCATCTACTCATTCTCTACATCATTCTTGGTCGTCTCTTTTGGCAAACTTGACGATCGAGTTGCCTCGAGTCAGAGGCGGGAGCCCGTTTAAAGAACCGATCATGTGGTGCCACCTCGACGAGGAGATCGGAGATCGACGAGATCGGAGCAGCCGCAACGGAGCGTGGGATGATGGTTGAAGAACGAAGGACTCGGATCGTTCGGTACAATCTTTCTACACTCTTTACAGTTTGTTAGTTTAGCAATAATGGCAGATCCGGGTTAAAGTATACGATAGCGCCAGTTTAAAAGTTTTTGTTCCGCATTTGGCGTCTGTAGACTGCCGGAGCGCTAGCGTAGACTTACATAACTGGCAGATGCTACAACCCTCGGTTTGTCTTTTGATTGCTTCTATAGTTTTCTCTTTGCACAGCGGTATATATGATATATCCTGCACCTTATTCAATGAGGAAAGGGCCGACGATCCCTTCACCGGGAGTGACCCCTTTAGCAAAAACTAGAAAAGCCTCAAAAACATTCTATTTAAAAACCATTTGATTCCGTAACGAGATCAAGTTTAAAGCGTTAAAGGTTTTATTAAAAACCATTCGCAACCCTCCATCATTTTAGGAAGTAGAGTACTTAGTATTCGTGTTGTGTTTGTTGACCATAGTCAAGGCACAGTGTACGGTAGCTAAGTGATGTCTTCCTACACCGCATATGATGCGATTAGTTAGGACAGTCATGTGTCTTTGTTGACCTTAGCCAAGGGTCATGTGGGTGGGTCTAATTAATCACGAAATGACGGGTAGAACATGACTAGTGGTTATGATTTGTTGACCTTAGCCAAGGTCATAGGTGCTAGGGGTAAAAACCTTTATCGGGAGTTTCAAGTGTTGAAATTTGCAATGAGATTGCATACCTTCTATATGATAGTTGGATCCCGATACCCACTGCGAGTAATTGTTACTCCTGGGAGAGTTTTGCACTTTGCAATTAGCCGATCAAGTAGGTGTCTAGAAAGGTGTCAACGGGGTTACGCCTCTGGGAAAACGAGGTTTATTATAATTAGGTCCGTGCGAAAGCATGGGGAACCTCCCTCAAAGTACCGACACTGGCATGGCTGAAAGATTGACAAACTTGTAGAGTGTAATTAATCCCGGCTAGTCTTTCCTTTTAAGGTTTGAAGGAAGATTTGATAAAAACAGTGGGAGCCATCCTGATTAGATAAAATAAATGACCAATCTAATTTTGCAAGAGCGCACGCAGAGTGTTTTCATCTCTCTCTCTCCAGGTAGCGACCATATCACGCCTTAATCAAGATAATAATATGGATGTATTGACCGAACCCGCTTGTTATACTGAGCTGGGGAACGTTGGTCCCGCTCTAACTTATAATTGTTATAAGACAGAGCAGGAATTAGGGGAATACCTGGATTCCCATGCCGCCCAAACGAAGAAAGTGCATGAGATGCATCTCCTTCAGGTGTGTTCATTACAAAGAACTGTTTCTCAGTATCCTCCGCATCCTGGGTATCTGATACCGGATCAGGATCCCAGATATGTAATCTGTTACATAGGACTACAGAAAGGCAGAAAACTGAGAACGGGTGATAAGTTTCATGAGACAGAAAACGGTGCAAGTGTTGCAGCCAAGTCTGTTGGTCACTGTCACCCTGTATTACCAATACATTGATTCTGAACAAATGCTATTAGATACCGAACCTAATATACAAAATCATATCAATCTCTTTATTAGTAAAGAAAGGATACAATTTTGTATTGTTGGATAATGTTTTGAACATTTCCTATATCAACAGTTGATCGGTTCAGGCACGTTATCTAAAAGCATTGAAGTTCTAAATCAAACTACAATTCCTAGTATACAGAACACACATAAGAGAGGAAGAGTTCAGAAATGAACGATTCCTTCTTGAGGTATTGTAGACTAGGTCATATCAATGTGACCCGACTAGCTGAAGTTACATTTAGATGCATATTTAAATTAGTTTGAATTTACATCTTATGAAACTTTCCAGTCATGTCACAAAGATTAGATGACCATAGCTCTGTTTACTCGAAACAGAGAAAGAGTTATTGAACTCTTGGGACTGATACATGATGATGTATGTAAGGTCCCCTGTCTACGCATGTCAGGACCGGTTCTTTGTACTTCATTATATTCTCTGATGATCTCTCAAGATTCAGCCATATGTTCCTGTTGAAACATAAGTCCGAAGCTTTTGAGATATTCACAGAATATAAGTTAGAAGTAGAGAACCAAATTACGGGTATAAGTATTATGTCCTTTGATGAGATCAAGGAGGAGAATACTTGTGCATAGAATTCTTGGACTATTCTAAAGGAGAATGAGATTCTCTCTTAGTGTTACTCCTCTGAATACACCACGGCACAACGGTGTATCGGGGCGGAGCAATCACACCCTATATGATATGGTGCGCTCTATGATGAGTACTACTGAGTTACCTATTTCCTTTTGGGATTGTGCACTTCAGAAGCTGCATACCTATTGAATTGGATTCGAATCAAATCAGTGCCTACCACTCCATATAAGATATGGTATGGGAAGAACCTATCTCTTAAGTAAGTTAAGATTTGGGATTGTCCGGCCTATGTCAAAAGCAAAATCCGGACAAGATCGAGGCAAAGTCAGTTCTGTAGAACTGGAAAGGTTCCAGCTATACAAACTATAGCTGATGATTTGATAGAACCAAAGGATTCAATAGTCTCCGACGAACCTCAGCCTCTCCGCCGATCCAGCAGGGTTCCTCATCCTCCTGAGAGATACTTCGGTTTCTCGATGACAGTGGGAGCGAGGATTGCTTCATGAGATGATGACCCAACTAGTTTCGAGCAGGCCATCGAGAGTAGGGACTCTGTAAGAATGGCTGGATGCTTAGCGATCTGAGATGGAATCCATGTACACCAACAAAGTATGGACTTTGGTTGCTATATCTGAAGGGTTAAATCCCCATCAGGAGCAAGTATATCTTGAGAAGATTACTTGATGTAGATGGAAAAGTTGAGACTTTCAAAGCTAGAGTTGTTGAAGGTTTTCGTCATCGACCAGGCATGGATAATGATGAAACCTTTTTCAAGTGGCTATGCTTAAGTCCATCTGGATCCTACTTGCCACGGCTACATACCATGATTACAATATCTGGTGGTTGGGTGCCATGACTACTTTTCTAAATAATGATTTAGAAGAGAACGTCTATAAGTACACAGCCAGAGGGTTTCGTAAACAGTGGGAGCAACGGAAACGTGTGCAAGTTGCTTTACAGGATAAAGCAGGCATCGCGGAGTTGGAACATCTGTTTTGATGTGGTAGTCAAAGAGTTTGACTTCATCAAAATGGTAGATGAACCTTGTATATACAAAATGGTAGTAGAGAGTAAGGTGGTCATCCTCGTACTGTACGTGGATAACATACTCTTGATAGGAAAAGAGTTTCCTATGCTACGCATGGTCAATCTCCTCTTATCATATAGATTCTCCATATAGGATCAAAATGATACCTCCTAAATTCTGGGTTTTGGATCTATGAGATAGATCTAAATGCATGTTAGGATTCTTACTAGTTGTAGTGAGATGGTATTAGTTGATCCTGGGAAGAATCGCTGGAAAGGTTCCAGGGTGATAAGGACGACTGAATGTCAGTCGAAGGCAATGTCTTTACCCTCAGTGGAGGGACGGTATGTTGGAAGAGTTCCAAGCTATATACCGTGGCAGACTAGACGATAAAGGCTGGTGACATCGCTATTAAAGATACTACCAAAGAGGCAGTTTGGGTGTATATTGGTTCATGAGATGAACTAGGTTCCTACCATTGTGTGACAATGGAAGTGTGGCTTTGGCCCAGGAACCCCGATCCCATCAGTGACCCAGACATATTCTGAGGCAGCATCACCTGATCATGGAGATAGTTGATCTCCAGGGTGATCGAGGTTAGGAGAGAAGACCTAGAGGACAACACGGAGGATCCACTCACAAAGGCCTTTTCCCAGAGAGAGATTTATATGGGATGGTTGAGTATGTGATACTGCAACCACTGCTACAGATGGCCCTAGTGCAAGTGGGAGATTGTTAGTTATATGTATGCCCTAGAGGCCATTACTGTTGTAACAACTCCAATTTTTGTATAACAAAATTTGATTTAAAATTGAAGTATACTTGGAGTATTAATGTTGCTAATAACACTTTAAGTATCTATCTCTTTACAATAATTACAAGAAGGAGCTTGTAGCTCATTGGTAATACCTTGCACTGCTGAACTAAGCCACCAGAGATCGAATCCCATACCCCACATTATTTTTATTATTGATTTTTTAAAAAACCTTTAGAATACCAAGAGTTTACACGTGCATATCTCACAAAAACCCCACTACACCCAAAGATGTAACACTTGCAGAGGGTAGATGGACCGTCGGGGGAGATCCAGGTCACCGGACTCGGTCGGGAATCGGCCAACTCGGCCTTGACTCGGCCGACTCAGTGATCCGACCGAGTCACGGACGAGTCACCCCCTTTTAGGCCGATTCCGGCAAGGGTCACAACATGAAAGTTGTGTCTTTTGGTATTCCCTACTCACCTGCAAAGTTTCAGCCCAATCCCACTTCCAGAGATCTTTAAAACCCCCAATTACTCCACTTTTAATACATTTTTATTACATTTTATCACATTTTTATTTTTTAACTTTTCATCTACCCTAACCCGAACCCTAGCCTAGCCCTATATAAAGGACCCTACCCTCTACCTTTTCCCCTCACAACTCTAAGCATACTCTCTAAAACTCTTGAGAACTTGGTGCAAAGAGCGAGAAGCGAAGCGCTGCCGAAACCGACGACGGATTCCGGCGACCGGATCAAGACCGACGTGACGTTTCCAACGAATCGGCAACCACCACACCTTTTAGAACGCTTAGCTTGTCCAAACCCGTAAGTCCCAACCTTCTATCTTTCTTTTCTATAATTGTAAAAATACGACTTTTTTTGGAACCGACGGAAATCGGACAAACCGATTCCCGATTCGGTTTTTCTTAAAAATTCCACTTGTCACCTAATATATATTATCAACCCTCTTGCATGTTGACTATTAATCACCCTTAAATCAAATTTAATTGTACTTTTCCACATGAAATGATAAGTTCTTTAGAAAACCGTATTTCTTGCATAAAAATACCATCAAGTTAAATTTTAATGTTCTATTTAGATACCCCACTCCTAATCATGTTTATTTTGATAACAAAACTTGTTTCATTCAATTTGGATGAAATTTCACACATAAAATGATAACGTTTATGAATACCGTATTCTTGCACCTTAATACCCTTAAGTTTAACATAGCTTATTTCACCTTGAAACTTCACCAAAATTTAATATAAGTCACGGGGTAATGACCTACCCTTACACACACTCATTATAACCCTAATTGATAAATAACAAAAATACAGAATACGATATTATAGGACGTTTTCACTAAAATACCATAACCTTTATAACTTTTAGTTTAACCCTTAAATTGTAAACTTTTCTAAATAAAACTTATATAAAATGAAAGCACGATTGGTCATGGACATCGATCGTTTATCTAAACTGTCTTGTGGGTCTAGGCAAGTGTGTCTAAGGCTAGTGGTTTTTAATTAGGCCCACGACTGTGGTTCCTTCCCACTTACCTGGCACTTACCTGGCTGCATTCGACGGTGAAGAGGCGATTTGAGGCTTCTAATGACTCATCGTTTAGACCATAGAATATAGGTTAGATGGTCTAGGAAACCCTAACAACTAAAATATGGAGAACTATATACTTTTACAAATAAATACCCTATATTTAGAAAACCTTTTTCCTAAATTAAAAGTATTTATAAAAACCTGAGCAAAGTGCCATTACAACCCATCTCTGGGGAACCTGTTAGGGATAGTACGGTTCATCGTGCACCCGCAGGCTAGTAGTGCGAGATTCAGACCTCCGCAAGGAGCATTCGGTCTCGAAAGGTTTAAAATACGATTTTTAAAGAAAGTGATATTTTTGTAAATAAAATATTCATTTAAAAATTATTTATGTGTTTAATTATATATAATTATCATTTAAACATTTATTTTGTTATAATATAAAGTTTCCACTTTTTCCTAAAAATCATAGATTAAAAGTTACATTAAAATACCACGAATTTCAAATAAACAATTAATACTTTTATTAGGATATATTCACTAGAATAACACAAATAAAATTCACATCCATTACAATAATAAAGACGATTATTAAATACTTGAGGTATATTTTGAAAACTATACAAAAGTACTTTTTACATAAAACCCCCTCAAGTTTCACAAATTACAATAAGGCCCCTAGCTAATATTGAACTTCAAATTATCTTTCTTTTAGTCTGACTCGGGTTAGAGTCTAACTAATTCTGACTTGAATATAATTCAAGTCAATCTATATTTCAATCATATTCCAACACAACTTGAAATCATGAATCCCTGAATACAGTTAACAATATATTCATTTTTGACTGAATCAAACCATGGATATTCATTCCATTATCCTGATATTCCATTTACCTGATTATACAGTTGCAACATGTTTACTGATATCATGGTTTTGGTCAGTCACTCAATTTACATATTCCATTACTACAACACTGTTAAAATATTACGGGGTTTAAAGGGGTAGATTGGTACGGAAGATGTTAAAAGTGGAATGAGGTGGTCAGATTAAGACACCTAACATGAATACTGTTGCTGTTGTACCGTGGCATAACGGTTCCTTGTACTCTCCGTTTGCACTGATCTCTAGCATATAGAGATCCCCCTCGTATACACTGGCATTCTTCTGTACCAAGCTACAAACAACTGCATTAAACAATATTCCATAATATTCTATAACATAATACTCTAGAAAATACTGTTACTCTGCCATTCTCACTCCACTTTTCTTTGGGACTTACCGAGCGACCTGTTCGCTGACGACATTCTATTTCTTTCTTCTTTGAATGTCGTCAGGTGCGTTGGACCAAGTTGAGACCGAGCCAACAACTGAAGATTTGGAGCAGTTCCAAGAAGATCCAGAGCTCTAGACTTTGTACTTGTTCTTTCCAGTATTTCCTTTTATTATTATGCCACTGTTTAGGCATTGCTTTCTTTTTTTCATTTCAGTTGTATTTTCATTTCATGCATTGTATAAAGAATGTTATTAATAAAAGTTGCTGTTATCTCAATCTCTTTTGTCTCTTGTGATTATTTTATATTGCTTAGTTACGCTTAGCGTATGTACTTCTGAGTACATACGTAGCGGGCCTTGTCACGTCCACTTCGCAGTACACTGGGAAGCGGGGCGTGACAACTGTACATAGGATGTATATTGTAGTGGATGCTGGGATATATATAGGTAAGACTTTCTTGCTCGACATGATAGTACGCTATCTGGTTGCTCTTTATCTTAACATGTATACTTGTTGTCTTTCTATTACATGTTGATAAAGCCCTTAGGATGTGTACTCGACTTCCAGGACTATGATGAAAATCATACTAGTGGGGCCTGGGTAGTCCATCAGTACATCCTTCAATGTTCCTAGTTGTGGGAATATCGAGACGGGGCATCGATATTCCAGAGTAGACTAGCGTATATCTTCTCGACCCATGTGATGGGCGATGGATGATCCCATATCCATTGGTGTTTGACATCAGAGATGGTATGCGGGTGCTCAGTGGAGACTGGGTACACTGAACGGAATCGCCGAGAACTCCCAGATGGTATTATACCTCACGTCAGATGGCAGTTCTCTGGTGACACTGGTACATCTTAGTCTGTTGACCCAAGATCGTCATAGAGTCTTGTGTGTCTCCCACTGTGCTTTGATTTCCACCCTACCACGGCTCTACTGAGTCGTGAAAACAGGTGGTTTTTGGGTACAGTCCCGATTCACATGGAGGCAATGAGCGATAGGAGGAGATTCGTCTCTCCCGGTATTGGGGGTTGATGTTGCGCTATGCTCGACTGGCCATAACTGGAAATCCCTGGCCAGGGTTGCAGTGATTTACTGGTAAGAGTTATCAGTAGTTTCACGCTTGTTATGGACCTTACATCGGCATGACTTATCGAGCTACTGGGGTCTGACGTTTACCACCCCTAAGCGAGATATGCGACATATCAGACGAACAGACCGGACTGTACGGTAAGTGTTACTGGTTGGATTCACAGGAGTGTGAGCGGGCTTGCTCGTTGATCTTCTGATCGCTCAATACCCGGGTGGCCGTTACGTTTATCAGACCGCTTGCGGCTTGTGGGTGTTTGATATGATCATCACCTGCTGCCGGCGTATTGACGAGTCTTTAGAGTCCTACACAGAGGTTTCCTGGCTCAAGCGAAACGAGATAGGAGCGCGTATGAGATATGTGTGGGACCGAGAATAATACCAGTATGTGATACTGGATTCTATTCTCGCGATTTGTATTATCGGACGGTTATATAAGATATAGCCGGGTTACCGAATCAAGTGTTGATTTGATACATTGATACACTTGATATTAGTCGGTTATATGCAGTATGACCGGATCATTAAATCAAGTGTTGATTTAATGATTTAATGTATAATTATATATTTGATATATTACTTTACATTAACTAGTATTTGTTCACTTAAAATGGATTTTCTCACTTGATGTGCACAAGTAGTATATGTGATATATTTTTGTGCACTAGATTGTATCATGTTTGATGATACATGCAAACTTGGGTGAGTGTATGCTATACACCATGTTTAGTTAATGGTTAGGGTTTCCATTACCTTATTTATTTATTTATTTATTTATTTTGGTAAAATAGAATGGTTGCTTTCTTTGTCTTTATGCAAGAAGCTTCTTGATGCTTCATGCATCTTTGACAAAGTAACCATTTTGTTTTATTCCTTAACACTAACCATTTACCTAAACCCTAGTTTATTCTCTACATGTGTTAGCCTCACCCATGGTTGCATTATGATAAGATCACTTGATTTATTATTATTCATCAATTGATTTTATTATTCTTATCATATTCTTTCTTCTTCTTCTTCTTCAAGAAGAAGAAACCTTGCTACCTCCAATGGTGCCATGAGAAAAAGAGTGAGAAATCCAAATCCAAAGTGAACCCACTTCCTATTTCTTCATCCTCTACCACTTGCCATGTAGTAGAGTGTGTTATCTTCACAAGTTCTATGACCAAGTGAAGATGGAGCTTGATCATGAGTTGCCTCGACGTAGATCATCTTCGGCATCGAAGTCGACGACCTAGCCCGATCATTTCTCCGACGAAACCATCGCTAGAGTCCGGGATCCGATGATCGCAGCGGAGGGACATCATCACGGAGCTAAAGAAGTGGACGACCGGATCTATAAAGGTTGTAGTCCCTTTCACTTTTTAGTTAAGTTGTTAACTTGCTTGTAGTTTCGCCTTTACCTCTAGTAACGATCTGGTTTAGGGTTCTTTGGCACATAGAAAATTTTGAATTGGACATGATTGATCAGTTGTAGAACCTCATGGGAGTGCCTAGGAACCCTACAGTGGTATCAGAGCCTAGCTAGAGCTTTAGGCGAAGTGTAGACGATATTAGAAGTCCGATCGAACCCGAAACCCTAATCCAAAACCCTTCTCTGTACAATTTTTCAAACTGTGGATTTTTGTGAATTAAAAATGCTCAGAAAATTAAGCAGGAAAATCTAAGAATTACTGTGAAGTATGGACCCCTAACTCAAAAATTTGACCGCGGAACAGCGGCCAAACCAAGGGTTTGGCGGCGGTTCCGCGGCCAAAATTGTGAATTAGTCCCTCAAACTTCACATATTTATTCTTAGGTCCTTTCTTGTCCTTTTTTTCTGGGAATTTTTTAATTCCACTCAAGAGTTGAGTTTTCTAGGGTTTTATTGGGGACTCGTTAATTCGATCGGATAATTTAACTTCGTTTATGTTTTTCCGGATATTTTAGAAACTGTTAAAAAGTTCGACCGGATATAAATACCCATTTTTTCCCCTGCCGGGAAATTTCCACGTGTTGGATTTTTCCGTAGTTTAAGAACGTTCTAAGTAGTGCAAGTAACGCGATGGACCCTCTAGAAGACAACAAACCTTAACTCGATTATGTGACCGTCTTGAACTGCCCTTTGAACCTTAGGGTTTGGGGCAGTACGGCGTGCCACATGTGAGGCGTTGGCTTGACCCTTCTACGGCTGGACCGTTGGTATGTGGCATGAAGTGGATGTTTTTAACCTTATTTCATGTGTTGAGCTGTTTCAGGAAAACTTGGGTGTTTGATTGTTCGATCGGAAAGTT
This sequence comes from Agapanthus africanus, assembly GCA_030015575.1. Classification (NCBI taxonomy): domain Eukaryota; kingdom Viridiplantae; phylum Streptophyta; class Magnoliopsida; order Asparagales; family Amaryllidaceae; genus Agapanthus; species Agapanthus africanus. Next base: position 265,531,488 of record JASDDO010000004.1, read on the forward strand.
TAACATTTTCTATTTATCTGGAATGTGATACAATATTTGGAATTCACAAGTAGTTATGAGATAACTAATATGAATGTTATAAACATAGCACTTTAGTCTCACTTGATCGGTTGCCACGGAATTTTGATGCGATCAAAAGTCCGTCGCAATCACGTAGCGTACGCGGATATTCGCCGGGTAAACTTAATAGACAGCCACGCCCCATAGCCCCGACCAAGTGACTGTAGGAGAACCCCGTCGCCGAAAGCATCCGTCCGGGTGCTCGCGGCAGCGGTGTTCCGCCTTGGTGCACTTCGTCGACGGCATCGGGGGTGCGGCCGCCTACTAAAGTTTGCGACGAGCATTCGATCAAAATGGCGGGAATCTTGTTGAATTGCCCGACTTGATATTGAAAAGAGTTTTCGATAATGAGACTAAAATGCGGGGTTTATAATTGTTAGGCATGTGATGTCTAAGGAATTCATTTGGTTAGGCATGCGATGTCTAAAGAGGTTGCGGATTCCAACTGTTGTAGTTTTACATTTTCTTTTCTGCGACCATAAGTGTAATATGTGATATCGCCGGTTTCGTTGCTATATGTCAACGACAATTGGGATGCGCATAGTTACTTACGTTGATGACATGTGATGTTATGTGTTGCTGATCTGCACGTCCGAGAAATCTCGTAAAAGCGATCCATCAAACGATCCTGGCGCGAAAACACAATAAAACGACGCCTCTATGCAATCGTATGTCCCTGGAATCACGTCCTGGTAAGTTCTCGTCCACGATGAGCTCATACTGACGCAACTCTAGCTGTAGCTCTCTCTGCCATGTAATCGTGGCAGCAAAACCATAAACCGATATCGATGAGGATAGATCATAGAAATGAATATAATACTGTGCAAGGAAATGTACATCCTAAGGCTTCTTAAGCGGAGTAGCGTATCGTAAGTATGCCGCGGAACATACACATGGTACGTCACTCTCCTTAAGTCACCTACTCCACCAACCAAGGCCAACCTATGCGATGAAAGTTCGGGTCTAATACCCTCTCGACTAAGTCTAAGTTCCGTAAGGTCAAGCCTAAGTTCCGAATATATACAAACGCTCTAGGCTCCGCATAGTCAAACTTAGACTCGAACCAAGGTTAACCTAGCACTCTGATACTAACTTTGTCATGAACCGAAATGGCACGTGATTGGCCCTTGAATCATATGAAGTCTATAGGATCTCATCTAATTCAAGTAAGCCAAAAGCCCAGAAATCTAAAACCATTTTAAAGAAAGAAGTAAAGAAAACATGTTTTAAAACAAGTGGTTTTAATAGCATAAGACGAATTATGCATTTTTAAAATCCCAAGTCTTTTCTGAAAATTTCGGCAGAGTTTCCTTTGTAAAAACTGGCCACGAACGGGGTACAACATGAATAATATATACATCAATGATAAAAGGCATCCCCAAGCGGGAGATAGCTCTTCATCAATCGACGGTCACAACCACGCAAGAAATATAATATACAACGCCGAAAGGTGAGGATCAGAACTCAAAAGGAAACTCAAAATATCAAGAAAACCATAATAATACAACGCACGACTCTAAGGTCGAAAGAATAAACAACTGGTTTTCTAAGTCTGAAATAATATACAAGTCTGGTTGATGGAGTTACTAGATACAACTGAATGTAAATAAAATACAATGGTTGTCACGATGCAAGCGAACCCACCTACCAAAGCAAATCATCCGGAATAGAAGCAGTGTGCCAGCAAAGCCACAATGAAACCTGTACGGCAAAACCTGCAAAAAACTGTGGCACAACGGGGGTGAGTTGCCAACTCGTGAGTAGAAAACATCACAGAGCAAAAATCATATGTATGATTCAATCCTAGGTCAAACGATCAGTAATATATATCCTCAATATGATAAATTCTGAAGCATGAAAGGTGGCAAGGGTAAACATCTATACCAAGTGTAATACCAAGTGCTCGTGTCAGTGCCTCAGGTAGCAAAATATCATAAATATGAGGTATCATTAATGAAATCAGTGCCAACTATACCATCAAGTCTATAAGTATGTGGATATCATCCAACAATGTAATCAATGCCTGTATGCTTGTGGATCCCGTCCACGTGTCAACCAATGACACAAAAACATCATGCATGTAAATATCATAAAGCATATGCATGGAAGTATGAGGATATAAATCAACGTGTGTCCCTCGCGACACATCAAAATCATGGAACCTGAGTGTCCAACATCGACACTCGAAAACATCATGAAACCTGTGCCCAGCATCGGCACGTAAATCCTCATATATATCGGGCTCCGTCAGTCCGGATTGGCCCGTATCATCTCTCGACTCCGGTCGGTATCCTCCGGATATCCGCTGAGCCCAAAAGACAATCACTGGTATGTAGTAGTCCCTCTGCCAGGCTCACCGTCTGTATACACAGCATCCCTTTCTTGCCCCGGGGTACCATACCGGGCCCTACCATGTACCCGCACACGGCCCACGACTCCTCCTCGCATGGGGTATATACATATCAAAACCGATAAAACTCATGGTGGACGCATTGAAATATCATATCAAGAGAAACCGAGTTTTTAAAAAATACATTCTTTCTTTCGAAATAGCCACGGTTCTCAAATCCAGAAATCTCATGAAAACAGCATATCTCAAAACGTATAATCACAAAGCATGATGTATGCGACATATAATAGAAATGTAAGCATATCCGTATATCATGCAACATAAAACAGTAATATGCACACATCGAGGGAAAACCGCTCTTTTAAATGAATCCAGTTTTAAAATATATCTCGCGGTTCCCAAATCTCCAAAATCAAGCCAGAATCATCTATGTATGTGCAAATACGTATGTATGAAAGTATGGGTGTACAATATGTGTGTAAGTAAGTATGAGTGTACAATATGCCTGTGCGCCAATATAGATATACAAGTAGGTATATACGCAAGTATGAGTGTACAATATGCCTGTGCGCCAATATAGATATACAAGTAGGTATATACGCAAGTATGAGTGTACAATATGCATGTGCGCCAATATAGAAGTACAAGTAGGTATATACGCAAGTATGAGTGTACAATATGCCTGTGCGCCAATATGGATGTACAAGTAGGTATATACGCAAGTATGAGTGTACAATATGCATGTGCGCCAATATGGATATACAAGTAGGTATATACGCAAGTATGAGTGTACAATATACATGTGCGCTAATATGGATGTACAAGTGGTATATACGCAAGTATGAGTGTACAATATGCATGTGCGCCAATTTGGATGTACAAGTAGGTATATACGCAAGTATGAGTGTACAATATGCATGTGCGCCAATATGGATGTACAAGTAGGTATATACGCAAGTATGAGTGTACAATATGCATGTGTGCCAGTATGTCATATAAGGAGTCATATCCTGATGCAACAATCCTACTGTGTAGTGACATGGCAATTATCGATGATGAAGTGTGTGAGCCGGCAAGCATGTGTACGTGGAACATACGCATCATCGATAATGGTGCTGGTGTCTTGACAACATGGGTTTAATATAACAATAAACACATTAAAATATGCAATGCGATGCGAATAGCAAGAATATGCGGAAATTGAATAATAAACGCAACAGTGAAGAATCTACAACAATATATATATATATATGTCATACAGTTGTGCCATTTGAAATAACATAAATCATGGTGTTTAGAAAAATAAGGGCTACGGTGTTTTTAAGAAAGATGCGTCTTTTGAAAATATCTGTAGAATCCCCTGGCCTGTCTTTAAAATACTCACGATTCGGTAGTTTTTGAAATAGGTATGACTCGGGTCTAGTCCAACATCTACTAAGTAAACTACAGATCTAACTAATAAGCTAATCGAAAGGGTATGGAAACCATCTAAATCTGAGTCAGTATATATATACATATATAATAGTCGGTGATCTCGCCTCGATATTATCACATACGATACAATAAATAACATGACATCCTCGAGTCAAGAGTGCGGATCAATCATCAATATATATCGTACGTAAATCCGTTGTACAGCATCCCAATCTGGGTACGGGTCAAATATCACATTCATCTCATCATTTATCTGGTATCCTTATCATCATATCCCATGTACTGGGGTACTGATCTAAGTCTAGTACAAACTGATACCCTCTGCATATATATGCGTGTATGAAAACACACGCCTAAAGGCCCGCTAAAATCTCATGTCGTGTCTCCTAATACGAACCACATCATATCACCGATCTCGTGGCACCATGCCCAATCTCATCGACTCATCTCTAAATACCATGTACAATCCTCATCATCCACGTATAAGTGTGCGTACATGTATACATAGTCCCGTACCTATGTGTGTATACATATATATATCCCCATATACGCATAAGTAAAACAAAGTGAGCATGTGTGTGCGTGTGGGTGTAAACCTCATTCTAGGGTTCGCGACTACACCAACTAACGACGCTATCATCCATGACTCCTAAAGTCTATCTAGATAGTCACAATCCTACAATAACGTAAAAGTATATCCATATTATATATATACCATACACTATACTACGAACTGCGGGGGTGTTATACGCCATCCACCTGACTTCCCCCGTAGATATAATCTATTCACTTTGCTTTACGCTTGCCGTTGCCGACGTCACCATGCTCGTCCTTGTCGTTCATATCCATTCGAGGGTACCTACAAATATAACACAATCGCAATGCGCATTAAAATCCAAGTCAAAACCAAAACGACACGCTAAAGGCCTATAGGTTAGAACATATGGACCATGCCTTCAAAACCACCAAACAACCCTCGATATCGTCGTACAAACGTCAAGTGATCGGGGTAAAACACAATACTAAAAATCCAAAATTCAAAATACGAGAAACGGAACTCCGAATCAAAACATCAACTCTTGAAAATGGTCCCAGATTTTACCTTAGGTCAAATTTGTCAATTTTGCATATGCCAAGGGTCTAGTTTAAAGCAAATTGGGACATGGACCAAACACGAACCACATAGCTCCAGGTCTGGCTGCAATTTGCAGCCAGAAAGTGTAAGTCTACGGTAGCACCCCGGACGTCTGTCCGAGGCCAAAATACGGAAACGAAAACTTTTTCTAAACTTTAAACCGGTGCTATCGCAGACTTTATTCCCAGATCGAACCATTAACCTATAACTAGCAACTAGAGAAAGGGTTGGAAAGCTATACTGATCGATCTGTGTCCTTCGGTTTTTGGCCACCATCCCAAGCTCCTCGCGGCATCTCCGATCTCCGGTCTCCTCATCGGAAGGGCACCACATCAATGAGTCTTTTTACGGGCTCCCGCCTCTGAGCCGAGGCAACTCGGACATGAAGTTTGCTAGCCGACGTGTCCAAGTTTGCTGTAGAATCTACGTAGAACACTTTGCCTCAAGGGTTAATTGAAGTTGCCTCGAAGGGAGATGAAATGGAAATGAGCTCAAGGATTTTTCTTTGCAAAATGAATCAATTTTTCACACCAAAAATCATGGCTGTCCAAGAATGGTGCTCGGCCATTTTCAAGAGAGGAGGGAGATAAGCACAAGTAAAAGAGTGGGGCAAACACAAGGAAAAAATGTCACGCCAAAAATCCTCCCAATCCCTTCACCATTAAAGCACCAATAAATGCACAAAAGAAGCAAGCTTATCCAAGTGTTCCCGGAATGTGCTGGAGCCCCCGCCACCACAAAAAACCCCTCCATTTATAAATCTTCACTTTTGCAAAAAGAACCCCCTTCCATACTAATTTCAGCCAAAGAAGGAATGAAAGAAAAATGGCCAAAAGGGAATGCAAACTGGCAACTTCAAAAAGCGATCCCGTAACAAATTACGGGATAAGCCCGCAACTATATATATATACCCGCATTTGTATTCCGACCGAATACAAATGCAATGAGAAAAAATCTACACGGTATAATACTTGGATCCGGCTTAAACCAAAGCCCACTAGTATTATCCGTCCGAACCATGACACGTGCACAAGTGCACATGTACGTTCGAACCCTGCCATAAATCCATACGGCCTCTACAACGTTTCGCCCGAAACTTGAGAAACTGTCTATGGGGGACTCTAAAGACTCATCAATACTTTGGCTATGGATTTAACCACTGGCACGTCAGTGGTACTGGCTGTACGTAACGGGCTACCAGGTACTGACCAAAAGGGAGGTCGATGAGCGAACTCATCCTGACACCCTACTGAGCCTGTCAGTGACAATATATGTACAGTCCGGTCCGTTAGTCTATGAGTATCGCATGTCGGGCCTAGGGGGTTGGTAAAAGTCAGACCCCCAAAAGCGGTACAAGTTGTGTCGGAGTGTAGCCCAGAACACCCTGAGATACTACTGGAATACCTACCAGTAAATCTCTTGCCTTGTCCAAGGACTTCGTGTAATGGCTCTTCTATACACAGCGCGATCTCACCCCCAATACCGGGAGAGACGAAACCCCTGCCGATCCGCTCACTGCCTCCATGTGGCTCGGGACTGTACCCAACTAAAACCTGTTTGCACGACTCCTTTGAGCCAGGTAGGGTAGTAATCAAAGCACAGTGGGAACTCACACGAGACAAATGACGATCTCGGGTCGATGAACTAACATGTACACATGTCACCAGGGAACTGCTATCTGACGTCAGGTATAATACCAACTAGTATGATCCCGGCGAGTCCTGTCTGGTGTGCTCATAACCCAATGAGCACCTGTATACATCTTAGGTGAACCAACCGACACCAATGGCTTGTGAGACCGGCCACCTCCCCTTGTCGGGGTCTCGACTGTATACACTAGTCTACTAATGGAGTGTCGATGCCAAGTCTCGAAAACTCCCACGACTAGGGACGACTTTAAGGATGTGCTTATAGACTACCCAACTCTCACGTATATGATCGCCATCATACTGCTGGTAGTCAGGCAAGAATCCTAAAGGCTCTATCAATGTGTAATAGTGATCTGCAAGGTCACCTAAAGCTGTACATGATGATAAAGATAAACCAGATAGCATACTATCATTTTGAGTAAGACTGTCCTACCGGCATAGGTCCTCCCTCAATCATTGCAATTACGTGCCTGCGATCCAATAATTGACTTTGAGGGCACTATATCCAACAATCTCCCACTTGCACTCAAGGCTAATTATTGCGATGTCGCGTACTCATAGCCCGTGTGATACCGAACACCCAACTCCTCTACTAATCAGTTTCACAAAGCTCGTTTATGAAACTATTGCGTTCGAGAAATAGCCTCAGTGAGTGGATCCGCTCTGATGTTTCTTTCTATATCTCTCTTTATCTCAAGTTCGCGGAGAAAACCATCTCCTGAATTGAGCAATACATGTCTTAGAATATGTATGTATATCTGATGGGACCTAGTTCATAAATGAACTCCAAATCTAAACTTCTTAGACTGTATCGTCAACTGAATTTAATCAGTATCCTGCACCATGCCTCCCTCGGTATCTGCTTGGACCATCTGTCCAAACTACTGCCCCTCGTCAGAGGGAAAACTATAACTCTGACAGTCACTCTGTCATCCAGGTCACCTTGGAAGCCTGGAATGATAACTGTCCCCCGAATGAGGCTGCCGTTATCATTTCCCTAGAACATCCACTTATGTTCTAAAACTGCTTCCGATCGTTTCTCCAGGATTGGATTAATATCAACTTATTACAGCTAGTGCAAAAACAACATCTGGTGTGGTACTTGACATCTCATGATTGACTCAATTGCCTAAGCAAGTGATATGTCAATCATGCACATCCCTCTCCCCTTTAGTCTGTAAGACACCTTTAGAGAGGGTGACTCCACCACCTGCAGGTATACTACCTTGACAGGAGTCGTCCATTCTAAAACACCTGTAGAATGCTGTCTAAGCACCCAGATTGGGAAACTATCCAAATCTAGATCTAAAACCATAGATCTAGTAACCAGAATGTCTGATATAATATCCAAGCCTTATGTGGAGAAACCACTGTGTGACAACCAAAGTATAACCGATCGTAGTATAGGAATTTCACTTCCTACTCTGTGTATGTCATCCAAATACCAGGACATCACACCCTACTACCTTATTAACAGATCCATCCCATATTCTGATGAAGTCAAACCTATCACTGTCACATCAGAAATAGATGATCTATGTAACACTTTGAAATTTCGTTAGAATGTTTTTCGTGTTAATTAGAAATTTTGCGTGTTATTATATATGTGTACATAGAATTATTAGTTATTTTAGTCGGGTTTACCCTAATTGGAAAATTTTCCTTTGTAGTGTACACTTGCACACTTAGCCAATTTTGTGACTTAGGTCTTTTAGTGTAACATGTTAACCATTTCTTTTGTTGCATGGTTGATAATTTATCCCCACCTTTTTAATCAAAACAAAACCCTTTTTAAAAATTCATTTAGCAATAGAAAATAGAAGCATGGGGGTTAGGTGAACATTTGACTTTGGTGACCATTTTCTCCCCACTTTTCTCTCTCCTTTCTCATTGCAGAATTTCTGCAGAGGCAGCAGCCAAAACCCAGCAAAAATTCATCACATTCCCTTCTCTTTTCACTTCTCTTTGATCTCCACACAAAACCCTACACAAATCTAACCATTTCCTTCACAAAACCATGGGAAAAGGGGCTTTTTGAGGTGTTTGGGAGCAAATCTGCATACTTGAGGAGGGAGCTGGAACTTTTGGTGTTTTATAAGGTCTTTAGAAGGTATCAACTCATGTTTAACACCCTATTTCCATAACTTGTGTGTTTGGTTGCTAAAAATCTCATTTTTGTGCATTTTAGTGATATTAAGGGATATTTGTGATACATATGTTAGATTGGGGTTTTGTTAGCTTGGTTAACTCTATTATGTGCTATTAGAGCTAGTTAAGCCAGGTTTTTGTTTCAGTTTGCACAGAAATACCATAAAGTATCTTTTTAGTGCAAAGTGTGGTTTTTAACTAGAAATAGGGCTCTGTAGGATCTGCTGCTATCCGAGTTGTTTCAGAATGAAATTGGATTTACTGTAGCATGTATAGGGGGTATTGAGTGCACACACAAAAACCTGGGAGCCCAATTCCCAAGACAGGCCGCCGGAATATTCATTCTGGCCGCAATTTGCGGCCAGATGGGTGAGTTGGGGGTTGGGGTTTGGACCACTGGAGTCTGCTGCTATGTGGAGTATTTTGGTATATATATTTTTATAATATCTGTTCTGTATCAAAATCTGGAGTAGAATACCCTATTTCCCGTATTTTTTAATCTTTCGCGACAAGCGTGATACGTGTGTGTGGGTTTGGGGTTTCTGAGTATCGCGACGCGTCGGAGTGACTTCAGGCGCGTAATCACACGTTTTAGTGTATCGCGCACACGCGCGCTTGGTTTGCGACACGGGTTTCTAGTTGACTTTAAATGTCGTGTTTGCATGGTTTTGAGCTTATGTGTGATATTATGTGAAATTATAGGTTTGCCGGCAAGTGCGACGGACGCCGCGAAGAAGGGGAAACAAGTCATCGGCTATACCTAGCGAGAGACTATGGTGAGTAGATTTAACATCTACGGGGATATCGCCCGCATGGCGTTATGCGTCAGGGCTGATAGGATCTTGTAGCAGCATATTACATTTACATACATTGACTGTGCATGGCTACTATTTAGTGCATACTGCATTCCTTGCTATATGTATATAAACTAGAATTGATAGAACACCACACTATTACTAACGGTTCAAGTTGCACGAGCACGATTTATATGCTACACTCCCACCGTTAGTGATTGCCATGACACTCACATTATAGGATTGCTATACATCATACGTCAGATTGTTTCCGCATTATTGATGATTGCCATGAATTGCCGCATATCCGCAGATGTTATATTCATACTTGGACACATCTACATCACATATTCATACATGTGCCATGTACATATTAATATCCTCATACCTGCATAGATTTACGCATTGAGATATGTCGTTTCCATGTTATTTCTGGATTTGGGAACCGTGGATATTTCAAAAGAGAATAGGTAATTATTTAAAAACCCGGTTTCCCTTGATATGATATTTCAGTGCGTCCACCATGGGTTTTCTCGGTGCTAGAGCACGATATATGAGAGTGGGGGGGCTGACCCGGACTGACGGATGCCCGATATATGAGAGAGAGGGCTGACCCGGACTGACGGATGCCCGATATATGAGAGAGAGGGGGCTGACCCGGACTGACGGATGCCCGATATAGGAAGATTTGCGTGTCGATGCTGGACACGAGTATTTATGATATTTGGGTGCCGATGTTGGGCACTCGTGATTCTCAGAGATTTACAGGATTGGAGGGCCGATGAGAGTGCCGGCGCCTGAGCTATTTGGGGGATCTGGGTGCATTGATGGACACCGGTTATATATTCCACGTTGACATTCCGTGTAGATGTTATGTTCCCATGCTCAGCATTCATTATTGTATCTCATCCTGTAGTTATATTACCTGATAGAGCACTTGCATAATTATTGCACATACTGCTTATCACGCATTGATATCATCTGCTGGCATATGATAGAGTAGCGCAGTACGTGCATGCTCGCGATTACCTTTATATGTTATCTCTATTCACGAGTTGGTAACTCACCCCCGTTGTGCCACAGTATTTGCAGGTTGCCTTCGGAGTAGTCGCGGCAGGCTGCGTTCTTGCATCTTTTGACACAGATACCCCCACAGTTGGTGTACTAGCTCTTTTGTTGATAGGTGGATTTTGTGCGGTATCTGTTTATCTTTCAGTTATGTACATTGTTGTATCTAGTATTCTCCATCTACCATATATTTACTTGACTTAGAGACAGTGTGAGGACGATGATGTATATTATTTGTATTCTGGTGTCGAGCTCGTTGTGAGCCGACTTTACTTATGCAGTTTATTCTATCAGTGATGTTCCTACTTGTTGCTCATTTTCTTCGCTACGGCGTCGTATATTGCTATCTTGGTGATTTTTTACTTGGATCTCTTATCATTTAATAAATGCTTCCATTTAATGCTTAAAACACTCTATACTTTTTCTGGTTTGATTTCTGGGTTTTCGGTTCACTTAGTCGCGTTACGCCTGTAGACGTTACGTGGTTAAGTTGCCGGTCACGGGCCAATCTTCGGGTCGCGACAAAGTTGGTATCAGAGAGTAGGTTTTACCTTTCGGAGTGTTCCTAGGATGACCCTGGTATGATGGAGTAGGTAGCTGAAGCAGAGTGGCGTAGCGTGCGTATGTTCCGCGGCATATTCACGACACGGTACTCCGCCAAAGCGACCTTAGGACTTGTTGATTTAAATTCCTTCTTGAGTATATACATTCTTGCGATTCGATTTCCGTATCCTTATCGAATCCTATTTTCCTTTCAGCCATTATGCCGCCAAAGACTACGAGGGCGCAGAGAGCGGCCGCGAGGGCCGAGATTCGAGTTGACTCGTCCGAGACGAGGACTGATCCGGGTAGTACACTGGTTGTGCCCGAGCAGGCTATTCCTCCCATGACAGATCAGATCGCCATGTTAGGGGCTGGTATGCAGGAGATGCGCCAGACGGTGGGATCCAGTATGGAGGAGATGTGCCAGATGATGGGATCTCTAGTAGAGACACTTCGAGCGCAGCGACCAGAGGTAGTTCCACCCGTTACAGAGACCGCGGTGGTACCCACAGTACAGGCAGTTGCCCCTGCAGCTAAGAGGTTATCTCGGTATCGTTATCAGAGTTTATGAGGCTGAAGCCTCCGGTCTTCACAGGCACCGATGCGGCCGAGGACCCACAGTCTTTCATTGATAGGATGGCTCGGATATGTCGTTCCCTCAGATGCGCAGATGCGAGATGGATTGAGTTCGCGAGCTTTCGCCTGGAAGGTCTTGCGCAGAAATGGTGCGAATCAGTCGAGAAGGGCAGAGCAGCAGGTCTTCCACCTATGACCTGGATAGAGTTCGTGGCGCTATTCCTTGCCCGCTGATCAGTCGAAAATACTGCATTTTTAACACGGCAATTTCCCTATCATTTGCACTCATCTAGAAGTGTTCGGCATTCATATTGCACATATTAGCAAAACATCTCTGAAATACCAGATTGCATGTGTTATACTTTAAAACCGACACTTTAAGGGAAATTGACTGTGTATCATGGCATCACATCATTCTTGTATAGCGCAACTCTTGTCTCGAGAAATTTTGCAGGAAATTGCATGAGCAAAGCCAAAATTGGGAAAAGAGCTGATCAAAAATACACCAACTCCAAGATTTGAGATCTGGTAGTGATACAGAAAGCCAAACAAAATTCAACATATCATAAAAAGGCCCAAATGTCAGCCCAAATGTCAGCCCAAAGTCAACACAGAAGACTCAAGCCCTGAAGCTTCAACCAAGCCGCGGATCCGCGGCCGGAGCCGGCTTGCGCCGCGGATCCGCGGCGGCTTGATGGCGCCAATTCCCCCAAATTTCTCCACGTGTCTCCTCTAACGGCCCAAGCTTCCAGAAGACTCCCGATTCTCCACGTGGCTTCATCTAAAAGGCTCGGCTTCACAAACTATTTCTAGAAGGCTCTCTTCAACAAACTTTTGGAGGGAAATTTGAAATTTGAAATCCTAGATCTAGGGTTTTGAGATCTATAAAAAGGAGCCTAGATCTAGGGTTGAGGGGGTTCAAGAAATTCTCATCATCTTCCACCCACAAGTTGAGTGACACGACTTGTGCCTCAAAACCCTAACCCTAATTCCAATTCCAAAATCAAGATCAAGATCCCGAGTACCATTCAAGCGAGATGCCTTCGATCCTTTAGAAAGTGACGCCGGACTTCATCGGAGCAAGAGATCAAAGGAGATCCGCGACTCAAGGAGCCGAGCGAAGCCGAAATCGATGATCTAGTTCCTTCCTTTTGTAAATTTCAAGAGAGTTGTAACGAAATTTGTCGATAAATAAAGGTGAAATATCTATATCTTGCTTATCTTTTAATTCAAGCATTATGATTTGATCTCAATTTGTGATTGTGTTTGATATTATGATGTTTGAGTAAAACTCCGCTCATGTAGGAGTTGTGACGATCAATAGATGATGATGATTTAAACTCTTTTACAATTCTTAAATCCTGTAATGTTTGTAAATTCTTGCGAATCAAATGATCGATGACCTAGTTTCGAGATGATGCTTTCTTGATTGTGTTCACTCGAAACTAGGGATCAACGATTGATCATTTGATTAACTTGAAGCTAGATTTGAATGAGATTCATCGAAAGGACAAAGGATGAGATGAGGAATCTCTAGTTTCTTCGCAAGATCCTTAACCCTCGATAAATTGTCATCGATCTAGTATCAATTCGTTAATGGATAAGAATAAGTAATCATTAGATCTCATCACATCTATAGATCCGATCTACTCCTACGAGCCTCACTTCGAATCTTAATTGTTGGTTGGAAATCATCACACATCTCAATTCTTGATTTTATTGTTTTCTTAGATCTAGATTTTTCTAATTTTTTGAAATTCAAATTACAAATCATGGATTGTTTGTTTTCTTTTCTTTAAAGTTTCAACTCATCTAATTCAAAAATTGAACGGATCTCACTTTCCCTGTGGACGATCCGCACTTACTAACGCGCTACATCCGATACCGTTATTGATTGCGGTCAAAATATTTTTGGTTGTGATTTCTACATAATTTTCATATACACAACGGAAAATCGATCAATCAAATGGCGCCGTTGCCGGGGATCGTGTGCTAATTTGTTCATTTTTTGAAATTTGAGTTGAAAAGTTTATTCCATCATAATTTTGAGATCAAAATTCGTGCAAAACACTAAACGATTTGTTGTGGTTTGTTGCAAGGAAATCTGGAGCTTGCTGTGCAATTGGAAAAATATTTGGAGAATTCCAGAGGACTCAGGGAGTGATCAGGAGCGCTCTGTTGAATTTTTGTGCAGGGATCATACTTACCTGCGGCGATTCCGCGGCATAAGACGTCTCCTGCGGCGGTTCCGCGGCATCCTCAAGGATTCACTGCACGAAAACTTCTCTGTAACTCCCTAACTTTCTTATCTCCTCCTCAATCTGCTCCAATTAACAATTTGCTGCAGGCTTCTTTGCAAAAATCACAGCGCCGCAAAAAGCAAAATAAATTGTGTGTGTTTTTTGTTTTGTGGTTGTTTGCATATTAATACGGACATTAAGGGGCACGGCCAAATCCAGATTAGGTGGGGAGTTCGTTACCCTTCCTAAACCCCAAAAATCACAAACTTGCATCCGCATTTACCCTCATTAACTAAAAAAGATCTAGAGATGACTCTAAGGACCGTCGCGCTCACTTAGGACAAGAGAAGGCCATGGGTAATTCATTGCTTATCCGCGTTTCTTTTGTGGTATCTAAGGCAAGTGTGTCGAAGGGTAGTGGTTACTTAATTAGGCCCACTACTTACGTAGTGGAGAACCTCCCACTTACCTGGCACATACCTGGCCACAGGAGAGACAAAGAGGCAGTGGAGGATTGATCCTGCGACTTGTCTTTTGGCAGTTAGGAGCGGTCTAGAGATTTGACCTAGGTGAGCCCTAGAATTAGGGTTTTGCTTGTTGCATTTGTTGTGATCGCATCATATTTTCAAAAATCCGTATCACTTTTCAAAAAAAAACACAGCATTCATTCATTTCCCCTAATTATAAGTCACGCTGCCACTTGTACTAACCCTTTTTAGTGCAAGATAGGCTGGACACGGGATTCTAGTGCCCGTTTAGTCCGCGTTTCCTTGATCGACTCCGAAGTCGGTATTTCTCCATTTACTTCTTCTTTACCCACCACCACACCCACACCGATGGATCCGTCTTCATCGAACCTCTTTACCACTACTCTGCCGCCGTCTGTTGGTGCGCAGAATCCACCCCGCATCTCTCTCCAAGAGAGGTTCTATCCTTTGCGAGGTCCTCTTTCGACCTGTTTATCCATTCCACTAGCCAACGGGGATAATTTTGAGATTAAACCCCAATACATCAACCTTCTACCCAAATTCCACGGTCTCGAGACTGAAGACGCATACGTCTTTATCACCAAATTTGAAAACATATGCGCAATGATGGGTACGTCACAACTTTCAGTGGATGCTATGCGTCTACGACTTCTTCCATTTACCTTGTGCGATATAGCCGAGAAGTGGCTATATAACACTACCGCACATTCCATTACGAATTGGGAAGAATTCGTTGCGGCATTCCTTAAGAAATTCTACCCTATGCAAAAGACAGCTCGAATCCGTAGCGAACTAAATCAATTCACCCAGCTTCCGACTGAACCATTCTCGAAATGCTTTGAACATTTCAAGGATCTTTTGGTTCAATGTCCACATCACGGCATCCCGAGATGGGATCTTTGCCGAATCATATATGAGGGCATTAACCCTACCACTAAACAAAACCTTGAAAACATGTGTCAAGGCACCTTTATGACCAAGGATGATGGGGAAGCTTGGAAATTTTTAGAAGAGTTCGCTGAAAAATCCTTACAGTGGGAGAGTGGAACCCAGTCATCGTCTAGGGGTGGCGTACACCAAATTGATGTGTCCATAGGTGTTCGAGCTGAGATGGCAGCAATGCAAAAGAAGCTCGAAGCTATGGAACACAAATTTTTAGCAGCCTCCCTAAACCCAATGCCGCTCCCCAAAACTGTATGTGGGTGCTGTTCTGATCCTTCTCACTTAACGGAAGAATGTCCATTAAACTCTCCGTTTCAAGGTCACGAGCATACCAATGCCGCATTTCAAAGACCTAGAAACAATCCATATTCTTCCAGGTACAATCAGGGTTGGAGGAATCACCCGAATTTTGCTTGGAACCAACAACAACAATCTCAAAACACGGTTCCAAGCCAAAATAATTTCCAAAGGGCTCTTCCACCACAACAGCAACCACTTCAAATCACTCAGCACCCCTATCTGTCACAAAATTTTCAAAACCAGGTCAACACTCCTGCACCGTCTAATCCTATGCAGATGACATGTTCTGACGAATTCTCTCAATTCACTCAAACCATGAAATCACTCTTGTCAAATTTCATAGAGGTGTTGGCTGAGGTTAGATCTTCCATCAGTGAGATAAAGAAAAACTCAGCGTCCCAAGCTGAGAGTATCAGATCGATGGAAGCAGAAATTGCACGACTTAAAGCCGAAATGAGTGCGAGAGAAAAAGGGAAACTTCCGTCTCAACCCTTACCGAATCCTGGGCATTACAATGTAAATGCCGTCACAACGTTGAGATCAGGAAGAGTGCTGAATAAGTTGGGGAAGAAATTGATGATATTGAAAATCCTATCAATAACACCCCGGCTGAGACCTTTCCTCACACACACACTTCTACTTCTGATCCTTGTTCTTTTACCCCACCGCCTTCTCACGAGCCTATTCTCCGTTTCCCTCTAGGCTCGACACCTCAGGCCACCTCTTTTAGTTCTCCACAGACGATCCCCACTCCTCTTTTGGGACCACGTCTACCCCCACTTCCTTCTCCTATGATGGACCCAGCACTTATTGCTAAAGCTCCTTACCCGAATCGGTTAAGGGGTAACAAATCGAGTCCACATATGGAGAAAATTATGGAAATGTTCAAACAGGTTAACATCAACATCCCTCTCCTAGATGCTATTCAGCAAGTCCCCGCTTATGCAAAAATTGTAACACCTTAGGATGTGTTTAGTGGCTATTATATTTAAATAAAGGGTTTTTAATAAAAAAGTTTACCAAATTGAGTTTCCAATATTTTTCCAAATTTAATAAATATTTTTCTAGAATTTTCTTAGGCTTGCACACACATGTGCATGTAAAATAGGGTTTAAAAATGAGGTAATACCATGATTAGCAACCATGGTGGGTTTAATAATGGGGATTAAGTCTTTTGGGTTTTAATTAAGTTGCTTAGTTATTTGTTGTGGTGTTTTAATTTGAAATTTTATTTGGGGTGTTGACTTGGTGAGAGAGAGAGAGAGTGTGTGCATTATGGGGCATGATGGCCTTTGCCATGCCTCATTAAATGAAGAGAGAAAGAGTGAAGGGGTTGACCTTGGGGATTATCTTTTCTTTTCCTCTCATTCTAGTGTTTTTTTCTCTCAACCTCTCACTCATACACTCACACACACACACACACACCTCCTCACAGCAGCAGCAGCAGAAAACTCAGCAGCAGCAACTCCAGCTTCAGCAACAGCAGCTCAGGCAACAGCAGCAGCAGCTCCAGGAAGCAGCAACAGCTCCAGGCAGCAGCAACAGCACCCCAGCAGCTCCATTCCCTCTTCTTCTTCTCATTCTACTTGCTTGTGAGATTCCTTGAGGGTATAACCTCTAAACTTATTCCTACTTTCGCTTAATTGTGTAGTTAGCTTCGATTAGCGATAGTTATGTGTTTTTAGTACTTTATGTGGTGATTATTGGGAACTTTGATCAAGTGAAGTGTGTATTAGTTCAACCATGTTGATGGAGTGTTGTTAGGGCCATGTTAACCCAGCTTAGCCCCCAATTGCACTAAAATACCACCAGATCCCTATTTGATGCAAATCCACCGTTTTTGAGCAAAATCTAGCTTTCTGCAAACTGCTATCGACCCAGTAAGTTCAGAATAATTTTGAGATGACTGCAGTATAGTTGTTAGGTGCTGATCCTCCAGGTAGAACCCGACCCCCAAATTCCGTACAGTGGCCGCCGAAATATTGATTCTGGCCGCAAATTGCGGCCAGATGGGGAGGGATTGGGTTGGGGTTTGTCTCTATTGGTGTCTGCTGCAACCCTTAGACTCATGGCATGTATAATTTTATTTGATTCTTGCTGTAGAAAAATCTGGAGCTAAATACCTGTTTCTCGTATTTTTAAACCTTCGCGACATGCATGATACGTGTGTGGGTTTAGGGTTTCTGCGTATCGCGACGCGTCGGGGTAGTTTCAGGCGCGTAATCACACGTTTTAGCGTATCGTGCACACGCGCGCTTGGTTTGCGACGTGGGTTTCTAGTTTGACCCTAATATCACGTTTTTTGTGGATTTGAGCTTATATGTGATATATTGTGTGATTCTAGGTTCGCAGGCGAGTGAGACGGACGCTGCGAAGAAGGGGAAACAAGTCGTCGGCTACACTTAGCGCGAGACTTCGGTGAGTAGATTTAACATCTACGGGGATATCGCACGCATGACGTTATGCGTCAGGGCTGATAGGACCTTATAGTTATATGTTGCATTTACCCCATTGACTGTCATGGATACTGTTGTTGCATACTGCATTCCCTGCTATATGTAAGTAAACTTAGAATTGATAGAACACCACACTATTACTAACGGTTCATGTTGCACGAGCACTAATCTGCATGTTACACACACACCGTTAGTAATTGCCATGACATCCTCACTGTAGAACTGCCATGATTATATTGTTGTAGTTCATTTCACATATGATTCGATATGATTTTCATAGAATTGGGAGCCGCATGATGTCTTTAAAAATGGAAACTATTTTAAAAGCGGTTTTCCCTTGTACCTATATTATGGCTTGACGTACATAGCACATCGCATTTGATTTACTTCTTGGTGTTGGATTTTCATGTGATTTCTGGTTTTGAGGACCGTGGGATTATTTAAGAAAAGATGCACTATTTGAAAACCCGGTTCCTCGTGATATGATATTTTGGTGCGTCCACCACGCGTTTTCTCGGTGCTGAGACGTGTGTTTGAAACCCAATTCGAGGAGTTGGATGATCCGTTTGCGGGTTCGTGGTGGACCCGGTATGGTTCCCCGGGGCGAGAAATGTTTTTTGTGGAGTAGACGATGAGCCTAGCAGGGTGGCGAGTACCTACCGGTGATTGGTTGGACCTGGCGGTTATCCGGAGGATACTGACCAGAGTCGAGAGATGGATGCGGGATGATCCGTACTGCCGGGGCCGAGGGCCGATACCGCAGACGGAGCCCGTGGGCTGATCCGGACTTACGGAGCCCGATATATGAGGATTTGCGTGTCGATGCTAGACACGAGTATTTTATGATATTTTGAGTGCCGATGTTGGGAACTCGTGATTCTCCGAGATGTACAGGATTTGAGGGCCAAGGAGAGTGTCGGCGCCTGAGTTTATTTGGGATTTGGGTGCAGTTTTGGGCACCGATTATTTTCCATGTTGATATTCCGTGTAGATGTTATTTATCCCATGCTCAGCATTGATTATCATTTATCTCATCCTGTAATTATTTTACCTGACAGAGCAATTGCATGATTATTGCACCTACTGCTTGTCGCATATAGATCTTACTTGCTGGCATATGATAGAGTAGCGCAGTACGTGCATGCTCGCGATTACCTTTATATGTTATCTCTATTCACGAGTTGGCAACTCACCCCCGTTGTGCCACAGTATTTGCAGGTTGCCCCTCAGAGTAGTCGCGGCAGGCTGCCTTTGCATCTTTTGGCTACAGATACCACTACAGTTGGTGCGAGAGCTGTTTTGCTTTTAGGTGGGTTGTGGTATCTGATTACTTTTATTGTACCCCTTTTGTATCTAGTATTCTCCATCTACCATATATGTACTGGACTTAGATACTGTGTGAGGACGATGATGTATATTTTTGTATTCTGGTGTCGAGCTCGTGGGAGCCGACTGTTTTTATATGCAGTTTATTATTCTGTGATGTTTACTTATTGCTCATTCTTCGCTACGGCGTCGTATATTACTCTTGTGATGATGGTTTCCGCCGGTGGGCGTGATTGCTTCCGTTTGGGAATGTTTTGGTTTCATTATATCTCATTTTCACTCATATCCTGTTTTATACCCGATTTCGGGGTTACTTTTACAAAGGAAATGCTGCCAAAATTATTTAAATGATAACGTAACTTTAAAAGAACTTATTGAACTATTTAAGGTTTTCTAAAAGTCTTAATTAAATGTTTTCAACACTCGCTACTTTTAAATGGTTTTGGATTTCTGGGTTCGGCTTACTTAGTCGCGTTACGCCTGTAGACGTTGCGTGGTTAAGTGCCGGTCACGAGTCGAAACATTCGGGTCGTGACAAAATTCTTAAGGACTTGTGCACTAGGAAGAGGAAGACTCAAGTGCCGAAGAAGGTCTTCATGTCTAATAACATTAGCACTGCTTTTATCCCACAGCTACCAAAGAAATGTAAGGACCCAGGATGTCCTATGATATCGATTTCTATTGGGGGTAAAAACATCAACCGTGCTCTTTTAGACCTTGGCGCAAGTGTTAACCTACTTCTATATTCTGTCTATGAGCAGCTAGGGATTGGAGAGTTGAAACCAGCTCACTGCACTCTCCAAATGGCATACCGTTCAATCACCAAACCAAGGGGTGAACTAGAGGATGTGTTGATAAAGGTCGGGGAATTTGTATTCCCTGTAGACTTCATTGTTCTCGATACACAACCTGTAGCAAACCTCCGGAGCCAAATTCCGGTGATTTTGGGTCGACCATTCCTTGCCACTTACAATGCTGTCATTAACTGTAGAAACGGTTCAATGAACTTATCCTTTGGAAATATGACCATTGAACTGAACATCTACAAAGTTGGAAGTCAGCCATCAGAACCCTCTGCTCATATTCTTGATGTGTGCTCTGTCCACGAGATTGCTCCCGAAAGTTGCGGAGTTGAGGAACTTTGCTTTACAGATCTCGACGACACTACCACATCATTGTTTGATCTTGCACATGATCTTAGTGAGGAAACATTTCCCACACTTGAGTCCGACACTCCTGACTTATCACCACCCGAGTCTGTATCTTTCACAGGCTATGAGCTTCTTTCTGACTCCGAAAATCACTCGATGATCCCACCTTCTATTATTTCTCCGCCAGCATTAGATCTCAAAATTTTACCTACTCATCTTATATATGCTTATTTAGATGAGAATGAGTCTTTACCGGTTATCATATCCACTTCTTTAGCATCAGAGCAAGAGAATGCACTTTTATCGGTATTGAGATCTAATAGGGAGGCGTTTGGTTGGACTATAGCGGACATCAAAGGGATTAGTCCCTTGATTGTATAACATCATATACATGTGATGGATGATGCCAGACCAACCCGAGAACCACAGAGACGGTTGAACCCCGTCATGAAGGAAGCGGTGATGAAAGAGATCGTCAAATGCCTTGATAATGGTATCATTTACCCAATCTCCGATAGCCAATGGTGAGTCCAATACATGTCGTCCCTAAGAAATCTGGCATCACTGTTATTACCAATGAGGCAAATGAAGTGATTCAGACACGCGCCCAAACTGGGTGGCGTGTATGTATTGATTACAGAAAACTCAATGCCGCCACGAGGAAAGACCACTTTCCTCTACCTTTCATTGATCAAATGCTGGAACGCTTAGCTGGACGTGAGTATTATTGCTTTATGGACGGATACTCTGGCTATAATCAGGTCCCCATAGCCAAAAAGGATCAAGATAAAACCACTTTTACTTGTCCTTTTGGTACCTTTGCTTATAGACGCATGCCCTTTGGGTTATGCAATGCTCCCGCTACCTCTCAGTGGTGTATGATGGGGATATTCTCTGACATGGTCGAGAATTTTTTGGAGATTTTTATGGACGATTTCTCGATTTTTGGAAACTCTTTTTCTGATTGCCTATCGAATCTTGACGCGGTTCTTACTCGTTGCAAAGAGAAGAACTTAACCTTGAATTGAGAAAAATGTCATTTCATGGTCCAAGAGGGAATTGTGCTTGGACATGTTATTTCACAGAAAGGCATTGAGGTTGACAGAGCTAAGATAGATGTCATTCAAAACCTTCCTCATCCCAAAAGCGTCAAGGACATTCGATCATTTCTTGGCCATGCGGGCTTTTATAGGAGATTCATTAAGGATTTTAGCAAAATTGCTAGACCCTTAACTCTTCTCTTGGCCAAGGATACGACCTTTAACTTTGACTCGGATTGTGAGGCAGCATTCGACTCACTCAAACACTCCCTCTGTAGGGTTGCTAGGCACGCGCACAAGGGTCTACGAGGCATCGACCATGCCCGATTAAAAAATTAGCCGTGCCGAACAACCCGAATACGGATCTTTAAACTAGAGTTTAGGCGAAAACGAACATGCTAAACAGTTTAACACTGAGTGAGAGGGATTACAACCTTTGTAGATCCGGTCCTTCACTTCTTAAGCTCCGTGTTGAAGTCCCTTCGCTGCGATCATCGTGTTCCGGACTCTCGAGAGGTTCCACGAAGAGAAAGATGCAGTCTTGCTTCCGATCTTCGATACAAAGATGATCTACCTTGAAGTTTCATTAACACAAGCTAACACTCACTAAAATTGAGTGAACACTCTCATCTAAAGGGCAAGGGAAGATGAGGATGATGAAGTAGGATTATTGCTCTCTTTTATTATCTTTTTCTCACTCATTTATCATCACAAAATAAAATCAAGAAAGCTTTTCCATGAAAAGAGAAAGAAGAAGAAGATGGAATCCTTTTGTGATGAATAATGAATAACTCATTAGTGAGGTTAGAAATGCAACCATAGTTAAGAATGAATCCTTAACCCTTGTAGAGAAACAACCATGGTCAAGGGTTTGGATTTGGTTAAGCAAATATCTTCACAAAATATCTTACACAAAACAAAACATAACCTTCTAGAAACTTCTAGAAGAGCTTAACCCTAATCAAACCCTAACCATGTTTAATCTTCGCTAATCATGTTGCATTAATAACTATACCATGTTACAATATTATATATCACATATATAATATTTATTGTAACAAAATAAAATAATACAATTAACATATATCGCATATATATCAATGTATTACCCGAGCGAGAAAAAGAATCTTTTAGTGAGCTAATTTAGTTAATGTAATTTAATATATCATATATATTATAATACATTAAATTATCGAATCAACACTTGATCCGACAATCCGGCTATATCGCATATAACCGACTAATATTTATCCATACCGATTCATCGAATCAACACTTGATCCGATGACCCGGCTGATATCATATATCGCGAGAATAGAATACGGTATCACATATCGCATTATCCTCGGTCCCGTACATATCACATATGTGCTCCTACTCCGTTTTGCCTGAGTCAAGAAACCTCTGTGTAGGACTCTAAAGAATCGTCAATACGCCGGCAGTAGGTGATGATCATATCAAACACCCACAAGCTGCAAGCGGTCAGCTAAACGTAATAGCTATCCAGGTATTGAGCGCTCAGAAGATCAACAAGAAAGCCTGTACATTCTCCTGTGAATCCAAACAGTAACACTCCCGTACAGTCCGGTCTCGTCGTCTGATATGTTGCATATCTCACCTAGGGGTGGTTAACGTCAGACCCCAGTAGCTCGATAAGTCGTGTCGATATGAGGTCTATAACAGTTCGAGAAACTACTGATAACACTTACCAGTAAATCTCAGCAACCCTGGCCAGGGATTTCCGGTTATAGCCAATCGAACACAGCACAACATCAACTCCCTATACCGGGAGAGACGAATCCCCTCCTATCGCTCATTGCCTCCATGTGATTCGGGACTGTACCCAAAAGCCACCTTTTTGCACGCCCTCTTGGATGTGGTATGATGGAAATCAAAGCACAGTGGGAATCACACAAGACTCTATGACGATCTCGGGTCAACAGACTACTCTGTACCGGTGTCACCGGAGAACTGCCATCTGACGTGAGGTATAATACCATCTGGGAGTTCTCAGCGAGTCCGTCCAGTGTACCCAGTCTCCACTGAGCACCCGTACACCATCCTTGATGTCAAACACCGATGGATATGGGATCATCCATCGCCCATCATATGGGTCAAGATGCGTATACGCTAGTCTACTCTGGTATATCGATGCCCTGTCTCGATACACCCTCGACTAGGAACAGTTATAGGATGTACTCGTCGACTACCGTGGCCCCACTAGTATGATCTCATCATAGTCCCAGTAGTCGAGTACATATCCTAAGGGCTTTATCAACATGTAACATAGAGACAATCAGAGTACATGTTAAGATAAAGTACAACCAGATAGCATACTATCATGTCGAGCAAGAAAGTCCTCCCTATATATGTCCAAGCATCCATTACAATATACATCGTATGTACAGTAATGGCCTCTAGGGCATACATATAACTAACAATCTCCCACTTGCACTAGGGCCATCTGTTGAGGTATCGCATACCCAACAATTAGCTGTGGTTGAAGTATCTCATACTCAACCATCCCATAAATGTCTGTACTGGGAAAAAGGCCTTTGTGAGTGGATCCGCGCTGTTGTCCTCTTTGTCTACTCTCCTAACCTCGATCTCCCTGGAGATCAACCATCTCTATGATCAGGTGATACTGCCTAAGAATTATATCTGGATTTCTGATGGGACGGGGGGTTCCTTGGCAAAAGCCACAACTCCATTGTCACACAATGGTAGGAACGAAGTTCATCTCAAGAACTTATATATATCCAGACTGCCTCTTTGGTAGCATCCTTGGTAACGATGTATCTTGCCTTTAATCGTCTAGTATGTCACGGTATCTAGCTTGGAACTCTTCCAACATACCGTCCCTCCACTGAGGGTAAAGACAATGCCTGCGACTGACATTCAGTCGTCCTTATCACCCTGGAACCTTTCCAGTGATTCTCCCCAGGATTGATTGATACCATCTCACTAAAACTAGTGAGTATCCTAACATCCAATTAGATCTATCTCATAGATCCAAAACCTAGGATTTAGGAGGTATCATTTTGATCCTATATGGGGAATCCTTGTGATAAGCGGAGATTGACCGAGTGTACCATAGGAAACTCCTTCCCTATCAAGAGTATGTCACCCACGTACTCTACGAGGATCACCACCATACTCTCTACTACCTTTTTGTATATACAAGGTTCATCTACCATTTTGATGAAGTCAAACTCTTTGACTACCACATCAAAATAGATGTTCCAACTCCGCGATGCCTGCTTTATCATATAAAACATCTTGCACACGTTTCCGTTGCTCCCACTGTCTACGAAGCCCTCTGGCTGTGTACTTATAGACGCTCTCTTCTAAAACATCATTTAGAAAAGCAGTCATGACACCCAACCGCCAGATATCGTAGTCATGGTATGTAGCCGTGGCAAGTAAGATCTGGATGGACTTAAGCATAGCTTTGAAAGTCTCAACTTTTCCATGTACACCAAGTAATCTTCTCAAGATATACTCGCTCCTGATGGGGATTTAACCCTTCAGATAAAGCAACCAAAGTCCATACTTTGTTGGTGTATAAAGATTCCATCTCAGATCGATAAGCATCCAGCCATTCTTACAGAGTCTCGCTCCTGATAGCCTGCTCGAAACTAGTTGGGTCATCATCTCATGATGCAATCATCGCTCCCACTGTCATAGAGAAACCGAAGTATCTCTCAGGTGGGTGAGGAACCGTACTAGATCGGCGGAGAGGCTGAGGTTCGTTGGAAACTATTGAATCCTTTGGTTCTACCAAATCATCAACTGCAGTTTGTATAGCTGGAACCATTCCAGTTCTACATAACAGACCTTGCCTCGAGCTTGTCCGGATTTTGCTTTTAGACATAGTCCGGACAACCCCAAATCTTAACAAACTTAAGATATGGGCTCTTCCCTTTCCATATCACATATGAAGTGGTAGGCAACTGATTTGATTTGAACCCTATTCGATAGGTATGCAGCTTCTCAAGCGCATAACACCCAAAAGGAAATAGGAAACTCAGTAGTACTCATCATAGAGCACACCATATCATAAAGGGTGCTATTGCTCCGCCCCGATACACCGACGTGCTGTGGTGTATACGGAGGAGTAATGCTGAGAGAGAATTTCATTCTCCTTTAGAATAGTCCAGGAATTCCGTGCTCAAGTATTCTCCTCCTTGATCTCATCAAAGGACATAATATTTATACCCGTATTTTGGTTCTCTACTTCTAACTTATATTCTGTGAATATCTCAAAAGCTTCGGACTTGTGTTTCAACAGGAACATATGTCTGAATCTTGAGAGATCATCAGAGAATGTAATGAAGTACAAAGAACCGGTCTTGGCATGTGTAGACAGGGGACCTTCATACATAAGTATGTATCAATCCCAAGAGTTCACTAACTCTTTCTCTGTTTCCAATAAACAGAGCTGTGGTCATCTTTACTTTGTGACATGACCGGCAAGTTTCACAAGATGTAAATTCAAACAGATTTAAATATGCATCTAAATGTAACTTTAGCTAGTCCGGTCGCATTGATATGACCTAGTCTACAATGCCTTAAGAAGGATTCGTTCATTTCTGAACTATTCCTCTTGTGTGTGTTCTGTATACTAAGAACTGGAGTTTGATTTAGAACGTCAATGTTTTTAGATAACGTGCCTGAACCGATCAACTCTTGATATAGGAAATGTTCAAAACATTATCCAACAATACAAGATTATATCCTTCTTTACTAATAAAGAGATTGATATAATGTTGTATATCAGGTTCGGTATCTAATAACATTTGTTCAGAATCAATGTATTCTGTTAATACAGGGTGATAGTGACCAACAGACTTGGCTGCAACACTTGCACCGTTTTCTGTCTCATGAAACTTATCACCCGTTCTCAGTTCTCTACCTATCTGTAGCCCATGTAACAAATTACATATTTGGGATCCTGATCCGGTATCAGATACCCAGGACGTAAAGGATACTGAGAAACAGTTTTCTGTAATGAACACACCCGAAGATGATGCATCAGCATGCACTTTCTTCGTTTGGGCGGCACGGGAATTCTGGTAATCCCCTATTTCCTGCTCTGTCTTATAACAATTATAAGTTGGAGCGGGACCAACATTCTCCAGCTCAGTATAACAAGCGGGTTCGGTCAATATATCCGTTTTATTATCTTGATTAAGGCGTGATATGGTCGCTACCTGGAGAGAGAGAGAAGAAAACACTCAGTGTATGCTCTTGCAAGATTAGATTGGTTATATAATATATCTAATCAGGATGTCTCCCACTGTTTTAATCAAATCTTCCTTCAAACCCTAAAAGGAAAGACTAGCCGGGATTAATTACACGCTACAAGTTCGCCAATCTTTCAGCCAGGCCAGTGTCGGTACTTTGAGGGAGGTGCCCCGTGCTTTCGTACGGGCCTAATTAAAGTAAACCTCGTTTTCCCAGGGACGTAACCCCGTTAACACCTTTCTAGACACCTATTTGATCGGCTAATTGTAATGTGTAAAACTCTCCCAGGAGTAACTCTTACTCGCAGTGAGTATCGGGATCCAACTATCTCATAGAAGGTATGAAATCTCATTGCAAATTTCAACACTTGAAATTCCCAATAATATTTTGCCCCTAGCAGCTTATGACCTTGGCTAAGGTCAACAAATCATAAGTGCTAGCCAAGTTCAACCCGTCATTTCCCGATTGAATTAAACCCACCCGCACGACCCTTGGCTAAGGTCAACAAAGTCGCACGACTACCCTAACTCAATCGCATCATATGCTTATACAGATAAGCACTAATCAGCTACCGCACACTACGCCTTGGCTAAGGTCAACAAACGTAGCACGAATACTAACCAGTACTTATCTGAAATGACGGAGGGCTACGACAGGTTTTTAAGAAAACCCTTTGCGTAATGAACTTGATATCGTTGTAGAATCTAGTGATTTTAAATGGAGTGTTTTTTAGGCCTTTCTAGTTTTGCTAAAGGGGTCACTCCCGGTGAAGGGATCGTCGGCCCTTTCCTCATCGAATAAGGTGCAGGATATATCATATATACCACTATGCAAAGCAAGAACTATAGAAGCAATCAAAAAACAAACCGAGTTTGTAGCATCTGCTAGTTTCACTAAAGAGGTCACTCCCGGTGAAGGGATCTCGGCTCTTTCCTTATCGAATAAGGTGCGGGATGTTCTACAAGGAACACCGCTATGCAAAGCAAGAACTAGAGCTACCAGTTTTTATAAACAAGTTTCTACAACATTTTAGGTTTCTTTTATTTCATTAATCTCATTAATGAAGTCCCATTTTATTATGCTTCGCAAGCATCACATTTTGAAAACGAAATTTGCAATATAACATATATCCCATACATATAATATAAACATTCGTCTCAGGCAGTAATATGATCTCATCACAGAACATTGCAGCAGCAGAACATATATGAAATATTGGATATACTAGGACGTCCGTGTTTTTAATATGAGCCTGTATAAAACATGGATTCCACGGTCGCGATGAATAGCCAAACCCACATCCCTAGACCCCTACGAGAGCGGCAAGCAACACTGCCAATTCTAGGGTTAGGAGACCCGGTCTCGACTCCTCGAGATGGTCTCCCACTGGACCCTAGAACCCGGTTACTTGTGCTCCCCTCCTTGGGTCTACCTAATGCGGAAAAGTAAATAATATACATCAACGGTGACATCTTCCGCAACCTGGAAGTGCCCCAATAAAAGAATATTACATACAAATGAATTTTACATGAATGAAAAAGAAAAAAAACTCTCATCTCACATAAAACCCCCGGCTATTCAAAACGCGACGATCCAATATAACATATCACAGCAACACATAATATCACATATCATCAACGTAAGCAAGTATGCATATCCCGATTGTCGTTGATGTATAGCAATGAAGCCGGCGATACACCACATACTACGCTTACGGTCACAGAAAAGAAAGTGTAAAACTACAACAGTTGGAATCCGCAACCTTCTTAGACATCGCATGCCTAACCAAATGAATTCCTTAGACATCACATGCCTAACAATTATAAACCCCGCATTTTAGTCTCATTATCGAAAACTCTTTTCAATGTCAAGTCAGGCAATTCAACAAGATTCCCGACGTCCTGATCGAATGCTCGTCGCAAACTTTAGTAGACGGCCGCACCCCCAGATGCCGTCGACGAAGTGCACTAAGGCAGAAAACCGCTGCCGTGAGCACCCGAACGGATGCTTTCGGCGACGGGGTTCTCCTACAGTCACTTGGTCGGGGCTATGGGGCATGGCTGTCTATTAAGTTTACCCGGTGAGTATCCGCGTACGCTACGTGATTGCGACGGACTTTTGATCAAATCAAAATTCCGTGGTAACCGATCATCTGAGACTAAACTGCTATGTTTATAATATTCAAATTAGTTATCTCATAACTTCTTGTGGATTCCAAATATTGTATCACATTCCAGATAAAACAGAAAATGTTAAACTTTCCGATCGAACAATCAAACACCCAAGAATTCCCCAATATATCTCAACACTTGAAATCAGTTTAAAAACATCCATCACATGCCACAGTACCAATGGTCCAGCCGTAGAAGGGTCAAGCCAACGCCTCACATGTGGCACGCCGTACTGCCACAAACCCTAAGGTTCAGAAGCAGTTCAAGACGGTCACATAATCGAGTTAAGGTTTTTTGTCTTCTAGAGGGTCCACCGCGTTACTTGCAAGACTTAGAACGTTCTTAAACACGAGGAAAAATACAACTTTTGAAAAAATTTCCGACAGGGGAAAAAGTGAGTTATTGATATCCGCCCGAACTTTTTAACAGTTTCTAAAATTATCCGGACAAACTAAACAAAGTTAAATTATCCGATCGAATCAACGATTCCCCAATACAACCCTAGAAAACTCAACACTTGAGTGGAATTAAAATATTCCCAGAAATAATTAACAAGAAAGGACCTAAGAATAATTAAGTGAAATTTCAGGGACTAAGTCCAAATTTTGGCCGCGGAACCGCCGCCAAACGCATGGTTTCGCCGCGGTTCCGCGGTCAAATAGTTGACTTAGGGGACCGTACTTCACAGTAATTCTTAGTTTTTCCTGCTTGTTTTTCTGAGCATTTTTAATTCAGAAAAAATCAACTTTTTGAAAATTGTCCAGAGAGGGTTCCGTATCGGGGTTTCGGCGTTCGATCGGAATTTAAACTTCGTCTAGACTTTGCCTAAAGCTCTAGCTTGGCTCTGATACCACTGTAGGGTTGCTAGGCACGCGCACAAGGGTTTACGAGGCATCGACCATGCCCGATTAAAAAATTAGCCGTGCCGAACAACCCGAATACGGATCTTTAAACTAGGGTTTAGGCGAAAACGAACATGCTAAACAGTTTAACACTAAGTGAGAGGGATTACAACCTTTGTAGATCCGTTCCTTCACTTCTTAAGCTCTGTGTTGAAGTCCCTTCGCTGCGATCATCGTGTTCCGGACTCTCGAGAGGTTCCACGAAGAGAAAGATGCAGTCTTGCTTCCGATCTTCGATACAAAGATGATCTACCTTGAAGTTTCATTAACACAAGCTAACACTCACTAAAATTGAGTGAACACTCTCATCTAAAGGGCAAGGGAAGATAAGGATGATGAAATAGGATTATTGCTCTCTTTTATTATCTTTTTCTCACTCATTTATCATCACAAAATAAAATCAAGAAAGCTTTTCTATGAAAAGAGAAAGAAGAAGAAGATGGAATCCTTTTGTGATGAATAATGAATAACTCATTAGTGAGGTTAGAAATGCAACCATAGTTAAGAATGAATCCTTAACCCTTGTAGAGAAACAACCATGGTCAAGGGTTTGGGTTTGGTTAAGCAAATATCTTCACAAAATATCTTACACAAAACAAAACATAACCTTCTAGAAACTTCTAGAAGAGCTTAACCCTAATCAAACCCTAACCATGTTTAATCTTCACTAATCATGTTGCATTAATAACCATACCATGTTACAATATTATATATCACATATATAATATTTATTGTAACAAAATAAAATAATACAATTAACATATATCGCATATATATCAATGTATTACCCGAACGAGAAAAAGAATCTTTTAGTGAGCTAATATTAGTTAATGTAATTTAATATATCATATATATTATAATAAATTAAATTATCGAATCAACACTTGATCCGACAATCCGGCTATATCGCATATAACCGACTAATATTTATCCATACCGATTCATCGAATCAACACTTGATCCGATGACCCGGCTGATATCATATATCGCGAGAATAGAATACGGTATCACATATCGCATTATCCTCGGTCCCGCACATATCACATATGTGCCCCTACTCCGTTTTGCCTGAGTCAAGAAACCTCTGTGTAGGACTCTAAAGAATCGTCAATACGCCGGCAGTAGGTGATGATCATATCAAACACCCACAAGCTGCAAGCGGTCAGCTAAACGTAACAGCTACCCAGGTATTGAGCGCTCAGAAGATCAACAAGCAAGCCTGTATATTCTCCTGTGAATCCAAACAGTAACACTCCCGTACAGTCCGGTCTCGTTGTCTGATATGTTGCATATCTCACCTAGGGGTGGTTAACGTCAGACCCCAGTAGCTCTATAAGTCGTGTCGATATGAGGTCTATAACAGTTCGAGAAACTACTGATAACACTTACCAGTAAATCTCAGGAACCCTGGCCAGGGATTTCCGGTTATAGCCAATCGAACACAGCACAACATCAACTCCCTATACTGGGAGAGACGAATCCCCTCCTATCGCTCATTGCCTCCATGTGATTCGGGACTGTACCCAAAAGCCACCTTTTTGCACGCCCTCTTGGACGTGGTATGATGGAAATCAAAGCACAGTGGTAATCACACAAGACTCTATGACGATCTCGGGTCAACAGACTACTCTGTACCGGTGTCACCGGAGAACTGCCATCTGACGTGAGGTATAATACCATCTGGGAGTTCTCAGCTAGTCTGTCCAGTGTACCCAGTCTCCACTGAGCACCCGTACACCATCCTTGATGTCAAACACCGATGGATATGGGATCATCCATCGCCCATCATATGGGTCAAGATGCGTATACGCTAGTCTACTCTGGTATATCGATGCCCTGTCTCGATACACCCTCGACTAGGAACAGTTATAGGATGTACTCGTCGACTACCGTGGCCCCACTAGTATGATTTCATCATAGTCCCAGTAGTCGAGTACATAACCTAAGGGCTTTATCAACATGTAACATAGAGACAATCAGAGTACATGTTAAGATAAAGTACAACCAGATAGCATACTATCATGTCGAGCAAGAAAGTCCTCCCTATATATGTCTAAGCATCCATTACAATATACATCGTATGTACAGTAATGGCCTCTAGGGCATACATATAACTAACACCCTCACTACAGCCCCCGTTCTATCGTCTCCAAATTGGGACTACCCCTTTGAGCTTATGTGTGATGCATCAGATTTTGCAGTAGGTGCAGTCTTAGGACAGCACATTGAAAAGATGCCACACGTGATCTATTACGCAAGTAAGACCCTGAATGATGCTCAAATCAACTATACAACTACCGAAAAAGAACTTTTGGCGGATGTATTTGCATTAGAAAAATTCAGGCCTAACTTGATTGGATCACCAATAGTTGTGTACACTGACCACTCCGCCTTGAAACATCTTCTGGCGAAGAAAGATGCAAAAGGTAGGCTAATACGTTGGATCCTTCAATTACAAGAATTTGATCTTGTTATCAAAGATAAGAAAGGATGTGAAAACGTTGTAGCCGACCATCTTTCACGCATCTCTTCTTCCCCTGTGACCCTGCCGATCAATGATTCGTTTCCGGACGAACAACTCTTGAGGGTATCCAATGAACCTTGGTTCAGGGATATTGTGAACTATCTTGTCATGGGACTGATACCCAGCGATTGGTCAAAACAGGACAAATACCGTTATCTGTCCCAAGTAAAACACTTTTACTGGGATGATCCATATCTGTTTAAGTATTGTCCTGATCAGATGATTCGTCGGTGTGTCCCGAATGAGGAGTTCAAGAGTGTTCTATCTTTGAGTCATGATCAGGCCTGTGGGGGTCACTTCGGTCCTAAAAAGACGGCGGAGAAGGTTTTGCAATGCGGATTTTATTAGCCGACCTTGTTCAAGGACGCATTTGATCATTGCAAAACCTGTACACAGTGTCAGTACACGGGTAGGATTTCCCGGAGAAATGAAATGCCTCAGCAACCCATCTTAGTGGTTGAAATTTTCGATGTTTGGGGCATTAACTTTATGGGTCCCTTTCCCAACTCCTTTGGGAATTTATACATACTGCTCACGGTTGATTATGTCTCGAAGTGGGTTGAAGCCATTCCATGTCGCACTAATGACAAGAAGGTTGTCATTAAGTTCTTAAAAGAAAACATCTTTTCGCGATTTGGACACCCACGCGCTATCATTAGCGATAACGGGACACATTTCTGCAATAGGTCTTTCGAGACTCTGATGCGGAAATACGTAATCAACCACAGACTTTCTACACCCTATCATGCCCAAACGAGCGGGCAGGCTGAGATTTCGAATAGACAAATCAAACAAATCCTGGAGAAGACTGTTGCTAAGAATAGAAAAGATTGGTCGACCAAACTGACGGATGCTCTTTGGGCATTCCGAACTGCATTTAAAACCGACCTAGGGATGTCTCCATATAGGTTAGTGTTTGGGAAGGCTTGTCACTTGCCAGTCGAGATTGAGCATAAAGCATTGTGGGCTATTAAGGAAATCAACTTTGACTTAAACCTCGCCTGCAACTTTCGGAAGCTGCAATTAAATGAGCTAAGCGAACTCCGCGATGAAGCTTATGATAACGCTGTAATCGTAAAGAATAGGACCAAGGTTTTTCACGATAAAAACATTTTGAGGAAAACATTTACACCTGATCAGCAAGTCCTTCTTTATGATTCACGATTACACCTTCACGCGGGTAAGCTTCGATCTCGGTGGAAGGGACCTTTTGTTGTGCGGTCTGTATACCCGCACGGGGCAGTAGAGATAGAAAATGTTAAAAACGGCACATTTTTCAAAGTGAATGGACATAGACTAAAGCCGTATTTTTCCACTGACCCCACGGAGGAGCTCCTGTTCTTACAGGAGCCATTTTATTTGGATTAAAATTCCTCCGTCTCACTTCCATGTCCTGTAAATCACTGCATCATCTTTTGAATGGAGGTGAGTGAAAAGAATAAGTTTGGGGGAGGATCTTCACTTATATATTTTGCCCCCACTAATAAATTCCTCCCAGGCTTACAGGTTTTGTAGATATAGCGGTTGGCAACAGTGAGGACACTGTTGAAAACAAGTTTGGGGGAGGTTTGTGCTTAGTTTTGCATCATTTGCATAAGCACAAAACATTTCTTTAAAAACCTATAAAAATTTAAAAATTTTCAAAACCCATAAAAATTTAAAAAAAATTCAAAATATAAAAATATTTAATATTTAACATTTTTGTACATAAATAAGATAATAAAAGTTTAGATAGTGAAAAATTGCATCCATGAGATTTGAAAATTTTAAGAAAACCAAGAAAATTAGAAGTTTTCTTATACGAACTAGTAATAAGTAGTTATGAGCCGTTGTTCCCAAGGGTTAGTAAGATGAAGGAAGTCACTAATCTGAGGATAAAAATAAGTCTGAAAAATAGTTTCTATTCTGGAAGCCAAACATTTTGAACGTTGATACCCTGCTATTCGCACTTACACACGTCTTGAAGCCCGGGATAGTAGAGAATACCTTGAAATGCTCTTGTCTAAAAGCCAAAGTATGAAGGAAATAAAAAAAATGAATAAAATATAAAATGGTGAGAAAAATGAACACTGGTTTTGTTATCGTCAAGGCAGCAATAAAAAAATATAGCGAGGGTGCCTCTTCACCTAGTGCCCTAAGGCCAACTGGTTTGGGAGTCACTGCTAAGCCTTAGGTGGTGCAAGACGAGGAAAATACACCAAATAAGCAAGTACATGAGTAATCGGTAGGTTAGTACCTCAAGAAGTATTAACGGTCGCATGAAAGTGTGTGAGCAATCTCATCTAAATATTCATTAATTAAAAAGTACTGAGGCTGATGGACAAGAGTATGATAGCTTGAATTGAATTCTCCGGGTGTAGGGATGTTCTTTACACACACGTAGGGTTATATGATCGATGTTTGGAAGAAAGATAGGAATGAAGAATAAGATGATGTTTTATTTAGGGAGGACGTAATTTCCAACATCTTTTCATGACTATTATGATAGGGCTCATGACAACCGAAAAGCTAGCATAGTTGGAAACCCTAATTTTCAAAGCTTTTCTTTTACAATTCTCTTCTTTAAATGTAATATTCACGATCTTCCTTTTATTATTGGATTTTGTGGGTGCAATCCGCTGAAAACCCTCAGGAGACAACACTCCTCCTACTAGGGACACCTAGAGGTTTAAAGGCTTGTTGCACGTGCTCAGTGCAATCGTGTTGCCTACGAAAGTGTGCTAGTTAGTTTTTCTCTTTCTTTATTTTCTCCTTCACTTTTTAATAAAACAGTTCGATCGAGACGATCGAAAATAAGTTTGGGGGAATTTGATCAGTCGAAAATACTGCATTTTTAACACGGCAATTTCCCTATCATTTGCACTCATCTAGAAGTGTTCGGCATTCATATTGCACATATTAGCAAAACATCTCTGAAATACCAGATTGCATGTGTTATACTTTAAAACCGACACTTTAAGGGAAATTGACTGTGTATAATGGCATCGCATCATTCTTGTATAGCGCAACTCTTGTCTCAAGAAATTTTGCAGGAAATTGCAGGAGCAAAGCCAAAATTAGGAAAAGAGCTGATCAAAAATACACCAACTCCAAGATTTGAGATCCGATAGTGATACAGAAAGCCAAACAAAATTCAACATATCATAAAAAGGCCCAAATGTCAGCCCAAAGTCAACACAGAAGTGTAACACCCGAGCCCGATGCTACTATTTTCAGTTACTGTTTGAGCGTAGTGTGGTACTCATTTCGTTTAACCTGCTTGATTGTTACTTATTGTAAAATTTTACCCGGCAAATTCATTTCTGCATATAACAAATTTTGGCATCTAAAATAAAATTAAAAATATTCATCTCGGCCTACTTGACACCCCTAACCCCGTTGTAGCGTCCGTGCACCGTGTTCTCGTCCCGTTCAGTGAAACGGGCGAGTTTGGACGGCTACGCGCGCGTACGTGTGTCCGTTTTGGGGGTATACTTTTTAATCATAAAACACTTCATTTTAAAATTTGGATCCCGCTTAAAATCCTATTATTTCAATTTCAAATTTTTGGACCCAACCCGAACGCGATTTGGAAATGTTTTATTTTGCGCCAAAATCCCAAATTTTATATTATTTAAACCATCATATAATTTCCTAACTGTTTAAAATTTTACTGTTCACGTAAATCTAATAAATCTTTATTTTCTAATTTCCCTAACACCTAAATCGTATCCAACCAACCGCAGCCTTCATAATCTTCCCGTGGGCCCCACTCCAGTACTCATCTCTCTATCTCTCTCTATTCCCGTATCTCTCTCTCTCCCTCAAATCTCTCTCTCTCTCCCTCATATATCTCTACCTCTCTCTCCCTCAAATCTCTTTCTCTCTCTCCTATATTTTTTAAAACTCCTTTTCCCTCCTCCATTCTTTTTCTCACGAGAACCCACCATCGTGCTGCCTTAGCCATCGCCTCCCTCCTCGCCGCCGCAGCCCAACGCCGGCACCCCCGTCACCAGCACCCTCGCCTCCTCATCCTCACCTCACCAAGCCCCTCCTTCCTCCAGTCCCCGTGTTTCCAGCCACCTGCACACCCCGCCGCGACCACCTGCACCCGCTTCTGCTTCTCGCCGCCGGTGACCCCGTCTCCGTTCTCCCCTGCCTCGTGCAACCCTCAGTGAGCGCTTGCTCCATCTCATTCTTCCTTTTTCATCCATACTAGCTTCTTGGATATTTACTGCTTTGGGGTTCTTGAAGGTGTTACTGTTCACCGCCGGAGCACCGTCGTCGCGACCAGCGACCTCGAACCTTTTACTGATCATCGTAAACACCCATGCTCAGATCCTCTTTCCCTCCTTCTTTATATTTCCTTGTGTTTCTTTTCTTTCTTGTTGCATACCTTGATGTTTTGTCCACTGTTGGTTCCTCGGCCGGAATCCGACGATGCCGACGGCGTGACCCGACGTTCCAGCGAGATACCCCGACCCGTGTGGTTCCTTTGTTCGTCGTTTGGGTTCATTCCATGAACCGTGGGCCCGTCGCGAGTTTCCCCGTTGACATTTATCGTTCCGTTTTTCCCGGTTCACGACCCGTCGAGGCAAGTACCCCTTGCTACATGCTATACAATATTTACATATACATTATGACACCCTAAACCTGTAAATTTAGCTTTGGTACAATTATTCCTCATTTTCATGTACAATATTGTATTATATCATTTTCCCGCTACACTTGGAACCTACAGTTTGCAAATTGAACCTAATAACCATATTTACCTGTTTAATCACATTTTTAATGTTAACATAGCTTGTGGCATTTATCCCTGTAGTTTTGTTCCATTCGGACACTCGTATGCATTTAACCTGTAATAGCTACACTGAACCGCTATATAAATCATTGCACCTCTAAGGGTTCTTAAACTTGTTAACATGACTAAACGGCTATCTTTGTCTTACTGCATGCTTATATGGTTGAAATCATCTCTGTGACAAATTTGATAACTGTATTGCAAACCGAATGAATCTGCCTACTGTTTAATTCATTACTTATATCATGTTATTGATGACCATGCTTGATTATATAACTGATTGTGAGCACACCCATGATATTGTTTACCTCTTGACCTGACTTGCTACATACATAGTGCTTGACCCGACATGGTACCGTACACTGCTTGACTTGACCTGATGTACCATGACCTGACCCGTTACCTGATCTGGTGTCTAATGCCAACAAACCTGACATGTAGTCCTCATGGACCGTTCCTGTTGTCTATCCAGACAAACCCGCTCTTACCTGATCCTGTGTTGGCATTAGTTCTTGATTACTGAATACCTGACTTGACATACATAACCTGGGGGTATGGGGAAATCAAAGGTGAAACCTGACTTGTAACTCAACAGTTCGATACCTGTTCTGATCAGTCTTACGGGCTAAACCAGCCCCGGAGTGATGATGCTGACATCACTCGCCTGTACCTGCTACCTGTTACTGCCTAGCGGCACGTCTCGGTTTCAGCCCGAGAGTCTTAGACCATGGTCCCGGGCATGCACGGGATACTATTGAGTTACATCGACGATTCATCAATTTGGTTTCAAAGACTTTAGAATAGAAAACCTGATAGAACAGTTTAGGTTACCCACAGCACACTACCCTGCACTGCTCTGACTTATATTATTGTTACTCTTGTTTTATTCATGTTTATATTGCATTGCCTGTTACCCTGTTTATATTATATTACTTGATGACATGACGCGCTGACGTCTGGGTTTTGCATGGCCCAGATTCCGTACCGCTGTTGCAGTCCGAGCAGGAGTACTTCAGCCAGCAGGCTGAGCTGTGAGTGTCAGCAGAAGTTAGTTTTATTTCCTGCATTTATTTCCTGATGTGAGCCCGCATTATGGGACATACATTCCAGTTATTTTGTATTGGATCTTTTGCTTCCGCATTTATTTATTATTGACTCATGCTATCTTGGATTATGGACATGTTTTAGATAGTTTTATTTTGTTCTTGATATCCCTACAGCCGTAATGTGACTGTGGAAGGATTTTTTCCTATCCGCAGGTAGCATGGCTGGCTACGTCACGTGCCCATATTAGCGTACTCTGGGAAGCGGAGCGTGACAAGAAGACTCAAGCCCTGAAGCTTTAACCAAGCCGCGGATCCGCGGCCAGAGCCGGCTTGCACCGCGGATCCGCGGCGGCTTGATGGCGCCAATTCCCCCAAATTTCTCCACGTGTCTCCTCTAACGGCCCAAGCTTCTAGAAGACTCCCGATTCTCCACGTGGCTTCATCTAGAAGGCTCGGCTTAACAAACTATTTCTAGAAGGCTCTCTTTAACAAACTTTTGGAGGGAAATTTGAAATCCTAGATCTAGGGTTTTGAGATCTATAAAAAGGAGCCTAGATCTAGGGTTGAGAGGTTCAAGAAATTCTCATCATCTTCCACCCACAAGTTGAGTGACACGAATTATGCCTCAAAACCCTAACCCTAATTCCAATTCCAAAATCAAGATCAAGATCCCGAGTACCATTCAAGCGAGATGCCTTCGATCCTTTAGAAAGCAACGCCGGACTTCATCGGAGCAAGAGATCAAAGGAGATCCGCGACTCAAGCGAAGCCGAAATCGACGATCTAGTTCCTTCCTTTTGTAAATTTCAAGAGAGTTGTAACGAAATTTGTCGATAAATAAAGGTGAAATTTCTATATCTTGCTTATCTTTTAATTCAAGCATTATGATTCGATCTCAATTTGTGATTGTGTTTGATATTATGATGTTTGAGTAAAACTCCGCTCGTGTAGGAATTGTGACGATCAATAGATGATGATGATTTAAACTCTTTTACAATTCTTAAATCCTATAATGTTTGTAAATTCTTGCGAATCAAATGATCGATGACCTAGTTTCGAGATGATGCTTTCTTGATTGTGTTCACTCGAAACTAGGGATCAACGATTGATCATTTGATTAACTTGAAGCTAGATTTGAATGAGATTCATCGAAAGGACAAAGGATGAGATGAGGAATCTCTAGTTTATTCGCAAGATCCTTAACCCTCGATAAATTGTCATCGATCTAGTATCAATTCGTTAATGGATAAGAATAAGTAATCATTAGATCTCATCACATCTATAGATCCGATCTACACCTACGAGCCTCACTTCGAATCTTGATTGTTGGTTGGAAATCATCACATATCTCAATTCTTGATTTTATTGTTTTCTTAGATCTAGATTTTTCTAATTTTTTGAAATTCAAATTACAAATCATGAATTGTTTGTTTTCTTTTCTTTAAAGTTTCAACTCATCTAATTCAAAAATTGAACGGATCTCACTTTCCCTGTGGACGATCCGCACTTACTAACGCGCTCCATCCGACACCGTTATTGATTGCGGTCAAACTATTTTTGGTTGTGATTTCTACATAATTTTCATATACACAACGGAAAATCGATCAATCACCCGCTTTCTTCCACTTAGCGTCAGAGATGCTAGAGCACGCAGGTTCGAGTCCTTACGCCAGACTCCGGAGATGTCCGTGGCAGAGTATGATGTGTTGTTCACAGAGCTATCTATTTATGCCCCGTATCTAGTGGCTACCGAGGAGTTGCGAGTCAAGAGATTTGTTCGAGGCTTGCTTACACCACTGTTCCTTGCGATCAGCGCGCAGCATTACGAGACATATGCAGCAGCTGTGGACGCAGCCCTATTAGTCGAGGAGTGCCTTGCTGAGACTTCGGTAGTTCTAGAGCCGAAGAGAGTTCGTGCGGATACATCAGCGCAGAGACAGCCTTTTCGGCGCCGTGATAGACGTCTTGCAGGTAGCAGAGATTTAGGGCGAGGCCGGTTGTTCAGTTCCTATCCCCAGGAGGGTCAGCGGTCATCGTCGGGATGTTTTCGCTATGGGAGTTCTTATCATCGTGTACGAGATTGTCCTGAGATACCCCGGAGGGAGGCAGCAGCACCGCACGTCACACTACCACCTTCACTACCCCAGACGGCGTTGCCTATTGTACCTACTGTTACTCCGCGCCAGACTCATGCACAGAGAGGTCAGGGTCGCGGAGGATTTGTTCATAGAGGACGAGGTAATCGAAGCAGAGGACAGCCAGCTGCTGGCAGGGGACAGTCAGTCGCAGGTGGAGGACAGGCGCGAGTTTTTTCTTTGACGCATCAGGACGCGCAGGCGTCCAATGCGGTGGTCTCAGGTATCCTTCCAGTATGTTCGGTTGATGCCCACGTGTTATTCGATCCCGGATCCACGCACTCGTACGTATCCCCACACTTTGTGCCGAGTTTAGATAGAGAGTCCGGTTTGCTTGACCAGCCGCTTGTGGTGACTACTCCTGTGGGAGAGTCGTTTGTTGCTAGGCACATGTTCCGATCCTGTATCATCCGTATTGGCGAGAGAGAGTTGCCGGTCGATTTGATCCTTCTTGAGATGTTGGACTTCGACGTTCTTTTGGGCATGGATTGGTTAGCCACGTGCTATGCTTCTGTTGACTGCCGCGAGAAGACAGTTAGATTTTGTTTTCCCGGCGAGTCGGTTTTTGTTGTGTTAGGGGACCGTGGTGCCACCCCTCACAGTGTAATTTCTTCTTTTCACGCTGGACAGCTTTTGAGGAAGGGATGTCAGGGATTTCTCGCCTATGTTTGCGATACTAGAGCTACAGAGGTTTCGTTGGATCAGGTTCCGGTTGTTAGCGAGTTCCCTGATGTGTTCCCTGACGAGCTTCCTGGGCTACCACCCGAGCGTGATATTTCTTTCTGTATTGATTTGGTTCCTGGCACGGGGCCTATTTCTGTACCGCCTTATCGGATGGCCCCGGCGGAACTTAGAGAATTGAAGGGTCAGTTGCAAGATTTGCTGGATAAGGACTTATTCGACCCAGTGTTTCTCCTTGGGGTGCTCTATGTAGGGTTCCTAGGCACTCTTGTGAAGGTTCATAAGGCATCAAACATGCCCGAATAAAAAATTAGACGTGCCGAACAACCCAAAACCGGGATCTTTGCTAGATTATTAGGGTTAAACATGCAAGTAAACATCTTTACTACTAAGTGTGAGGGATTACAACCTTTGTAGTCCGCTCCTTCGCTTCATAAGCTCTGAGTAGAAGTCCCTTCGCCGCGATCCACGATCTCCTGAACTCAAGAGAGGCTCCACGACTCGAACGATCCATGCTAGCTTGTAGTATTCCTTTTCTCCGATGATCTACGTCGAAATTGCAATAGCTCAAGCTCTCTCACTCTAATGAGGTGAACACCCTAATCTAATGGGCTAGATTAGATGAGGATGATGGAGTAGTATTTATGCTATCTTTTTATATCATAATCTCACATGAAATCATCACAAAAGAAATAACTAGTAAGCTTTCTCAAAGCTAAGAGAGAAGAAGATGATAAATAATGAGATAATCCTTTTGTGATGAATAGTAGAAGTGAATATATGATTGATTATGGAACCATGGTCAAGGATGAGAAGCTTAACCTTTGTAGAGAATAAACTAGGGCTAGGGTTTGGTTGGGTTAAAACAATGAGTCATGAGAAAATATCTATCATAATATCTTCTTTAATACAAAAGGAAAAGTTCTAGAAGGTGCAAGAAAGAACTAACCCTAATCAAACCCTAACCTTGCTTTATCTCCACAAAACATGTTCCATAATTAATCATAACATGTTACTATAATATATATCACATATATATTATATATTTGTAACAAAAGAAAAATAATACAATTAACATATATCACATATATATCAATATATTATCCGGTGAGAAAATGAAATAATAAAGCGAGCAAATATTAGATAATGTAATACAATATATCATATATATTATTATACATTAAATCATCAAATCAACACTTGATTTGACAATCCGGCTATATCGAATATAACCGACTAATATATCATGTACCGATTCATCGAATCAACACTTGATCCGATGATCCGGTTCATATCTAAATATTGCGAGAATATAATACGGTATCTCATATCGCATTATCCTCGGTCCTGCACATATCACATATGTGCCTCTACTCCGTTTTGCCTGAGCCAAGAAACCTCTGTGTAGGACTCTAAAGAATCGTCAATACGCCGGTAGCAGGTGATGATCATATCAAACACCCACAAGCTGCAAGCGGTCAGCTAAACCTAACAGCCACCCAGGTATTGAGCGATCAGAAGATCAACAAGCTAGCATGTACGTTCTCCTGTGAATCCAATCAGTAACAATCCCGTACAGTC
Organism: Agapanthus africanus; assembly: GCA_030015575.1. Lineage (NCBI taxonomy): Eukaryota > Viridiplantae > Streptophyta > Magnoliopsida > Asparagales > Amaryllidaceae > Agapanthus > Agapanthus africanus. Next base: position 265,574,258 of record JASDDO010000004.1, read on the forward strand.
CGGTCTCTTCGTCTGATATGTCGCATATCAAGTCTAGGGGTGGTATACGTCAGACCCCAGTAACCGATAAGTCATGTCGATGTGTGGCTCATAACGGGTCGAGAAACTACTGGTAACACTTACCAGTAAATCTCTATATCAGCCCTGGCCAGGGACTTCCAGTTATAGCCAATCGAACACAGCACAACATCAACTCCCTATACCGGGAGAGACGAATCCCCTCCTATCGCTCATTGCCTCCATGTGATTCGGGACTGTACCCAAAAGCCACAGTTTTACACGCCCTCTTGGACATGGTAAGGTGGAAATCAAAGCACAGTGGGAATCACACAAGACTCTATGACGATCTCGGGTCTACAGACTACCCTGTACCAGTGTCACCGGAGAACTGTCATCTGACGTGTGGTATATCACCATCTGGGAGTTCTCGGCGAGTCCGTCCAGTGTACCCAGTCTCCACTGAGCACCCGTACACCATCTCTGATGTCAAACACCGATGGATATGGGATCATCCATCGCCCATCATATGGGTCAATATGCGTATACGCTAGTCTACTCTGGTGTATCGATGCCCTGTCTCGATATACCCTCGACTAGGAACAGTTATAGGATGTACTCATCGACTACCATGGCCCCACTAGTATGATCTCATCATAGTCCCAGTAGTCGAGTACAAATCCTAAGGGCTTTATCAACATGTGAGAGAAAAACAGTAAACCAATACAAGTCAACATGTTAAGATAAAGTGAAACCAAATAGCATACTATCATGACGAGCAAGAAAGTCCTCTCTATATATATCCAAGCATCCATTATAATATACATCATATGTACAACAATGGCCTCTAGGGCATATACATAACTAACACTCCAGTCCTGTTTGTCAAGAAGAAGGACGGCAGTATGCGTTTGTGTATCGACTACCGTCAGCTGAACAGGGTGACAGTGCGGAACAGGTATCCTTTGCCACACATCGACGATTTGCTCGATCAGCTTCAGGGGGCAGGATACTTTTCGAGGATCGATATGCAATCAGGCTACCATCAGCTGCGGGTTCGATAGGAAGACATTCCTAGGACAGCTTTCCGCACGCGCTACGGCCATTATGAGTTTTTGGTGATGTCGTTCGGACTCACCAACGCGCCAGCAGCATTCATGGACTTGATGAACCGTATTTTTCGTCCGTATCTTGATCTGTTCATCATAGTGTTCATTGATGATATTCTAGTGTATTCTCAGAGTAGAGAGGAGCACGAGCAGCACCTGCGGATTACACTGCAGACCTTGAGGGAGCATCAGCTTTTCGCCAAATTCTCCTACTGTGCTTTCTGGCTGGAGAGCGTAGACTTCATGGGGCACGTGATTACACGAGATGGTATATGTGTAGACCCAAGGAAGATTGAGGCCGTTCGGAGTTGGCCTAGACCTACGTCAGTGATGGGGGTTCGCAGCTTTCTAGGGCTGGCAGGCTACTACAGGCGATTCATGCAGGACTTCTCTCACATTGCTACACCTTTGACCGGGTTGACCCGGAAGGGAGTTCCTTTCGTTTGGACGGAGGAGTGTGAGCGCAGTTTCCAGCAGCTACGGGCTCTACTGACTACGACACCAGTTCTATCATTGCCTTCAGGATCAGGCGGATTTGTGGTCTATTGTGATGCTTCACGAGTGGGGCTAGGGTGTGTATTGATGCAGTATGACAGGGTGATCGCGTATGCTTCGCGGCAATTAAAGAAACATGAACAGAACTACCCCACTCACGATTTGGAGATGGCCGCAATGGTCTTTGCACTTAAGATCTGGCGACATTACCTATATGGAGAGTCGTGCCAGATATTCACTGATCACAAGAGCTTAAAGTATATATTTCAGCAGCGAGACTTGAACCTTAGACAACGCCGGTGGATGGAGTTAGTGAAGGACTACGACTGTGAGATCTTGTATCACCCGGGCATGGCTAATGTAGTGGCGGATGCTTTGAGCAGGAGGCCCGGGGGTAGTCTATCTTGTTTGAGCGCAGTACAGAGGCAGTCATCGGCAGATTGGCAGATCTTATGCGACAGTCGGGTACAGTTCGAGTTTACGCCGATCGGAGGACAGATTGCGCATGTTCATGCACGCCCATAGTTGCTCGACCGTATACATGAGGCACAGCACAGTGATGACCGATTCTCAGAGATCAGGACACAGATGGGACAGGGCAGATTTTCCGAGTTCGTGATCGATGATCAGGGGATACTACGATTTGGGGCTAGACTGTGCGTACCAGATACTGAGGGATTGCGGCGCGAGATTCTTGAGGAGGCACATCGATCGGTATACAGTGTTCATCCCGGTTCCACCAAGATGTACCATGACATGAGAGGTGTTTACTGGTGGGACGGAATGAAGAGAGACATCACAGATTTTGTGTCGAGATGCCTGACTTGTCAGCAAGTCAAGGCTGAGCACCAGAGGCCCGCGGGAGAGCTACAGCCGTTACCCATTCCGGAGTGGAAATGGGAGCAGATTTCTATGGACTTCATTGTGGGTCTACCCAGGACTAGTCGAGGGTATGACTCCATCTGGGTGATCGTGGATCGTTTGACGAAAGCGGCTCACTTCCTACCGGTGAAGACGACTTTCGGATTTGCTCAGTATGCCTAGATTTACATCGACGAGATTGTACGACTGCACGGAGTTCCGACATGTATCGTGTCCGACAGAGGCACCCAGTTTACCAGTCGGTTATGGCAGAGACTTCAGGAGGCTTTGGGCACTCGCGTGAGTTTCAGCACAGCATTTCATCCGCAGACTGACGGACAGTCAGATCGGACTATTCAGACTCTCGAGGACATGCTCAGAGCGTGCGTCTTAGACTTTGGAGGTAGATGGGACCATCATTTACCCTTAGTAGAGTTCTCCTATAACAACAGCTACCAGGAGACCATTCAGATGGCACCGTTTGAGGCTCTTTATGGGATGAGATGCAGATCGCCCACCTGTTGGACGGAGCTCAGTGAGAGCAGTATCTTAGGGCCACAGATTGTGGAGGAGACGACCGCGAAGATCCAGTTGATTCGCGACAGGATGAGAGCAGCCCAGAGTAGGCAGAGATCTTATGCGGACCTTCGTCGGCGCAGACTTGAGTTTTCTGTTGGTGATCATGTTTTCTTGAGGGTCTCCCCAATGAAAGGTGTGATGAGATTTGGGAAGAAGGGGAAGCTTAGTCCCAGATTTGTGGGCCCCTTTGAGATCCTCGAGCGTGTTGGTGCGGTTGCGTATCGATTAGCCCTTCCGCCCAGTTTTCCAGATGTGCACCCCGTATTTCACGTTTCGATGCTCCGCAGATATCTTCATGATCCTTCGCATGCGATTCAGCACCCGACGATCCAGCTTGAGCGTGACCTTTCCTATGCAGAGCAGCCGGTGATCATTTTGGATCGACAAGTGAAGAAATTGAGATCGAAGGACATACCGTCAGTCAAGGTACTTTGGCGTGGCCAGAGCAGCGAGGAGGTCACTTGGGAGACCGAGAGCGAGATGAAGAAGAGGTATCCCCACCTTTTTGAAGGTACGTGTGGTTAGATTTTGAAATTCGGGGACCGAATTTCTTTAAGGGGGGTAGATTGTAACACTTTGAAATTTCGTTAGAATGTTTTTCGTGTTAATTAGAAATTTTGCGTGTTATTATATATGTGTACATAGGATTATTAGTTATTTTAGTCGGGTTTACCCTAATTGGAAAATTTTCCTTTGTAGTGCACACTTGCACACTTAGCCAATTTTGTGACTTAGGTCTTTTTGTGTAACATGTTAACCATTTCTTTTGTTGCATGGTTGATAATTTATCCCCACCTTTTTAATCAAAACAAAACCCCTTTTAAAAATTCATTTAGCAATAAAAAATAGAAGCATGGGGGTTAGGTGAACATTTGACTTTGGTGACCATTTTCTCCCCTCTTTTCTCTCTCCTTTCTCATTGCAGAATTTCTGCAGAGGCAGCAGCCAAAACCCAGCAAAAAATCATCACATTCCCTTCTCTTTTCACTTCTCTTTGATCTCCACACAAAACCCTACACAAATCTAACCATTTCCTTCACAAAACCATGGGGAAAAGGGGCTTTTTGAGGTGTTTGGGAGCAAATCTGCATACTTGAGGAGGGAGCTGGAACTTTTGGTGTTTTATAAGGTCTTTAGAAGGTATCAACTCATGTTTAACACCCTATTTCCATAACTTGTGTGTTTGGTTGCTAAAAATCTCATTTTTGTGCATTTTAGTGATATTAAGGGATATTTGTGATACATATGTTAGATTGGGGTTTTGTTAGCTTGGTTAACTCTATTATGTGCTATTAGAGCTAGTTAAGCCAGGTTTTTGTTTCAGTTTGCACAGAAATACCATAAAGTATCTTTTTAGTGCAAAGTGTGGTTTTTAACTAGAAATAGGGCTCTGTAGGATCTGCTGCTACCCGAGTTGTTTCGGAATGAAATTGGATTTACTGTAGCATGTATAGTGGGTATTGAGTGCACACACAAAAACCTGGGAGCCCAATTCCCAAGACAGGCCGCCGGAATATTCATTCTAGCCGCAATTTGCGGCCAGATGGGTGAGTTGGGGGTTGGGGGTTGGGCTACTGGAGTCTGCTGCTATGTGGAGTATTTTGGTATATATATTTTTATAATATCTGTTCTGTATCAAAATCTGGAGTAGAATACCCTATTTCCCGTATTTTTTAATCTTTCGCGACACGCGTGATACGTGTGTGTGGGTTTGGGGTTTCTGTGTATCGCGACGCGTCGGAGTGACTTCAGGCACGTAATCACACGTTTTAGTGTATCGCGCACACGCGCACTTGGTTTGCGACACGGGTTTCTAGTTGACTTTAAATGTCGTGTTTGCATGGTTTTGAGCTTATGTGTGATATTCTGTGAAATTCTAGGTTCGCCGGCGAGTGCGACGGACGCCGCGAAGAAGGGGAAACAAGTCATCGGCTATACCTAGCGAGAGACTACGGTGAGTAGATTTAACATCTACGGGGATATCGCCCGCATGGCGTTATGCGTCAGGGATGATAGGATCTTGTAGCAGCATATTACATTTACATACATTGACTGTGCATGGTTACTATTTAGTGCATACTACATTCCTTGCTATATGTATATAAACTAGAATTCATAGAACACCGCACTATTACTAACGGTTCAAGTTGCACGAGCACGATTTATATGCTACACTCACACCGTTAGTGATTGCCATGACACTCACATTATAGGATTGCTATACATCATACGTCAGATTGTTTCCGCATTATTGATGATTGCCATGAATTGTCGTATATCCGCAGATGTTATATTCATACTTGGACACATCTACATCACATATTCATACATGTGCCATGTACATATTGATATCCTCATACCTGCATAGATTTACGCATTGAGATATGTCATTTCCATGTTATTTCTGGATTTGGGAACCGTGGATATTTCAAAAGAGAATAGGTAATTATTTAAAAACCCGGTTTCCCTTGATATGATATTTCAGTGCGTCCACCATGGGTTTTCTCGGTGCTAGAGCACGATATATGAGAGAGAGGGGGCTGACCCGGACTGACGGATGCCCGATATATGAGAGAGAGGGCTGACCCGGACTGACGGATGCCCGATATATGAGAGAGAGGGCTGACCCGGACTGACGGATGCCCGATATAGGAAGATTTGCGTGTCGATACTGGACACGAGTATTTATGATATTTAGGTGCCGATGTTGGGTACTCGTGATTCTCAGAGATTTACAGGATTGGAGGGCCGATGAGAGTGCCGGCGCCTGAGCTATTTGGGGGATCTGGGTGCATTGATGGACACCGGTTATATATTCCACGTTGACATTCCGTGTAGATTATGTTCCCATGCTCAGCATTCATTATTGTATCTCATCCTGTAGTTATATTACCTGATAGAGCACTTGCATGATTATTGCACATACTGCTTATCACGCATTGATATCATCGCTGGCATATGATAGAGTAGCGCAGTACGTGCATGCTCGCGATTACCTTTATATGTTATCTATATTCACGAGTTGGCAACTCACCCCCGTTGTGCCACAGTATTTGCAGGTTGCCTTTGGAGTAGTCGCGGCAGGCTGCGTTCTTGCATCTTTTAACACAGATACCCCACAGTTGGTGTACTAGCTCTTTTGTTGATAGGTGGGTTTTGTGCGGTATCTGTTTATCTTTTAGTTATGTACATTGTTGTATCTAGTATTCTCCATCTACCATATATGTACTTGACTTAGAGACAGTGTGAGGACGATGATGTATATTATTTGTATTCTGGTGTCGAGCTCGTTGTGAGCCGACTTTACTTATGCAGTTTATTTTATCAGTGATGTTCCCACTTGTTGCTCATTTTCTTCGCTACGGCGTCGTATATTTCTATCTTGGTGATTGTTTACTTGGATCTCTTATCATTTAATAAATGCTTCCATTTAATGCTTAAAACACTCTATACTTTTTCTGGTTTGATTACTGGGTTTTCGGTTCACTTAGTCGCGTTACGCCTGTAGACGTTACGTGGTTAAGTTGCCGGTCACGGGCCAATCTTCGGGTCGTGACAATCTATCTCCGCTATATCTGCTTTAGTCTATAAACAGACACAAGCTACTTGTCCACTATGCTTCCGCTGCTCCCACTGGTAGAATCATATACACGTGCACTTCTAAAACTGGTTTAGAACGACGCTATACTCATTCTCCTGCCGGGTCTCATAGCCTGGAACAACAGTAGTGTCAAGTCTCCACTTAGCTTCCGCTGCTCCCACTAACTACGACAACCCTCAGGCAAAGTCATATTCACGTGCACTTTTAAAGCCAGTTCAGAACGACACTATACTCATCCTCCTGCCGGGTCTCATAGCCTGGAACAACAGTAGTGTCAAGTCTGGGTAAATAAGAACCTCCATGTCACCGTCTTTGAGCATACCAAAGTACCTCTCGAGTGCCTGAGGTTACCCACCATATCTGCGGAGTGGCCAATGGAATGTCAATCCAGATTAAATCTTTAGGTTCTTATTAAGTTTTCAGTAATCGTTTGTGGTTCTGGAATCACTTCCAGTTCTACCATACTCCCACTACTGTTTTCTGAAAAAATCCATTTTACTAAAACTGTGGCGAGTCAAGAACAATATCACTATTGATCTTCCAAATGGTAGAAAGTTAACCCTCGTCATAGCCCGGGTCAACCCACAAACAGCCATTACGGAAACGTGCCTTGAGTTATCCAGAGTCTGGTTTTAAGCATAAGCCGGAAAACTCCCCGTACCTTAACATCGTTAAGATATGAACCGTTCTATATCCAATATAGAAACAGAGGCACTAATTTAATTGGAACCAGATTCAAATCATGCAGCTGTCTCCAGTGCATGTCAACTAAATGGAGAGAGGCTGATCAGCATTACTCAACTTAGGAGTGCATCCAAACATGAGTAACCTGAAAGATAAACAAGTTTCTCAAAAACCATTACTATTAACTGAATACCATACACAAGTATCTACATCTTCGATCACCTTGAAAAATCCCGATACTTGCAACACCTGGTTCTCTACTTTACTCTTATACCTACAACTTCTCAAAACTTGGACCTTGTGTTTCTACGAAACACTTGTCTAAAACTAGAGAAGTCAAAAGTAAACAGAATATAGTATGAGGGCCAGCCCCTCTGTCCTAATGGACACTGGACAATATACAATGCTTTGTATAAGTCCTCTGAGTTGAATAACTCAAACCTTGTGCGTCGTAGGTTGAAAACTGTACTTATGGTTAAGAAGAATTACACCGTTGTTTAATGCTCCTTACCTAACCATCAACTGATATAGGTAAATGTCATGGACATAATTTCAAAAAGTTTTATCTCACTTTATAAAAATAAACGTACAGATATATCAATTTGAAATCGGTGCATAACAACGGATATTCAAAACCAAATAGTTGCCGTCCGGCAAACAGCCCAGTCGATTTCCTCAAATATCACCAATTACTACGAATTCCGATATAATGAGGACAATCACCTAATTCCTAATAGCTTACTCCCACTCATCATCTGTAAAACCATACGGATGTGAGAATCATACCTGGTAAATACATACCCTGGAGTAAGTACCTAATTGGGAAATCAGTTCTCTACTAACAATGCACAGTGAAACTGAAACATGAAAATGTCTCGAAGGGGTATCCGGGTATTCCTAGTAATGCTTCTTCCATTATCAGATTCACAACTGTAACCGTATATTTCTTTGCCATCTCTCCAAATCCCTTTATATGTCTTTAGTCGTTACCTTCTGTACACCCCTTAGGCTAAATGGTTTTCTTCCTTCTCTACCGTTCGGCACCAGCCTATGGTTTGGAAGAAGACTATCCAATAAGCGTAATAGGTGTACTGTCCTAATCCTAGGACCACTCGTAACCCGAGAGAAGGTAAAGATGAAAGACAACTGAACAAACCTTATTCTTATTTCTCCTGAACCAGAATCCATCCTCGAACTGGAACAAGTTCCTTCGAGTTCGTATATAACCATACGATAGAGTATCCAAATAACTGTGGATCTTCATAGTGATACGGAGTGTTCTGGAGAAATACAAAGGTGAAGTAGGAGTGGCGATGAAATACTTGGTTTGGTCGTGAATAGCGGTCGCAATTTACTTTGCCCTCTTTCTAATCCCTTTATTTGTCTTTACTTAATACCTTCTGTACACCACACTTAGGCTAATCGGCTTTCTTCATTCCCTACCTTTCGGCACCTGCCTATGGTTTGGAAGAAGACCATCCAATTAGCGTAATAGGTGTACCGTCCTAATCCAAGGAATACTCGCAACCTGAGAGAAGGTAAAAGGAAAAGACAACTGAATAGTCATATTCATTTTCTCCAGAACCAGAATCCATCCTCGAATCTGGAACAAGTTCCTTCGAGTTCCTATATAACCATACGATGGATTTATCCAATGGAAGTGGATGTTCGTAGTGATACGAGGTGTTCTGGAGAAAAAGGGTAAAAGAAGGAGTGGCAATGAGGTATGCAACTCTGACAATCCAAAAGCCAGTGTTATAAGAAGGTTCGGTCAACTCGGTCACTGAGTCATAGTCAAGGGTCGGGCTATGGTCGCTGCCAAAGAGAGAGAGAAAAGAAACACTCTGCGTGCACTCTAACCTAGATCAGAATGGTTACCAATTTATCTAATCAGGAAACCTCCCACTGTAACCTCAAAATCTCCCCCAAACCTGAAAGAAGAATTAGTCGGGATCGCCCGAGGAGTAAAGCAACTCATCAGTGGGAATCGGGATCCAACTATCATCGCATGATAACGTGATGGAATCCACTCATGTTATCACACTCCAGAAGGTATGCGCATGCCTGGCAAGTTTCAGTTTCTTTAGAAACTCCCGATGTGATTTTTACCCCATGCTCTTATGACCTTGACTTTGGCCAACAAATCATAAGTCACATGTCAAGTTCTACCCGTCATTTTCCAGGTTAATTTGAACCCACCCGTACCTACCCTTGACTTTGGCGAACAAAGCAGTACGACTGTCCCAAACCAACGCATCTATCTATGCAACAGAAAGGTAACAAATAGCTACCATACACTATGCCTTGACTTTGGCCAACAAACATAGCATGAATACTAAGTGCTACCCGTCTGAAATGACGGAGGGCTACGAATGATTTTTGGCGAAAAACCTTTAATGTAATGAACTTGATATCGTTGAAGGAACCGGATAGCTTTTTATAAATATAGTGGCGAAAACCTTTGCTAAAGAGGTCACTCTCGGTGAAAGGATCTCGGCTCTTTCTCCGTAGAATGAGGTGCAGGATATTCCAACTGAATACCATGATGCAAAGCAAAAAATAATCGACAATAGTGAAGTTATTACCCTGACGCAAACTTCTGTCCAAGGGGTCACTCCCGGTGAAGGGATCTCGGCCCTTGCCTCGTCGACTGAGGTGCTGGATATTCATAACCGAATACCACTGTGCAAAACAAAAGAGAACGTCCTTGCAATAACAGCTTTTTGAAAAATGTTCCAACAACATCAAACAGGTTTGTTTAGCTTGCATTGATCCGAATCAATGCAGTCCCATCAATTGATCACACCAATAAAGAACGAAAATACGATGTACGTATATGCCATCCGCATTTGCCACTGGGTCACGTCATCACCCGTTAGGTTACTTAACTAACGACAGAGCGGAGACTGGACTAGCGCGGGTGTAAAATATATACAACATCTACTAGTATATATATCAATATATAATAATCGCTCAAGGCGTGATAAAATGCAACATCACAGAAATGTAATAAGCATCATAGAACAATACAGATAATCTGGGATCCCCGGATTTCATAGAGCCGCTACTGAAACCCGACGTTCCCCTGGTCGTGTGGATAGCCTGTGCAATGAAAACCTAGACCCCTACGGGCACGGCAGGTTACCCGCCAAAACGTGAAGAGAGGCGGCCCCCTTCAACAAGGTGAATGAGCAACCCAGCACTTCACAAAATCCGGTAACTTCGGCACCCCTCCTTGGGTCAACCTATACCCTCTACGAATGCGGTGAATAGCCCGCCAATTCTAGAGTGAAGCCCTCTCCGTCTCAAAGCCATAAGATGCGGGCCCGTTGCCCTCTAGAACCCGGCTATCCGTGCACTCCACCTTGGGGTAATCCTAGTACAGAAAATAAAATATACAACGGGTACATCGACCTCAGCCCGGTCGTGCCCCAAAAGAATAATATACAAACAGGCAGTGACGGCAGTCCACATGTCGGACGCTCGCCCCGCAATATCAAATGTACAAATACAACCAAACTGTACTACCATTGCATCCAGACTATCCACCACGACAAACCGCAACATCACAGCACAACACAGAACATCAACGTGAATGTCACGTTCGCAAATCCGTCTAAAAGAGCTATAGCAATTAGACAAGATTTACCGCTCGAATGACATTCACAGTCGCAGATATAAAGTAAGTACTGTAAACTAAAATATTTAAAATTTTCGATCGACAAAATTTCCCGAAGTGGGCCCCAAGCACAACTGCTGCACTCAAAATAATCTGGGCCAAAAATAAACATTCCAGAAACCCCAATTCCAAGTTAAAAAACACTGTAGAAAATTTGGTGCAGTTTTGCTACAGTACTGCGGCGGAACCGCGGCCAAAACGTGGGTACGGCCGCGGTTCCACGGCGCTACAGTGAAAACAGTGTACCAAATTTTCTCAGATTTCTTAGAAATGCCTGCCTGATTTTCTGCAATACTCAAAATAATTTTTCGACCACAAAAAAAATTCGACAGAAACTTCGTTTATGAAATTGCGGTTTCGGAAATTTTGTTCGATCGAAGTTCTAAACATGTTAGAGTAAGCTAGTAAAGGTTAATAGCGTGGCTTTGATACCATGTAAGTCTACGGTAGCGCCCGGCCGTCTGTCCGAGGCCAAAATGCGGAAACGAAAACTTTTTCTAAACTTTAAATCAGCACTATCGCAGACTTTATTCCCGGATCGAACCATTAACCTATAACTAGCAACTAGAGAAAGGGTTGGAAAGCTATACCGATCGATCCGTGTCCTTCGGTCTTTGGCCACCATCCCAAGCTCCTCGTGGCATCTCCGATCTCCGGTCTCCTCGTCGGAAGGGCACCACATCAATGAGTCTTTTTACGGGCTCCCGCCTCTGAGCCGAGGCAACTCGGACACGAAGTTTGCTAGCCGACGTGTCCAAGGTTGCTGTAGAATCTACGTAGAACACTTTGCCTCAATGGTTAATTGAAGTTGCCTCAAAGGGAGATGAAATGGAAATGAGCTCAAGGATTTTTCTTTGCAAAATGAATCAATTTTTCACACCAAAAATCATGGCTGTCCAAGAATGGTGCTCGGCCATTTTCAAGAGAGGAGGGAGATAAGCACAAGTAAAAGAGTGGGGCAAACACAAGGAAAAAATGTCACACCAAAAAACCTCTCAATCCCTTCACTATTAAAGCACCAATAAATGCAAAAAAGAAGCAAGCTTATCCAAGTGTTTCCAGGATCTGCTGGAGCCCCACCCACCACGAAAAACCCCTCCATTTATAAATCTTCACTTTTGCAAAACGAACCCCCTTCCATACTAATTTCAGCCAAAGAAGGAATGAAAGAAAAATGGCCAAAAGGGAATGCAAACTGGCAACTTCAAAAAGTGATCCCGTAACAAATTATGGGATAACCCCGCAACTGTATATACATACCCGCATTTGTATTCCGACCGAATACAAATGCAATGAGACAAAATCTACACAGTATAATACTAGGATCCGGCTTAAACCAAAACCCGCTAGTATTATCCATCCGAACCACGACACGTGCACAAGTGCACGCGTACGTTCGAACCCTGCCATAAATCCATACGGCCTCTACAACGTTTCGCCCGAAACTTGATAAACTGTCTGTGGGGGACTTTAAAGACTCGTCAATACTTTGGCTGTGGATTTAACCACCGGCACGTCAGTGGTACTAGCTGTAAGTAACGGGCTACCAGGTACTGACCAAAAGGGAGGTCGATGAGCGAACTCATCCTGACACCCTACTGAGCCTGTCAGTGATGTAAGTGCACGGCAGCGCCCTGGCCGTCATTCCGAGGCCAAAATGCGGAAACGAAACTTTTTCTTTTAAACAGAAACCGGCGCTACCGCGGACTAAAAACCCGGATCGGGCCATTAACCTAATGCTAGGTAACTAGAGAAAGGGTAGAGAGATATACCGAACGATCCGTGTCCTTCGGTCTTCTCGTCGTCATCCCGATCTCCCCGCGGAATCTCCAGTCTTCATCTCCTCATCGGAAGGGCACCACATCGCCGGGTTCTTTGACGGGCTCCCACCTCTGGACCGAGGCAACTCGGGCATGAAGTTGGCAAGTCGACGTGTCCAAGAATGTTGTAGCCTATGTGTAGATTTGTTTGTCTCTAGGGGTTGTTGAAGTTGCCCTTTTAGATATCAAGGTGGAGGAATGAACTTGGGAGATGAAGTAAGTGTTTTGTGTAAGCAAATGAGAACCAAATCCCCTACCAAAAATTATGACAGCCCCACCCCCTCAAGAGAAGTGGCCGGCCATGATGTGGTGAAGGGAGAAAGACAATAATGCAAGCAAAAGAAAAGAGTGATAATTAGGAACAATGATCACCAACAAAGTCCAATCCTCATCAACCATCTCATCAAGCAAAAGTCAAGCAATCATGAACTAAAGAAGTCAAAGGAATTAAGAACCATCATGAACCAACCATTAACAAGAAACACCCTCTATATTGCTAATTTGCACATTTGCAAATTAGCCCTCCTCCACAAATTTTCAGCCAAGGAAAGAAACAAAGGAAAATGGCCGAAACGGAATACAAACTGGCAACTTCAAAAAACTGATCCGGTAATAAATTAGAGGAAAACCCCGCTACTGTATATACATACCCGTATTTGTATTCCGACCGAAATCAAATGCAATGAGACAAAATCTACTCTGTACAATACTAGGATCCGGCTTAAACCAAAGCCCGCTAGTATTACCCGTCCGATCATGATCCGTGCAATACCGCACGTATATGATCGAACCCTGCCATATATCCATACGGCCTCTACAGCGTTTCGCCCGAAACTTGAGAAACTGTCTGTGGGGGACTCTAAAGACTCGTCAATACTTTGGCTGTGGATTTAACCACTAGCACGTCAGAGGTATTAGCCATACGTAACGGGCTACCAGGTATTGACAAAAAGGGACGTCGATGAACGAACTCATCCTGACACCCTACTGAGCCTGTCAGTGACAATATCCGTACAGTCCGGTCCGTTCGTCTATGAGCATCGCATGGCTGGCCTAGGGGGTTGGTAAAAGTCAAACCCCCAAAAGCGGTACAAGTCGCGTCGAAGTGTAGCCCAGAACACCCTGAGATATTACTGGAATACCTACCAGTAAATCTCCTGCCTTGTCCAAGGACTTCGTGTAATGGCTCTCCTAGACACAGCGCGACCTCACCCCCAATACCGGGAGAGACGAACCTCTGCAGATCCGCTCACTGCCTCCATGTGGCTCGGGACTGTACCCAACTAAAACCTGTTTGCACGACTCCTTTGAGCCGTGGTAGGGTAGTAATCAAAGTACAGTGGGAACTCACACGAGAAAAATGACGATCTCAGGTCGATGAACTAACCTGTACACATGTCACCAGGGAACTGCTATCTGACATCAGGTATAAGACCAACTAGTATGTTCCCGGCGAGTCCTGTCCGGTGTACTCATAACCCAATGAGCACCTGTATACATCTTAGGTGAACCAACCGACACCAGTGGCTTGTGAGACCGGCCACCACCCCTCGTCGGGGTCTCGACTGTATACACTAGTCTACTCTGGAGTATCGATGCCCTGTCTCGAAAAATCCCACGACTAGGGACCTTTTAAGGATGTGCTTATAGACCCCAGCTCCCACGTATATGATCACCATCAAACTGCTGGCCGTCAAGCAATAATCCTAAGGGCTCTATCAACGTGCAATAGTGACCTGTAAGGTCACCTAAAGCAGTACACGATGATAAAGATAAACCAGATAGCATACTATCATCTTGAGTGAGACTGTCCTACCGGTATAGGTCCTCCTTCAATCATCACGTGCCTGTGATCCAATAATTGACTCTGAGGGCACTATCTCCAACAATCTCCCACTTGCACTCAAGGCTAATTATTGCGATGTCGCATACTCACAGCCCGTGTGATACCGAACACCCAACTCCTCTACTAATCAGTCTCACAAAACCCGATTGCGAAACTAATGCGTTCGAGGAATAGCCTCAGTAAGTGGATCCGCTCTGATGTTTCTTTCTATGTCTCTCTTATTCTCAAGTTCGCGGAGAAACCTATCTCCCAAAATGAGCAATACCTGTCTTAGAATATGTTTGGATGTCTGATGGGACATAGTTCATAAATGAACTCCAAATCCAAACTTCTTAGACTGTATCGTCGACTGAACCTAATCAGTATCCTGCATAATGCCTCCCTCAGTGTCCGCTTGGATCACCTGTCCAAAACACTGCCCCTCGTCAGAGGGAAAACTATAACTCTGACAGTCACTCTGTCATCCAGGTCACCTTAGAAGCCTGGAATGATAACCGTCACCCGAAAGAGACTGTTGTTATCATATCCATAGAACATCCACTTATGTTCTAAAACTGCTTCCGAATGTTTCTCCAGGATTGGATCAATATCAACTTATTTCATCTGCTGCAAAAAAAACATCTGGGATGGTACTTGACATTTCATGATCAGCTCAATTGCCTAAGCAAGTGATCTGCCAATCATGCACATCCCTCTCCTCTTTAGTCTGTAAGACACCTTTAGAGAGGTTGACTCCATCACCTGCAGGTATACTACCGTGCCAGGAGTCGTCCATTCTAAAACACCTTTAGAATGCTGTCTAAATACCCAGATTGGGAAACTACCCAAATCTAGATCTAAAACCATAGATCTAGTAACCAGAATGTCTTATATAATATCCAACTCCTATGTGGAGAAACCACTGTGTGACGACCAAAGTATAACCGCTCGTAGTATAGGAATTTCACTTCCTACTCTGTGTGTGTCATCCAAATACCATGACATCACACTCTATTACCTCCTTAACAGATCCATCCCATATTCTGATGAAGTCAAACCTATGACTGTCACATCAGAAATAGATGATCTATCTCCGCTATATTTGCTTTAATCTATTAATAGACATAAGCCACTTGTCCACTATGCTTCCGCTGCTCCCACTGACTACGACAACCCTCTGGAAGAGTCATATACACGTACGCTTCTAAAGCCAGTTCAGAACGACGCTATACTCATCCTCCTGCCGGGTCTCATAGTCTGGAACAACAGCAATGGCAAGTCTGGGTAAACAAGAACCTCCCTGCCACCGTCCTTGAGGCTACCGGAGTACCTCTCGGGTGCCTGAGGTTACCCATCTTTTCTGCGGAGTGGCCAATGGAATGTCAAACCAAATTGAATCTTTAGGTTCTTATCAAATTTTCAGTAATCGTCTGCGGTTCTGGAATCACTTCCAGTTCTACCATACTCCCACTTCTGTTTTCTGAAAAAATCCATTTTACTTAAAACTGTGGCGAGTCTAGAACAATATCACTATTGATCTTCCAGATGGTAGAAAGTCAACCCTCGTCATAGCCCGGGTCAACCCATAAACAGCCATTACAGAAACGTGCCTTGCGTTGTCCAAAGTCTGGTTTTAAGCATAAGCTGGACAACTCCCCGTACCTTAACAATGTCAAGATATGAACTATTTTATATCCAATACAGAAACAGAGGCACTGATTTAATTGAACCAGATTCAAATCATGCAGCTGTCTCCAGTGCATGTCAACTAAATGGAAAGAGGCCGATCAGCGTTACTCAACTTAAGAATCCTATCCAGATATGAGTAACCTGAAAGAGAAACAAGTTTCTCAAAATCATTATTATCAACTGAATACCATACACAAGTATCTACATCTTCGATCACCTTGAAGAATCCTGATACTTGCAATACATGGTTCTCTACTTTATTCATATACCTATAACTTCTCAAAACTTGGACCTTTTGTTTCTACGAAACACTTGTCTAAAAACTAGAGAAGTCATAAGTAAACCGAATATAGTACGAGGATCAACCCCTCTGTCCTAATGGACACTGGACAACATACAATACTCTGTATTAGTCCCTTGAGTCTAATAACTCATTCCCTGTGTATCGTAGGTTGAAAACTGTACTTATGTTTAATGCTCCTTACCTACCAATCCACTGATATAGGTAAATGCCATGGACATAATTTCAAAAAGTTATATCTCACTCTATAAAAATAGACGTACAGATATATCAATTTGAAATTGGTGCATTACAACGGATATTCAAAACCAAATATTTGCCGTCCGGCAAACAATCCAGGTGATTTCCTCAAATATCACCAATTACAACGAATTCCGATATAATGAGGATGATCACCTTATTCCCAATAACTTACTCCCATTCATCATCTGTAAAACCATACAGATGTGAGAATCATACCTGGTAAATACATACCCTGGAGCAAGTGTCTAATTGGGAAATCAGTTTTCTTTTAACAGTACACAGTGAAATTGAAACATTGAAATGTTTCGTAGGGGTATCCGGGTATTCCTAGTAATGCCTCTTCCATTATCCAGATTCGCAACTGGAACCATATATTTCTTTTCCATCTCTCCAAATCCCTTCATATGTTTTTAGTCATTACCTTCTGAACACCCTCTTAGGCTAAATGGATTTCTTCCTTCCCTACCTTTCGGCACCAGCCTATGGTTTGGAAGAAAACTATCCAATAAGCATAATGGGTGTACTGTCCTAATCCTAGGAGCACTCGCAATGCAAGAGAAGGTGAAGATAAAAGACAACCGAATATATCTTATTCATATTTCTCCTGAACCAGAATCCATACCCGAACTGGAACAAGTTCCTTTCGAGTTCGTATATAAGCATACGATGGAGTATCCAAATAACTATGGATCTTCGTAGTGATACAAAGTGTTCTGGAGAAATACAAAGGTGATATAGGATTGGCAAATAAATACTTGGTTTGGTCGTGAATAGCAGTCGCAATTTACTTTGCCCTCCTACTAATCCCTTTATTTGTCTTTACATAATACCTTCTGTACGCCATCGTTAGGCTAATTGGTTTTCTTCATTCCCTACCGGTCGGCACCTGCCTATGGTTTGGAAGAAGACTATCCAATTTGCGTAATAGGTGTACTGTCCTAATCCAAGGAGCACTCGCAACCTGAGAGAAGGCAAAAGGAAAAGACAACTGAATAGTCATATTCGTTTTCTCCAGAACCGGAAACCATCCTCGAATCTGGAACAAGTTCCTTCGAGTTCGTATATAACCATACGATGGTTTTATCCAATAGAAGTGGACATTCGTAGTAATACAGGGTGTTCTGGAGAAAAGGGTAAAAGAAGGAGTGGCAATGAGGTATGCAACTCTGACAATCCAAAAGCCAGTGTTTAAGAAGGTTCGGTTAATTTTGGTCACTGAGTCATAGTCAAGGGTCGGGCCATGGTCGCTGCCAAAGAGAGAGAGAAAAGAAACACTCAGCGTGCACTCTAGCCTAGATCAGAATGGTTATCACTTTATCTAATCAGGAAACCTTCCACTGTAACGTCAAATTCTCCTCCAAACCTGAAAGAAGAATTAGTCGGGATCACCCGAGGAGTAAACCAACTCATCAGTAGGAATCGGGATCCAACTATCATCGCATGATAACATGATGGAATCCACTCACGTTATCACACTCTGGAAGGTATGCGCATATCTGGCAAGTTTCATTTTCTTTAGAAACTCCCGATGTGATTTTTACCCCATGCTCTTATGACCTTGACGAAGGTCAACAAATCATAAGTCACATGTCAAGTTCTACCCGTCATTGTCTAGGTTAATTTGAACCCACCCGTACAAGCCCTTGACGAAGGTCAACAAGGCTATACAACTGTCCCAAACCAACACATCTATCTATGCAGCAGAATAACAAGCAGCTACCATTCACTATGCCTTGACGAAGGTCAACAAATATAGCATGAATACTACGTGCTACCCGTCTGAAATGACGGAGGTCTACGAATGGTTTTTGGCAAAAAACCTTTAACGTAATGAACTTGATATCGTTGAAGGAACTGGATAGCTTTTTAGAAAAATATAGTGACGAAAACCTTTGCTAAAGAGGTCACTCCCGGTGAAGGGATCTCGGCTCTTTCCCCGTAGAATGAGGTGCAGGATATTCCAACCGAATACCACGATGCAAAGCAAAAGTAATTGACTATAGTGAAGTTATTGCCCTGACGCAAACTTCTGTCCAAAGGGTCACTCCCGGTGAAGGGATCTCGGCCCTTGCCTCGTCGACTGAGGTGCTGGATATTCTAACCGAATACCACTGTGCAAAACAAAAAAGAACGTCCTTGCAATAACAGCTTTTCGAAAAGTGTTCCAACAACATCAAAATAGGTTTGTTTAGCTTGGATTGATCCGAATCAATGCAGTCCCATCAATTGATCACACCACAAAGAACGAAAATAATGATGTACGTATATGCCATCCGCATTCGCCACTGGGTCCCGTCATTACCCGTTAGGTTACTTAACTAACGACAGAGCGGGGACTGGACTAGCGCGAATGCAAAATATATACAACATCTACTAGTATATATATCAATATATAATATTCGCTCAAGGCGTGATAAAATGCAACATCACAGAAATGTAATATGCATTACAGAACAATACAGATATCTGGGATCCCCTAGTTTCATAGAGCCGCTACTGAAACCCGACGTTCCCCTGGTCGTGTGGATAGCCTGTGCAATGAAATCCTAGACCCCTACGGGCGCGGCAAGTTACCCGCAAAAACCTGAAGCGAGGCAGCCCCCTTCAGCAACGTGAATGGACCACCCAGCACTTCACGGAATCCGGTAACTTAGGCACCCCTCCTTGGGTCAACCTATACCCCCTACGAGTGCGGCGAATAGCCCGCCAATTCTAGAGTGAAGCCCCCTCCGTCTCAAAGCCATGAGATGCGGGCTCGTTGCCCTCTAGAACCCGGCTACTCGTGCACCCCTCCGCGGGGTAATCCTAGTACAGAAAGTAAAATATACAACGGGTACATCGACCTCAGCCCGGTCGTGCCCCAAAAGAATAATATACAAACAGGCAGAGACGGCAGTCCACATGTCGGACGCTCGCCCCGCAATATCAAATGTACATATACAACCAAACTGTACTAACATTGCATCCAGGCTATCCACCACGACAATCCGCAACATCACAGCACAACACAGAACATCAACGTGAATGTCACGTTCGCAAATCTGTCTAAAAGGGCTATAGCAGTTAGACAGGATTTACCGATCAAGTGACATTCACGGTCGCAGATATAATGTAAATACTGTGAACTAACATGTTTAAAATTTTCGATCGAATAAATTTCCCGAAGTGGGCCCCAAGCACTACTGTAGCACTCAAAATAAATCTGGGCCCAAAAAAATATATACTAAAAAACCCCATTTCCAAGTTTAAAGAGCTCTGTATAAAAATGGTACAGTGAAGACACTGTACTGCGGCGGAACCGCGGCCAGAATAGGGGTTTGGCCGCGGTCCTGCTACAGTATCACACTACCATTTTTTCACAGAATTCTTAAATTTGCCTGCACGAATTTCTGCAATACTTAAAATAATTTTTTGAGCCAAAAACAATTTGACAGAAACTGATGCAATTGGAAACGCGGTTTTTGAAAATTCGCCCGATCGAAGTTCTAAACACGTTAGAGCAAGCTAGACTAGGTTAATGGCATGGCTCTGATACCAATATAAGTGCACGGCAGTGCCCCGGCCGTCATTCCGAGGCCAAAATGCGGAAACGAAACTTTTTCTTTTAAACAGACACTGGCGCTACCGCGGACTAAAAACCCGGATCGAGCCATTAACCTAATGCTAGGTAACTAGAGAAAGGGTAGAGAGATATATCGAGCGATCCGTGTCCTTCGATCTTCTCATCGTCGTCCCGATCTCCCTGCGGAATCTCTGATCTTCATCTCCTCGTCGGAAGGGCACCACATCGCCGGGTTCTTTTACGGGCTCCCACCTCTGGACCGAGGCAACTCGGGCACGAAGTTAGCGAGTCGACGTGTCCAAGAATGTTGTAGGCTAAGTGTAGAGTGGTTTCTCTCTAGGGGTTGTTGAAGTTGCCCTTTAGATATCAAGGTGGAGGAATGAACTTGGGAGATGAGGTAAGTGTTTTGTGTAAGCAAATGAGATCCAAATCCCCTAACCAAAATTGTGACAGACCCACCCCCTCAAGAGAAGTGGTCGCCCATGATGTGGTGAAGGGAGAAAGACAATAATGCAAGCAAGAGAAAAGAGTGATAATTAGAAACAATGATCACCAACAAAGTCCAATCCTCATCAACCATCTCATCAAGCAAAAGTCAAGCAATCATGAACTAAAGAAGTCAAAGGAAGTAAGAACCATCATGAACCAACCATTAACAAGAAACACCCTCCATATTGCTAATTTGCACATTTGCAAATTAGCCATCCTCCACCAATTTTCAGCCAAGGAAAGAAACAAAGGAAAATGGCCGAAACGGAATGCAAACTGGCAACTTCAAAATACTGATCCGGTAATAAATTACTGGAAAACCCCGCTACTGTATATACATACCCGCATTTGTATTCCGACCGAATACAAATGCAATGAGACAAAATCTACACTGTACAATACTAGGATCCGGCTTAAACCAAAGCCCGCTAGTATTACCCGTCCGATCATGATCCGTGCAATACCGCACGTATATGATCGAACTCTGCCATATATCCATACGGCCTCTACAGCGTTTCACCCAAAACTTGAGAAACTGTCGGTGGGGGACTCTAAAGACTCGTCAATACTTTGGCTGTGGATTTAACCACTAGCACGTCAGAGGTATTAGCCATACGTAACGGGCTACCAGGTATTGACAAAAAGGGACGTCGATGAGCGAACTCATCCTGACACCCTACTGAGCCTATCAGTGACAATATCCGTACAGTCCGGTCCGTTCGCCTATGAGCATCGCATGGTGGGCCTAGGGGGTTGGTAAAAGTCAGACCCCCAAAAGCGGTACAAGTCGCGTCGGAGTGTAGCCCAGAACACCCTGAGATATTACTGGAATACCTACCAGTAAATCTCCTGCCTTGGCCAAGGACTTCGTGTAATGGCTCTCCTAGACACAACGCGACCTCACCCCCAATACCGGGAGAGACGAACCCCTGCAGATCCGCTCACTGCCTCCATGTGGCTCGGGGCTGTACCCAACTAAAACCTGTTTGCACAACTCCTTTAAGCCGTGGTAGGGTAGTAATCAAAGTACAGTGGGAACTCACACGAGAAAAATGACGATCTCAGGTCGATGAACTAACCTGTATACATGTCACTAGGGAACTGCTATCTGACATCAGGTATTAGACCAACTAGCATGTTCCCGGCGAGTCCTGTCCGGTGTACTCATAACCCAATGAGCACCTATATACATCTTAGGTGAACCAACCGACACCAGTGGCTTGTGTCACGCCCCGCTTCCCAGAGTACGCAAGATTGGGCACGTAACATAGCCAACCATGCTACCTGTGGGTAGGAAGTATCCGTCCACAGTCACATTACGGTTGTAGAGATATCAAGAACAAGATAATAAACTAATCTAACACATGTCCAAATCCATAATAACAAGAGTCAATAAACAATAAGTGCGGAAGCAAATGATCCAATACAATAAATAAATAGTACGTCCCATAATGCGGGCTCACATCTGGAAATGAAATGAAATAAATAAACTAAACACTATGGAACTTACAGATCAGCCTGCTGGCTGAAGCACTCCTGCTCGGTCGTCGACAGTGGTATGGAATCTGGGCCATGCAAAACCCAGACGTCAGCGCGTCATGTCAACCAATAATATAATATGAATATGGTAATAAGCAATGCAGGGATGAACATGAATAAAGCAGTACTATGAAATAACGGTGCAGGGTAATGTGCAGTGGTAACTAAACTTTCCTATCAGGTTTCTCGTCTAAAGTCTTTGAAATCAATTGGTGACTCGTCGATGTAACTCAATAGTATCCCGTGCATGCCCGGGACCACGGTCAAGGTTCTCGGGGCTGAATCCGAGACGTGCCGCTAGGCAGTAATAGGTAGCAGGATGGGCGAGTGATGTCAGCATCATCACTCCGGGGCTGGCTAAGCCCGTAAGACTGATCAGAACAGGTATCGAACTGTTGAGTTACAAGTCGGTTTCACCTTTGATTTCCCCATACCCCCAAGTTATGTATGTCAGGTCAGGTATTCAGTAATCAAGGACTAATGCCAACACAGGATCAGGTAACAGGTCAGGTTTGTCTGGATAGACAACAGGAATGGTCCATGAGGACCCCAAGTCAGGTTTGTTGGCATTAGGCATGAGATCAGGTAATCAGTCAGGTCGTGGTACAACAGGTTGAGTCGGTATGTATATATATGTCATGTGTAGCAGGGTCAGGCCAATATGTAGTGCAATCGAGTATGTGCTCACAACAGGTATACAATCAAATAATGAACAGCAGCAAGAATAAAGTAATTAACAATAACGGTTCACTTAATCACAATGGTACATAAATATGATGCAGTTGTATTATACTAGCAGGTCCGAGCACCCTTGGGGTGCAATAATCACAGTGTAGCGCAATATTAATAACAGCAGGTAATGAAGATATAAGTGTACGACTATCATCCTCTAAATAGTAAAATGATTAGCAGGTAGTTGTTACCAGGGTTACAGCGGCAAATTACGGTTTATGTTACAGTATCATGATATATGTCATATTTCGCCCAAATGAGAAAAGTAAATATACTTAGTTAATATTTGCAAGTTTTATGAATCAACCATATCTAATTGGTATAGCATAGCATGTAGCAAGTAATACTTGCCTCGACGGTTTCGCAAACCGGAAAACACGAATGCAACGTCGGCGGAAAACACGCGACGGATGCACGGGCCACGGATCGAGTCCAAACAACGAACTGCGGAACCACACGGACCAGAATACTTCGCTGGAGAGTCGGGTCGAGTAGTTGGCACGGCCGGAATCCGGCGAAATGTCAAAATGGCGACGAAGTTAGCAAAACATATAACAAAGCAAGAATCGACCAAAGAAGGAAAAAGGAAAGGGGAGTGGTCAGGAGAACTTACTGTTGTGGGGTTCCGTGGCAGAGACGAGGCGAGGGATGACGACGGGGTCGACGGAACTCCGGCAAGAGATGTTGGATGCTAGGGTTCCGGTTAGGGTTAGCCTCGGTGTAAATGGGGTGCAGGGATAGATTGAGTCGGGAAAGGAGAGAGGTGCTGGAGGTGGAGGTGATGAAAATGAGGACATGGAGACGAGGGGATCGGCGGTGGCGGCGAGCGGCGACGACGAGGTGCTGCTGGTGAATGTTGCGAGGGTGGAGGCTCGGCAACCAAGGAAAAGAGAAGAAATGGTGAGGAGAGGGAGACTCAGGTGAGGGGAGCACGGCACGGTGTTGGTCGGCGGCGCAGGTGATCGTCGGCGGCGACTCGCGCGACTGCAGCGAAGGCTGCAAGCGGCTGCAGTGCGCGGGGAGGAGACCGTGCTGAGATGGAGAGGAGGAGGCGGAGGCGAGGGTGACGGTGTTGGCGTTGTCGGCGCGGGGACGGCGGCGGCGTCGGCAGTGGAGAAGGCTAGGGTTCGCGATGGAGGGGTTCTTCGTGGGGTTTATTGTTTTGCATGGATGAAGGAACAGTAGGATTTAAAAGATAAAGAGAGAGAGATTTTAGGAGAGAGAGAGAGAAAGATTAGAGAGAGAGAGAAAGAAAGAGAGATGAGGCGGGGCCCACGAGAATTAACCCTCTCGTGATAGGCTGTGAGGTGCAAGGAAATTTAACATAGAAAATTTAAAAAGATTTAAACGTTACAATTAACAGAAGAAAATATATTATATAAGTTTAGATTATTAAATTAAATGGGTATTTTGGCGCTAAAAGAAACATTTCCAAATCGCGTCCGGGTTGCGCCCAAATGTTTCAAATTCAAATAATAGGATTTTAAGCGAGTTCCAAATTTTGAAATGAGGTGTTTTATGATTAAAATGCATGCCCCCAAGTCGGACACTTGCACGCGCGCGTAGCCGTCCAAACTTGCCCGTTTAGCCGAACGGGAAGAAATCTCGACACGCGGACGCTACCACGCGACTAGTGGCGACGAGTAGGCCAACATGGATATTTTTAATTTCATTTTAGGTGTTAAAATTTGTTATGTGCCAAAACGACTTAACCGGTTAAAATTTAGCAATAAGCACCAAACAATCAGGATAAATGAAATGAGCAATGTATAACACTCAACTAGTAATAGAAATAGTATTATTGGGCTCGGGTGTTACATCATACCCAACTACAAAAAGAATTTCATCCTCGAAATTCCAAGAATACAAGATAGCTAACTACAGGAAAAGGTGAGGAAATTTCTGCCGGATCTCGTCTTCTCGCTCCCAAGTGGATTCTCCATGCGATCGATTACCCCAAGAAACTAGCACAAGGGGGATAATCTTGTTCTTAAGAACCTTTTCTCTTCGATCCTTGATTTCAACTGGTCGCTCCTCAAAAGTTAGGTCCTCCCGTACAGTCAACTCCGTATGATCCAAGACGTGAGTCTCATCTCGGACATACCTCCGTAGTTGAGACACATGAAACACGTCGTGCACTCCTGCCAATGACTGTGGTAACGCCAAACGGTACGCTACCTCTCCAACACGCTCCAATATCTCGAAGGGTCCAACGAATCGAGGACTAAGCTTTCCCCGACTCCCAAAGCGAATCACCCCTCTAGTCGGTGATATCTTCAGGAATACCAAATCACCCACGGCGAACTCTCGAGGTCTTCTCGACGTGTCGGCCCAACTTTTCTGTCTGTCTTGAGTTGCCTTCATATGCTTCCTGATTGTATTCACCTTCTCGACTATCTGTACTACCAAATCTGGTCCTAGTAACCTTCGTTCACCAACATCGTCCCAACAAACAGTTGAACGACATTTACGACCATACAAAGCTTCAAATGGAGCCATCTGAATAGTTACCTGATAACTGTTGTTGTAAGACAACTCCACCAAAAGTAGATGATCCTCCCAAGACCCCTTGAAGTCCAACCTGCATGTTCTCAACGTATCCTCAAGAGTTTGGATCGTTCTCTCCGACTGACCATCAGTTTGAGGATGATAAGCTGTGCTAAACTTCAATCGAGTCCCCAAACTTTCCTGTAAACTCCTTCAGAAGTGTGATAAGAACCGAGTGTCCCGATCGGACACGATGCTCACCGGTACTCCATGCAATCTTACGATCTCCTGCATGTACCGCTCTACCAAAGTCTCTGTTGATTGACCAATCCGAAAAGGAATAAAGTGAGTTGCCTTGGTCAACCGATCGACAATCACCCATACTGCATTGTTGCCCTTTGGACTCCGTGGTAAAGCCGTCACGAAACCCATGGTTATATGTTCCTACTTCCACTGAGGAATCGGAAGTGGTTGCAACAAACCAGCAACCCTTTGGTGTTCAGCCTTGACTTGCTGACACACTAAGCACTTAGCCACGAAGCGAGCAATTTCCCGTTTCCTACCTTCCCACCAATAGTGCTGTCGAATATCTCGGTACATCTTTGTCCCTCCTGGATGTACAGAGTAAGCTGAACTGTGTGCCTCCTTCATAAGCTCTTCACATACATCCCCTTTTGGCACACACACACGGCTACCATACCTCAACGAACCATCTTCGTGGATCAGTAAATCGGTTCGTAGTCCGGCTTCAACCTGCTCTTGAAACTTTTGCAGTCTAGGATCCTGCGATTGTGCCGCTTTAATCTTCTCAACTAAGGACGACTGTACCTGCAACTGCATCAACTGTCCCGCAGCATGTGGTAGCACACCTCCAATTCAAATCTCCGAAAATCCGCAATGATCTCCCTTTGTGCGGTCAAAACCTGAATTGCTGGTAACCGACTAAGCGCATCCGGCATGACGTTAACCTTTCCCGGATGGTACTTAAGATCAAGGTCGTAGTCGGCCATCAGCTCCAACCATCTGCGTTGCCTCATGTTCAACTCCTTCTGAGTGAACACACACTTCAAACTCTTGTGATCTGTAAAGACTTTGACTCTCTCGCCCAAAAGGTAGTGTCTCCAAATCTTCAAGGCGAAGATCACGGCCGCAAGCTCCAAGTCATGAGTCGGATAATTCTTCTCATGAGTCTTCAGTTGTCTCGATGTGTAAGCTACGACCTTCCCATTCTGCGTCAAAACACATCCCAATCCTTTTCCAGATGCGTCGCTGTGAATCACCAGTCCTCCTGAATTATCTGGTACGGTCAGGATAGGGGCGGTTATCAACTTCTGCTTCAACGTCTCGAAGGCCAATGCACAACTATCCGTCCAAACAAAAGGTACTTCCTTGCGCGTAAGCTTGGTCAACGGTTCTGCCAAACGAGCGACATTCTCCACAAATCTCCTGTAGTATCCGGCTAAACCAAGGAAACTGCTTATCTCAGCCACACTTCTTGGAATAGGCCAATCTCGAACTGCAGCAATCTTTCGGGATCGACGACGATTCCATCGCCCGACACTACATGCCCCAGAAACTTCACTTCTTCCAGCCAGAATTCGCACTTACTCATCTTCGCAAACAATTTCTCTTGTCTCAGCGTCTGCAGTGCGATCTTTAAATGCTCAGCATGATCCTCCGGACTCTTCGAGTATGCCAGAATATCGTCAATGCGTACCACAATAAACTAGTCCAAGAATGGTGAAAAGACCCTGTTCATCAAATCCATGAATATTGCCGGCGCATTCGTTACTCCGAAGGGCATCACTAGATACTCGAAATGTCCATATCGAGTTTGAAACGCCGTCTTGCAAATGTCTTCTGCTTTCACCCGGACACGATGGTATCCTGATCGCAAATCCAGTTTCGAGAATACCCTCGTGCCACTAAGCTGCTCAAAAAGTTCTCCAATGCGAGGGATCGGGTACTTGTTCTTAATAGTCACCCGATTCAATTCTCGATAATCAATGCACATCCTTCTCGTGCCATCCTTCTTCTTTACTAAAAGAACTGGAGCTCCCCAAGGCGAGTTGCTGCTTCGAATCTAACCATTCTCGAGTAATTCACCAACTTGTTTCTTAACTTCTTCCAATTCCACTGGTGCCATCGGATAATACGGTTTCGATACTGGCGCCGCACCAGGAATAAGGTCAATCGCGAACTCCACGTCTTGCTTCGGCGGTAAGCCCGATATATCTTCAAATACATCCATAAAGTCGCGAACAACTGCCGGCTCTTCATTACTATCAACTCCCATTGCCGCAAGAACACTGTTTGTCGGCCTAGCCCTACACTCGACTGGCCCGACAGGACTGCTTCCTTACCACAACTGCTGTCTACATCGTTGGCCGTGAAAGGTCCAGCGAGACTACTGAGTCTCGTCAACTCTGCTGCATGCACGTCCACGGTTGCTCCATTCTGCCTTAGTCCGATGAACTTCTCTTTCATTTCCTCCCGTGCACTCCGCGGGAAGAATTTCTCCAGGAAACTTTTAGAGAGATCCACCCAACTGATCGGCTTGGGCAAGTGGGTCTCCTCCACAAGCCATCACTCTCGGGCGTAATCCACTAGCTGAAAGCGCACCACAACAACTCCTTTGTCCTCTGGAATCCGTGTCGCAATCAGCAAATTCTCCGTGTCACTAGCCACTGCTCGGCTGGCAACGGCTCCTCCAGACCAGTGAAAGTAGACGGACTCAAAAGTCTGAAATCTGCTACAGTCCCTACTCGTTCGACTGGTCTAGTTCCAACCTCGTTCACAGACTGCTGAACGATCTGCAAACCTTCCTGAAACGAGTCCGCTATTGCTGGATCAGCTCAGTCTGTCTCTTTGATTTCCAGCATTTCTCTTATCACTCCAAGCATGGCGGCTTCGTTCACACGCCTCTGGTACGTCTTCAACTTCTTACCTGCCATCATCCTGAACTCAAAACACCCAACATTAGCATGATGATAGATTCTGAATATAGATCAAGGCTAGAACTCCAAGATACTTAAATAGAGTGCCGCATTGTAACTATGTCGCGGTATCATAGCCGCAATTACTTAACTCCACTCAAGTCGCCTAAGTCCTAGAGATAACAAGGAATCAGGTTTTCGAATCGATATGCAAAGGAAGTTTGCACATCGTAAAAGATATAATCAGGAAGAATGTGATTCAAGGATGGTAAAACGGTCAAGGTGGCAGGACATGTTTCCTAAACACGGGTATTCTGATTCGTGTATCGGGTACAATACCCAACTACAAAAGAATCAACCCAACTAACCTGGCTCTGATACCAAAAGAACCATGTCACGCCCCGCTTCCCAGAGTACGCAAGATTTGGGCGCGTGACATAGCCAACCATGCTACCTGTGGGTAGGAAGTATCTATCCACAGTCACATTACGGTTGTAGAGATATCAAGAACAAGATAATAAACTAATCTAACACATGTCCAAATCCATAATAACAAGAGTCAATAAACAATAAGTGTGGAAGCAAATGATCCAATACAATAAATAAATAGTACGTCCCATAATGCGGGCTCACATCTGGAAATGAAATGAAATAAATAAACTAAACACTATGGAACTCACAGATCAGCCTGCTGGCTGAAGCACTCCTGCTCGGTCGTCGACAGTGGTAAGGAATCTGGGCCATGCAAAACCCAGACGTCAGCGCGTCATGTCAACCAATAATATAATATGAATATGGTAATAAGCAATGCATGGATGAACATGAATAAAGCAGTACTATGAAATAACAGTGCAGGGTAATGTGCAGTGGTAACTAAACTGTCCTATCAGGTTTCTCGTCTAAAGTCTTTGAAATCAATTGGTGACTCGTCGATGTAACTCAATAGTATCCCGTGCGTGCCCGGGACCACGGTCAAGGTTCTCGGGGCTGAATCCGAGACGTGCCGCTAGGCAGTAATAGGTAGCAGGATGGGCGAGTGATGTCAGCATCATCACTCCGGGGCTGGCCAAGCCCGTAAGACTGATCAGAACATGTATCGAACTGTTGAGTTACAAGTCGGTTTCACCTTTAATTTCCCCATACCCCCAAGTTATGTATGTCAGGTCAGGTATTCAGTAATCAAGGACTAATGCCAACACAGGATCAGGTAACAGGTCAGGTTTGTCTAGATAGACAACAGGAATGGTCCATTAGGACCCCAAGTCAGGTTTGTTGGCATTAGGCATGAGATCAGGTAATCAGTCAGGTCGTGGTACAACAGGTTGAGTCGGTATGTATATATATGTCATGTGTAGCAGGGTCAGGCCAATATGTAGTGCAATCGAGTATGTGCTCACAACAGGTATACAATCAAATAATGAACAGCAGCAAGAATAAAGTAATTAACAATAACGGTTCACTTAATCATAATGGTACATAAATATGATGCAGTTGTATTATACTAGCAGGTCCGAGCACCCTTGGGGTGCAATAATCACAGTGTAGCGCAATATTATTAACAGCAGGTAATGAAGATATAAGTGTACGACTATCATCCTCTAAATAGTAAAATGATTAACAGGTAGTTGTTATCAGGGTTACAGCGGCAAATTACGGTTTATGTTACAGTATCATGATATATGTCATATTTCGCCCAAATGAGAAAAGTAAATATACTTAGTTAATATTTGCAAGTTTTATGAATCAACCATATCTAATTGGTATAGCATAGCATGTAGCAAGTAATACTTGCCTCGACGGTTTCGCAAACCGGAAAACACGAATGCAACGTCGGCGGAAAACACGCGACGGATGCACGGGCCACGGATCGAGTCCAAACAACGAACTGCGGAACCACACGGACCAGAATACTTCGCTGGAGAGTCGGGTCGAGTCGTCGGCACGGCCGGAATCCGGCGAAATGTCAAAATGGCGACGAAGTTAGCAAAACATATAACAAAGCAAGAATCGACCAAAGAAGGAAAAAGGAAAGGGGAGTGGTCAGGAGAACTTACTGTTGTGGGGTTCCGTGGCAGAGACGAGGCGAGGGATGACGACGGGGTCGATGGAACTCCGGCAAGAGATGTTGGATGCTAGGGTTCCGGTTAGGGTTAGCCTCGGTGTAAATGGGGTGCAGGGATAGATTGAGTCGGGAAAGGAGAGAGGTGCTGGAGGTGGAGGTGATGAAAATGAGGACATGGAGACGAGGGGATCGGCGGTGGCGGCGAGCGGCGACGACGAGGTGCTGCTGGTGAATGTTGCGAGGGTGGAGGCTCGGCAACCAAGGAAAAGAGAGGAAATGGTGAGGAGAGGGAGACTCAGGTGAGGGGAGCACGGCACGGTGTTGGTCGGCGGCGCAGGTGATCGTCGGCGGCGACTCGCGCGACTGCAGCGAAGGCTGCAAGTGGCTGCAGTGCGTGGGGAGGAGACTGTGCTGAGATGGAGAGGAGGAGGCGGAGGCGAGGGTGACGGTGGTGGCGTTGTCGGCGCGGGGACGGCGGCGGCGTCGGCAGTGGAGAAGGCTAGGGTTCGCGATGGAGGGGTTCGTCGTGGGGTTTATTGTTTTGCAGGGATGAAGGAACAGTAGGATTTAAAAGATAAAGAGAGAGAGATTTTAGGAGAGAGAGAGAGAAAGATTAGAGAGAGAGAGAGAAAGAGAGATGAGGCGGGGCCCACGAGAATTAACCCTCTCGTGATAGGCTGTGAGGTGCAAGGAAATTTAACATAGAAAATTTAAAAAGATTTAAACGTTACAATTAACAGAAGAAAATATATTATATAAGTTTAGATTATTAAATTAAATGGGTATTTTGGCGCTAAAAGAAACATTTCCAAATCGCGCCCGGATTGCGCCCAAATGTTTCAAATTCAAATAATAGGATTTTAAGCGAGTTCCAAATTTTGAAATGAGGTGTTTTATGATTAAAATGCATGCCCCCAAGTCGGACACTTGCACGCGCGCGTAGCCGTCCAAACTTGCCCGTTTAGCCGAACGGGAAGAAATCTCGACACGCGGACGCTACCACGCGACTAGTGGCGACGAGTAGGCCAACATGGATATTTTTAATTTCATTTTAGGTGTTAAAATTTGTTATGTGCCAAAACTTAACCGGTTAAAATTTAGCAATAAGCACCAAACAATCAGGATAAATGAAATGAGCAATGTATAACACTCAACTAGTAATAGAAATAGTATTATTGGGCTCGGGTGTTACAGCTTGTGAGACCGGCCACCGCCCCTCTTTGGGGTCTCGACTGTATACATAAGTCTACTCTGGAGTATCGATGCCCTGTCTCAAAAAATCCCATGACTAGGGACCTTTTAAGGATGTGCTTATAGACCCCAGCTCCCACGTATATGATCGCCATCATACTGCTGGCCGTCAAGCAAGAATCCTAAGGGCTCTATCAATGCTCAATAGTGACCTGTAAGGTCACCGAAAGCAGTACACGATGACAAAGATAAACCAGATAGCATACTATCATCTTGAGTGAGACTGTCCTACCGGTGTAGGTCCTCCCTCAATCATTGCAATTATGTGCCTGTGATCCAATAATTGACTCTGAGGGCACTATCTCCAACAATCTCCCACTTGCACTCAAGGCTAATTATTGCGATGTCGCATACTCACAGCCCGTGTGATACCGAACACCCAACTCCTCTACTAATCAGTCTCACAAAACCCGATTGCGAAACTAATGCGTTCGAGGAATAGCCTCAGTAAGTGGATCCGCTCTGATGTTTCTTTCTATGTCTCTCTTATTCTCAAGTTCGCGGAGAAACCTATCTCCCAAAATGAGCAATACCTGTCTTAGAATATGTTTGGATGTCTGATGGGACATAGTTCATAAATGAACTCCAAATCCAAACTTCTTAGACTGTATCGTCGACTGAACCTAATCAGTATCCTGCATAATGCCTCCCTCAGTGTCCGCTTGGATCACCTGTCCAAAACACTGCCCCTCGTCAGAGGGAAAACTATAACTCTGACAGTCACTCTGTCATCCAGGTCACCTTAGAAGCCTGGAATGATAACCGTCACCCGAAAGAGACTGTTGTTATCATATCCATAGAACATCCACTTATGTTCTAAAACTGCTTCCGAATGTTTCTCCAGGATTGGATCAATATCAACTTATTTCATCTGCTGCAAAAAAAACATCTGGGATGGTACTTGACATTTCATGATCAGCTCAATTGCCTAAGCAAGTGATCTGCCAATCATGCACATCCCTCTCCTCTTTAGTCTGTAAGACACCTTTAGAGAGGTTGACTCCATCACCTGCAGGTATACTACCGTGCCAGGAGTCGTCCATTCTAAAACACCTTTAGAATGCTGTCTAAATACCCAGATTGGGAAACTACCCAAATCTAGATCTAAAACCATAGATCTAGTAACCAGAATGTCTTATATAATATCCAACTCCTATGTGGAGAAACCACTGTGTGACGACCAAAGTATAACCGCTCGTAGTATAGGAATTTCACTTCCTACTCTGTGTGTGTCATCCAAATACCATGACATCACACTCTATTACCTCCTTAACAGATCCATCCCATATTCTAATGAAGTCAAACCTATGACTGTCACATCAGAAATAGATGATCTATCTCCGCTATATTTGCTTTAATCTATTAATAGACATAAGCCACTTGTCCACTATGCTTCCGCTGCTCCCACTGACTACGACAACCCTCTGGAAGAGTCATATACACGTACGCTTCTAAAGCCAGTTCAGAACGACGCTATACTCATCCTCCTGCCGGGTCTCATAGTCTGGAACAACAGCAATGGCAAGTCTGGGTAAACAAGAACCTCCCTGCCACCGTCCTTGAGGCTACCGGAGTACCTCTCGGGTGCCTGAGGTTACCCATCTTTTCTGCGGAGTGGCCAATGGAATGTCAAACCAAATTGAATCTTTAGGTTCTTATCAAATTTTCAGTAATCGTCTGCGGTTCTGGAATCACTTCCAGTTCTACCATACTCCCACTTCTGTTTTCTGAAAAAATCCATTTTACTTAAAACTGTGGCGAGTCTAGAACAATATCACTATTGATCTTCCAGATGGTAGAAAGTCAACCCTCGTCATAGCCCGGGTCAACCCATAAACAGCCATTACAGAAACGTGCCTTGCGTTGTCCAAAGTCTGGTTTTAAGCATAAGCTGGACAACTCCCCGTACCTTAACAATGTCAAGATATGAACTATTTTATATCCAATACAGAAACAGAGGCACTGATTTAATTGAACCAGATTCAAATCATGCAGCTGTCTCCAGTGCATGTCAACTAAATGGAAAGAGGCCGATCAGCGTTACTCAACTTAAGAATCCTATCCAGATATGAGTAACCTGAAAGAGAAACAAGTTTCTCAAAATCATTATTATCAACTGAATACCATACACAAGTATCTACATCTTCGATCACCTTGAAGAATCCTGATACTTGCAATACATGGTTCTCTACTTTATTCATATACCTATAACTTCTCAAAACTTGGACCTTTTGTTTCTACGAAACACTTGTCTAAAAACTAGAGAAGTCATAAGTAAACCGAATATAGTACCAGGACCAACCCCTTTGTCCTAATGGACACTGGACAACATACAATACTCTGTATAAGTCCCTTGAGTCTAATAACGCATTCCCTATGTGTCGTAGGTTGAAAACTGTACTTATGGCTAAGAAGAATTATACCGCTGTTTAATGCTCCTTACCTAACCATCCACTGATATAGGTAAATGTCATGGACATAATTTCAAAAAGTTATATCTCACTCTATAAAAATAGACGTACAGATATATCAATTTGAAATTGGTGCATTACAACGGATATTCAAAACCAAATATTTGTCGTCCGGCAAACAATCCAGGTGATTTCCTCAAATATCACCAATTACAACGAATTCCGATATAATGAGGATGATCACCTAATTCCCAATAAGTTACTCTCATTCATCATCTGTAAAACCATACAGATGTGAGAATCATACCTGGTAAATACATACCCTAGAGTAAGTGTCTAATTGAGAAATCAGTTTTCTTTTAACAGTACACAGTGAAACTGAAACATTGAAATGTTTCGTAGGGGTATCCGGGTATTCCTAGTAATGCCTCTTCATTATCCAGATTCGCAGCTGTAACCATATATTTCTTAGCCATCTCTCCAAATCCTTTCATATGTCTTTAGTCATTACCTTCTGTACACCCTCTTAGGCTAAATGGATTTCTTCCTTCCCTACCTTTCGGCACTAGCCTATGGTTTGGAAGAAAACTATCCAATAAGCATAATGGGTGTACTGTCCTAATTCTAGGAGCACTCGCAATGCAAGAGAAGGTGAAGATAAAAAACAACCGAATATACCTTATTCCTATTTCTCCTGAACCAGAATCCATACCCGAACCGGAACAAGTTCCTTTCGAGTTCGTATATAACCATACGATAGAGTATCCAAATAACTGTGGATCTTCGTAGTGATACAGAGTGTTCTGGAGAAATACAAAGGTGATATAGGATTGGCGAAGAAATACTTGGTTTGGTCATGAATAGCAGTCGCAATTTACTTTGCCCTCTTACTAATTCCTTTATTTGTTTTTACATAATACCTTCTGTATGCCATCGTTAGGCTAATTGGTTTTCTTCATTCCCTACCGGTCGGCACCTGCCTATGGTTTGGAAGAAGACTATCCAATTTGCGTAATAGGTGTACTGTCCTAATCTAAGGAGCACTCGCAACCTGAGAGAAGGTAAAAGGAAAAGACAACTGAATAGTCCTATTCGTTTTCTCCAGAACCGGAAACCATCCTCGAATCTGGAACAAGTTCCTTCGAGTTCGTATATAACTATACGATGGTTTTATCCAACAGAAGTGGACATTCGTAGTAATACATGGTGTTCTGGAGAAAAGGGTAAAAGAAGGAGTGGCAATGAGGTATGCAATGTTTAAGAAGGTTCGGTTAATTTTGGTCACTGAGTCATAGCCAAGGGTCGGGCCATGGTCGCTGCCAAAGAGAGAGAGAAAAGAAACACTCAGCGTGCACTCTAGCCTAGATCAGAATGGTTATCACTTTATCTAATCAGGAAACCTCCCACTGTAACGTCAAATTCTCCTCCAAACCTGAAAGAAGAATTAGTCGGGATCACCCGAGGAGTAAACCAACTCATCAGTGGGAATCGGGATCCAACTATCATCGCATGATAACATGATGGAATCCACTCACGTTATCACACTCTAGAAGGTATGCGCATATCTGGCAAGTTTCATTTTCTTTAGAAACTCCCGATGTGATTTTTACCCCATGCTCTTATGACCTTGACGAAGGTCAACAAATCATAAGTCACATGTCAAGTTCTACCCGTCATTGTCCAGGTTAATTTGAACCCACCCGTACAAGCCCTTGACGAAGGTCAACAAGGCTATACGACTGTCCCAAACCAACGCATCTATCTATGCAGCAGAAAGGTAACAAGCAGCTACCATTCACTATGCCTTGACGAATGTCAACAAATATAGCATGAATACTACGTGCTACCCGTCTGAAATGACGGAGGGCTATGAATGGTTTTTGGCGAAAAACCTTTAACGTAATGAACTTGATATCGTTGAAGGAACTGGATAGCTTTTTAGAAAAATATAGTGACGAAAACCTTTGCTAAAGAGGTCACTCCCGGTGAAGGGATCTCGGCTCTTTCCCCGTAGAATGAGGTGCAGGATATTCCAACCGAATACCACGATGCAAAGCAAAAGTAATCGACTATAGTGAAGTTATTGCCCTGACGCAAACTTCTGTCCAAGGGGTCACTCCCGGTGAAGGGATCTCGGCCCTTGCCTCGTCGACTGAGGTGCTGGATATTCCAACCGAATACCACAGTGCAAAACAAAAGAGAACGTCCTTGCAATAACAGCTTTTCGAAAAGTGTTCCAACAACATCAGAATAGGTTTGTTTAGCTTGCATTGATCCGAATCAATGCAGTCCCATCAATTGATCACACCACAAAGAACGAAAATAATGATGTACGTATATGCCATCCGCATTCGCCACTGGGTCCCGTCATTACCCGTTAGGTTACTTAACTAACGACAGAGCGGGGACTGGACTAGCGCGGATGCAAAACATATACAACATCTACTAGTATATATATCAATATATAATATTCGCTCAAGGCGTGATAAAATTTAACATCACGGAAATGTAATAAGCAACACAGAACAATACAGATATCTGGGATCCCCTGGTTTCATAGAGCCGCTACTGAAACCCGACGTTCCCCTGGTCGTATGGATAGCCTGTGCAATGAAATCCTAGACCCCTCCGGGCGCGGCAAGTTACCCGCCAAAACCTGAAGCGAGGCAGCCCCCTTCAGCAACGTGAATGGACCACCCAGCACTTCACGGAATCCGGTAGCTTGGGCACCCCTCCTTGGGTCAACCTATACCCCCTACGAGTGCGACGAATAGCACGCAAATTCTAGAGTGATGCCCCCTCCGTCTCAAAGCCATGAGATGCGGGCTCGTTGCCCTCTAGAACCCGGCTACCCGTGCACCCCTCCGCGGGGTAATCCTAGTACAGAAAGTAAAATATACAGCGGGTACATCGACCTCAGCCCGGTTGTGTCCCAAAAGAATAATATACAAACAGGCAGAGACGGCAATCCATATGTCGGACGCTCGCCCCGCAATATCAAATATACATATACAACCAAACTGTACTAACATTGCATCCAGGCTATCCACCACGACAATCCGCAACATCACAGCACAACACAGAACATCAACGTGAATGTCACGTTCGCAAATCTGTCTAAAAGGGCTATGGCAGTTAGACAGGATTTACCGATCAAGTGACATTCACGGTCGCAGATATAATGTAAATACTGTGAACTAACATGTTTAAAATTTTCGATCGACTAAATTTCCCGAAGTGGGCCCCAAGCACTACTGTAGCACTCAAAATAAATCTGGGCCCAAAAAAATATATACTAAAAAACCCCATTTCCAAGTTTAAAGAGCTCTGTATAAAAATGGTACAGTGAAGACACTGTACTGCGGCGAAACCGCAGCCAGAATATGGGTTTGGCCGCGGTCCTGCTACAGTATCACACTACCATTTTTTCACAGAATTCTTAAATTTTCCTGCACGAATTTCTGCAATACTTAAAATAATTTTTCGAGCCAAAAACAATTTGACAGAAACCGATGCAATTGGAAACGCGGTTTTTGAAAATTCGCCCGATCGAAGTTCTAAACACGTTAGAGCAAGCTAGACTAGGTTAATGGCGTGGCTCTGATACCAATGTAAGTGCACGGCAGCGCCCTGGCCGTCATTCCGAGGCCAAAATGCGGAAACAAACCCTTTTCTTTTAATCAGAAGCCGGCGCTACCGCGGACTAAAAACTCGGATCGGGCCATTAACCTAATGCTAGGTAACTAGAGAAAGGGTATAGAGATATACCGAGCGATCCGTGTCCTTCGATCTTCTCGTCGTCATCCCGATCTCCCCGCGGAATCTCCGGTCTTCATCTCCTCGTCGGAAGGGCACCACATCGCCGGGTTCTTTTACGGGCTCCCACCTCTGGACCGAGGCAACTCGGGCACGAAGTTAGCGAGTCGGCGTGTCCAAGAATGTTGTAGGCTAAGTGTAGAGCGGTTTGTCTCTAGGGGTTGTTGAAGTTGCCCTTTTAGATATCAAGGTGGAGGAATGAACTTGGGAGATGAGGTAAGTGTTTTGTGTAAGCAAATGAGAACCAAATCCCCTACCCAAAATTGTGACAGACCCACCCCCTCAAGAGAAGTGGTCGCCCATGATGTGGTGAAGGGAGAAAGACAATAATGCAAGCAAGAGAAAATAGTGATAATTAGGAACAATGATCACCAACAAAGTCCAATCCTCATCAACCATCTCATCAAGCAAAAGTCAAGCAATCATGAACTAAAGAAGTCAAAGGAAGTAAGAACCATCATGAACCAACCATTAACAAGAAACACCCTCCATATTGCTAATTTGCACATTTGCAAATTAGCCCTCCTCCACCAATTTTCAGCCAAGGAAAGAAACAAAGGAAAATGGTCGAAACGGAATGCAAACTGGCAACTTCAAAAAACTGATCCGGTAATAAATTACAGGAAAACCACGCTACTGTATATACATACCCGTATTTGTATTCCGACCGAATATAAATGCAATGAGACAAAATCTACACTGTACAATACTAGGATCCAACTTAAACCAAAGCCCGCTAGTATTACCCGTCCGATCATGATCCGTGCAATACCGCACGTATATGATCGAACCCTATCATATATCCATACGGCCTCTACAGCGTTTCGTCCGAAACTTGAGAAACTGTCTGTGGGGGACTCTAAAGACTCGTCAATACTTTGGTTGTGGATTTAACCACTAGCACGTCAGAGGTATTAGCCATACGTAACGAGCTACCAGGTATTGACAAAAAGGGACGTCGATGAGCGAACTCATCCTGACACCCTACTGAGCCTATCAGTGACAATATCCGTACAGTCCGGTCCGTTCGTCTATGAGCATCACATGGCGGGCCTAGGGGGTTGGTAAAAGTCAGACCCCCAAAAGCGGGACAAGCCGCGTCGGAGTGTAGCCCAGAACACCCTGAAATATTACTGGAATACCTACCAGTAAATCTCCTTCCTTGGCCAAGGACTTCGTGTAATGGCTCTCCTAAACACAACGCGACCTCACCCCCAATACCAGGAGAGACGAACCCCTGCAGATCCGCTCACTGGCTCCATGTGGCTCGGGACTGTACCCAACTAAAACCTGTTTGCACGACTCCTTTGAGCCATAGTAGGGTAGTAATCAAAGTACAGTGGGAACTCACACGAGACAAATGACGATCTCATGTCGATTTACTAACCTGTACACATGTCACCAGGGAACTGCTATCTGACATCAAGTATAAGACCAACTAGCATGTTCCCGGCGAGTCATGTCCAGTGTACTCATAACCCAATGAGCACCTGTATACATCTTAGGTGAACCAACCGACACCAGTGGCTTGTGAGACCGACCACCGTCCCTCGTCAGAATCTCGACTATATACACTAGTCTACTCTGGAGTATCGATGCTCTGTCTCGAAAACTCCCACGACTAGGGACTTTTTAAGGATGTGCTTATAGACCTCGGCTCCCACGTATATGATCGCCATCATACTGCTGGCCGTCAAGAAAGAATCCTAAGGGCTCTATCAACGCGCAATAGTGACCTGTAAGGTCACCTAAAGCAGTACACGATGATAAAGATAAACCAGATGGCATACTATCATCTTGAGTGAGACTGTCCTACCGGTATAGGTCCTCCCTCAATCATTGCAATCACGTGCCTGTGATCCAATAATTGACTCTGAGGGCACTATCTCCAACAATTGACAATATCCGTACAGTCTGGTTCGTTAGTCTATGAGTATCGCATGTCGGGCCTAGGGGGTTGGTAAAAGTCAGACCCCCAAAAGCGGTACAAGTCGTGTTGGAGTGTAGCCCAGAACACCCTGAGATACTACTGGAATACCTACCAGTAAATCTCATGCCTTGGCCAAGGACTTCGTGTAATGGCTCTCCTAGACATAGCGCGATCTCACCCCCAATACCGGGAGAGACGAAACCTCTGCCGATCCGCTCACTGCCTCCATGTAGCTCGGGACTGTACCCAACTAAAACCTGTTTGGACGACTCCTTTGAGCCATGGTAGTGTAGTAATCAAAGCACAGTGGGAACTCATACGAGACAAATGACGATCTCAGGTCGATGAACTAACCTGTACACATGTCACCAGGGAACTGCTATCTGACGTCAGGTATAATACCAACTAGCATGATCCCGACAAGTCCTGTCCGGTGTACTCATAACCCAATGAGCACCTGTATACATCTTAGGTGAACCAACTGACACCAATGGCTTGTGAGACTGGCCACCGCCCCTCGTCGGGGTCTCGACTGTATACACTAGTCTACTAATGAAGTATCGATGCTCAGTCTCGAAAACTCCCACGACTAGGGACCACTTTAAGGATGTGCTTATAGGCTACCCAACTCTCACGTAAATGATCGCCATCATACTGCTGGTAGTCAAGAAAGAATCTTAAGGGCTCTATCAATGTGTAATAGTGATCTGCAAGGTCACCTAAAACTGTACACGATGATAAAGATAAACCAGATAGCATACTATCATCTTGAGTAAGACTGTCCTGCCGGCATAGGTCCTCCATCGATCATTGCAATTATGTGCCTGCGATCCAATAATTGACTTTGAGGGCACTATATCCAACAAAAAGACTTTATTTGCGGCCAAGAAGAGGGTTCAGGGGCTGGGGTCTTGGGTGATGCTTCCTAGGTGCCTGCTGATCTCTCTGTGTTTGCTAATTAATTTTCAGGTCACCCGGGTGTTAGCAGATTTCATTTTACCAACACAAAACCATAATTTTTCCATATCTGCAGAATTTTAAAGTTCGTATTCCGGGGTTTGTCTCTGGTTTGGTCCAATATGATATCACTAAAGGGGTTTTAAGGTCACTATTAAACTCAATCTCACATCACAACTCAAGAATTCCATAAACCCTAACTAGAAATTTCTACCCTCACTAAACATCACTAAAACACCTCTAATTAAACATGGAAGCTAAAGAGGAAGGAATACAATGCAAATGATATAGGAATTACCTCATTTGGCTTCTTGAGTTGCCCCAAGTGTCCAAAATCAAAACTTGCTTGGTCCAAAGTGTTTCCCATGAGCTTGTGCACATTTTTAATGAAATGGAGATGGGGTTTTGGATTGTTTTTGATGGTGTTGTGTGGCTTGAAGAGGGGGAGGGAGGAGGTGCTGCCATGGGGTTGAGAGGGAGAGAGAATGGTGAAGGAAAAATGAGAGAGGGAATGAGACCAAGTCAAGGGAACCCCTCACCTCACTCTCTCTCATGCCCATCCCTCAATTCTTTAATGTTTTCCTTTCTTCTCTCAATATAAAACAACAACCATAATATAAAACAGGAAGAAAATCCATGATAAAAATGTAACAAGTGTAAAAATGACATGTGCATGTCATGTGCACAAAATACGCTTAAAGCCCGATTAGCGATTTTTAATCGCGATTAGCACTAAATTAGTGTCAAATAAATCATAAACTTTTATAATTTGCATGAATCACATAAAACACCCTCTTTTTAGTAATTTCTATAATTTTCTAAATTTTTCCCAAATTTATCGGTATTTAATTATACCACCTTATTAAAATATTCAATATATTTATTATTTAATTATAAAAAATCCCAAAAATAATATTTTATTTTTCTGAAATGTTACAATATCCGTCATCAATTCATGAGTCAAGTCTCCCGTGTTTGTCATCGATGGAGTTCACATCGGAATTTTGATAAAGTTATGCAAATTTTCATCCGGAATCGAGATAGAGATTTTTAGGGTTTATTGCGGCAAGAATATTGAGACAATGGGTTTGAAAATATTATTTAGAGAAAGAGGGGGTAATATAGTCATTAAGTTAAAAACTAACGGCGGGGTTGTTTAACGGATCAAAACTTCGGAAGGTTTTGATAAACGGTTTAAATGTGAGCGTGATTTTGGACAAATCGGATAAATCAGGATGGTTTTCATGAAATAAGACTTATATTAAACTATGATTTCCAGCAAATTTTTCACTAACCCCTCACCCTCCCCCAAAAGTAGCAACTAAGGTATTTTACTATCATAAAAGAATTTTAAGATATTTCAGTGAAAATACACTATTGTTTAGGGCGTTTTTTTAGGTTGTAATTTACCCAAAAACAGAGGTATTCAAGCAAAATAAGAAAAAAGAAAAAAAATAAATAAATGGTGTCTCTTCTCTTTCTTGCTACTATTATACTTTATATGTCAAAAAAATTGATAAATTCTCAACAAAAGGTTTGTCATTTTCCCAAAAAACAACTGTGCAATAAAAGCAGAAAAATCCATTAAATGATTCTAACCGTATCATTCTCTTATACATATGTTATTAGCTTTATATCCTCTACC
Organism: Agapanthus africanus; assembly: GCA_030015575.1. Taxonomy (NCBI): domain Eukaryota; kingdom Viridiplantae; phylum Streptophyta; class Magnoliopsida; order Asparagales; family Amaryllidaceae; genus Agapanthus; species Agapanthus africanus. The sequence goes on from JASDDO010000004.1 coordinate 265,616,958, forward strand.
AACATTTAATACAAAACTCCGCCTTTTGAATCGAACAAACTTAGTCAAAAAAACACTTATGAATTAATGATCACACACAGAGAGCATGCGAATATCATGGGTTCATGTGCATGCCAAATTTTTTTGGGTAAATTTAGAAAACCTTCCAAGCAGGTTTTCCCGTCTACAAAATCCTCAAACTCTTAACGCGGTTGCTGAAAACCCCTTAGAAAATTTTCATGTAGTATCTGTATAGTTGTGTGCTATATCTAAATATGTCATATATATCGCAGACAACTACATAAATATCGCATAATAACTAGATACAATAGACAACTATGCAGATACCGTAGACATGAGATTTTTGACAACTGGAAACTTTTCAAGGGTTTTACAAGAGCTTAGAGATCGTGGTTTTTTTGTCAACAGAAAACCTGTTTGGTTTATTTTATGTGACAGTTTATCCCTTTTTTTTTTTTTCCATTTTACACGTGCAGGATGCTAGTTCTTTATATCCCCTTCAAATCTCCTCCCCTCTCCCTCCGCGTGCCATCCACATTCCCTAGAAAAAACAAAAATCAAAAACCCCAAAACACACAAACTCACTCGCAAACCATTCGCAATCTCACCCACAAAAACCCTAGCCCAATGTCAGACCTCCTCCCTCCCACACCGGAGCCCACCTCCAACGGCGCCAACATCGCCTCCACCACCGCCCCCGACCCCACCACAGTCGCCGCCGCCGCGGCCGCCGCCGCCACCTCCAAGCGCCAGCGCCGTCCCAGCGTCCGCCTCGGCGACATCGGCGAGCAGCCCGCCGCCTCCGACCCCTTCCTCCGCCGCCACAAACCCTTCACCAAACCCAACGAAACCCTAACCCTAGCCTCCTCCATCCAGAAGCACCGAAATCCTAACCCTAAGTTCCCCAAACGAGGCCGCAAGGTCCGATCCACCTCCTGGACCTCTTCCAAGCTCGAAGGGGAAGAGGAAGAAGACGAAGGGTTTCGATCCGAGTTCGACGATCTCAGACGAGAGGATTCTTTGAGCCCTTCTGATAAAGATCGAGTCAGGGTTGATCCGCCGTCGGATGCAGAGGTCAGGGATTGGAACGAGGAGAATCCTGAGAATGGGGGCATTGGATTGGACGAGGACGGCGGGGTCCGCACGTGGCTGAATAGATTGGGGCTTGGGAGGTACGCACCCGTGTTCGAGATCCATGAGGTCGACGACGAGGTGTTACCGATGCTTACAATGGAGGATTTGAAGGATATGGGGATCAATGCCGTAGGGTCCAGGAGGAAGATGTTTTGTGCTATACAGAAGCTCAAGAAGAATCACACATGAGAGGTTTATCCAGTAAGTTCTTTTTTCTTTGGTTAGTTTGTTTTTGCATCGCTTTTTCTTTGGGTTATAATGTGGTTTAATTGTAACATATATTGTGGACGTAGCCTTGTTTTTCTCGTTGAAATGTAGCGAGAAGAATTACGCTAGAGAGAAAGTGGGGAGGGTTTAGCTTTGAGTTGAGAATGTAGTTTAGTCATTTTTGATGGAAAGAATCTAATATGATATAAAAGAAAGTGGAGGTGGATGCAACCGGTTAATGGAACAAAATTAGTAAAAGCAGTTGTCATTTCTTTTGGGTTGCTAGATTCTTTTGGGTATATTGGGAAGAAATTGGAAGTACTTATTTCAAGAATTAATACCATATGAAGATGAGTGCGTTTGGATTGCACTTACAGTATATGATCATCTTTGCAATGTGCTTTTGTTTAGTATTTTAGTACTCGAAAGTAGAAAGTTGATTTTATGCTCTCTGCTTCTTTTATATTCTCGTTAAATGTGATTTCTAGTTTAATGTTTGCATAAATATCACTGAAACTTCAACATTCATTGTTCATGCTTTCGAGTTGATAATTTCAAGTAGAAACTAAAAAGATGGCTAGACCTTTCACAATCTAGACCATTTTTATCGTCATAATCAAAACATAACAGCATAATGTTTGGAATGCAGAATGACGGCCTAGAAAATTTAGAGATTCATTTCGTTACTTTGGATCATTATTCATTGAGATCGAGAAGGATGAGGTTTGCATGATCAAAGGAGGACGACTGAAATGTAGATGTGCTTTGGAATGTATCATGTACTCATAGAAGTCTTATGAAATGAAGGAAAATTCTTTAAGACAATTGTAAGACCACCTATACATTCCATAGTCAAGATGTCCATCAATTTAAAGGAACATATCCAAAAAATAATAGAAAACAAATTGGATATGAATACAATGACAAAAGGCCAAATGCAACCCCAAACCATGTGAATCTCCCAAACCATGTCTCAATCTGCATGTCGTATAATGACTTAAATAGGAAAATTAGTCTGGATCTTATCGTGCGGATACAATAGATTACTCAAGTGAGAAATAATGGAATCCTCACACATGATTCTTGTAGTCCATGAAAGTCTTAGCATGCTATCTCTTTGCTTCATAATAAATGCTTGTTGAGATCTAAAAGGTAGTTCCTTGGTTTCATGGTTTCTTATTGCCAATATATCCTAAATGTTGTCCCATATTCTTCTGGACTAGGAAAGAGTCTATAGGAAGAGTCTAAACTTTCTATAAGGAATCATATTCTTTTGTAATGCACAAATAAAACCAAAGAGCTAAATCGAAAAATCGAATTACTCATATTAAAGGAATATATTAAGTAGGCATCCATATCCATATGCATAGAAAATGAGATAAGAATGGCCACACTATCATTGAAACATGTAAGAAAGTAATAAATAGAAAATGTATTGCAGTGGCGAATTAGTAATGTTCTTACGTAAATCTTTGTCTTTTTAAGAACCAAGCAATTGTCTTAGACCTAAACTCTAATTGACTTGGAAAAGGTTTATATGTTTTTTCCCTTGAAATTTATTATTTTAGCAAAGATAAAAAAATTACTTCTCAAATGACATTTCAGAATAAGCAAGAAACTTTAGCATGTATGGCTAGTGGGCGTAGGTTTGTGCATGGAGTAGGGGTGTAACCGAGCGGAGTTTGAGCAAGCTGACCTCCGTCGGAGCTCGGCTCTGTTTATTTTAGGCCAGCTCAAAGCTCAGCTCGAGTTCGTCTCGAGCCAACTAGTATCGGTCCATGTTCAATCCGTAAGACTTGTCGAGCTTGTGTCGAGCTCGGTTGAGAAGGAAAAGATCGAGCTTCAATCGCCGGTGTCCAAATCAAGGCCAAGTCGAGCTTCGTGTTCCCTTTTCATAGATCAACGACGGCAAAGATAAAAATGAATGAGCGTAGGCATTTCATGAAGAACGGGTCTGAGAAGAATTGCATGCTTGGAGAAGTAGATGAGGGGACGCATCAAAAACTGTGTTAGGGATTGAGATATTTTGGGAAGATGAGACAGTCAGACCAGAGAATGAAATGTAGTTAATTGTCTTATATTCACACTCCTAATAAAATTTCATATACCCTCTTTTTATTTAATAAGTATCTATGAGAGTTGAGTACAAAATCTAATAAATAGGTGTGGGTATATCATACATTTAAACTTTTTTCTTAACAAGCTTGTGTACGAGCCGAATTCCAGCGAACGAGCCTGTCCGAGCTCGAGTTCGGCTCGTTTAATAAACGAGCTGAGTTTTTTGGCTCTAGTTCAACTCATTTATAAACGAACTGAGCTTGAACGAGCTGATACCGAGCCGAGCCCAAACCGGACCCGAGCCGGCTCGTTCAATTACCACCCCTAGCATGGAGGGAGCTAATATAGGAATAAGTAGGTAGACATACGTTTTTTTAATTTTTAGGAAAAGGTAGGGGTAAGGGTGAGCCAGCACATGAAATCATGCTCTACCGAGTCCAGTTTTTCCTCGTTTTTCAATGCAGACTAAATGAAAGCAATAAACATCTTTTTTAAGCACCTTCAGAAACTAAGCCTACAAGGAGATGGGAGAGTTGGAGGTTAGTGGGCAAATGGAAACTTTTGACGCTCTTTGCTTTATTTGTTTTTGTTTTCACCAATGTTGAAAATAACACATTACGTAGCAAAAGTAGCGCGCTATGAAGTATAGCATGGCCATTTTGCTATGTAGCGCGTCAACATATCGTATTTTCATAAACAGCGAACGCTATTTTCATAAACAGCGTACGCCATGTAGCTTAAGCTATTTAAGTGATATTGCAAAATGGTTTTAATGTCAGTTTACTAAAAAAATGACCCGGATCCACAGCCAATAATAAAACCCATGTTTCCAAAACATAGGGTTGATAATAACGCCTCTTTTCTTCCCCGACTCCTCTCTCCCCGATCTCTCAATCTGCCTCAGCCCCGCCCCGTGTCCGCTATCCTAATGACTTCTAGATATTTTATCAAGCATTTCTATGATCATAAAGTTCGTGGGATATGACTTATGGTGTTCGAGTAGCTATCTGTTTGTATTATTTTGTTTGTATTATTTTGTTTCCTAAATACTTTAGTTAATTTGAATGTCAATTTATATTCTATACATTTAGGACGGGTGTGTAATTGTCTTGTGAACTTTTGACGACTGATAAGAATTGTGAACTCATGGATTAATTTTAGGAATATTATTGGTATGCTAGTAACTTTTAGATTTTAAAAAAATATTTTATATTATTTTTTGCTATTTTCTATATTCAGTATAACTGCATTTATTTGTTTAAATCAAAATATAAATAAACAAGATAGCTTACGCTATACGCTACACTATTTGCGTTTTTTGCTATGCGGAGGCGGAGCGCTACGCTATGCGTTATCGCTATTTTCAATATTGGTTTCCACAAATGAACGTGCAACCCAGTGACTTAAAACAATAGGTGGATTATGCTATCTAAGTTCTCTTGGAGGGGAAGAATAATACTTATTACTCGATATATATAAGCTGTTTTCTATATTCAATTTCCAATTAATATGTACCTAGTTGATTTGGCAGATGATACATGAACTTTCCTTTTAAAAAGTTAGAGTTGTTGCTAACTTAATATAATACCTTTTGTGGAACATGAGCAGATTAAGCAATTGCGTTGAAGAGTGCCATGAAAAGGGAAAAAGAGTTTGAACAATAAATTACAACATACCGTGACAACTCACGAAGTTGAGGTTTACCATCAACTGGCTATTTCCAAAAGACAAAACATGTAGAGGGTTTGCAAGAGGGCTTGCAACATTTGTGTTTGGAGTCCTATATGTAAGTTATGGTGGAAAGGCTGCCGGGGTATATCTTTAAATCTCAAAAACAAAATGGTCAGTCAAATTTATTGATCCTCAGGCAATTGAATCCGTAATCAATACATGGAAAAACCCAATTTGATTATATATCTTGTATATAGATATAAACAATGGTATGAATAATCCTTTATGAGGCCATAGAATATAGCTTAGTTGCGTGTGTTATATTGCCAGTTTTGCTTTCTTATACATTTTAATTTTCTTTGGCTGACTAGGCAATTTATTTTATTTCATTTGCTCAGATCCTTCTAGGAAGCGTTATTGCAAAGTAATTTGCTTATCACAAAGCTTTTACCCCTTAACTCTCTAGGAATGTATTCTTTGGGAATGTATAAGACGCAACAAATTATCATTTCTTCTACAACTATCTCTAGGTTGGCTCATTAAGACTTGCATCCTCAAAAAAAGGCTTATTAATACCTAGGTATCTTGCAATGCTGCCTCCTTTTTTTTTCTTGCTTTTGCCATCCTGATTTTTCTGTAGATGCCATGACTCCTAATTTCATCTTAATTAGTAATTAGTAATTAACTGACACTTCCAGAAACTAAGGTAAAAACTTACAATTTCTTAATTTTTTTTATTCGATGTTATGATTAGCGGTTCATCCTTTTATTTGCTTAGGCCAACCGGCAGAAATGTGTTGTGTTTGGATTATGCTTTAACTAGGTGAGTCCAACATTTCTTCTTTCTATTTTGTAAATAGATGCAATGAATATTCTTAGTATCTTTCATATCAGATCAATCAATTATCTACTTGCCCATCAATATTATCCATCCAACGTCTCCTTCACTCGATGCATATTATTCTCACACTGCATAGTTGATTTTAACTCTTACCCTCTTCAAAATATATGTGTTGCCATGGTTTTATTTTTCTTCATGTGCTTTTAGCACTTGTATATTCTGTCAGTTCAAGTTCTTTTTGTACCATGTTCCTCATTGCATTATCTTTTATATTAATAGAGGACCACCATATTGGGTGAAATGGCTTAAGGTGCTTACATTCGATGCAGATGCACCCTGATGTTGAAAATTTCAAACAAAATGTTATCTTGTCCTTTCTCTATTTTATGTCTATCACAATATTTGATCCACTTCCAATTTGCCTATTAGTCCACTATTTTTTCATTTTCATCTAAAGTCTTTAAGGGCGTGTGTGTTAATAATTTTTTATTGCTCACTCGTTTTTCTCCTCTATAAAGGACTAAATCACATTGAAGTTATCCATTTTCATTACTAGTAAATTCAATCATTCGTTAGGTATTACCCTTATGTAGCATGGACACAAACATCATCATCATACACGGGACGACATAAATATGGCGATACGACAATTCCATTTAAATAGGACATGTGGGCATGTTGATGTGTCAATCATCATCATATATGGTTACATATATTTGTGAAAGTTTGTAAACGGTCGCTTGTAAAACTATTATCATAATTCACAATCAAATGTATAAATTTAAGTAAACCTAAACTATAATCATAGATCAAGATAATGTTGTGAAATGCGAAAAGCGCAGTGAAGTAGGAGGAAATGGCTTAGACTTTAGCGGCAAAAAACTCGGACAATTTTTAAATAATAAATAATAATGATAGAAAAATTAGATAAATGGTAACATATGGGACCAAAAATTGTTAAAATATAGAAGAATTTTCTTTTTTTGTTTCTAAACAATAATAGAAATAAATTAAATCATCTCTTAAACTAAATAAATTTATCATAATGTAAAGTTTAAGAGAATAATGTTATAGATTAAAGACAACAAGATTCAACCGTTATATGGAATTTGTCGTATATTGAGGATTTTGGCATATTTTGACAAGCTAAAATTGGGCATATGCAGTGCATCAAGCACAGTAAGTGGGCCAATGCCGGTCTTCTAATCTGTAAAGCAGCATGAAGGCTTTGTACTACCGCTTTATGCAAAAGAGATCCGCTTCATGGTCCATTTTCGCTAAAGCGGGACTTGGTAGATTTTTACAACAGTGGATTAAGGCTTATATTATATGACGAAAGAAATCAATCTAATTGAAAAAAATGATCATTTAAAGAAAAATGGTTCAAAAAAGGGCGAGAACATATTAAACCGACCAACAAGTTAGTAGTAACAATATAATAACATCAACTTTATTTATATATAATACATGAATCAAGTTTAGTTTAAATACATATGATGCTAAGAAGTTATTTTATGAAGACAGTCCACCTGCATATGATTTACATATGACACATAATATGATATGTTTAATATTTGTCAGGCTAGCACCAGGCAAGTGCCGGTGTCCAATACATGTTGGACACATACACGACAATTTGTCGGAAGTATCCATGCTTCAGAGCTTATACCACACTACCTTTCATAACACTTTACATTGCATTTAGTATACTAATATGTTTCATATGTTTCATAAGCAGTAGAATGCTATTTCGCTTGCATCAAACCTGAAACCACAAACACGCCGAGGGTGCAAAATTATGATAGAGACTACTAAGTTCCATCTTCCACACTTGTACTTTCTCCCCTCAACAGACAACAAAGGCATGATCTATACGGTCTTAGTATTGTTGAGTTCTATTCTACTAATATTTTAGGTTTTTTTATTTTGGACATCCAAAACTTGGTATTTTTAAAGAAGGCACCCAAAACCTCATATTTTAAAAAAGATAATTTTGTTTAAACTTACATTTTTCTAAACCTTCGATCGTTAAAGGTCCTAAAGAGGGTAAACAACAACCAATCCTTCCCCGTAGGTAACTTCCATCCAATTAACACCCAAACTTTGTTAATTAGTATTAATTATAGTCATTATAGTTATTTAACTTGTAGATCGACCAAGATCTAACATCCAATTAACATCCCTTCATTAATTATACTCTGTAGTGCTTCTTGTTGCCACCAAAGAGGTTGCGGCTCGGGGCAGTAGAGGGAGGGGCGGAGGTGGAGAAAGATAAGCTGAAGCACTATATCATTGTTAAGAGTCGAGATTTGCTCAACTAAACTGGATCGTGACTTTGCAAACTTACCGGGTGTGCGTATTTTGTGCTATCATGATTATAAATTTCTATTCTAAGCCAATATCATAGGAAAACAATGGGTAACAAAGCTTCAATGGAAGTGATGGATCGATTGGGTGGGTAATTATAGAATTGAGGGGGGGATGGTTATGGTGGAGCAAATGTGATCATGGGAATTGTTGGTTTAACCAAGAAATTATCATTTCTTTTCCTGGGCATTAACAGTAGACTTCTTGTTAGTGTTGCGTCCTTGCTGTTGCTAGGTGCAATATTTTTTTTGATTAAACGAAGGTCAAAACAACCCCCGCGTTTCATTAAAAGATAATTTAACGAAATTACATCAAGGACAAAAGGACAGAAGATAAAATAACAAAGGTCACGGGAAAAAGAAAAAGAAACAAAGAAACTCCAAAGACTTTGGGGAACAAATCTCTTTGTAGCAATCATATGTCAGTCTAAAATTACTCCATCGCAATCTACCTTCCCCCGGACCATGTCTACACGACTCCTCTGTATCCTCCAATCGAACATAAGGAGACTGCTCCTCGTCTTTTGTCCACTCCTGCAAGTGCAACCATTCCCTCTTCCACCATCTATATGTAACCACACTTGTTCAGAGCAAAATAGTCATTTCGATCCAATAGATCAAACTTGATGCATATTTCATAGAGGGATTGCAAATTCTATTGTCTCTCATTCTAAATTAGCCAATATATATCGCTAGCAGTAATATTCTATTGAAGGAGATTTTGTTTTCTATATTTGAAGTTCTCTACCGTCTCTAAAGATTCTAGAGTGACGAAGGCATAATATCCCCTCCAATCCTACTGAACCTTGTTCATTTATGATGTGATTTCATAAGACAAAATTAGATGGTTAACCGTTTCTTCATTTTGGCTATAGAGTCCGCATTCAATTAGTCCTACCATTTTTTCGTTTAACCAGATTATCCCTAGTTATCACCGAGTTCTAAGCAGCAGTCAGTTTAATATTCTGACTTTGAGGTTTACTTTCCAGAGGGTTTCAGCTATTGGGTTGTTGATCCCCCATAATTTATGACCTTGTATGTAGATTCTACTAAAAAGGAATTGGAGTTCACCCAGTTCCAAGGTGGGGTGCCGTTTGCTTCACCTATGGGCTTCCAAAACTCTAGATATTAAATTAGACCCTTCCTAACATGTCGCTCATGGTGATTGAGAGCTTTGCAGAAAGAAGGCCACCATCATCATTTTGTCTATTGACTTGCTACAGAGGTGTTTTTTGGGCCAGTTCAAACAGATTTGGAAACCCTCTAAAGTGTTGAGTAGTCTCTTTTTTGAAGTCTTATATTGGCCAGGTGCAACAAAGATGTTGCATTTGCAAGAGCCTTCTCTTTTGTAGCAGCATCCTATGGTTTCGCCTATAGTATTGGTGGCGCTATGGAGCAGGAGGGCATAAAGCCAGTGGAGGCTCAGAGTGATTGAGAGATGGGGTAGTCAGGAGATGAAAGACGAAGGATCCAAAGAGATGTAAATGAGATGGGATTTCATACTCCGCCTTTTCTAATTGGTGATGAAGAGATGCTGAGGAGAGGAGATAAGAAGAAAATAGGTTATATGAAATTGAACATTTAATTTAACCCTAGTTAACTTAACAAACCTACTAAAGTAACCTACTAAAGTAATACAACTTTAATGGAAGAGTTTTTTTTAGTTAACAAATAAGAATTAGGCGTCTTTTAAAAATATGAAGTTTTGGGTGTCTTTTTTGAAAGTACCAAAGTTTTAGAGGTCTAAAGTAAATTAAAAAAAATCATTTCCTAGTTCCAACTTTGCCTTGACTCTTCATATTCTAGATAAGGATTTAGGTTTTGACTTTTTAAGCTCTACCAACCTTAGTTTCTTGTATTTTCTATTTGCAACCAGGTTCGAGAAATCGGTTTTGGTCTCTTATAATTTTATTAGCTTCGTTGGGTTTCAGCTAGTTTCGTTAATGTCGGTTCGGGTTTCGGTTTCAACAGTAATCCAACATACATAAGTGTAGATATATTAAATACTTAAATTTATGCTTCTATATTGCAAGACAATAATCATAGTATTTAAAAACCCAGCTATGATGCAAAATATATTGAAAAGTGTATTTAGATAAGTATTAGCATAGGATTTGGGTGCACCTTTTTGCGGTTTTCTAACAACTAACGTCTACAATGATTACAATGACGGTAAAAATGGTATTAAAAAGTTTTTTTTAAAGGTTTTGACCGAAACGATATTGTATGGTTGGTTTCGTATCGGTCTCGGTTGGTTTTGTATCGGTCTCCATCGAAAAGAATACGAAACTACCATGTATCGGTGGTTGCGACCGAAACCTCGAATCTTGATTTGCAGCTCTATAATAAGCTGCAAACAAAGGTCCTTGTATGTACTTTTGTTGCCGTAAAGGAACAATGCAAACTACATCCATCCCTCCCCGTTTCCTACCCTATAAGTTTGATTTACAGTTTTACTACTAAGGTTGTGGAAAGCGGAAACCGGAGAGAAGCAGTGGGGTGTCGCAGTGCTGTCAAAGGTGCGAAATGCGATGCGCAATCGGACGTTGAAGGACGCATCTCGAAGCTCCGAGGCGTTTCACTTGCGCCTCATGTGAGGCGCGCTTTTTGTTCTAAGTGGATAGCTTTAGATAAACATATCGAATGTGTTTGGTTATTGGGTTCGTTACCTGAACTCAAAATATAAAATTAAGTGGCTATTGGGCAATAGTGACTAGAGACCAACTCAAGAGCACCCGAAAAGAGCTAGGGTCTCTATTTGTAAGTTTGTCGCCGGCTAGGGTTTTTCGAGTTCATCATCGGCTTGCCAGCGGCTTTTCGAGTTTTTCGGTGGCGGTTAGGGTCTCTTCAGCTTCTTTTAGATTTTCTTCTCGAGTTATAACTTCTTTTTTCGACTAGAGCAATCCGAGAGCAATCCAAAACAATAATTTAGGTATAACTTCTCATTTCCCCCCTCCTATGTTATTGGTATTGAACTTTTGAGTTTGAAGTTAAATTTATGAGTGGAAGTTTTATGTGGTTCTTATCTCATTACAAACTTGTGCGCGCCTTACATTCGGGCACGCGACTTAGGCAAGTCTCGCGCCTTAGGCGCATTAGACCCTTTGTGACTCGTGCTACGCCTTGTGCATTAACTGTATTGGTGTGGCATTTTAGCTTTAGCGGAAAAAAGCGCCAAATTATTTTTTAATATAAAAAACAATATACATATATTACATATAAATTTATATATTAATAGTTTGATAACAGTAAAATAATCTAAATAATTATGAAAAATATATTGAAAATTTTGAAAAATAGCAAATGATCTAGAGTTTGGCAATAATTTTTTTTATATAATAAGTTATCAAGTTAAGTATAATTGTTTTTTTAAACCAAAACCTATAAGGGTTTATTTTTTTTATTATAAAACCATTGTATCAGACCAGATTCATTTAAACGCGCTTCCTTTTATCCGCTTCACCCACTTTACTTGCTTCATGACAGTTTCGTCCGCAAAAGCGCTATTTTTTTTTGAAACCTTAAAAGAATCTCTAAACGTGTTATATCACAGCCTTCCTCCGAAGCGAAACGAAGACCTCAAAAAGCTTTGGCGGACGCTTCAAACGTTTTTTACAGCAGTGTTTGCCGCTGCTCCATTTTCTGCTAAATAGGAATGGGAATGCTTTATACTAGCTAATGCTGAAAGTATGCCTCCGCATTGTCTGCCCTACATAATTAAGACGCTGGGCAAAAAAAAGATAATTTAGACTTGTGCTACTATAAATCGCTACTGCTTGCCATTTGCGATCCGGAACGGTCGTGACCAATTAGGGAACACTAGAGATCTAGATCGGAAGAATCATTGTTCCGATATAACCCATTAAGAACATAAGTTAAACGGGCATAAAATCATATTTGTGTTAATATGTTAATTAGAAAAATGACTTAATTAAAAAAAACTATCAAATATTTTTGCCTAATTACGAGAAACTACCAAATTCTCGTTAAATACACAAGAAACTACCACAAAACATTCAAAAACTATATAAAACTATCAGAAAACATTCAAAAACTATGAAAAACTACTACAAATAATATTCTATGTCAGCAATGATTGCAAGAAACTACCACAACTTTCAAAGCATGCTGGTTTCTTGTAATTTTGAAAGAATTTGGTAGTTTCTCGTAATCGAGATAAAGAATTTGGTAGTTTTTTAGAATTAAGCCTAGAAAAATGTTTAATTCTTTTTCAAGAACTTAAATAAATGGCAAAAAATTATATACATTGGATAATACATACATATACACATACTGACATACATACACATATACAAAGGATCCAAAAAATACTACATTCTAGAGCTACATTCTCTGTTTTATATAAGTGGAAGAAATCGATTCCAATCGTTCCATGCTCTATGACAAGTAGCGTTCCGTTTTCCCGTTTCGTTTCGCGTTCCGGGTAACATTGATTAAGTCTTATTGGCTCTTGAATACATCGGTAGTAGTTTAATTTTTGGTTGCATGTTTCTGCTTCCGTGCTGTCCCATTGACTATATTATGAATGCCCTCTAATATTAATTCAATTTATGCTTTTTCTAGCACGTATGATTGGTTCCATCAAATTATGTTTGTTAATGATAAATCCTATTCGGATCCATACATAGTAATTAGCAGTACACTGAGTTCTAGAGTATTACTAAAGGGTTACACGACTTTTTGGTACCAAAAAGCAATGTTCGATATGAGCACCTATTCTTTGTCCCGCTTCTGAAAATTTAAAGTTCGTAGCTGCCTTAACTTTCTGTTTCTTCTGTGTTTTTGACATGCTAGGTACGTACATCAATTTTATTTTTTCCCCAAAATATTTCTATGAAAGCCTCCCCTGTCTATTTTTCAGAATGATCCCAACTCTGCTTTGCAGAACGGTTGATTCTTACTTTTCTTTTTGACCCTCCACTTCTTTCGCGATCCATGGGAAAAATTGCATGATGAGATAAAGTTGCTTCTAAAAAAAATGCACCTGGTCCATCGCAAGCCTAGTCCTTTTCCCTTCTGCTTAGATCTTGTTCAAAACCTTCTCTCCCACTTATTCAATTCTCATGAGTTAATATTTTCCGGTGCAATTGCTACTAAACCTTCAATTCTGAATACTGGCTTCCCTTTCTTTAATGCAATCTTTTGCCTCCCTCGGTGTTTTTTGGGAGGGGGTAGTGGCCGGAGTGCCTAGCAGCTTAAGCGGCCGCTTCGACCACTCAGAAATCAATAATGCATAACATTGGTTTAATTTTATTATTCGTAAAGTTGTTTGTTAAACATTGATTCTAATGGGGCATTTAACTATATTTAAAAAGTTGCGCAATTCTCAAGGTTAGCTTCGAAGTCAAATAAAAAACTCAAAAGCCGAAGCTGCTTGAATACTCAAGGTTTGATATCAAAATCAAAACTTGGAAACGCTAGCCGCTTGATTACTTGCTTCGAAGCCAAAACCGAATCTTTAAGCTCGAATTCGAACTCTCCGAGTCTGAATTCTAGAAGTTGAAACCTCCAAGTCGGAAACCCTAGCTTCTCGAAGTTGAAGCTTCCAAGTCGAGTTGAATTTTCCGTCTCAAAGTTGAAGCCTTGGAGTCGGAAGCTAAAGTCTCCAAAATCGTAATTTGAAGTCTGGAAAGAGAAAGAAAACACGAAGAAAATTAAGGTTGTGGGGTTAATTTTGATGTATATTATCACAGCAAATACAATATAATTTACTCATCAATAAGGGGCGTGATAATAAACTACTAAAACCACTCTTAAACCTTTAAATGTACCCAATCAATAAGAAATATAATATAATTTCCCATTAATGGTTTTTTTTTTGTTGAGAATTCACCTGCTTAAGTGGTAAAAAGACAGAGTGGCCAAGAGCGTTCCGTCGCTTAAGCACTTGAGTGGACGTTTTTTTAAAACACTGGCCTCCCTACTTGTTAGCTTAGCTATTTCTATCTTCTAATATTAACATCCATTAGATTTGAAAAGTAAGCTCAATCTTTTCTTCACCCTAATGCCACTGGCCCTAGAAGGTTCTTTGATTTCGTTCTTAGCATTTTTAGCCAATCTATTAGTGCATAATTTGTTGTTTCATCACACTGACCACACGACAACGGTTATTATCTTGAAAGTCATCGACTTCTTTTGATTTGCCATGGGTGTTTATAAAGCGGTGCACAAATGCTTCTTTCTCGTGCATATCCAGGGTGTTGCTCATAACCGAGTTGTGCCATGGACCTTTTTCCTTAAATCCTTTGAAGACATGCACCTAATTTGGTGCAACATCTAATCGGATTTCAACAAACCTAAAACGGTTTCTTCTTCTTTGAATTCGGTTGGGTGTTTGGTAGTCATGCCCTATGCCACCCATGCCATACATCCATGTTTTGGATTTCAGATCGATCAACTAATTTCCCCTTGGTATTCTTCTTATTTCCCTTCCATATCCTCTCCTTTATTCATTCTACAAAATTCCCCCCACATCCTTGTTTCCTTCATACATCTTTCCTAATCTGATTGATATATAAACCATCTCTTTCCTACCATCTAGGCTCTGGAAGTTGTTTTGTTCTTTATAGCTGTTTCACAACACATACTTGTTGGCTAGCTGTTGTATCGATTATTTTCTGGCTTTTCACTAACATCTTCTAGCTAATTTGTTAACATATATTGTTAAACCTGTGGAGTGCACAGTATGTAGATCCTTGCTCATTCATGGAGTTTTCATCTTATCCATTTTAAAGCCCGTTGCACCAAGCTACAAAGGTAATTTGTTCAATCTAAAGAAACGAGGGGAAAAGGTTCTCTCCTTAAAACTGTACAACTGTAAATGGATAATATTTTCTAAATGCGTGCAGCTGAAATTATGAAGGATGGAATTGCTCTTGTACTCTTGGTGCTGGGTTTTGCATTGGTTTCTCTCTCTCTCTCTCTCTCTCTTTTGTGATGGGGGGTGGGTGGGTGAATGGGTTGTTTTTTTTAGGGGGGACTGGAGATGTACAGAAAATCAAGAACTAGTTCAGCAGATGGATATAAGGAGTCTTAAGACACCATGAGTACATGCTGCGCAATATTCTTTTTTATTCTGACTTCTTTTTTTTAAACAATGGAGGCCCAAGCATAGTAAACTAACTGATTGGTTGGGCTTATTTAACAATACAAGCGTCCATGTTGAGAAAGCCGAGCATGTTAAAGAGATTAATTAGGGGGTGGGAGGAAAGGGCGAAGAAAAAAAATAGAGATGGAAGCGTGCTTTGGATCCCTGTTGTGGATTTGAAATTTTATGGAGGCTTGGAATCCCTGTAATGATTTTCCGTAGCTGTTTTCTGGCAAGTGCATCTGACTTGAATATGTTTATATGATAATTGTCTCCTACACGTCTGCAACCCTAGCTACCTTTGGATTAAATCGGGGTTGGTTATGGGGTTGTACTAAAGAGTCTTTGATGTTCAAGTGAGAGTTATCAGGGTTATGTTGGAAAAACTGAAACATTGAGACTTGAGAGATGGTCTAATGTCTTATTTATAGATCTTTTGGAGAATATGCGGATGTGAAAAGTCCTCTAAGCTTTGTTTTGATTGAGGTTCTCAACCAAGAAACTAATTGTGAATTGGAGAAGGAATGCCCTGAAATTACCTACATATATCTTCTGGTAATAAGAAGTTTAGAGTGCCACTTCAAAGTTCAAAGATACCTGTTGCTCAAATAGGAGAACTGTATGCTGAGGCATTCTAGGGAACTTGAAGGCATATCCTTTAGACATATTTGAGCTTATAAATGTATAGTTAAATGATAATACTTCTGTTATTAGAAGTAGATTTCTTTTACTCACACTCACCCCCTCTCTCCAATACACCTTCCTTTGGTTTAGATTGATTGTTAAGTTGTCTATTCACGCAACAAAAACCTTCTTTTGTATCCCTTCTTCCTTGAGGGAGTATGCTTAATATTTCATTAGTTGTACTTAATGTCAAGATGTGTAAATTTTTTGGTCAAGAAAATGCCTAGAGGTCTCTAATAGAAGGTTCTTCTTGGTGGCAAGGCCTGTAGATTTCATTAAAGTCCTAAATGGATGCTTGACTGCCTGTGTTTTGGATTTTGGGTATGGGATTTATGGGTTTTTTTAGGGGTGGGGTGTGTGGTGGGGCTGTTGAAAGCAATTTCTTTCAACATGCTACTATTGCACCTACCATAGCAGCCCTTGCATAAAACATGGGCGGTTCCATATGCCTATCCATCTAATTTTTGACTTTTGCATGTTGCATTTATTAACCATGTATGAAAGGAGTAGTATACATAGAGAGCAAAGTTTGTGTTTAGGAAATCAAGCAAAGCCAATGAGTGCAAGCAAAAGAAGAGAGAAGTAGAGAGAGTTAGAGAGAGGTGTTGAAATACTGTAGAGAGGAAGGAGTGAGTTGTATTTTGTAGCAGCAACATTACTAAATAAAGTGAGTTTGAGTTATCTTTATAAAGAGTGCAAATTTATCCGCAATTAACATTCACTATCTCTCCTACTTCCATCAAATTGGTATCAGATCCAGTCGATCAAATCGGATCAATCAAAGTCGACGAAATGGCGAATATGATTCAACCACGAATTCTGAAGCTGACGAAAACAAACTATGATAACTGGAGCATACAAATGAAAGTATTGCTCGGTTCGCAAGAGTTGTGGGAGCTCGTCGAAAACGGTTATGCTGAAACCGAATCACCGGTCATAGAATTGGTGCTTAGCAATATTCAAAAGAATGAATTGAAGGAGTCAAGAAACAAAGATAAAAAGACGTTCTTAAATTATCAAGGTGTGGAGGAGTCGGCATTCGAGAAAATCTCAAATGCAAAATTCTCCAAACAAGCATGTGATATTTTATAAAAGGCTTATCGAGACGTCGATAAAGCGAAAAATGTACGCTTTCAAGCTTCAAGAGCAAAGTTCGAAACTCTGGAGATGAAAGCAATGAGACAATTTCGGAGTATTTCAATAAAGTTCACAACCCATTTCAAATGAAAAGAAATGGAGAGGTTGATGTTAGGATTATGGAGAAAATTCTAAGATCATTAACTCCGAAATTCAATTATATAGTCCTTGCTATTGAAGAATCCAAAAATGTCTCCCAAATTTGTATTGATGAATTACAAGACTCGTTGCAAGCATATGAGTAGAGAATAGGCCAGAAAAATTAAAGTGAGAATCTTGAGCAAGTTTTGCAAAGCAAGCCCATAATCGGTGAAGGCACTCAAAGAAGTCGAGAGGTTACAAAGGTAGAGGAAGTAACAGAGGCGGCTTAAGTTTTCAAAGAGATCGTGGCAGACAGTCATATTAGAACAACTACGAAAACCGATGTCGTGAAGGCGTTCGTGAGTGATCAACTACCTATGGCAGAGGCCGAGGACGTGGAGGATATTATCAAACAGATCGTTCCCGTTACAATTCCGCAACTGCAAGAAGTACGGTCACTTTAGCAATGACTATACTTACAAACCAGAACATGTCACGGAGAGATAATTTCGCTGAGAATGAGTTTTAAAACTCAGCTGTCCTACTAGCATACAAAAACGGTGACAACACCGGAATATCTGGCAGTTGGACTCTTGTGCAAGCAGTCATATGTGCAGCATTAAGGAGTTTTTTACCGAGTTGAATAAATCGGTGAATGGTGAAGTCATATTTGGTGATCGATCAAAAGTTGACGTCAAAGGTAAGATAATGATTCACAGACGAAAAATGGGGATCACAGGTATATGATGTTTACTATGTTCATGTGCTCCGTAACAATATTATAAGCGTAGGACAACTTGTTGAAAAAGGTTAGATATTCGTCTTAAAGGTTTTTCTCTAACAATCAAGAATGGAGATAAATTAATTGCATATGTGTATATGTCTAAAAATAGAGTATTTACCTTAAACATTAACCATGTTTCTGTGAAGTGCCTAAAGTCTGATATAAAAGATGAGTTATGGCTTTGGCATATGCGATTCGGACATTTGGCATTTAGCGGCCTAAATCTCTTGAGAAAAGAGAAGATGGTGAAATGCTTATCTCAAATCGCTCAGCCAAATCAGCTATGCGAAGGATGTATGAGATGCAAACAACAGATGAAGTTTCGAGGTTGGCAAATCTCGGAGAGCAACACAGTTGCTAAAACTGGTGCACACAGATATCACGGGACCATTTGAAGTGGTTTCGCTCGGAGGTAACAAGTACCTCTTTACATTCATTGATGATTATAGTAGAAAAACGTGGATCTATTTCTTGAAGGAGGAATTAGAGGCATAGGAGAAATTCAAAGAGTTAAAGACGATGGTAGAGAACCAAAGTGGGCACCACATCAAGATGGTAAATACAATTCAAAGGCGTTTGAAGAATTCAACAATTAACACGGGATAATCCATCAACTCACTGCTGACTACACTCCGCAACAAAATAGAATAGCGGAGCAGAAGAACCGAACAT
Source organism: Agapanthus africanus (assembly GCA_030015575.1). NCBI lineage: Eukaryota > Viridiplantae > Streptophyta > Magnoliopsida > Asparagales > Amaryllidaceae > Agapanthus > Agapanthus africanus. The sequence goes on from JASDDO010000004.1 coordinate 265,635,701, forward strand.
TACTCAACATGGTAAGAAGCATGCTCAAGACCAAATACTTGTCAAAGACTTTCTGGGCCGAATCCGTAGATTGCACAGTGTACCTTCTTAACCGCTGACCAACAAAGAGTGTCAAGTTCATAACACCATTGGAGACATGGAACAGCCTGAAGCCAAATGCCAACCATCCGAAGGTGTTGGGTGCATCGCATATGCATATATCCCGAAGCAATGGAGAAGAAGCTTGATGATTTAGGAGAGAAATGCGTCTTCGTAGGTTACTACAAAAGAACCAAAGCATACAAACTCTACAATCCAATTTTGAAGAAAATTATTTTTTTTAGAGATGTGGAGTTTGATGAAAATTATTGAAGGAGTAATGAAGAGAAAAACACTGAAGGCTTATTCTTTGAAGATTAAGATGAAGAATTCGAGGAGATTGAAGATCTAAATCAAACTCCAACTACGCCAGCTTCGACGACGACTACATCAACACTAGCATCAACATCCCGTCAAGTTCAAGTGAAGGAAGCTCTCCAGGGGGAGCTCTTAGAGTAAAAAGTCCGCGAGATCTGTATGATGATACAAAATTTATCGAGATGGTGGAGGATTTCACATTATTCTGCTTGCAGAATGTGATCCCATCACCTTTGAAGATGCCACACAAGAAGAAAATGCCAAAGGGCAATGGATGGCAAAATTAAGGCGGTACGAAAAAATGATACATGGAAGCTCATTGCTCTGCCCGAAAGCGACAAACCCATTGGTGTGAAATGGGTATACGAAACAAAGACCAATTAAGAAGGTAAGGTCGAAAAATACAAGACGAGACTAGTAGTTAAAGGTTATAGTCAGCGACAAGGCATCGGTTATGAAGTAGTGTATGCACCTGTTGTCAGAATTGACACCATTAGGCTTCTCATCGCACTGCAAGCACAAAACCAATGGAAGATATCCCAGATGCACGTGAAGTCGACATTTTTCAATGGTTGCTTAGAAGTATACATCGAGTAGCCATTTGGTTATATCAAGCAAGGCTAAGAAGACCGTGTACGCCGAAAAAGGCGTTGTACGGTCTGAAGCAAACGTTCATAGCATGGAATACGAGAATCGATACGTATTTTCTAGAGAATGGCTTTCAGAAGAGCCCATACGAGTATGTGTTGCCAAGAAAAATAATGGAGATATTATGATCGTACGTCTTTATGTACATGATAAGATCTTTACTGGCAACAATCTGAAGATGTTCGATGACTTCAAGCAGTCCATGATCAGAGAGTTCGAGATGACCGACATCGGAGAGATGTCCTATTTTCTTGGCGTGGAAGTAATACAATCCAAGTGGCGTTTTCATCTCACAAAAGAAGTATACAAACCAGATTCTTACAAGGTTCAACATGAGCAACTGCAAGCTAGTTGGAACACTAACAGAAACATGTATGAAGCTTTGGCGAGGCTCACCATGTAAATCAGTTGATCCGACGCTATACAAAAGCTTAGTCTGGAGTCTGCGATACTTAACTATCACAAGACCCGATATTATGTACGCTCGATATTATGTACGCCGTTGGACTAGTCAGCAGATATATGGAGGAACCTAAACAAGAATATTTCACGGCGGCCAAAAGAATTCTAAGGCATGTCAAAGGAAGTATTGATCATGATTTACTCTATACACAAAGTACAGATATGAAGTTGGTAGGCTAGACCGACAGCGACCACGGTGGTGCCTTAGATAAAAGGAAGAGCACATCCGGGTACGTGTTCAACATTGGGTCGGTAGTATTTTCATGGTCCTCAAAGAAACAGTCAGTCATCACCCACTTATCATGTGAATCAGACATGCAGCAACATCATGTGCCTGACAGGCGATATGGCTCCGAAACCTAAGGAAGGAGTTGCACCATCCATAAGAACCGACGAAGATAAATATTAACAATAAGTCGGTGATAACACTTGCGAAGAATCCAGTGACGCATGGAAGGAGTAAGCACATTGAGTTAATGTATCATTTCCTTCGGCACCAAGTGAAAGAAAAGAACGTGAAGCCGAGATATTGTCGTACAGAGGAACAAGTTGCAGACATCTTTACCAAAGCACTGATGATCGAAGCTCATGAAAGATTAAAAACAATTTGGCAGGATAAAACATTGAAGGGGAGTGTTGAGCATTTTCTTTCAACATGCTACTATTGCACCTACCATAACAGCCCTTGTATAAAACATGGGCAGTTCCATATGCCTACCCACCTAATTTTAGACTTTTTGTATGTTGCATTTATTAAACATGTATGAAAGGAGTAGTATAAATAGAGAGCGAAGTTTGTGTTTAGGAAGTCAGGCAAAGCTTGTGAGTGCAAGCAAAGAAGTAGAGAGAGTTAGAGAGGTGTTGAAACACCGAAAGGAGAAAAGAGTGAGTTGTAAAGTGTGTTTGAGTTATCTTTATAAAGAGTGCAAATTTATCCACAATGAGCATTCACCGTCTCTCCTACTTCCATCAGGGTGTTGGGGTAGGGTCTTGTACCATGGACTGCAAGCCAAACATGCTGAGATGTGAGATCTTTGTCCGAACATATTGGAAAAATTAATACTTCGACACGCCATCCAAAATTCACTATTATTCTAATTGAAATCTAAAAATTATTTAAAATATAGTGAAGTAGGGCTGTAGGTTGGCTTTTGTTAAGAAGTGTTTTAACATTTTGTTTATTTGAACTTTAATGGATTGCAATTCTTATTTGTTTTTGTGCTAGTTGCATATACTTTTAATTTTGAGTATGCTAAAATAATCTTATCTATATGAAAGTTGAAATTTTGATCTTATTTTAATGCACTGTTTAAGTTATATAACATACACACGTGTGTGAGCATGTCCTACTTACTAACTTAACATGTCCGAGTGCGTGCCTGAATCCATATCTGTGATTCATAGGTGTCAAGGCGCTCCGTCATATAGGGCTTCTACCTATTGAAATTGATGCATCATACATACATCAGACTATCATAACTGGACACTGCACCTGGATTCGTCAACAATATATTTTTCCATAAAAAATGGGCAAGTTGCTATAGAGCCGTTATCCTATGTACAAGGTAGGTGTCTTAGCAGTGTTTCACTGTTGCTGCTGGAGGGTGTTTCAATGCTGGTCATTATGACATGGCTAAGTTCGGGGATATCCTTGTAGCAGCATGCCTTGAACTTGTATCTCATTGTCATGGTTATCATGTCTTACCAACTCTTCCACCCATATGAGAGTTTTGATCCATCTCAATGTTGATGCTGTGAATCCAAAAAATATATAACCACTTTTTTTGGAGGTGATGCATATCAGAATAGCATGTCGATTCTGAGAGAAGGCTTGGAGCCTACTCAGTATGGATTTTTGTTTTTATTGGTTGTCGGTTTTGGGGGTGGGGGTGTCGTTAGCTGCTGCTGGTCTTAAAAGAGAGAGAGACTCTTTTTTCATTTGTCGTGGCAGAGAAGATTTGAGGTGCCACATCTACATCATTCCAGTTTAAAAAGGGATACATGATTACAAGCTTTTTGTTTAATGTGGCATCAGAGGTACTGGTTATGGGCTGACATGGTGTGGGGTAGCAGGGGTGTCAAGGTAGGGTAGTGGTCAGAGGAGCAGCACAAAATGCTGAAAGTTTCCTCTATGGCTTGCAACTGTAGGGAGTGAACTTGGAATCAAATTATTAGTTAGTTATTGGCTATGTTTTCGTAGGGAGCAATTGTGGCTGAATCAGCATCTGAATGGTCTAGATGAAAATCTTAGCCAACGTATAAGATACTTGTGTTCATTTTTTATGTAGATGAAAATCTGCTGTAGTGTTGCAATCAAAATATCTATATCAGATTATTTAGGTATAAGATTGTGAACTACTTTTGAATGTTTCATTTTTTAAAATTATTGTGCTTACAATAGTGCGCGCGTTTGTGTGTGTGTGTGTAGAGAGAGAGAGAGAGAGAGAGAGAGAGAAATCCTATTGGTAGGATCTGGAAATAAATCCTACCCACGTTTTAGCTATTAGATTTTCTTTGGGATGTGTTCTAGCATTTATGAAGTGGCTTAATGTTTTAATTAGTTACCTGATTGCTAACACACATCCATAGCAAATCTGAAGGCTAAAACATGAAAAGGATTTGTTTCCAAACCCTACCGGTTGGATTCTCATACCGGACTTGATCTAGAACTAAATGTTCAAATTGATGCAAACGACAAAGCCGGCTTTAATTAACAACGGTTAATATTATGTTTCTTTTAACTTTTAATAATTTTATTCTTGTGTGTTTTATTTTTGCTTTTATATATATATTTGTTTGTGTTCAAGAAAACTTATAGTTGTATAATGTTATACTAGTACATGTTTTTTCTTTTAGTTTATTTATATTTTGTTTATACACATAATAATATACTCTTGTTCATGTGTTCACCTTTTTACAAATTTGCTCGTGCCCCCTATATTTGTGTCTGTACCTATGTCCCTATGCCTGTGTCATGTCGGTGCTTCATATTTTGACCTTTTAGGCTGCAACTTAAGGATTCACCCTTGTGGCACTTCATAGAAGCCTCTAGCTCATAAATGCATGGTTTTTTTTTAATTTCATTAGCGTTTATTTACGAGTTATAACCATACATGAAGTGCCACCTGAGAAACTCCTTAGGTTGCACCCTAAGGAGTCACCTTAGAAACATTCCCTAACACATGAGAAAATGGATTATACACTGCCACTTCAAGAATTTCCTTATAGTGGTGGGACACATGGCAACATACTATTTATTGATCAATGTGCATGTGTATTTTGCAAATCGAAAAATCATTAATATTAAAGTGAGATCGGCACTGTCATGTTTTTTAAAGATGAGGCCAACCCTTTAAACACCCAACCTGTCAAATACAACCCATGATTTTTTTGACGATCGGCACCCATCATCTTTATCATCTTAAGACGTGGAGACACCAAATTTCATGTGGTTCCATCACTTTTTCACCATTGATTTAGTGAGTGCAAGATTAACGGTTTACCGACAATAGAACTTTTTACATTGCTAAACCAACGGCGAAAGAGTAGTGGAATCACATGAAATTTGGTGTATGCACATCTTAGATGATAAAGATGATGGGCGCCGATCGTCGAACGAAATAGAGGGTGTATTTTTTTGATGCCACGTAACGAAAAAGCCTTCTAGGGCCTCTTTTCTACATCTCTCTCTCTCTCTCTCTCTCTATATATATATATATATATATATATATATAACGGAAGGATTTGTTATTTTTGGTAATAAATGAAGGTTTTTATTCATAATTATTAACCTATCCTAAAGTTAATCTAATGGCGAAAAAACGAGAAGGATTTGTTTCCAAATTCCGATGGGATCCTAGTTGTATACATGTATATGTATGTATACATGTATATGTATGTATAAGGGAGTGATCCATTGCAAACTGGTCCGTGTTTTTTAAAAACGGAAACTCCCGATCTATGATATATTTTAATGATTCATTCGATATGTTCAAGTTGATCATCCTATCCTCAAATACACGTGTATGAAAAATCAAGGGATTTAAAGAGCTCTAGCCTATGCATCGAATGACGTTCTATGTTGCATTATCGAAAGACGTTCATTTTTGCACTGATGGGTGCAAAAATGAGCGTCTTTCGATAATGCAACATGAATGTCATTCGATGCATAGGCTAGAGGTCTTTAAATCCCTTGATTTTTCATAAACGTGTATTTGAGGGTAGGGTAATCAAACTTGAACGGATCGGATCGTTAAAATGTCGTAGATTGGGAGTTTCCGTTTTTAAAAAAACGCAGACCGGTTTGCAATGGATCACTCCCCCCCCTCCCCCCTGTGTGTGTAGCTAATTATTTTAAAACTTAATATGACAAGCACCAAATGTTTCATACTCAAAAAATTTAATGTAAAATGCAGAAGCAATTACTAATTAGACTCAATACATATTATATTTGCTCAAATATTACATTCTGATTGCAAATTTAACCATCCGATGTATCCATCATTTCAGAATCCATATATGACGGTATATGACCACAGTGATAGTTACTTGTAATAAAGCAGACCATGTACATATTCATATTCATATATTCTCAAATATGATGTCCTGATTGCAAATTATCCATTCGATGCGTTCATCATATCATAGATAGCTTGTATGTATCACGCTTAGAATAGCCTGACCATTACTCATTCAATATGTTATACTTGTCCTGTATATCTTCCATAACTGATTGAGCATACTCAGACGCTCCTTTGAATTGTCTGCTACATGCTCTGGAGTATTTGCTGTTTATTGGCACCTGCTATAGGTACAAAATAAATTTAATTAGGGTTTAAAGTATCCATGCTATCTGGGTTTTTTAGGAAATGGTCCAATGTCATTGTCATTTGTATGAATGCCGAGTCTAGAGTCCTGACGTACATATGGAGTTCCTCAGTTCTTTAGGGTAGGTCACAGTTGCTAGGTCTATTTTGCCAGGCAAATTTTAGCTATGATGCAGAATAGATCATGAGCAATGGGGAAGGTGATAGTTCATGCCTCTGAAGGCAACACCATATTGAATACTGTTGATTCTATTCTCACCTTTCATTTGTTGCCATATGTAAATTTAGGAGTTAATTTGCATTTCTAAGGTATATTATCAGTTTGTTAATAACAAAAGTGTTTGCTTCTTTGTTAGGTAACTTGATCTAATGATTCATTTCCTAGTTATGGTATTCCTCTTCTCTGGAACTAGTCACCGACGTTCATCATAATTGTTTTTCCCAACTCCACTGTTCATTATTGAACCTCAGGCTATTGTAATTTTTTGCTAGACAATGGAGGTCGAAAGATGCTATCTACCATACGACAAATTGAGTTCTTCCATGTAGAAGGAAATAGTAATAGCTTTATAGGCACTGTTCTAATAGTATTATATTGTGAAGATTTACTGCATTGTTTTTGAAACAGAGACGAGCCTTCTTGCAAATCTTTCTTCTTTTTAGAGATTCTGCATTAGGAAGTGTTTTTACCTTTGCTTCCAGGAAATGTGGATATGTATTATGTGTTGTTACTGGCTTCATCAAGGAATTATAGTTGATTGTAAATTCTCTATAGAAAATTCCGAGGATGCGATAGGGTAATTTAGGATTATTAGCCGAAGATCCTCATGTGTCAATCGGTGGCCATGGAGCTTTGTCAAAACCCTAATAAAGCCTTAATAGCCTATCTAGTTTGAATAATGATTGCAGGAATGATGACAAGCCATATATGCGTCTCTTTTTCCTCGCCAACCGGGACATTATTCTCTGAATGCCCATTGAAATGCTCATCACAAGGATCTGATGGCGATTTACATGCATGCAGTCGCCAGGTTCAGTGCTCCCTCAAAGTTATTGTGGTTTTATTTCATTTCTTTTCAAGAGAATATCATTCAGTGGTACCCTTATCACTGACTATACATCTTTCTGTTTGGAAGCTGTTGAGTTTTAGATTCCCTTTCACATGTTAATTTTGTTTGTTTGTTTCATGACTTGGGGTCCTCGATTCCCTTCTGACATTCTACTGCTGTTATCCGAGTTGTCGTCGTGTCGGTTTGCGTGATTGTTCTCTGATCATAAGCTCGTGGTCTTTTCTGTTCCGGGATCACCTTCTTCTTGGTAAAATTTGATAGGTCTTATGTCTGTTCATTTTTAGTACTTAAGCTGGCTTCTTCTGTTGCCTGTTGCGTAAATTTCCGGAGTGATCTGCACTAATTTTATTGGTTTTTTGCAGTTTTTATGAGCTGGTATGCAAATCACTTTTCTTGGTCTAGTAACCATCATAATATCTGTGACATTTCATTTCTGTGGATTTTCATCAAGGTCAAGTATACCTCTGCTGTTGCAGTATGATCGTTTTCTTATCCCTCTGTTTTGTATCCTATAAGCTGGGCAGAGTTTGCATCAAATTACCTTTGGGTTAACAAGTATATCACAGTTTCTGTAGGCATACGTCGATCGACATGCATTTCAACTACCCTTCGCTTTGAGTAAAAGATTGTGATGCAAATGGTTGTGTTTTGCTTTGGGGTTGTTACATCCATTTAGTTGAAAAATCTTATCAAAGTGGTATTCACCAGCATGATGACATTTTAGGTGGTGAGTGCAACTCATTCATGTACAGTTTGGAGGTCAGCTCAACCTTTTCAATTCTTTGTTTCGTTAAATAAGCTTTGTATAGAAAAAGAAGGATCACAAATCGAAATTGCAATTAGTGGATTAGAAAAGCAAAAAACAAAAAAATAACAAAAAAAATGTCAAAGCCAAGATAGCTTGGAAGTACAAATACCCTCGCAATGTTTTCTTTCTAAACTCGATGCCCGGTTTGACTTCCAAGCCATTTTTTCAAAAGAATAGGATGGCTAAACGTTGGAACAAAAAACACAAGTAAATTATACACGAAGACATTGACGATGTCAAGGGAGGACTCTACGGGCTTCTGCCGTATTGGAGTGTCATGACATGATCAGCGCTTGGTGAGTCTGGGAGAAACGGGACTGTGTCGCCTAAACACCATATACTGTCTCGGACATGTAGGAGAGTAAAGAATGGGGGGAGCAATTGTCCTCTGCATGAAATTTGTACCTAAAAGAATTTGTTGATCAGTCAAAACAAAATCAAATTCCAGGATGACGGGTCTTACCTTAATTGAGAGAGAGAGATGACACATTTTGTCAAAACTCAATCATTAAAACCGAGGGTGTAGACAAAAAAAGAAGGCGGGATAATTCTATTAGACAATTATACCAAATGTAATTATACATAGAGAAAAACAACAGACGACATCTAAAGTAGGGAACTAATACATTGTTAGACCTTTAATATCCTTTTCATGTTATTTACCACCAATATAAAATGCAAGTGGCTCATCTTTATTCGTGAATTTTAGAATCATTATATTAGTAATTAATGTCATCTCAAGCATTTACGAGCATGATTCGAGCTAGAGCCATATTCTACAAATATAATAGCTAGCTATTTGTATATTATTTCTAATCAAAAAATTTGATTTAAAAAAGTGGAAGAGAAGATTCACATTGGGTGCCCATCTTGCCACCAAACCTACCCGGGCTTTTTCTAATCATTTCAACCCTACCCCACATTCCCCTTTTGTCTTTAACCCTCTTTTTGTTCCCTTCATACATAAGTACTAAAATAGACAAACACAAACCCAATAATATATAAATAAATAGATAGATAGATACCTTATTTCTGCTTATTTAGAATCATGTTTTCCCGACTCTTTCCATTAATTTACCCTTTAATTCATAGAAATTGCTATGCCGTTGGTCTTTCTAGTCGTAAAGCATCTCTCAGTAAGAATATAAAACATATCATATTGATAATAAAATGACAAAATTAATCAAAAATAGTTTTGAAATAACAGAGGTTGCACGGATGGAAAAAAAAGACGGTTAAAATCAAGGACGAACTGCATGCGACTTTCAAGTGGTGGTGTCATACTATTTGAAGAAAAAAAAAGGAGAATGGTTTCACCAAAATTATATATGACATCATCACCTAATATCTTCTAAGAAATGTCAAATAAATCAAGTTTTATGAAGCAACCATGACAAAATATGGCTCATATATACTTGGAATATCCTGGTAAGACATAAATAACAAATATTATAATCCGAACTAAATTTTCTCAATATTTTTCATCCAGAATAGGCGAAAGTAAAATCAGAAGAGAACTAGCATTGTAATGCAAAATTAACTTCATTTTTTATTAAAAAAATCAGATTGGTTTAAGCTCACAGTCCAAAGCAAAAAGCGACCAGTTTGAAAGAGTTCATATTAAAATAAACAAATAAATAAAATAATTTCCCCCTCTTTTAAAGCAATAGATTTTTGAAATTATTAGTTTTGGAAAGATTTCAAGATTTATAAGTGCTGTACAGCATAAAAATCCTAAAGGCTGTATGTCAAAAGTGGCATACCCATATGCCTCTCTAAGGCTACAAAAATTAATAGCACATGAAAAGTTGTACTACTCTATGTTAAGTACATGCATATATACTCATGCAAATTAATTCAGTTCATAGTGTATGTACATGTACCTAGATAATTATAATTGGATTATACTACAAACTTACTTGATAATGCTTATTTTACTTATATTAATTAAGTTTGCTATGCTTGTCATGGGAGAAGTTAAGCTTTTCATATGTAATTTTAAAGGGTTTTATAAAATTTAACGTGCTATGTTTGTGTTTGAGAATATATTTATTGTATAGTGACCGCATTGAAGTAAATTTGAGGTGTACTTTTCTCTCAATTCTTTCATGTCTAGGGTTATTTTCCCCAATTCATTAAATTAATTTATGTCTATTTTTTTTTTTATGTTTAGAAGGTATTTTGGTCATTTAACCCTCAACAGTTAAGAACTAACAACAAGATGGATGGAAATTAATCATGAGGTCTTAATCAATCTAGTTAGAAGTTTTAGGGATTGCATTTAAAAATAGTAAATTTTAAGGGTTATATTTAGAATTAGCTAAGCTTCAGGAGTTCAATGTAGAAAAATCCCTATGTTTGATAATTTTGTAAGCATACAAGCATACGTTGTATATGTGGTATAATAAATAAATATACTTGCACATCATGGCACCTAATAATTATTCAATTTACTATAGGAAGCTAAAATTAATTAATTTGGGACCTTAAACAAGTCTAGAGAGAGAAAGAGAATAAAAAGGTGGCGGGTCCAAGAAGCACGCCGAGGAATCAGCGCCAGTTATTATTTTCTTTTATTTTCACTTTTTTCCCCTTAAAAAAAATTAAAATTTCCAGAGACCTTTACTCTTTCACCTAACTACAACACAGCAAATCGCATGCACGTCTCTCTCACGTTGCTTTTTCTATGCAGTCTCTCTCTCTCTCTCTCTCTCATCTTAGAAGGCAAAACAAGTCAAATATTCTCCCAACCCCACCCATTATTCTCCTCATAATCTCTCTAATTTCATATAATATCAATGAAACAGGATGATGATGATGATGATGATTATATATGATGATCACATCTCATACAATACCTTCTCCTTTGTTTTAGTGCTAAAAAGCTTTAATTTGTTTCATGCTATATAATGCTCTAGCTACATATATATAATTTCTCCATGCATATAATGAAATAAAATTATGCATGTTGTTAGAATGTTGGTGCATGATGCTTTTCTTTCCACCAACTTGGAATGATTCTTTTTTAGAAATTATATATCTCCATGCACTATATCTCTCTTTCCTTCAAAGCTCAAACAAAACATCTTTCTATATCAATTGTTGTTGTGGATACATGATGCATGAGAGGATAGGGGCCTTAAATATTCCAACAAAGTGCACCACTTAACCCCCTTGATGGGTCCTCTAACCACAATCCAAGGGTGGGAGCAGAGGCCTATATATACTTTTAAGTTTTCGAGAGGACGAAAAATTAATATGATGACGTGTGCTTGATGAGAGCATGACGAAATCGATCAAGAATCTCATGCACACATGATAATTTGTCAACTTGAGCCATGATAAAAAAATTTGTTACGTATATGGAGTCCGAAGTCCAAATATGTAACAAGTATGAAGGTACATAATCTCATTTTAAATTAATTATATGCCCTAAACATGCATGGCTTATAAAATTGGGCGATCCTGATTAATTAATTAATTAATTTAAGCATCATTAATCATTACAAATATTTAAACATTTATAAAATTTATAGTCAGATGCCTACTCAAGTATTTGTTTTAAGAATCTATATACTAATCATTGTGTGTTTAGACAGGATCGATGGCACAAATGAGAGGAAAAGCTTAGTGGATTGCAAGAAGATAGATAAAAGAAATTGATTTTAATGTTATTCTTTTTAGGGTGCCCCTTCCCTTTCACCAGCATCATATTGAAATTAATAAAGAGTGCCAAATTTATTTATATTTTAATAAAGAGTACTATATATGAGAAATATCGATGTCCAAAGAGTTGACAATGAGGATTGATTGAAGATGTGCTTGGCATGAATATATATAAGGCAAAGAGAATGAATGATGATTGTTGCATTACTCTATATAAATGCATGTTACACTTCATAGATCATACAATTAATTAATAAGGAATGTTGTTGGCAGGAATATTGTGATCGAGTCAAAGAATGATGGGTTGTAAGATACCCTTTACTAATTCATGCAAACAATTTTCAAGAAACTATTGTCCTAGTACAATATATATGTTTTAGGATAGCAATGAATGAGACCTAGCAAAGAACCTGTTGCAGTTCTTATCTTATCTTAATCTCTTTGAAGTTGAGGTGTACCTTGGTATTTATATATAATATGGTGTATTCTAAGTCTAGAAGCTAACTATGGTGTTATAATTTCAATATATAAAAGAGCTAGACTATGTTTCTTGACAATCATTAAATAGCTAGAATAATTGGTGATAAAGCAAAACACGCGACAATGTTTTGTTCTACTGACAATTAAGCATGTATACCTCAAAAGTTAGCTCATTGACATGATCTATAATATTAATTCCTAATTATGGTTAGGGTGTTTTTTCATGTGATATTGGCTCTAGGATACATGAATTAGAAACTATGGTCATTGACCCCTGCAGGACTTTTCATCTTATATGGATGCTAATTATGTACGATTATTATACCTCATTTTTCAAAAATGATTTTATCTGAATTGGTATGTCTATACCAACTAAGAGAATAATAAAAGGATAACCATCAAAGGAAATGACATATATAATAAAATACTATATATAAATAATACAAAATCAATAATTAACCAGGAACTTAGCAATATCCTACATGCAAATCTGATAGTAATTCTGAACTTAATTATCTTGGTGTTATTTTCTATATCAAGTAGTAACATTTTCTCCATTAGCTAAAAATAGAGATGCCTGGTCATAAGCATGGAAATTTGTGTATGGCAACAATGTAATGTAATGTTCCTCTAGTACTGCTAGATGATTCCAATTCTTTAATTTGCTCACTAAAATGTTTAATCTACTAGTCATCGGAATCTTAATAATATTTGAATGTGTGTCTCTGTGTGTGTGTGTAATGTGTGCGTCTTTTCTCTCTCTCTCTGTGTGTGTGTGTGTAATTCGCACATGATATTGCTAATTAATTCAGTCGCTCATCCTATGCTAAGGGTAAAAAATTCATAAGAGAACATATGATGAGATATACTGAATATAAGTTACAATAATTAACTAACTAGAGCAGTTATTTATTTTTCCATATATACATTCTCTTGTTGAAATTTCTTGGCTTAATCAAATCCAAGTCTTAATATATACAGGGTAAGGTGCGAAGATCACGAAAAATTTCAGACTTATAGTACATATAGATCCAACTCCATATTTATGTCGTCCAGTTCGGGACATTACACTAATCTACTACTCCAAGAGAATCCTCAACTTGTATATATAATCTACGTTACATGAATCATACGGCTTTCCTAATGCTTGATTCAATTGAAATATAACATCCTCATTTATCGTTTTTCCACCGGACTCTCACTCTCACTCTCTCTCTCTCTCCCTCTCCCTCACACACACTTAGGGAAACAATAAGATGGATAAAACCATAGATAAGCAAGCATTACAAGCAAGTTACTTTGCCAAATATCCCTTCCGAAGTCCTATATCAAAATCTTATAATTAAAACCATATGAAATTATACAAAATAGATTTTTTTAACGAAATAAATTAATTAAAATATAATAGTGAAACATTACTATAACGAAGTCCTTAAATTAATTAGTAGCAAATAAACAATATATAGTTCCATGATCAAATTCATCGCAAATCAAGACTCATTTACAGAAAATATATTTGATTGTACAAGCATCGTATACAAAACTAGCAGATGGTATCTCAAAAACAAGATAGAAGTACATAAAACATTTGCAGTTAAATTATTACACCCAAGACCTAACCCTAATTTAATTGACTGCAAGCAAATTACTTTATGGCTCATAAGATTGAAAGAGGCCAGCCAAATCAAAGTACTCACTTGGAAACCTTTTTAAAATGTAAATAATTTATAGAAAAATGAGCCTGCAGGATAAATTTAGTATGATTAATTAATTAATTAATTAACTTGAGCAACAGTAAGAACTTATTACACCTTTTCTTGTACTAATGATTATATTCTTTGACAAAAGCTGCTTTCCTTCACTCTTTCATAAACTAAGCAACATTAATGAAGCAGCTCTGGCTAGTGATGAGCACAAATACCAGTAATATAAATGAAAATAATGAGGATGAAGCCTCACTCTTTGTGATACCCTCTTAGGCGCTCAAAAAAACAAAGAAAAAACCAATCCTACATTTTTCTTTTTCTTTTTAATTTCTTGACGATCGACACCGTTTGTTAATCCACTGCAAAATGGTCAGCGTTTTTTAAAAATGGAAACTCTCGGTCTACGGCATATTTTAACGATCCGAGCCGTTCTAGTTGATCACCATACCGTCAAATGCATGTGTATGAAAAATCAAAGGATTTGAAACCCTCTAACATATACATTGATGGGTGCAAAAATGAACGTCTTTCGATAATACAACATAAACGTCATCCGATGTATGGATGATAGACCTTCAAATCCTTTGATTTTACATACACATACATTTGAGGGTATGATGCTCAACTTGAACGGCTCGGATCGTTAAAATATACCGTAGACTATGAGTTGCCGTTTTTAAAAAACGCAGACCAGTTTACAATGAATCACTTCTCTACACATACACCGAATTCCAAATGATTTTGATACTCTTGACTCATTGATCAGATGGTTGCAAATTTAATAGTATTCCGATTATAGAACATTTTCCTCACCTTGTTCAACAAATAAAAAGTATCAAAATCTTATGAACTTAGATGTATATGAACTTAGATGCATATATGCTTTAGACGATGAATACCAAGATAGACGGTGCCGACCATCGAATAAAATGGGTGATTTTTTTGCTTGATGCCACAGTTTTTCTTATAGGGCTTTTGTCCCCAATTATTCTCGATATATATAGATATATCTAAGCTATAAGAGGATCTTTTCCTAGGACTATAAGCGACTTCATGTTTAGGATAGTCCATAGCTTTCATTAAAAGTTAGGTGAATAGCATTTAGGGTTGTCAAAAACATCTAAGCAAGAACAAAGACACCAATTCACAAAACAAGTTTACCTAGAACTGCTACCAATAATTATCTTTTATAGGCATTATTAAGCCTATATCTCTCCTAAAACATCTAGTAATTTTTTAAAAAGAAATGCATGTCTCTACTATTTAATTTGTGGCATGTCAAGGCCTGAAAAAGGAAAATTTGCAATGATGAGTGATTAAGGACTTAACTTGCAACCATCTCAACTTAAAACCCCTTACCAAATTGTAATCCCATCACCACCATTTATGACTATGTACCTTCTAACCAACACAAGGAGCTCTAGCACAAGCGCATCATACAAAGGAAACTCTAATCCTAGTTTTTAATGATGTTGCTCTTGGACACACACATTTCACCTAAACATGCAACTACAAAAGTGTCACTCAATCCTAACATAAGAAAGCACCCTTTTAGCTACCAAGCTCCTTTCGACATCCCAAATGCCAATTCAACCTTTGGGAACAAGCCATAACAAAAATGCACCAAAACAAGATGTAGATTATGAAGTGCATTAGCCTAAAACGTTACACTACCATGTTAAGCACAATATGCATGCTGTATAGTAAACAGATCACAAAAAGAAATAGCCAACTCTTATGATTTGAAAAACTAGAGAGGAGAAACTTAAGTAATACCTCAGATTCATTATCCAAGCCAAGCTTATTCACCAAGTACTTCATCAATAGCCTAACTGTCATCCTACCATCTCTGCAAAACACAAAGAAGAGAGAGAAATATGCAACAATAGATTTAATTAGAAAGAGAAGGAAAAGAAGAAGAAAAAGGGGGGAAGAAAAGCTTAAAACTTTTTGATCATAGAAAAGCTAGCTAGCTAGCTATGGAAAAATAAAACCAAAGATTCAAAAACCCAAAAGGAGCAAAAGGGAAAGACAGAAGCATGCAATAGAGAAAGAGAAAGAAGTGAAAGTAGTACTTGATCCTTATGTAGCTCTTGGGTATTTGAGGCAAAAAGGGTTCCCTCACTCTACATTCGAATAAACAAAAAACAAAAACAAATAAATTAAAGTTAAACTCCAAACCCATCATGATTCATCATCATTAATCAAGTTGAAAAACGAGAGAAGAAATAATTACAAACAAAAAAGACGATGATCACCAACTATATGCAACTTAAACTCACTGGTGCTCTGCTGCTTTAAGAAGAAACCAAACTCCAATCTGCTGCCTCGCCGGCGGCCCCACAACCCTCACAGGGGCCGCCGGCGGCAATGGAAACCGCTGCACATTGTAGAACTGAGGCATCGTCGTCATCATTGGAGAGTATTGCCTTGGCATCAAACCAGTACTGCTGCTGCTGCTGCTTCCACCAATATTCATCATCAAATTGCTATTCCACAGCCATGGCACCCTGTGTTGTTGCGGGACATTAAATTGCAGTGATGATGATGAGGGCCTATTTGAAAATAGCTCAAGTTCTCTTGTTCTTCCTGCTGCTGCTGCTGATGATGATGATGATGGTGAGAGTCCGAGGCCGAGCTGTAGCCAGCTGTCGTCCTCTTTGTTGCTGGTTGCGGCGGCGGGGGCGGTCGACGTTTGAGGGGTTTGATCATGATCTTCTTGTTTCTGTCGTTGGTTGATTTCTTGGGATTGAGATGCTGAGGGATGTTGGTGCTCGGACATGATCATGAGATGGTTGGATGTTAGGGATGGATAGCGTCGTTTTGAGAAGTCGGTGTCGCCGCCGCCGCCGTGGAATGAGGTTCCATAAGTGTCGTAGTGGCGACGCAGGAGGTTTCGAGTACCCATCTAGCTAGCTCCTTCTTCCTCCTCTTCTTCTCATCATCAACTTCTCCTCCATAAATTAATAATTACAAACAAGGAATTATATAATTAAGTGGGGAGAGAGAGAGAGAGAGAAGAGGGCTTAATGGCTTTTGGGGCTTGGATCTTACTTTCTATGAATTCCTTTACTTTGGAAGCTTGAGGGGATCAAATAGTTGCACAGGGAAGAAGGAAAGGAGAGAAAGAGAAAGGAGATGGTGGAGAGTCACTCATATACACACACACACATAATTAATAATAATTATATACATACATATTGTAAGCGAATAATTCTTGAGGATTTTTTTATTTTATTTATCATTATATATATATATATATAGAGAGAGAGAGAGAGAGAGAGCAAAATGCAGTTTCTCCTTAATAAATATTGTTTTATCTTCAAAATTTCATGAGGACCATGGGTCCATGAGCATTTACCTTTTCGTCCTTTTCTTCCCTCCAAATATATATTAATTTATGTGTTCTGATAATTTCATTTATAACCGAAATCAGCCAATTATTATTATTTATTTTGATTATGGTGCAAACCAATAAACGGCAAAAGGTCGTAAAGACCTGTTCTTGATCAATCAAAATTTGAGCCAAACCACCAAGTTAGTCATCAATGTCATGGTCTAATTAATGCTATAACAAATGAATTGACCTCAGTTCCTTATTCCTAATTAATTATAACCCAATGAGTCCATATTTACTTTCTGACTATAATCTCAATTTCCTTGCTTAGTGAAGTAGAGCTGTTATAAATAACATAAAAGACATTTGTCATAAGTTTTGATCCCACGAAAATTCATATTAGACTCGCCATAATCATCTAAGCGGAGGATTCACTGCTGGCTGTCGTCTGATTGTCCATCATTGAATGATCAAGAAAAAGTGTGTATACATGTATATGTATATATGTTGAAGGGAGACGCAATTCCCATGGAATATGACCAAATTTCGACCGTCATATTCTTACTACCGAAAGACCGATGATTAATATAAATTCCAAAAAGTCTTAAAGTCTTACTGAAAACTACACAAAGATATGCTCGGTATCACCACTGTCCACGCATGCAAAAGAGAAGAACCTTATGTATGCCAAACATATGTGCTGGGACATAAGGAGATGGCTAGAAATAGGATTTTGGGATCCCAACAATTAAAAACTTTCCAAAGTACATCTGCCATCTAACTCTTTCTCTCTCTCTTCTATCTAGATTCATTCAATCTGGTATACCAAATAATTCTTGTAGGAAAACATTAGACAAAGTTAATACCTTTGTGGTACTTCAAAATTTGATATCATGCTTTTAACCTTTTGTGTTATACGTTAAGAATTTGTTGGAATATAGTCTCAAATAGGAAACAACACGAGTGTTGAAATAATCCATAACAAATAAACATACGAGTATATATAAGATGTAGAGAGGCACCTGACTTGAACCTTTTTGATGGAAATCTCAACTATATTGAAAGCGTGCCCATATGTACTCATATAAAGCCCGATACTCCATCTATACCAAATTCTAAGAGTTCTAGAAAGAGCCTAAAATGTTGGAAACCCTATTTACTTTTGACCGAAAAACAGAAACCCTAGTAAACTTGAAAAACATGCATCTTCCCTAGAAAATCTAACACCATCATTTTCTGTGTATAATTCCACAACGCCTTCACGTCTTTCTTCTCCAATTTTGTCTTAATTTTTTTCCCTCTAAACCTTTTTTTCCTCATTTTTCTTCTATAATCTCTAACTTAACACACCACGTACATTATTTTTACTCCTCCAAAGAGTGAGCATGTATTCAAGAGAGCATAGTTAGAAAAAAATGAAGAAAAATAAAAGATATTAAGCTAGTCAATTAATTTATCCATGCCATATCTGAATTCATTCAAAGGGTACTGGAGATTCAAGCTCTAACAACCGGTGCGGAAACCTAATGTCATGATCAACCGCATTCCTCAAAAACATTAGTGGGGGATTTTTTTGGGCATAAAACGACTTATGGATGAAAAAGTTAACACCGTTAGGGTTTCTGGGATAAATTGCATATTTTTCAAATTTAAGGGGATTTCCTACAGTGAAGGAGAAAATGCGAGAAAATCGCATAAGATGGTTTGGTCGTGTACGGCGCAAACCTTTCCATTGGTTCAACAAATGTATGTTCTCGATATAGGCCAAGTCAAAAGGATGAAAGGGAGGCAGAAGAAAACATGGATGGAGGTGATACGAGAATATATAGATGCCAAAGGCTTTAATGAAACTATGTTGTTCAATAGGAGTGAGTGGAGGAAGAGGATCCATGTGGATGACCCAGCATGATTCTCGTGTTGGTTCATGTAGCCTACCCAATATATGTCTGGTATATGGACTCAGTTGTTGTTGTTTTCCTGCTTTTCAGGCAAAAGTGTGATTGGTTTTCCAAAAAAGTAAAAAAGAGAGAACTAATTATGAGTATATATGAGGCATATATGTAGTTGGACAAGTCGCATATTGAAGGAAGAATATTATCATAAAACATATCGGAGGAGTCATAGAGCTCATGATTATGATTAGCAAACATGGAAAACGAATGGGTTGATTAACAAGGGGAATACGTCGTCTACGTGGGGGAGGCATGGTGGGCCCCCATGTGGGTGGGAATACACGTCTCGAATGATTAGCTTGGCGGGTGCGGAACGAAATTACAGAAACACCCCACCGGTCTCCGGGTTAATTACGAGATTGCCCTCTCTGACTCCAACCCTAGCGTTGCCCAACACCGAGCGGCTGGCATGGGCTCATCATTTCGCGCTCTCGCTCTCTCTCTCTCTCTCTCTCTCTCTCGCACAAAACAAATCGAAGCAACGAGTCATGGGTGGAGAGAGAAAGGGAGAGGGCTCATGGGCTAGCTACAGTGTGTTATAAATTTGTATTAATTAATTCTCATAAGAGAATAATGGAGAAAAGAGGCCATATGAGGGGATTTCCTCCTATGGCGTGAAAAAAATACAACCTCCACCATCTTTTCCGACGATCGGCACTCGTCATCATCATCGTTATCATCTAAGATGTGAGCATACCAAATTTTATGTGATTCCACAACTTTTTCACCGTTGATTTAGCAGTGTAAAAAGTTCTATTGTCGGTAAACCGTTAATTTTGAACCCATTAAATCAACGGTGCAAAAGTTATGAAATCACATGAAATTTGGTGTGCTCACAACTTAGATGATAACGATGATGATGACGGGTGCCGATCGTCGGAAAAGATAGTGGAAGTTGTATTTTTTCCACGCCATAGGAGGAAATCCCCTCCTATGGCCTCTTTCCTCCATTATTCTCTTATTATAATACTTTATATTTTTTTGTTGTTGTATGGTTTGTGGTGGGTCCCACCTAAAGGGTGGTGTGACGAGACCGCGAGGGGTCGAATCGCAAGCCCTTTTTCAAGCTTAAAATGTTTGTGATTTGACGGTGCAAAGGGGGGCGTGGTGGGAGAGGGAGAGAGAGAGAGAGAGAGTCACCTCGTCGGCACGTGCTGAGGGTACGGTCATCTGTAGGTATGGTCACTCGCAGGTGAATGTTGAAAAAAAATTCTATGCTGTCCGTTTGTTTTGTCTTGGGAGTGCACGTGGCTAATTTTATGATGGAAGCTAGCAAGTTCTATTTCTTTTTTGATCAAAGGGAAACTTCTCCGTGTTTCCTAGAATAAAGATTCAGACGAAACTAATACAAAAGAGAGAAAGAAAAATTAACCCGTTGTTACTCGTCTTAAGTCCGGATGAGAAAGGATGAAAGTTGTGGTAGGGTTGTGACAGTCAGTGTAAACTTTGTCACATCCACTGCTACAATAAGGGGTTGCCCCTATGGATAATGAAATCCGTAGGGACAGATTTATTTTGGCCCTACGGATTAATCCGTAGGGCCCGACGGTTGTCCCTACGGTTCCGGACGTTTTAATTTAAAAATATTAAATCGTAATTTATTGTTTGCTCCTACGGAGCCGCAAACCAATGATCTACGGATTAATCCGTAGGGGCATCTAAATGTGAATTTAATTAAAAAGGCACAGAAATGCCCTACGCCTCATCTCTCTCGCGTGCGTTAACTCCCAAAATTCCCAAAATCCCCAAATCTCTCGTTCCCGCCGCGTCGCAGTTCTCGTCGCCGTTCTCGTCGTCGCCGCCGCCCTCCATTTCGTCGTCGCCATCGCCCTCGTTCTTCCTCGCCGCCGATTGCGCGCGTTGTCGACCACCGATCGAGCGTCTCCGTCGTCTCCTCCACCGTCTACAGGTTTGTAAATCTCCAATTAAATATAATTTTGATGATTTTAGGGCTAGGGTTCAGGGTTTGGGTACCGATGAGGGTTAGGGTTAGGCATCGGTTGGGATTAGGGTTAGGGTTCGGTTGGGGCTTGGTGTTGGGGTTGGGGTTCGGCTGGGGTTGCGGTTGCGGTTGGGGTTGGGTTAGGGTTAGGGTTGGGGTTCGGCTGGGGCTGGGGTTAAGGTTAGGGTTGGGGTTGGGGTTCGGCTGGGGCTAGGGCTAGGGCTAGGGCTAGGATTGGGAATAATGAAAATTTTGTATAGAAAATTACAAAGGTTTATAGGCCTATAATCGAAGATGGAGCGACAATTTGCCTTTTTGGGAATAAGACAAACGAGAGTAGAATTAACAGTTTTGGGCACCTCTTTATGTTTGAAAAAATATTTCCCAACTTTAGGAAAAAGCTTTGCATAATACATGTTGACCCTGTACATATCAATCCCTTTGTAAGTCTATATAGAGCACCATTTCTCTGTGCCCCCACTTTGTTTGTGGGCGTGGACCATGGATTGATGTATGACAGGAATATTGGCCATGGAGCGAGGAGCGAGATGCTATCGGAAAACTCTAACTAGAGCGAATGTCAACGTGTTGGCTGCTAACTTATTAGTAGGTTGAAAAAAGGTGTGCCTATAGATGTGAGAGTGGAAGAGTCAAAATGGTGAGCGTGTAATGCAAGTCTTGATTCAACAATTTTGCTTGGTTCTGCAATAAACTGGAGTGGATATTAGGCTCTAACCCTAAACCTAAACATTTACCCAGGGGCAAGATTTCATGATATATGCAAATTACAATTTGAGAGGAAAATAAAAATATTACATGCACTCTCAAGATGACCGGCATACATGAAAACACGTGTGTGAAGATTATACAAACTTAATCATTCATATATGCAGAATACGCTGTTTCAAGTAAACTTACCCAAATTAACCTAATTAACCCTAACTAACACACTAATCCTTTCAAATTATCAATAATTAACCCAAATTAACCCCAGGCTCTAATTAACCCAAATTAACCCCAGGCTCTAATCCTAAATCTGATATGTCTAAAATCATATTAGAAATGATATGTCTGCAATCAAATTCTGCATTTATATTTTGTGAAGTAAAAGGTTTTTCAAAATGAGAAGCTGTCATATGAACAATCTGTTTATGCTCCTCAAAACAAATGCCTTCTACATTTTGCAACTTTGTAATTCTGTTTTGACATCTTCTGATATTAACCCAACAATGAAAGAATTTGGTATTTTTATCAACATCTGAAATCTATTTTTTTCCTTGATTTATGTCTCCAAAAAAATTGAGTAAGGCTGTGTTTGTTATATCAAAAACCTTTTTGTTGAACCCATGCAACATGTGAAAATTTAGAGTTGTTATAAATAGCTCTTACATGTTGTTTAATGCATGTACCATTGTTAAGAGAGTGTAAGGTGGAGAACAATAATTTGTTTCAACGACACATTTTTCAAGTTAAAACCAATATATGATATTCGATGATAATATGAAACTTTCATATTCTCATCGATACTCATATATGAAACTCAAAGCGTCACTTAGTCCCCGTCTATCGGTTAACATACGTTCGATGTTCGTCGTGACATAGAACTATACGAAGGTTGTTAAATATCGGACGGTATAGCTCGATATTAACAACCGTCGGGTAGTCTATGTGACGAGAAAATTCAATCGTATGATAACCAATAGATTTGTCCCGTATAGACAAGTTAGGAATGTATAAAGCAAATACCTTTATTTACTTGTGTTTTCATTCATTTCGAGATATTTCGTCGGTACCTTTCCGCTGGTTCTCCGTGTACAAAGATAGATTAGATGTTCATTTCAACGTTGTTTTACAGCTTTGAAATGATTATCTATTCTATTACAGTGTACTCGGAGAACAGCGGGGAGGTGCTGCCAAAATTTACTCGAAACGGTTGAAAGCACAAGCGAATGGGTGTTCGCTCTATACATTCTTAATGGGATAGAAGCCTTACCCCCGACAGCCGAAACACATACATACAATAAGAATACATAACAAACGCATCATTAGAGAGTGATTCAAGATGTTCAAGTTAAAACCAATATATGATACTCGATGATAATATGAAACTTTCATATTCTCATCGATACTCATATATGAAACTCAAATCGCCACTTAGTCCCTGTCTATCGGTTAACATACATTCGATGTTCGTCGTGACATAGAACTATACGGAAGTTGTTAAATATCGGACGGTATAGCTCGATACTAACAACCGTCGTGTAGTCTATATGACGAGAAGATTCAATCGTATGATAATCGATAGATTTGTCCCATGTGGACAAGTTAGGAATGTATAAAGCAAACACCTTCATTCACTTGTGTTTTCATCCGTTTCGAGATACTTCGTCGGTACCTTTCCGCTGGTTCTCCGATTACAAAGATAGATTAGACGTTCATTGCAACGTTGTTTCACAGCTTTGAAATGATTATCTATTCTATTACAGTGTACTCGGAGAACAGCGGGGAGGTGCTGCCGAAATTTACTCGAAACGGTTGAAAGCACAAGAGAATGGGTGTTCGCTCTATACATTCTTAATGGGATAGAAGCCTTACCCCCGACAGCTGAAATACACACACAACAAGAATACACAAGAAACGCATCATTAGAGAGTGATTCAAGATGTTCAAGTTAAAACCAATATATGATACTCGATGATAATATGAAACTTTCATATTCTCATCGATACTCATATATGAAACTCAAAGCGCTACTTAGTCCCCGTCTATCGGTTAACATACGTTCGATATTCGTCGTGACATAGAACTATACGAAAGTTGTTAAATATCGGACGGTATAGCTTGATACTAACAACCGTCGTGTAGTCTATGTGACGAGAAGATTCAATTGTATGATAACCGATAGATTTGTCCCGTGTGGACAAGTTAGGAATGTATAAAGCAAACACCTTCATTCACTTGTGTTTTCATTCGTTTTGAGATATTTCGTCGGTACCTTTCCGTTGGTTCTCCGTGTACAAAGATAGATTAGATGTTCATTTCAACGTTGTTTCACAGCTTTGGAATGATTATCTATTCTATTACAGTGTACTCGGAGAACAGCGGGGAGGTGCTGCAGAAATTTACTCGGAACGGTTGAAAGCACAAGCGAATGGTGTTCGCTCTATACATTCTTAATGGGATAGAAGCCTTACCCCCGACAGCCGAAATACATACATACAACAAGAATACACAACAAACGCATCATTAGAGAGTGATTCAAGATGTTCAAGTTAAAACCAATATATGATACTCGATGATAATATAAAACTTTCATATTCTCATCGATACTCATATATGAAACTCAAAGCGCCACTTAGTCCCCGTCTATCAGTTAACATACGTTCGATGTTCGTCGTGACATAGAACTATACGAAAGTTGTTAAATATCGGATGGTATAGCTCGATACTAACAACCGTCATGTAGTCTATGTGACGCGAAGATTCAATCGTATGATAACCGATAGATTTGTCCCGTGTGGACAAGTTAGGAATGTATAAAGCAAACACCTTCATTCACTTGTGTTTTCATCCGTTTCGAGATATTTCGTCGGTACCTTTCCGCTGGTTCTCTGTGTACAAAGATAGATTAGATGTTCATTTCAACGTTGTTTCACAGCTTTGAAATGATTATCTATTCTATTACAGTGTACCCGGAGAACAGCGGGGATGTGCTGCCGAAATTTACTCGAAACGGTTGAAAGTACAAGCGAATGGGTGTTCGCTCTATACATTCTTAATAGGATAGAAGCCTTACCCCCGATAGCCGAAACACACACATACAACAAGAATACACAACAAACGCATCATTAGAGAGTGATTCAAGATGTTCACGTTAAAACCAATATATGATACTCGATGATAATATGAAACTTTCATATTCTCATCGATACTCATATATGAAACTCAAAGTGCCACTTAGTCCCCGTCTATCAGTTAACATACGTTCGATGTTCGTCGTGATATAGAACTATACGAAGGTTGTTAAATATTGGACGGTATAACTCGATACTAACAACCGTCGTGTAGTCTATGTGACGAGAAGATTCAATCGTATGATAACCGATAGATTTGTCCTGTGTGGACAAGTTAGGAATGTATAAAGCAAACACTTTCATTCACTTGTGTTTTCATCATTTTCGAGATATTTCGTCGGTACCTTTCTGCTGGTTCTCCGTGTACAAAGATAGATTAGATGTTCATTTCAACGTTGTTTTACAGCTTTGAAATGATTATCTATTCTATTACAGTGTACTCGGAGAACAGCGGGAAGGTGCTGCTAAAATTTACTCGAAACGGTTGAAAGCACAAGCGAATGGGTGTTCGCTCTATACATTCTTAATGGGATAAAAGCCTTACCCCCGACAGCCGAAACACATACATACAACAAGAATACACAACAAACGCATCATTAGAGAGTGATTCAAGATGTTCAAGTTAAAACCAATATATGATATTCGATGATAATATGAAACTTTCATATTCTCATAAATGAGTATCCTCAAATCTAACTTTGATTATCGATAATTTATTCTTTTCAACGACAAACGCACTCACAAAGCATATACACGGATTTTCTCTTTTGTCAGTAACCATCTCGTTCTTAGATTTCTTAATATTGTCATCATAACTTACAATTTATATGTTATACAGTCTAACATGGCTCATGAGTACGTCAGAGTTAAGGACTGGATGTATGTGGATTGTTAACAACGTATGCAACCTAAGTTTGTCGTAGGAGTTGCTGCTTTTATTGAATTTGCACGCGCACATAATAAAATCGTGATAGAGAAGATTCTTTGCCCGTGCGATAGATGTGGGAATAAGTACTGGCAGAAGGTAGAATTGGCAGAGCTTCATATCGTAAAATATGGTTTTACTAGATTTTATACAACCTGGAAATATCACGGGGAAGGAGAAGAACGAAGTAATGTAGTAGAAGAAGAAGGAGAACACGATAGTGCGGCAGGAAAAGAAGGAGAAGACGGTAATGCGGCAGAAGAAAAAGACGGTAATTTCTTTCCATCAGAAGAAATGGAGGATATGGTAGAGCCTGCCCTAGGTGAATCTATTCGTACCGAAGATGACATTCCTTCTGGTCAAGGACTGCGTGCGGATAAATATGAAAATTTTATGAATGATGCTAGAAAACCAATTTATGAGAATGTAAAGTATTTCACCCTCTCATGGTTCGTCCAACTTTTCCAGATTAAGTGCCTAAATGGATGGAGCAACAAGTCATTCACAATACTTCTTTCGTTCTTGAAAGATTCTATGCCCCCGGGAATTAACGTGCCCGACATCTGGTACGGAGCCCAGAAGATGATGTCTAATTTGGGTCTTAAGTGTGAGAAGATTCAAGCATGTCCTAAAAATTGCGTGTTGTACCGGAAAGAGAATTCAGATTTGAAAGAGTGTCCAACATGCAGAGAGGCCAGGTATAAGCCGAAAGATTCTGATAAGAAGTCTGATATACTTGTAGGGTTCCTAGGCACACACAAGAGGTTCCACAAGGCATCAACCATGCCAAATTCAAAAATTTATGTGTCGAGAAACCCTATGGAAGATCGTTAACTAGAGGATAGGCGAAACAAAAGGCTAGCAAACAACTTTATTAATAAATGAAAGGGATTACAATCTTTGTAGATCCGGTCCTCCACTTCTTTAGCTCCGTGATGACGTCCCTCCGCTGCGATCATCGGGATCCCGGACTCTAGCGTTGGTTTCATCGGAGAAATGATCGGGCTAGGTCGTTGACTTCGATGCCGAAGATGATCTACGTCGAGGCGACTCTAACTCAAGCTCCATCTTCACTTGGTCATGAACCTAGTGAAGAAAACACCCTATACAACATGGCAAGTGGTAGAGAATGAAGAAAGAGAAAGTGGGTTCACTTTGGATTTGGGTTTCTCACTTGATTTCATCACTTGAAATTTTTTAAGAGAGGTTTCTTCACTTGAAGAAGAAGATGAAGAAGAAGAAAGAAAATAAAATCAATTATCTTAAAAGAATAATCAAGTGAAGTTATCATATTGCAACCATGGGTAAGTTTAACTCATGTAGAGAGCAAACCATGGTTTAGGTAATGGTTAGGTTTAAGGATAAAACAAAATGGTTTAGACTTTTCAAAGATGCTATGAAGCTTCATGAAGCTTTAAGCCAAATATAAAGAAAAGCGCCATTTTGTTTTTACAAAATGAATACAGAAAATAAAACCCTAACCATTAACTAAACATGGTGTAAATCATACACATACCCAAGTTTGCATGTATCATCAATCATGATACAAACTAGTGCACAAACATATATCACATATACAACTTGTGCAATCAAGTGAGAAAATCAATCTTAAGTGAACCAATACTAGTTAATGTAAAGTGATATATCAAATATATAATTATACATTAAATCATTAAATCAATACTTGATTTAATGATCCGGTCATATCGCATATAACCGACTAATATCTAGTGTATCAATGTATCGAATCAACACTTGATTCGGTAACTCGGCTATATCACATATAACCGTCCGATGATACAAATCGCGAGAATAGAATACAGTATCACATACCGGTATTATTCTCGGTCCCGCACATATCTCATATGCGCTCCTATTTCATTTCGCTTGAGCCAGAAAACCCCTGTGTAGGACTCTAAAGACTCGTCAATACGCCGGCAGTAGGTGGTGATCATATCAATCACCCACAAGCCGCAAGCGGTCTGCTAAACGTAACGGCCACCCAGGTATTGAGCGATCAAAAGATCAACGAGCAAGCCCGCTCACACTCCTGTGAATCCAACCAGTAACACTCCCGTACAGTCCGGTCTCGTCGTCTGATATGTCGCATATCTCGCCTAGGGGTAGAAAACGTCAGACCCCAGTAGCTCGATAAGTCGTGTCGATATGAGGTCTATAACAGTTCGAGAAACTACTGGTAACACTTACCAGTAAATCTCAGCAACCCTGGCCAGGGATTTTCGGTTATAGCCAATCGAACACAGCACAACATCAACTCCCTATACCGGGAGAGACGAATCCCCTCGTATCGCTCATTGCCTCCATGTGATTCCGGACTGTACCCAAAAACTACCGTTTTGCACGCCCTCTTGGACGTGGTAAGGTGGAATTCAAAGCACAGTAGGAATCACACAAGACTCTATGACGATCTCGGGTCTACAGACTAACCTGTACCAGTGTCACCAGAGAACTGCCATCTGATGTAAGGTATAATACCATCTGGGAGTTCTCGGCGAGTCCGTCCAGTATACCCAGTCTCCACCGAGCACCCGTATATTATCTCTGATGTCAAACACCAATGGATATGGGATCATCCATCGCCCATCTTTATGGGTCGAGAAGGTATACGCTAGTCTACTCTGGTATATCGATGCCCCGTCTCGATACACCCACGGCTAGAGACCTTGAAGGATGTACTTATGGACTACCATGTCCCCACTAGTATGATCCGCATCATAGTCCAGGTATTCAAGTACACATCCTAAGGGCTTTACCAACATGTAACAGAAAGACAATTAGTGTACACGTTAAGGTAAAGAGCAACCAGATAGCATACTATCATGTCGAGCAAGAAAGTCCTCCCTATATATGTCCAAGCATCCACTACAATATACATCCTATGTATAGTAATGGCCTCTAGAGCATACATATAACTAACAATCTCCCACTTGCACTAGGGCCATCTGATAGCAGTGGTTGTTGTATCTCATACTCAACCATCCCATAAAAGTCTCTCTTTGGGAAAAGGCCTTTGTGAGTGGATCCGCCGTGTTGTCCTCTGAGTCTACTCTCATAATCTCGATCTCCTTGGAGATCAACCATCTCCATGATCAGGTGATACTGCCTTAGAATATGTCTGGATCACTGATGGGACGGACGTTCCTTGGCATAAGCCACAACTCCATTGTCACGCAATGGGAGGAACTAAGTTCATCTCATGAACTAATATACACCCAGACAGCCTCTTTGGTAGCATCTTAAGTAGCGATGTATCTAGCCTTTATCGTCTAGTAAGCTACGGTATCTAGCTTGGAACTCTTCCAACATACCGTCCCTCCACTGAGGGTAAAGACAATGCCTGTGACTGACATTCAGTCGTCCTTATCACCCTGGAACCCTTCCAGTGATTCTCTCCAGGATCAATTGATACCATCTCACTACAACTAGTGAGAAGCCTAATATCCATTTAGATCTATTTCATAGATCCAAATCCCAGGATTTAGGAGGTATCATTTTGATCCTATGTGAAGAATCTTTATGATAAGCGGAGATTGATCGAGCATAGCATATGAAACTCCTTCCCTATCAAGAGTATGTCATCCACGTACTCTACGAGGATCACCACCATACTCCCTACTACCTTTTTGTATATACAAGGTTCATCTACCATTTTGATGATGTCAAACTCTTTGATCAACACATCAAAACAGACGTTCCAACTCCGCGATGCCTGCTTTATCACATAAAACATCTTGCACACGTTTCCGCTGCTCCCACTGTCTACGAAGCCCTCTGACTTTGTACTTATCGACTCTCTCTTCTAAAACATCATTTAGAAAAGCAGTCATGGCACCCAACCGCCAGATATCGTAGTCATGGTATGTAGCCGTGGCGAGTAGGATCTTGATGGACTTAAGCATAGCTACTTAGAAAAGGTTTCATCATAATCCATACCTGGTCAATGATGCAAACCTTTAACAAGTCTAGCTTTGAAAGTCTCAACTTTTCCATGTACACCAAGTAATCTTCTCAAGATATACTTGCTCCTGATGGGGATTTAACCCTTCAGATAAAGCAGCCAAAGTCCATACTTTGTTGGTGTATAAGGATCCCATCTCAGATCGCTAAGCATCCAGCCATTCTTATAGAGCCCCACTCCTGATGGTCAGCTCGAAACTAGTTGGGTCATCATCTCATGATGCAATCCTCGCTCCCCCTGTCATAGAGAAACTAAAGTATCTCTCAGGTGGGTTAGGAACCCTACTAGATCGGCGGAGAGGCTGAGGTTCATTGGTAACTATTGAATCCTTTGGTTCTACCAAATTATCAGCTGCAGTTTGTATAGCTAGAACATTTCTAGTTCTACATAACAGACCTTGCCTCGAGCTTGTCCGGATTTTGCTTTTAGACATAGGCCGGACAACCCCAAATCTTAACAAACTTAAGATATGGGCTCTTCCCTTTCCATATCTCATATGAAGTGGTAGGCAACTGATTTGATCGGAACCCTATTCAATAGGTATGCAACTTCATAAGTGCATAACTCCCAAAAGGAAATAGGTAACTCAGTAGTACTCATCATAGAGCACACCTTATCATATAGGGTGTGATTGCTCCGTCCCGATACACCGACGTGCTGTGGTATATATGGAGGAGTAATGCTGAGAGAGAATCTCATTCTCCTTTAGAAAAGTCCAAGAATTCCATGCTCAAGTATTCTCCTCCTTGATCACATCAAAGGACATAATACTTATACCCGTTTTTGGTTCTCTACTTCTAACTTATATTCTGTGAATATCTCAAAAGGTTCGGACTTGTGTTTCAACAGGAACATATGTCTGAATCTTGAGAGATCATCAGAGAATGTAATGAAGTACAAAGAACCGGTGTTGGCATGTGTAGACAGGGGACCTTCATACATCACCTGTATCATCCCAAGAGTTCACTAACTCTTTCTCTGCTTTCAATAAACAGAGCTGTGGTCATCTTATCTTTGTGACATGACCGGCAAGTTTTCACAAGATGTAAATTTAAATAGATTTAAATATGCATCTATGTGTAACTTAGCTAGTCGGGTCGCATTGATATGACCTAGTCTACAATACCTTAAGAAGGATCCGTTCATTTCTGAACTCTTCCTCTTGTGTGTGTTCTGTATACTAAGAACTGTAGTTTGATTTAGAACGTCAATGCTTTTAGATAACGTGCCTGAACCGATCAACTTTTGATATAGGAAATGTTCAAAACATTATCCATCAATACAAAATTATATCCTTTCTTTACTAAATAAAGAGATTGATATGATTTCGCATATCAGGTTCGATATCTAATAGCATTTGTTCAGAATCAATGTATTTGTAATACAGGGTGACAGTGACCAACAGACTTGGCTGCAACACTTGTACCGTTTTCTGTCTCATGAAACTTATCACCCTTTCTCAGTTCTTTACCTTTCTGTAGCCCATGTAACAGATTACATATGCGGGATCCTGATCCGGTATCACATATTCATGACGTAAAGGATACTGAGAAACAGTTCTATGTAACGAACACACCCGAAGATGATGCATTAACATGCACTTTCTTCGTTTGGGCGGCACGGGAAATCTGGTATTCCCCAATTTCCTGCTCTGTCTTATAACAATTATAAGTTGGAGCGGGACCAATGTTCCCCAGCTCAGTATAACAAGCGGGTTCGGTCAATACATCCGTATTATTATCTTGATTAAGGCGTGATATGGTCGCTACCTGGAGAGAGAGAGAAGAAAACACTCAGCGTATGCTCTTGCAAGATCAGATTGGTTATTATTTTATCTAATCAGGATGGCTCCCACTGTTTTTATCAAATCTTCCTTCAAACCCTAAAAGGAAAGACTAGCCGAGATTAATTACACGCTACAAGTTCGCCAATCTTTCAGCCATGCCAGTGTCGGTACTTTGAGGGAGGTTCCCCGTGCTTTCGCACGGACCTAATTAAAGTAAACCTCGTTTTCCCAGAGGCGTAACCCCGTTGACACCTTTCTAGACACCTACTTGATCGGCTAATTGTAATGTGTAAAACTCTCCCAGGAGTAACAATTACTCGCAGTGGGTATCGGGATCCAACTATCTCATAGAAGGTATGCAATCTCATTGCAAATTTCAACACTTGAAATTCCCGATAATTTTTCCCCTAGCACCCTATGACCTTGACGGAGGTCAACAAACCATAGGCTACAAGTCAAGTTCAACCCGTCATTTCTTGATTGAATCAAACCCATCCGCACGACCCTTGACGGAGGTCAACAAGGTCGTACGACTACCCTAACCCAATCTGCATCATATGCATAAGCAGATAAATACTAGTTAGCTACCGCACATTACACCTTGACGGAGGTCAACAAACGTAGCACGAATACTAAGTAGGACTTATCTGAAATGACGGAGGGCTACGACAGGTTTTTCTGAAAACCTATTGCGTAATGAACTTGATATCATTGTAGAATCAAATGATTTTAAAATGGAGTGTTTTTGAGGCTTTTCTAGTTTCGCTAAAGGGGTCACTCCCGGTGAAGGGATCGTCGGCCCTTTCCTCATCGAATAAGGTGCAGGATATATCATATATATCACTATGCAAAGCAAAAACTCCAAAAGAAATCAAAAGACAAACCGAGGGGTGTAGCATCTGCCAGTTATTGCTAAAGGGGTCACTCTCGGTGAAGGGATCTCGGCCCTTTCCTTATCAAAAAAGGTGTAGGATGTTCTACAAGGAACATCGCGATGCAAAGCAAGAACTGTAGCTACCTGTTTTTGAAAAATTCGATTCCACAACATCTTTTAGGTTTCTTTTTCTTTCATTAATCACATTAATGAAGTCCCATCATTTAAGTCCACCTAAACATCACAGATAAATATAACGTACGCTTATGCCATCCGCATTCGCCTCGATGTCCCGTCTGCACCGTTAGGTTAGGTAACTAACGCCAGAGCGAGGCAGGGCTAGCGCGGGTGTAAAACATAAGCAACATCTATATAATATATCATATATACTATATACAGTATCTATCTGAACAAATCACATGATCACATCACAGATAACGCAGCAGAAAATATCATATGAAATATTGGATATACTAGGACGTCCGTGTTTTATTTTGAGCCTGTATAAAACACGGATTCCACGGTCGTGATGAATAGCCAATCCCACACCCTTAGACCCCTATGAGAGCGGCAAGCAACCCTACCAATTCAAGAGTTAGGAGACCCGGACGCGACTCCTCGAGATGGTCTCCCACTGGACCTTAGAACCCGGTTACTTGTGCTCCCCTCCTTAGGTCTATCCTAATGCGGAAAAGTAAATAATATACAAATGGTGACATCATCCGCAACCTGGAAGTGCCCCAATAAAAGAATATTACATACAAGTTTTTACATGAATGAAAACGAAAAACACTCATCTCACATAAAAACCCCCGGCTATTCAAACACGACGATCCAATATAACATATCCAGCAACACATAACATCACATGTCATCAACGTAAGTAAATATGTCCATCCCAATTGTCGTTGACATATAGCAACGAAACCAGCGATATCACATATTACACTTACGGTCACAGAAAAGAAAATGTAAAACTACAACAGTTGGAATCCGCAACCTCCTTAGACATCGCATGCCTAACAATTATAAACCCCGCATTTTAGTCTCATTTATCGAAAACTCTTTTCAATATCAAGTCGGGCAATTCAACAAGATTCCCGATATTTTGATCGAATGCTCGTCGCAAACTTTAGTAGACGGCCGCACCCCCGGATGCCGTCGACGAAGTGCACTAAGGCAGAACACCGCTGCCGCGAGCACCCGAACGGATGCTTTTGGCTACGGGGTTCTCCTACAGTCACTTGGTCGGGGCTATGGGGCGTGGCTGTCTATTAAGTTTACCGGCGAGTATCCGCGTACGCTACGTGATTGCGACGGACTTTTGATCACATCAAAATTCCGTGGCAACCGATCAAATGAGACTAAAGTGCTATGTTTATAACATTCAAATCAGTTATCTTATAACAATTTGTGGATTCCAAATATTGTATCACATTCCAGATAAATAGAAAATGTTAAACTTTCCGATCGAACAATCAAACACCCAAGTTTTCCCGAAACAGCTCAACACATGAAATAAGTTTAAAAACATCCACTTCATGCCACAGTACCAACGGTCCAGCCGTAGAAGGGTCAAGCCAACGCCTCACATGTGGCACGCCGTACTGCCCCAAACCCTAAGGTTCAAAGGGCAGTTCAAGACGGTCACATAATCGAGTTAAGGTTTGTTGTTTTCTAGAGGGTCCATCGCGTTACTTGCACTACTTAGACGTTCTTAAACTACGGAAAAAATCCAACACTTGGAAATTTTCCGGCAGGGGAAAAAGTGAGTATTTATATCCGGTCGAACCTTTTAACATGTTCTAAAATACCCGGAAAAACTTAATAAACAAAGTTAAATAATCCGATCGAATTATCGAGTCCCTAATACACCCCAGATAACTCAACTCTTGAGTGTAATTTAAAAATTCCCAGAAAACACAGGAAATTTAGTTGGACATTACTGTGCAGAGCACGTGACAAGAGTCACATTTATGGCCGTGGAACCGCCGCGCAAGCCAAGGTGGCACCGCGGTTCGGCGGCTCATTAGCCGACTTAGGGGCACATGCTCCACAGTAACTCCTATAACTCCCTGCTGTATTTTTTGGATATTTTTAATTTGGAAAAATCCACTGTTTTAAAAATTGTACAGAGAGGGGTGTCGATTGGGGTTTCGGGGTTCGATCGGGTTTCTAACTTCGTCTACACTTCGCCTAAAGCTCTAGCTAGGCTCTGATACCACTGTAGGGTTCCTAGGCACACACAAGAGGTTCCACAAGGCATCAACCATGCCAAATTCAAAAATTTATGTGTCGAGAAACCCTATGGAAGATCGTTAACTAGAGGATAGGCGAAACAAAAGGCTAGCAAACTGTTGGAGATAGTGCCCTCAGATTCAATTATTCGATCACAGGCACGTGATTACAATGATTGATGGAGGACCTATCCCGATAGGACAGTCTTACTCGAGATGATAGTATGCTATCTGGTTTATCTTTATCATCGTGTACTGCTTTAGGTGACCTGACAGGTCACTATTGCACGTTGATAGAGCCCCTAGGATTCTTGCTTGACCATCAGCAGTATGAGGGCGATCATATACGTGGGAGCTGGTAGTCTATAAGCACATCCTTAAATGGTCCCTAGTCGTGGGAGTTTCGAGATAGGGCATCGATACTCCAGAGTAGACTAGTATGTACATTCGAGACCCCGACGAGGGGCGGTGGCCGGTCTCACAAGCCACTGGTGTCAGTTCGTTCACCTAAGATGTATACAGGTGCTCATTGGGTTATGAGTACACCGGACAGGACTCGCCGGGAACATGCTAGTTGGTCATATACCAGACGTCAGATGGCAGTTCCCTGGTGACATGTGTACAGGTTAGTTCATCGACCTGGGGATCGTCATTTGTCTCGTGTGAGTTCCCACTGTACTTTGATTACTATCCTACCACGGCTCAAAGGAGTCGTGCAAACAGGTTTTAGTTGGGTATAGTCCCGAGCCACATGGAGGCAGTGAGCGCATCTTCAGGGGTTCGTCTCTCCCGGTATTGGGGGTGAGGTCGCGCTGTGTCTAGGAGAGCCATTACACGAAGCCCTCGGCCGAGGCAAGGAGATTTACTGGTAGGTATTCCAGTAGTATGTCAGGGTGTTCTGGGCTACACCCCGACATGACTTGTACCGCTTTTGGGGGTCTGACTTTTACCAACCCCCTAGGCCCGCCATGCGATGCTCATAGACGAACGGACCGGACTGTACGGATATTGTCACTGACAGGCTCAGTAGGGTTGTCAGGCTGAGTTCGCTCACAGACGTCCCTTTTAGTCAATACCTGGTAGCCCGTTACGTATTGGCTTATACCTCTGACGTGCTAGTGGTTAAATCCACAACCAAGGTGTTGACGAGTCTTTAGAGTCCCCCACATTCAGTTACTCAGCTTTCGGACGAAAAGTTGTAGAGGCCGTATGGAGATATGGCAAGGTCCGATCAGATACGTGCGGTATTGCACGGATCAGGATCGGACGGTTTGTACTACAGGCCGTATGGGTATATGGCAGGGTTCGATCAGATACGTGCGGTATTGCACGGATCAGGATCGAACGGACAATACTGGCCGACTTTGGTTTAAGCCGGATCCTAGTATAGTACAGTGGAGATTTTGTCTCATTGCATTTGTATTTCGGTCGGAATACAAATGCGGGTGTGTATGCACAGTATCGAGG
Organism: Agapanthus africanus; assembly: GCA_030015575.1. Lineage (NCBI taxonomy): Eukaryota > Viridiplantae > Streptophyta > Magnoliopsida > Asparagales > Amaryllidaceae > Agapanthus > Agapanthus africanus. The sequence goes on from JASDDO010000004.1 coordinate 265,672,116, forward strand.
TTTTCCTGTAATTTATTACGGGACCGGTTTTCTGGAGTTGCCAGTTTGCTTTCCGTTTCGGCCAATTTCCTTTGTATCGTTCATTGGCCGAAGTTTGGTGGAGGAGGGCTTATTTGCATTGTTGCAAATAAGTATTTGTGGAGGGGGTCTTTGCACTTTGTGACATCATGATTATTGCACCATACCTTGACTTTCTTTAGTTGATCATGGCTTGACTTTTGGCTTATCATGGTTGTTGATGATTTGGTAGTTGGAGTGAGGTTATTTACTTGTAATCATTTCTTGATATCATGAGCTTTTCTCTCTCCCTTGCATTATGGTTGTGATTCATTCATCCTTGGATCTCTCCTCACTCACTCACTCTCCCACCAAGAGAGGCCGACCATATTAGGCAAGGGCTGTCCAAATTTTTGGAGTGTGGGGTTTTGTTCATTTCATGTTCCAAAATCCCCAAAGTTCTTCTACATTGTTCTTGTATCATCCCTCCACCAAAAATGGCATCTCCATGAACCCCAAATGAGACTTGAGCACTACATATTCTACAGCAAACCTTGGGCATGTCGACTAGCCAACTTCGTGCCCGAGTTGCCTCGGCATTGAGGTGGGAGCCCATAAAAGAAGCAGGCGATGTGGTGCACTTCCGGCGACGAGGTGGAGACCGGAGCTTCCGTCGGAGATCGGGACGACGACGAGAAGACCGGAGGACTCGGATCAGTCGGTATATCTCTCTTCCCCATCTTGTAGTTAGCTAGGACTAATTAATGGTTCGATCCGGGTATTAGTGCGCGGCGGTTTGCCAGTTCATGAAAAATTTAAAGTTTATCACCGCTTCCACATTTGGCCGTCGGATTGACGGCCGGGGCGCCGCCGTGCACTTACAGTGGTATCAGAGCCTCGCCATTAACCTAGTCTAGCTTTGTTTAATGTGTTTTGCATTTCCGATCGACCAAAATTCCAAAATCCGCATTTTTGCTTGCATCAGTTTTCTGTTAAAATTTTTTGGAGTCGAAATTTTTTTCAGGTTACAGAAAAGTGATCTACTAGAAAAATAAGAGTTCTGTGAAAATTCGATGCAATGACTCCACTGTAGGAGCGCGGAACCGCGGCCAAACACCCCTTTGGGCCGCGGTTCCGCCGCACTATTTTGGGTTCCCTGCACCAAATTTCTACAGTATCTTTCTGGGATGATTTTAGGGGTTTTGGAATATTAATATTGGGCCCAGAATTTCTTGATCTGCTACAGTAATGCTTGGGGGCCCACTTGTTAAAATTTGATCGATCGGATATTTTAAACACATTATTTCACAGTATTTACATTATATCTGCGACCGTGAATGTCACTTGATCGGTAAATCCGGTCTAACTGCTATAGCCCGGTTAGACGGATTTGCAAACGTGACTTTCACGTTGATGTTCTATGTATTGCTGTGATGTTGCGGATCGGTCATGGGGGATAGCCTGGATGCAATACTAGTACAGTTGTGGTTGTATTATGTACATTTGATATTGCGGGGTGAGCGTCCGACATGTGGACTGCCGTCACTGCCTGTTTGTATTATTATTTTGGGGCACGGCCAGGTTGCGGTCGATGTACCTGTTGTATGTATATTTTACTTTCTGTACTAGGATTACCCCGCGGAGGGGTGCACGGATAGCCGGATTCTAGAAGGCAACAAGCCCGTATCTCATGGCATTGAGATGGAGGGGGCTTCACTCTAGAATTGGCGGGCTATTCGCCGCACTCGTAGGGGGTACAGGTTGATCCAGGAGGGGTGCCCAAGTTACCGGATTCCGTGAAGTGCTGGGTGGTCCATTCACGTTGCTGAAGGGGGCTGCCTCGCTTCAGGTTTTGGCGGGTGACTTGCCGCGCCCGTAGGGGTCTAGGATTTCATTGCAAAGGCTATCCACATGACCAGGGGAACGTCGGGTTTCAGTAGTGGCTCTGTGAAACCCGGGGATCCCAGATATCTGTATTGTTTCTGTGATACTGTACATTTCTGTGATGTTGCATTTTTATCACGCCTTGAGCGAATATAATATATTGGTATATATATTAGTAGATGTTGTATATGTTTTACATCCGCGCTAGTCCAGTCCCCGCTCTGTCGTTAGTTAGCTAACCTAACGGGTAATGACGGGACCCAGTGGCGAATGCAGATGGCATACTTTTGCTCGTCCCGAGCAAAACCAATTATTCATAAAAATATAATGATAACCGCACTTTCGCAGGGAACGCGATTGCACTGAGCACGTGCAATAAGCCGTTAAACCTCTAGGTGTCCCTAGTAGGAGGAGTGTTGTCTCCTGAGGGTTTTCAGCGGATTACACCCACAAAATCCCGTCAAGCTAGTGTCATAAGTTAACATAGATTCTACTCCTACAGTTCAGTATTTATGTTAGAAATTCTATCATCCTAAGTTAGAAATATCCGACCCTTATTTTTCACACCTCTTATCTATTTAACCTTGGATCTCCTGAGTTTTCCTTCTAAAGCGCGGCCTCAAATCAGGGATTTTTATCAACTCTACAGAAAACACAAGTCTTATTCTTTATTTCTATCTTTTATCCAAACATCGATTGTATACCCCTACGTGTGTGTATATTTGCACCCCTACACTTAAGAATTCAATTCAAGCTATAGTACCCTTGTCCTAATACCTAATACTATTTCTTTTCATTAAGGATGGACGGATTTGCTCACACACCTTTCATGCGACTATTAATGCTTCTTGAGGCACTAACGACCGATTACTGAATGTGTGAACTTTAAAGCGTAACTAGCAGTTTCCAGGTCTTGACTTTATTCTATTTTTTCTTTTTCTTTTTCTTTTTCTTTTTCTTTTTCAAGACCGGATATATTTTTCAATATGCTCTTTTGGTGTTTAGCTTTAAATACCGCTTTTCCTTTCATACTAGGCTTTCAGGCAAGAGTATTTCTAGGTATCCTCTACTATCCCAAGTTTCAGGGTGCGTGTAAGTGCAGTTTGTAGGGTATATACTTTCTAAATTTGAACTCAAGAAAAGAAACTATTTTTCAGACTTATCCTCCAGTAAAGCTTCAATATTTTCCTTTCATCTTGACTTAACTCAAGAACTGAACTCAAAAATTTGTAAGGACGTATACTTACCAAAGTTAGACAGAATGAGGGTTATTTTAAGGATTTTCAATTCCTAAGTCTAGAATTTAGTTATTTCTAACATATCAACTAAACTTTCAGAATAAAAATCTAAGTTACCCTATTGGCTAACTTGACGACAAAGTTTTTATATTTTTTGGAAAATTTTCAATTTTTGTGGGTTTTTAATAAAGTATGCAAATGCGAAATATACAAATGAATGCGAAGGAAGAAAGCTTACCGAGCACACCCCCAAACTTAAACTTGACAGTGGCCTCACTGTCAGGCTATACCAAGAGGGTCAAATTTGTCGGCGCTCCCTAAAAACAAATTATATACAAAACAAAAAGGAAAACAAAAAATATATATAAGAAGGTGTCCCCCCAAACTTAAGTAAAACAGTGTTTCCACTGTTAAGCGTTGAAATTCAGGGTTAGGGGGGAAAGAGAAGTATCAAGTTATACAAGGCCTTACACAGGCCAAAAGTTAACACCAACCATTCAAAGATTTTATCATGGTGAAGCAGTGGTTGGGGAAAGAAGGTGAAGAGGTAAGAAATGGAGAATACGCGAGACCGTATGCGGAGAGAAGCGGGATACGGTCTCGGTATATGAGAGGAAGAAGAATGGCGGAAGGGAAAAAGAAGTGGAATACGAACTTGAGGGTGGAAATGGATTGAATAAATTAGTACAATCTGTAATGATCGATGTGAAAAGATGGATTGTACTAATCTATCAATATGGCGAGAAATTGGGTCAAATCCCTCAAGATTCGTGAGAAACCATGGGTACGCCGAACTCGGTAAACCAGACACAGGAAGTGAAAATGGTATGGGTTCTTGCAAGGTCGGAACGATGGAAAGGATGGAGGGAAGTGGTTGAGGAAGGTTATCGGTTAAAGGTTCAGGAGGGTGTACACAGTCAGTGGAAGGGATAGGATGAATTGGAAAATCCGACTCATCAATTAAAATTGTTTCATCCTCAGTACTATCCTCAATATTCTCCTTAAAATATATCTCATCCATGCACTTCTCTTCAAAATCCAGACGCATATGGGGTTCGGGAAAAACATTTAATGACTCGAGATGATGATTCGAAGAGACAAACTCAGCCAAATCTACGGGTTCATCATCCAAAATATCCCCAGCGTCAATATCCTCAATCAAGTGAAAATCGATATTCTCAGACACCTCATCAAAAGCATGGATTTCAATCGATTTTGGTTCTAAGATGGAGGTGTAGAGGTCAAAAGGATTGGGATTGGTTTCACTTGGAAAGGACCCTTCACAATTGGGCAAATCAAATACTACGAAGTCGCACAACTCATTCATCATTCTATCTTTAATTGATAAATCATGTGGGATACTCGATAGACTTTCAAAACAGGAGTTGTGGGATTCAATTTGAGACGGGTAGGTTTGATTTGGAAGGGGGGTACATCTCACTCTCTCCACTCAAAATCTCAGCCTGTCCTACCGCCTCATCATACATTGGAAAATTTGGAGCTAGCTGGAAACGAGCTACCGGGTCAGTAGGTTGTATGAGAGCGGCCATGGACGCATTCAAATCCATCATCTGTTGGCTTGACGCTACCCTAAAGTCTTCCAACGACTGTTCTAGACTAGACATTGGTTGTGAAGGGATTTTAGTAAAAGATTCAAAGTTGGTTGGATACTGAAAACTCCCAAATGGTGGTTCTGATGCAATGTCTAGGGAAGGTGCAAAAGTAGGGTAGGATTGGTAGGAATTGAATGGCTGGACAGGAGTAGGATCAACATTTGGATAGGAAGGTGAATGGAATTGTTGATCAAAAGAATTTGAAGCGGTGAAAGGAGTGAAAGATCGGCTACGAGATTGTGCGATATGTTCAGCAATGTACATTGGTCTCGGGGTTACAACTGGACTTTCAAAAGGGGTATCAACACAAGAAGGGGTGAATGTTTGAAACGGTTGATACGAAGTGGATTGCGGGATCCAGTTGTTTGTCCTAGACGCGTCTATCCGATCTTTCAAAGAAATTTTGGGCATGGAGGGGTCGTTCGATGTTCGGCCAAAGCAAGAACCGTATGAAGTAATGTCTGGTTGTGGGTACCAAAGTTTGGCAAGAGTTTTGCGAGGTGGGGTACCCATGATATGAAGAGAGAAGGAAAGAAAGGAAGTGAAAAGGAGGGGAAAAAATGAATGATTTTTTTTTTTAATTTTTTTTTAGTTTTTTTTTAAAATTATTATTTTTAGTTAGTTGTTAACAAAAGAATGAAATATACACAAAAAGAATATGGACAAAAATAATCACGACACAAAAATACCACACACCTAATCGTTCTAGGGTTCACCTAGGTCAACTAGACCTGCTCCAGAACTTAATTGTCGAAGTAAAACTGTGTCGAGAAACGGGCTCAAGATACACTGATCACGAGGCCAGGTAAGTGCAGAGATAAGGGGAGGTTTTCCAACGCTTTCGCGAAGTTCCTTAATTAAATAACCCTTTCTCTTTTGGCGGTTTCGCCGTAAACACTTTTCTAGACACCCCGTAAACAATATACCGTTAGGCGAGGTTCTAAACACAGTTAACTTCTCCTAATGAGCGCGAAGTCCTTAAGGCTTAAAATCTAATTTCTTTTAAAATTTGTGCGGGTAAACGTTATGCTCAAGTTCGTGATTTGTGGGCCAGGGAAAAGGTGATGAAATCCTTTACCGTATATTGTGGGGTTCGCTTGCCCTTAAGTCCGTATTAATGTATGCAATGCGGAATTCAATAAAAATTCTATAAAGAATCAAAAAATTGTTTTTAGTTTAAGCGCGGCACTGCAACAAATACGGGTTAGTCAATTTTTAGCGTTTGCTAACGAACTTGCAAAGAATCCTGCAAAGAATAATATATTGGAAGCGTCGGATTTGAGAAGAAGGTGTTAGTAAAGTACGTACCGTTAAGTTTTGGGTTAGGAAACCCCCGTTGAATCAAATCCGGTAAGCTTGAAAAGTTCGCTTGCGCGGGTCAAACTACCCGGATCTTTGGCACTGTACTTTGCAATCACCTTAGCCTTGACTGCACACTTTGCTCCCCACAATCGCAGTTTGCAAATCTACAAAAATCTGCAAACTTGCCCAAAAATATTATATAAAAACAGAAAGAATTTTTTTTTATATACAAAAAGAATATTAACCCGAATAACAAGAAAGAAAATACGCTACTGTCTCCCCGGCAACGACGCCATTTGATCGCACGCTTTTGGCGTGTCGGATGTTCAAAGAATTAAAGTTAACCGCAATCAAGACGGTGTCGCTATGCAGCTAGCCGGTTGAGCACGGGTCGGTCCACAGGGAGATGGTTGTATGTCCTTTCTTGTCTTAGACGAGTCAATAAAGAATTGTGTATATATTTGTTTGAACTAACCTATGTGTTCGTATTTATGTTCAAGTTAGCTTGTTAAGGTTAAGGTCGGTTAGTAGAGTTAGGATTAGTCTTGTGCTTGTCTTTTGCCATTCTTAAGACGGTGTTGGGATAATCGGAAGTAGCAGGGATTAGGAGGACATAGGAATGTGATTTGCGAGTTTAAGCAAGCTTTCCAACGCTAAATTCATTCCTAGTGCCCCTTGTCCGTCCGCTAAATACGCTTATTTCCAACCCTCGGCCAAACACCCGCAACCATGTATCCAAATAAGTCACAACTACATGTCACGTTGTAGCGCGCTTAAAGGACTTCTCGACTTAGGTCACGACTATATGTCACGTATAGCGCGCCTAAGTGAGGGGGTTGCGTTTGTTTGGTCGGGGTTCGTTTCAAGATGTTTGGCGAAGAGAAGCACAAGGGATTTCTCCGTCCCTCATACCACCTTCCTTAGCCTTAACAAGAGCGGAATTATTCACACATGATAAAAGAAAAGAAAACAAAACAAGAAGGAGGAAAAGAGAAAAATACGGTTTTTACAAGTGAAGCAAGCTAACTCTTGGGTCCTCACCTTAGCAAGGAACTCCGACAAGTATCATCGCTTGAAAATAATACGGATAAGAAAGGAAAAGAGAACAAGCAAAGAAATAACAACAACTAGTTAACAACAACAATTAAAATTACAATACAAGATGATAAAAATTACAAGACAAGAATTAAAAGAGACAAGATAATAAAAACCCTCATCTTCATTGATCTTCCACTCAAAAAGCTCTCACTACAATTTGCATGGAGGAAATATGAAGAAGAAGAAGCTAAACTAAGAAAACATGAAAAGAACACTATCTTCTATCCTATTCTCTCTATATCCTGCTCTGGTTCAAACTGGGGTATTTATAGGATGAGTTCTGAAACCCTAGGGCAATATTATATGCCCAAATACCATGTGCCAACAACCCCCGAAATTTCACCAATTGCGGAGCCTAACTGGCCGCGGATCCGCGGCCTAGACCCCATGTTGACCGCGGATCCGCGGCCATGTGGAGGGATTGGGGTGTAGTTCTCCTGTGGTGGTCTGGTGTTTGCATTTCCTTCTGTTTAACATATGCAGATTATCAATATCCTTCCTTAATTTCTTCAGTTTTCAGAAGTCAACAATGATGGCTTCATTTTTCAACACCTTTGAATTCAACTCCCTCGGGCCCCACGCATCTTTGAATATCTTCAATGGGCCCCACGCATCTTTGAATATCTTCAATGGGCCCCACGCTTGACCAGAAATGACGACTGTTTTCGTCCTGCCCTTTTGAACTGGTAAACGGAACTAGACGGATGCGGATGACCGGAACCCGGCTTTTATCTGTCTGTGACAGATGTTCTGGATTTTGACGTAACTGTGGAGATTTTGTGTTGATTTGCAATATTTGGACTGGAAACCTGTAACCTGTAAATATGTAACAAACACGGATTAAAAGCACCTACCTATAAACAAACGAGCATAAGAATGGGCGGTATAAAATGCAATATTCTGGTATGAACAAGCATATACGTACATCAGTATATTTTCGTTCTTTTTGGTGTGATCAATTGATGGGACTGGGTTGATTCGGATCAATGCAAGTTAAAACAAACCTAATCTGATGTTGTTGGAACACTTTTCAAAAAGCTGTTATTGCAAGGACGTTCACTTTTGTTTTGCATCGTGGTATTCAGTTGGAATATCCTGCTCCTCAGTCGACGAGGCAAGGGCCGAGATCCCTTCACCGGGAGTGACCCCTTGGACAGAAGTTTGCGTCAGGGCATTAACTTCACTATAGCCGATTACTTTTGCTTTGCATCGTGGTATTCATTTGGAATATCCTGCACCTCATTCTACGGGGAAAGAGCCGAGATCCCTTCACCGGGAGTGACCTCTTTAGCAACGGTTTTCGTCACTATATTTTTAAAAGCTATCCGTTCCTTCAACGATATCAAGTTCATTACGTTAAAGGTTTTCGCCAGAAACCATTCGTAGCCCTCCATCATTTCAGTTAAATATTCGGTAGTATTCAAGCTATGTATTTTGACCTCACGCCAAGGCATAGTGATTGGTAGCTGCCGGGTATTTATCTGTAGCATAGATAGATGCATTGGTTTGGGACAGTCATACTACTATTTTGGCCTACGTCAAGGGTATGTATGGGTGGGTTCAAATTAACCTGGATAATGATGGGCAGAACTTGACATGTGACTTATGATATTTTGACCTTACGCCAAGGTCATAAGAGCATGGGGCAAAAAAAAAAAAATCTCATCGGGAGTTTCAAAAGAACTGAAACTTGCCAGATATGCGCATACCTTCTGGAGTGTGATGACGTGAGCGGATTCCGTCACGTTATCATGCGGTGATAGTTGGATCCCGATTCCCACTGATGAGTTGGTTTACTCCTCGGGTGATCCCGACTAATTCTTCTTACAGGTTTGGAGGAGAATTTGACGGTACAGTGGGAGGTTTCTAGATTAGATAAATTGGTAACCATTCTGATCTAGGTTAGAGTGCACGCTGAGTGTTTCTTTTCTCTCTCTCTTTGGCAGCGACCATTGACCCGACCCTAAGACAATGACTCAGTGACCAAGTTGACCGAACCTTCTTAACACTGGCTTTTGGATTGTCAGAGTTGCAAACCTCATTGCCACTCCTACCTTTGCCCTTTTCTCCAGGACACCCCGTATTACTACGAACGTCCATCGTATGGTTAGATACGAACTCGAAGGAATTTATTCGAGGATGGTTTCCGGTTCTGGAGAAAACGGATAGGACTATTCAGTTGTCTTTTCCTTTTACTTTCTCTCTGGTTGCGAGTACTCCTTGGTTTAGGAGTAGTACACCTATTACGCAAATTGGATAGTCTTCTTCTAAACCTTAGGCTGGTGCCGACCGGTAGGGAATGAAGAAAACCAATTAGCCTAACGATGGTGTACAGAAGGTATTGAGTTAAGACAAAGCAAGGGATTAGTAAGAGGGCAAAGTAAATTGCGACTGCTATTCACGACCAAACCAAGTATTCCTTCGCCAATCCTAAATCACCTTTGCATTTCTCCAGGACACTCCGTATCACTACGAAGATCCACAGTTTATTGGATACTCCATCGTATGGTTATATACGAACTCGAAAGGAACTTGTTCTAGTTAGGGGATGGATTCTGGTTCAGGAGAAATAGGAATAAGGTTTATTCGGTTGTCTTTTATCTTCACCTTCTCTCGCATTGCGAGTGTTCCTAGGATTAGGACAGTACACCCATTATGCTTATTGGATAGTCTTCTTCCAAACCATAGGCTGGTGCCGAACGGTAGGGAAGGAAGAAAACCATTTGGCCTAAAGGGGTGTGCAGAAGGTAATGACTAAAGACATATGAAGGGATTTGGAGAGGTTGCAAAGAATTATACAGTTACAGTCGTGAATCTGAAAGAGGCATTACTAGGAATACCAGAATATCCCTACGAAACATTTCAGTGTTTCAGTTTCACTGTGTACTGTTAAACGAAAACTGATTTCCCAGTTAGACACTTGCTCCAGGGTATGTATTTACCAAGTATGATTCTCACATCTGTATAGTTTTACAGATGATGAGTGGGAGTAAGTTATTGGGAATTAGGTGATTATCCTCATTATATCGGGATTCGTTGTAATCGGTGATATTTGAGGAAATCGCCTGGGCTGTTTGCCGGTCGGCAAATATTTGGTTTTGAATATCCGTTGTTATGCACCAATTTCAAATCAATATATCTGTACGTCTATTTTCATAGAGTGAGATATACCCTTTTGAAATTATGTCTACGACATTTACCTATATCAGTGGATGGTTGGGTAAGGAGCATTGAACAGCGGTGTAATTCTTCATAACCAAAGATACAGTTTTCAACCTACGACACACAGTGAATGAGTTATCAGACTTAAGGGACTTATACAGAGTATTGTATGTTGTCCAGGGTCCATCAGGACAGAGGGGTTGGTCCTCGTACTATATTCGGTTTACTTATGACTTCTCTAGTTTTTAGACAAGTGTTTCGTGGAAACACAGGGTCTGAATTTTGAGAAGTTGTAGGTATTTGAATAAAGTAGAGAACCAGATATTGCAAGTATCGGGATTCTTCAAAGTGATAGAAGATGTAGATACTTGTGTATGGTATTCAGTTGATAGTAATGATTAAGAGATCTTGCTTCTCTTTCAGGTTATTCATAATTGGAAGCATTCCTAAGTTGAGTAACGCTGATCGGCCTCCTTCCATTTAGTTAACATGCACTGGAGACAGCTGCATGATTTGAATCTGGTTCAAATAAATCAGTGCCTCTGGTTCTATATTGGATATAGAACAGTTCATATCTTAACGATGTTAAGGTACCGGGAGTTGTCCGGCCTATGCTTAAAACCAGACTCTGGATAACTCAAGGCACGTTTCTGTAATGGCTTTTTGTGGGTTGACCCAGGCTATGACGAGGGTTGACTTTCTACCATCTGGAAGATCAATAGAAATATTGTTCTAGACTCGCCACAGTTTTATTAAAAATGGATTTTTTTTCTTCAGAAAATAGTAGTGGGAGTATGGTAGAACTGGAAGTGATTCCAGAACCACAAACGATTACTGAAGATTTGATAGGAACCTAAAGATTCGATCTGGCTTGACATTCCATTGGCCACTCCGCAGATAAGGTGGGTAACCTCAGGCACCCGAGAGGTACTCCGGTAACCTCAAGGACGGTGACATGGAGGTTCTTGTTTACCCACACTTGCCATTGCTGCTGTTCCAGGCTGCGAGACCCGGCAGGAGGATGAGTATAGCGTCGTTCTGAACTGGCTTCAGAAGTGTATGTGTATTTGACTCTGCCAGAGGGTTGTCGTAGTCAGTGGGAGCAGCGGAAGCATTGGTGGACAGGTAGCTTATGTCTATTTATAGACTAAAGCAGATATAGCGGAGATAGATCATCAATTTCTGATGTGACAGTCATAGGTTTGACTTCATCAGAATAGGGGATGGATCTGTTGAGAAGGAAGTAGGGTGTGATGTCATGGTATTTGGATGACATACACAGAGTAGGAAGTGACATTCCTATACTACAATCGGTTATACTTTGGTCGTCACACAATGGTTTCTCCACATGGGACTTGGACATTATATCAGACATACTGGTTACTAGATCTATGGTTTTAGATCTAGATTTGGGTGGTTTCCCAATCTGGGTACTTAGACAGCATTCTAAGAGTATTTAGAATGGACGACTCCTGGCACGGTAGTGTACCTGCAGGTGATGGAGTCACCCTCTCTAAAGGTGTCTTATAGACTAAAAGGGAGAGGGATGTGCATGGTTGGAAGATCACTTGCTCAGGCAATTGAGTCAATCATGAGATGTCAAGTACCACACCAGATGCTGTTCTTGCACTAGATGCAATAACTTGACATTGATCCAATCCTGGAGAAACAGTCGGAAGCAGTTTTAGAACATAAGTGGATGTTCTAGGGATATGATATCGACAGCCTCATTCGGGAGACAGTTATCATTCCAGGCTTCCAAGGTGACATGGACGACAAGGAGGTTGTCAGAGTTATAGTTTTCCTTCTGACGAGGGGCAGTATTTTGGACAGGTGGTCCAAGGCAATACTGAGGGTGGCATGGCGCAGGATACTGATTAAGTTCAGTTGACGATACAGTCTAAGAAGTTTGGATTTGGAGTTCATTTATGAGCTAGGTCCCATCAGACATCCAGACACATTCTAAGACAGGTATTACTCATTTCGGGAGATGGGTTTCTCCGCGAACTTGAGATATAGAGAGACATAGATAGAGACATCAAGGCGGATCCACTCACTAAGGCTATTCCTCGAACGCAATAGTTTCGCAAGCGAGCTTTGTGAGACTGACTAGTAGAGGAGTTGGGTGTTCGGTATCACACGTGCTGTGAGTATGCGACATCGCAATAATTAGCCTTGAGTGCAAGTGGGAGATTGTTGGAGATAGTGCCCTCAGATTCAATTATTCGATCACAGGCACGTGATTACAATGATTGATGGAAGACCTATCCCGATAGGACAGTCTTACTCGAGATGATAGTATGCTATCTGGTTTATCTTTATCATCGTGTACTGCTTTAGATGACCTGAAAGGTCACTATTGCACGTTGATAGAGCCCCTAGGATTCTTGCTTGACCACCAGCAGTATGAGGGCGATCATATACATGGGAGCTGGTAGTCTATAAGCACATCCTTAAATGGTCCCTAGTCGTGGGAGTTTCGAGATAGGGCATCGATACTCCAGAGTAGACTAGTATGTACATTCGAGACCCCGACGAGGGGCGGTGGCCGGTCTCACAAGCCACTGGTGTCAGTTCGTTCACCTAAGATGTATACAGGTGCTCATTGGGTTATGAGTACACCGGACAGGACTCGCCGGGAACATGCTAGTTGGTCATATACCAGACGTCAGATGGAAGTTCCCTGGTGACATGTGTACAGGTTAGTTCATCGACCTGGGGATCGTCATTTGTCTCGTGTGAGTTCCCACTGTACTTTGATTACTATCCTACCACGGCTCAAAGGAGTCGTGCAAACAGGTTTTAGTTGGGTACAGTCCCGAGCCACATGGAGGCAGTGAGCGCATCTTCAGGGGTTCGTCTCTCCCGGTATTGGGGGTGAGGTCGCGCTGTGTCTAGGGGAGCCATTACACGAAGCCCTCGGCCGAGGCAAGGAGATTTACTGGTAGGTATTCCAGTAGTATGTCAGGGTGTTCTGGGCTACACTCCGACACGACTTGTACCGCTTTTGGGGGTCTGACTTTTACCAACCCCCTAGGCCCGCCATGCGATGCTCATAGACGAACGGACCGGACTGTACGGATATTGTCACTGACAGGCTCAGTAGGGTTGTCAGGCTGAGTTCGCTCACAGACGTCCCTTTTAGTCAATACCTGGTAGCCCGTTACATATTGGCTTATACCTCTGACGTGCTAGTGGTTAAATCCACAACCAAGGTGTTGACGAGTCTTTAGAGTCCCCCACATTCAGTTACTCAGCTTTCGGGCGAAAAGTTGTAGAGGCCGTATGGAGATATGGCAAGGTCCGATCAGATACGTGCGGTATTGCACGGATCAGGATCGGACGGTTTGTACTACAGGCCGTATGGGTATATGGCAGGGTTCGATCAGATACGTGCGGTATTGCACGGATCAGGATCGAACGGACAATACTGGCCGACTTTGGTTTAAGCCGGATCCTAGTATAGTACAGTGGAGATTTTGTCTCATTGCATTTGTATTTCGGTCGGAATACAAATGCGGGTGTGTATGCACAGTATCGGGGTTTTCCTGTAATTTATTACGGGACCGGTTTTCTGGAGTTGCCAGTTTGCTTTCCGTTTCGGCCAATTTCCTTTGTATCGTTCATTGGCCGAAGTTTGGTGGAGGAGGGCTTATTTGCATTGTTGCAAATAAGTATTTGTGGAGGGGGTCTTTGCACTTTGTGACATCATGATTATTGCACCATACCATGACTTTCTTTAGTTGATCATGGCTTGACTTTTGGCTCATCATGGTTGTTGATGATTTGGTAGTTGGAGTGAGGTTATTTACTTGTAAACATTTCTTGATATCATGAGCTTTTCTCTCCCCCTTCCATTATGGTTGTGATTCATTCATCCTTGGATCTCTCCTCACTCACTCACTCTCCCACCAAGAGAGGCCGGCCATATTAGGCAAGGGCTGTCCAAATTTTTGGAGTGTGGGGTTTTGTTCATTTCATGTTCCAAAATCCCCAAAGTTCCTCTACATTGTTCTTGTATCATCCCTCCACCAAAAATGGCATCTCCATGAACCCCAAATGAGACTTGAGCACTACATATTCTACAGCAAACCTTGGGCACGTCGACTATCCAGCTTCGTGCCCGAGTTGCCTCGGCATTGAGGTGGGAGCCCGTAAAAGAAGTAGGCGATGTGGTGCACTTCCGGCGACGAGGTGGAGACCGGAGCTTCCGCGGGAGATCGGGACGACGACGAGAAGACCGGAGGACTCAGATCAGTCGGTATATCTCTCTTCCCCATCTTGGAGTGAGCTAGGACTAATTAATGGTTCGATCCGGGTATTAGTGCGCGGCGGTTTGCCAGTTCATGAAAAATTTAAAGTTTATCACCGCTTCCGCATTTGGCCGTCGGATTGACGGCCGAGGCGCCGCCGTGCACTTACACAAACAACTTTACTAATAAGTGAAAAGGATTACAACCTTTGTAGATCCGGTCCTCCACTTCTTTAGCTCCGTGATGACGTCCCTCCGCTGCGATCATCGGGATCCCGGACTCTAGCGTTGGTTTCATCGGAGAAATGATCGGGCTAGGTCGTTGACTTCGATGCCGAAGATGATCTACGTCGAGGCGACTCTAACTCAAGCTCCATCTTCACTTGGTCATGAACCTAGTGAAGAAAACACCCTATACAACATGGCAAGTGGTAGAGGATGAAGAAATAGGAAGTGGGTTCACTTTGGATTTGGGTTTCTCACATGATTTCATCACTTGAAATTTTTCAAGTGAGGTTTCTTCACTTGAAGAAGAAGATGAAGAAGAAGAAAGAAAATAAAATCAATTATCTTAAAAGAATAATCAAGTGAAGTTATCATATTGCAACCATGGGTAAGTTTAACTCATGTAGAGAGCAAACCATGGTTTAGGTAATGGTTAGGTTTAAGGATAAAACAAAATGGTTTAGACTTTTCAAAGATGCTATGAAGCTTCATGAAGCTTTAAGCCAAATATAAAGAAAAGCACCATTTTGTTTTTACAAAATGAATAAAGAAAATAAAACCCTAACCATTAACTAAACATGGTGTAAATCATACACATACCCAAGTTTGCATGTATCATCAATCATGATACAAACTAGTGAACAAACATATATCACATATACAACTTGTGCACATCAAGTGAGAAAATCAATCTTAAGTGAACCAATACTAGTTAATGTAAAGTGATATATCAAATATATAATTATACATTAAATCATTAAATCAATACTTGATTTAATGATCCGGTCATATCGCATATAACCGACTAATATCTAGTGTATCAATGTATTGAATCAACACTTGATTCGGTAACTCGGCTATATCACATATAACCGTCCGATGATACAAATCGCGAGAATAGAATACAGTATCATATACTGGTATTATTCTCGGTCCCGCACATATCTCATATACGCTCCTATTTCGTTTCGCTTGAGCCAGGAAACCCCTGTGTAGGACTCTAAAGACTCGTCAATACGCCGGCAGTAGGTGGTGATCATATCAATCACCCACAAGCCGCAAGCGGTCTGCTAAACGTAACGGCCACCCGGGTATTGAGTGATCAGAAGATCAACGAGCAAGCCCGCTCACACTCCTGTGAATCCAACTAGTAACACTCCCGTACAGTCCGGTCTCGTCGTCTGATATATCGCATATCTCGCCTAGGGGTGGTAAACGTCAGACCCCAGTAGCTCGATAAGTCGTGTCGATATGAGGTCTATAACAGTTCGAGAAACTACTGGTAACACTTACCAGTAAATCTCAGCAACCCTGGCCAGGGATTTCCGGTTATAGCCAATCGAACACAGCACAACATCAACTCCCTATACCGGGAGAGACGAATCCCCTCGTATCGCTCATTGCCTCCATGTGATTCCGGACTGTACCCAAAAACTACCGTTTTGCACGCCCTCTTGGACGTGGTAAGGTGGAATTCAAAGCACAGTAGGAATCACACAAGACTCTATGACGATCTCGGGTCTACAGACTAACCTGTACCAGTGTCACCAGAGAACTGCCATCTGATGTAAGGTATAATACCATCTGGGTGTTCTCGGCGAGTCCGTCCAGTATACCCAGTCTCCACTGAGCACCCGTATATTATCTCTGATGTCAAACACCAATGGATATGGGATCATCCATTGCCCATCTTTATGGGTCGAGAAGGTATACGCTAGTCTACTCTGGTATATCGATGCCCCATCTCGATACACCCACGGCTAGAGACCTTGAAGGATGTACTTATGGACTACCATGTCCCCACTAGTATGATCCTCATCATAGTCCAGGTAGTCAAGTACACATCCTAAGGGCTTTACCAACATGTAACAGAAAGACAATTAGTATACACGTTAAGGTAAAGAGCAACCAGATAGCATACTATCATGTCGAGCAAGAAAGTCCTCCCTATATATGTCCAAGCATCCACTACAATATACATCCTATGTATAGTAATGGCCTCTAGGGCATACATATAACTAACAATACCTGTCAAGATAGCACGATACTTTCCCATAAACAGAGGCTGCAGAGGCTATTCAGGTGCAAGAAAACAGCCGAGGCAATGATTTGGCATCACCGTGCTCCTCCAAGTGAAGATGGAAAAATGAGCCATCCAAGAGATTCACCGGCATGGAAAGATTTCGATAGGAGGCACGCAATATTCAGTAGCGATCCTCGCAATGTCAGGCTCGGACTGGCTAGTGATGGCTTCTGCCCATTCAACTATATGGCTGGAAGTCACAGCACATGGCCCGTTGTAATGATAATTTATAATCTGTCGCCTTGGTTGGCTATGGACCAATCATATTTTATGACGCCTCTTCTTATCGACGGACCAAACTCACCGGGAAACAATATCGACGTCTATCTCCGACCTCTGATCGAGGAGTTAAAATCTTTGTTCATTGATGGTGTAGAGACTTACGATGCAAACACAAATACAACCTTCATACTGCGTGCGGCTTTAATGTGGACAACTAATGACTTTCCTGCGTATGGAATGCTATCAGGTTGGTCCGTACATGGTCACAAAGCATGTCCTCATTGCCATCAACACACAACATCGAAATTCATGAATTTTAGCAGGAAGGTTTGTTATTGCGGCCATCAACGTTTCCTGCCTCTAGACTACCCGTACAGGTTAGACGCTGTTCACTTTGATGGTCATCAGGAGCTTCTTGGACCTCCAGCCCCATTGTCCGGAGAGGACATGACTGCTCAGTGGGATGGTTACAATAATGTGACCTTCGGATGGATCCGACAAAACAGGTCAAACCACCATTTTGGAACAAGTTAAGCATTTTCTTCGAGCTTCCGTACTGGTCAATAAATTTAGTGCGTCATTGTCTGGACATCATGCATATAGAGAAGGGAGTGTCAGAGTACATACTCAACTTGCTTCTTTGTGAAGACGGGAAATCGGAAGACAACCTGAATGCTCGGATGGATCTACAGGACTGGGAAATAAGAAGTGAATTGCACCCTAAACTGGTAGCGGGTAAACCAGGCAAGTTTGTACTTCCCAATGCCGCTTATCATATGTCACAACCGAAGAAGAAAAGATTCCTGCAGGTGTTGCATGATTTGAAAGTTCCCACATGTTTCTCAGGATCATTCAACAAGAAGATAAAAATTGTGAAAGGAAAGATCGGTGGGCTAAAAAGTCATGATCACCATATTATCGTGAAGCACCTTCTTCAATTAGCCCTCAGGACTTCTCTCCTCGATTCGGTTGGTCTAGTAATCAATGACCTATATTGTTTTTTCAGAGAGTTGTGTGCTAAAACACCGGATGTTGTGACGCTGGATAAACTAGAAAATTCTATTGCGTTGATACTTTGCAAGTTTGAGTGTATTTTCCCACCGTCATTCTTCGATATCATAATACACCTGACAGTTCATCTTGCAACTGAGGCTAAGTTAGCCGGACCGGTACAATATCGATGTATGTATCCCGTCGAGAGGTACGTGGAATTTTTCGTTTCGCGCAATTTTTAAAATTATTGTTGTCCTGTATGCCCATATTTATTTATTCAACATATTTTCTTTAGGTACCTCTACACTCTTAAAAAGTATATACGCAATAAAAATCGACCAGAGGGTTCTATCATGCAAGGTTATCTTCTTGATAAAGCAACCACATTTTGTTCCCGCTATCTGGACGAGAACATTGAGATGAGACTTAAGCGGCCTCGAATAATTCAAGACGGGCCATATGGTAAAGCCAATTATAAGAGGGCAGACACTATGTTTATGAACAAGATATACCGGTTTATCTTTGCTTAATTGCGCATGTCTTGAAAAAATTAGAGAGTAAGTTTTTTGGGTTTAATTATTATATTTGTGTTTGTGTGTGTATGAAATGATATAATATTAATGTCATAATTTATTGTCGAAAACAAAATTCATTTTAACAAGGTATGTGAGGGGCATCCTGATTGGAACGATGAACGATTGGAAAAATATCATCAGGATAATTTTTGCGATTGGGTTGCAGATCATTTAAGTTATTCGAATAACATGTTATTGCTATCAGTTTTAATCTAAACTTATATCGTTATTTATTTGTCGTAAAATTTGTTTCGTTAGATCCACGATCCGAACTTGTCTGCATCATTTGAGAGTGATTTAAGATGTTTAGCTCAATTTCCTAGTATGGAGGTTGCATATTATAAAAAATTCGGTGTCCTTGGATACAAATTCGAAGTTAAGGACATAGAAAAATCTAGAACCACTCAGAATAGTGGGATTGCGACGGTAGGATCGGATGGTGTGATTTATTATGGATACTTAAATTGTATACTCGGCATCCACTATTCCGGACGATCAGAACCCTTTTATATATTCCAGTGTACTTGGTACGATACACGAACCGATACGGATAAGTGGAGAAGCAATCTTGGGACTTGGAAAGATGATTATGGATTGACCAGTGTGAATACACTTCGATTTTACGGTCAGGAAGATCCGTTTATCTTTCCGAACCAAGCGTTCCAAGTATACTACTCACAGTGTTTGAAGCATCCGGGATGGAGTGTCGTATGCCGTTGGAAACCCAGGGATGTCTGTGATGTCCCAGAATTCGAGGACAGCGATGAGGATGAAGAAGAGAGAAGACTTAGAGTGCTCCGACCATCTGTTTCGAAAGACGGGTTGTCTTCGGCTGATCATGAAGTTACGTGGGTTAGAAATGATATCGATGATGAAATCCAAGTAGATATGTCTAGTGCGCCCACGAAACGAAAAAGATTATCAGTAATGTTATATTATTACTTCACATTTTACGATCTATACATATATAGTCAATACTTGTAATGATTGTCTAATGCGTCCACGAACCGTTTATCTAGATTTGATGACGATGACGGAAGCAGCGCGGAGTGGCAGGAGCTCCAGCCGCGGCACCGGCAGAGGCAGAGGCAGAGCGGTTCTGCCGCCCGGAGAGCTGCGTAGGGAGCTTCAGAGGGCCGGTATTGCACCCCGATCGGAGACCCCTTCGGATGCCTCCTTCCGTGTGGACTTTGCCACACCTCCATGTATATTTCACGCAATGTAATATTATAGATATACATGCATGTTCATGTCAAAATTACTTATATTGTCAATATTTGATTGTCCAGCTGTTGGTGATGCGTCCACATCAGGGACAGAGGCCACTCTCGCACCTCCAGGTATGTTTATATATCATATAGTGCATGTATATTGATTTAGAATACTATATCATAAATATACATACATTCTTTTTGCTCTTACGTACTTACATCAGGGACAACGGCCACTCCCGCACCTCCAGGTATGTTTATATATCATATACCTGCGGGTATGTTTATATATCCTATAGTGTATACATGTTGATTTAGAATGTTATATTATTGATATACGCATTCTTTTTGCAATTACTTATATAGCTGATACTTGATTGTCTAATTATAGGTGGTGCGTCCTCGTCTGGTGCAGGGGCCACTCCCGTCACTTCCATTCCCTCCGCTCAGTCTGCAGGTTTGTATAAATAAATATAAAATATTTATTCATTTTACATATCCTTTAAGAATAAACATGAACTCCATGTAATTTTATCGATGTTTATTTTCTTGTTGGAGATGCGTCCACGTCCGGGTCACTGGCTGTTCCTCACCGGAGGAACTATCGTCCCGCTCATGCTGCTGCCCGGGCCCAGGCTCGTGCTTTAGTCACCGGAGGTATATATCACACTTCAATTTTCGTTAAATCTTTATTTCTTAATACAACTTTGTCTTAATATTGATTGTCTTGATATTTCTTGCAGACGCAGGGCCTCCCCATCCCGAGAGGGGGACTCGAGGCCCGAATCAGTCCCACAGGCTGAGGCCCGACAGAGCTAAGGGAGAGGCAGCATTCCCCCTCTTTTTTATCCCTGATTATCGCTATACCGGCGATCATGCCGAGAGGTTCGGCCGGTATATGGGGGATGAGAGCCGGCTCATGAAGAACTATCCACTTCATGTTGAGTGGGGCGACCAGCACCGGCGCTCATTCGCTCTCTTCTGGGATCAGGCTCGGGTATTAATATATATTTTCATTTGATTTATCCAATATATTTATTATTAACACTTGCAATATAATAACAATGTTTTTTTTTCGTATTTTCAGTTGGATTACGATTTTCAGCCTGTACCCGACCCTGATCACCCTGGGAGGGTGCTCGATTTTCACGCTCTGTACAATGGCCTGATGAAGAACATGCAGACGAAGGTCCGATACAACAGGAATGAGCTGAAGACCGACTGCTATTCCCTGTGGATGGCGACCCCTGAGGTAGAGAGAGCGGTCCTCCTATTTACTCCGGCCTTTGCGAGAGTCGACGTAGATACATGGCCTCTATTGTGCGAATATTTCGACTCTCATCGCAAACAGGTATGTATTTTAAATGTAATTCATTGTTTAGTATATAATTTATTTTTTTGTGTTGATTAATTAGAAAACTAAATGTGAATGTGTTGTGCAGAAACAGGCCGATCAAAATAAAGAGAATAGGAAATCGGCGAAGAGGGGTCGCCTCACTTATACAGGTAGCTCGAGAAATATTACTCGTGCTATGGAGTTATCGGTAAATTACAATAGACCGGCCTTTGTGATATAATGTAATATTAAGAGTTATTTTCTAATATATCTAATATTAAGAGTTATTTTCTAATATTACAGAGAGCTCAGACCCTGGCGCAGGGTGGTACACCGAGCGTACTGTTCGCGTATCTTGCCGTCCACGGCAGCTCGACAGATCCCGCCACGGGCGAGCTTCGATACCCCGACACCGTTACCCAGGAGTATTGCGTAAGTGTTAATATTTATTCAACCCCTATTTGAAATTTTAGTTTTGAAAGGTTCAAATTTAAATGATATACTTATATTTTACTGGTTAATGTGGGTGTAGGAGCGGGTGGTTGAGCAGGTCGAGGCATCGGGGATCGATTTTACTGGACAGAATGATCCGATGCTGCTGATCCCAGTCCTGGACGCCGCACACGGAGGGCACCACGGAGGTTGGGAGAGAGGCTGGGGACTGGGCCCTAGCAGGGCCCATATGAGGTTGGACTCCACTCCGGCGGTTACTTCCTCCGTCTCCAGTGAGCGACGTTTCCAGCAAGAACTGGACAGCTTGAAGGCCACCGTTCAGGAGTTGAAGGAGATGTTGGTATGTATACTACTTAATAGTAAAATATTATGTCATATTATAGATAGCAACATATGCAATATTAGTACGTAGCCTGAGCTTATTTGGTTGTAGACTTAGCTTTGATTAATCATACATACATATCTAATTAAAATAAACTACGGTTTTCCAAACTAGATATCCAAACGAGGCCTAAGTCCCTAAGTATACATAGATTGGGATTTCACAATAACTTGATAATGATATGAATTCGACTAATACACAGTTCTTACTCGTTTATTACACACGTAGGTCCAGACGCGACAGGGTATATCGTCCGAGCCTCCACATGCATCTCCTTCGGCTGCGGCTCCGCAAGCCACTACCTCGGCTGCGGTTCCGCAAACAGCTCCTATAGCTCCACTGCCCACTCAGACTCCCGCAGTTGTGGCTCCATAAGCCACTACCTCGGCGGCGGTTGCTCAGACCACTCCTACAGCTCCACAGCCCGCTTAGACTCCCGCACACTCCGCATTGCATGATTTATTGACTCAGGGTATATCCGAGGAGCAGGCGTGCCAGATTATGGCGTTTATCAGAGGTGGAGCTGGACCGAGCTAGGGTAGCTTTTTGATTCTTATATTTTAAACATGTATTTATTTATATGATACATATTGTATATATTTTGGACGATATTGATATTGGTGGTGTTTGCGTGTTTATATTGGTATCATATTCTGCTTTTGTTGATTTCTTTTGTATATTATGCGTGAGATGTGATTATGAATACTACGATATATATTCTGCGTGTTGATTAATTTTATATATGATGTATATATTATTGTGCACAGGGCGAGAAAAAAATTGGCAGCCCTTTTTTTAAAAAAACCCTGATAATATGTACCTACGGATTAATCCGTAGGGCCCAACATTGCCCCTACGGATTAATCCGTAGGGACCTTCATTGCCCCTGCTGATTTATCCGTAGGGGCAAAATATCAGGATACCTGATATTTTGCCCCTATGTTCTCAGTAATAGGGGTTATACTTGTCCCTACGGAGTTGTCCGTAGGGGCAAACAAATGCCCCTACACAGGAATCCGTAGGGACAAAATATCAGGATACCTGATATTTTGTCTCTACACATCCGGACCTATGCACGTATCCGTAGGGGCAACTATTTGGCCCTACGGATACGTCCGTAGGGACACTTAATTTATTTTATAAACCGATAAATTAAATAAGTTTTTTGTCCCTACAGCCTAATCCGTAGGGACAACTGGACCTACACATTACGCCGTAGGGGCAAGTTTTTGACCGTAGGGGAATGTTCAAGGCTAAGACCTGCAACTACGGCGTTTGCACCTACAAGGTTATTTATTGCCCCTACGGATATATCCATAGGGGCAGTGGTTTGCTCCTACGGATAAATCCGTAGGGGCAACCCCTATTTGTAGTAGTGATTTTATAACATGAACCACAATAAAAATTTCGCGAATACGCTCGACTCATCTTCTTCATGAGGGACAAATCTGGGCCGCGCAATACTCGATCACGTAACTCTCTAATCCTGCGTCGTTGTTGTCGGCTCTTCTTTCCGCTTCTTGATTTATTTCTGCCTCTGCGTTGGGCCTTTTGTACGACGGGTTGACAGGGAGGAGCATCTTTGTCTTTTGCAGCCTGTTGAAACAGACGTTGCGTCCTGGCCTTCTCGTAGATGGCCATCTCGCGGTTGTGGTCTTCCCGAGCCTTTTGACCTGCTTTCCTGATAAGCTTGTCCACTTGTTCTTCAAATGACGGACTCGGCACTTCGATTGCGGGATCTAGTTTTGATGAAGGGTTAGCATTCCCTGACAGGGTGTTCTCCTCCTCATCGAAGTTATATATGGCGTAGCTGCCGTGGACTCGCTCTCGTTTCCCGGATCTCACATATCCAATCCCAAGCGTTTCCATTCTCCCGTTGGCCAATTTGCGCTGAGTTCCAGGGACATCCCAAATCCTGTTGTAAAACCGAGCTTGTCGAGCAGTCTGTTTTAAGGGCACTCCTTGGCGCTTCAATAGCCTCTTTAGTCCATTTGTGTAGTATCTGGGCAAACGGATGGGTTGGAGCCTGTCGAGTGTAGCATCCGCGCCATGCCATATCTCTTTCTCCACTCTCGTTTCTGTGGATTGGTAGAATAGGATCGCCTTTTCACCCTTTCGCCTGGGAGGGACGTAAAACGTCTGCAAGTCCTGCACATTGTGAGCTTGAAGTGCATCAAGATCCTTGTAGTGTTTCTGCGGCACCATGGTGATTTGCAAACTTTGATAATCGCCAGGGGATGCTTGTATTGACGGCCGACTGGAGAACACGGCATTAACCTCATCTTCCGAGTCACTTCCGAAGACCAACATGGGGGCGGACGGTCCCGGGTTGTTGCGCCGAGACGGACCAGCGTAAACTATCTCTTCTTCTTCTTCGGTATCGCTCCCCAAAACAGGGATGGTGGCGGCGGCTATGTTCTCCGGCTTGCGACACTTTTCTGTATCCTCGAAGTCTGGCAAAAATTACTTCGCATCTTCATACTTGCGGACTTCGTTAACGGAGAATGGGTTCAGCTCACCTGTTACGGTATATTCGAAACCATCCTTGAAGTACTTCATACACTGATGTTGTGTAGAAGGGATGATGTTGTATTCGTATAACCAAGGGCGACCGAGCAAGGCGTTGTAGCAGGTCTCGGCGTCAATGACGTGAAACTTGATGTCCGTGACAAGCAGTCCGAAGCGTAATGTCAATATTACGGATCCGAGAGTTCGTGACGATTGGGAGTTGAAACCAGAGATGGTAATTTTGTCACGAGCGAGGTGCTGCACGCTCATGCAAATTTCCTTTAACACCCGAACGTTAAGGAGATTGACGGAGAATCCATTATCTACCAGGATTTTTCCTATCTTGATATCATGGAAATATCCAGAGACATATAGGGGACGGTTGTGGTCGCAAGTTCCGAAGAGAAGGTCTTCGTCACCGAAAGTGATGTCGGCCGTATGCACTTCTTCCAGTTCATCCTTCATCCTTTCCGCGGCGAGGAAGGCTTGGAATTGCTCGGGCTCTTGTAACGCCTTGATTAATGAATCTCGCGCTTCTTTGGATAATAGGAGGGCATCGAGGATGCTGAGCTGAGAAGGTAGCTTCCTTAGGTGCGCTAGGATGTTGTAGTCCACCTTACCCTTCCTGGGAGGGTCCTTGGTAGTCAGCTCTTTCATGACTTGGTCATCTAAAGTGATATCCTCAGTGACCTTTTTCTTTCCCTTATCTTTTCTATTTGCGGGCCCAAGATTCTTTTCCGGGAGCGTACGATTGCGCAGTTGAATGTTTTCGCAGGCTTCTAGTTCTTCCTCTTTCCCTAAAACGGATTCTTTAAAGAGAGGGCCCAAAGCCATTTCTTCATCAGAGTCGCTCCCAAAGGTGAGAACTTGTGACCCTCCGGCGTTAACCATGTAACAGTTGCCAGTAGTTCTGTTGTGCCCGTCGGCAGTACTTCTCCGTTCCCGACGAGTCTTGCATTTCATGCGCTTAAAATGTTGCCGATGAGCAACATACCCCTGCCACCATATCCTAAAGGCGTCACACTCCTCTATGGGGTATGAAATCTTCCGATGATATGCGCAATAATTAGGGTGTCTCTCCGCCCCATCGAGCGTGTTTTCTTCCGAGGGTGGTAGCTTCATTCCCATTGACATGGCTTTGGCAAACCTTTTCCTCGTCTTGAATATCTTCTTGTCTGCCTCGGATGCCTTTCGATCTGGCGGGAATACTTTAACTCTTTCGTTTAGTCGCCTGCGTTTGGCTCCTTCCGATGCGGCCATCTCACGCTCCTGATCCGCTTTACTCTTCAGACGAATCTCGTCTAGAAAAGCGTCGATCATTTCATCTGTTGGCCGCACAAGCTCTGGTTCAGGCTCTGTCCCCAGTTTCTTAGTGCTAGGAGTTTTTTCATTGTCCGTATACGAGTGGGAGATTACGTTACAACTCGGCACATATCCCTCGGATTCATCCGACAAACTCTCTCCATCATCTTCTCCTTGAAAGATGTGGTTGAGGAACTCTTGCAGCGCGACAGGAGTTCGCACCTTTTGATTGTACTCTTCCAGCGCGTCGATTTGCTTCTGCAAGTTCGTGCGCTTGTCTCCAGGCTTCATGAGCTTCTTAGATCTCTTCTTCTTTTTCTTCGAAGATTTTGAAGGTAGGGCGTGAGTACTTGGGCCATCACCAACGCTTTTTGTAGTTGGGCGCGGCCTCAGCATTCCTTCAATGATCTTGGGCCCCAGCGGGTTCTTTCATTCGACCGCCGGGCAAGCATGAAGATCCCTCAGTATTCTTTTGGTTTTAGTTGATAGCACGACCTCCCATGGAGCTTCTTCAATAAAGGAACAGGTTGCCCCCGGCGTGTCTGCTTTCTTAGGAGCATGCGGCTGTGGTGGGTTCACCTTCCACTTTTCAGACAGCGCAAACTTCCCCTGGAGGTATTGATCTTCAATCCATCCTTTGAAGACGAAGCAATCCTCAATCGGATGACTTACCGTTTGATGGTAAGGGCAGTAGTTAGGGTTATTCACCTCAGTGGGTTTTGGCGGTCGCCTTGGATTTGGCAGGTTTATAAGTCTGTTGCGTACTGCCAGCTCGAATAACCGTTTCGTCTTGTCCCGTGGGAACGAGTAGGGACGCTTCATCTTCTCATTATAATAGCGGCGTCTTTCTTCCAATTGATCCGCCAGCTTTGGGGCATTGGGTTGCTGCTGGGCATTCGCGACGAAGGTTGCCTTTCCTTTACCCTTGTCACCCCGAGGCTCGGGCTTCGGGGGAGACGGTCTATGACCCATTTGGTCCATCTGGGCCAACTTGTCGATTAGAGCCTGGAATGTGGTTAGCTTAAAGAACATCATAAACTGGGAGATAGTTGTGTGAGGGTCTAGGGTTCCCACGAACATGCCCACCGCGGGCGCTTCTTCAATGCGTTGCTCGCATTTCGACCATAAATTTCGCCAGCGTATAGCATACTGGACCCACGTTTCGTCTGGTTTCACCCTGGCATTAATCAACGCCGTTATTGGAGTGCGTTCGCTGGCGCTCGCGAACCGCTGAGTGAATAGCAACTCCATTTCAGCGAACGTCTTGATAGAATCGTTCGGGAGTTCCGAATACCATTCGAACGCTGTTTCTGATAAGCTGCCCACGAACTGGCGAAGCAGCAGTTTATCTTCACCTCCGGTGTTACCGCAAAGGGCCCTGAACTGGGCAACATGTTGATGGGGATTGCCGGTCCCCTTATACACGTGGAATTTTGGTATTGTATAACCCGGCAGGTATTTGATTTGGTCGTACCAGCTTGGATACGGCCGCCCCGTTTTTACGACTTGACCAGCTGCCTCAGTCGCATGATGAACCCGGATTTGCTGGGCTATATAGTCGTCCAAGTCAGCCTTAGAGATTGTCTCCTCCTTGGCCGTTGGGAGGGCCGGCGGAGGATTCGACGTTTCTCCCTTATCGTCTTCAAGTATGGTCGGGGGATCTTCAGCGGGAGGATCTTGTTGGATCATCATTCCCACCATGTCTTGGAATAAGTGGGCTATCTGCTTTATATTGGCCGCTTGTTCCGCAGCCTCTTTATCCTTCTTTTCCAACATCCTCCGGAGGAACTCGGCGTCGGTTTCCTGTTCTTGTTGCTGATCCGAGGAAGCCTCGGGGCTTTCTTTCGGCCCAGTAAGCGCTGCCATTGCGATCATCATTTCCTGGAGCTTTTGCTGTTGCTCCTGAGCTTTGGTCACCGACCGTGTGAGCGGTCTATGACCTGTGGACATGCGGCTGTCTTCTTTCTCCGACGCCATGTATACAGTGTGGACCATCCTGCCCCCAGCCTTAGGGCGTCTGGGTTCAGCGCTTTTAGCTATCGTTGCAGGCCTGGGGATCTTCTCCGGCCTCCTCTTTTTATGAGCAGTGGAAGTTGAGGGGGGCGTTGAGGTGGGCACCCAGACAGCTTTTCGTGGCTTAGCGTGATGACTGATTTCCTGTTGGATTTTCAGCTTCTTGTGCTGGCGGGAGAAATTTGGATCGATCACCGAGTCTCGGGTCTGCCGCCAAACTTTATAGATTTTGGAAGACAGCTGTTGAGGGGATCGGGGCTGTTCTGGCTCTATTTCCGCAACTTTTTTTAGTGGAGGGGGAGACCTCTTTAGCACCGCAGTAGGAGAATTCCTTCGCACCTTATTTAGCATCTCGAAGCTGTTCCCAGTTGGAACAACAGTATTAACTTCTGCCATCGGGGCGGGTGGAGTTAGCCCAAAGGGGGAGTTGCCCCCAGCCTTCCTTACTCGGCGCCAGTGGCGACGTCGAGCGTGTCGAGCAGACGGCGTTGGTTCAGCGGTGAGGATGGCTTCGTCTTGCCCCCTGTATAGGTGGGGGGTCGCTGCTGGTGTTAGCCTGTCAAAGACCGATGTCCTTTGGGTAGCAGGAGCGGGAGCTGGAGCCGTCAATCTTGTAAATACCGACTTTTTGGCAGGGGAAGCCGCCTTGACGAGTTCAGGAGCAGGACCGGTCACTTTCTTAGAAGCAGCCTTCTCTGGGATTGTAGGCCCCATTGTGGGTCCACAGGAGTTCTGGCCCAATCTAGATAAGACCGAGGCGCTGGTGTTGGACGACCCGTTGAGAGGGGCCGCGGCAGGGGTAAGACAATCAAAGACCGACTTCATGGGAGCTTCCTTTGTCAGCACCGGAGCGGTGAAGCTTGTCGGCGGGAGCATGGTCCCAAAAAACAATCCTGTGGTGGCTCGAGTGACTTGTTCCACGGGCATTGCGAATAGCGAAGCAGCTTGGGGTCCGTAGGCTACACCTCCTGGCGAGGCAGAGCGTTGGTTGCAATTGCAGTCCGAACAGTTGGAGCATTTCGCATAAGTAGAAGCCATCGATTTTTTGCTTTCTGCAATAAGCAAGACGCCAAGTTTTAGTACCTTGAAACCCAAGGGCAACCATTAGCGAACCGCGATTGGTTCGCGAATCACGACACACGAAGTGTGGAGTGGAAAGAGGAAAAGGTCCCACCGGGCGTGCCAGAATCTGTTCCCCTCCGAACGACGGCACGACTGGCGTCTTGCCTGAAATTCGGGGCAGATGCTAATTGGTGCTATCCGTCCACCTCTCCGAAGATGCCAAGCTGATTTATGGCACCATGTATCGAAGGTTTGAACGGATGCGTCCGATGTAGCAGATTTCGTCAGATTACCCCTCGCTTGAGGGGTTTTTGATTGTGGGGACACTCTTCCCTGCAGGCGCAAGCCCCGGCAGTTAATTACGCTACTGCATTGCGGTAACAACTTTCTCCATCTCCAGATGGTCACTTCGTGTCGTGTGTGTTTGTTTTGTGTTTTGTTGCCCGTGGATTGTATACGGAGACTGAGTTATGTCGTCGCCCGTAGGGCGTGGACTAGTCCAAATCCGTATTATCTTAGATTTGGGTTTGGGGGTTTGGATTTAAGGATACGTTAGCCTCATTTGAGACTAAGATCGACTTAAACGTTTGTTAAGGATACGTTAGTCTAGCTTTTAGACTAAGATCAACTTAACGGGATCGTTTAGATCCAACAAGAGAGCAATAAAAGGGGGGCTCTGTTGTTTAGTTTAGTGACGTTACGGTCGGTAGGTAGTTTAAGGACATTGCGGTCCATGGGTAGTTTAAGGACGTTACGGTCCATGGGTAGTTTAAGGACATTGCGGTCCATGGGTTGTTCAAGGACATTGTGGTCCAATGGGTAGTTTAAGGGCATTGCGGTCCAATGTTAGTTTTAAGACATTGCGGTCAAGGTTAAGGACGTCATAGTCCATGGGTTTAAGGACCCCACAGTCCGTTGTTAGTTTTAAGACATCTCGGTCAAGGTTAAGGACCTCATAGTCCATGAGTTTAAGGATCCCACAGTCCGTTGTTAGTTTTAAGACATCTCGGTCAAGGTTAAGGACCTCATAGTCCATGAGTTTAAGGGCCCCACAGTCTGTTGTTAGTTTTAAAACATCTCGGTCAAGGTTAAGGACCTTATAGTCCATGAGTTTAAAGACCCCACAGTCCGTGTCAATGTGTGGTCATCGGGACCCGTCACCTCTTTGAAGACGTTGAGGAATTACAACGCCAAGTATCAAAGGAGTGAAGAGATGTACCCTTGAACCGGGGTGGATTAAATAGTCTTTGGCCCAATTTGGGATCAAGACCAATTAATTATATTATGAGCCCATTAGCCCAGTTAAATCTGAATTGAGGACTTATAGCCATCTTGGGCTAAGTCCAATCATGTTTGGAATATTAGCTTCCTGTTGGTCCATTGAAGGAGAGGCTTTGCCTCTGGCCATTTAGCCAATTGGGCTCACGTTAATTCAACAGTGTTGAACACTGGGATCAAGTTAATGTTTTAACACTAAAAGACAGTTGGTGTTAAACACCAGCAACGGGGGGTTCAAATTAGTGTTAAACAATAGAGCAAATCAGTGTCAAACACTAGCAGCAGAGGTTTCAAATTAGTGTTAAACACTAAGAAATTCAGTGTTAAACACTGCAAACAAAGTTCTTTGATTAGTGTTGAACACTAAGGCCAGACAGTGTTTTAACACTGGATTCAGGGGTTCCAATTTAGTGTTAAACACTAAGGCAAGAGGGGTCACGTGGTAGCACGTGAGGGCGCCCTCCCTTCATTTGTTCTGTCGAGAATATCGCATCTTTTGGAGCATCACGTGCCATCACGTGACGGGCATTTAAATGCTTATATGTTAAAGCCTCTGCCAAGGGTCACGTGGGTCACGTGAGGCACTGCCTCAAAGGGCCTTTTCTGTGGATCTTTTCGGGGGTCACGTGGTGGCACGTGACCCTGCCTCTATGTATGTTTTTTAGAAGATCTGTTAATCCCTTTCAAGAATTAAATTCTTCGTAGGGTTGAACCCTAACAATAATTTTAGAGGAATTAAATTCCTATTTCCTTTTGAAGATTTATATTCTGGGATAGAGTTGAACTCTGAATTTTCTGTAGGAATTAAATTCCTCATATATGTGAAGAACTGCATTCTATCATAGGGTTAAACCCTAATAACAGCTTTAAGGAATTAAATTCCCACTCTCTTTTAGAGAATTATTCTGAGGAATGAGATTCTGTCATAGGGTGAAACCCTAATTTCTTCTTTCTTAAGGGAATTAAATTTCCTGTTATTTTGACAGAACTAAGTTCTCAACTAGAGTTAAACCCTGATTTTGTTCATTCTGAAGGAATTAAATTCCCATAACATAGTGTTAAACCCTAATTTTATTTTAAAGGAATTAAATTCCTATAGTTCTGTGAGAATTAAATTCTCAAGCTTCCATTCCCTCTCTATGCTTTGGATCTGCATGGCAGGATCTCAACCCAATGAGAATTAAATTCTTAATTCAAGGGGAGATGTGCACTTTACAGATCCTCCACTAAAGAGAGAACTATGTTCTTCTGTTTAATACCAGAGTTAAACTCTGTTGAGAATTAAATTCTCTTTTCTTTCAAAAAGCCTTCCCTTTCTTACCTAGGGTTTTCTTTTGCAGAAGATCCAAATTCCTCCAAAGTATTCAGGCTCTCTCTCTTTTTTCTCCCTCTGCACATATATCTCTGTGTGTCTCTTGGCTCCTATTTATAGGAGAAGCAGCAGAATCAATTAGTTTTGATGAATCTTTCCTTGGGAGATTTGATTTGTACTCACCATTCGTTTGGACCTTTGGATCATTAGGTGAATTTTATTCACCTTTGGAATTTAAATCCAGAGATTTTCCTTTGTTATTTCGGTTAGATTTTAAGGGGAGATCTTTCCAAATTCAAGATTTTTCCATAGATAGGTGATATTTAAGAATCTTTAAATTTTTAATTCGATCGGTTCCAAATAATTATTTTCCTTTGGAAAGATTTGAGAGATCTTTTCTCAGAATTTAATTATGTTAACAGATAGGCTTTGAAAGCCAGTCACGTGTGGCCACGTGACCCCTGGTCACGTATGGGCACGTGACCCCCTTGGAACGAGCCCTCTTCTTTCTTTTTGCGCTCTGCCTTCTGGTCCCTGCTTAGCCGTCACGTGCCACCACGTGACCCCTGGTCACGTGTGAGCACGTGACCCTCGTCTGGAGCCTTTTTCTTGATTTAATCAGAGAACTGTTGTGCCTTTGCCGCTGGTTTTAAATGTCACGTGCCGACACGTGACCCCGGTCACGTGGGAGCACGTGACCCTTTCTGAAGACCTTTTCTTTGATGTAGTCGGGAAACTAAATCTGCCTTGTCGATGCTTTTAGATGTCACGTGCCAACACGTGACTGCTGGTCACATGTGAGCACGTGACCCTTTTCTGAAGCCTCTTCCGTAGGCTTTCCTGATTTTAAATCAGGAAACAAATGCCCCCACAGCGTTGTTCTCACGTGTCTTCACGTGAGTGCAACGCTGTCACCTTTTGTGACCGTTGGATTCCTCTAGGGATTTGGGGAGATGAAACGTTTCTATCACATCCTATAAATATTGGGGTCATTTCAGAGACGCCTCCACTTTGTTCATCTTCTTCCTTGCAAACTTTCTCTGAGAATTTAATTCTCTCATTCCAGAGCTTAGTTCTCTGCCTTGAACCCACCCTCAGAGTTTAACTCTGTTCAAGTGACCCTTCTTCCTCAGGTAATGATGATCGAAGCA
This sequence comes from Agapanthus africanus, assembly GCA_030015575.1. Taxonomy (NCBI): domain Eukaryota; kingdom Viridiplantae; phylum Streptophyta; class Magnoliopsida; order Asparagales; family Amaryllidaceae; genus Agapanthus; species Agapanthus africanus. The sequence continues at coordinate 265,704,768 of JASDDO010000004.1, forward strand.
CCTTCATTTTGTCAAAACTCTCTGGATTTTAAATCCATACCAAGGGTTTCACAAAGAACCCATTTTTCTTCAAGTTTCTTAACCAAAATACGAAACCATTTAACCTGCAACAGTAGATTTCTTAGGGTTCATATGATGATCCATGGAGTTTAACTCCGTTCACAGAAAAGGGTTTTTTTTGGGGGAATTTAATTCCCTTTTATTAATAAGGAATTTAATTCCTGTGAAGAACTCGGTTTCTTCCCATGGGGGCTCCTTAGGGTCTCCTTACCCTAGGTTGTCTTTCTGTAATCAATGCAACGGAAGCTTTGTAACAATTCTCATGGCCTTTATTTCAGGTATTATGGATGCTCATATGTATGGTCTTGACGAAATCATCTCCTATGGGAACATTCGTGCACTGGGCCGCAGTCAGAACCAGGAGTTCACCAATGCTCAATGCGCCGAGATCATGAGCCGCTTGGGCGAATACAACCATCGGCTACTCCCCCGTCGCTCTTCTCTTTTAAGACTCATCGTGCCGGCAATTTAGGAGGCGCTTCCTCTCTTCTGCGCCGGTGTACCACTCAGGGCATTGGACACTGCCGAGGACAAGATACATTCGGTGTACTTGATGAGCTTGATCTCAAAGAGGAGGCGAGATCACCTCATTGATCTCTTGCACCAAGCCTTTCAGCAGTCAGCCATACTTGCTTCCTATCGGAGGGTGGAGGACATTCACGAGGACCCCGACGCTTGTGATCGTGAGAGAAAACATACTCGGGAGGTTCGAAATGCTTGGAGGATCTTGGACAAAGTTAAGCTTGAGTTTCTCAATCCGTGCCCCGCGTCTGAAGTCTTACCATTGTAAACGTGTTCTCTTTATTTTGTATGACCTTCTTGAAGTATGAATGATAAGTTCTATTACGTCTTTGTATGTTTGCATGCCTTTCTGTGGGATTTTATCATTTCACTATTGTTGTTGCTGATGCTTTTAATATGCATGGTACTATTCCATTTTTAGTGCACGTCAAGTTTGGGGCTCATGTGTTCTGCACGTGGGGTCCTTTGGTGGGACTGTTCAAAATTTTTCCATGCCACATTTTTAGTCACAATATCAGATGCAGAAAAGGAGCCTTGGAAATAGTTCCACTCCCCTGATTTTCGATGCCTTTCCTTTTTTTTGGGCCTTGGAAATTGGTTCATCATGCAAGATTTTCTGCGCTCAACACTTAATGCGCTTCTTTATATCTGAGGCTATAGCCTTCTTTTCCCTTCACAGAGAGATTTATATTTTTCTTTCTTATTTTGGTGTAATTTGTCTTGAGAAACAACCAAGCGCCATGGCCTGCAATCGCCCTCATGCTCGTCGGCAGCCATGGGAAGTTCCTATCGAGGAGATGATCCCCTGCTTTGCTGCCCGGTTGGTGGATCCACTCCTTACTGACGACGAATGCGACTCGGCAATGTATGAACTCTGGATCCGTAGGGGATCCCCACTCCGGATGGGGTCCCTCTGGCTCCGGATGATTCTCGCGGCCGTGCTTGCCGACATCCCTCCTCACCCGGCGGAGATGACCCTGGCGATGCTTGACGCGGCTGAAGAAAAGCTCGATGGCTTTCACGAAGCGTGCCTGATTACTCAGGCTTTGAAGGATTGCTCAATTCATCTGCTGAGCCAGATAAAGGCCCGGCGAGCTATTATGTCTGCTTTCGCGGACGAACATAGCGCTAATCGATGGGTAGCGACTCCTAGTGAGAACCGTCGCTTTGATGTGCTGGAGAAAGCAGAGAGAGAGATGGAGAATTTTGTCCTCTGCTTTGTTAACCCTTGTGCCATTGATCCCGTGTTTGGTGACCTTTTCCCGTTAGCGTAGCATTTTTAAATTAGTCCTTCTTTTTGTATGCTTTATGTTGAACTTTCATGTAGGCTCGGTACTCGTATGTATGTTTTCGCTTGCATGAATAAACTTTGTGTTCTTTTTACGAAAACTTCCTTTAATTATCAACACTGTCATCATGTCGCAGGCATATTAAAGTTTCGAATATTATTTCTTTTCTGGATGTCCATACAATCGCGAACACATGCTCGCTAGGATAATCGTCGGAAATTTTCTCGTCGCTCTTCATACCAGGTAATGTGAGCGCGTTTTAAATTGATCGTTGCTGTCGACTGGGAGCTCACTTATACGGTCTTAAGCATGTATGTCCCGTTTCCAACGTTGCGGTCGCGAAAGTGAGCTTACATGGCCTGATAGTGCGACACGTGGCGAACATATTGTTGTGCGAGAAAAGGGGCTCGGCCGTAAATTCTCGGAGAGGGAGCTGGCTTCTAAGGCGCTGAGCGAGCTTCAGGCGAGTCTTACTGCCAAGGCCAACAAAGCGTATGAACTCTGGCGGGTGTTTCAAGAGTCTATCAGGGAGGTGGTGAATCTTGATAAAGCTGCTACGTTCACTCGTGAGAGGGTCGAGGCTCATAAGGCCACCGGGAAAGAGCTTGAAGGCCGGCTCGCTTCGTATCAGGCCCAGCAGGCTCAGGCGGAGGCCCGTCTTTTGGCGATCTTAAATCATGAGGCCGTGGCCCAACAAAAGCGGGATGAGCTGACCAAGCTGCTAAATCGCCCGCCGGCTTAAAACATTTGTATCTTTTCCTTCCTTCTTGTATATACTCATAGACGAGAGTATTTTCTTTTGTTCTTTCATGAATTGAACTTTGTATCCATTTTGGTTTATGAATAAAAGATACATTTTTCTTCTCAATGATGCGTCTCCTTTTTGTTGAATGCGTTTTGCGGACAATTTATCTTGATCTCCTTGCAGGGCAGCGATAGCTTAGGATTCAGTGTTAAGATCTGCTTCCTAAGACTTTTGCACTTTACGAGCCACGAGGGTCTCATAAAGAGTTTTTTCTCCCCATGGGTCGAGAGGACCCCATAGGTGTAAGTTCCTCTTAAGAATCGTGAGGATTCTTAAGCGGGTTGTCCCTTAAGAGTCGTAAGGATCTCACAAGAGAGTTTTTCTTCCTTATAGGTCGTGAGGACCTGCAAGTGCTGGATGTGGTCACCCTTATTCGTGTTTCACGGAGTCAGGGGTTTCTCGAGGCATCGTAGTTTAAAGACGTCGCGGTCAAGGTTAAGGACCTCATAGTCCATGGATTTAAGGACTCCACAGTCCGATGTTAGTTTTAAGACATTACGGTCAAGGTTAAGGACCTCATAGTCCGCGGATTTATGGACTCCACAGTCCGATGTTAGTTTTAAGACATCACGATCAAGGTTAAGGACCTCATAGTCCGTGGATTTAAGGACTCCACAGTCCGGTGTTAGTTTTAAGACATCGCGGTCAAGGTTAAGGACCTTATAGTCCGTGGATTTAAGGACTCCACAGTCCGATGTTAGTTTTAAGACATTATGGTCAAGGTTAAGGACCTCATAGTCCGTGGATTTAGGGACTCCACAGTCCGATGTTTGGTTGCAGGGACCCGTCACCTCTTTGAAGACGTTGAGGAATTACAACTCCAGGTATCAAAGGAGTGAAGAGATGTACCCTTAAACTAAGGTAGAATCAGTACATAATCAGAGTGGTTGATTGTTAGTTTTAAGACATTACGGTCGAGGTTAAGGACATCATAGTCCGTGGATTTTAAGGACTTCACAGTCCGGTATTTGCTCTGGATGCTTCACACGGGTTCACTGCCGTGCTTGGCGAGGACCAGGCTCCGCTCTGGGCATTTTCCGCGGGGTCAAAGAGTGACGTTATCCGCATTCCACGTAGCCAGGAATTTTGCACTAGATGCTTCACACGGGTTCACTGCCGTGCTCGGCGAGGACTAGGCTCCACTCTGGATGCTTCACACGGGTTCACTGCCGTGCTCTGCGAGGGCCAGGATCCGCTCTGGACGTTTTCCACGGGGTCAAAGAGTGACGTTATCCGCGTTCCCCGTAACCAGGAATTTTGCACTAGATGCTTCACACGGGTTCACTGCCGTGCTCGGCGAGGACTAGGCTCCGCTCTGGATGCTTCACACGGGTTCACTGCCGTGCTCCGCGAGGACCAGGATCCGCTCAGGACGTTTTCCACGGGGTCAAAGAGTGACGTTATCCGCGTTCCACGTAACCAGGAATTTTGCACTAGATGCTTCACACGGGTTCACTGCCGTGCTCGGCGAGGTCTAGGCTCCGCTCTGGATGCTTCACACGGGTTCACTGCCATGCTCCGTGAGGACCAAGGTCCGCTCTGGACGTTTTCCACAGGGTTAAAAAGTGACGTTATCCGCGTTCCACGTAACCAGGAATTTTGCACTAGATGCTTCACACGGGTTCACTGCCGTGCTCCGCGAGGACCAGGATCCGCTCTGGACGTTTTCCACGGGGTCAAAGAGTGACGTTATCCGCGTTCCACCTAACCAGGAATTTTGCACTAGATGCTTCACACGGGTTCACTGCCGTGCTCGGCGAGAACTAGCCTCCGCTCTTGATGCTTCACACGGGTTCACTGCCGCGCTCTGCGAGGACCAGGATCCACTCTGGACGTTTTCCACGGGGTCAAAGAGTGACGTTTTCCGCGTTCCACGTAACCAGGAATTTTGCACTAGATGCTTCACACGGGTTCACTGCCGTGCTCGGCGAGGACTAGGCTCCGCTCTTGATGCTTCACACGGGTTCACTGCCGTGCTCCGCGAGGACCAGGATCTGCTCTGGACATTTTCCACGGGGTCAAAGAGTGACGTTATCCGCGTTCCACGTAACCAGGAATTTTGCTGATTGTATCCGCATTTCACGGGATGTAGGTTTGACTGTTGGCGATATGTATACCACCGAGCCATGGAACCGGGGGTTTCCGCTGTCCCGCTTAGCTTAGAGTTGTGTCCGTTGTTATGAGACGAGTGCTGAGATGATCTTTAAGTCATTCACGGCCCGTCGAGATTTTGCTTCTTCTTATGATGAAACTTGGACGAGAGGTATGATCCCTTTTTCGTTTACGCCCTTGGATTATATACAGGGTGTGATGGAACATCACCTGTAGGGCATAAATTAAAACTTTTTTTTTATTTTATTTCTTTTTCCGCGATGCTCTATCATTTCAGCTTTTATATCGCGGAGGTAGCAATTGCCCTATCATTTCGGCCATTTTTCGCGGTGCCCAATCATTTCGGCTATTTATTTTATTTTTACTCGCTCCTTTTTATTGCGAGTTGCCTTAATCATTTCGGCTATCTGTCATGCATACATTTTTACTTACTGCTTTTTATTCCAAGTTGCCCCATCATTTCGGCTATTTCGTATGCATGTGTGGCTCGCTAGCTTTTTCGCTGCAAGTTTGGATTTTAGACACCGATTTCGGCATCAGCACCGCTACAACTAGGATGTTGCCAGTGGCGAATCATCATTTGCCTCTGTCGATGTTGAACAAAGGTGGCTTAGTAAACAGGGTTAAGGGTCCTGTCGACCAAGGCTTTTGACTTCATGAGCCGTAGGGGTCTCACAAAGGTATTTCTCCCTACAAGTCGTGAGGATCTCGCAGGTGTATTTTCTCCCTAGGAATCGTGAGGATTCCTAAATGTATGTTCCTCTGCAAGTCGTAAGGATCCTACAAGAGGGCTTTCTCCTTATAGGTCGAGTGGACCTACAAGAGTTGCTCACCATATGGGCATATCCATAGCCACGGATGGGACTTTGTTAGGGAAATATTTATTCGTGCCCGTGGATTGTATACAAGGGTCAATATGAGCCGCTTGTAGGGCAGTGTCGAAGGTTGTGGGGGTTGCTTAAGCACAGGTTCAGGTCTCTGTAGCTTAAGGATTTCAAATCTTATGAGCCGTGAGGGTCCCATAAGAGAGTTCTCCTTACGAGTCGTGAGGATCTCGCAAGTGTAATTTCTCCTTAGGAATCGTGAGGACTCCTAAGTGTGTTGCTCCCTTGTGAGTCGTAAGGATCTCACACGGGTGGTTTCTCCTTGCAAGGTCGTGAGGATCTCGCAAGTGTCCTTTTAACGAGGTTGCGCCATTTCAGGTTTTCACAAACACTCGCCGGTAGTCCTGCTGTTTTTCCCCACGGAGCCCTTTCGGGTTTTCATCCGTGCCCCTTTTGCTTATGGACATACCGTTTTTTTTTTATTCTTTTTCTCTTCTTTTTTTTTAACAAGGTCACGCCCTTTCGGGTTTTCACGAACACTTGCCGGTAGCCCTGCTGTTTTTACTCACAGAGCCCTTTCGGGTTTTCATCCGTGCCCATTTTTCTTATGGAAGTACCGTTTTTTTGGTTTTTTTTTTATATTTATATATTTTTTTTCTCTTTTTTATATTCATTTCGTCAGCCTAAGGATGCCGCGGTAGTAGTTTAGGGACGTTTCGGTCCGTCGTTAGTTTAAGGACGTTTCGATCCGTCGTTAGTTTAAGGACGTTTCGGTCCATCGTTAGTTTAAGGACGTTTCGGTCCCTTCAGGGGAAGGCCGGCTACTGCTTATAAAGTCTGAGTTTAGGAAGATAGCGAGCGGACATAGTCGTCGTCATCTGTCATTGACCTAGGCTGTGGCTCATTAAGCGTAGTATTTCTTTAGGAAGCGGCCGTTTATTGGCCTGAAAGGCCTTTCACCGTGCATATCCATGAGTAGATAGGCTCCACCCTGGTAGACCTTGTCTATGATGTACGGGCCTTCATAGTTCGGCTCGAATTTTCCCCGCTTAGCACGATTGGGGATCATAGGTCTTTTGACCACTAGTACGAGTTCGCCTTGGCGGAATGTCCTCGGTCGGGTCAATCTTTCGTATGAGCGCGTCATCTTTGCTTTATAAGCTTCCAGATTTTGTTGCGCTATGAGCCGGGTTTCATCGAGGGCATCAAGCTCCTCAAGCCGGAGGTGAGCATTTTCTTCGTTTGTCAACTCGTGGTGAACTGCCACTCGTAGAGAAGGTAGCTCTATCTCGAGGGGGGTACCACTTCCGTACCGAATACCAGTGCGTATGGCGTCGTGTTCGTGGCCGTCTTGAACGTAGTTCGATATGCCCAGAGAGCCTCCTACAGTCTCTCGTGCCAGTCCTTCTTATTTCGGGACACCGTCTTCTTCATGATTTTTGTCAAGGTCTTGTTGAAGGCCTCAGCTAGACCATTAGCTCGTGGATTATAAACTGAGGAGTATCTCCAGTCTATATTATGCTATTGCGCGAAGCGGCTGATCTTATGGCTTCTGTAGGCCGGCCCGAAAGAAAGTTCGGAAGTATCATCAGAGCAGCGTCACGAACAAGAGACTGATGCTGACTTCTTACATAGAATCCTCAAAAAGAAGGACACAGAAGCCGCAGAACAAGCGGCTAACATAAAACAAATGGCACTCCTTTTTCAAGACATGGTAGGGATGATGTTACAGCCTGACCTTCCAGCTGAAGACCCTCCAGTCATTGTCGGAAATGACGGAAGAGAAACATCTGATCCTCCTCCGGCTCTTTCAGCAGCCAAGAAAGAAACCATTTCCAAGGCCGCGCTTGATGACTATATAGCTCAGCAAATACGAGCTCATCAGGCGAGTGAAGCAGCTGGGCAAACTGTTATAACTGGACGACCCTATCCGGGCTGGTATGACCAAATCAGTTACCCCCCGGGATATACGATCCCTAAATTCCACGTATATAAAGGTACAGGGAATCCGCATCAACATGTCGCTCAATTCAGGGCCTTATGCGGCAACACTGGAGGCGATGACAAATTGTTGCTTCGCCAATTCGTTGGCAGCTTAGAAGAAACAGCCTTTGAATGGTATTCGGAGCTACCTAATGACTCTGTCAAAACATTTGCGGAGATGGAGCTACTGTTCACGCAAAGATTCACGAGTGCTAGTGAACGCACCTCGATAACAGCACTAATAAATGCAAGGATAAAGCCAGGCGAAACGTGGGTCCAATACGCAACACGATGGCGGAACTTATGGTCGAAATGCGAACAACGCATAAAAGAGGCACCTGCGGTAGGCATGTTCGTGGGCACTCTCGACCCGCAAGTGACCATCTCACAATTCATGATGTTCTTCAGGCCGACCACCTTCCAAGCATTGATCGACAAATTAGCCCAGATGGACCAAACGGGCCACGGACCATCTCCTCCAAAACCAGACTCTCGAAATGAGAAAGGAAAAGGGAGAGCGACTTTCGTTGCCAATGCTCAACAACATCCGAGCAACTTAAAGCCGATTGTTCGCCAAAAAAACGCGCATCCACGCCCGTCCCTCGAGGGAAGACTAGGACGTCCTTACTCATTTCTTCAAAATAAAACGAGAAGACTGTTTGAACTAGTAGTACGCAACAGACTCATCAATCTGCCGAATCCAAAACGTCCGTTGCGACCAGGCGATCTCAATAATCCCGATTACTGCCCTTACCACCAAACGGTAAGTCACCCGATCGAGGATTGTTTTGTCTTTAAGAGATGGATCGAGGATCACTACCTACAAGGCAAGTTTGCGCTGTCTGAAAACTGGAAGGTAAACCCACCACAGCCGCACACTCCAATGAAGACGGGCACGATAGGGGCAGCTTGTTCTTTTGTCGAGAACGAAGATGATCGAGAAGACTCATGAAACGAGTCTGAAGACTACGTAGCGACTTGTCACGTGATCTCTCACTCATTGGCGGATGATGAAGAGGCTCCTTGCGCCGAGAAAACGGGGGCGGACCTTGAACCAGAAATTCCGCGGCCGTCAGACGAGTTGATCGATGCCTTCCTGAATGAGATTCGTCTGAAAGTTAAAGCCAATCAAGAGCGTGAGATGGCCATACTGGAAGGGGCCAAACACCAACGACTGGACCAAAGAGTCGAGGCACTCCCATCAAATCAAAAGCCATCCGCTGCGGATAGAGACAAATTCAAGACGAAGAAGAGGTTCGCCAAAGCCCTGTCGGCAGGAATGGTGCTACCACCCTCTGAAGAAAATACTCTGGGTGAAATGGAGATGCATCCTAACTTTTGCTTATATCATCAGAAGATAATACATCCTACCAAAGATTGCGACTCCTTTAAGTGTTGGTGGCAAGGATATGTTGCTCAAAAGCAACTCTTCAACATGACAAAATGTGAAGCTCGTAGACATCGGAAGAATGCGATAGATGAGCGCAAAAGAGTCGCCGACGACTGTCACAAAGCCGACTCCAAGAGATCGCAAATTATCACCTTTGGAAGAGACTATGACGAAGAAGTTGACCTCAACCCTCTCCTCAAGGAATCCATTTCAAAAATGAAAGAATTGAGGAGTTGCGAGAACATTCAGCCTTGCAATCCCCCGTTACTCGGGAAAAGTTTCGGCCCCGCAAGCAAAGGATCGAGAAAAAAGGACAAAGGAAAGGGGAAGATGACCTTCGTCGCCAACACTCGACAACAGTCGAGTGGCCCTAAACCAATTGTTCGTCAAAACAATGTGCGTCCACTCATATCCCTTGAGGAAAGGCTAAGACGCCCTTACTCATTTCCCCAGGATGAAACAAGGAGGCTGTTCGAAGTGGCAGTGCATAACAAGCTTATCATCCTACCGGAGCCGAAACACCAACTACAACTGGATGATGTCAACAGTTCTAATTATTGCCCTTACCACCAAACAGTAGGTCACCTGATCGAGAATTGCTACGTCTTAAAAAACTGGGTTGAAGACCAATACCTACAGGGCAAGTTCGCGCTTTCCGACAAATGGAAGGTGAACCCGCCACGACCGCACGCTCTGAGAAAGACGGATATGCCGGGGGCATCATGCTCAGTCATAGAGAAAGCGTCATAGACCGAAAAGTCAGTAAACTAGAGATTCACCTCAAATATGGCGACAGCGGTCCGAAACGTCCTTAAACTAATAGTGGACCGAAACGTCCTAAAACTAGCTGACGACCGAAACATCTTTAAACTACTACCGCAGCATTCTCAGGCTGACGAGATAAAAAGAAAAGGAATAAAAAAAAAATAAAAAAAATTATTAATAAAGACGGTATGTCCATAAGCGAAATGGGCACGGATGAAAACCCGAAAGGGCTCCGTGAGTAAAAACAGCAGGGCTGTTAGTTGTATGTATGCCCTAGAGGCCAGTATTGTACAGATGATGTATATTATATTGGATGCTTAGACATATATAGAGATGACTTTCTTGCTCGATATGATAGTATGCTATCTGGTTGCTCTTTCTCTTTATATTGTCTCACAGTTACATGTTGGTAAAGCCCTTAGGATGTGTACTTGACTACCTGGACTATGATGCGGATCATACTAGTGGAGACATGGTAGTCCATAAGTACATCCTTCAAGGTCCCTAGTCGTGGGTGTATCGAGACGGGGCATCGATATACCAGTGTAGACTAGCTTATACGCTTCTTGACCCATGAGATGGGCGATGGATGATCCCATATCCATTGGTGTTTGACATCAGAGATGGTATACGAGTGCTCAGTGGAGACTGGGTACACTGGATGGACTCGCCGAGAACTCCCAGATGGTATTATACCTCACGTCAGATGGCAGTTCTCAGGTGACACTTGTGCAGGTTAGTCTGTAGACCCGAGATCGTCATAGAGTCTTGTGTGATTCCCACTGTGCTTTGATTTCCATCTTACCACGTCCATGAGGGCGTGCAAAACGGTGGTTTTTGGGTACAGTCCCGAGTCACATGGAGGCAATGAGCGATAGGAGGGGTTCGTCTCTCCCGGTATTGGGGGTTGATGTTGCACTATGCTCGATTGGCCATAACAAGGAAGTCCCTGGCCAGGGCTGATTGGAGATTTACTGGTAAGTGTTACCAGTAGTTTCTCGACCCGTTATGAGCCTCACATCGGCACGACTTATCGGTTATTGGGTTCTGACGTTTACCACCCCTAGACTTGATATGCGACATATCAGACGAGGAGACCGGACTGCACGGTAGTGTTGCCGGTTGGCTCGACGGGAGTTGTAGCAGGTTCGCTTGTTTTCTTCTGATCGCTCAATACCCGGGTGGCCGTTACGTTTAGTTGACCGCTTGCGGCTTGGGGGTGCTTGATATGATCATCACCCACTGCCGGCGTATTGACGAGTCTTAGAGTCCCACAAAGGAGTTACCTAGTCCAGGCGAAACGTTGTGGTGCGCGTATGCGATATGCGCATGGACCCGGTTAAAATGCGCGTATAGGATACCGTATAATGATTGGGCGGCTTGCTTTTGGTGGGGTCGTATGTGATATGACCGGATTGATAAATCAAGTGTTGATTTATCATTTTACCATTAGCTTCTCACTGGAAATCCTTTCTTGTGTTTGATGGATGTATGCATGCATGTATGCTTGCTTTATAGATTCTTGCACATATTGATATGCATACATACATACATACATACATACATACATCCTTCATGGTTGTACATACATGGAAAATGGTGGCAATATAAGACTCACACCATGGTATTATATATGGATTATTATTGCATTTGATTTAAAACAAAATGAAAAAGGAAAATGGTTATCATGGATTTGTTTCTACACTCTTCTTTGACCTAACCATCCTCACTCACCTTTTAACCTTGGGTAAACTTTCCTTTTGTGTTTTAACTCAAATTCAATAATATATTCACTGTTTAACCATGGTTTGAGATGAGAATAAGAAAATTTATATACATATATTTTCATTTTTCTTTACAAGGGTTTTTCTTTTTTCACTCTTGTTAAAAGAAAGCCATCATCTTCTTCCTCCTTCACCATTTGCTCTCTAGACTTTTGTAGTGAGCAATATACTCATCAAGTTAGGTTTTTGAAGTGAGAAAAGCCACCACAACATCATTCTACACAAGTTTAGCCCACTTGTTTAGAGTGTTATCTTCATTTCTTATCTTGAAAAGTGAAGTTGCAAGCTTGGACTAGGAGCTTCGGGTGGATCGTCGTGGACACTAGGAGACTTCAAGCGAACCCTCCTTCAACCCTCAAGTGGCCAAGGATTCTAGCGTAGGGAGATGCAAAGGTTGTACTCTCAAAACCCTAGCCTTTGTTACTTGTAATGTTTTGAAACCCTAATTTATCTAGGAACGATTCTTTGTTCGTTAACTTAGCACCCTAAAAATTCCATCTTTGGTACATGTGATGCTTCCAAACCCTTCATGAGGTGCTAGGTTAACCCAACAAGGGCTACCGGCGAGTGTTCGTGAAACCCGAAAGGGCGCGACCTCGTTAGAAAAAAGAAGAAAAAGAAGAAAAAAAGAAGAAGAAAAAAAGACGGTATGTCCATAAGAAAAATGGGCACGGATGAAAACCCGAAAGGGCTCCGTGAGTAAAAACAGCAGGACTATCGGCGAGTGTTTGTGAAAACCTGAAAGGGCGCAACCTCGTTAAAGGACACTTACAGGGTCCTCTCGACCTTGTAAGGAGAAACCACCCGCGTGAGATCCTTACGACTCACAAAGGAGCAACACACTTAGGGATCCCCACGATTCCTAAGGAGAAAATACACTTGAGGGATCCTCACGACTCGTAAGGAGAACTCTCTTATGGGACCCTCACGGCTCATAAGATTTGAAAGTCTTAAGTTACAGAGACCTAAACCCGTGCTTATGCAATCCCCACAACTTCCGATATTGCCCTACAAGTGGCCCAATACTGGCCCTTGTATACAATCCATGGGCGCGAATAAACATTTCCCTAACCAAATTTCATCCGTGATTGGGGATATGCGCGTATGATGAACGACCCTTATGAGTCCTCTCGACTTACAAGGAGGAAACCCTCTTGTAGGATTCTTACGACTTACAGAGGAACATACACTTAGGAATCCTCACGATTCCTAAGGAGAAAATACACCTACAAGATCCTCACGACTTGTAGGGAGAAATACCTTTGTGAGACCCTTACGGCTCATGAAGTTAAAAGCCTTAGTCGACAGGACCTTAACCCTGTTCTCTAAGCCACCTTTGATCGACATCGACGGAGGCAAATGATGATTCGCACCTGGCAATATCCCAGTTATAGCGGTGCTGATGCCGAAATCGGTGTCTAATTTCAGGTTTACGGTGAAAAGCCGGTAGGCCACACATGCATACGAAATAGCCGAAATGATAGGGCAACTTGCAACAAAATCAGCGAGTAAAAATGTATGTATACAAAAATAGCCGAAATGATAGGGTAACTTGCAACAAAAACAGCAAGTAAAATGTATGCATGCAAAATAGCCGAAATGATTGGGCAACTCGCAATAAAAAGCAGCGAGTAAAGAGAAAAACAACCGAAATGATTGGGCACCGTGAAAAATAGCCGAAATGATTGTGCAATCGCGACCTTCGCGATATAAAAGCTGAAATGATAGAGCATCGCGGAAATAAAATAATAATAATAATAAAAATGAATGAAACTTATGCCCTACAGGTTAGATCACATCGATTCCTGTATACAATCCAGGGGCACAAACAAAGAGGGAACCATACCTTCCCAACAGGCTCCATAAAAAAGCGAAGCCAAATCTCGACGGTTCACAGACAACCTAGAGACCATCTAAGCATTCCTCTCGTTTCAGCAGATGAGATGTCAATAAAGGCGTTCCTTCGCAGTCCATCAAGATGCAGATACAACGCCAATAAAAGACCTTGCGGTCGAAACAAAACGAAGCGACGGCAAAATCCCAGCTTCATTTCGACATTCGTCTCGATACAGTAGACGCAATGTCAACCCCAGCGTTCTTCCTCCAACAGGATTTGGACACACCAAAGCAAACGAAGCGAAGGCCACATTCCTAGCTTCAACGTCTTGACGGTAACTCATATAAAACCGAAAAGACAATCGGAGATCATCTCGCACCAGCACAGAGTGGTCACCACCTCGACATCCATCTCGATACAGCAGACGAGATGTCACCCCAGCGTTCTTCCTCCAACAGAGTTCAGACGCGACAATCAAACAAGTGGAGTAACGGCAAAATCCCAGCTCCACCGCGACGTTAGTCTCGATACAGCAGACGGGATATCACCCCAATGTTCGTCTCGACACAGCAGACACAACATCATCAAACAAATGGAGCCACGGCAAAATCCCTAGTTCTGAACCTCAACGGTTCACCAGCAACCTAGAAACAACCTCGACGTCCGTCTCGATACAGCAGACGAGATGTCACCCCAACGTTCGTCTCGACACAGCAGACGCAACATCATCAAACAAATGGAGCCACGGCAAAATCCCTAGTTCCAAACCTCGATGGTTCACCAGCAACCTAGAGACAACTACGACATTCGTCTCGATACAGCAGACGAGATGTCACTTCAGCGTTCTTCCTCCAGCAGGGTTCAGACGTGACAATCAAATAAATGGAGCCACGACAAAATCCCTAGTTCCCACCACGACATTCGTCTCGATACAGCAGACGCGATTCCAACAAACGAAGCAAAGGCCAAATTCCTAGCTTCAGGGTCTTGACAGCAACTCACATAAAACCTGAAAGACTATCGGAGATCATCCCACACCAGCGCGGAGTGGTTATGACTCATCGGGGCTCGCCAAAATGAGCCTAACCTCGAGTAAAAAGCGGCATGGCAAATTCCTAACGCTTGATCTTCCGACGGTCAAACTGCCTAGAAAGATTGCTTGAAGACGTCTTGTCCAGCCCCCGAAGGGATCAGAGACACGGCAGTCGCAGGGCTACTCGAACAACACGATTGCCTATCGAGGAATATATCAGCTTATGCGACGGTATGATGGCCAAAACCCTAAGTACCACAGACCCTAACGGACTTCTGTCATAAAGAGCAGAGGTTAACTATGACGTTAGGATATTCTTGCGAGAAATACTCGATTCGTCTCGACTTGTGAAGAACATGATGTCTTTGCGAGAAATTCTCGATGCGGCTCGACTCGTGAGATAAAGCCTTCGGCAGTAGGCATAAAAGGAGCCTGTTTCCTAAATACTGGGATCCTGCAAGTTGGCCCAAAATGGTTTCTTGCATACTATCCACGGGTCTCACTCTCCAAATTCGAATCTCGACAAGGAGGGAAACAACCGCTTACGGGTCCTCTCGACTCGTAAGAGGGAAAAATTCTCTTATAGGATCCTTACGACTTATAAGAGAAAACACACTTAGGAATCATCACGATTCCTAAGGAGAAAATCCACCTACGAGATCCTCTCGATCCGTAGGGAGAAAAGTCTTTATGAGACCCTCACGGCTCATAGAATTGAAAAGTCTTAGGCGGCAGATCTGAACCTGCGGCCTAAGCCATCGCTATCTATTGGAGAAATATAGATTCTTACTCTATTATCTATCGACCATGTTTATTAAGACAGCATACACACAATAAAAGAAAGAAATAAGTGACAGGAAGATCATCCGATTTACATTTGATCAAGCGTTCGAGACACACTCATTCATGCATGTGCAGAAGATTCAGAACAAGGGATAAGACAAGCTGAAATGGAAATTTTCTATTCATATCATAAAAAGGGGTTCTTACAATTACGGAGAAATGGATAATAACATTATTAAAATGTTTACAAAGGTATAACCTCGAACCCAGGACATGAATTGAGGGACTCGAAAGTGACCCTATCTATGACTTTCCAAGCCTCGCAGACCATCCTGGTGTGCTTTCTTTCGCGAGCACAAGCGTCAGGGTCCCTCCCGATGTCCTCCACCCTCCGATAAGCAGCGAGTATGGCGGACTGTTGAAAGACCTCGTGCAAGAGATCGACAAGATTGTCTCGCCGTCACTTCGAGATTAAGTTCATCAGGTACACCGAATGCACCTTATCCTCGGCGGCATCCAACGCCCTAAGCGGCACACCGGAACAGAATAGCGGAAGCACTTCCCAGATGGCTCCCACGATAAGCTTAAGGAGCGAGGAACGTCGGGGAAGCAGTGGACCGTTATATGCGTCGAAGCGGCTCATGATTTCAGCACACTCCGTGTTTGTGAACTCTCGATTTTGAGAACGGCCAAGTCGGCGGATGTCCCCGTAAGAGATGATCTCGTCAAAATTGTACATGTGGGCGTCCATTGTTTCTGTGAAAGAAAATCAACAAAATTATCAGAAAGACTGATTAAGCAAAACGATATAATGCAGTGAGGAATAAAATGCCATCTTTAAACTCTAAGATCAATTGAAAAAAACTCTTAAGAGTTCTTCTATATGATTTGGAAAGAGCAAAGCTCCATTAATGAATTAAGAAAATCCAAGAAAAATCTTTCAGAGAGCAGAGCTCTATTAATGGAACCCTAATAAGGTCCCCTTTAGTTCTCTTTAGATCCCTTTAGACCTATAGAGCAAAGCTCTGCTAAGTGAAATCCTAAATGGGTTTCCTTTGGATCAGGGATCTATTGAGAGCAAGGCTTTGTCGATGAAAATTAATTTAACTTAATTTAATTCAAATTAAAATTTTCACCTAAAAGTTTTAAGAGTTAACTCTTGAAGTTCTTGAAAATAAAGAGCAGGGCTCTGAGTTCTGAAAGTAAAATTCTTAAAAGATGATGATCATCTGTTGAGGACCAAAGGTCCTATTTATAGGCATCAAGTGCCCTTTCAGCTTCCAAAAGTTGCCGCGACGGTTGGAATTCTGCCACCGTTGCGCTCACGTTTGGCGGCCACGTAAGCACAACGGTGGGGGGCATTTGTTTACCACAATCAGAGCAAAGCTCTGTTCAAATTCCAAGGCGGGAAACGAAGCAACGCTTCATTTCCCCCAATCAGAGCAAAGCTCTTTTTTGAAAATTAAAATTAAAATAAAAGAAGCAACGCTTCAGCTGACCTGCGCTCTGCGCTGCACGACACGTGGCAGCGCAGTTGCACTGCGCTCTGCGCTGCGCGACACGTGGCAGCGCAGTGGCGCTGCGCTGTGCGCTGCGTGACACGTGTCACGCGCTGGGGCATTTGCGCCAAACAGAATTAAGATTTCAAAGAAATCTTTCTGTTCTTGTCAAAACAAGAAGATTTTCTTCTGTAAAACAGAAGCCTTTGGATCAAAGATCCAACGGTGGGGAAAATTCCCCAAATCACTCAGAGAAAGATCTCTTTAACTAATTTATGGGCACTATAAAAAGGACCCTAGACCTCAATTCAAAGGCATCAACATTTCTTGAAAAAAAATCAAGAGCTTCAAACAGAGAGAACCCTGAGAAAATTTCAAGAAAAACGTAAAAACCTTCATGAGAGAGAAGAAATTTCTTCTAATAGATCATTAATCTAAAAACCAGATCAATGACCTTTATATAATAAACAGTGCTTTGCACTTCTTATGAACCACTGGTTCTTTAAAAACAAGAAAAAATAAAAATAAAAAAATATATAGTGCTTTGCACTTTTATGAACCATTGGTTCTTGAATCTAAAAGATTCTTAAATCATAGTGCCTTGCACTTGCAAACTGCGCTGTTGCGCTCTTGGATTGGCACAAGCCACCAGAGCGCGCCACGTGTCAGCAGCGCAGGTGCAGCGCATTAGCGCAGCGCACTGCGCTTGCGCAACACGTGTCAACACTACAAGCGCTTGCTCTCTCTGATTGGTGCAAAGCGCCTGATAAATGCAATGCATTTCCTAAAGGGCAAGGCCCAAGTCAAAAGACCAAGCAGGCCTAATTAAATTGATGCTCTGCATCATTTATAAATGGGCAGAGCCCAAACGAAATAATAATCATGCTATGCATTATTTAAAGGGGCAGAGCCCAATTGAGAGGTCCAATGGACCAAAACAAATGCACTGCATTATAATAAAAAGGGCAGAGCCTAAACAAAGTAAATGCTTTGCATCATTTATAAATGGGAAGAACCCAAAAACAAATTGATGCTCTGCATCCTTTCTAGGCAGAGCCCAAATAAAAATAAAAAGAAATGCAATGCAAAAAGCAAATAAAATGTTGAACATTTTCAACTAGACTTAGCCCAATTTTGGCCGCAAGTCCTCAAATTAAATTGACTGAGCAAGATTGATCTCTTAAATCAATTTACGACCGGTTCGAGGGTACATCTCCGAACTCCTCTGACACCCATCGTTGTAATCCTTCAACGACGTCAGAGAGGTGACGGGTCCCGATGACCACACATCAACATGGACTGTGGGGTCCTTCAACTCGTGGACCGAAATGTCCTTAAACTAATGTTGGACCGAAACGTCCTTAAACTAATAGTAGACCACCACGTCCCTAAACTGGAATATAGACCACCACGTCCCTAAACTGGCAATGGACCGCGACGTCCTTAAACTACCTATGGACCACTATGTCCCTAAACTGGAACAATTGAGCCCCCAAATGCTCTTTTGCCGGATCTAAACGATCCCGTTTAAGTCGATCTTAGCCCCAAATACGGCTAACGTATCCTTAAACATTCAAATGGACTATAAAACACCAAATCAAATTTAGTTCAAGGGTACATCTCTGAACTCCTCTGACACCTGTCGTTGTAATCCTTCAACAACGTCAGAGAGGTGACGAGTCCCGATGGACATATATTAAATGGATCACCACGTTAAGTTGATCTTAGTCTCAAACAGGACTAACTTATTCTTAACGAATGTTTAAGTTGATCTTAGCCTCAATACGGCTAACGTATCCTTAAACTAAAAAACACCAAACCCAAATTTAAGTAATTACGGATTTGGACTAATCCACGTCCTACGGGCAACGACATTACTCAGTCTCCGTATACAATCCACGGGCAACCACAAACAAAACAAACACACACGACACGAAGTGAAATTCTGGAGAAGGAGAAGAGCGTCCCCACAATCAACTTACCGCGATGCTGTAGCGTAATTAACTGTAAGGGCTTGCGCCTGCAGGGAAGAGCGTCCCCACAATCAAAAACCCCTCAAGTGAGGGGGAATCTGAAGAAGTCTGCTACATCGGCCGCATCCGTCTAAACCTCCGATACGCGGTGCCATAAATCAACTTGGCATCTTCGGAGAGGTGGACGGATAAAACCATATAGCATCTGCCCCGAATCTCAAGCAAAGCGTCCTCGCGTCGTCGGCCGCCGTTCGGAGGGGAACAGTAGTCCCTCTGCCAAGCTCACCGTCGACTGCACAGCGAAACCGTTCTCGCCCCGGGTACCATACCGGGTCCACCACGAACCCGCAAACGGATCATCCAACTCCTCGAATCGGGTTTCAAGCACACGTCTCAGCACCGAGAAAACGCGTGGTGGACGCACCAAAATATCATATCACGAGGAACCGGGTTTTCAAATAGTGCATCTTTTCTTTAATTAATTCCACGGTCCTCAAAACCATAAATCACATGGAAATCCAACACCAATGAGTAAATCAAATGCGATGTGCTATGTACATCAAGTCATAATGTAGGTACAAGGGAGAACCGCTTTTTAAAATAGTTTCAGTTTTCAAAGACATCTTGCGGCTCCCAATTTCTATGAAATCATAACGAATCATATATGAAATGAACTACAACAATATAACCATGGCAATTCTACAGTGTGTCATGGCAATTAGTAACGGTGTGTGTGTAACATGCAGATTAGTGCTCGTGCAACATTAACCGTTAGTAATAGTGCGGTGTACTATCAATTCTAAGTTTACATACATATGGCAGGGAATGCAGTATGAAACAATAGTATACATGACAGTCAATGTAGGTAAATGCAATATATAACTACAAGGTCCTATCAGCCCTGGCGCATAACACCATGCGGACGATATCCCCGTAGATGTTAAATCTACTCACCGAAGTCTCGCGCTAAGTGTAGCCGACGACTTGCTTTCCCTTCTTCGCCGCGTCCGTCTCACTCGCATGCGAACCTAGAATCACACAATATATCACACCTAAGCTCAAATCCACAAAAACGTGATATTAGGGTCAACCTAGAGACCCGTGTCGCAAACCAAGCGCGCGTGTCCGCGATACGCTAAAACGTGTGATTACGCGCCTGAAACTACCCCGACGCGTCGCGATACGCAGAAACCCCAAACCACATGCGTATCACGCGTCTCGCGAAGGTTTAAAATACGAGAAATAGTGTAATTAGCTCCAGATTTTTCTGCAGCAAGAATCAAATAAAATTATACATGCCATGAGTCTAAGGGTTGCTGCAGACACCTATAGGACCAAACCCCAACCCAAACCCTCCCTATCTGGCCGCAAATTACGGCCAGAAACAATATTTCGGCGGCTAGCACAAGTCGTATGGGGGTCGGATTCTACCTGGGGAATCAGCACCTAACAACTATACTGCAGTCATCTAAAAATTATTCTGAACTCACTGGGTCGATAGCAGTTTACAGAAAGTCAAAATTTGCTTAAAAACGATGAATTTGCATCAAATAGGGATCTGGGGGTATTTTAGTGCAATAGGGGTTAAGCTAGGTTAACAGGGCCCTAACAACACTCCATCAACCTACTAAAACCAATTCATACATCACTTGATCAAAGTTCCCACTAATCACCACATATCGCACTAAAACGCACCAATAACCACAAATCGAAGCTAAGCTACACTAATTAAGCAAACTAGGGAGTAAGTTCAGGAAGTATACCCCACACTCGACCCTAGGGAGCTGGAGGAAGAAGAAGAATTGGAGGGAAGGAGCTGCAGCTGTTGCTGCTGCTAACTGCTGCTGCTGCTAACTGCTGCTGCTGCTGCTCATTGGTGCTGCTGCTGTGATGCTTGCTGTTGCTGCTGAGATGATTGCTGCTGCTGCTGTGGATGCTTGCTGCTGCTGCTATGGGTGCTTGCTGCTGCTGCTGAGATGGTGTGGGTGTGTGAGTGTGAGAGTGGGGTTGAGAGAAAAGAACACAAGAATGAGAGGGAATCATAACTCCAAATGTCAACCCCTCCACTCTCTCTCTTCATTAAATGCAAGCATGGCTTTTGCCATGATGCATTCTCTCTCTCTCATTCTCACCAAGTCAACACTCAAAAGGGAAATTCAAATTAAAGCAACCATCAAATAACTAATTAAACTTAATTAAAACCCAAAAGACTTAATCCCCATGATTAAACCACCATGGTTGCTAATCATGGTATTACCTCATTTTAAAACCCTAGTTTACATGCACATGTGTGTGCAAGCCTAGGAAAATTCTAGAAAAATATTTATTAAATTGGGAAATATATTTGAAACTCAATTTGGTAAACTTTTTATTAAAAGCCCTTTATTTAAATATAAATAGCCACTAAACACATCCTAAGGTGTTACAATCTCTCCCCCTTAAAGAAATTCGTCCCCGAATTTCAAAATCTAACTACACGTACCTTCGAAAAGACGGGGGTACTTCTTCCTCATCTCGCTTTCAGTCTCCTAAGTGACCTCCTCGCTGCTCGGACCATGCCAAAGTACCTTGACTGATGGAATGTCTTTCGATCTCAATTTCTTCACTTGTCAATCCAAGATCATCACCGGCTGCTCTGTATAGGAAAGGTCGCGCTCAAGATGGATCGTCGGGTGCTGAATCGCATGCGAAGGATCATGAAGATATCTACGGAGCATCGAAACGTGAAATACGGGGTGCACATCTGGAAAACTGGACGGAAGGGCTAACCGGTATGCAACTGCACCAACACGCTCGAGGATCTCGAAGGGGCCCACATATCTGGGACTGAGCTTCCCCTTCATCCCAAACCTCATCACACCTTTCATTGGGGAGACCCTCAAGAAAACATGATCACCAACAGAAAACTCAAGTCTGCGCCGCCGAAGGTCCGCATAAGATCTCTGCCTACTCTGGGATGCTCTCATCCTATCGCGAATCAACTGGATCTTCGCGGTCGTCCTCTCAACAATCTGTGGCCCTAAGATACTACTCTCACTGAGCTCTGTCTAACAGGCAGGCGATCTGCATCTCCTCCCATAAAAAGCCTCAAATGGTGCCATCTGAATGGTCTCCTGGTAGCTGTTATTGTAGGAGAACTCTACTAAGGGTAAGTGATGATCCCAGCTACCTCCGAAATCTAATACACACGCTCTGAGCATGTTCTCGAGAATCTGAATAGTCCGCTCTGACTGTCCGTCGGTCTGCGGATGAAATGCTGTGCTGAAACTCAACCGAGTGCCCAAAACCTCCTGAAGCCTCTGCCATAGTCGACTGGTAAACTGGGTGCCTCTGTCGGACATGATACATGTCGGGACTCCGTGCAGTCGTACTATCTCGTCGATGTAAATCTGGGCGTACTGAGCAAATCCGAAAGTCATCTTCACTGGCAGGAAGTGAGCCGCTTTCGTCAAACGATCTACGATCACCCAAATGGAGTCATACCCTCACCTAGTCCTGGGTATACCCACAACGAAATCCATCGAAATCTGCTCCCATTTCCACTCCGGAATGGGTAACGGCTGTAGCTCTCCCGCGGGCCTCTGGTGCTCGGCCTTGACTTGCTGACAAGTCAGGCATCTCGATACGAAATCTGCGATGTCCCTCTTAATTCCGTCCCACCAGTAAACATCTCTCATATCATGATACATCTTGGTGGAACCGGGATGGACGCTGTACACCGATCGATGTGCCTCCTCGAGAATCTCACGCCGTAGCCCCTCAGTATCTGGTATGCACAGTCTAGTCCAAAATCTCAGCATCCCCTGATCATCGATCACGAACTCGGAAAATCTGCCCTGTCCAATCTGCGTCCTGATCTCTGAACATCGGTCATCACTGTGCTGTGCCTCATGTAAACGGTCAAGCAACTGTGGGCGTGCACGAACATGCGCGATCTGTCCTCCAATCGGCGTGAACTCGAACTGTATCCGGCTGTCGCATAATATCTGCCAATCTACCGACGCCTGCCCCTGTACTGCGCTCAAACAAGATAGACTACCCCCGGGCCTCCTGCTCAAAGCATCCGCCACCACATTCTCCTTGCCCGGGTGATACAAGATATCGCAGTCGTAATCCTTCACTAACTCCATCCATCGGCGTTGTCTAAGGTTCAGGTCTCACTGCTGAAATATATACTTTAAACTCTTGTGATCAGTGAATATCTAGCACGACTCGCCGTATAGGTAATGTCGCCAGATCTTAAGTGCAAAGACCACTGCAGCCATCTCCAAATCGTGAGTGGGGTAGTTCTGTTTATGTTTCTTCAATTGTTGCGAAGCATACGCGATCACCCTGTCATGCTGCATCAATACGCACCCTAGCCCCACTCGAGAGGCACCACAATAGACCACAAATCCGCCTGATTCTGAAGGTAATGATAATACCGGTGCCGTAGTCAGCCGAGTCCGTAGCTGCTGAAAACTGTGCTCACACTCCTTCGTCCAATCGAAAGGAACTCCCTTCCGGGTCAACCCGGTCAAAGGTGTAGCAATACTGGAGAAATCCTGCACAAATCGCCTGTAGTAACCGGCCAACCCCAAAAAGCTGCGAATCTCCATAACCGATGTGGGTCTGGGCCAACGTTGAACGGCCTCGATCTTCCTCGTGTCTACACATATACCGTCTCGTGAAATCACATGCCCCAAGAAGTCTACGCTGTCCAGCCAGAAAGCACACTTGGAGAATTTCGCGTAAAGCTGGTGCTCCCTCAAAGTCTGCAGTGTAATCCGCAGGTGCTGCTCGTGCTCCTCACTACTCCGGGAATACACCAAGATATCGTCAATGAACACTATGATGAACAGATCCAAATATGGCCGGAAAATACGGTTCATCAAGTCCATGAATGCAGCTGGCGTATTGGTGAGTCCGAACGACATCACCAAAAATTCATAATGGCCGTAGCGCGTACGGAAAGCTGTCCTAGGAATGTCCTCCTGTCGAACCCGCAGCTGATGATAGCCTGATCGTAAATCGATCCTCGAAAAGTATCCTGCCCCCTGAAGCTGGTCGAACAAATCGTCAATACGTAGCAAGGGATATCTGTTCCGCACTGTCACCCTGTTCAGCTGGCGGTAGTCGATACACAGACGCAAACTGCCGTCCTTCTTCTTGACGAACAGGACTGGAGCACCCCAAGGAGAAACACTGGGTCGAATAAGTCCCTTATCCAAAAAATCTTGCAACTGACCCTTCAACTCTCGAAGTTCCGCCGGGGCCATCCGATAAGGAGGTATGGAAATAGGCCCCGTGCTAGGAACCAGATCAATACAGAAAGAAATGTCGTGCTCGGGCGGTAGCCCAGGAAGCTCGTCAGGGAACACATCAGGAAACTCGCTAACAACCGGAACCTGATCCAATGGAACCTCCGTAGCGGTAGCATCGCAAACATCGGCGAGAAATCCCTGACATCCCTTCCTCAAAAGCTGTCCAGCTTGAAGAGAAGAAATCACACCGTGAGGGGCGGCACCACGGTCCCCTAACACAACAAAAACCGACTCGCCGGGAAAACAAAATCTAACTGTCTTCTCACGGCAGTCCACAGAAGCATAGCACGTGGCAAACCAATCCATGCCCAAAAGGACGTCGAAGTCCAACATCTCAAGAAGGATCAAGTCGACAGGCAACTCTCTCTCGCCAATACAGACGGTACAGGATCGGAACACGTGCCTAGCAACAAACGACTCTCCCACAGGAGTGGTCACAACAAGCGGCTGATCAAGCAAACCGGACTCTCTACCCAAACTCGGCACAAAGTGTGTGGATACGTACGAGTACGTGGATCCGGGATCGAACAACACGTGTGCATCAACAGAACATACTGGAAGGATACCTGAAACCACCGCATTGGACGCCTGCGCGTCCCGATGCGTCAAAGCAAAAACCCACGCCTGTCCTCCACCGGTGACTGACTGCCCTCTTCCTCGGTCATCCCGTCCTCTCTGAGCAACTCCTCCACGCCTACGACCTCTCTGAGTATGAGTCTGACGCGGAACAACGGTAGGTACAACAGGCAATGCCCTCTGGGTGGTGAAGGTGGTAAAGTAACATGCGGTGCTGCCGCCTCCCTCCGGTGTATCTCAGGACAATCTCGCACATGATGATAAGAACTCTCGCAACGGAAACATCCCGATGATGGTCGCTGACCCTCCTGGGGATAGGAGCTGAACAACCGACCTCGCCTCGAATCTCTGCCACCTGCAAGGTGCCTGTCACGGCGCTGAGAAGGCTGTCTCTGCACCGATGTATCTGCACGAACTCTCTTCGGCTCTGGGACTACCGAAGTCTCATCAAGGCGCTCCTCAACCAATAAGTCTGCATCTACAGCTGCTGCGTAGGTCTCGTAGTGCTGCGCGCTGATCGCAACGAACAGTGGTGTAAGCAAGCCTCGAACAAATCTCTTGACTCGCAACTCCTCGGTAGCCACAAAATACGGGGCATAAACTGCTAGCTCTGTAAACAGCACGTCATACTCTACCACTGTCATCTCTGGCGTCTGGCGCAAGGACTCAAATCTGCGTGCTCGGGCATCCCTAACACTCTGGGGAAGGAAACGGGCTAGAAATACTGTCACAAACTCCGTCCAGGTCATAGGAGGAAGACCTGCCGCTCTGCCCTTCTCAACCGAATCACACCACTTCCGCGCAAGACCTTCCAGGCAAAAGCTCGCGAACTCAACCCATCTCGCATCTGCGCATCTGAGGGAACGGCATATCCGGGCCATCCTATCAATAAAAGACTGTGGGTCCTCGGCTGTACCGGTGCCTGTGAAGACCGGAGGCTTCAGCCTCATGAACTCTGATAGCGATACTGTAATCATCTCCGTGGGTGCAGGGGCAACTGGCTGTGCGGTAGGTACCATCGCGGTCTCTGGAACGGGTGGAGCTACCTCTAGTCGCTGCGCTCGAAGCGTCTCAACTAGCGATCCTATCATCTGGCGCATCTCCTACATGCTGGATCCCATCGTCTGGCGCATCTCCTGCATACCAGCTCCTAGCGTGGCGATCTGATCTGTCATAGGAGGAACAGTCTGCTCGGGTACAACGGGTGCACTGCCCGGATCAGTCCCCGTCTCGAATGAGTCAACTCGAATCTCGGCCCTCGCGGCCGCTCTCTGCGCCCTCATAGTCTTTGGTGGCATAATGGCTGAAAGGAAATTAGGATTCGATAAGAATACGGAAATCGAATCACAAGAATATATATACTCAAGAAGGAATTTAAATCAATAAGTCCTAAGGTCGCCAATGCGGAGTACCGTGTCGTGAGTATGCCGCGGAACACACACACGCTACGCCACTCTGCTTCAGCTACATACTCCATCATACCAAGGTCATCCTACACTCCGAAAGGTAAAACCTACGCTCTGATACCAACTTTGTCACGACCCGAATATTTCGACTCGTGACCGGCACTTAACCCCGCTACGTCTACAGGTGTAACGCGACTAAGTAAGCCGAACCCAGAAATCAAAACAATATATAAGTAGCGAGTGCTGAAAACATTTAGTTAAAACATTTAGAAAACCTTAAATAATTCAATAAGTTCTTTTAATGTTACGTTATCATTTAAATAATTTTGGCAGCATTTCCTTTGTAAAAGTAACTCCGAGACCGGGTATAAAACAGGATATGAGTGAAAATGAGATATAATAAAACAAAACATTCCCAAACGGGAGCAATCATACCCAACGGCGGAAACCATCATCACAAGAGAATATATACGACGTCGTAGCGAAGAATGAGCAATAAGTAAACATCACACAAATATAAACTGCATATAAAAACAGTCGGCTCCCATGAGCTCGACACCAGAATATAAAATATACATCATCGTCCTCACACAGTATCTAAGTCCAGTACATAAATGGTAGATGGAGAATACTAGATACAAAAAGGGGTACAATAAAAGTAATCAGATACCACAACCCACCTAAAAGCAAAACAGCTCTCGCACCAACTGTAGTGGTATCTGTAGCCAAAAGATGCAAAAGGCAGCCTGCCGCGACTACTCTGAAGGGCAACCTGCAAATACTGTGGCACAACGGGGGTGAGTTGCTAACTCGTGAATAGAGATAACATATAAAGGTAATCGCGAGCATGCACGTACTGCGCTACTCTATCATATGCCAGCAAGTAAGATCTATATGCGACAAGCAGTAGGTGCAATAATCATGCAAATGCTCTGTCTGGTAAAATGGCTACAGGATGAAATGCGTGATAAACAATGCTGAGCATGAGATAAACAACATCTACATGGAAATATCAACATGGAAAAATAATCGGTGCCCCAAACTGCACCCAAATCCCAAATAAACTCAGGCGCCGGCACTCTCCTCGGCCCTTAAATCCTGTAAATCTCTGAGAATCACGAGTGCCCAACATCGGCACTCAAAATATCATAAAATACTCGTGTCCAGTATCGACACGCAAATTCTCATATATCGGGCTCCGTCAGTCCGGATCAGCCCACGGGCTCCGTCTGCGGTATCGGCCCTCGGCCCCGGCAGTTCGGATCATCCCGCATCCATCTCTCGACTCTGGTCAGTATCCTCCGGATAACCGCCATGTCCAACCAATCACCGGTAGGTAGTAGTCCCTCTGCCAGGCTCACCGTCTACTGCACAGCGAAACCGTTCTCGCCCCGGGGTACCATACCGGGTCCACCATGAACCCGTAAACGGATCATCCAACTCCTCGAATCGGGTTTCAAGCACACGTCTCAGCACCGAGAAAACGCGTGGTGGACGCACCAAAATATCATATCACGAGGAACCGGGTTTTCAAATAGTGTATCTTTTCTTTAATTAATTCCGCGGTCCTCAAAACCATAAATCACATGGAAATCCAACACCAATGAGTAAATCAAATGCGATGTGCTATGTACATCAAGTCATAATGTAGGTACAAGGGAGAACCGCTTTTTAAAATAGTTTCAGTTTTCAAAGACATCTTGCGGCTCCCAATTTCTATGAAATCATAACGAATCATATATGAAATGAACTACAGCAATATAATCATGGCAATTCTACAGTGAGTGTGTCATGGCAATTACTAACGGTGTGTGTGTAATATGCAGATTAGTGCTCGTGCAACATGAACCGTTAGTAATAGTGCGGTGTTCTATCAATTCTAAGTTTACATACATATGGCAGGGAATGCAGTATGCAACAATAGTATACATGATAGTCAATGTAGGTAAATGCAATATATAACTGTAAGGTCCTATCAGCCCTGATGCATAACGCCATGCGGGCGATATCCCCGTAGATGTTAAATCTACTCACCGAAGTCTCACGCTAAGTGTAGCCGACGACTTGCTTTCCCTTCTTCGCCGCGTCCGTCTCACTCACCTGCGAACCTAGAATCACACAATATATCACACCTAAGCTCAAATCCACAAAAACGTGATATTAGGGTCAACCTAGAGACCCATGTCGCAAACCAAGCGCGCGTGTGCGCGATACGCTAAAACGTGTGATTACGGGCATGAAACTACCCCGACGCGTCGCGATACGCAGAAACCCCAAACCACATTCGTATCACGCGTGTCGTGAAGGTTTAAAATACGAGAAATAGGGTAATTAGCTCCAGATTTTCTGCAGCAAGAATCAAATAAAATTATACATGCCATGAGTCTAAGGGTTGCAGCAGACACCTATAGGACCAAACCCCAACCCAAACCCTCCCTATTTGGCCGCAAATTGCGGCCATAAACAATATTTCGGCGGCCTGCACAAGTCGTATGGGGGTCGGGTTCTACCTAGGGGACCAGCACCTAACAACTATACTGCAGTCATCTCAAAATTATTCTGAACTCACTGGGTCGATAGCAGTTTACAGAAAGTCAAAATTTGCTTTAAAATGATGAATTTGCATCAAATAGGGATCTGGGGGTATTTTAGTGCAATGGGGGGTTAAGCTAGGTTAACAGGGCCCTAACAACACTCCATCAACCTACTAAAACCAATTCATACATCACTTGATCAAAGTTCCCACTAATCACCACATATCGTACTAAAACGCACCAATAACCACTAATCGAAGCTATGCTACACTAATTAAGCAAACTAGGGAGTAAGTTCAGGAAGTATACCCCACACTCGAGCCTAGGGAGCTGGAGGAAGAAGAAGTGGAGGGAAGGAGCTGCAGCTGGAGTTGTGGCTGTTGCTGCTTCTAACTGCTGCTGCTGCTGCTCACTGGTGCTGCTGCTGTGATGCTTGTTGTTGCTGCTGAGATGGTTGCTGCTGCTGCTGCTGAGATGGTGTGGGTGTGTGAGTGTGAGAGTGGGGTTGAGAGAAAAGAACACAAGAATGAGAGGGAATCATAACTCCAAATGTCAACCCCTCCACACTCTCTCTTCATTAAATGCAAGCATGGCTTTTGCCATGATGCATTCTCTCTCTCTCTCATTCTCACCAAGTCAACACTCAAAAGGGAAATTCAAATTAAAGCAACCATCAAATAACTAATTGAACTTAATTAAAACCCAAAAGACTTAATCCCCATGATTAAACCCACCATGGTTGCTAATCATGGTATTACCTCATTTTAAAACCCTAGTTTACATACACATGTGTGTGCAAGCCTAGGAAAATTCTAGAAAATTATTTATTAAATTGGGAAAAATATTTGAAACACAATTTGGTAAACTTTTTATTAAAAACCCCTTATTTAAATATAAATAGCCACTAAACACATCCTAAGGTGTTACATCGAGACCGGGTCTCCTAACCCTAGAATTGGCAGTGTTACTTGCCGCTCTCGTAGGGGTCTTGGGATATGGGTTTGGCTATTCGTCGCGACCGTGGAATCTGTGTTTTATAGAGGCTCGTATTGAAAACACGGACGTACTAGTATATCCAATATTTCATATATGTTCTTCTGCTGCAATGTTCTGTGATGAGATCATATTACTGCCTGAGACTAATGCTTATACTATATATATATATATATATATATATATATATATATATGCTGATATATAAATATTACTGCTTTCGTTTCTTCTGTGATGCTTAGGAAGCATAAGCTGATGGGATTTTATTAATGAGATTAATAAAAAGAAAAGAAACCTAAAAGATGTTGTAGAATCAAAACTTTATAAAAAGGGTAGCTACAGTTTTGCTTTGCATAGCGGTATATATGATATACCCTGCACCTTATTCGATGAGGAAAGAGCCGAGATCCCTTCACCGGGAGTGACCTCTTTAGCAAAACTGGCAGATGCTACAACTTTTGGTTTGTTTTTTTATTGCTTTTAGAGTTTTCCTTTGCATAGCGATATATATGATATATCCTGCACCTTATTCGATGGGGAAAGAGCCGAGATCCCTTCACCGGGAGTGACCTCTTTAGCGAAACTAGAAAAGCCTCAAAAACACTCCTTTTTAAAAAACCACACGATTCTACAACGATATCAAATTCATTACGCTCATGGTTTTCTGAAAAACCTGCGTTTCCCTCCGTCATTTCAGATAACTACTACTTAGTATTCGTGTTGTGGTAGTTTGGCCTCCGTCAAAGCGTAGTGTACGGTAGCTAACTAGTGCTTATCTGCTAGCATACAATGCGATTGGATTAGGGTATTCGTACGGCATAGTTTGGCCTCCGTCAAGGGTTGTACAGGTGGGTTTAATTCAATCAAGAAATGACAGGTTGAACTTGACTAGCGCCCTATGGGTAGTTTGGCCTCCGTCAAGGTCATGGGACGCTAGGGGAAAAAGTATTATCGAGAATTTCAAGTGTTGAAATTTGCAATGAGATTGCATATCTCCTATGAGATAGTTGGATCCCGATACCCACTGCGAGTAAGAGTTACTCCTGGGAGAGTTTTACACAGGACAATTAGCCGATCAAGTAGGTGTCTAGAAAAGTGTTAACGGGGTTACGCCTCTGGGAAAATGAGGTTTACTTTAATTAGGTCCGTGCGAAAGCACGGGGAACCTCCCTCAAGTACCAACACTGATCTGGCTGAAATATTGACGAAATTGTAGGGTGTAATTAATCCCGGCTAATCTTACCTTTTAGGGTTTGAAGGAAGATTTGATAAAAACAGTGGGAGACATCCTGATTAGATAAGATAATAACCAATCTAATCTTGCAAGAGCATACGCTAAAGCATTTTCTTCTCTCTCTCTCCAGGTAGCGACCATGTCAGGCCATAATCAAGATAATAATATGGATGTATTGACTGAACCAGCTTATTATACTGAGCAGGGGAACGTTGGACCCGTTCTTTCTTATAAGAGTTATAAGACTGAACAGGGAATATGAGAATATCTGGATTCTCAAGCCGCCCAAAAGAACATGCATGTTGATGCATCTTCTTCAGGCGTGTTAGTTATTGAGAACTGTTTCTCAGTTCACCCTACGTCCTGGGTATTAGATACCGGATCAGGATCCCACATATGTAAATTGTTATATGGGCTGCAGAAAGGTAGAGAACTGGGAAAAGGTGATCATTCCGTTCAAGTAGGGAATGGGGCAAATGTTGCAGCCAAAGCAGTTGGCGAATATCACTTAGTATTACTAAGTGGTGATACACTGATTCTGAATGAGTGCTCTTATATACCGAACATGATGTGCAACATTATATCAGTTTCTTTATTTAGTAAAGAAGGTTATAATTTTGTAGTACCGGATAATGTTATGAACATATTCCTAGATCAAAAGTTGATTGCATCAGGCTCGTTACATAATGGCATATTCATTCTAAATCAAAATACAGTCCTCAATATACAAAACACACACAAGAGGAAGAATTCAGAAATGAACGAATCCTTCTTGTAGCATTGTAGACTTGGTCATATCAATGCGACACGACTGGCTAAGTTACATAAGGATGGATATTTGAATCCGTTCGAATTATCATCTTATGAAACTTGCCATTCATGTCTCAAAGGAAAAATGACCAAAGCTCCGTTTAGTGGACACGGAGAAAGAGTTACCGAACTCTTAGGATTGGTACATAGTGATGTATGCGGTCCCATGTCTACGCATGCCAGGAACGGTTCTTCCTACTTCATTACATTCACTGACGATCTCTCAAGATTCGGATATGTGTTCCTGATGAAACATAAGTGTGAAGCTTTTGAGAAATTCAGAGAATATAAGCACGAAGTAGAGAACCAAACGGGCAAAAGTATTAAGATCCTTCGATCTGATCGAGAAGGAGAATACTTGAGCAATGATTTTCTAGATTATCTAAAAGAGAATGGGATTCTCTCTCAGCTTACTCCTCCTTATACACCACAGCACAACGGTGTATCGGAACGGAGGAATCGCACTCTATTAGATATGGCGCGCTCTATGATGAGCACTGCTGAGTTACCTATTTCCTTCTGGGGATATGCACTAGAGACAGCTGCATACCTATTGAATAGAGTTCCAACCAAATCAGTGCCTACCACTCCATATGAGATATGGAATGGTAAGAGACCATGTCTTAATTTTATTCAGATATGGGGTTGTCCGGCCTATGTTGAAACACAAAATCCGGACAAGCTCGGGACAAGGTCTGTCCTATGTAAGTTTATTGGATATCCCAAACATTCGCGATGGTATATCTTCTAGCACTCCGAGGAACAAAAGGTGTTTGTTTCTCGACATGACACTTTCTTAGAAAAAGGTTTTCTGTCACGCCCCACTTCCCAAAGAAGGTGAAGAGTGGCGTGCCACGGTTCACAACCTAACTGTATTGAAGGTGTTCTATTCAATACAGTTACGTTAAGCGTAAGAATGAATCATAGTATACAGGGTTGTGTAAAAAAATAAAACAATAAAGCGAAAAGCATTTATTTCCATTAACCAACTTTATTACATTCCAAAGAAAGAGCAAAGCAAACTAATTAGTTTAATTAAATCAATGGAAACAAAGCCCTAAACAAGTGGGCAACAAGAAAACTAATTAATCCTCCGATGCCATCTCTGCAAAATCTTCGTTAGTTGGTTCCTCGCCTAGATCTTCTTCATAAAACTCATTCCCATCTAACGGACATTCCAAAAGGGTAAAAGAGAGAAAGTCCGTCAGCGAGTTATACTCGGGTAGGATTACCTCAAAAGATAGTAAAGGTATAGAAACGAACAGGTGTGTATAATGAATATGATGTACATGAGTATAAAGGTATGAGGTTAAGTACAAATTGGATATGTGAATATGAGTAGGTTTCATATGTTGTAAGTTATGTGTAGATGAAGGTAATAGTTTGTATTAGTTTGTAAAACAGGGGTCCAGATACTCGAGATTATTCCGTTGTGGCCACGGAACAACAACTGGAGAAGTGAAATGTACCGTTTCACTTCCCGGGATCATGATCGAGTAGTAGGGGAATCCGAGTTCCGAATTACCCTTGCCTAATCAAACTACCCATCCCCGTGGTTCAGTAATAAGGTTTGGACGGATTAGAGTTAGTGCGTATACTTCTAGGCATGGAATTTCCACATTGTATAGTCGCCCACATTTGGACTGTTCACCCGAAATATCGGGATCTTCATATTTGTATAGTCGTCCACACTTTGGACTGTTCACCCGGAATATCAGGATCTTCATATTTGTAGTCGCCCATATATTGGACTGTTCACCCGAAATATCGGGATCTTCATATTTATATAGTCGCCCATATATTGGACTGTTCACCCTGCCTGCAGGGATCTTCATAAAGTATTCCATACCTAGGTCCGCGCATTCTAACCCTAACCGTATCATGTTTTGTGTATGTCATGTTGTCATAAACTGGAAATTTAAAAAGAGTATTTGATCTCGTTTAATTTGGCCTTCCACAACCACTCGATTTATATTCTAGAATTTGTAAAGTACTTCATGTCCTTTAGAGAAAACTTAGTTAAAATAATAAGGTTTAAATAACTTTTATTGCTTCTAAGAAAACCATGATATTTGGGATATCTATTATTTTGGAAAAGAATAAGGTTTTACAGAAAATATCTTTTTGATAAAAGGTTGTGGTGTTTATTTGAAAATCCTTTGTAAAAGGTTTTTATTTGAAAATCTAGACTGCTTCTAACATTCCAAAAGGATAAGTTATGAGGTCCCCAAATCGCCTCTTCACCGCCAATTGTGGCTAGGTAAGTGCCAGGTAAGTGGGAAGGTACTCCATTACGTAAGTAGTGGGCCTAATTAATAACCACTAGCCTTAGACACACTTGCCTAGACAGCACAAAGTCTGGTTTAGATAAACGATCGTTGCCTAAAACCGTTCATTTATTCTAGATTGGTGTTATTTTAAAATTACCTTTTAAAAGATACTAACTATTCTCTTTTTAAAAAAAAGATATCGTTATTTAAATTTAATATTTTCTTTCTTAAAAAGTTGAGGGGTTTTAGAACTATTTGTAAGTAGAATATACGTATACTGTATCTAAAATATTTATTTCATATATCTTTAGTTCTTATAGCTATTTAAACAAATATAATATTTAAATTAAACGAGAGTATCTTGTGGAAGTAACCTATTACGAGATCATTTTTATAGTGTGGGTATGTCGGAGGTAGAATGACAATTCATGACATTAAGCATATTAGATTCAAGGTGTTTTGGGTATGCAATATACTTCTATGTACAAAGGAAATTTAACACCATTTTAAATGGGGTTAACATTATTATTAGTGAGGGTACAAAGAAAAAGGTATGCAAAATTATTATAACAACTTTTTAAATAGGGGTTGATGATTATAGATTGGAACTAGGTTATTAAGATATTAGAAGGTGACAGGGAAAGGAGAGAGAGGCGAATCCTACCTTTGTTTAGAGTTTGGACGTAGACGGTGGAAGACGTAGGCTGGTACAAAATTCCGCAAAAGCTCCACGTCCTGATTTTTCCTTAGCGATTGGATGTAACCGTAGCGTCCGCGTCGTCGATACGAAGGCACCGGTATTTTTTTCAGAATTTTTGGAGTTCGGTGGTGTGAGAAATTTAGGTTTAAAGTGCCTATTTATAGGGTTCAAATGGTAACAATAAAATCCAAAAAAGTAGTTAAATCGCACGGGAAATCATGTCGGCCAATCATTGCGAATCATTCTGTTAATGATTGCACCCGCCGCCACGCTTCGTGGCCATTGGATCTGCATCCAACGGCCCAGATCGCACCGCCAGCCCCCCGCCGCCACGGCACGCGTCGCCACGCGCCCGCGCGTGTGGGGATCACGCGCTTTCGCGTGGTCCCCCGTCAGCGTGTTCTGGGCCGTTGGATCTTGTGATCCAACGGTCCAGGTTAAAGGGGATTATTTTATTATTATTATTATTTTTATATAAAAATAATATTTCTGTTTATTATTTTAAAAATTGGATTTGGCTTCCAAAAATTGTTAAAAATAGTTTAAAATACGGGAAAATTATGGAAAAATTCCAGAAAATATATTTTATTATTATATTTACTATAAAAATAATTTTGGGCTAAAAACAAATAATACATCCATTTCTAAATTGTTAGCTAGTTATAATAATTATATAATATCTAGTTTATCTTTAAAATATTTTTAATTACGACTTAATTACTTTAATTGATAATAAAAATATGTAGATTATTTTAAGGTATTATAAAATTTTATTAAAACATTTTATGCCTATAAAAAGAATAAGTAGAATTAGAAAATTCTTTTAATCCTATTCAATGTTCAGAAAAAATTATTAAAAGCATTCCTTTACTCGAAAAAAAAAAATGTAAATAACCACTCGACTCTAGGAATTCAAAATGAAAGTTATTTTATTAGAAATCTCGACCATTACAATCTACCCTCCTTAGAATAATTTCGTCCCCGAAATTCAGAAGGTTGGTCAAAAGAAGGGAGAGAAGGAAAAAATTACATAAAGGAAACTTCAAATAAGTGAGGATGTCGTTCTCTCATCTCGTCTTCTCTTTCCCAAGTGGATTCTCCGGGAGAGTCCTTCCTCCACATGACCCTAACCAATCTGATCGTCTTGTCTCTCAAGATCTTTTCCTTCCGATCAAGGATCTCCACCGGCTGTTGTTCAAAGGTTAGGTCAGTTCCCACGGTGATTTCAGAATGATCCAAAACGTGACCGGGATCGCTGACATATCTCCTCAATTGAGAGATATGAAAAACGTTGTGTACGCCCTCCAGAGAAGGGGGTAAGGCTAAACGATACGCAACCTCTCCAACTCGTTCGAGAATATCGAAGGGACCTA
Organism: Agapanthus africanus; assembly: GCA_030015575.1. NCBI lineage: Eukaryota > Viridiplantae > Streptophyta > Magnoliopsida > Asparagales > Amaryllidaceae > Agapanthus > Agapanthus africanus. The sequence goes on from JASDDO010000004.1 coordinate 265,740,626, forward strand.
TAAACCGTGGGCTGAGTTTTCCGCGTTTCCCAAAACGTATCACTCCCCGGTTAGGAGAAATCTTCAGAAACACGTGTTCTCCTGATTGGAACTCTAGTGGCCTTCTCTTTGTATCCGCCCAATGCTTCTGCCGATCTTGTGCTATGCGTAATTGTTCTTTGATGGTTCTTATCACCTCCATTGTCTCGACAATCATCTCGGGGCCTAGAAGTTCTCGATCCCCAATATCGTCCCAACTTAACGGTGACCTACACTTTCGTCCATACAAAGCGGCGAAAGGCGCCATGCCGATACTAGACGGGTAGGTATTGTTGTAAGCAAACTCTACCAAGTGCAGGTGATCTTCCCAAGATCCTTTAAAATCCAGCATACAGGCCTGGAGCATGTCTTCGAGAATTTGAATAACCCTTTCTGATTGGCCATCGGTCTGAGGATGGTACTGAAACTCATATTCGTGCCCAGACTCTCTTGTAGGCTTTGCCAAAACTTAGATCTGAATCGCGTATCCCGATCGGACACGATGCAAATCGGTACGCCGTGCAATCTGACAATCTCCTCCATATACCTTTTTGCAAGGCTTTCGGTTGATTAACCCACTCGAAAAGGAATGAAATGCGCCGACTTGGTGAGTCGGTCCACATTCACCCATACAACGTCGTTTCCCTTAGAACTGCGAGGGAGTGCGGTCACAAAATCCATAGTAATGTTTTGCCATTTCCATTCGGGTATTGGTAACGGCTATAATAGACCCGCCGTCCTGTGGTGTTCGGCTTTTACTTGTTGGCAAACGAGACATTTGGATATACTCTTGGCTATCTCCCGCTTCATCCCATGCCACCAATAGTTTTGCCTGAGGTCCTTGTGCATCTTTGTTCCTCCCGGATGAACAGACTAGGGAGAACTATGTGCCTCTTTTAATAATTCCTCCCTCATCTCCCCCTTAGGTACACAGAATCTGCTTCCATATCACAAAGAACCATCTTCGTGTATGATGAAACCCGTCCGCAGATTGGCGTCCACTTGTTCTTTGATCCTTCGCAACTTCGGGTCCTCCATTTGAGCGGTCTTAATCCGTTCGACTAATGTTGAGTGAATTTGCAAATTCATGAAGGATGTACACATTCCGGGCATTAATAACTCGGTCTCTAGTTCATTAAGATCTTGGCGATTCCTCCAATGAGTAGTCAGACTCGAAATCATGGGTTGACGACTCAAAGCATCCGGGACTACATTCACCTTTCCCGGATGGTATTGCAAATTTACGTCGAAATCTGCCATTAATTCCAGCCATCTCCTCTGCCTCATATTGAGTTCCTTCTGGGTGAAGATATACTTCAAGCTCTTGTGGTCGGTGTAAATATCTACCCTCTCACCCAACAAATAGTGCCTCCAAATCTTTAGTGCGAAAACAACTGCGGCAAGTTCTAAATCGTGCGTTGGGCAGTTTCGCTCATGTACCTTTAATTGTCTGGACGCATAGGCCACTACCCTACCATGTTGGTGCAAAACGCATCCCAAGACTTTTCCCGAGGCGTCGCAATGTACGTCGAATCCTCCAGTCCTGTCGGGAATCGTAAGATTGGGTGCAGAGGTTAAACGGGTCTTCAACTCTGCGAATGCTTCCTCGCAACATTCGGACCATACATACGGTACATCTTTCCGAGTCAAAGTCGTCAGTGGTTCAGCAATTTTGGAGAAGTTCTTGATGAAACGACGGTAATACCCAGCAAGTCCCAAAAAGCTCCTGATCTCGGTAAAAGTTCTTGGTATCGGCCATGCCTGTACTGCGACAATCTTGGCTGGATCCACTGAAATCCCTTCGCCTGACACCACGTGTCCTAGGAATGCCACCTGCTCTAACCAAAACTCGCATTTGCTGAGCTTTGCATAAAGTTGGTGTTGTCGCAAGGTTTCGAGCACCGCACGCAAGTGTTCTGCGTGTTCTTCTTGATTCTTAGAATACACTAGAATATCGTCGATGAAGACAACCACAAACTTGTCTAATTGCTAGTAAAACACTTGATTCATCAAGTTCATAAAGACTGCGGGGGCATTGGTTACTCCAAAGGGCATTACTAGGAATTCATAATGTCCATACCTAGTCCTGAAAGCCGTCTTGGGTATGTCAGACGCTTTCACCTTGAGTTGATGGTAGCCTGTTCGTAAATCCAACTTGGAGAACACTCGGGCTCCCTCCAGCTGATCGAACAGGTCATCTATCCGTAGCAAGGGATATTTGTTCTTGATTGTTACTTTATTTAATTCCCGATAGTCGATGCACATCCGCTTAGTCCCATCCTTCTTAGGTACTAAAAGAACTGGGGCACCCCAAGGTGACGAGCTGGGCCGAATGAACCCCTTATTGAGAAGGTCCTCCACTTGCGCTCGAAGCTCCTTCAATTCTGCAAGCCCCATTCGATACGGTACCTTCAATATGGGTTGAGTTCCTGGTACCAAGTCTATGGTGAACTCAAACGCCCGATCCGGCAGTAAACCTGACACTTCTGCAAATACGTTTTCAAACTCTCGTACGACCATCGGCATCCTTTCCTCCTTTTGTACGACGTACAAAGTCTCTTCCTTTCTCGGTACAGCTCGATAGGCTGCTGGGTCCAAGGACTTACTTCCACTCTCGAATATGAACAGCGGGTGGTCAGGGATTTCAAACGCTACCCTCCTTTGACGACAGTCGATAGTAGCGTAGAAAGTACTCAACCAGTCCATACCCAAGACCACATCGAAATTGGGCATATCTATTACCATAAAGTTGGCATAGAAACCTCGCCCGCAGACTACCACGGGGTACAGATCGTATCCTGAAGTGGATTTGTGTCACGCCCCGCTTCCCAGAGTACGCAAGATTGGGCACGTGACATAGCCAACCATGCTACCTGTGGGTAGGAAGTATCCATCCACAGTCACATTACGGTTGTAAGGATATCAAGACCAAGATAAAAAACTAATCTAATACATGTCCAAATCCATAATAACAAGAATCAATAAACAATAAGTGCGGAAGCTAATGATCCAATACAATGAATAAACAGTACGTCCCATAATGCGGGCTCACATCTGGAAATGAAATGAAATAAATAAACTAAACCCTAAGGAACTCACAGTTCAGCCTGCTGGCTGAAGTACTCCTGCTCTGTCGTCGACAATGGTACGGAATCTGGGCCATGCAAAACCCAGACGTCAGCGCGTCATGACATCAAGTATATAGTATAAACATGGTAATAAGCAATGCAAGTATGAACATGAATAAAGCAGTAATAAGAAATAACAAGCAGGGTAATGTGCAATGGTGACTAAACTGTCCTATCAGGTTTTCTACTCTATAGTCTTTGAAACCAATTGATGAATCGTCGATGTAACCCAATAGTATCCCGTACATACCCGGGACCACGGCCACAATATTCTCGGCGGCAGCCGAGACATGCCGTTAGGCACAGAATAGGAAAGTGTTAGTATCCCGTACATACCCGGGACCACGGCCACAATATTCTCGGCTGAAACCGAGACATGCCGTTAGGCACAGAATAGGAAAGTGTACACTCGGTATTACCCCGTACATACCTGGGATCACGGCCACAATATTCTCGGCTGAAACCGAGACATGCCGTTAGGCACAGAATAGGAATGTGTACACTCGAACGGTAGTGAACTGTCGAGTTACAAGTCAGGTTCATCTTTGATTTCCCCATACCCCCAAGCTATGTATGTCAGGTCAGGTATTCAGTAGTCAAGGACTAATGCCAACACAAAATCCGGTAAGAGTAGGTCTGTCTGGATAGACAGCAGGGATGGTCGGGTTTGTCGGCATTAGGCATGAAATCATGAAACAAGTAATGTCATGGTACAACAGGATGAGTTGGTATGTATGTATATGTCATGTGTAGCAGGGTCAGGCCAATATGTAGTGCAATCGGGTATGTGCTCATAACAGGTATGCAATCAAATAATGAACAGCAGCAGGAAACAGTAAATAACCATATTATTCCATGTAACGACAGTGATGTTTTGTATTCTCTTATTAACGGGTTCAGGCACCCTGGGGTGCAATAGTCACAAGGTGGAACAATAATAACCATACGTAATGAAACCACATGAAATTAAACTAAAATATAATAATTGTCTCATGGATGATTTAACGATTAAAGCGGATATGATCCAATTGTCTTATTTAGTTGGAATATGGATTGATAGTGGGTTGATTAATTACGAGAAACTATTATAACGATTCCATGTTAAAGATAACTGCAACTATCAATTCTAACTTACAATATAATATCAATTACCATCATTAAGTTGTTGTCTTATATAGTATGAATTCAATTGCGTGGCAAGACTAGATCTCGCACGCTAGCATGTTTAAGCAAGTATTCAGATACTTGCCTCGACGGTTTTGCAAACCGGAACACGGATGCGATGTCGGCAGAAAACACGATATGATAGCACGGGCCACGGATCGAGTCCCAACAGAGAACAACGGGATCACACGGACCAGGGTACTTCGCTGGAGCGTCGGGTTCACAAGACAACACGGTCGGAAACCGGCAAAAGTCAAAAGTAGCGAAGTTAGCAAATACGATAAACGCAACAAGGACCAGCGAGGGATTAAACATGAATGGAAAGCTAAAGGGAGGCTTACAGGGAAGAACCGGGGGCAACTACGACGGGCCCGACGGCGATGGACGCGCCGGCGGTGAACACGAGATGCGGCGAGGGCTGGAAGCGGCTGGGTCGGGTTGTGCTGAGAGTAGGGGGAAGGTAGAGGCCTGGTTTGGGTTGCAGGGAGGAGAGGAGGTGGTCGTCGGTGTGCTGGTGACGACGAGGGGGTCGACGGTGTCCTTTTCCGGCGAACCAGAGGAGTTGCTAGGGTTCCGGTTAGGGTTTGGGCTTGGGTTAGGCTCGGTGAAATGGGTGCAGGGCTAGGGTTGAGTTGGGAAGGAGAGAGAGGAGAGGAAGATGGAAGAGTCGTCGACGACGAGGGCCGTCGACGGTGAGGTGCAGGCGGTGGAGATTCTGGGATCAGGGAAAGGTTTGCAGGTTCTGTGGGTTGCAGGGAAGGCTCGGGGAAAAGGAAAAAGAGACGGGGGAGGTGCAGAGGTGATGGTGGCGAGGTCGTGGGGAGGTCGGCGGCGACGAGGTGGCTGGGTTTATGTGGGTTCGTCGATGGAGGGTTCTCTCGCGATGGATAAGAAGGAGGCGGCTGCATGGGAAGGGATATAAAGGAAGAGAGAGAGAGAGATTGGAGAGAGAGGGAGAGAGAGATTCTGGATGAGAGAGAGAGAGATAGAAAAGGATTTAGAGTGAGAGAGAGAAGGAGAAAAGGGGGCCCACGAGAGATTCTGAGCTCGTGATTGGCTGAGGGGGTTTAGGAAATCAAAAATTAAAGGATTTAGTAGGGATTGAGAGATTAAACAGTTAAGGGAAAAATATATAATCGTAATATATAGTTTAAAGATATTAAATTAAATGGGCCTTTTTGGCGCGAAATGAAACATTTCCAAATCGAGCCCGGGTTGCGCCCAAATATTCCAAATTCAAATTATAGGATTTTAAGCGGGTTCCAAATTTTGAAAAGAGGTGTTTAATGATTGAAATGCATGCCCCCAAGTCGGACACTTGCACGCGCGCGTAGTCGTCCAAACTTGCCCGTTTAGCCAAACGGGACAGAATCTCGACACGCGGACGCTACCACGCGACTAGTGACGACGAGTAGGCCAACATGGACATTTTAAATTTCATTTTAGGAGTTAAAATTTGTTATGTGCCAAAATGACTTAACCGGTTAAAATTTAGCAATAAACCCCAGAAAAACAGAATAATTGGAAATGAGTAATATCTAACCCTCAACTTGTAATATAAATAGTATTATTGGGCTCGGGTGTTACAATTTGATCGCACCGTTTCCCGTGTTGACGTTCCACTCGGTGATGAGAGGTGTTACGGGGATGGAGTTGGTGGTCACAAACTTTTGTGCCATAAAGCAATGCGACGCACCAGAGTCAAAAAGTGTGAGTGCAGGTAAAGAGGCTACTAGGAGGATACCTAAGTTATACGTGAAAGAAGATTAGGATGAGCCTAACAAGATATGTATGCAAGATGGGAGTGTACTTGGAAATATGCTAGTCAAAACAGCGATACATGTAATTACTTCACCAGTTGCTTCAGCCTCTTCTGCGGTCATAGTAAAGACCTGACGCTTCGGTCCGTTGCACTGAGCTTGTTGAAAAACTCGCTTCTGCTGGGGTAAGGGTGGTCCTCTAGCTTCTGTTCCTTGCCCGTTCGGTTTATTAGCGGGTGGTGGCCGGGCTCCCTGTTGAGGCGCTCCAAGATTTGCTGGTCTGCTGTCCGGGAGTAATGGTCGTCTTCTCTGTGGACAATCCCCTATGGCTTGTTCCGGAGACCCACAGATTATACAGAGCTTGTTCAAATAGCGGAAATCCTTCATGAAGTGTCCGACTTTGCCGCAATGGTTGCATGTGACTGCTGGTTTCCTGAAAGTAGCTGGTCCTGCTGGTCTCTTAGGTTGTTGCCTCGCGTGAAATCTGGAAGAGGCTCCTCTAAGAACTTGCTGGGCTGGTCGCTTAATGCCAGTCAATCGATCATCCTTCCTTATGCGTCTCTGAAGGTCTTCGAAGTTTCGTGCCGCCTCTAGGATTTCATCATAAGTTGTTAAGGTAGCAGAAGACATGGAGGACTGCGTCTTCAGATCCAACCCCTGCCGGAATCTTTTGGCATACAGTTCCGGAGTTGCCACCAGGTGATGCGCAAACCGACTTAATCTCGCGAACTCCGAAGCGTACTCGTCCACCGATTTATCCCACATACTCCCCTGTTGGAACTGTACAAACTCCCGTTCCATTTTTAGGTGTGCTACGGCGGGAAAGTATTGAGTATCGAACCGTCGTTTGAATGTTTCCCAGTCGACGGGCTCCTTCAACCTGCTTTCCTCGGCCTCCCACCATATTCGGGCATTATCAGTGAGTTGTAGATTGGCAACGTTCACCCACGCGTCCTTCAGGATTTGGGCGGCACTGAGGTCGTTGATTGTTCCCTTGAGTCATTCCTCAGCTTCTAAAGGAGTTTCCTTTCCTGAAAAAGCCTTAGGGTGGAGTGATCTGAACTGTTTCACTCTCGCCGCTCCTTGAGGAACTGGGACCAGTGCCTGCTTAAAACTTCTGCTTGTTGCTGCCTACTCTCGCGCAGCTCTTGATGCAGGGCAGCTGTCTGCTGCTGCTGTTGCTCCAGTAGTCCTTGCAGCATTTGTAGCATCGCTGCGTTTTGAGCAGTGGGTTCAATGTCTCCGTTTCCCCTTCGGTTGCGGTGATGGTGTCGTCCAGCCATGGGTATCTGAATCAGAAGGGGTTAGGCTAAAACCGTAGGTGAAAGACATAGAATAGTAACTTGCAGGAGGAGTAACGATTCATGATAGAGGGAAACTAGTAAGGAATAATAAAAAAAATGAGAGACACGAGAGTGCAATTGTCGAAATCAAGATTTTATTAAAAATGCCAACGGGACTACAAGGAATTATTTAAATAGGATCCTACTTCTATACACATTTTATTCTGCTCACTAAAAACTAAGATCTAAACAGATGCCCTTCGTCCATCAATTTGGAGGCGGAAACTGCGCGTTATTGGCTCGGCGCTTGTTGATCTTTCTTGCAAAACTGTAAAAGAAAGGAGAGCCTGGTACATCCGGGCGGTAGAGTTGCGGAGGGGTACGACGAACACATCGATAAGCATGCCCCCGAATATAGAGGGTCTTCCCAATGAACCACATGTGTGGCCCGTATTCTCTTGGTTCTTCTTCTACTACTGTGACTTCTTCCTCAGCGGGAGCCTCCACTTCGGGCTCCTCCTCTTCCTCTTCCTCAACTTCCTCTTCCTCAACGGGATCTTCCTCTTCCTCAACGGGATCTTCTTCAATGGGATCTTCCTCTTCCTCTTCCTCAACTTCTTCTTCCTCAACGGGATCTTCCTCTTCGTCTTCCTCCATGGGATCTTCCTCTTCGTCTTCCTCCATGGGATCTTCCTCTTCGTCCTCTTCCATATCGTCCTTGGGGATATTTATTTGTGGACCTAATACTTTGTCGTCCGAAAACCTAAGCGTAGCTTCAAAGGTGATGACTGACGTACTGTCCTCATCCGGAAGATGTGCCATGGCCTGAGAAGGACGGTCATGGTCAGGATACAGAGATGTCAAGGAAAGGACGAGGAATGGGAAAACTTTATGAAATTGATACAAACAGATAGGATTCACAAATATAATAAGTCGGTTAACAGTTTCATTTTAGTACACAAGACTGACCTGCATGGGCCACCACAAAAACCTGTCACGCCCCACTTCCCAAAGAAGGTGAAGAGTGGTGTGGCACGGTTCGCAACCTAACTGTATTGAAGGTGTTGTATTCAATACAGTTACGTTAAGCGTAAGAATGAATCATAGTATGCAGGGTTGTGTACAAAAATAAAACAATAAAGCGAAAAGCATTTATTTCCATTAACCAACTTTATTACATTCCAAAGAAAGAGCAAAGCAAACTAATTGGTTTAATTACATCAAAGGAAACAAAGCCCTAAACAAGTGGGCAACAAGAAAACTAATTAATCCTCCGATGCCATCTCTGCAAAATCTTCGTTAGTTGGTTCCTCGCCTAGATCTTCTTCATAAAACCCATTCCCATCTAACGGACATTCCAAAAGGGTAAAAGAGAGAAAGTCCGTCAGCGAGTTATACTCGGGTAGGATTACCTCATAAGATAGTAAAGGTATAGAAACGAACAGGTGTGTATAATGAATATGATGTATATGAGTATAAAGGTATGAGGTTAAGTACAAATTGGATATGTGAATATGAGTAGGTTTCATATGTTGTAAGTTATGTGTAGATGAAGGTAATAGTTTGTATTAGTTTGTTAAACAAGGGTCCAGATACTCGAGATTATTCCGTTGTGGCCACGGAACAACAACTGGGGAAGTGAAATGTACCGTTTCACTTCCCGGGATCATGATCGAGTAGTAGGGGAATCCGAGTTCCGAATTACCCTTGCCTAATCAAACTAACCATCCCCATGGTTCAGTAATAAGGTTTGGACGGATTAGAGTTAGTGCGTATACTTCTAGGCATGGAATTTCCACATTGTATAGTCGCCCACATTTGGACTGTTCACCCGAAATATCGGGATCTTCATATTTGTATAGTCGTCCACACTTTGGACTGTTCACCCGGAATATCGGGATCTTCATATTTGTAGTCGCCCATATATTGGACTGTTCACCCGAAATATCGGGATCTTCATATTTATATAGTCGCCCATATATTGGACTGTTCACCCTGCCTGCAGGGATCTTCATAAAGTATTCCATACCTAGGTCCGCGCATTCTAACCCTAACTGTATCATGTTTTGTGTATGTCATGTTGTCGTAAACTGGAAATTTAAAAAGAGTATTTGATCTCGTTTAATATGGCCTTCCACAACCACTCGATTTATATTCTAAAATTTGTAAAGTACTTCGTGTCCTTTAGAGAAAACTTAGTTAAAATAATAAGGTTTAAATAACTTTTATTGCTTCTAAGAAAACCATGATATTTGGGATATTTATTATTTTGGAAAAGAATAAGGTTTTACAGAAAATATCTTTTTGATAAAAGGTTGTGGTGTTTATTTGAAAATCCTTTGTAAAAGGTTTTTATTTGAAAATCTAGACTGTTTCTAACATTCCAAAAGGATAAGTTATGAGGTCCTCAAATCGCCTCTTCACCGCCAATTGTGGCTAGGTAAGTGCCATGTAAGTGGGAAGTGTAGGGTTTCTAGGCACGCTCAAGGGGTCTCACAAGGCATCAACCATGCCAATTTCAAATTTTACGGTGCCGAGAAACCCTAGACTAGATCGTTGACTAGAATTTTAGGCGGAAAAAGAAACTAGTTAACAACTTAACTACAAGAACGGAAATACAACCTTTGTAGATCCGGTTCTCCACCTCCATTGCTCCGCAATGAAGTCTCCTCGTTGTCCAAATGGAATCCCGGGCTCAAGCGTCGGCTTCATCGGAAAAATGGGCGAGCATGGTCGTCGGCTTCGTGCCGAAGATGATCTACGTCGAGGCATCACAAGATCAAGCTCCAACTTCACCAAGCCATGAAAACTTGTGAAGTAAACACCCTTTACTACTTGGCAAAAGGTAGAGGATGAAGAAATAGGAGGTGGGTTCACTTTAGAATTGGATTTCTCACTCATTTCATCAAATCATCATTGATGGAATCAAGCTTCTTCATCTTGAAGAAGAAGAAGAAGAAGATAATTATTATGATAAGAATAATAGAATAGAAAAGAAATATCAATTCTTATCATAATATTAACTCTAGTTATGTGTAGAGAATTGACCAAGGTTAAAGGAATGGTTAGGGTTAAGGAGATGAAGACAAAATGGTTACTTTGGTCAAAGCTTCATGAAGCTTCAACAAGCTTCATAAAGAAAAGCAACCTTTTGTTTTCATTTCTCATTCTTTTAATCCAAAAATAAATAGATAAATGAATGAATAATCAAATAAAAACCCTAACCAAGGTTTAATTCTTTACACAAACCCTAGCAATCATATATCATCAAACATGATACAATCAAGTGCACAAAATATATCACATATACAATGTGCACATCCGAGTGAGAAAATCCATCTTAAATGAACCGATACTAGTTAATGCAAAGTAATATATCAAATATATAATTATGTATTAAATCATTAAATCAACACTTGATTTAATGATCCGGTCATATCGCATATAACCGACTAATATCAACAGTAACAACTTATCGAATCAACACTTGATCCGATAACCCGGCTATATCTTATATAACCGATCAGTGTCACAAATCGCGAGAATCGAATACAGTATCACATACTGGTATCATTCTCGGTCCCGCACATATCTCATATGCGCTCCTATTTCGTTTCGCTTGAGCCAGGAAACCTCTGTGTAGGACTCTAAAGACTCGTCAATACGCCGACAGTAGATGATGATCATATCAAACACCCACAAGCCGCAAGCGGTCTGCTAAACGTAACGGCCACCCGGGTATTGAGCGATCAGAAGATCGACGAGCAAGCCCGCTCACACTCCTGTGAATCCAACCAGTAACACTTACCGTACAATCCGGTCTCGTCGTCTGATATGTCACATATCTCGCCTAGGGGTGATAAACGTCAGACCCCAATAGCTCGATAAGTCGTGTCGATATGAGGTCTATAACAGTTCGAGAAACTACTGGTAACACTTACCAGTAAATCTCAGCAACCCTGGCCAGGGATTTCCGGTTATAGCCAATCGAACACAGCGCAACATCAACTCCCTATACCGGGAGAGACGAATCCCCTCCTATCGCTCATTGCCTCCATGTGATTCGGGACTGTACCCAAAAACCACCGTTTTGCACGCCCTCTTGGACGTGGTAAGGTGGAAATCAAAGCACAGTGGGAACCACACAAGACTCTATGACGATCTCGGGTCAACAGACAACTCTGTACCAGTGTCACCAGAGAACTGCCATCTGACGTGAGGTATAATACCATCTGGGAGTTCTCGGCGAGTCCGTCCAGTGTACCCAGTCTCTACTGAGCACCCGTATATCATCTCCGATGTCAAACACCAATGGATATGGGATCATCCATCGCCCATCTGTATGGGTCGAGAAGGTATACGCTAGTCTACTCTGGTATATCGATGCCCCGTCTCGATACACCCACGACTAGGGACCTTGAAGGATGTACTTATAGACTACCATGTCCCCACTAGTATGATCCGCATCATAGTCCAGGTAGTCAAGTACACATCCTAAGGGCTTTACCAACATGAAATAGAGAGACAATCTGTGTACACGTTAAGGTAAAGAGCTACCAGATAGCATACTATCATGTCGAGCAAGAAAGTCCTCCCTATATATGTCCAATCATCCACTACAATATACATCCTATGTATAGTAATGGCCTCTAGGGCATACATATAACTAAAAATCTCCCACTTGCACTAGGGCCATCTGATAGCAGTGGTTGCAGTATTTCATACTCAACTATCCCATAAAAGTCTCTCTCTGGGAATAGGCCTTCGTGAGTGGATCCGCCGTGTTATCCTCTGAGTCTGCTCTCCTAACCTCGATCACCCTGGAGATCAACCATCTCCATGATCAGGCGATACTGCCTTAGAATAAGTCTGGATCACTGATGGGACCGGCGTTCCTTGGCATAAGCTACAACTCCATTGTCTCACAATGGTTGGAACGTAGTTCATCTCATGAACCAATATACACCCAGACTTCCTCTTTGGTAGCATCTTAAGTAGCGATGTATCCAACCTTTATCGTCTTGTATGTCACGGTATCTAGCTTGGAACTCTTCCAACATACCGTCCCTTTACTGAGGGTAGAGACAATGCCTGTGACTGACAATCAGTCGTCCTTATCACCCTGGAACACTTCCAGTGATTCTTCCCAGGATCAATTGATACCATCTCACTACAGCTAGTGAGTGTTCTAACACCCAAATAACATCTATCTCATAGATGAAAACTCAGGATTTAGGAGGTATCACTTTGATCCTATATGGAGAATCCATGTGATAAGCGGAGATCGACCGAGCGTAGCATAGGAAACTCCTTCCCTATCAAGAGTATGTCATCCACGTACTCTACGAGGATCGTCACCATACTCCCTACTACCTTTTTGTTTATACAAGGTTCATCTACCATTTTGATGATGTCAACTTCTTTGACTAATCCATCAAAACAGATGTTCCAACTCCGCGATGCCTGCTTTATCCTATAAAGCATCTTGCACACGTTTCCGCTGCTCCCACTGTCTACGAGGCCCTCTGGCTGTGTACTTATAGACGCACTTTTCTAAAACATCATTTAGAAAAGCAGTCATGACACCCAACCGCCATATATCGTAGTCATGGTATGTAGCCGTGGCAAGTAGTATCTGGATGGACTTAAGCATAGGTACTGGAAAAGGTTTCATCATTATCCACGCCTGGTTGATGACGAAATCCTTTAACAAGTATTGCTTTGAACATCCCAACTTTTCCATCTACACCAAGTAATCTCCTCAAGATATACTTGCTCCTGATGGGGATTTAACCCTTCAGATGTAGCAACCAAAGTCCATACTTTGTTGGTGTATAAGGATTCCATCTCAGATCGATAAGCATCCAGCCATTCTTACAGAGTCTTACTCCTGATGGCCAGCTCGAAGCTAGTTGGGTCATCATCTCATGATGCAATCCTCGCTCCCACTGTCATAGAGAAACCGAAGTATCTCTCAGGTGGGTGAAGAACCCTACTAGATCGGCGGAGAGGCTGAGGTTCGTTGGAATCTACTGAATCCTTCGGTTCTACCAAATCATCTGCTGTAGTTTGTATAGCTGAAACACTTCCAGTTCTACATAACCGATCTTGCCTCGATCTTGTCCGGATTTTTCTTTTAGACATAGGCCGGACAACCCCAAATCTTAACCAATTTAAGATATGGGCTCTTCCCATTCCATATCTTATATGGAGTGGTAGGCAACTGATTTGATTTGAACCCTATTTAGTAGGTATGCAGCTTCTCAAGTGCATAACTCCCAAAAGGAAATAGGTAACTCAGTAGTACTCATCATAGAGCACACCATATCAACTAGGATGTGACTGCTCTGCCCCGATATACCAACGTGCTTTGGTGTATACGGAGGAGTAATGCTGAGAGAGAATCTCATTCTCCTTTAGAATAGTCCAGGATTTCCGTGCTCAAGTATTCTCCTCCTCGATCACATCAAAGGACATAATACTTATACCCGTATTTTGGTTCTCTACTTCTAACTTATATTCTTTGAATATCTCAAAAGATTCGGACTTGTGTTTCAACATGAACATATGTCTAAATCTTGAGAGATCATCAGAGAACGTAATGAAGTATAAAGAACCATTCCTGGCATGTGTAGACAGGGGACCTTACATACATCAACATATATCAATCCCAAGAGTTCAATAACTCTTTCTCTGTTTCCAATAAACAGAGCTATGGTCATCTTATCTTTGTGACATGACTGGCGAGTTTCACAAGATGTAAATTCAAACTGATTTAAATATGCATCTAAATGTAACTCAGCTAGTCGGGTCGCATTGATATGACCTAGTCTACAATACCTCAAGAAGGATTCGTTCATTTCTGAACTCTTCCTCTTGTGTGTATTCTGTATACTAAGAACTGTAGTTTGATTTAGAACATCAATGCTTTTAGATAACGTGCCTGAACCGATCAACTTTTGATATAGGAAATGTTCAAAACATTATCCAACAATACAAAATTTTATCATTTCTTTACTAATAAAGAGACTGATATGATTTTGTATATCAGGTTCGGTATCTAATAACATTCGTTCAGAATCAATGTATTTGTAATACAGGGTGACAGTGACCGACAGACTTGGCTGCAACTCTTGCCCCGTTTTCTGCCACATGAAACTTATCACCCGTTCTCAGTTCTTTACCTATCTGTAGCCCATGTAACATATTACATATCTGGGATCCTGATCCGGTATCATATACCTAGGACGTAAAGGACATTGAGAAACAGTTCTGTATAATGAACACACCCGAAGATGATGCATCAGCATGCACTCTCTTCGTTTGGGCGGCATGGGAATCTTGGTATTCCCCTATTTCCTGCTCTGTCTTATAACTATTATAAGTTGGAGCGGGACCAACGTTCCCCAGCTCAGTAAAACAAGCGGGTTCGGTCAATATTCCGTATTATTATCTTGATTAAGGCGTGATATGGTCGCTACCTGGAGAGAAAGAGAAGAAAACACTCAGCGTGCGCTCTTGCAAGAATAGATTGGTTATTATTTTATCTAATCAGGATGGCTCCCACTGTTTTTATCAAATCTTCCTTCAAACCCTAAAAGGAAAGACTAGCCGGGATTAATTACACGCTACAAGTTCGCCAATCTTTCAGCCAGGCCAGTGTCGATACTTTGAGGGAGGTCCCCCGTGCTTTCGCACGAACCTAATTAATGTAAACCTCGTTTTCCCAGAGGCGTAACCTCGTTAACACCTTTCTAGACACCTACTTGATCGGCTAATTATAATGTATAAAACTCTCCCAGGAGTAACTCTTACTCGCAGCGGGTATCGGGATCCAACTATCTCATAGAAGGTATGCAATCTCATTGCAAATTTCAACAATTGAAATTCCCGATAATTTTGCCCCTAGCGTCCTATGACCTTGACGCAGGCCAACAAACCATAGTCCGCTAGTAAAGTTCAACCCGTCATTTCCTGATTGAATTAAACCCACCCGCACGACCCTTGACGTAGGCCAACAAAGTCGGACGACTACCCTAATCCAATCTGCATCATATGCATAAGAAGATAAATACTTGTTAGCTACCGCACACTACGCCTTGACGCAGGCCAACAAACGTAGCACGAATACTAAATATGACTTATCTGAAATGACGGAGGGCTACGACAGGTTTTTCTGAAAACCTATTGCGTAATGAACTTGATATCGTTGTAGAATCAAATGATTTTAAAATGGAGTGTTTTTGAGGCTTTTCTAGTTTTGCTAAAGGAGTCACTCCCGGTGAAGGGATCGTCGGTCCTTTCCTCGTCGAATGAGGTGCGGGATATATCATATATATCACCGTGCAAAGCAAAAACACTTAAAAGCAATCAAAAGACAAACCGAGTGTGTAGCATCTGCCAGTTATTGCTAAAGGAGTCACTCCCGGTGAAGGGATCTCGGTCCTTTCCTTATCGAATAAGGTGCAGGATATATCATATATACCTCTGTGCAAAGCAAGAACTGTAGCTACCTGTTTTAATTTGAAATTCGATTCTACAACATCTTTAGGTTTCTTTTATTTCATTAATCTCATTAATGAAGTCCCATCATTTAAATTACCTAAACATCACAGATAAATACGACGCACACTTATGCCATCCGCATTCGCCTCGATGTCCCCTCGTGCACCGTTAGGTTAGGTGACTAACGGCAGAGCGGGGCAGGGCTAGCGCGGGTGTAAAACATAAGTAACGTCTATATAATATATCATATATATACTATATATTGTATCTATCACAGAACATCACATGATCACATCACAGATATCGCAGCAGAAGAAACATATGAAATATTGGATATACTAGGACGTCCGTGTTTTCAATACGAGCCAGTATAAAACACGGATTCCACGGTCGCGATGAATAGCCAAACCCACACCCCAAGAACCCTACGAGAGCGACAAGCAACCCTACCAATTCTAGAGTTAGGAGACCCGGACTCGACTCCTCGAGTTGGTCTCCCACTGGACTCCAGAACCCGGTTACTTGTGCCCTCCTCCTTGGGTTTATCCTAGTGCGGAAAAGTAAATAATATACAACAACGGTGACAACTTCCGCAACCTGGAAGTGCCCCAATAAAAGAATATTACATACAAGTTTTTACATGAATGAAAATGGAAAAACACTCATCTCACATAAAAACCCCCGGCTATTCAAACACGACGATCCAATATAACATATCCAGCAACACATAACATCACATGTCATCAACATAAGTAAATATACGCATCCCAATTGTCGTTGACATATAGCAACGAAACCGGCGATATCACATATTACACTTACGGTCACAGAAAAGAAAGTGTAAAACTACAACAGTTGGAATCCGCAATCTCTTTAGACTTCGCATGCCTAATCAAATGAAATACTTAGACATCGCATGCCTAACAATTATAAACCCCGCATTTTAGTCTCAAAATCGAAAACTCTTTTCAATATCAAGTCGGGCAATTCAACAAGATTCCCGAAATTTTAATCGAATGCTCGTCGCAAACTTTAGTAGACAGTCGCACCCCCGATACCGTCGACAAAGTGCACCAAGGCGGAACACCGCTGCCGCGAGCACCCGAACGGATGCTTTCGGCGATGGGGTTCTCCTACAGTCACTTGGTCGGGGCTATGGAGCGAGGCTGTCTATTAAGTTTACCCGGCGAGTATCCGCGTACGCTACGTGATTACGACGGACTTTTGATCACATCAAAATTCCGTGGCAACCGATCAAGTGAGACTAAACTGCTATGTTTATAACATTCATATTAGTTATCTCATAACTACTTGTGAATTCCAATTATTGTATCACATTCCGGATAAATAGAAAATGTTAAACTTTCCGATCGAACAATCGAACACCCAAGTTTTCCCGAAACAGCTCAACACATGAAATAAGTTTAAAGACATTCACTTCATGCCTCAGTACCAACGGTCCAGCCGTAGAAGGGTCAAGCCAACGCCTCACATGTGGCACGCCGTACTGCCCCAAACCCTAAGGTTCAAAGGGCAGTTCAAGACGGTCACATAATCGAGTTAAGGTTTGTTGTCTTCTAGAGGGTCCATCGCGTCACTTGGACTACTTAGAACGTTATTAAACCACGGAAAGATCCAACACTTGGAAATTTCCCGACAGGGGAAAAATTGGGTATTTATATCCGGTCGAACTTTTTAACATATTCAGTAATTATCCGGAAAGGCATACAGACAAAATTAGACAATCCGATCGAAACACCGATCCCCCAATACAACCCAGAAAACTCAACTCTTGAGTAAATATTAAAAATTCCCATAAAACTCAGCATTTAAATAAAGAAGTTACTGTGCAAAAATGGTTGACTGAAGAGACAAAATGGCCGCGGAACCGCCGCATTAGGCATGCTAATGCCGCGGTTCCGCCGCTCTTTAGACACATCATTAGGTAATTTTTGCACCGTAATTCTTAGAATTTCCTGCTGAATTTTTTAAGCATTTTTAATCTGGAAAAATCTCAGTTTTGTAAAAATGTCCAGAGAGGGTGAAAAATCGGGGTTTCGGGTTCGATCGGGTTTCTAACATCGTCTTCGCATCGCCTAAGGCTCTAGCTAGGCTCTGATACCACTGTAGGGTTCCTAGGCATGCTCAAGGGGTCTCACAAGGCATCAACCATACCAATTTCAAATTTTACGGTGCCGAGAAACCCTAGACTAGATCGTTGACTAGAATTTTAGGCGAAAAAAGAAACTAGTTAACAACTTAACTACAAGAACGGAAATACAACCTTTGTAGATCCGGTTCTCCACCTCCATTGCTCCGCAATGAAGTCTCCTCGCTGTCCAAATCGAATCCCGGGCTCAAGCGTCGGCTTCATCGGAAAAATGGGCGGGCATGGTCGTCGGCTTCGTGCCGAAGATGATTTACGTCGAGGCATCACAAGATCAAGCTCCAACTTCACCAAGCCATGAAAACTTGTGAAGTAAACACCCTTTACTACTTGGCAAGAGGTAGAGGATGAAGAAATAGGAGGTGGGTTCACTTTAGAATTGGATTTCTCACTCATTTCATCAAATCACCATTGATGGAATCAAGCTTCTTCATCTTGAAGAAGAAGAAGAAGAAGAAGATAATTATTATGATAAGAATAATAGAATAGAAAAGAAAAATCAATTCTTATCATAATATTAACTCTAGTTATGTGTAGAGAATTGACCAAGGTTAAAGGAATGGTTAGGGTTAAGGAGATGAAGACAAAATGGTTACTTTGGTCAAAGCTTCATGAAGCTTCAACAAGCTTCATGAAGAAAAGCAACCTTTTGTTTTCATTTCTCATTCTTTTAATCCAAAAATAAATAGATAAATGAATGAATAATCAAATAAAAACCCTAACCATTTATTTAACTAAGGTTTAATTCTTTACACAAACCCTAGCAATCATATATCATCAAACATGATACAATCAAGTGCACAAAATATATCACATATACAATGTGCACATCCGAGTGAGAAAATCCATCTTAAATGAACCGATACTAGTTAATACAAAGTAATATATCAAATATATAATTATGCATTAAATCATTAAATCAACACTTGATTTAATGATCCGGTCATATCGCATATAACCGACTAATATCAACAGTAACAACTTATCGAATCAACATTTGATCCGATAACCCGGCTATATCTTATATAACCGATCAGTGTCAAAAATCGCGAGAATCGAATACAGTATCACATACTGGTATCATTCTCGGTCCCGCACATATATCATATGCGCTCCTATTTCGTTTCGCTTGAGCCAGGAAACCTCTGTGTAGGACTCTAAAGACTCGTCAATACGCCGGCAGTAGATGATGATCATATCAAACAACCACAAGCCGCAAGCGGTCTGCTAAACGTAACGGCCACCCGGGTATTGAGCGATCAGAAGATCGACGAGCAAGCCCGCTCACACTCCTGTGAATCCAACCAGTAACACTTACCGTACAGTCCGGTCTCGTCGTCTGATATGTCGCATATCTCGCCTAGGGGTGGTAAACGTCAGACCCCAATAGCTCGATAAGTCGTGTCGATATGAGGTCTATAACAGTTCGAGAAACTACTGGTAACACTTACCAGTAAATCTCAGCAACCCTGGCCAGGGATTTCCGGTTATAGCCAATCGAACACAGCGCAACATCAACTCCCTATATCGGGAGAGACGAATCCCCTCCTATCTCTCATTGCCTCCATGTGATTCGGGACTGTACCCAAAAACCACCGTTTTGCATGCCCTCTTGGACGTGGTAAGGTGGAAATCAAAGCACAGTGGGAACCACACAAGACTCTATGACGATCTCGGGTCAACAGACTACTCTGTACCAGTGTCACCAGAGAACTGCCATCTGACGTGAGGTATAATACCATCTGGGAGTTCTCGGCGAGTCCGTCCAGTATACCCAGTCTCTACTGAGCACCCGTATATCATCTCCGATGTCAAACACCAATGGATATGGGATCATCCATCGCCCATCTGTATGGGTCGAGAAGGTATACGCTAGTCTACTCTGGTATATCGATGCCCCGTCTCGATACACCCACGACTAGGGACCTTGAAGGATGTACTTATAGACTACCATATCCCCACTAGTATGATCCGCATCATAGTCCAGGTAGTCAAGTACACATCCTAAGGGCTTTACCAACATGAAATAGAGAGACAATCTGTGTACACGTTAAGGTAAAGAGCTACCAGATAGCATACTATCATGTCGAGCAAGAAAGTCCTCCCTATATATGTCCAAGCATCCACTACAATATACATCCTATGTATAGTAATGGCCTCTAGGGCATACATATAACTAACAGGAAGGTACTCTACTACGTAAGTAGTGGGCCTAATTAATAACCACTAGCCTTAGACACACTTGCCTAGACAGCACAAAGTCTGGTTTAGATAAACGATCGATGCCTACAACCGTTCCTTTATTCTAGATTGGTGTTATTTTAAAATTACCTTTTAAAAGATAATAACTATTCCCTTTTTAAAAAAAAGATATCGTTATTTAAATTTAATATTTTCTTTCTTAAAAAGTTGAGGGGTTTTAGAACTATTTGTAAGTAGAATATACGTATACTGTATCTAAAATATTTATTTCATATATCTTTAGTTCTTATAGCTATTTAAACAAATATAATATTTAAATTAAACGAGAGTATCTTGTGGAAGTAACCTATTACGAGATCATTTTTATAGTGTGGGTATGTAAGAGGTAGAATGACAATTCATGACATTAAGCATATTAGATTCAAGGTGTTTTGGGTATGCAATATACTTCTATGTACAAAGGAAATTTAACACCGTTTTAAATGGGGTTAACATTATTATTAGTGAGGGTACAAAGAAAAAGGTTTGCATAATTATTATAACAACTTTTTAAATAGGGGTTGATGATTATAGATTGGAACTAGGTTATTGAGATATTAGAAGGTGACAGGGAAAGGAGAGAGAAGCGAATCCTACCTTTGTTTAGAGTTTGGACGTAGACGGTGGAAGACGTAGGCTAGTACAAAATTCCGCAAAAGCTCCGCGTCCCGATTTTTCCTTGGCTATTGGATATAGCCGTAGCGTCCGCGTCGTCGATACGAAGGCACTGGTATTTTTTTCAAAATTTTTGGAGTTCGGTGGTGTGAGAAATTTAGGTTTAAAGTGCCTATTTATATGGTTCAAATGGTAACAATAAAATCCAAAAAAGTAGTTAAATCGCACGGGAAATCATGCCGGCCAATCATTGCGAATCATTCTGTTAATGATTGTGCCCGCCGCCACGCTTCGTGGCCGTTGGATCTGCATCCAACGGCCCAGATCGCACCGCCAGCCCCCCGCCGCCACGCCACGCGTCGCCACGGGCCCGCGCGTGTGGGGATCACGCGCTTTTGCGTGGTCCCCACCACGTGGGCGCCGTCAGCGGGTTCTGAGCCGTTGGATCTTGTGATCCAACGGTCCAGGTTAAAGGGGCTTATTTTATTATTATTATTATTTTTATATAAAAATAATATTTCTGTTTATTATTTTAAAAATTGGATTTGGCTTCCAAAAATTGTTAAAAATAGTTTAAAATATGGGAAAATTATGGAAAAATTCCAGAAAATATATTTTATTATTATATTTACTATAAAAATAATTTTGGGCCAAAAAAAAATAATACATCCATTTCTAAATTGTTAGCTAGTTATAATAATTATATAATATCTAGTTTATCTTTAAAATATTTTTAATTACGTCTTAATTACTTTAATTGATAATAAAAATATGTAGATTATTTTAAGGTATTATAAAATTTTATTAAAACATTTTATGCCTATAAAAAGAATAAGTAGAATTAGAAAATTCTTTTAATCCTATTCAATGTTCAGAAAAAATTATTAAAAGCATTCCTTTACTCGAAAAAAAAAATGTAAATAACCACTCGACTCTAGGAATTCAAAATGAAAGTTATTTTATTAGAAATCTCGACCATTACATTTTCATATGAAATAGATTAGTGGTATTGAGGTAGAACTGGAAGAAGTTCCAGCAAAACAAACTACAACAGATGATTTAGTTGAACCAGAGGATTCGGTAGTACCCAACGAACCCCAGCCTCTCCGCCGATCTAGCAGGGTTTCTCATCCACCTGAGAGATACTACAGTTTTCTCATTGATTGTGGAAGTGAGGATTGCATCATGGAAGATGATGACCCGACTAGTTTCGAGCAGGCCATCACGAGTGGTGACTCTGTGAAATGGCTGGATGCAATGCGATCTGAGATGAAATCCATGTACACCAACAAAGTATGGACTTTGGAAAATGCTCCTGAAGGGGTAAAACCCATTGGGAGCAAGTGGATCTTTAAAAAGAAATTTGGTGTAGATGGAAAAGTTGAGACTTTCAAAGCTAGACTTGTAACAAAAGGTTTTCGTCAACGACCAGGTGTGGATTATGACGAAACATTTTCTCCAGTGGCTATGCTTAAGTCCATCCGGATCTTACTTGCCATTGCTGCATACCATGACTACGAAATCTGGCAAATGGATGTTAAGACCGCCTTTCTAAATGGTGATTTAGAAGAGTCTGTGTACATGACTCAGCCAGAGGGCTTCGTAGATAGTGGGAGCAGCGGAAAGGTGTGCAAGCTGCTTAAATCCATTTATGGGTTGAAGCAAGTATCGCGGAGTTGGAACATCTATTTTGATGTTGTAGTCAAAGAGTTTGACTTCATCAAAAATATAGATGAACCTTGTATCTATAAGAAGGTAGCAGAGAGTAAGGTTGTCTTCCTCGTATTGTACGTGGATGACAAACTCTTGATAGGAAATGATATTCCTATGCTGCAATCAGTCAAGCTCTTCTTATCACAAAGATTCTCAATGAAAGATCTAGGTGATACCTCCTGCATATTGGGAATCATGATCTATAGAGATAGATCTAAAAGGATACTGGGATTGTCCCAATCCAGGTACATTGATACTATACTAAAGAGGTTTAGTATGGAAGAATCCATGTGTGGGAACCAACCCACAATCTCTGGACTCACTCTCTCCAAAGAGATGTCTCCCAAGACTGATTTGGAGAGAGCTCGCATGCAAGGGATACCCTATGCTTCGGCATTAGGCTCTATCATGTATGCGATGCTATGTACCAGACCCGATGTAGCATACTCACTAAGTGTAGTGAGTCGGTATCAAGCAGATCCTGGAGAGAGTCACTGGACAGCTGTGAAGAACATTCTCAAGTACTTGCGAAGGACTAGAGACATGTTCTTGGTGTATGGTAACGGAGAACTACGGGTGGAGTCCTTTACCGATTCCAGCTTCCAAAGTGATAAGGACGACTCTAAGTCGCACTCGGGATTTGTCTTTACCCTCAATGGAGGGGCGGTACGTTGGAAGAGTTCCAAACAGGATACCGTTGCAGACTCGACGATGGAGGCTGAATACATCACTGCCAACGATGCTGCCAAAGAGGCTGTCTGGATAAAGAAGTTCATTAGTGAACTTGGTGTGGTTTCATCTATTGAACATCCAATACCTCTGTATTGCGATAACAATGGAGCTGTGGCTTTGGCCAAGGAACCCAGATCCCATCAGAAGTCCAGACATATTCTGAGGCGGTATCACCTGATCAGGGAGATAGTTGATCGCCGGGAGATCGAGGTCAGGAGAGTAGATATGAAGGACAACACTGCGGATCCACTCACGAAGGCTATTCCCTAGATACAGTTTGAGAGATTATTCAGGATGCTAGGTATGAGATACTACAGCAGCTGGCCTTAGTGCAAGTGGGAGATTGTTAGTTATGTATATGCCCCAGAGGCCATTGTTGTACATATGATGTATATTATGATGGATGCTTGGATATATACAGAGAGGACTTTCTTGCTCGTCATGATAGTATGCTATTTGGTTTCACTTTATCTTAACATGTTGACGTGTACTGGTTTACTGTCTTTCTCTCACATGTTGATAAAGCCCTTAGGATCTGTACTCGACTACTGGGACTATGATGAGATCATACTGGTGGGGCCACGGTAGTCGATGAGTACATCCTATAACTGTTCCTAGTCGAGGGTATATCGAGACAGGGCATCGATACACCATTGTAGACTAACATATACGCATCTTGACCCATATGGTGGGCGATGGATGATCCCATATCCATCGGTGTTTGACATCAGAAATGGTTTACGGGTGCTCAGTGGAGACTGGGTACACTGGACGGACTCGCCGAGAACTCCCAGATGGTGATATACCACACGTCAGATGGCAGTTCTCCGGTGACACTGGTACAGGGTAGTCTGTAGACCCGAGATCGTCATAGAGTCTTGTGTGATTACCACTGTGCTTTGATTTCCACCTTACCACGTCCAAGAGGGCGTGCAAAACGGTGGCTTTTGGGTACAGTTCCGAATCACATGGAGGCAATGAGCGATAGGAGGGGATTCGTCTCTCCCGGTATAGGGAGTTGATGTTGTGCTGTGTTCGATTGGCTATAACTGGAAATCCCTGGCCAGGGCTGATATAGAGATATACTGGTAAGTGTTACCAGTAGTTTCTCGACCTGTTATGAACCTCACATCGACACGACTTATCGGTTACTGGGGTCTGACGTATACCACCCCTAGACTTGATATGCGACATATCAGACGAACAGACCGGACTGTACGGGAGTGTTACTGATTGGATTCATAGGAGAACGTACAGGCTAGCTTGTTGATCTTCTGATCGCTCAATACCTGGGTGGCTGTTACGTTTAGCTGACCGCTTGCAGCTTGTGGGTGTTTGATATGATCATCACCTGCTACCGGCGTATTGACGATTCTTTAGAGTCCTACACAGAGGTTTCTTGGCTCAGGCAAAACGTAGTAGAGGCACATATGTGATATGTGCAGGACCGAGGATAATACGATATAAGATACCATATTGTATTCTCGCGATATTTAGATATGAACCGGGTCATCGGATCAAGTGTTGATTTGATGAATCGGTACATGATATATTAGTCGATTATATTCGATATAGCCGGATCGTCGGATCAAGTGTTGATTCGATGATTTAATGTATAATAATATATATGATATATTGTATTACATTATCTAATATTGGCTCGCTTTATTATTTCATTTTCTCACCAGATAATACATTGATATATATGCGATATATATTAATTGTATTATTTTCTTTTGTTACAAATATAATATATATGTGATATATATTATAGTAACATGATATGATTAATAATGAAACATGTTTAGTGATGATAAAAAGAGATTAGGGTTTGATTAGGGTTAGCTTCTTCTTGCACCATCTAGAAGCATTCCTTTTGTCTTGGTTAAGATATTATGGTTGATATTTATCCATGACTCATTTTTGACCTAATCAAACCCTAGCTCGAGTTTATTCTCTACAAAGGTTAACCTTCTCATCCTTGATCATGGTTCCATGATCAATCATATATTCACTTCTACTATTCATCACAAAAGGATTAACTCCTTTTTCATCATCTTCTTCTCTCTTTATCTTTGAGAAAGCTTACTAGTTATTCATTTTGTGATGATTTCTTGTGAGAAAATGATATAAAAAGAAATCATAAATACTACTCCATCATCATCATCTAATCTAGCCCATTAGATTAGGGTGTTCACCTCTTTAGAGTGAGAGAGCTTGAGTTATAGCAACTTCGACGTAGATCATCGGAGAAGCGGAACACTACAAGCTAGCATGGATCGTTCGAGTCGTGGAGCCTCTCTTGAGTCCGGGAGATCGTGGATCGCGGCGAAAGGACTTCTACTCGAAGCTTATGAAGCGAAGGAGCGGACTACAAAGGTGGTAATCCCTCACACTTAGTGGTAAAGATGTTTACTTGCATGTTAAACCCTAATAATCTAGCAAAGATCCCGGTTTTGGGTTGTTCGGCACGTCTAAAATTTTATTCGGGCATGTTTGATGCCTTATGAACCCTCACAAGAGTGCCTAGGAACCCTACAGTATCGTGGACCTACAGTGGGTGTATCGAGACGGGGTATCGATATCACCAGAGTAGACTAGCGTATACGTTACTTGTCCCATATGATGGGCGATAGATGATCCCATATCCATTAGTGTGGTGACACCAAAGACCGTATACGGGTGCTCAGTGAGACTGGGTACACTGAACAGACTCGCCGAGAACTCCTAAGTGGTATTATATCTATCTTCGGATAGCAGTTCTCAGGTGACACTGGTACAGGTTAGTCTGTAGACCCAAGCTCGTCATAGAGTCTTGTGTGTCCTCCCACTATACTTTGATCTCCACCCTACCACGGCTCTACTAAGTCGTGCAAACAGGTGGATTTTGGGTACATTCCCGAGGCACATGGAGGCAATGAGCGATAGGAAGGGTTTTGTCTCTCCCGGTAACGGGGGTTGATGTTGCGCTATGTTCGATTGGATATAACAGGAAGTCCCTAGCCAGGGCTGCTGAGATTTACTGATAAGTGTTATCAATAGTTTCTCGATCTGTTATTAACCATATACCGACATAACTTATTGGGTTAATGAGGTCAACGATACCACCCATAGACTTGATATGTAGCACTATTGACGAAGAGACCGGATTGTACGGTAAGTATTACCAGTTGGCTCGATAGGAGTTTTAGCAGGTTTGCTTGTGTTTCTTCTGATCGCTCAATACCTAGGAGTCGTTACATACATCTTGTGCCACTGACGGTTTGTGGGCATGTGATGTGATCACTGCCTGCTGCTAGCGTATTAATGAGTCTTAAAGTCCCACAAAGGGGTCTCCTAGCTCAGGCGAGAAGATGTGGGGTGCATATATGATATACGCGGGAGCTCGATTAAATGCGTATATGGGATACCGTATTTTAATCAGGCGGGTCGTATGAGATATGACCGGGATATTAAATCAAGTGTTGATTTAATATTAAGTCCATTAGCTCATTTATTAAAACCTATTTCTTTATGATGCATGCATGAGTGTTTGTATATGTTGATATGGATGCACACTTGCAAGCATACATGTGTCATGGTTGATGATACATTGGGGGTGGCAATGCAAGACTCATATGGTTTCATATTTATATATATTTTTTGTTTATTTGAGAAAATCAAAATGGCAATTAAATCAGGGTTGACTATTCAACCCTCATTTCTTGTGTTGACAAAGTCAATACCATGGTTTCATTGCCCTTGGTTTTAGCCCATGGTTTTGCTTAAACTCAAGTTACAAAATATCTAGATATTTTGTAATCATAGTTTAGCATGGCATGACTCTCACTTACTCTCTTGAGTTTAGTTAGAGTTATTCATATTATTCTCTTGAGTTAAGCTTGATCCATCTCCTTCTTCCTCTCTCTCCTCAAAGCTCTCTATGGTTTTAAAAGAAAGAGAAGAAATTAAAAAGAAAAGGTTTTTAAGTGAGATCAAAACCCACATCACCATTCAACTTTAGTCTAGCCCACTACTGTGGAATGTTTGCTTCATCTTCATCCTTGATCAAGTGAAGCTTGGAGCTTGGTGCAAAGGGACTTCGTGGTTGATCATCATGAACTTGGAAGGACACAAGCCAACCGGTTCAAACCGCACTCGATCCAAGGAGTCAAGAAGGAGGTCTGCAAAGGTTTTATTTTCTCCCCACTTAGTGTTAGACACTATATAGTATGTGATACTATAGTTTGTTACTCTATTTTTCTAATTCGATTCATGGTTGGAATTGTTTAGTACCCCCTTAAATTATTATTATAGCATGTGTGATGCAACCCTAAACCTAGGATGGTGCTAGAGAATCCCTACAAGAGCAGGCTTGCTTGTTGATCTTCTGATCGCTCAATACCCGGCTAGCCGTTCCGTACAGCTAGTACCGCTGACGGCTTGTGGATGCTTGATGTGATCATCACCTACTGCCGGCGTATTGACGAGTCTTTAGAGTCCTACATAGAAGTTTCACTGGCCC
This sequence comes from Agapanthus africanus, assembly GCA_030015575.1. NCBI lineage: Eukaryota > Viridiplantae > Streptophyta > Magnoliopsida > Asparagales > Amaryllidaceae > Agapanthus > Agapanthus africanus. Next base: position 265,768,456 of record JASDDO010000004.1, read on the forward strand.
AGGCAAAACGAGGTGGGACCAAATATGTGATATGTGCGGGACCGAGAATAATACGAGTATGTGATACTGTATTCTATTCTCGTGATTTATTCGTATCAGTCGGTTATATGTGATATAGCTGGGTTATCGAATCAAGTGTTGATTCGATAGGTTGATATAAATAATATTAATCAGTTATATGATTTATAGCCGGATTATTAAATCAAGAGTTGATTTAATGATTTAACGTAAAATTATATATTTTATATATTAATTTACATTAACTAATATTAGCTCACTTAAGCATTTCTTTTTCTCACATGTGCATACTTAATATATATGTGATATATATTAATTTTGTTTTATTTTTGTGTCATGGTTGATGATACATGCAACATGGGTGTATGAGACTTACACCATGATAAAGATAATGAAGGGTTTATTTATTTAGTGTAAATCAATTATTAGTTGGATATTGGTCACATGTCATAAAGCTTGTAGAAGCTTCGAGATCCATTGATTAGTCCACTAGTTTTGTCTTATACTAGATATTTGTTAACCCAACCATTATCTAAACTCATGGTTAAGTCTCTACATGAGAGATATTAGATATTTTCTCACCCATGGTTGCCATTCACTCTCTCATCTATTATTTGCTTCTTCTTCCTCAAACCTCAAGAGAGCTCTCTAGGTTTTCATGAGAGGTGATAAAATAGTGAGAAAATTAATTCTAAAGTGAGAAAAAATCCTACTTCATCATCCTCTACTAGATTAGCGGTTTAGTATAGGGTGTTAGCTTCACTAATCCCACATTAGTGAGGAGGGTAGCTTGGGTTAGTGTCTCTTCGGCGTTGATCATCTTCGGACTCGAAGACTTCGTGCAAGCTCGTTCTTTTCACCTTGTGGAACCGTTCAAGAGTCCGCAAGATCACTACTTGGAGCGAAGGGACTACTACAAGGAGCTATTGAAATGAATGACCGATCTACAAAGGTTGTATTCCTAGTTCACTTAGTTGTAAAGTAGTTTACACATTGTTTCGTCTAAATCTTTAATTAAGATTCTAGGGTTAGTATTGTTAAGCATGGCAAATTTTTGAAAAGGGCATGGACGATACCTCCCGAAACCTTGCTGCCATGCCTAGCAATCCTACACAACAACCCTCTGGCAGAGTCATATACACGTGCACTTCTAAAGCTAGTTTAGAACGACGCTATACTCATTCTCCTGCCGAGTCTTATAATCTAGAACAGCAGCAATGGCAAGTCTGGGTAAACAAGAACCTCCCTATCACCATCTCTGAGAAGACCAAATTACCTCTCGGGTGCCTGAGGTTACCCACCAAATCTGCGGAGTGGCTAATGGAATGTCAAATCCAATTGAATCCACATGTTCTATTAAATCTTCAGTGATCGTTTGTTGTTCTGGAATCACTTCCAGTTCTACTATACTCCCACTTTTGTTTTCTGAAAAAATCCATTTTACTAAAACTGTGGTGAGTCAAGAACAATATCACTATTGATCTTCCTGATGGTAGAAAGTTAACCCTCGTCAAATCCCGAGATAACACACAAACTGCCATTACTGAAACGTGCCTCGAGTTTATCCGGATTCTGGTTTTAAGCATCAGCCGGACAACTCCCTATACCTTAACATCGTTAAGATATAAATTGATTCTATATATATCCAATATAGACACAAAAGTACTAATTTAATTGGAACCAGATTCAAAATCATGCAACTGTCTCCAATGCATATCAACCAAATGGAAAGAGGCCAATCAGCATTACTCATCTAGGAGCGCATCCATATATGAGTAACCTGAAAAAGAAGCAGGTTCTCAAAACCATTACTATCAACAGAATACTAAACACAAATATCTACATCTTTGACTACCCCGAAGAATCCTGATACTTTCAACAAATGGTTCTCTTCTTTATTCTTATACCTATAACTTCTCAAAATCTGGACCTTGTCTTTCAACGAAATGCTTGTCTAGAACTGGAGAAGTCATGAGTAAACAGAATATAGTATGAGTACCAACCCCATTGTCCTAATGGACACTGGACAACATACAATACTTTGTATAAGTCCCCTGAGTTCAATAACTCAAACCGTCATAGGTTAAAAACTGTACTATGGTTAAGAAGAATTACACCGCTGTTGAATGCACCTTACCTAACCATCAACTGATATAGGTAAATAGCACAGACATAATTTCAAAAAGTTATATATCACTTTATAAAATAAACGTACAGATATTTCAGTTTGAAACTGGTGCATAACTATGGATATTCAAATCCAAAAATTTGCCATCAGGCAAAACCCAGGTGATTTCCTCAAATATCACCAATTACAACGAATTCCGATATAATGAGGATCTAATCACCCAATTCCCAATATCTTACTCCCACTCACCATCTGTAATAATATACAGATGTGAGAAACTGATCTGGTAAATACATACCCTAGAGTTAAATTCTAATTAGGAAAACAGTTTTCAATTAATATCGCATAGTGAAACTGAAACATGAAAATATTTCGAAGGGGTAACCGGGTATTCCTCGTAATGCCTCTTCCACTGTCCTGATTCATGACTGTAACCGTATAATTCCATGCCCTCACTCCAATCCCTTTATTATGTCTTAACTTATTACCTTCTGTACACCTTCTTTAGGCTAATTGGCTTTCTTACTTCCCCACCCTTCGGCACCAGCCTAAGGTTTGGAAGAAGACTATCCAATAAGCGTAATAGGTGTACACTCCTTATGCTTGGAGCCCTCGCAACCTGAGAGAAGGTAATGGGAAAAGACATCTGAATAATTCTATTCTATTTCTCCTGAACCGGAAACCATCCTCGAATCTGGAACGAATTTCTTCGAGTTCGTATATAACTATACGATGGCATGTCCAAGCATTATAGACGTTCGTAGTGATATGAAGTGTTCTGAAGAAATCCAAAGTGGTTGTGGGAGTGACAAGGGTATACACGGTTTTGTCGTGATTGATAGCAGTAGCAATTTTCTTTGTCGTTATTCTAATCCTTTTATTTGTTTTTACTTATTACCTTTTGTACACCACCTTTAGGCTAATTGGTTTTCTTCCGTCCCTACCGTTCAGCACCTGCCTATAGTTTGGAGGAAGACTATCCAATAAGCTCAATAGATGTACCCTCTCCTAATCCTAGGAGCCCTCACAACCTGAGAGAAGGTAAAAGGAAAAGACAACCGAATAATCTTATTCAATCTCTCAAGAACCAGAATCCATCCTTGAATCTGGAACAAGTTCCTTCGAGTTCGTATGTAACTATACGATGGATATATCCAATTGGAGTGGATGTTCATAGTGATACGGGGTGTTCTGGAGAAATTCAAAGGTGATATAGAAGTGGCAATGATATATGCGACACCGTGACATTCCAAAAGCCAAAGTGTTTTAAGAAGGTTCGGTTAACTGGGTTCATGAGTTTTAGTTTAGGGAAGGTCATGGTCGCTTCCAGAGAGAGAGAGAAAAAAGAAACGCTCAGTGTGCACTCTAACCTAGATCAGAATGGTTAATCACTTTATCTAATTCGGATGGCTCCCACTGTTTCCTCGAATTCTCCTCCAAACCCAAAAGGAGAATTAGTCGGAATCATCTAAAATCTCCCGAGGAGTAATCCTACTCATCAGTAGGAATCGGGATCCAATTATCATCGCATGATAACTTGATGAAATCCACCCATGTCACCACACTCCAGAAAGAATGCGCAAGCCTGGCAAGTTTCCTGTATATTAGAAACTCCCGATGTGATTTTTACCCTAGGGACCCAAGTGACCTTGACACGGTCAATATATTAAAGGGTCATAGTCAAGTTCAACACATCATTATCTTGATTGCATCAAACCTACCCGTACGAGTCCTTGACACAGTCAACATGACCGTACAACTGTCCTAACCAATCCATATATCCATGCGATAGAAAAGCATTACAGAGCTACCGCACACTACGCCTTGACACAGTCAACATACGTAGCATGAATACTAAGCAATACTAATCTGAAATGACAGAGGGCTACGGCTGGGTTTTGGCGCAAAACCTTTAACGTAATGAACTTGATATCATTTAAGGAACCGAGTGGTTTTACAAATATATAGTGGCAAAAACTTTTGCTAAAGAGGTCACTCCCGATGAAGGGATCTCGGCTCTTTCCTCATCTAATGAGGTGCAGGATATTCCAAACTGAATACCATGATGCAAAGCAAAAGAATCGACTATAGTGAAGTTATTGCGTTGACACAAACTTCTGCCCAAGGGGTCACTCCCGATGAAGGGATCTCGGCCCTTGCCTCGTCGAATAAGGTGCAGAATATTCCAAACTGAATACCACAGTGCAAAGCAAAAGAGAATGTCTGTAATGTCAGTTTTTTTAAAAAAACTTGGTTCCAACAACATCATATAGGTTTGTTTTATCCTTGCATTGATCAAAATCAATGCAGTCCCATTAATTAATTACACCAGAAAAGAACGAAAATATGATGTACGTATATGCCATCCGCATTCGCCACTGGGTCCCGTCATCACTCGTTAGGTTACTTAACTAACGACAGAGCGGGGCCTGGACTAGCGCGGGTGAAAAACATATACAACATCTACTAGTATATATATGAATATATATCACAATCGTCCCAGGCATGATATAAAGTAACATCACAGAAGCAACAACACAGAGTGGTGGATAATCCTGGAGCCCCGGGTTTCACTTGAGTCACAAATGAGACCCGACATTCCTTTCGTGTAGATAACCTGTGCAATGAAAACCTAGACCCAGATGAGTTTGACTTGATGATTAATCTATACCCTTGACTAGAGGTTGTCGTACGATGGACTAGACCGTACGTGATGTGTGAGGCTGGATGCCGATTGATAGATTCACTGACTCGATCATGTTAGATGCGTATACCTTATAGCTGTTAGCTGATGATTTACCTTATGCTGCATTCATGCTATTTTCATTGCATTGCTTATACCTGTGCTAGTACACCGGCACCATTATCGATGATGCATATGTTACACTTACACAGATTTGCCAGCTCACACACTTCATCATCGATAATTTCCATGTCACTACACAGTAGAATTGCTGCATCTTGATATGACTCCTTGCATAGTTTACTTGCTATAGTTACATATGCACCTTATACGATGTTGCATTTGACTTGGGAGAAATTGGGAACCGCGAGATATATTTTAAAAACTAGATTCATTTAAAAAGGCGGCTTTCCCTCGACATGTACATATTACTGATTCCATGTTGCATGATATACTGATATGCTTACGTTTCTTTTATATGTCGCATACATCATACTTTACGATTATAAGAATTAAGATATGTTGTTTTCATGAGATTTCTGGATTTGAGAACTGTGGTTATTTCAAAAGAAAATATGTATTGTTTTAAAAACCCAGTTTCTCTTGATATGATATTTCAGTTCGTCCACCATGCGTTTTCTCGGTTCTGAGACGTGTGATTTGTGAAACACAATTCGAGGAGACGGATGATCCGTTTGCGGTTTATGGTGGACCCGGTACGGTACCCCGGGGCGAGAAGATCGTAGGGATGACGATGAGCCTGGCAGAGGGACTACTACCTACCGGTGATTGGTTGGGCCTGGCAGTTATCCGGAGGATACCGACCGGGTCGAGAGATGGATATTGGGCCGACCCGTCTGCCGGAGCCCGCGGGCCGATCCCGCAGACGGAGCCCGAGGGCCAATCCGGACTGACGGAGCCCGAGAGATGAGGATTTACGTGTCGATGCTGGGCACGGGTTTCATGATGATTCGAGTGTCAATGCTGGACACTCAGGTTCCATGATTTTGATGTCTCGCGAGAGACACACGTTGATTTATATCCTCATATTTTCTTGCATATGCTTTTATGATATTTACATGCATGATGTTGTTGTGTCATTGGTTGACACGTGGACGAGATCCACTTGCATACATATATTGATCATATGGTTGGACGAGACCCACATGCATACTGACATTGTTTACATTGTTGGCACATATACAGATACGGTCACCCTAGATATCATGGTATTACCTTTATGATATAATTGACCTAGGAGTCGTTGTTTATTCGATTTCTACTTGTTGATGTTTTTCTACTCACGAGTTGGTAACTCACACCCGTTGTGCTACAGTTCTTGCAGGTTGACCGCATGGATCAGTAGCGGCATCGCTGGCACACATTGTCTTTCGGGTGATTTGCTTTGGTAGGTGGGACATTTGTATCGTACCCACTCTTGTATTTATATTTCATATTGTATCTAGTAACTCCATCAATCAAACCAGTATTTGTATAGGTAATGAGACTTAGTGAGACTTGTGGTTGCGAGACTTGGAGCGAGGGGTATTTCCGCTATTTGTGGTTTTGATGTCTTGCTTATTTCATTATCTTTTTTGGTGATCTTCGCCGTTGGGCGTCGTATACTTATATTTATGTTTTGCATGGTTGTGGATCCGCCGATTGGCGAAGAGCTGGCTCCCACTTGGGGATGCTTTTATCATTATTATGTATTGTGCTTTTGGATCAAAATATACAAAGGAGGTGCTGCCCAAATTTTTTTTTAAAAAGACGAAACATGTTTTCAAATTAGTAAATTTCACGTGCTTATTCATGCTCCTTTCCTATGCATTTAAGAAAACTTGATTTCATTATACCTTTATTTCAAAACTTCACCTCTTTTATTTTCTTAAAAAGGTTTAGATTTCTGGGTTTCAGCTTACTTGAATTACATTATGCCTTTAGACGTTGCGTGATTTAAGTGCTGGTCACGAGCTAATATTTCGAGTCGTGACAAAGTTGGTATTAGAGCGCTAGGTTTAACCTTGGTTCGAGTCTATGTTTGATTATGCGTAGTCTAGGGCGGGTATATATTTCGGAACCTAGGCTTGACCTTACGGAACTTAGACTTGAACAGGAGGGTATTAGACCCGAACTTTCGTTTTATAGGCTGACCCTGATTGATGGAGTAGGTAGCTTGAGTAGAGTGACGTACCGCACGTATGTTCCGCGGCATATTTACGATACGATACTCCGCTTAAGAAACCTTAGGATGTACATATTTTGAGATCTGTGATTCTCTTCGTACCCATGATTATACATCCATTTGAGATCCTTGATTCTGTTCGTTCCATGATCATACTTTCATTGATATTGTTTCTTCTTATGATCATGTACCCACTCTGGATCTGTCACTTCCTTTCATGCCCTTGATCTGATTTCTTCGATACACGCTTGAGGTTCCTGTCACCTTAGTTTGAGCGCAGATTGAGCTGCTGCTAGTGTTGCGGTCAGGGCGAGCTCGTCTAGTACGAGGGCTGACCATTGTGTTTTCTGGTGACATGGGAACGTATCGAGTTAGTTTTTGTGTTGTGACCTCTCGGATGAGGCGAGTGTTTGGTTTTACACCGGATGATCGGGCCATTGTTAGAGCTGCTAGTTGCGAGAGGACTGTTGATGTACAGCCTACCTCAGAGAGTATGATGTCGTCTACCGTGTGGACAGATAACCCAGCTGTTGTTGAGATTGATGGGATGTCTCTCCCAGGGCTTACGAGCTGAGATCGATTGAGCTTCCAGGCAGAGATGCGACAGATGATAGCTAGTCTATCCCGAGTTGAGAGACGAGGATGATTCGTCAGGTTGATGCGCCGACGAAGGCCCAGTTGAGTTGAAGATTTCCAGTATGGAAAGTTTTACTCAGATCTAGAGTCGATCGATCCCGAGATGTCCGTTGATATATCGCCTTTCCTGGAGGATTAAGGCATTGTTTAGCATGCGGACGAAGGGTATTCACATATCGGCTAGGCGAAGCTAAAGAGTTCGAGCGAGTATCAGAAACCCATTTTCCCAAGTTTAAAGTGTTCGAAAGAACATGCAAGTAATTCTGTGGACCCTCTAGAAGAATGAAACCCTAACTCGACATGATGACCATGGAACCGCTTTTTAACCTTACGGTTTGTGGCAGTTTAGCGGTGCCATAGTGAGGCTTGGGTTTGGCCTTCTACGGCTGGTCCAGAGATACTGTGGTTTGTACCAGATATTTTTAGACTGTGCTCAGGTGTTGAGCCTTCGGAAAATTGTGGGACCTCGATGACTCGATCGAAAGGTTCGACGTCATCCGGATATCATGTGATGAGAGACCAGTAAGCTGACCAGCTTCGGATAGAGGACCTCACCCAGATTCCTTGTGAGTTGATCGAGAGCGGACGAGTATTGAGTATTCCTCCGATGGTTGGGACGAGTTCCCGAGGACGTGTTCGGCTAAAAATCTTCTACAGCGTGATGAAGATACCGAGTTCGTGACTTCGAGTCTGTATGAAAGACTTTGGATTGAATGTAACTGAGAACAATGCAGTACGCAGATAGCGTGACGTGACGTCGAAGTGGACGATGATACAGACGAGTAGGAACAGAGGTTCGGGCGAGATGCTGATGAGCTGTTGTTACTCCCAGTTGAGGTTGGAGATCTGATATGTATACAGAGGCGTGAGACATGACCAGTTCCCGAGGAATTGCTGTGCTGAGAATGCAGATGTTCAGAAAACGAGAAAAGATTATGCAAGAGTACCAGCCTCCGTATAGTTCGGCATAGGCGAGATTGGAAGAGACCCTGAGCAGGTTCCATCAAGGATACTGCTGCGATGAGATTTATACCGAGGATCAGATGTGTCACGTGTATTCAGAGGGCCAGAGGCCGACGCCAGTGACGTGCTTCCATATGGGCGGTCATACTAATTGGCCGGGAGATGACCAGAGAAGTACTAGAGCGGATCGTTTCCGTTAGTATACTGGACCGGGCCGATGAGCAAATGGAGTGCCAGGCTGGTAATCTACAGAGAAATGAAGACCCGGAGACAGAAGACGCCAGACCGTGAGCAAGAGGCAAGCGGATGTTCTTGCTCTGCCAGTTTTGGGCGCACAAACATTTTTCGACATTGTAGGAGGTGTACCTCGATGTCATTTTTTTGCGATTTGCGTTGTGATCCGAGTATCACTTTTATATCGCTTGGATTTGAGTTTCATGATATTGTTTTCGTGCACCATGACTGCACCTACTGGGTATTTACATTTTGTGCATAGTTATTGCACTTGATATATTTTATATACCGTTGTGTTGATTTGCGATTTGTGCGTATTTATTGCACTTGATGTCGATTTTGTACCTTGGTGGCACGTGTTTATGATTTCGTGGATTTCATACAGTTGATTTGATTTTTTGCGTGTGGTACGCACTCGATTTGACTTTTGCACTCGGTATAGCTTATATGTGCTTGCAGTACATTTATATGTGTTTTGTGCACGCAGTTGCACACGTTTATGATTTGATACACATTGTTACACTCAGCGTTGCTTTTTATACATATTGAGTTATTGATGAGTTTTCATGCACTGGTTGCATTAGATTGGTGTTTCGTGCACTGGATGCACCGGGTTTGTGTTTTGTGCATCTGTTGCATCAGATTCGTATTTCGTACCTTTGTTGCACTAGAATTGCATTTCATGCGTTTGTTGCACCGGATGGGTATATCATGCATTAGTTACACTAGATTTATACTCCGTACCTTGGTTGCACCCGATTTATGTTTTGAGCATTTGTTTTGACAGATTTGTGTTTTATGCGTGGATGCACTTGACTTAGATTTTATTTGTGCATGTGGGATGCACTTGATTTTGATTTCATTCGTGCATGATGGGTGCACTTGATTTGGATTTTCGCGCATGTTGGGCGCATGATATGAGATTTGATTCTGTGCACACCGAATGCACTCGATTGGGATTTTCGTTCGTGCATGTTAGTTGCACTGGATTGAGATTTTCGTGCCCTCTAGATGCACTTGACTTTGTTGTCGTGCACACCCGTTGCACTAGACAGATTCTTACGTGCACACCCGTTGCACATAGTTTGGTTTTGTGCACATTCGTAGCACTTGTATTTGGATTTGATTTTCGTGCGCACCAGACACACATGATTGTTCGATACGCCTTTCGAGGCTGATTTTGCTCTTGAGCACCTTGTTTTCATGTTAAGCACTATGGTACATAATAGCCGAACAGGACTAGACCGAGAACAGTACCTAAATATATTTTTGCATGCATTGATAGTTATCGAAGGGATTTCCAAAAAGGAGCTATAGTCTAAGTATTTACCTACGTGTCCGGGATAACACGAAACATTTTATAAAGGAAACCCTTCTAAATTATTTTCAAAACGGCGGGACATGTATGTTAAAGAAGTATATATATGTATATAGAGTTATTTTCTCACAATGGACATCTGCCACTGTGTAGTGATACACACATAACACAGCGATTTGAAAAAAGGTTTGGCATGCATTTCTTTCAGATGTGTTGACGAATTTACACCGACGCGTACTATGTACGTGTTATAGTTTTGATGTATATCATTTTGATTTTCGATTTGGGCTTTAACATTGGCTTCTTCTCCATAACTCCGATAATTGCGGGATGCTTAACGGAGTTTTTATTTTTGGGTTATATACCCGTTTTTCTTGCGCATGCATTGCGCTACGATGTGATTTATGTATTGATGATTTCAGAGCCCCGACGCCTTGACCTTTTTACTGAAATGTTTTAGTATTTGAGGGGTTTTAAATTTAAATTCGGGGACCGAATTTCTTTAAGGGGGGAAGTTGTAACATTTCAAAAAAATAAAATATTATTTTTGGGAATTTTTACAATTTAATAATAATTTTTATGAATATTTTAATATGGCGGTATAATTAAATACCGATAAATTGGGAAATATTTGGAAAATTATAAAAATTACTGAAATGAGAATGTTTTAAATGAATTAAGCAAATTATGAATTTTTATAATTAATTATACTCTATTTTAATGCTAATCGCGATTAAATATCGCTAATCGCGCATTAAGCTTGTTTTGTGCATGACATGCACCTTGTCAAATTACACTTGTTGCATTTTCCTATCATGTCTTTTCTTTGTTTTCTTCATTTCATTTCTTAGATTTTAAATGAGAAGAGAGAAAAGATAAAAGAAAATAAAGAAGAAAAGAAAATGATAAAGAAAGAGAGATGGGCATGAGAGAGAGAGAGGTGAGGGGTCAATCTTGGACCATACCACATTGTTCCCTCCATCATCTTCATCATTATTTCCTCTCTTCTTCAGCTCCATGGCAGCACACCTCATCCCCTCCTCTACCTCTTCAGTACACCATCAAAAACACACTAAAAGTCCATCCCCACTTCATTAAAACCATGCACAAGCTCACTAGATGCACTTTGGACCAAGAAAGGACAGATTTGGAGACTTAGGAAACTCAAGAAAATTCTTGAGTTGCCAAATGAGGTATTTCTTTCACATTAAGTGTAGTAGTTCAATTGCTTTAGCCTCTATTCAAGTTTAAAACCGATTTAGTGAAGTTTTGTAAACTTTGAGATTCCAGGAGAGGGTTAGGGTTTTATTTAAGTTGTATTTGTGAACTTGAGCTTTGTTGTTGACCTTAAACCCCCCTTAGTGTCTAAAACCTAGACCAAACAGAACATAGACCTTGCAATGGGATTTAGACATCGACATGTCAGTTTGTGAGTTATTAGTGGGTGCAGGGAAATCTGGGATAACCTGGGACTTTTACTGGAAACCCAAACAACTTCAAAGACCTAGAAATGACACCACGAGACCACCCTACCAAGACGAGACCCCAACTCACCTACAAAAATGAGGAGGCCGGAGTTGGGAGGCTTCTGGCCGGCCAGATAAGGGAATTGGGTGCTCAGGTTGCTTGTGTAGTTCATATACCCGCTATACATCACTCCAGTACTGTTTGTGCACCTTGTTTTCACCTGAACAAAAATCTGGGACTAATTTCATGTCTTGCTGCCTTGCATTTCTTGGTATTCATGACTTTAAGTTTTAGTATTTGGTATTGTATTCAGTCACTTGACGTTTGTACGTCGATATCGGGTGTTTTTGGACTCTTTTGTGTAAGTAGACTATATGTTTTAACCTATAAGCGATTCGCTTGCCGTTTTGGTTTTCATGTTCGATTTTGATAGTATATGACGCATTGGAAATTATAGGTGCCCCCACGTAGACTTCGAGACGACGATGATGAGCGTGGCGTCATCGACTCCAGCAAGCGAGGATCAAGGTGAGTAGATTTACATCTACGGGGGAAGTCGGGTGGATGGCGTATAGCACCCCCGCAAACTTGATGGAAACCGATTTATATATATAGAATATGGGTAAGGAAACCTATATTAGGAAACTAGGGTTATGGTTAAAGGACAGTTAGAGATGAATAATGGAACATACATATTGAGATATGTGATGAAAGCAATAAGGATATGAAAAGTGAATGTGAATCACGACTTGTTGATATATAGTACACTAGAATAAGTATGAATTTTAGAGCAACATGACATTCGATGTATAGAGTAGAATGTATAAATATATTGACTTGATATAACATATTAATGTGATGAAACGGATATACGAAATGATATGATAACTTGGTTGATATGTCGGTATACGGATGCGAGTCGATTGAGATGATTGATACCTTTGCCGGTCCACTGATATGAGTTTGTTATGGATGTGACCAGGGACATAGGTATTTAGATTTATACAATGTTGTGAATCTTGAGTGATGTGCTGTACGAGACGTTAGGTCCGTATCCTCTTTGTCGTGAAGGTTGATAGGATCCCTATTGGTTTATTGCCGCCGTACGATGATTTTCCATACATGATGAGTTTGACTTGATGATTAATCTATACCCTTGACTAGAATTTGTCGTACGATGGACTATACCGTACGTGATGTGTGAGGCTAGATGCCGATTGATAGATTCACTGACTCGATCATGTTAGATACGTATATCTTATAGCCGTTAGCTGATAATTTACCTTATGCTCCATTCATGCTATTTTCATTACATTTCTTATACCTGTGCTAGTACACCTGCACTATTATCGATGATGCGTATGTTACACTTACACAGATTTGCCGGCTCACACACTTCATCATCGATAATTGCCAAGTCACTACACAGTAGAATTGCTGCATCATGATATGACTCCTTGCATAGTTTACTTGCTATAGTTACATATGCACCTTATACGATGTTGCATTTGACTTGGGAGAAATTGGGAACCGCGAGATATATTTTAAAAACTAGATTCATTTAAAAAGGCGGCTTTCCCTCGACATATGCATATTACTGATTCCATGTTGCATCATATACTGATATGCTTACATTTCTTTTATATGTCGCATACATCATGCCTTACGATTATACGCATTGAGATATGCTGTTTTCATGAGATTTCTGGATTTGAGAACCTTGGTTATTTCAAAAGAAAGTATGTATTGTTTTAAAAACCCGGTTTCTCTTGATATGATATTTCAGTGCGTCTACCATGCGTTTTCTCGGTTATGAGACGTGTAATATATGAAACCCGATTTGAGGAGGCGAATGATCCGTTTGCAGGTTCATGGTGGACCCGGTACGGTACGAGAAAATCGTGGGGATGACGATGAGCTTGGCAGAGGGACTACTATCTACCGGTGATTGGTTGGTCCTGGCGGTTATCCGGAGGATACCGACCAGGTCGAGAGATGGATATTGGGCCGACCCGTCTGCCGGAGCCCGCGGGCCGATCCCGCAGACGGAGCCCGAGGGCCAATCCGGACTGACGGAGCCCGAGAGATAAGGATTTACGTGTCGATGCTGGGCACGGGTTTCATGATGATTTGAGTGTCGATGCTGGACACTCAGGTTCCATGATTTTGATGTGTCGCGAGGGACACATGTTGATTTATATCCTTATATTTTCTTGCATATGCTTTTATGATATTTACATGCATGATGTTGTTGTGTCATTGGTTGACACGTGGACGAGATCCACTTGCATACATATATTGATCATATGGTTGGACGAGACCCACATGCATACTGACATTGTTTACATTGTTGGCACATATACAGATACGGTCACCCTAGATATCATATTATTACCTTTATGATACAGTTGACCTAGGAGTCGTTGTTTATTCGATTTCTACTTGTTGATATTTTTTCTACTCACGAGTTGGCAACTCATCCCCGTTGTGCCACAGTTCTTGCAGGTTGACCGCATGGATCAGTAGCGGCATCGCTGGCATACAGTGGCTTTCGGGTGATTTTCTTTGATAGGTGGGACATTTGTATCATACCCACTCTTGTATTTATATTTCACATTGTATCTAGTAACTCCATCAATCAAACCATTATTTGTATAGGTAATGAGACTTAGTGAGACTTGTGGTTGCGAGACTTAGAGCGAGGGGTATTTCCGCTACTTGTGATTTTGATATCTTCCTTATTTCATTATCTTTTGTGGTGATCTTCACCGTTGGGCGTCGTATACTTATATTTATGTTTTGCGTGGTTGTGGATCCGTCGATTGGCGAAGAGCTAGCTCCCGCTTAGGGATGCCTTTATCATTATTATGTATTGTGGTTTTGGATCAAAATATGCAAAGGAGGTGCTGCCCAAATTTTTAGAAAAAAGACGAAATATGTTTTCAAACTATTAAATTTCACGTGCTTATTCATGTTCCTTTCCTATGCATTTAAGAAAACTTGATTTCATTATACTTTTATTTCAAAACTTCACCTCTTTTATTTTCTTAAAAAGGTTTAGATTTCTGGGTTTCAACTTACTTGAATTACGTTACGCCTATAAACGTTGCGTGATTTAAGTGCTGGTCATGAGCTAATATTTCGGGTCGCCCCTCATCGGGGTCTCGATCAGTATACACTAGTCTACTCTGGAGTATCGATGCCAAGTTTCGAAACTCCCACAACTAGGGATATTTAAGGATGTGCTTATAGACCAACAGCTCCCACGTATATGATCGCCATCATAATGCTGGTACTCAAGCTAGAATCCTATGGGATCTATCAACATGTAATAGTGATGATAAAGACAAAGCAGATAACATACTATCATCTCGAGTAAGACTGTTCTACCGGTATATGTCCTCCCCCAATCATCATAATCACCTGCCAACGACTACGATAATTGCCTTGAGGGCACTATAGCCAACATGCATATCCCAATTGTCGTTGATATATAGCAACAAAACCGGCGATACACCACATATTACACTTACGGTCACAGAAAAAAAGTGAAAACTGCAACAATTGGAATCCGCAACCACCTTAGACATCATAAAGCCGAAATATCACATACTTCGGATTGCATACCTAACCATATGAATTCCTTATACATCATAAACCTGGTATATCTCATATTACGAATTTCATGCTTAACCTTATAAACCCCGCATTCTAGTCTCAATATTGAAAACACTTTTCAATAATCAGTCGGGTAATTTAACATGATTCCCGACAACCTGATCGAATGCTCGTCAGAAACTTTAGTAGACAGCCGCACCCCCGATGCCGTCGACGAACTGCACTTAGGAGGAACACCGCGACCGCGAGTACCCAGGAAGATGCTTTTGGCAATGGAGTTCTCCTGCAGTCACTTGGTCAAGGATTTAGGGCATGGCTATTTAGTAATGTTACCTGGCGAGTATCCGCGTACACTACATGATTGCAACAGAGTTTTGATCCATATCAAAACCCCATGGCAACCGATCAAATGAGACTAAATTGCTAGGTTTACAAAATTCAAACTAGTTTTCACAAAACTAATTATTGTGGATTTCAAATATTGTATCACATATATAAACTCGAAACGATGTTAAAATTTACGAATACGAAACACTCTGAATTGCCACTACAGAAAAGATAACATCATATGCAATCTTGGAAAAATCAAACAATACCTAAAACACCAAACCCCAGAGACTGGAACACCAAACAAAAATGTAGCCCAAAATACTTTACAAAACCGGCCAGACCGGTTTTTTGATGTGTTTCGCCGGTCAAAATCCGGCGGATTGGGCTCGTTTTTTTCCGGTGTTCTTATTACATTATATGTAAGAATCTGCACTTGTTTAAATAATTTTCAGAGAAATTTTTTAAAAACGACAGAAACTAGGGTTTTGGTTTCGAGGTTTTGGAGTTGTTTCGGTTTCGTAATTATACTAATATCGTCTAATTCTCTAGCTTGGCTCTGATACCACTGCTGGGTTCCTTAGCATCCTCACTATGTTTTCTAAGGCATCAAGCATGCAATTTTAAAATTTTAGTGTGCTAAGAAACCCATAGCCGAGGATCTAACTACAGGATTAGGATTATAACTAAGCAAGTAAACAACTTCACTCTAAGTGAATAAGGAATACAACCTTTGTAGACCGGTCATTCACTTCTAAAGCTCCGTGTAGTAGTCACTTTGCTCCCAGTAGTGGTCTCCTGGACTCTCGTTAGGCTCCAGTAGGCTAAAAGAACAAGCTTTCTTGAAGAACTTTGAGACCGAAGATGATCTACGTCGAGGAATCTCCAATTCAAGATTCCTCTTTACTAATTGAGAATTAGTGAAGCAAACAAGCTATACTAAATGGCTAGTCTAGTGTAGATTGATGATGTTGGAATTTTCCTCACTTTAGAATTATTTTTCTCTCACTTTTTCTTCACCTCAAGAAAACCTAGAAAACTCAAAGGAGATGAAGAAGAAGATGAAGTCAAGAATAGAATGCAACCATGGATGAGAAAATATCATATATAACTTATGTAGAGACTTAACCAAGGGTAAAGATAATGGTTAGGTTAATAAATATCTAAGGTAAGACAAAATTAGTGGACTAAGTCAATAGTTTCCACAAGCTTCTCAAGGATTCACAAACCATGTCAAATTCCACCTAATTTTTTTTATCCCTAAATAAATAATTACCCTTAATTATCTAGGTTATGGTATGAGTCTCATACTCCCAAGTACAATTTATCATCAAGCACGACACAAAGAAATAAATACAATAATATATATCACATATATATTAAATGCACAAGTGAGAAAAAGAAATTCTTAAGTGAGCTAATATTAGTTAATGTATATTAACATATCAAATATATAATCATACATTAAATTATTAAATCAACACTTGATTTAATAATCCGGTTATATCACATATAACCGACTAATATCATTTATATCAACTTATCAAATCAACATTTGATTCGATAACCCGGCTATATCACATATAACCGACCGATATCACATATCGCGAGATAAGAATACGGTATCACATACACGTATTAATCTCGGTCCCGCACATATCACATATGTGCCCTACTTCGTTTCTCTTGAGCCAGGAAAGCTCTGTATAGGACTCTAAAGACTCGTCAATACGCCGGCAGTAGGTGATGATTATATCAGTCACCCACAAGCCGTCAGTAGTACTAGCTGGACGTAACGGCTACCCGGGTATTATGCGATCAGAAGATCAATAAGGAAGCTTGTCCATACTCCCGTGAATCCAATAAGTAACACTACCATATAGTCCGGTCTCTTCGTCTGATATGTCACATATCAGGTCTAGGGGTGGTAAATGTCAGACCCTAGTAACTTGATAAGTCATGCCGATATGAGGCTCATAACTGGTCGAGAAACTACTGATAACACTTACCAGTAAATCTCCGTATCAGCCCGGGCCAGGGCCTTCCTGTTATGGCCAATCGAGCATAGCGCAACATCAACCCCCAATACTGAGAGATACGAAACCCCTTTTATCGCTCATTGCCTCCATGTGACCCGGGACTGTACCCAAAAACCACCGTTTTACACGCTCTCTTGAACGTGGTAAGGTGGAAATCAAAGCACGGTGGGAATCACACAAAACTCTATGACGATCTCGGGTCAATACCCGGGTAGCCGTTATCTCGAGTCAATACCCGGATAGCCGATACTTAAAAATGTACCTGCGGTTCACAAATTCATAGATCTCATGAAAATAGAATCTCATATGCATATAACCATAAAGGTACCAAAACTGCAAGCACAGAACATTACTGAAAGGTATTGCAAGTGTTTTCATGTAAGCATTTTGTGTAACCAGGTAAGGAAGTGCAATATCTAAGCATGTGTGGTAATAAGTACTGTACAATGACTATAATTCTACAGCTTAAGAACAATACGGCGATATAGCAGTTTCTAATGTGTAAGTGGCATGGAAATTACCAATGTTGAGTGTGTGAGCCAGCAATTCTGTGTACGTGCAACATACGCATCATCGGTAATAGTTCATGTGTCCCAGCAGACGAAGCCATATAAAAATATGTGCCGGGAATGTAGTACGTATATCGCGAGGAAATAATACAGCGTAACATGAATGGTATAAAATACGTAACTACACACAAACCATACGGTTATAGTTTAAATAATATGAATCGTAGTTTTTGAAATGGGGCAACGGTGTTTGAAAAGGAGAAACCATTTGGAAATCCGTAACGTCCCTTGAGATTGTCATTTAAAGTGCCTAACGATCTGTTAGTTTGAAAATAGGTATGGTTCAAGTGTATTCTATTATCTACCAAGGTGATTAGAAAACAACGATTTTCCAAATCAAGACAATCCATAAGTCGGCGATCCAGCCTTATAGTATCAGATATGGTATAATCCATCATACGTCATCCTCGAGTCAAGAATGGGGATCAACCATCCGGTATATCATATCACGTACGGTATAATCCATCATACGATATCATCGATCAAAGTACGGATCTATGGTCTCGTATTACATATTATCTCATATATATATGTATATATATATGTATATATATATATATGTATGTATATATGTATATATATATATCATCTCATATCATAACTTAGCATATATATATATATATATCATCTCATATCATAACTTAGCATTTGTATATACGTATATATATGTGTGTGTGTGTGTGTGTGTCGCCTCGCATCCTCATGTCAAACATATCAACTCGTGTCATCTCGTTTCATCATGTTCTCATCTCATCATATCATCTCGTACTTATCCTAATGGTTATATCCGTAAGCACATAAGAGTATATATATATATATATATATATATATATTAGATCTCTGTTCTCCTATTGCTATGGTTGCGGGGATGCTATATGCCATCCACCCGACTTCCTCCGTAAATATGCATCTACTCACCTACTATTCTTGCTCTAGCTGAAGTCGATGAACGTCTTGCTCTCCTTCGTCGTCCCGAAAGTCCATGTGAAGGTAGCTACAAATCAATGCATGTTGTAATGAAATCAAAATCAACTCCGAAAACCAATACGGTAAGTGAAACGTACATAGATTAGAACCTATGATCCACACATGCAAGAACAACCAAACAACTCCTGACATTGACGTATAAACGTTAAACGACCGAGTCAAAACTCAAATATCAAAAACTTAGTTTTCAAAAGTCGCAAAACGAAATCAGCAATTTAGAAAAACACTCCCAGATTCTACCTAGGGTGAAATTAGGACATTTTGCATATAGGTTAGGTTTATATATCAGATGATAGAGCTATGGACCAAACACCAAACCCATACTCAAAGATCAGGCCGCAGAACGCGGCCATGAGGATTAAATCTGTGGCCAAGTGAGGGAGTTGGGGGCTCGGGTTTGTAGGGTATCTTTCTAATTGCCTGCACATCTCACCATGTTTGCAAAATATTTTTTAGAGTTCTCGAGTCAAAGCAGATTCTAATTGATCATCACATTTCAACAAAAACCCAATATCGGAAAATTCCAAGTTCGTGGAATCCAAGAATCTCTCCACTATATCACCCTCACTTATCACTAAAGGTCTTGTAAGCACTCTCTAAACCCTCTACTAAGCACTAATACAAGTTTTACCTCATAATCCTCATTTTGGAATTTCCCAAGTTTACTAAGATTGCACTTTTGAGCTATAAACACATGTAGGAGATTAAGAAACTTAATAACTTAAAGGAAGGTGAAGGTTTTACCACGAGGAGCAGCTGAAAAAAATTCCAAGATGATCCAATGTGCTCAAAGATCCAACTTAATCCCACCATGATGTTTGTAGTGATCTTGGGAATAATTTTTGTGAAGGTCGTGTGAGATTTGGAGGTGGTTTTTGGAGTGTTTGTGGGGTGGTAGTGGGGTGGAGATGAAGGAAGGAGGAGATGAAGAAGGAGGTGAAGAAAAGGATATGCATGAAGACCCTCCATAGTTGGTAGAACCATCCCCGCTCTCTCTCGTTCTCTCTCCTCATTTATATTAGTAACCTCATGTCTTTTCCTATTTTCTTCTACCTTTTTCTTCTATCTTTTTCTTTAAAAACAAAACCATATACAAAATAAAATCTAAATATAACATGTCACAAGATGTCATGCACACTCAATACATGGTTAACAAAATGGATTTGTCTTAATGCATAATTAGTAGTATACTAATCAAGTTTAATATAAACTTGTATGTAAATAATTGTATAGTAATTTATAAAATACTCGAATCTAATAAATGCCTTCATAATTAATAATTCATATTAATTTCCAAATATTTTCCAAAAATATAGGTATATAATTATACCATTCTACGAAAACCCAAATTCATACTCGTATAGTTTTCTTGAAATTTATTGTTTTATTATTTAAATTCCAAAATAATATTTTATATTTCTGAAATGTTACAATATCATGAAGCGGTAACATGTAAGAGATGGAAATTAACATGGCAATCTATATGTGTATGGCAATGTATTATGAGCATGGCAATGTATATAAGCATGAAAATGTATATAATCATGAAACTTTTATTATAATGTATTTGTAATAGTTCGATAGTGAAGGTATGTGTTTATATGAGAGTAGTCCGTTAAACCCACGGACCAACAGCATATAATGTATAAGGCCGCGTCAAACTCATGGGACAACAACACTTGAGATTCAAGTTAGGTGATTTTTAGTGGACTCTCGTACCATAATATACATTCTTTACAAAACTACCCCTTATCTCCGAGTATTTTAATTTATAGTTAAAATTATAAGTCTTTCCCGAGTTCATGAATACATAAGAGAGAGAGGTCAAGTTCAAGTTCCAAGTCGAGTTCAAGTATTCATGTCATGTTCAAGTATTCATGGTTTGGGTCAAGTCGAGTCAAGCATGCAATAGGTTTCATCATGCAAGTCATGTAGATATAATAAATAACCAGTCATATAGCATGAGATGAGATAAGTATAGTGTTCAAGTATCGACCAGAAACAATACTATAAAGAAGTGTTATGTATGACTAATTACTCAAATCAATCGGATTCAGAATATAAACTGGAAGCAAAGCCCTAAGTATTATGCACACGTGAGTTCCAGTCGCGCCTAAATACAACTACTGGTTTGGGAGATATACTTGTTTTTGTATCATCGCGCAGAACATATCAGAATCTGTTCAGTGGTGTCGCAAATTTTTAAAACACGGTTTGAGTTAATTTTTGTCGATTTTCAGGTTCGAAGATTATTAGAAATTTATAGGTATTTCGGTGTACTTATCCAAACAACTAAGTTTCGCACGATTTGGATTTCTGAAGCACTAGTTATGATCATTTTAATATCAGAGTTTAAAACAGAAAATCTGATTTTTGGACAGCAACTATGGGGTGTATCGACGGGCATATATGAGATCAGTCTATGCATTTCTAGGCCATCAAATATATAGTAAAGTTATAGGTATGTTAATTTTGCATCTATACATCTAAAACTTGTCCTTAACCGATATCAGAAACTCAAGTTATGTCGTATTTAAAAACAATATGTGAATCAGGGTAGTTTCTATCCAGATTCGTCACTTAATTTTAAAACGTAGTTTTCTATATTTTACGTCGATTTTCAGGAATTTTATATAATTAAGAAAATCCAGATCTTTCTATCTAAATATCTAAAATATTTGAAAATACTTAATTTGGATCACCGATGACAAAGTTCTAGCCTCTAGAATAAATTCCTTAAATGCAGTTTTCTGGTTTTAAAAACAGTGAATAAAAAGACGTCATAAATCCTAAATCGTTATGAGATTCGATTTGAAATTTTTATTGTATACTTGAAATTATATTTATTATTTATCCTAATTTTCCTAGAATTTTCAGAAGTCAAGATTAGATTCTAAAAATTATTTTGAAGGTAAAAATATTGATATGTCATATGTGAGAATGAGAACCATGGTATTTATTTGTAACTTTGTTTTCTTTTATGCAATATTTTATGATACTGTGTTCTCACAACTACTGCTAAAAAACATTCATTTGTAAACACAAAACAAGGAATGTCTACTCAATTCACGAAGGTAAATAGAATTACAAATAAACTATGTATTATAGTACCACTTCATTTTATATATGTTATTTAAACATGGGATTTACCGATGTAGTACACAAGACATGCGTGGCGACATGGCAAAGAAAGAGATTCAAAAAGAAGAAGAAAGGATGGAAAGAAAGAGAAGGATGAGTTGGAGAGAGAGAAGGGACTTACTTGATATGCGATAAGGTATAGCAACCGTATCGCTGATTCGGTTCTAGCGGCAAAATCAAGTCTTGATGGCTTTAGGAAGGTGCGAATGGTACAATCTTTCGGTTCAGCTCGTCTCAAATCCTACTGAACAGAGGGCACTCAGATGACACCCGAAGTCCTAAAGATCGTCTAAGGTTTAAAGGAAATTGGATTTAAAATTTGTAGAAGAAAGATATAAGGGTGGATGAGAAGGAGGGTTGTTCTTCTTTCTCTTTTTTAAAGGACGAAGAAGAAAAGAGTAAGATTAACATATACAAAATTATGTAATATTATTTCCAATTAATATGAATTCATAGTGGGAGTTAAGGATAAATTGGAAGGTGGCCATTTATTTAGGTGTAAAAGAAAATGAAAGGTCATTTGTACGTCAGGAGAGAGTTTTTTAAAAAGGAGATAAAGATAATTATAAGACCCAGAGTTCGAACATGTGGACAATAGAACAGCGGTATAAAGACTTAACCAATGGGCTATAAGTTGCTTCTTGTACATATTTAACAAGAATTAAATATATGCCAGCGCTTGAAAAGAAACCAGGCTTTTAAAAAGAAATTGTGATATAAAAGTATGAGGATTTTGGGGCCGTTACAATAACCTAGATCCATACCCTTGCATACCCTAATTGTAATACCCCATAACAGTGCGGTCTTCTGACTTCATGGTGATCTTCTCTGTTCACATTCAGTGCGATCTGTTGCGGACACATGGTGATCTAAGTGTGCAGCTGCTTCAGAACAATGCGATCGGGGCCCTGAAGCACATTCCAAAAGAGGAACGAACTGCATTATAAATATAATGATTCCATTCTCAATTACGGAGGTATCTTTTGGATGAACCGGCACTCCGGAGTTTGGCGTGCTCGGGATAGGAAAATCCTAGGATGGGTGACATCCTAGGAAGTGTCCCCTTCTTCAGTTCGGTTCGCTCCAAAGGACAAAACCGTGCAGTTTCGGTCAGAGCGGACAATACCATCCGTACTAGGGCATAGGGAGTGACACTAAGTATGAACTATAAGCATATAGATATATCATAACTTATCAAAGACATTACATAAAGATATAAATTTGATAAGTAAACCAAGATTGTCAATTCAAGCACATAGAAAAGACCATGAGACAGATCAACAGATCATACATTCATCCCTTAGATATATAGATATTTAGCAAGACAAGAATAAAAATAAAACAACACAAATAATAAAAGGATAATTAAAATTAAAGATCAAATAAAATAACTTACTAGAATATTTGATTTCCTCCTACAAATAACCTAGGAAGACCCTAGATAGAATAAGGAGGCCAAAAGGAGATGAAACCCTAAAATAAATCTACAACAGCATTTATAGACTCTCTGCGGAATACAAGAGATAAAAAAACATAAAATATAAATCCATGAGTTGCACTTACACGTCCAGAACCAATCTTGATGATTGAGCTACTGATCGGGACCCTAGGCTCGCTGAACCGAGCCCTTATGGGACCCACTTAGCCTCAATCTTGGTCTGGTGCTATCTTCTATTGTGTTGACTATTTTGGACATTTGTTTGATTATTTAACCCGTCTCTTGTATTATCTCTTTTATTAACTTGATTACGTCAAACACACGTAATTTCGTCATTTCCGTCCTTTTGCAATTGAGACCGTATAATCTGCATTTATTACCAAAATACACCTCAAGCAGCATTAAATATATCAAAATGAGATAAATATGGATAAATAAATTACACCTATCATGAAACAATAACTGAAAGTTGAGGAGTTTCGAAAGTAAGAAGGGAGAAAATAGCTTTTGTGGCGGCTTTCGAAACAAGATTGGTTTCAAGAATGTATAAAAAGGATATCTTAAAATAATACAAGTAAGAAGGATCAAGATAGCTAGGTTGCAAGAGAAATCAAGATAGATGAAAGGATGTAATTCTAGAAGGAGGCTAATAGAGATTTAAGGAATCAAAGGAGATGGGTCATAAGGCGGATCAAAATGAAAATGAAAATGAAAGCTGCACTTCGGGCTCACTTGCGTCAAGAGACGATCGTCGGGAAAACAAGAAATGATTAAAAGAGATAAAACTCGAGAATGAAATTGTTTTTCTAAAACTTTTAACCAATTCATTTTCTAAATCAAAAAATAAGTTCTCCAAATCAATTTTAAAAACTAAAGAAGGTATTTTTATAAACAAAATTTATACAACGTTGCAGACGTTACTATCTGTTGGATATAGTGCCCTCAAAATCAATTATTGGATCGCAGGCACGTGATTGCAATGATTGAGGGATGACCTATGCCGGAAGGACAGTCTTACTCAAGATGATAGTATGCTATCTGGTTTATCTGTATCATCGTGTACATACTTTAGGTGACCTTACAGATCACTATTACACGTTTATAGAGCCCTTAGGATTCTTTCTTGACTACCAGCAGTATGATGGCGATCATATACGTGAGAGTTAGGTAATGTATAAGCAAATCCTTAAAGTGGTCCCTAGTCGCGGGAGTATCGGGACTGGGCATCGATACTCCATTAGTAGACTAGTGTATACAGTCGAGACCCCGACGAGGGGCGGTGGTCGGTCTCACAAGCCATTGGTGTCAGTTGGTTCACCTAAGATGTATACAGGTGCTCATTGGGTTATGAGTACACCGGACAGGACTTGCCGGGAACATGCTAGTTGGTATTATACCTGACGTTAGATAGCAGTTCTCTGGTGACATGTGTACAGGTTAGTTCATCGACCTGAGATCGTCATTTGTCCCGTGTGAGTTCCCACCGTGCTTTGATTACTGCCCTACCACGGCTCAAAGGAGTCGTGAAAATAGGTTTTAGTTGGGTACAGTCCCGAGCCACATGGAGGCAGTGAGCGGATCGGTAGGGGTTTCGTCTCTCCCGGTATTGGGGGTGAGATCGCGCTGTGTCTAGGAGAGCCATTACACGAAGTCCTTGGCCAAGACAAGAGATTTACTGGTAGGTATTCCAGTAGTATCTCAGGGTGTTCTTGGCTATACTCCGACACGACTTGTACCGCTTTTGGGGGTCTGACTTTTACCAACCCATGGGCCTGACATGCGATGCTCATAAACGAACGGACCGGACTATACGGATATTGTCACTGAAAGGCTCAGTAGGGTGATCGGATGAGTTCGCTCATCGACCTCCCTTTCAGTCAATACCTGGTAGCCTGTTACGTACAGCTAGTACCACTGACGTGCTAGTGGTTAAATCCACAGCCAAAGTATTGACGAGTCTTTAGAGTCCCCCACAGACAGTTTCTTAAGTTTCGGGCGAAACGTTGTAGAGATCGTATGATATATGGCAGGGTTCGATTATATACGTGCAGTCGTGCACGGATCATGATCGGACGGATCATACTTGTGGGCTTTGGTTTAAGCCGGATCCTATTATTAGATTTGTTGGATTACTTTAGTCTCATCACATTTGCATTCAGTCGGAATGTGGATGCATGTATGTATATATAGGTGAGGGGTATCCTTATGATCCGTCACGAGTTTACTTTAGTAGATGCCATTCTCTTTTTATTGTTGTAAACATTTGGATAAATGTTTACATATGGAAATTATGAGCTCAAAATCATGATGAGGAGCATTAATTGTGACACATGCACAAGTGATGACTCATGGTCTCTTTATTTGTGCATGTGTCACATTTTGGATTGATTTAGGTGTTGAAATGATAAGAGGAGAGAGAGAGGGAAGCCATATGGCTTGAGGTTGCTCTTATGTTGATAATTTCCATCTCACTCTGATTATCATTCCAACACAAAAGAAAAAGAAAGCTCTTCTTCATCATCTTCTTTCTTGAGCTCACTATCTCCATTAATGGCATCCACTTCAACCTCCATCCATACACTCTCATGCGTTGAGAATTAATGGATTCTTGAGACAAAGTTAACACACACATTCTCTACATCACCTTAGACACGTTGGCTAGCAAATTTCGTGTCCGAGTTGCTACGGATGAAGCGGGAGCCCGTAAAAAGACTCATTGATGTGGTGCCCTTCCGACGAGGAGACTGGAGATCAGAGATGCCGCGAGGAGCTTGGGATGGTGGCCAAAGACCGAAGGATACGGATCGATCGGTATAGCCACTCTCACTTCTTAGTAGTTAGCTAGTTTAGATCCGGGTGAAAGACTACGATAGCGCCGGTTTCCTAAAAAAATTTTGTTTCCGCATTTGGCCTCGGATTGACGGCCGGAACGCTACCGTAGACTTACACTATCTACCCTCCTTAAAAGAATTTCATTCTCGAAATTCCCATAAGGAGGATGTTGTAACAGGGTAGGAAATGGTAACGACAACGCTGTCATTTGTTGCATTCACACCCCATTAATCATTGCTATAATAGGCTGTGATACAACAACGAAAAGTTGAGGAGTTTCGAAAGAAAAAAGTGTGATAGCTTTTGTTGGGGTTTTCGAAACAAGAGTGGTTTCAAGAATCACTACTACAATTTGGGGTTGCCCCTACGGATAATGGAATCCGTAGGGGCAGATGTTTGTTGCCCCTACGGATTAGTCCGTAGGACCCAATGGTTGTCCCTACGGTGACCGACGTTTTAATTTAAAAATATTAAATCGTAATTTGTTGTATGGCCCTACGGAGCCGCAAACCAGTGACCTACGGACTAATCCGTAGGGGCATCTAAATGGGAATTTAATAATAAAAAAAGGCACAGAAATGCCCTACGCCTCGATCTCCCTCGCGCGTTCCCAAAATTCCCAAAAATCTCGTTCGCACCACTGCCCTCCGTTCTCGTCGTCGCCACCGCCGTCCGTTCTCCTCGTCGCCACCGCCCTCGTTCTTCCTCGTTGCCGATTGCGCGCTTCGTCGACCACCGATAGAGCGTCTACGTCGTCTCCTCCACCGCCTACAGGTTAGTAAATCTCCAATTAAACATAATTTTGTTGATTTTAGGGCTAGGGTTCAAGGTTTAGGTACCGATGAGGGTTAAGGTTAGGCATCGGTTGGGGTTAGGGTTAGGGTTAGGGTTAGGGTTCAGTTGGGGTTTGGTGTTGGGGTTGGGGTTCGGCTAGGGTTGGGGTTGGGGTTAGGGTTAGGGTTGGGGTTCGGCTGGGACTGGGGCTGGGGTTGGGGTTGGGGTTGGGGTTCGACTGGGGCTAGGGTTGGGGCTTGGGTTGGGGATAATGAAAATTTTGTATAGAAAATTACAAAGGTTCATAAGCCTATAATCGATGATGGAGTGACAGTTTGCCTTTTTGGGAATAAGACAAACGAGAGTAGAATTAACATCCTTGGGCACCTCTTTATATTTAAAAAAATATTTCCCAGCTTCCAAAAGATCTTCACTAATAATCTGCCATGCAGCCAAATAGAACTTGTCAGAGAACCCATCAGGACCAGGAGTACTATTTGGATCCATATTCTTAATACAACTGTGTAGCTCTTCAATAAAAGGAATATCATTAAGTATTTTATTTTCAACATCTGAAATCATATTAGAAATGATATGTCTACAATCAAATTCTGCATTTATATTTTGTGAAGTAAAAGCTTTTTCAAAATGAGAAGCTGCCATATGAACAATCTACTTATGCTCCTCAAAACAAATACCTTCTATATTTTGCAACTTTGTAATTCGGTTTTGACATCTTCTGACATGAACCCAACAATGAAAGAATTTGGTATTTTTATCACCATCTGAAATCTATTTTATACTTGATTTATGTCTCCAAAAAAATTGAAGAAGGTTGTATTTGCTATATCAAAAACCTTTTTGTTGAACCCAACAGGTGAAAGTTTAAAGTTGTTATAGATAGCTCTTATATATTGTTTAATGCATGTACCATTGTTAAGAGAGTGCAAGGTGGAGAACAATAATTTGTTTCAACGGCACGTTTTTCAAGTTAAAACCAATATATGATATTCGATGATAATATGAAACTTTCATATTCTCATCGATACTCATATATGAAACTCAAAGCGCCACTTAGTCCCCGTCTATCGGTTAACATACGTTCGATATTCGTCGTGACATAGAACTATACGAAAGTTATTAAATATCGGACGGTATAGCTCGATACTAACAACCGTCGTGTAGTATATGTGACGAAAAGATTCAATCGTATGATAACCGATAGATTTGTCCCGTATGGACAAGTTAGGAATGTATAAAGCAAACACCTTCTTTCACTTGTGTTTTCATCTGTTTCGAGATATTTCGTCGGTACTTTTCCGCTGGTTCTCCGTGTACAGAGATAGATTAGATGTTCATTTCAACGTTGTTTCACAGCTTTGAAATGATTATCTATTCTATTACAGTGTACTCGGAGAACAGCGGGGAGGTGCTGTCGAAATTTACTCAAAATGGTTGAAAGCACAAGCGAATGGGTGTTCACTCTATATATTCTTAATGGGATAGAAGCCTTACCCCCGATAGCTGAAACATACACATACAACAAGAATACACAACAAACGCATCATTAGAGAGTGATTTAAGATGTTCAAGTTAAAACCAATATATGATACTCAATGATAATATGAAACTTTCATATTCTCATCGATACTCATATATGAAACTCAAAGCGCCACTTAGTCCCCGTCTATCGGTTAACATACGTTCGATGTTCGTCGTGACATAGAACTATACGAAGGTTATTAAATATCGGACGGTATAGCTCGATACTAACAACCATCACGTAGTCTATGTGACGAGAACATTCAATCGTATGATAACCGATAGAATTGTACCGTGTGGACAAGTTCGGAATGTATAAAGCAAACACCTTCATTCACTTGTGTTTTCATCCGTTTCGAGATATTTCGTCGGTACTTTTCCGCTTGTTCTCCGTGTACAAAGATAGATTAGATGTTCATTTCAACGTTGTTTCACATCTTTGAAATGATTATCTATTTTATTATAGTGTACTCGGAGAACAATGGGGAGGTGCTGCCAAAATTTACTCGAAACGGTTGAAAGCACAAGCGAATGGGTGTTCGCTCTATACATTCTTAATGGGATAGAAGCCTTACCCCCGACAGCCGAAATACACACATACAACAAGAATACACAATAAACGCATCATTAGAGAGTGATTCAAGATGTTCAAATTAAAACCAATATATGATACTCGATGATAATATGAAACTTTCATATTCTCATCGATACTCATATATGAAACTCAAAGCGCCACTTAGTCCCCGTCTATCGGTTAACATACGTTCGATGTTCGCCGTGACATAGAACTATACGAAAGTTGTTAAATATCGGACGGTATAGCTCGATACTAACAAACGTCGTATAGTCAATATGACGAGAAGATTCAATCGTATGATAACCGATAGATTTGTCACGTGTGGACAAGTTAGGAATGTATAAAGCAAACACCTTCATTCACTTATGTTTTCATCCATTTCGAGATATTTCGTTGGTACTTTTCCACTTGTTCTCCGTATACAAAGATAGATTAGATGTTCATTTCAACGTTGTTTCACAGCATTGAAATGATTATCTATTCTATTACAGTGTACTTAGAGAACAGCGGCGAGGTGCTGCCAAAATTTACTCGAAACAGTTGAAAAGCACAAGCGAATGGGTGTTCGCTCTATACATTCTTAATGGGATAGAAGCCTTACCCCCGATAGCCGAAACACACACATACAACAAGAATACACAACAAATGCATCATTAGAGAGTGATTCAAGATGTTTAAGTTAAAACCAATATATGATACTTGATGATAATATGAAACTTTCATATTCACGTCGATACTCATATATGAAACTCAAAGCGCCACTTAGTCCCCGTCTATCGGTTAACATACGTTCGATGTTCGTCGTGACATATAACTATACGAAGGTTGTTAAATATCGGACGGTATAGCTCGATACTAACAACCGTCGTGTAGTCTATGTGACGAGAAGATTCAATCGTATGATAACCGATAGATTTGTCTCGTGTGGACAAGTTAGGAATGTATAAAGCAAACACCTTCATTCACTTGTGTTTTCATCCGTTTCGAGATATTTTGTCGGTACCTTTCCGCTGATTCTCTGTGTACAAAGATAGATTAAATGTTCATTTCAACGTTGTTTCACAGCTTTGAAATGATTATCTATTCTATTACAGTATACTCAGAGAACAGCGGGGAGGTGCTGCCGAAATTTACTCGAAACGGTTGAAAGCAAAAGTGAATAGGTGTTCGCTCTATACATTCTTAATGGGATAGAAGCCTTACACCCGACACCGAAACACACACATAGAACAAGAATACACAACAAACGCATCATTAGAAAGTGATTCAAGATGTTCAAGTTAAAACCAATATATGATACTCGATGATAATATGAAACTTTCATATTCTCAAACATGAGTATCCTCAAATTTAACTTTGATTATCGATAATTTATTCTTTTCAACGACAAACGCACACACAAAGCATATACACGGATTTTCTCCTTTGTCAGTAACCATTCTGTTCTTGGATTTCTCAATATAGTCATCATAACCTACTATTTATATGTTATACAGTCTAACATGGCCCATGAGTACGTCAGAGTTAAGGACTGGATGTATGTGGATTGGCAACAACGTATGCAACCTAAATTTGTCACAGGTGTTGCTGCTTTTATTGAATTTGCATGCGCACATAATAAGATCGTGATAGAGAAGATTCTCTGCCCGTGCGATAGATGTGGGAATAAGTACTGGCAGAATGTAGAATTGGCAGAGCTTCATATCGTAAAATATGGTTTTACTAGACTTTATACAACTTGGCTATATCACGGGGAAGGAGAAGAACGCAGTAATGCGGCAGAAGAAGAAGGAAAAGACGATAATGCGGTAGGAGAAAAAGGAGAAGACGGTAATGCGGCAGAAGAAGAAGACGATAATTTCTTTCCATCGGAAGAAATGGAGGATATGGTAGAGACTGCCCTAGGTGAATCTATTTGTACCGAAGATGACATTCCTTCCGTTCAAGGACCGCGTGAGGATAAATATGAAAATTTCATGAATGATTCTAGAAAACCAATTTATGAGAATGCAAAGTATTCCACCCTCTCATGGTTTATCCAACTTTTCCAGATTAAGTGCCTAAATGGATGGAGCAACAAATCATTCATAATGCTTCTTTTGTTCTTGAAACATTCTATGCCCCCAGGAAATAACGTGCCCGACAGCTGGTACGGAGCCCAGAAGATGATGTCTGATTTGGGTCTCAAGTGTAAGAAGATTTAAGCATGTCCTAAAAATTGCGTGTCGTACCGGAAAGAGAACTCAGATTTGAAAGAGTGTCCAACATGCGGAGAGACCAGGTATAAGCCGAAAGATTCTGATAAAAAGCCCGATATACCTGTCAAGATAGCACGATACTTTCCCATAACACAGAGGCTGCAGAGGCTATTCAGGTGCAAGAAAACAGTCGAGTCAATGATTTGGCATCACCGTGCTCCTCCAAGTGAAGATAGAAAAATGAGACATCCAAGAGATTCACCGGCATGGAAGGATTTCGATAGGAGGCATGCAATATTCAGTAGCAATCTTCGCAATGTCAGGCTCGGACTGGCTAGTGATGGCTTCTGCCCATTCAACTATATGGCTCGAAGCCACAGCACATGGCCCGTTATAATGATAATTTATAATCTGTCGTCTTGGTTGGTTATGGACCAATCATACTTTATGATGCCTCTTCTTATCGACGGATCAAACTCACCGGGAAACAATATCGGCGTCTATCTCCAACCTCTGATCGAGGAGTTAAAATATTTGTTCATTGATGGTGTAGAGACTTACGATGCAAACACAAATACAAACTTCATACTGCGTGCGGTTTTAATGTGGACAATTAATGACTTTGTTGCGTATGGAATGCTATCAGGTTGGTCCGTACATGGTCACAAAGCCTGTCCTCATTGCCATCAACACACAACATCGAAATTCTTGAATTTTAGCAGGAAGGTTTGTTATTGCGGCCATCGATATTTCCTGCCTCTAGACTACCCCTACAAGTTAGACGTTGTTCACTTTGATGGTCTTCAGGAGATTCTTGGACCTCCAGCCCCATTGTCCGGAGAGGACGTGACTGCTTAGTGGGATGGTTACAATAATGTGACCTTCGGGATGGATCCGACAAAACAGGTCAAACCACCATTCTAGAACAAGTTAAGCATTTTCTTCGAGCTTCCGTACTGGTCAACAAATTTAGTGCGTCATTGTCTGGACGTCATGCATATAGAGAAGAGAGTATCCGAGCACATACTCCACTTGCTTCTTTGTAAAGACGGGAAATCGAAAGACAACCTTAATGCTCGGATGGATCTACAGGACTGAGAAATAAGAAGTGAATTGCATCCTAAACCGTTAGCGGGTAAACCAGGCATGTTTGTACTTCCCAATACCGCTTATCATATATCACAACCGGAGAAGAATAGATTCCTGCAGGTGTTGCATGACTTGAAAGTTCCCACAGGTTTCTCAGGATCATTCAGCAAGAAGATAAAAATTGTGAAAGGCAAGATCGATGGGCTGAAAAATCATGATCACCAAGTTATTGTGGAGCACCTTCTTCCATTAGCCCTCAGGACTTCTCTCCCCGAATCGGTTGGTCTAGTAATCAACGACCTATGTTGTTTTTTCAGAGAGTTATGCGCTAAAACACTGGATATTGTGACGCTGGATAAACTATAAAATTCTATTGCGTTGATATTTTCCCACCGTCATTCTTCGATATCATAATACGCCTAACGGTTCATCTTGCAACTGAGGCTAAGTTAGCCGGACCGGTACAATATCGATGGATGTATCCCGTCGAGAGGTACGTGGAATTTTTCGTTTCGCATAATTTTTAAAATTATTGTTGTCCTGTATGCCCATATTTATTTATTCAACATATTTTCTTTAGGTACCTCTACACTCTTAAAAAGTATATACGCAATAGAAATCGACCAGAGGGTTCCATCATGCAAGGTTATCTTCTTGATGAAGCAACCACATTTTGTTCCCGCTATCTGGACGAGAATATTGAGACGAGACTTAACCGGCCTCGAAGAATTTAAGACGGGATATATGGTAAAGCCAATTATAAGAGGGTAGACACTATATTTATCAACAAGATATACCGGTTTATCTTGCTTAATTGCGCATGTCTTGAAAAAATTAGAGAGTAAGTTTTTTTGGATTAATTGTTATATTTGTGTTTGTGTGTGTATGAAATGATATAATATTAATGTCATAATATATTGTCGAAAACAGAATTCATTTTAACGAGGTACGTGAGGGGCATCCTGATTGGAACGATAAACGATTGGAAAAATATCAACAGGATAATTTTTGCAATTGGGTTGCAGATCATGTAAGTTATTTGAATAACATGTTATTGCTATCAGTTTTAATCTAAACTTATATCGTTATGTATTTGTCATAAAATTTGTTTTGTTAGATCCACGATCCGAACTTGTCTACATCATTAGAGAGTGATTCAAGATATTTAGCGCAATTTCCTAGTATGAAGGTTGCATATTATAAAGGATTCGGTGTCCTTGGATACAAATTCGAAATTAAGGACATAGAAAAGTCTAGAACCACTCAGAATAGTGGGATTGCGACGGTAGGATCGGATGGTGTGATTTATTATGGATACTTAAATTGTATACTCGGCATCCACTATTCCGGATAATCAGAACCGTTTTATATATTTCAGTGTACTTGGTACGATACGCGAACCGATACGGATAAGTGGAGAAGCAATCTTGTGACTTGGAAAGATATATATGGATTGACCAGTGTGAACACACTTCGATTTTATGGTCAGGAAGATCCGTTTATCTTTCCAAACCAAGCGTTCCAAGTATACTACTCACAGTGTTTGAAGCATCCGGGATGGAGTGTCGTATGCCATTTGAAACCCAGGGATGTCTACGATGTCCCAGAATTCGAGAACAACGATGTGGATGAAGAAAAGAGAAGACTTAGAGTGCTCCGACCGTCTGTTTCGAAAGACGGGTTGTCTTCGGCTGATCATGAAGTTACGTGGGTTAGAAATGATATCGATGATGAAATCCAAGTAGATATGTCTAATGCGCCCATGAAACGAAAAAGGTTATCATTAATGCTATATTATTACTTCACATTTTACGATCTATACATATATAGTCAATACTTGTAATGATTGTCTAATGCATCCACGAACCGTTTATCTAGATTTGATGACGATGACGGGAGCAGCGAGGGGTAGCAGGAGCTCCAGCCGTGGCACCGGCAGAGGCAGAGGCAGAGGCAGAGGCAGAACGGTTCTGCCGTCCGGAGAGCTGTGTAGGGAGCTTCAGAGGGCCGGTCTTGCACCCCGATCGGAGACTCCTTCGGATGCTTCCTTCTGTATGGACTTTGCCACACCTCCAGGTATATTGCACGCATATTCATTTTGAATGTAATATTATAGATATACATGCATGTTCATGTCAAAATTACTTATATTGTCAATGTTTGATTGTCTAGCTATTGGTGATGCGTCCACATCAGGGATAGAGGCCACTCCCGCACCTCCAGGTATGTTTATATATCATATAGTGCATGTACATTGATTTAGAATGCTATATCATAAATATACATACATTCTTTTTGCTCTTACGTACTTACATCAGGGACAGAGGCCACTCCCGCACCTTCAGGTATGTTTATATATCAAATACCTGCGGGTATGTTTATATATCGTATAGTGTATGCATGTTGATTTAGAATGTTATATTATTGATATACGCATTCTTTTTGCAATTACTTATATAGCTGATACTTGATTGTCTAATTATAGGTGGTGCGTTCTCGTCTGGTGCATGGGCTACTCCCGTCACTTCCATATCCTCCGCTCAGTCTGCAGATTTGTATGAATAAATATAAAATATTTATTCATTTTACATATCTTTTAAGAATAAAAATGAACTTCATGTAATTTTATCGATGTTTATTTTCTAGTTGGAGATGTGACCACGTTTGGGTCACCGGCTGTTCCTCACCGGAGGAACTATCGTCCCGCTCATGCTGCTGCCCGGGCCCAGGCTCGTGTTTTAGTTGCCGGAGGTATATATCACACTTCAATTTTCGTTAAACCTTGATTTTGTTGGAGATAGTGCCCTCATAGTCAATTATTGGATCGCAGGTACGTGATTGCAATGATTGCGGAGGACCTATACCGGTAGGACAGTCTTACTCGAGATGATAGTATGCTATCTGGTTTGCCTTTATCAGTCGTGTACATGTTCAGGTGACTGATTGCATGTTACACTTTGATAGAGCCCTTAGGATCTTGCTTTACTACCAACAGTATGATGGCGATCATATACGTGAGAGTTGGGTAGTTTATATGCATATCCTTAATTGTGGTCCCTAGTCGTAGGAGTTTCGAGACAGGGCATCGATACTCCGGAGTAGACTAGTGTGTACAGTCGAGACCCCGACGAGGGGCGGTGGCCGGTCTCACAAGCCACTGGTGTCAGTTGGATCACCTAAGATGTATACAGGTGCTCATTGGGTTATGAGTACACCGGACAGGACTCACCGGGAATCTGCTAGTTAGTATTATATCTACCGTCAGATAGCAGTTCCCTGGTGACATGTGTACAGGTTAGTTCATCGACCTGAGGTCGTCATTTGTCTCGTGTGAGTTCCCACTGTGCTTTGATTTCTACCCTACCACGGCTCAAAGGAGTCGTGCAAACAGGTAGCTTTTGGGTACAGTCCCGAGCCATATGGAGGCACGTGAGCGGATCGGCAGGGGATTCGTCTCTCCCGGTATTGGGGGCGAGGTCGTGCTGTGTCTAGGAGAGCCATTACACAAATCCATGGCCATGGTAGGAAATTTACTGGTAGGTACTCCAGTAGTATCTCAGGGTGTATTGAGGCTTCACTCCGACACGACTTATACTGCTATTGGGGGTCTGACGTTACTAGCCCCCTAGGCGGATATGCGATACTCATTGACGAACGGACCGGACTGTATATACATTGTCACTGTTAGGCTCAGTAGGGTTTCTGGATGAGTTCGCTCATCGGCCTCCCTTGAGTGTGCTCATCGGCCTCCCTTGAGGTCAGTCCGTGGGCAGCCGTTACGCATTGCTAGTGCCGCTGACGGTTTGTGGTTAAACCCACTGCCAGGGTACTGACGAGTCATTAGAGTCCCCCACAGACAGTTTCCCAAGTTCGGGCGAAACGTTGTAGAGGCCGTATGGTTTTATGGCAGGGTTCGGAAAATGCACGTGCGTTTACGCACGTGTTATTTTTCGGGCAGATAATACTGGTCGGCTTTGGTTTAAGCCGGATCAGAGTATTATATTGAGTAGGTATAATATCTTTGTCTCAGTTGCATTTGTATTCGGTCGTAATACAAATGCGGGTATATTTATACAGTTTCGGGGTTATCCTGAAAGTCGTTTCAGGATAACTTTTGGAAGTTGCCAGTTTCCAGTTTTCTATCAGCCGTCTTTTAACATTTGGTTAAAGGCGGATTTATCTTTTCTTGGATGAGAGTGAGTCGTGCTTCTAGAAGGTTCTAGAAGGTTCTAGAATTTGTGACAAGGCTTAGTGACTCATGCTTTGATTTCATTGCATTCTTGTTTTGCTTAAGATCTTTATGCTTGATATTTTCATGTGTTCACACATGATATTTTCTTAAGGTCACCCTCTTTGCTCCTACGGTCACCTCCCCCTCTTCTATAAGAATGGCCGACCCTCTCTCTCCTCCACTCTCTCTCACTTGATAGTTTTTCATGGTTGTAAAAAGATATGATAGTATTTGGGGTGCATGGAATTTTACAGTTCATTTCATTCCATCACCCAATTCCTACGGCAACTTCATTAACCGATCGTCCACGGATTTGGACGAAGTGAGACAAAGTCATCTACTCATTCTCTACATCATTCTTGGTCGTCTCTTTTAGCAAACTTGACGATCGAGTTGTCTCGAGTCAGAGGCGGGAGCCCGTTTAAAGAATCGGTGATGTGGTGCCACCTCGACGAGGATATCGGAGATCGACGAGATCGGAGCAGCCGCAACGGAGCGTGGGATGATGGTTGAAGAACGAAGGACTCGGATCGTTCGGTACAATCTTTCTACACTCTTTACAGTTTGTTAGTTTAGCAATAATGGAAGATCCGGGTTAAAGTATACGATAGCGCCAGTTTAAAAGTTTTTGTTCCGCATTTGGCGTCTGTAGACTGCCGGGGCGCTAGCGTAGACTTACAGATTTCTTAATACAATTTTGTCTTAATATTGATTGTCTTGATATTTCTTGTAGACGCAGGGCCTCCCCATCCCGAGAGGGAGACTCGAGGCCCGAATCAATCCCACAGGCTGAGGCCCGACAGAGTTAGGGGAGACAGCATTTCCCCTCTTTTTTACCCCTGATTATCGCTATACCAGCGATCATACTGAGAGGTTCGGTCGGTATATGGAGGATGAGAGTCGGCTCGTGAAGACCTATCCACTTCATGTTGAGTAGGGCGACCAGCACCGGTGCTCATTCGCCCTCTTCTGGGATCAGACTCGGGTATTAATATATGTTTTTATTTGATTTATCCAATATATTTATTATTAACACTTGCAATCTAATAACAATGTTTTTTTTTTGTATTTTCAGTTGGATTACGATTTTCAGCCTGTACCCGACCCTGATCACCCTGGGAGGGTGCTCGATCTTCATACTCTGTACAATGGCCTGATGAAGAACATGCAGATGAAGGTCCGATACAACAGGAATGAGCAGAAGACCGACTGCTATTCCCTGTAGATGGCGACCCCCGAGGCAGAGAGAGCGGCCCTCCTATCTACTCCGTCCTTTGCGAGAGTCGACGTAGATACATGGCCTCTATTGTGCCAATATTTCGACTCTCATCGCAAACCGGTATGTATTTTAAATGTAATTCATTGTTTAGTATTTAATTTATTTTTTTGTGTTGCTTAATTAGAAAACTAAATCTGAATGTGTTGTGCAGAAGCATGCCGATCAAAATAAAGAGAATAGAAAGTCGGTGAAGAGGGGTCGTCCCACTTATACAGGTGGCTCGAGGAATATTACTCATGCCATGGAGTTATCGGTAAATTACAATAGACCGGCCTTTGTGATATAATATAATATTTAGAGTTGTTTTCTAATATATCTAATATTAAGAGTTATTTTCTAATATTGCAGAGAGCTCAGACCCTGGCGCAGGGTGGTACACCAAGCGTGCTGTCCGCGTATCTTGCCGTCCACGGCACCTCGACAGATCCCGTCACGGGCGAGCTTCGATACCCCGACACCGCTACCCAGGAGTATTGCGTAAGTGTTAATATTTATTCAACCCCTATTTGAATTTTTTTTTGAAAGGTTCAAATTTAAATGATGTACTTATATTTTACTGGTTAATGTAGGTGTAGGAGCGGGTGGTTGAGCAGGCGGAGCTATTGAGGATCGATTTTACTGGACAGAACGATCCGATGCTGCTGACCACGGTCCTAGACGCCGCACACGGAGGGCACCACGGAGGTTGGGAGAGAGGCAGGGGTATGGGTCCTAACAGGACCCATATGAGGTTGGACTCCACTCCGGCGGTTCCGCGGCCAAGCTACAGTAACACATTACTAGTTTTTCACAGAAGTCTTAAATATCCCTGCATGTATTTCTGCAACACTCCAAATAATTTTTCGAGGCAAAAAAAATTCGACAAAAACTGAAGCAATTAGAAACGCGGTTTTTGGAAAATCTGTTCGATCGAACTTGTAAACAAGTTAGAGCAAGCTAGACTAGGTTAATGGCGTGGCTCTGATACCATGTTAGTGCACGGCAGCGCCCTGGCCGTCTGTGCGAGGCCAAAATGCGCAAACAAAATTTTTTCTTAACTTTAAACCGGCGCTACCGCGGACTATAAACCCGGATCGGGCCATTAACCTACTACTAGATAATTGAAGAAAGGGTAGAGAGATATACCGAGCAATCCGTGTCCTTCGGTCTTCTCGTCGTCATCCCGATCTCCCCGCGGAATCTTCGGTCTTCATCTCCTCGTCGGAAGGGCACCACATCGCCGGGTTCTTTTACGGGCTCCCACCTCTGGACCGAGGCAACTCGGGCACGAAGTTGGTGAGTCGACGTGTCCAAGAATACTATAGGCTAAGTGTAGAACAATGGGTCTCTTAGGGTTACTAAAAGTTGCCATTTTATGATGGTGGAGGAATTGGGCTTTTTGGAGATGAGCAAGAGGATTTTTTCCAACACCAAAAGAGACCAAAAACCCCCACTTTTATTTTGGACAGCCCCCCTTAAGGAATGGCCGGCCATGACTTCAAAAGAATGAGAGAGAGAAGTCAAGGGGGAGGGAAGCAATAATGCAAGGAAGAGGAATGATGATAATCATGAAGAAAGTCACTTCAATAATCATACCCATATCCATCAACCATCATGTCTCCAAAAGTCAAGCAATGATGAATAAAGAAGTCAAATGATGGTTGAACCATCATGAGGCAACAATTTACAAAGACCACCCTCCACAATGCTAATTTGCACATTTGCAAATAAGCCCTCCTCCACCAATTTTCAGCCAAGGAAAGAAACAAAGGAAAATGGCCGAAACGGAATGCAAACTGGCAACTTCAAAAAACTGATCCGGTAATAAATTACAGGAAAACCCCGCAACTGTATATACATACCCGCATTTGTATTCCGACCGAATACAAATGCATTGAGACAAAATCTACACTGTACAATACTAGGATCCGGCTTAAACCAAAGCCCGCTAGTATTATCCGTCCGATCATGATCCGTGCAATACCGCACGTATATGATCGAACCCTGCCATATATCCATACGGCCTCTACAGCGTTTCGCCCGAAACTTGAGAAACTGTCTGTGGGGGACTCTAAATACTCGTCAATACTTTGGCTGTGGATTTAACCACTAGCACGTCAGAGGTATTAGCCATACGTAATGGGCTACCAGCTATTGACCAAAAGGGACGTCGATGAGCGAACTCATCCTAACACCCTACTGTGCCTGTTAGTGACAATATCCGTACAGTTCGGTCCGTTCGTCTATGAGTATCGCATGGCGGGCCTAGGGCGTTGGTAAAAGTCAGACCCCCAAAAGCGGTACAAGTCGTGTCGGAGTGTAGCCCAGAACACCCTGAGATACTACTGGAATAGCTACTAGTAAATCTCCTGCCTCGGCCGAGGGCTTTGTGTAATGGCTTTCCTAGACACAGCGTGATCTCACCCCCAATACCGGGAGAGACGAATCCCCTGCCGATCCGCTCACTTGCCTCCATGTGGCTCGGGACTGTACCCAACTAAAACCTATTTGCACGACTCCTTTGAGCCGTGGTAGGATAGTAATCAAAGTACAGTGGGAACTCATACGAGACAAATAACGATCTCAGGTCGATAAACTAATCTGTACACATGTCACCAGGGAACTGCTATCTGACGTCTGGTATAATCCCAACTAGCAGGTTCCCGGCGAGTCCTGTCCGGTGTACTCATAACCCAATGAGCACCTGTATACATCTTAGGTGAACCAACTGACACCAGTGGCTTGTGAGACCGGCCATCGCCCCTCGTCGGGGTCTCGATTGTATATACTAGTCTACTAATGGAGTATCGATGCCCAGTCTCGAAACTCCCACGACTAGGGACCACTTTAAGGATGTTCTTATAGACCCCAGCTCCCACGTATATGATCGCCATCATACTGCTGGCCGTCAAGCAAGAATCCTAAGGGCTCTATCAACGTGTAATAGTGACCTGTAAGGTCACCTAAAGCTGTACACGATGATAAAGATAAACCAGATAGCATACTATCATCTTGAGTAAGACTGTCCTACCAGTATAGGGACCCCCTCAATCATTGCAATCACGTGCCTGTGATCCAATAATTGATTCTGAAGGCACTATATCCAACAATCTCCCACTTGCACTCAAGGCTAATTATTGCAATGTCGAATACTCACAGCCCGTGTGATACCGAACACCCAACTCCTCTACTAGTCAGTCTCACAAAGCCCGCTTGCGAAACTATTGCGTTCGAGGAATAGCCTCAGCTAGTGGATCCACCCTGATGTTTCTTTCTATGTCTCTCTTAATCTCAAGTTCGCGGATAAAATCCATCTCCCGAAATGAGCAATGCCTGTCTTAGAATATGTCTGGATATCTGATGGGACCTAGTTCATTAATGAACTCCAAATCCAAACTTCTTAGACTGTATCATCAACTGAACT
The DNA here is from genome assembly GCA_030015575.1 of Agapanthus africanus. Classification (NCBI taxonomy): domain Eukaryota; kingdom Viridiplantae; phylum Streptophyta; class Magnoliopsida; order Asparagales; family Amaryllidaceae; genus Agapanthus; species Agapanthus africanus. The sequence continues at coordinate 265,810,132 of JASDDO010000004.1, forward strand.
TAATCAGTATCCTACGTAATGCCTCCTTCAGTATCCTCTTGGATCACCTGTCCAAAACACTGCCCCTTTCCAGAGGGAAAACTACAACTCTGACAATCACTCTGTCATCCAGGTCACCTTGGAAGCCTGGAATGATAACCGTCTCCTGAATGAGGCTGATGTTATCATATCCCTAGAACATCCACTTATGTTCTAAAACTGCTTCCGAATGTTTCACCAGGATAGGATCAATATCAACTTATTGCATCTATTGCAAAAATATCTGGTGTGGTACTTGACATCTCATGATCAACTCAATTGCCTAAGCAAGTGATCTGCCAATCATGCACATCCATCTCCCCTTTAGTCTGTAAGACACCTTTAGAGAGGGTGACTCCATCACCTGCAGGTACACTACCGTGCCAGGAGTCGTCCATTCTAAAACACCTGTAGAATACTGTCTAAGTACCCTAATTGAGACACTTCCTAAATCTAGATCTAAAACCATAGATCTAGTAACCAGAACTTCTGATATAATATCCAATTCCTATGTGGAGAAACTACTGTGTGACAACCAAAGTATAACCGACCATAGTATAGGAATATCACTTCCTACTCTGTGTATGTCATCCAAATACCAGGACATCACACCCTACTACCTTCTTAACAGATCCATCCCCTATTCTGATGAAGTCAAACCTATGACTGTCATATCAAAAATAGATGATCTATCTCCGCTATATTTTCTTCAGTCCATAAATAGACATAAGCTATCTTTCCACTATGCTTCCGCTGCTCCCACTGACTACGACAACCCTCTGGCAGAGTCATATACACGTACACTTCTATAACCAGTTTAGAACGACGCTATACTCATCCTCCTGCCGGGTCTCACAGTCCGGAACAACAGTAATGGCAATTCTGGGTAAACAAGAACCTCGCTGTCACCGTCTTTGAGGCTACCCGAGTACCTCTCGGGTGCCTGAGCTTACCCACCATATCTGCGGAGTGGCCAATGGAATGTCAAACCAGATTGAATCTTTAGGTTCTTATCAAATCTTCAGTAATCGTTTGCGGTTCCGGAATCACTTCCAGTTCTACCATACTCCCACTACTGTTTTATGAAAAAATCCATTTCTTTTAAAACTGTGGCAGGTCAAGAACAATATCACTATTGATCTTCCAGATGGTAGAAAGTCAACCCTCATCATAGCCCGGGTCAACCCACAAACAGCTATTACAGAAACGTGCCTTGAGTTATCTGGAGTCTGGTTTTAAGCATAAGCCGGAAAACTCCCCGTACCTAGACATCGTCAAGATATAAACTGTTCTATATCCAATACAGAAACATAGGCACTGATTTAATTGGAACCAGATTCAAATCATGCAGCTGTCTCCAGTGCATGTCAACTAAATGGAGAGATGCCGATCAGCATTACTCAACTTAGGAGTGCTTCCAATTATGAGTAACCTGAAAGAGAAGCAAGTTCTCAAAACCATTACTATCAACTGAATACTATACACCAGTATCTACATCTTTGATCACCTTAAAGAATCCTGATACTTGCAACACCTGGTTCTCTACTTTATTCATATACCTATAACTTCTCAAAATTCGGACCTTGCGTTTCTACAAAACACTTGTCTAAAAACTAGAGAAGTCATAAGTAAACCGAATATGGTACGAGGACCAACCCCTCTGTCCTAATGGACACCGGACAATATACAATACTCTGTATAAGTCCCTTGAGTCTAATAACTCATTCCCTGTGTGTCGTTGGTTGAAAACTGTACTTATGGTTAAGAAGAATTACACCGCTGTTTAATGCTCCTTACCTAACCATCCATTGATATAGGTAAATGTCATAGACATAATTTCAAAAAGGTATATCTCACTCTATAAAAATAGACGTACAGATATATCAATTTGAAATTGGTGCATAACAGCGGATATTCAAAACCAAATATTTGCCGTCCGGCAAACAACCCAGGTGACTTCCTCAAATATCACCAATTAAAACGAATTCCGATATAATGAGGACAATCACCTAATTCCCAATAACTTACTCCCACTCATCGTCTGTAAAACCATACAGATGTGAGATTCATACCTGGTAAATACATACCCTGGTGCAAGTGTCTAATTGGGAAATCAGTTTTATTTTACCAGTACACAGTGAAACTGAAACATTGATATGTTCCGACGGGGTATCCGGGTATTCCTAGTAATGCCTCTTCCACTATGCAGATTCATAACTGTAACCGTATATTTCTTTGCCATCTCTCCAAATCCTTTCATATGTCTTTAGTCATTACCTTCTCCACACCCCTTTAGGCCAAATGGTTTTCTTCCTTCCCTACCGTTTGGCACTAGCCTATGGTTTGGAAGAAGACTATCCAATAAGCATAATGGGTGTACTCTCCTAATCCTAGGAGTGCTCGTAACCCAAAAGAAGGTGAAGATAAAAGACAACCGAATAAACCTTATTCCTATTTCTCCTGAACCAGAATCCATCCCCGAACTGGAACAAGTTCCTTTCGAGTTCGTATATAACCATACGATGGAGTATCAAAATAACTATGGATCTTCGTAGTGATACGGAGTGTCCTGGAGAAATACAAAGGTGAAGTGAGAGTGGTAATGAAATACTTGGTTTGGTCGTGAATAGCAGTCGCAGTTTACTTTGCCCTTTTACTAATCCCTTTATTTGTCTTTACATAATACCTTCTGTACACCATCGTTAGGCTAATTGGTTTTCTACATTCCCTACCGGTCGACACCTGCCTATGGTTTGGAAGAAGACTATCCAATTTGCGTAATAGGTGTACTGTCCTAATCCAAGAAACACTCGCAACCTGAGAGAAGGTAAGAGGAAAAGACAACCGAATAGTCCTATTCGTTTTCTGCAGAACCGGAAACCATCCTCGAATCTGGAACAAGTTTCTTCGAGTTCGTATATAACCATACGATGGTTTTATCCAATGGAAGTGGACGTTCATAGTAATACGGGGTGTCCTGGAGAAAAGGGTAAAAGTAGGAGTGGTAATGAGGTATGCAACTCTGACAATCCAAAAGCCAGTATTTAAGAAGGTTCGGTTAATTTTGGTCACTGAGTCATAGTCTAGGGTCAGGTCATGGTTGCTGCCAAAGAGAGAGAGAAAAGAAACACTCAGCGTGCACTCTAACCTAGATCAGAATGGTTATCACTTTATCTAATCAGGAAACCTCCTACTGTAACGTCAAATTCTCCTCCAAACCTGAAAGAAGAATTAGTCGGGATCACCCGAGGAGTAAACCAACTCATCAGTGGGAATCGGGATCCAACTATCATCACATGATAACGTGACGGAATCCACCCACGTTATCACACTCCAGAAGGTATGCGCATGTCTGGCAAGTTTCAGTTTCTTTAGAAACTCCCGATGTGATTTTTACCCCAAGCGGCTTATGACCTTGACTAGGTCAACAAACCATAAACCGCCAGTCAAGTTCAACCCGTCATTATTCTGGATTGCATTAAACCCACCCGTACGCACCCTTGACTAGGTCAACAAGGCCGCACGACTGTCCTAACCAATCCCACTTATGCAACAAACAAGTACCACTTAGCTACCGAACACTATGTCTTGACTAGGTCAATAAACGCAGCACGAATACTAAATAATACCCGTAAGAAATGACGGAGGGCTACGGCTGTTTTTTGGCGAAAAGACTTTAACGTAATGAACTTGATATCGTTGAAGGCACTGCATAGCTTTTTATATAAAAATATAGTGACGAAAACCTTTGCTAAAGAGGTCACTCCCGGTGAAGGGATCTCGGCTCTTTCCCCGTAGAATGAGGTGCAGGATATTCCAACTGAATACCATGATGCAAAGCAAAAAGTAATCGGCTATAGTGAAGTTATTGCCCTGACGCAAACTTCTGTCTAAGGGGTCACTCCCGGTGAAAGGATCTCGGCCCTTGCCTCGTCGACTGAGGTGCTGGATATTCATAACCGAATACCACTTTGCAAAACAAAAAAGAACGTCCTTGCAATAACAGCTTTTTGAAAAATGTTCCAACAACATCAGAATAGGTTTGTTTAGCTTGCATTGATCCGAATCAATGCAGTCCCATCAATTGAACACACCAATAAAGAACGAAAATAATGATGTACGTATATGCCATCCGCATTCGCCACTGGGTCCCGTCATCACCCGTTAGGTTACTTAACTAACGACAGAGCGGGGACTGGACTAGCGCGGATGCAAAACATATACAACATCTACTAGTATATATATCAATATATAATATTCGCTCAAGGCGTGATAAAATGCAACATCAAAGAAATGTAATAAGCATCACAGAACAATACAGATATCTGGGATCCCCGGGTTTCATAGAGCCGCTACTGAAAACCCGACGTTCCCTTTGTCGTGTGGATAGCCTGTGCAATGAAATCCTAGACCCCTACGGGCGCGGCAAGTTACCCGCCAAAACCTGAAGCGAGGCAGCAACCTTCAGCAACATGAATGGACCACCCAGCACTGCACGGAATCCGGTAACTTGGGCACCCCTCCTTGGGTCAACCTATACCCCCTACGAGTGCGGCGGATAGCCCGCCAATTCTAGAGTGAAGCCCCTTTCGTCTCAAAGCCATAAGATGCGGGCTCGTTGCCCTCTAGAACCCGGCTATCCGTGCACCCCTCAGCGGGGCAATCCTAGTACAGAAAGTAAAATATACATACAACGGGTACATCGACCTCAGCCCGGTCGTGCCCCAAAAGAATAATATACAAACAGGCAGTGACGGCAGTCCACATGTCGGACACTCGCCCTGCAATATCAAATGTACATAATAAACCAAACTGTACTACCATTGCATCCAGGCTATCCCCACGACAAATCCGCAACATCACAGCACAACACAGAACATCAACGTGAATGTCACGTTCGCAAATCCGTCTAAAAAGGCTATAGCAGTTAGACAGGATTTACCGATCAAGTGGCATTCACGGTCGCAGATATAATGTAAATATTATGAACTAACATGTTTAAAATTTTCGATCGACTAAAAATTCCTAAGTGGGCCCCAAGCAAAACTGTAGCACTCAAAAATAATCTGGGCCCAAACAGAATATACCAAAAACCATATTTCCAAGTTTAAAGAGTTCTGTAGAAAATTAATATGGTGATCACACTTTACAGCGGCGGAACCGCGGCCGGAAAAGGGGTTTGGCCGCGGTTCCGCGGTCAAGCTACAGTATCACATTACCAGTTTTTCACAGAAGTCTTAAATATCCTTGCATGTATTTCTGCAACACTCCAAATAATTTTTCGAGCCAAAAAAAATTCGACAGAAACTGATGCAATTGGAAACGCGGTTTTTGGAAAATCTGTTCGATCGAACTTGTAAACACGTTAGAGCAAGCTAGACTAGGTTAATGGCGTGGCTCTGATACCATGTTAGTGCACGGCAGCGCCCCGGCCATCTGTGCAAGGCCAAAATACGGAAACAAAATTTTTTCTTAATTTTAAACCGGCGCTACCGCGGACTATAAAACAGGATCGGGCCATTAACCTACTACTAGATAATTAAAGAAAGGGTAGAGAGATATACCGAGCGATCCGTGTCCTTCGGTCTTCTCGTCGTCATCTCGATCTCCCCGCGGAATCTCCGGTCTTCATCTTCTCGTCGGAAGGGCACCACATTGCCGGGTTCTTTTACGGGCTCCCACCTCTTGACCGAGGCAACTCGGGCACGAAGTTGGCGAGTCGACGTGTCCAAGAATACTGTAGGCTAAGTGTAGAACAATGGGTCTCTTGTGGTTACTAGAAGTTGCCATTTTATGATGGTGGAGGAATTGGGCTTTTTGGAGATGAGCAAGGGGATTTTTTCCAACACCAAAAGAGATCAAAAACCCCCCACTTTTATTTTGGACAGCCCCCCTTAAGGAATGGCCGGCCATGACTTCAAAAGAATGAGAGAGAGAAGTCAAGGGGGAGGGAAGCAATAATGCAAGGAAGATGAATGATGATAATCATGAAGAAAGTCACTTCAATAATCATACCCATATCCATTAACCATCATGTCTCCAAAAGTCAAGCAATGATGAATAAAGAAGTCAAATGATGGTTGAACCATCATGAGGCAACAATTTACAAAGACCACACTCCACAATACTAATTTGCACATTTGCAAATAAGCCCTCCTCCACCAATTTTCAGCCAAGGAAAGAAATAAAGGAAAATGGCCGAAACGGAATGTAAACTGGCAACTTCAAAAAACTGATCCGGTAATAAATTACAGGAAAACCCCGCGACTGTATATACATACCCGCATTTGTATTCCGACCGAATACAAATGCAATGAGACAAAATCTACACTGTACAATACTAGGATCCGGCTTAAACCAAAGCCCGCTAGTATTATCCGTCCGATCATGATCCGTGCAATACCGCACGTATATGATAGAACCCTGCCATATATTCATACGGCCTCTACAGCGTTTCGCCCGAAACTTGAGAAACTGTCTGTGGGGGACTCTAAAGACTCGTCAATACTTTGGCTGTGGATTTAACCACTAGCACGTCAGAGGTATTAGCCATACGTAACGGGCTACCAGCTATTGACCAAAAGGGACGTCGATGAGCGAACTCATCCTGACACCCTACTGAGCCTGTCAGTGACAATATCCGTACAGTGCGGTCCATTCGTCTATGAGTATCGCATGCCGGGCCTAGGGTGTTGGTAAAAATCAGACCCCCAAAAGCGGTACAAGTCGTGTCGGAGTGTAGCCCAGAACACCCTGAGATATTACTGGAATAGCTACTAGTAAATCTCCTGCCTCAGCCGAGGGCTTTGTGTAATGGCTTTCCTAGATACAGCGCGATCTCACCCCCAATACCGGGAGAGACGAATCCCCTGTCGATCCGCTCACTTGCCTCCATGTGGCTCGGGACTGTACCCAACTAAAACCTATTTGCTCGACTCCTTTGAGCCGTGGTAGGGTAGTAATCAAATTACAGTGGGAACTCACATGAGATAAATGACAATCTCAGATCGATGAACTAACCTGTACACATGTCACCAGGGAACTACTATCTGACGTCTGGTATAATCCCAACTAGCAGGTTCCCGGCGGGTCCTGTCCGGTGTACTCATAACCCAATGAGCACCTGTATACATCTTAGGTGAACCAACTGACACCAGTGGCTTGTGAGACCGGTCACCGCCCCTCGTCGTGGTCTCGACTGTATACACTATTCTACTAATGGAGTATCGATGCACAGTCTCGAAACTCCCACGACTAAGGACCACTTTAAGGATGTGCTTATAAACCCCAGCTCCCACGTATATGATCGCCATCATACCGCTGGCCGTCAAGCAAGAATCCTAAGGGCTCTATCAACGTGTAATAGTGACCTGTAAAGTCACCTAAAACTGTACACGATGATAAAGATAAACCAGATAGCATACTATCATCTTGAGTAAGACTGTCCTACCGGTATAGGTCCCCCCTCAATCATTGCAATCGCGTGCCTGTGATCCAATAATTGACTATGAGGGCACTATATCCAACAGGGGTTTCGCAATAACTTGATAATGGAACGAATTCGACTAATACACAGTTCTTACTCGTTTATTACACACGTAGGTCCAGACGCGACAGGGTACATCGGCTGAGCCTCCATATGCATCTCCTTCGGCTGCGGCTCCGTAAGCCACTACCTTGGCTGCGGTTCCGCATACAACTCCTATAGCTCCACTGCCCGCTCAGACTCCCGCAGCTACGGCTCCGCAAGCCACTACCTCGGCGGCGATTGTGCATACCACTCCTACAGCTCCACAGCCCGCTCAGACTCCCGCACACTCCGCATTGCATGATTTATTGACTCAGGGTATATCCGAGGAGCAGGCGCGCCATATTACGGTGTTTATCAGAGGTGGAGCTGGACCGAGCTAAGGTAGTTTTTTGATTCTTATATTTTAAACATGTATTTATTTATATGATACATATTGTATATATTTTGGACGATATTGATATTGGTGGTGTTTGCGTGTTTATATTGATATTGTGTTCTGCTTGTTGATTTCTTTTGTATATTATGCGTGAGATGTGATTATGAATACTGCGGTATATATTCTGCGTGTTGATTAATTTTATATATGATGTATATATTATTGTGCACAGGGCGAGAAAAAAACAGGCAGCCCTTTTTTAAAAAAACCCTGATAAGATGTCCCTACGGATTAATCCGTAGGGCCCAAGCTTGCCCCTACGGATTAATCTGTAGGGTCCTAATTTCCCCCTACAGATTTATCCATAGGGGCAAAATATCAGGATACCTGATATTTTTCCCCTATGATCTCAGTAAGAGGGGGTTATACTTCTCCCTACGGATTTGTCCGTAAGGGCATAAATATGCCCCTACACAGGTAACCGTAGGAGCAAAATTTCAGGATACCTGATATTTTGCCCCTACACATCTGGACCTACGCATGTATCCGTAGGTCCAGACAGTTGGCCTTACAGATAACTCCGTAGGGACAACTATTTTATTTTGTAAACCGATAAATTAAATAAAGTTTTTGTCCCTACAGTCTAATCCGTAGGGACATATGGACTTATACATTACTCCGTAGGGGCAAGTTTTTGACCGTAGGGGCATGTTTAAGGCTAAGACTTGCACCTACGGCGTTTGCACCTACAGGGTAATTTCTTGCCCCTACGGATATATCGGTAGGGGCAGTGGTTTGCTCCTACGGATAAATCCGTAGGGCACCCCCTATTTGTAATAGTGAATATATAGAAAGGATATTTTAGAAGAATGCAAGCAAGAAGTTTCAAGATAGGTTGCAAGGGAAATCAAGATATAAATGAAAGGGTGTACTCCTAGAAGGAGACTAATAGAGATTTAAGAAATCCAAGAAGATGGGTTGCAAGAAAAATCAAGATGAAGAAGAAAGCTGCACTTCGGGCTCCTTTGAGTCAAGACACGATCGTCAAGAAAGCAAGAAAAGATTAAAAGGGATAGAATCAGAATGAAATCGATGTGCTAAAAATTTTAACCAATTCATTTTCTAAATAAAAAAGAAATTCTCCAAATCATTTTTAACAACAAAAGATGGGGGTTTCATAAACCAAATTTATAAAATGGTGCAGATGTTATAATAAAAAAAATTGAAGGAAAGAAACGGTTTTAATTAAAAATAATCCTTTTTAAATCTAATCAAACTCTTTTCCTCGACTAAAAAATATTCTAATAAATTTTTCTGTTTAAAAATAATATTCTTTCATATTCAAGAATCAAAATCATTTCTTTGATAAAAATGGTTAAAAATCAAATAACATTTAACCAATTTATTTATTCAAGGTAAAAATTAAATCCCACAAAATAAATATTGGTTCAAAATGAAAAAAATTATAAAATAGGCTTTTATTTGTATTAGAAAAATATACAGTCGTTACAATTGTCTGATTGATATTTAATTATTATTTATTTAAAATTATTAATAATTAATTACATGTACATATAAAATTGGCTAAATGGTCATTAATAAGGACAGTTAACACCGTAAAAGTTGACCAACGTTGACCGTTAAAATATAGTTTGCATAGTTTTAAAAGGTATTGACAGTTTACAATAAGGGGCCACGCAAAGGTAGTTTTTGGTAAAGAATCCTTGAGCTTAATCAAGTAAAGTTAGTCACCCCATTACCATTTCTTAGGTTTCTTTCCCTTTAATTTCTGAGATTCTATACATTTGTTTGTTTTTATTATTTGTTTATTTTAGAAGCTTAAACCATTGAATACTTCCACCCTTAAGGCAAACCTAGAGAATAGAAAACTAATAATGAGTTAATTAAGAGATTATAAGTAATTGGATTTGACAATATTCCTCTTAAGAATACAAGATCAAAATTGCAAGGCATAGAAGCAAATAAAGATAACACGGTAAGTTTTATGAAAGAAGCAGATAATTAGTGTCAATTACATATATGACTCTGATCAATTTAGCAGATGTGCATATCACTACTTAATTTCACAAGAAAGGTTGGTAGTGGGTGCATGGGCATGGAATTGCTTCAGTTTGCAATAAAAGCACTAAAAACTTGATGGGCATATCCTTTTACCCAAAAGAGCCATCATTCCTTCATATGACAATATGTGATCAGGCTACCACATGTTTGAGTTGGTAACACCCACTGTATCTTTTCCATTTCAAGGGCAAATATATAAAAGGTGCAAGAATAAACTATATATAGGGTAAAAGTTCTTTTATTATATATAATAAATATATTATAAAAAAAATTCTACTTCGTTTAAACAACACAATTTCGAATAAAAAATTTCAAAAAGGGAAAATATCTTGTAACCAGCTGGAAAACACCATTTAAATTGCTGAAAAAATAATAATCATTTAACTAGCGGAAAAATTATCATTTTTTGGTTGTGGAAGACAAACAACCACGATAGGGGAGACAGTCGATATACGGAACAATATTACGACTAATAATCATGCAGCAGCAATGCGAAACTCGAAAGACAAATAATAAAATGCGAGAACAAGTCAAATCACACAAACCAGAGACGAGAGATTTATTAACGAGATTTACCCGCCGTATGGTTAGTTCCCGGCAGAGCATAATCTGCAATAGTCTACTAGTTCTTAGAATTAAGTTAAACCGACGAGCAACCCTAAAAGATTTCTCTCAAATCTCTCTTAATCTTAGTAGTCACCCTCTCTCTATACAATATTCTCTCAAATTGGCAGTACATTAATAGATCCTTATAAATAGGCAAACCCTATTCATACCCAAAATAAGAGATAAATCCAAATTACAATAACTCGGTTCACACATAAATCCCGACGACAGATGTCTACACCAGACTTGGTCAGACGTCTGCATCTTCTCTTCTTCTTTTCAGCTCCTTCGGCAAACGTCTGCACCCTATTCATCAGACGTATGCCGTTGCTCTGGATTCGGTTTCAGCTTCTCCAAACGTCTGCTCTAGACGTCTGGCTACGCTCTGTTATTTGGTTACGACTCTCTACAGACGTTTACACTCTGGCCTTCAGACATCTGCCATTGCTCTGTTCTTTTGACATGTTCTTGACGCACGTCCAGACGTCTGCACCTCTCACATCAGACGTCTGCTCCACATTTCAACAATTTTCTTTCAAAAATATTTTTTAAAAATAATCCTTTAACTAGCAGAAAAATGCTCGACTTTATTTTTCTTATTTTGCAAGGAAGAAGTTGTATAGTTGAATAGTGTATGGTATTGGCGGCGGCGGCTTCTTGTTATTTCATGGCGAGTTCACTTTTGTACAACCATTTTCTAGATATGGAGAATTGCGCAAGACGGGTATGTTCCTAGCTCTTAATTTCTGTACAGAAAAGAGGAAATTAAAAAAGAAAAGTTAAAAAGAATACCTAAAAAAGGAAAGCTTGTCAAATGTTAGATACATGGTGGGAATTGTCGTTTAAGTAAATTCAAGTTTGAGTCCAAATTAAAGAAACGGTCTCTCTCTCTCTCTCTCTCTCTCTCTCTCTCTCTCTCTCTATATATATATATATATATATATATATATATATATATATATATATATATATATATATATATATATATATATATATATATATATAAGAATAATGGAGAAAAGAGGCATAGGAGGAAATTTCCTCCTATGGCATGGAAAAAATACCCCCTCCACCAATTTTTTCGACGATCAGCCCCCATCATCTTCATCGTCATCATCTAAGATGTGGGTACACCAAATTTCATGTGATTCTACAACCTTTTCATCAACAAAGTTCTATTGTCGGTAAACCGTTAATTTTGAACCCACTAAATCAACGGTGAAAAAGTTGTGGAATCACATGAAATTTGGTGTACGCACATCTTAGATGATGACGATGAAGATGATGGGGGCCGATCGTCGGAAAAATTGATGGAGGGGGTATTTTTTCGACGCCATAGAAGGGAATTCCCTCCTATGGCCTCTTTCCTCCATTAATCTCTCTCTCTATATATATATATATTGGGAAGAAAAAGAAGGCCTTGAGAGTTATTTCTCTCCGGTTGGCTCCTTTTTATATAATGATCTTTTTCTAATTATATGTTATATGTTTGTTACAATTAGGGGTGTAGCCGAGCCGAGCTTGAATGAGCCGACCCTTGTCCAAATTCGTCTCGCCTTAGTTTATGCTAGTTCAAGTTCGGTTCGAGTTCGTCTCGAATTGAGAAGGTCTAGCTCATTTTCTTCTCCTTAGCTTACCAAGGTTTAAACGAGCCAAAGTCGACCTTGGATGCATTTTCATTTAGACGATCTCTGAAAGAAAATGATAAAGAGGCGTTTGGTGGAGTCTGAGAATAGGTCAATGGCTATTACAGGTGTTTCAGAAGATAACATAAAAGTATTTTGTAAGAGGCTAGGCTGGGGACAACAATTATAGAGCCCAAGACCCAGGGCATTAAGATATGAAAAGATTAAAAAAAAAACATCTAGAGCATGAAATGGGTCTAATGAGTTTTATATTCATCTCAGTTGCACTTTATATACTGTCTCTTAAATGAATTAAGTGTCTTGAGAGTTGTATAGAATCTGTTCTATATTACAAATTACTTTTTTTAAAACTTTGTAACCGAGCCGAACACGAGTCAATACCGAACGAGCCTGGCTGAGCTCGAGTTCGGCTCTTTTAAAAAACGAACCAGGTTTTCTGGCTCGTGTCCGGCTCATTAATAAATGAACTGAGCTTGAACGGGCTGATACCGAGTTGAACCCTAATCGAATTCGAGCTGGCTCGTTCAATTACCACCCCTAGTTACAATCAATCCAATCCCTAAGCCTACACAATCAAATCAAATATATTTTGTTACAATCAAATCTCCAAGAATATCCAACCAAATCTTCAAGAATATCTCTGCAGGTTTCAGGTCCTGACGTCTGGCTCATATAGAGGAAGAAGTCTGCGTACGCTCTGTAAATTATGTTGACATAGTCAAACGTCTTAACCATAAGTTTCAGACGTCTGGAGACGCTCTGGATGGAGCGCAGAAGTCTGACTCAAAAAGGTCAGACGCCTGTTGTCTGATTCTTGATTTGATGGTTTTGGTTCCTGCATAATATCGCTATAACAAATTGTTAATAAAATATGAATGAGTTGGGACTTCTCATTTTTACAATAATACAATTCAAGTCATTTTTATTTCTAATTTTTTTCATCTTTTTTACAATAATACAACTCAAGTCATTTTTATTTCTAATTTTTTTTCATTATCCTAAAAGTTGTTAATAACCCTTGGAATTTAAACAAACACTTAGAAACACATTGCCAGGGAAGTTCTCATGTAAGGAAGTTAAATAATTTTTGTACATTGAGGAAAGAAAATTCAAGTAACTGTGGTGTCTTATCCCTCATGGGGTTACATTTGTTACGAAGATATCTCGTATTTAAAGAAAGACTGTGCATCAGAGGGAGGGACTGACGTCTGCTTGCAAAAATAAACGTCAGTCAAAACAAGATACAAAAATCTAGATGAACTACAGACGTCTGGTCTGTACAGACGTCTGTTTGCAATGAATGAATGCCTGCCTGCAATTTGGACAGAAACATGTTAAAATATCAGACGTCAGCCTGCATTGCTACGGACGTCTGTGCAGACGTCGGTACTGACGTCTGTGCAGACGCCGGTAATGACGTCTTGTCGGCGATAACTGTGATTAAGTTCAAGATTTAACTCGAAAATCAGATTTTTTGATGGCAGTTTTGTAATTTATAAATTATAGAAAGTATATATAAGATCTTAGGGTTATTAATTAAGGTGGATGATTTTTATCATGAAGTTTTAATGGGAGTCATCGCTCCATAAGGGATCAAAGCAATCATAAGGAGAATTTGTAGAAGAAGATTGATCTCGTTGAAGATCATAAAGAGAGAGTGTAATAATTCTCTGTAAAGTTTTCTTCTTCTCAAGTTCTAATAAAGGTTCTCCATGTTTCCCCCTAAATCTCTTTTGTTATTTTTATTGCATTTTGCATCCAGTTTTCTTTTATTATTTCGTTTATAAGGTTTTCCGCTGCGTAGCCGATCGGTCTTGCGGCAAAAAAAATTGATATCAGAGCTACGTTCCATATTTTTGCAATTTAAGTTTACGGTAGGTGACGACGCTTGTCTCCACTCGTTATCTTCTCAGATCGTAATTATATTAATAGTGGTTCATAAGGATCCGAGGAAAATGTATTTTCTTTGGAATTAAGGATGACGAATGATAAGGTAAATAGCATAAAATTTGAGGCGGAGAAATTTAATGGGAAATAGAACTTCTCTATATAGCAGAGAAGGATGAAGGAACTTTTGGAGAAGAAAGGGTTGTTTAAGGTACTTGGCGTTATTAAACCTACCGACATGACAAATGCTGCGTGGGAAAAATTAGATCAGAAGGCACCACTGCTACAGAGTACGAATTTGGTCACGGTTTTAACCGTGACCACAAATATATCTGGTCGTGGTTAAAACCGTGACACAACCGTTGCCTAAAACCCCATCATGAGAACCCTAGTCACGCCAGTAACCGTGACCATATGTTTTTTACGTCACGATTATAACCGTGACCATATATGTGGCGTTACCTAAAACGGTTCAAACAACTAAATGAAACCTGTGTGGGTCCACATATATGGTCACGGTTATGATCGTGACCAATTTATGGTCACGGTTTAAACGGTGACCTTAGATGATATATGGTCACGGTTATAACCATGACCAAAAGGTTAAATCGTAATGTATAATACTTGTAAAAGTAGGTAACCGAGACTATATAATCCTTATGATCACTGTTTAAACCGCGACCATAAAGGGAAACCATAGTGAAGGTACTAGAAGGTAACCGTTACTATATCTTATGGTCACGGTTTTAACCGTGACCATATATTATTTGGTCATGGTTATAAACGTGACCGAATATATTATAAATTTTTTAAGCTGAAATATGCGTGCTACTTTTCAATTACAACCAGCAATTAAAAATAATTATATGATCAAATCTAACGCAATTTTATCAATCAAGAAGTAATATGATTAGAATCAAACGCAATTATAAACAAAATATATACACCAAACAGTATAATCAATAAAGCAATAAAACAAATATTTGTATAAAAAAAATCAATAATTTATGGTCGTTGGGACGATCCAGCTCCATTTTCCCGTGAACAGAACATACACCCAAACTTGTCTCGTATAGCCTGCCTGAAGGCCTCCACATTCGATCGCCTCAACTCCTCGATCTGCACGTGAAGCGTATCCACCCACAAATTCTGCTGCTCCACCCGATCTTGAAGCTGACGAATCTCCTCCTGTGACGCAGTGGCCGCATTTGTCCGTATCTGGGTCACAGCGTAGTCGTGGACGGACGGATGCCTCGCAAAGTGTCGGTGGGCCCCGAGAACAACCCCACGCTCATAGCCACCGTTATGTCTGTCGGATATCGAATCCACAACAGGGACAATGGCGGTAATCGAGTCGTCGAAGCCAAGTCTTAAGGCGTCCGTCCTCTTCTGGAACTGGGTATGTGAAGAATATATATATATATATATATATATATATATATATATATATATATATATATATATATATATATATATATATATATATAAACGTGTTTACTTAAATATAGTATCGACTTGATCATATGAAACTTACCATGTACTCGCCTGTGCCCCTATGTAATGCGAACCATCTCCTGGCAGCAGTGTAGTTGGCGGGGTGTTTCTTTTCTGCGATAAAATTAGGATTTATTTCAATAAGTAATTTTCAACAAAGAAAACATATATTCTTAAACGTCGAAATACTCATGAGCTAGTGCTAAGCGCTAGCCTGCGACCGCTTCCCTTGAATCGGGATAACGCGTTCTCTGGCGCCGTTGTTCCGGTTCTCTCCCTGTTGCAAACCGACACCGCCTTTTCAAATATAAAGAAGATAATAATATATATCACAAAATATGATTTCATATTATATTATTATAATCTTAAAAATTAAATTTATTCCTGAACATCATCGCGCTCGTAATACGCGACCAGCTGCGGCCAATCCTCTCTCGGGACATCCCGAAAAATAGCCTCTATCATCGCCTCCGACTCCTCATTAGTAGCCGCGGCCCACAGAATGTAATATTGCTTCCTTACTTCATATCGACGTCTCCTCTTGATAGTCCGGCACTCGGATATGACCAAGTCTATGGACTGATATGTATCGAACGACGTAGGAACGTCATTCTCGTCGATAACGCCAATGAATCTCTAATGTCACTGTGACTGAAATTAAAAAAATTTAAATATATATATATATATATATACATATATATATATATATAAAGACAATTAAATTTAAATGTATAAAAGGTTATATGATACAATGGCCGCTGCAAAAACTGCCAAACATAATCGTTCTGGTGTGGGCTCCATCTAATATGAAGCGGGTACCTATAGTAGGTACGGATCTCCGCTCCCATGTAATCCCCCCACTTGGTCGAGTAGTCACCAATGGGAACACCTGACGCGGTCCACTTCAGCGTCCATGGAGCAGTGCCTGGGCAGTCCTGGAGGAGGAGGGCCCAGTAGGACCTCTCATCGTAACACTGGTGGAGCCTAAAAGAAAATAAATATATAGACACAATATTATAATATTCAGAGTATGTATATAGAATTTGACAAATTTAAATTACAATCGTTATTTAAAATATTTAATCAATAATGATTATACCTGACGTCCCCGGCATGGCGCTAGAACCGACGCCAGACCCTGTCCCGTCAGTACCATGCATGACTGTAAACAATAAACTGTTAGATGATTCGATAGAATTACTTTAATAGAAAACTGAAATATAAATAGACAGCTATATATCATGTGCAGGAGGAGTGACTGTGGCTGCTGAGGGTGGTGGGGGTTTTATAGTAGGGGCGCCGGTAGGAGGGGCCATGGTTGGAGGGACGGTAGGAGGGACGCTGGTACATGGGGAACGGGTAAGGGTAGGCTCTGCTTCCGCTGCAGCTGCAACTACTGACATCTCGCCAATCTCGTCTAGACGTCGTTTCCTATGACGTCTAGAGCCGGATCCACAGCCTCCCATCAGACCCTACATATTTATTCAAATATTAAAAATTTGCTTATAAACATTATACAATTTAAAACATTTAGTTCAATTTCATTACCTAACACGTTTGTTCGGTGCATTAGCTGAAAATTCGTTCGGTGGATTATCGAAATCTTGATCTGTGACAATAACTTGGCCGATGTCACGTCTTACTAACGTATTGATGGACGACGCATAATGGTTTGGATCGTTGGTACGTTCAATAGACGGACTGAGATATGTTATCGACTCTTCCTCGTCACTCTCATCTTCAGAATCACTCATCGTTGGTATATTATAATAATCTCTTAGTTTCCAATGACAAACAACACTCCAGTCAGCCTTCTTCAAGTCCCGAGAATAATATATTTGTGTTGTCATCGATGGGAAGATAAAGTTATCGTATTCGTAGGCTGTCCGTTTGGTGTTTGCCGAAGTGAGTTTGTATTCATTGACCTTTATACCCCATTCAGACTTGGTATCGTACCATCTGCATTGGAATATAAAAAATGGGGCAGCCTTATGAATGTATGAGGCTGCTATAATCTACTCAAGAACACCGTAATAGAGATTTCCTCTGTCGTCGGGGGTTGCGACGCCGCTATTTTGCGTAGCTCTAATGTGTTCCGTCCTTTCGATCTCAAATTTATAGCCGGAAACTCTGTACCCATTGTAAAACGTAGCTACAATCGATGGACCGATTAAAAGGTTCTGGACCTCTCCATCAATCTGCTCACCATGATTCGTTTGTCCGTCAACTTCTTTCTCCACACCAAGCGATGAAAGTGCGTCTCTGTTCTTCCTCGATTCTGTCATCCGATCACGTCCTAGGATTCAATCTCTTGAGTATAGTTTTGTGCGCTCTGTTTGTTAATTTACAGTTATATCGGTTAGATTATACTCAATATCAAATGGTTTAAATGGATGAAATTAGAAAAACTTACTCTGTATATTTATCAAAACATTCACTGTTTAGTAAGATGAACAGATGTAAACCGCTAATGTGATCGTAAGACATGTTTTTTAGCCTTCCATCCCTAATTGGACCATTAAGCTTCTTCCTGACATCGTCATTCAGGAAACGAGCACAGAAAACGTCATTTCTTCCAAGAGATAACCTTCCGCAAATATTTTCATACCTCTCAATAGGATATATCCAACGGTAATGCACCGGACCGCCAATCTTGACCTCAGTTGCCAAATGGACGGACAAGTGAATAATAATGTCGAAAAATAAGGTGGAAAGATAGTTTCGAGCTTGCAAAGGATCATAGGAATATCTTTTCTGAGCTCTGCTATCTCATTGATGTCGACATTTTTGAAACACAGTTGTCGAAAATACATGCAGAAGTTGTTAAGAACGAGATCAACTTCAGATTTTACCAATGCTCTTAGGTATAAAGGAAGAAGATGTTGCATCAATATGTGATAGTCGTTGCTCTTGAGTCCTACTATTTTTCCATTTTCTACTTATACCTGTTAGAAAATGTTTGATGAGAAACCATTAGGGACTTTCAAATTCTTTCAACACTTGCAGGAACCGCCACTTCTCCTCTTTTTCCAGGTTATAGATTGCTGGTGGGATCTCGTAATAATTTATTAGTCACAGGCCGAGTATGCAATTCTTCTTTAATGGGCAAACCATCCAAATCCGTCAAATCACGGCGGGCGTTGAGATTGTCCTTCGTTTTTCTATCCTTACAAAGCAGAAGATTGATGACGTGTTCAGAGACGCCCTTCTCGATATGCATAACATCTAAATTGTGGCGGAGCGGTTGATCGGACCAGTACGGAAGTTGAAATAAAGCACTTAACTTCTTCCAACCAGTTAGGCATGGCTTTACATCTTTGTTTTTTTTCCTTTCGAATGTGATATGCTGATAACCTCTCCATTGTTGCAATATGTCGTTATCGAACAATGGTTTAGGAGGCCTACCAGTCTCCGTCTTGCAATTGAAAAATTCTTTATTCTTTCTGAATCTGTGAGTTATAGGCAAGAAATGTCGGTGGCCCATAAACGACTCTTTCTCACTAAACTTCAAGTGTACATCACTTGTATGCATATGATAACTGGGGCAAGCAAGCTTACCTTGAGTTGTACACCCCAATAGCATGTCGTAGGCTGGAAAATCATTAATAGTCCACAACAAACCATCCCGTATCTGAAAAAATCATTTACCATCTGCGTCATAGGTTCTCACGCCAGGTTCCCAAAACAACTTTAACTCATCGATCAAGGATTGAAGGTACACGTCGATATTTTTCCCAGAAGACGATGGACCGTCGATTAAAAGCTTTAACGTAAAATAAGACTGCGTCATAATCCTCTTTGGCGGTAGGTTGTATATAGTCACCACAACAGGCCAAATACTATGAGTACGCCCGCCGTGAACCATCCCAAATGGACTGAAACCGTCGCTCGCAATTCCTAGCCTCACGTTATAAAGGTTTATGCTGAATAAAGTATGTTTTTCAGCTAAAACATTCCACGACATCGAATCTCTAGGATGACTCATTTTTCCCTCTTCACGAGGCGCTGTATGGTGCCACTGCATTTCGGACGCCGTCACCTCACACATAAATAACTGTTGCAGCTTGGGTATTAATGGAAAATGAAGAAGAATCTTCACGGGCATATCACTCGACTGAAGGTCTTTCTTAGGCTTGAATTGGCTGGTCCCGCACATGGGGCAGTTTTTGAGTGTTGCGTGTTCATTCCTGAACACAACACAATCATTCTCAGATGCATGTATCTTATGATACTTCAAGACGATATTTGTGATTATCTTTTGCGTCTTGTACTAGCTCGGTGGCACTTCATTTCTGTCGGGAAAAGCTTCCTTAAGGAGTTCTAGGAGATCGGTGAAAGACTGGTCACTCCATCTATTCTTGCACTTGATCTGGAAGAGACGTACAAAAAGTGACAGTTTTGAAAACCCTTTGCAATTTGGATATAGCGGGATCCTAGAGTCAGCCTTGTACTTCTCCAATAGCGAGGGTCCAGTGCTTTCCGTTTCATAAGGAAGTCCAGCGGAATTTATAAGGTCATCCATGCTATCGATTGGCGTGAATACATCATCATCTTCATCGACTGCTTCATCTTTTTCAAACTGCCGTTCCTGTTCCTCCTTTTCTTCTACTATCACTTTCCACTCTGCGGTTTCCGTTTCGATGAATTCGTTTCTCTTATCTTGCACCCATGCCTTGTCTCCCGTTATAACGACTTTTTCTCCATGAAGTTCCCACATAGTGTAATCTCTAACGAAACCATATCTCATGATGTGTAACTCAACTTCCGACTTCTTGAGCAATCTCTTATTCATACATTTAGAGCAATGACAATAGATTTCATGCTCTTTCGGTAACCCAAGACATGCGTAGGAAAAATCGGTGAAAAAGCTAACACCGTCAACGAAAAAGAGGTTGACTCTCGAGAGAGTATCGACGTAATCCAACTCTTGTCGTGGAGGTACAAGAATTCCATATTAGAATAGCTCGGTTGAAGTAAGGATCCTATAGACAAGACGCATCAGATTAAGATTTCTTGACAGATACGCGATAGACAGGATACTAAGAAGCGTTAGTGCTAGATTTAATTAATGACTTGGTTAATTTAAGTTTCAATTGACGATTTAACTATAAAGATTATCAAGGACCGAGAGTAAATGCTCATAGGTAGGGAGTTGGATTTTTCTTCCAAGAAAGATGATGATGATGATATTAAATGTTCTATATTGGATGTCGAAGGTAGTGGCTATCGGGGGTAGGGCACCTATCCTATTAAGAATGTATAAAGCATACACCCATTCACGTGTGTTTTCATCCATTTCGAGAAAATTTCGACAGCACCTCCCCGCTGTTCTCCAAGTACACTGTAATAGAACAGATAATTGTTTCAATACTGTGAAATACTATTGAAATGAATATCTAATCTATCGTTATACATAGAGAACCAGCGAAAAGGTACCAACGAAATATCCCGAAATGAATGAAAAACACAAGTGAATGCAGGTGTCTGCTTTATACATTCCTAACTTGTTCACACGGGAAAAATCTATCGGTTATCATATGATCGAATATTAATTCTCATCACATGGACTACACGGCGCTTGTTAGAAACCGAACGATGATGTCCGGTGTTTGACAACCTTCGTGTAGTTTGATGTCACGACGAACACCGAACGTATGTTAACCGATAGACGGGAACTAAGTCGCGTTTTGATTTTCACATCTAATTATCGGTGAGAATACGAAAATTTAATATTATCATCGAACTCCATACACTCAGTTTAAGATTTAATTTGGATTGGTTTTACGTTTACGTATCAATTTTAAAGTTTCAAAGTTTTTGGTTTTGGATACAGTTTTTTAAAGTTAAGGGTTTTCTTAATTAAATTTAAGATTTTGGATTTAGGTTTGGGGTTAGGGTGTGTGTGTATGTGTGTGTGAGAGAGTGGGTGTGCACATGCGCTTGTGTGTGTGCATGTTTGTGTGTATGTGTGTATGCACACACGCACACATATACACGCACAACCCTAAACAACCTATTTCTTCCATTTTACTAAATTACACAAAAATACCCTTAACTATTCTTGGTTTTTCACTAAACCGTCTTAAATTAACTAAATTACTAAGAATTTCACTAAAATACCCTTAACTATTGTTGTTTTTCACTAAACTACCTTAAAATTTTAACTAAACGATTCATCTTAGTAAATTAACTAAATTACTATAAATTTCATTAAAACACCCTTAACGCTTGTTGTTTTCACTAAACTACAATTAAATTTTTTAATCAAAAACCCCTATTTGCTCAATGTTATTTATTTATACTAAAATACCCTTACCTATTGTTGTTTTTCAACAGAAATACCCTTAAATATAGTTGCTTTTCACTAAGTCAACTACAAAAATTCGCTAAATTACCCTAATACTAACTTAACCATAAACTATCCTTAACCCTATCCCCTAACCCCTAACCCTAACCTAACCCTAACCCTAACCCTAACCTTATCCATATCCTTAATCCCTAACCCAACCCAACCCAAACCCTAACTCCACCCAAACAGCAATATCACCACCAACATCAATAACTACAACAACATCACCAACAATAACATCATCAACAATAATAGCAACAACAACATTAGCAGCAGCAGCAACAATTTTTTTTTTGGATATTCTGCAAAAACTAAAAATTAAACCAAACAAACTAAAAGTTACCTATTGACGACGACAGTGATGATCTAGGGTTTCTATTAGATTCAACGACGGATGCTTAGGGCAAAAATTAAAATTAAAATTAAACCAAAAAAAATTAAATTCATCCTAATCCCAATCAATTTTACTTACCTCTAGACGACGGCAGTGAGCTTCAATGATGGTGAGCTTCGACGACGACCTAGTTTCGACGACGGCGATGACGAGCTACGACGGCGATGACGAGCTCGATCGGGTTTGGGCCTTCAACGACGAGCTCGACCAGGGAGGCGAGGGCTTCGAAGGGAACAGTCACAGCGGCGGCGACAGGCAGCTCCTGTGGCGAGAGAGGCAGCGGCGACGAGAGGAGATTTTTGGCGCTGGATGAAAATTTTGGGGGAAAATTGATCGGGGGGAAAAGGGATAGGTTTTGGGATTTTATCTTCAGTGTGTTGTGGGACCTACTATTTTTACAATTGGTAGCGGTTTAAACCGTGACTAAATCTTTTATAACTGTGACAATAAGTTGATCATTGTTTTAACCATGACGAAATGCCCATTACTACTGGGCACATTTTTAGTAGTGCACACTACACAATAGAACTTTGTTTGGTAGATAACATGATGTATAACGTTATGAATAAGATTTCTACGGCAAGTTTATGGTTGGAGCTAGAGAGTTTGTACATGAAAAAATCATTGTCAAACAAGATGTTTTTGAAGAAGCAACTATATGGTTTACGTATGAAAGAAGGGACTCCTATTCATGACCACCTAAACAGCTTCAATAAGATAATGAGCGATCTTTTATGCCTTGAAGTTAAGTTAGAGGAGATGACCAAGCGCTATTGCTTCTATCTTCACTTCCAAATTCGTAAGTGTAAGTCGATGTCGCGCACCCCACGGGTTCATGGAGAGGCGGAATTTACAAAAAACGATTTTTGCAAAGCTCGCAACAACGACTAAACTTCAGGATCTTAACAGAAACCTTAACTAGCTATTCTACTAGGATGTTCTAACTACTATGAAAAGTGTTTATACCTCCTTGAACCATGTCATTCAGGTCTTCTTCTCCTCCCCTTCTTCTTTAGCTCCTTGACGATCGGATCGCGCTTGATCGTCGGCCAACTCGCGTCAAAGACGATCCATCCGAGAGTATGCGCTTCAAACTCCAACTTCTAAACCGAGATAATTAGGGTACTTAGTTTGCTAAGCTAAGTAGCCTAGGTGATGTAGAGTATCTAAAGGATTGTTTTATCTCATGAGATTCTATGTTTCACAACTCATGTGAGGGTTAGAGTCTTGAGAAAGAAGGAGGAGAAAATGGGGAGAGAATGCAAAATAGAAAATGAACTAAGGTAATAGAAAGTAAAGAATGGCTCATGCTCTTCACTCATTGAAGTATGGATTATTTTCATATATAAAATTACAACCATGCTTCAATAGTTCATCCAAACAAATAAACAAATATCAAGAGCCATGCTTCAATAGTTCATCCAAACAAATAAACAAATACCAAGAGCCATGCTTCACCCCATGCCACAAAAAATCTCCATTTCCACCTCATTAATCTATTTGTCAAAAATAGATAAAGCAAATAATGAGGTTTCCCCTTCAAGAAGCGTGTTATGTAAAATTACAAGAATGTCCTCACCGTATATACATACCCGTATTCTTATTCAAAAAAAATATGAATACAATGAGATGATAACAATCAAATAATATAATACTAGGATCTGGTTTAAACCAAAGACCACTAGTATTATCCATCCGAACATCATCCGTGTAGCCAGTACACTTATGTTATTGGAACCCTCCCGTAAAAACATACGGCATCTACATCGTTTCGCCCGAAGTAGGGAAACCCTCTGTATGGGACTCTAAAGACTCGACAGTACGCTGGCAATGGATTTAACCACAAGTCCATCAGCGGTACTAGCTGCACATAATGGATACCCAGGTATCTGTCGATAAGAAGGCCGATGAGCAAACTCATCCGAATTTCTACTGAGCCTATCTGTGACAATCTCCGTACAGTCCGGTCTGTTCGTCTAACATACTCACAAATTGGGCTTATGGGGATGGTAAACGTCAGACCCCTAATAGCGCAATAAGTCGTGCCGGAGTAGAGCCCAATACACCCTGAGAAACTACTATAGTACTTACCAGTAAATCTCGCTTGCCCTGGCAAGGAAATTTGTGTAATGGCTTTCCGAACACAGCGCGATATCAACCCCTAATACCGGGAGAGATGAATCCTATCTAACCACTACTGCCTCCAAGTGCTTCGGTACTGCACCCAAATACTACCTATTTGAATGACTCCTTTGAGCCATGGTAGGGTAGTAATCTAAGTGCAATGGGAACACACTCGAGACAAATAGCGATGTCAAGTCAACGGATTAACCTGTACTCATACCACCCGGGAACCGCTACCTGACGATAGGTATAATACCAACCAGCAGTTCCCAACGAGTCCTTTCCAGTGTAACTTATAACCCAATAAGCACCTGTATACTATCTCCAATATGACGTACTAATGGCTATGAGACAGACCATCTCCCCTGCTGGGATGAGAAGCATATACACTAGTCTACTCTAGAGTATCGATGCCCCGTCACGATAATCCTATGACTAGGGACCTGTATAAGGATGTGCTTATAGATTACCCATCCCCCAGTAGTGTGACTTTCATCACAACGCTGGTAGTCAAGTAAAGATCCTAAGGGCTCTACCAATATATATAAGTGATATGCTAAAAGAAACATATGCACATATTGAGGTAGAATCAAACTAAGTAGCATACTACCATTTTGAGCAAGACTGTTATTATAACTGTGAATATCCCAAGCTTCCAATATGTAATATACAATCCAGTATGATACTATAAAGGCTTTTAGGGCATATATCACTAACAATCTCCCACTTGCACAAAGGCCATGTATTGGCATATCGCAGACCTATCATCTCGATTAGCCTCTCGAACTGTGTCTGAGGGATGGCTTTTGTGAGTGGATCTGCAATGTTGTTCTCTGTCTCTACTCTCCGCATCTCGATCTCCTAATGATCAATGGTCTTCCTGATCAGGTGGAACCATCTCAAGATGTGTCTGGACTTCTGATGGGACCTTAGTTCCTTCGCTCAACTATAGCGCCGTTGTTGTCACAATACAGCGGTATTGGATCAGCAATGGATGGAACCACCTGAAGTTCTGTCATGAACTTCCTGATCCAGTCTGCTTCTTTTGCGGCGTCACATGCAGCGACATACTCCGCTTCCATCATCGAGTCAGCAACGGTGCCCTACTTAGAGCTCTTCCAATAGTTCGCCCCTCCATTGAGGGTAAAGACATAACCCGACATGGACCTGGAGCCATCCTTATCACTATGGAAGCTGGAGTCGGCAAAGGCCTCGACCTGGAGGTAATTTCTTCCATATACCAAGAACATCTCCTTAGTCATTCTCAGGTACTTGAGAATGTTCTTCACTGTCGTTCAGTGCTTCTCCCCTGGGTTTGACTGATACCTGCTTACAACGCTCAGTGCATAAGCAACATCTGATCTGGTACACAACATTGCATACATTATAGAGCCTACCACAGAAGCGTAGGGTATAATTATCATGTGATCCCTTTCCAAATCAGTCTTAGGAGACATCTCTTTAGAGAGGGTGATTCCGTGACAAGCCGGTAGATTACCGCGCTTTGAATCTTCCATACTAAATATTTTTAGTATGGTGTTGATGTACCTTGACTGTGAAAGTCCTAACATTCGTTTAGATCTATCACGATAGATCTGGATTCCCAAAATGTAGGAGGCATCACCCAGGTCCTTCATTGAGAACCTTTGTGACAAGAATCCTTTGACTGATTGTAGCATAGGAATGTCATTTTCTATCAGGAGAATGTCATCCATGTACAAGACGAAGAATACCACAGTTCTCGCTACAATTTTACTATAGATACATGGTTCATCTGGATTTTTGATAAAGTCGAATTCCTTAACCGTCTCATCAAAACAGATGTTCCAACTCCACGATACCTGCTTTAATCCATAAATGGATTTAAGCAACTTGCACACTCATCCGCTGCTCCCACTCTCCATGAAACTCTATGGTTGAGCCATATAGGCACACTTTTCCAAATTTCCATTCAGAAAACCGGTCTTTACGTCCATTTGCCAAATTTCATAATCGTGGAAGGCAGCAATGGCAAGAAGGATCCGAATAGATTTGAGCATAGCCATTGGAGAAAAGGTTTCATCAGAGTCCAAACCAGGTCTTTAACGATAACCTTTTGCAACAAGTCT
The DNA here is from genome assembly GCA_030015575.1 of Agapanthus africanus. NCBI lineage: Eukaryota > Viridiplantae > Streptophyta > Magnoliopsida > Asparagales > Amaryllidaceae > Agapanthus > Agapanthus africanus. The sequence continues at coordinate 265,836,747 of JASDDO010000004.1, forward strand.
AGCCTTATAGGTTTCAACCTGTCCATCTACACTAATCTTCTTTCTGAAGATCCATTTGTAGCATATGGGTTTTACCCCTTCTGGAGCAATGTCCAAAGTCCATACTTTGTTGGTGTATATGGACTCCATTTCGTTCTGTATTGCATCTAGCCATTTTACCAAGTCTCTGCTCTGAATGGCTTGTTGGAAGCTAGTTGGCTCATCATCGTCGATGATGTAATCCTCTCTATCCCCGTCTATGATAAAACCGTAGTATCTCTCGGGCGGATGAGACTGCCTACTAGTCCTGCGGAGTGGCACAGGGATGTCCAGTTCTTTCGAAACATCTGGTTCCACCATGCTTTCAGTAATAGCTTGTGGTTCTGGAATTTCTTCTAAATCTATTGCGCTCCCACTTATTTCTTTTTCAAGAAATTGAGTTTCCAAAAAGTGGGCATGCCGAGAAACAAAGACCTTTTGTTTCTCTATGTAATAGAAAAGATACTCGCTGGAGTTCTTTGGGTATCCAGCAAACTTACACTGTATTGAGCGTGCCTCAAGTTTTTCCGCATGCTGCATTTTTTTAAAAGATGGACACCCCCATGTCTTAAGATACTTAAGATAGGGTTTCTTCCCACTCCATATCTGATATGGTGTGGTGGGCACTGACTTAGTAGGAACCATGTTCAAAAGATATGCAGTTGATTCTAGTGCATAACACCAGAAGGATCGCGGCAACTCAGCGTTACTCATCATGGAACGTACCATATCTAATAGGGTTCTGTTCCTCCTTTCCGATACATCGTTGTGTTGAAGTGTGTATGGAGGAGTAAGCTGAGAGATAATTCCATTCTCTTTTAAGTAATCCAAGAACTCGACAATTAAGTATTCACCATCTCGATTAGATATAAGTGTCTTGATACTTTTGCCGGTTTGTTTTTCCACTTCATTCTTATATTCTCGGAATTTCTCAAAGGCCTCGGATTTATATTTTATCAAAAATACATGTCCATACCTTGAGAAATCATCCGTAAAAGTAATGAAATAGGAATAACCACTTCTTGCATGTGTAGACATTAGACCATACGCGTCGCTGTGTATGAGTCCCAAGAGCTCAATGGCTCTTTCTCCGGGTCCAGTGAACGGAGTCTTTGTCATCTTTTCTTTAAGACATGATTGATAAGTTGCATAGGACTGATATTCGAACGGATCCAAATATTCCTCTTTATGTAACTTCATCAACCATGTTTTATTGATCTGACCCAGTCTACAATGCCATAAAAAAGCCTGATTTAATCTAGAGACTTTCTTTTAAGTGTGTTCTGGACGTTAAAAACCTGAGCTTGATTTAATACGTATATACCATTATCTAGTCTACTTGACCCAATCAAAATTTGATTAAGGTGTATGTGGACTATATCGCTTACAAATGTAAAATCATAACTTTTTTTAGAAAGTAAAGATACAGAAATGATATTACAAGCCAGACTAGGTACACACAAACAGTTACGCAAAATCAAAATCTACCAATTTGTCAATCCTAGGTGATATTCCCCTACGGATACAGCATCCACGCTCATTCCGTTAGCAACGCTGAGAGTCATATCACCTACCTTGATAACTCTACGGTTTCTCAGATCCTGTAATGAATTACAGATATGAGATCCTGATCCGGTATCTAGTACCCAGGAAGTAGAGTTAATTGACAGACAGTTTTCAATCATAAACACACCTGAAGCCGAAGCCACAACGTGCTTCGAATCCTGGTTTCTGGCTTTCCAAGCCCTGCAATCCTTCTGCCAATGCCTTTTCTCGTGACAATAGAAACATTCCTTCTTCCCTACTGTTAGCCCCGAAACTTTTGCCCTGCCCTTTCCTTCTACCTTACTAACACCGCCTATCGGCTTGGTGGAGGCCTTCTTCTTCTCTCCCTTGGCTTTCGCCTTGGATCTAGAAGAGGAAAATTCCCCAATAAGCAGAGCGGGTATCTCCCTGGATTTTTGCAGGGTGCCCTCAGTGCTCTTCAATATGTTGAGGAGTACTGAAAGTGAAACTTCCTTCCCTTGAATGTTGAAATTCAAGATAAACTGGGAGTATGTGGATAGGAGGGACTATAGAATCAAGTCATTATATAACTCGTTCTCCAACGTGGTCTCAAGGTCCGCGAGCTCTTTAATATAGCTAATCATCGTAAGGACGTGGTCCCCTACAGATGACCTGACAGCCAATCTCGCCTAAAACAATTTCTTCGAGGTCTCATATCTTGCGATACGAGATTGCGCTCCATATAAATCCTTGGAATGGAGGACGATGGAAACTAAGTCCATCTTCTCCTGCTGCCTCTGGTGTTCATAATCCATTGAGGCTAACATGAGGCACTTGGCTCTCATACTGTCTTTTTCCCATGTGTTACGGATATCATCATCCGCGACGGTGGAATCTGGACCTGGGACAGCGGGGGCTTTGGTAGTAAGGAGATAGCCCAGGTTGTCATAGGTAATGGCCATCTGGACATTCTTTAACCAATCATTAGAGTTTGGCCCAGTCAATTTATTATTATCTAGCAGTAACTTAAACCCAGTCATTTTGGTCGTTGCCATTAGGAGAGAGAAGAAACACTCAGCATGATACTCTTGCAAGTTTAGATTGGTTATTAATTTATCTAAATAGGATGGCTCCCACTGTTCCTCGAATCCTTCCTCAAACCATAAAAGAAGAATTAGTCGGGATTAATCACACCTTACAATTCTTGCTTAACCTTTCGGCCAAGCTAGTATTGGTACTTCAAGGGAGGTTTTCCAACTCTTTCCTGAAGTTCCTTAATTACATAACCTCTTTTCCCTTGAGGCATAGCCCCGCTAACACTGTTCTAGACACCTACTTGGTTTATAACATCGATTGTTTAGTGAAAAATCTCCCGAAGAGTAGTGGATACTCACAGTAGGATCGGGATCCAAATATCATCGTGCGACAACCATGAAGGAATCCTACCAAAATCATCACACTCCAAATGGTATGCAAAACTAGCAAGTTTCAATTTCCTTAGAAACTCCCGATGTGGATTTTTTCCCCAAGCGCTTATGACCTTGACGAAGGACAATATATCATAAGTCGCAAGTCAAGTTCTACCCGTCATTGTCCAGGTTAATTTGAACTCACCTGTACATATCCTTGACGAAGGCCAAAATAGTAGTACGACTGTCCCAAATCAACGCATCTATCTATGCTACAGATGAATACCCAGCAGCTACCTGTAATGCTTTAAAAACCGTTTAGGCTAATTGTTTGATAATTAGTAGTACAACTTATGTTTTCCGTAAAACCTAGTTATCATTATTTTTTTCACATAAACATAATTATATCTATTTTAAGTATGTAATTGCTTGTATGAGTATTTAACTAGTTATTTATTTAATTTCTAGTTTACTTAAATATTTTCCTTAATTATTTATTTATTTTTTAAATATTATTTTAATCATGCACTTACACACTAAATTAGTGTTAATTACAAATTAATATAGGTTAATACATATTTGTGCACCATGACACAACTAAACACAAACATAGCATGTTGTTTTTAAAAGAAAAATATTGGCCAAAGTGGTTCTAGATTTATTTCAAAGAAAAGCATAAAAAGAAAAGTAAAAATAAAAGAGAATGAAAAGATAAAGAAGTATGATGCATTAAAAGAAGTATGGTGTGTGTGGGTGGGGGGTATGCTCACCTCTCTCTCACCCTCACTCTCTCCTCTCTAGTTTCGGCCAAACTGCAGCCTCCCCCCTTTTTCCCTCTTTCCCACTTGCAAAAACCCTCATTTCTTCATCAACAATCCACAAAAATCAACACTAATTCCCATTAAAATAATCACAAAATTTCCTTTGCCTAAACTAAGCGTGGATCTTGATGCAAGTTTGCATTTTGGTGGCAAGGCTAGCAAGTTAGATATTCCAAAATCTTTTGAGGTATGAAAACCAAATCCTAGCTTGTTTTGCTAATCTTTACTTTGATCTAACTTTAATTATGTGTTAATATAGTTAATTGCAAGATTAGATTTTAAAGAGAAGGGTTTGGGTTAAAGTTAAAGTTTTTATCACTTAATTAGATTAGCTAAGTGTAGTTAACATCTAATGGCTTTATCAAATAAAATCTAGTTGTTAAACTTGTTAATCTTTACTTTCAAATTGTCTAAATTAAGTGTTTATGCAATTTAATTGCATGCTTAGTGTGTTTAGGTGAGATTAAAATTAGTTAATAATTGTGTGGCTTAATTAAGATATTTAAGTGTGATTGTGGCTACCAGGTTTGCTAAAACACTTAGTTTTGCACTAAAATACCCTATTGTTGCTTGCTAGGTTTTTAAAGGAAATAGGTTTAAGTTAAATTTAAGGTTGTGATGATCTACAACTATATTCCTAAGATTAGTTAGCGTTAGGTCTTGTGCGATTAGTATGATTGGATTCTAGGATTGGTGTTTGCTACGCATAGCAACGCCTAGTTATGGTTTGTGGCGATGTCGCACGCGTTTTATGCACCAAGTGCATGCGCGTCTAGCTAGTGTGCGTTGGTTGTCTTTTATCGTCGTATGTCCGAGTCTATTTAAATGTCTATCCTCTTATATACTATTTATGCAGTGATAGAATCGATCGCGGAGACGTCGGACGCGGCAAGGAAGGGCAAGGCGGTGATTGGATTCGACCAGACGAGACATTCCTGTGAGTAGATCTAATATCTGCGGAGGAATCACCTATATGGCGTTAAGCGCCGAGGGCTTGATTCATTAAAATAAACATATTCTTATATGCAACACATTGATATTGCATGATTACCATTTGCACATCTTATTATCTATTGTTCATTATTATATCATTAATAGGACACTGCACCATTATCGATTATGTGTATGTCACACATACACTTACTGGTCGGCTCACACACATCATCATCGGTAATTACCACGTCACGTACACATTAGAAAATGTTACTTCACTGGTATAGTCTGCCAGCTGCTAGTTATTATATATTATAGTATGCTTGCTCTTATATGCTAGTTTAGATATTGCATTCCTTACCTATATGCCGCATGCATTCATATATTTATGTTGTTTATACACTGTTGAGGGGCTTTATGCCGAAGTTCATTGTTCTCTTGCTAATTCATGATTATGAGATCTCAGTATTTCTTGAGATTTCTGGATTTGGGAAACCGCAAAATATGTTTGAAAACTTGTTATAAAATTAAAAACTTATGCTTTTTTTATAAAAAGAAAAATGTGGTTTTCCTTGATATGATATTTCATGTCCACCATGAGTTTTCTCGGTTCTGAGTTGTTGTTTTCAAGACCCAGTTCGAGGAGTTGGATGATCCGTCTGTGGATATATGGTGGACCCGGTAAAGTACCCCGAGGCGAGAAATTGGTGTGGATGACGATGAGCCTGGCAGGAGGGATCACTACCTACCGGTGATTGTATAGAACTCGGCGGATATCCGGTGGATACCGTCCGGAGTTATGAGACCTGATGGATATGCGGGCCGATCCGAGGGACGGCGCCTGAGTTTTGAGATTTTGGGGTGTCATTGATGGACACCAGATTTCTATGATGTTTATTTTGAGGATGGCCTTATTTTATTCCATACTCCAGACTTTTATGACATACTTTGCACATATAGTTGTTGTACCCTGATATAGTTCTTGATTTGGATTCTTGCTGCACCTCATACTATTGTGCATGTGTTACCATGATTGCATATATATAGGATGGTCATTTTTGTGCATACTTGCGATTACCTGTACGATATTATGTACTACTCACGAGCTGGCAACTCACCCCCGTTATGCCACAGTGTCTTGCAAGACCGACCAGTCAGCATAGTAACGGTGGGCATACTTCTTCTTCTGTTACCTTTTGCTTCGACTCGAGGACTTTGCGCATAGGTGGTTTTTTTTGGGAGGATATTCTTTTGTTCCCACCATGTATATTTATTTTGTATCTAGTGCACTCCATCGACCATGTGTATATGTGACCTAGAGACTGGATAGTGAGATTTGTATATTTGTTCTCTGGTGTCGAGCTCATGTGAGCCGAGGTGGTGCTTTCTTATTTCTTGCTTTAGATGCTTATTTCACACTATTTTGATGTATCTTGTGTGTGGTTGTGTTCCGCCATTCGGCGAAGTGCTAGCTCCCACTTGAGGATGCCTTTTTATTATTGCTTATACTTATTCATGTTTTGTACCCGTTTGGGGCCAGTTTTTACAAAGGAGACTCTGCCGAAATTTCCAGGAAAATTTGTTGATTTAAAAATGTTTTGATGTAACTTTATATTGTTAAAAAAAATCAATCTTTTAACCAAGTATTTCCTTCACTCTAATTTATTTAAACGGTTTAGATTTCTGGGCTTTGGCTTACTTAGATTACGTTATTCCTCTAGACGTTGCGTGATCTAAGTGCCAGTCACGTTCCACACATTCGGGTCATGACACTACCAATCACTATGCTTTGGAGAAGGTCAAAATACAAAGCTTGAATACTACTGGATACCCATCTAAAATGACGGAGGGCTACGGATGGTTTTAGCGAAACCGTGAACGTAATGAATTTGATATAGTCGAAGGAACCATGATAGATTTTAAAAGGAGTGGTTTAGGCTCCGCATTTAAAAGTTGTTTTTCAAGAAAACCGCGTGGTTTTGAAATTGTTCCAACGATTTAAGCTTTGGTTTGTTTTCCTTTCATTAATCAATGTTAATGCGGTCCCATCATTTAACCCTATCATTGCAGAAAAGAAATGAAAATAGAACGTACGTTTATTCCATCTGCATTCGCCAGAAGGCCCGTTATGCACCGTTAGGTTACTTAACTAACGGTAGAGCGGGGATGGACTCGCGCGGGTGCAAAACATAAGTAACATTTATTATATGTAATAAATATATATATAGCCATTCGTTTCACGCAATAATAGGCATTCCAGATCACAGATCACAGCACAGATGAATATATTGGATATACTAGGAATTAGGTATTCCGTTTTAGCCTAGAATGAAAGATGGATTCCACGGTTATGATGAATAGCCAAATCCCACCCTCGACCCCTACGGGTGAGGAAAACTACCCGCCAAATTCCCGAAGTGAAGCAATCTCTCTCAATAAAATGAGTAGGCCACTTTGCACTTCAACAACCTGGTAGTTTGTGCATCCCACCTTGGGTCTACCCTAGGTGAAAGAAACAGTAAATAAAATAATACAACGGTGGCTACAAGCTCAACCCGGATGTACCCCGCAAAAATAATATTACATCACATTTACAAATTTACATGAATGAAAGAAAAGAAAACACTCTTCTCATATCCCCCGGCTATTCATCAACGATGATCCAATACTTCATATACGCAAACTATCAAAATACAGATATGTGCAACCCCCACTAATCGACGTATAACAATTAGCGGACATTTAGAAACACATATACAAACTGAAACTTATAAACTACGTTAAAATTGCGATTTCGAAACACTCCGAATTTCCCCAACACAAAGATAATATGAAATCTGGGAGAAAACAAACAAAATCTGAAACCCTAAATCCAAGAGTACAGAACACCATAGAAAATCCAGCACCTAACACTTGAACAGAACCGGCCAGGCTAGGAATTTGAAGCTTTTGGCCGGCCAAATTTTTAAATCCTAGGCTTATTTTTCTCTGGTGTTCTAGTTAAATAATGAGTAACCTTCTGCACTTGTTTAAAAAAAATTTAGAAGACTTTTTAAAATTGACAGAAACTTGGATTTCGGTTTCATTGTTTCAGAGTTATTTCGATTTCGTAATTCTAAACATCGTCTAAACTGCTAGTTAAAGTTTGAGTAGGCTCTGATATTACCGTAAGTCGATGTCGTACACCCCGCGAGTTCACGGTGAGGCAGAATTTATAAAAATTGATTTTTACAAAGCTAGCAACACCGACTAAACTCCAGGATCTTAACAGAAACCTTAACTAGATATTCTACTAGGAGGTTCTAACTACTATGAAAAGTGTTTATACCTCCTTGAACCATGTCCTTCGGGTCTTCTCCTCGTACTTAACTTCTTTAGCTCCTCAAAGATCGGATCGCGTTTGATCGTCGGCCTCCTCGCGTCAAAGACGATCCACCCGAGAGTATGTGCTTCAAGCTCCAACCTCTGAACCGAGATAACTAGGGTACTTAGTTTGCTAAGCTAAGTAGCCTCGATGATGTAGAGTATCTAATGGAGTGTTTTATCTCATGAGACTCTATATTTCACAACTCATGTGAGGGTTAGAGTCTTGAGGAAGAACGAGGAGAAAATGGAGAGAGAATGCAAAATAGCAAATGAACTAAGGTAATGGAAAGTAAAGAATGGCTCATGCTCTTCACTCATTGAAGCATGGATTATTTTCACATAGAAAATTACAACCATGCTTCAGTAGTGCATCCAAACAAATAAACAAATACCAAGAGCCATGCTTCACCCCATGCTACAAAAAATCTCTAATTCCACCTTATTAATCTATTTGTCAAAAATAGATAAAGCAAATAATGAGGTGTCCCCTTCTAGAAGTATGTCATGTCCCTCACCGTATATGCATACCCGTATTTGTATTTCGAAAAATACGAATACAATGAGATGATAACAATCTAATAATATAATACTAGTATCCGGCTTAAACCAAAGCCCACTAGTATTATCCGTCCGAACTTCATCCGTGTAGCCAGTACACGTATGTGATCGGAACCCTGCCATAAAACCATACGGCCTCTACATCGTTTCGCCCGAAGCAGGGATACCCTCTGTGTGGGACTCTAAAGAATCGACAGTACGCTAGCAGTGGGTTTAACCACAAGTCCGTCAGCGGTACTAGCTGCACGTAACGACTACCCATGTATCTGTCGATAAGAAGGCCGATGAGCAAACTCATCCGAACTCCTACTGAGCCTATCTGTGACAATCTCCGTACAGTCCGGTCTGTTCATTTAAGATACTCGCTTATTGGGCCTAGGGGGTTGGTAAACGTCAGACCCTAAATAGCGCAATAAGTCATGTCGGAGTAGAGCTCAATATACCCTGAGAAACTACTGGAGTACCTACCGGTAAATCTCGCTTGCCCTAGCCATAGACTTTGTGTAATGGCTTTCCGAACACGACACAATATCAACCCTCAATACCGGGAGAGACGAATCCTATCTAACCACTACTGCCTCCAAGTGCTTCGGGACTGCACCCAACTACTACCTGTTTGCACTTTGAGCCATGGTAGGGTAGTAATCTAAGTGCAGTGGTAACACACTCGAGATTAATAGCGATGTCAAGTCAAAGGACTAATCTGTACTCATGCCACCCGGGAACTGCTACCTGATGATAGGTATAATACCAACTAGTAGTTCCCAATGAGTCCTGTCCAGTGTAACTCAAAATCAAATAAGCACTTGTATACTATCTCCAGTACGGCGTATTAATGGATGTGGGACAGACCATCTCACCTGCTGGGATGAAAAGCGTATACACTAGTCTACTCTGGAGTATCGATACCCCGTCTCGATAATCCTACGACTAAGGACCTATGTACTTATAGACTACCCAGCCCCTACTAGTGTGACTGCCATCACAACGCTGGTAGTCAAGCAAAGATCATGAGGGCTCTACCAATATTTATAAGCGATATGCTAAAAGAAACATATGCACATATTGATGTAGAATAAAACCAAGTAGCATACTACCATTTTGAGCAAAACTGTTATTATAACTGTGAATATCTCAAGCTTTCAATATGTAATATACAATCCAGTATGATACAATAATGGCCTCTAGGGCATATATCACTAACAGTATGAACACTTGGTGACAACAATCCTTTATAGGAAGGAGACTATCGAGATGGAGGAGGTTACAGCGATTCTTTTGAACAATGAGATCATGAAGAAATCAAATCTATCGGAGGATTCAACGGGGTTGTTCATCGGTGAAAGGGGTAGATCAAAGAATAGAGACGGAGGTAAGAGCATAAGGGATAAATCCAAATCATCTGGGCAAGAGAGAAGACCGTGCTTCTTTACCAAATGGTCAGGGCAACTAAAGAAGCAATGCCAAAAGTATAAGCAGCTATTGGAGAAGAAGGGTATAAGTGCCAATTCAAAGGGTTCAGATCAAGCCATTGTTGCGACCGAAGAAGAAGAAGATCCATATAACGTACTGGAAGTACATACAGGAGAGGAAAATTCTGATGTTTGGATCCTTGATTCCGGATGTTCATACTATATGTGCCCGAAAAAGGAGCAGTTCGATACCTATAAAGAGTTCAATGGCAGCAGTATTCTCATGGGGAACAATATGGCGTGTAAAGCCGTTAGCATATGGAACATCATAATCTTCATGTTTGATGGGGTGGTACGAACGCTTGTGAACGTACGACTCGTTCCAGAACTAAAGAAGAACCTGATTTCTCTTGTAGCATTAGATGCGGCAGGATATAAATTCGTTAGGCAAGATTAAGTATTAATGGTTGTCAAGGGTGCCCTAATGGTTATTGTAAGTACACGGTAGCGCCCCGGCCGTCTAACAGACGCCAAATGCGGAATAAAAACTTTTTAATTGGCTCTATCGTATATAATAACCCGGATCTGCCATTAAAGCTAAACTAACAAACTACAAAGTGGGTAGAAATGTTATACCGAACGATCCGAGTCCTTCGGTCTTCAACCATCATCCCACGCTTTGTTGTGGCTGCTCCGATCTCCTGAATCTCCAGTCTTCTCATCCAGGTGCCACCACGTCGACGGATCTTTAAACGGGCTCCCGCCTCTAAACTGAGGCAACTCGATCATCAAGTTTGCTAAAAGAGATGACTAAGATTGATGTAGAGAATGAGTAGAACACTTTGTCTCGTTACATCCAAAGCTATGGATGAACAGTTAATAAAGTTGCCTTTTGGATCGGATGAAAATGAGAAATGAGTATATTAATTTCGATGAACCAAAACCTTAATCTTTTTCCCAAAATGAACAACCTCTCTTCTATCAAGAGGGGCCGGCCACTTATGAAGGAGGGGGTGAGTGTAGGAAGGGAGAGGGTGACCATTAGCACAAAAAGAAAAGCATGAGTCAAAGATAACACCTTGCATAAACATTAAAGAAATAATGAATCATCACAACCTAGCCATCGAAACAATAAATGCACAAATGACTCACTAGCCTAGTCACCATCTAGAATCTTCTAGAACCCGACTCACCCTCATGACTCACCCTAGTGACAAAAAGATAAATCCGTCTTTAACCGAAGGTTAAAGACGGGTGATAGAAAACAGGAAACTGGCAACTTCCAAAAGCGATCCCGAAACGAATTTCAGGATAACCCTGTAACAGTATAAACATACCCGTATTTGTATTACGACCGAATACAAATGCAACTGAGACAAAGATATTATATCAACACAGTATAATACTCGGATCCGGCTTAAACCAAAGCCCACCGGTATTATCTGCCCGAAATATGACACGTGCGTAAACGCACGTGCATTTTCCGAACCCTACTATAAAACCATACGGCCTCTACAACGTTTCGCCTGAACTTAGGAAACTGTCTGTTGGGGACTCTAATGACTCATCAATACACTGGCACTGGGTATAACCACTAGCACGTTAGAGGTACTAACTGTACGTGACAGTTGCCTATTTATTGATTGGAAGGGAAGCTGACGAGCGAACTCATCCAGAAACCCTACTGAGCCTGACAGTGACAATATCCGTACAGTCCGGTCCGTTCGTCTAAGAGAATCGCATATCGAGTCTAGGGGGTGGATAAAGTCAGACCGCTAATAACGCGATAATTCGTGTCGGTATGAAGCCCATCACTTCCTGAGAAACTACTGATCCAAATCAGTAATTCTCCACTACCCCGGACGAGGATTTCTAGTGATGGCCACCCATGCACTGTGCGACATCAACCCTCAATACCGGGAGAGACGAATCCCCGACGATCCGCTCACTACCTCCATGTGGCTCGGGACTGTACCCAACTAAAACCTGTTTGCACGTCTCCTTTGAGCGTGGTAGGGTAGAAATCAAAGCACAGTGGGAACTCACATGAGAAAAATGACGATCTCAGGTCGACAAACTAACCGATACAAATGTCACCAGGGAACTGCTATCTGACGATATGTATAATACCAACTAGCATGTTCCCGGCGAGTCCTGTCCGGTGTACTCATAACCCAATGAGCACCTGTATACATCTTAGGTGAACCAACTAACACCAATGGCTTGTGAGACCGGCCACCGCCTCTCGTCGGTGTCTCGACTGTATACACTAGTCTACTCTGGAGTATCGATGCCCTATCTCGAAACTCCTACGACTAGGGACACTTTAAGGATATGCTTATAGACCCCAGCTCCCACGTATACGATCGCCATCATACTGCTGGCAGTCAAGTAAGAATCCTATGGGCTCTATCAACATGCAATAGTGAACTAAAGCATGTATATGATGATAAAGATAAACCAGATAGCATACTATCATCTCGAGCAAGACTGTCATATCGGTATAGGTCCTCCCTTAATCGTTGCAATCACGTACCTACGATCCAATTATTGACTTAGAGGGCACTATATCCAACAATCTCCCACTTGCACTTAAGGCTAATTATTGCGATGTCGCATACTCACAGCCCGTGTGTTACCGAACACCCAACCCCTCTACTAATCAGTTTCACAAAGCTCGTTTGTAAAACTATTGTGTTCGAGAAATAGCCTCAGTGAGTAGATCCGCCGTGATGTTTCTTTCTATGTCTCTCTTAATCTCAAGTTCGTGGAGAAAACCATCTCCCGAATTGAGTAATACCTGTCTTAGAATATGTCTAGATATTTGATGGGGCCTAGTTCATAAATGAACTCCAAATCCAAATTTCTTAGACTGTATCGATAACTGAACCTAATCAGTATCCAGCACTATGCCTCCCACAGTATCCTCTTAGACCAACTGTCCATAATATTGTCCCTCGTCAGAGGAAAAACTATAACTCTGACAATCACTCTGTCATTCATGTCACTTTTGAAGCCTGGAATGATAACCGTCTCCCGAAGGAGGCTGCTGTCATCAAATCTGTAGAACATTCACTTATGTTCTAAAACTGCTTCCTTATGTTTCTTCAGGATTGGATTAGTATAAACTTATTGCATCTAGTGCAAAAACAACATCTGGTGTGGTACTTGACATCTCATGATTGACTCAATTGCCTAAGCAAGTGATCTGTCAATCATGCACATCCCTCTCCCCTTTAGTCTGTAAGACACCTTTAGAGAGGGTGACTCCATCACCTGCAGGTACACCACCATGCCAGGAGTCATCTATTCTAAAATGCTATTAGAATACTGTCAAAGTACCCACATTGGGAAACTATCCAAATCTAGATCTAAAACCATAGATCTAGTAATCAGAATGTCTGATATTATATCCATATCCTGTGTGAAGAAACAACTGTGTGACTACCATAGTATAACCGATTGTAGTATATGAATTTTACTTCCTACTCTGTGTATGTCATCCAATTACCAGGACATCACACCTTACTACCTTCTCAACAGATCCATCCCCTATTCTAATGAAGTCAAACCTATGACTGTCATATCAAAATTAGATAATCTATCTCCACTATCTTTGCTCAAACCTATAAATAGACATAAGCTACTTGCTCATTATGCTTCCGCTGCTCCCACTGACTACGACAGCCCTCTGGAAGAATAATATATACGTACACTTCTAAAGCTAGAACAACGCTATACTTATCCTCCTGCCGGGTCTCATAGTCGGGAACAACAGTAGTGTCAAGTCTGGGTAAACAAGAACCTCCCTGTCACCGTCCTTGAGGCTACCTTAGTACCTCTCGGGTGTCTGAGGTTACCCACCATATCTGCGGAGTGGCTAATGGAATGCCAAACCTGATTGAATATATAGGTCCTATTAAATTTTCCGTAACCGTTTGCGGTTCTGGAATCACTTCCAGTTCTACCATACTCCCACTATCGTTTTCTGAAAAAAAATCCATTTTACTAAAACTGTGGCGAGTCAAGAACAATATCACTATTGATCTTCCAGATGGTAGAAAGTCAACCCTCGTCAAAGCCAGGGTCAACCCACAAACTGCCATTACATAAACGTGCCTTGAGTTATCCAGTGTCTGGTTTTAAGCATAAGCTGGACAACTCCCCGTACCTTAACATCGTTAAGATATGATCCATTCTATATCCAATATAGAAACATTGGCACTTATTTAATTGGAACCAGATTCTAATCATGCAGCTGTCTCCAGTGCATATCAACTTAATGGTGAGAGACTAATCAGCATTACTCAACTTAGGAACATATATCCAATTATGAGTAACCTGAAAAAGAAACAAGTTTCTCAAAACCATTACTATCATCTGAATACCAATCACAAGAATCTACATCTTCGATCTCTTTGAAGAATCCCGATACTTGTGACACCTGGTTCTCTACTTTATTCTTATACCCATAACTTCTCAAAACTTAGACCTTGTATTTCTACGAAACACTTGTCTAAAATCTAGAGAAGTCATAAGTAAACAGAACATAGTACGAGGACCAATCCCTTTGTCCTGACGGACTCTGGACAACATACAATACTCTGTATAAGTCCGCTGAGTCGAATAACTCAAAACCTGTGCATCGTAGGTTGAAAACTGTACTTATGCTTAAGAACTACTCCGTTGTTCAATGCTCCTTACCCAATCATCAACTGATATAGGTCAATGTCACAGACATAATTTCAAAAGGTTATATCTCACTTTATAAAAATAAACGTACAGATATATCATTTTGAAATTGGTGCACAACAACGGATATTCAAAACCAAATTCATGCCGTCTGGCATAAACTCAGGCGACTTCCTCAAATATCACCAATTACAACGAATTCCGATATAATGAGGATGATCACCTTATTCCCAATAACCTACTCCCACTCATCATCTGTAATACCATACAGATATGAGAATCATACCTGGTAAATACATACCCTGGAGTAAGTATCTAATCGGGAAATCAGTTTTCCTTTAACAATGCACTGAAACATGAAAATGTTTCGTAGGGGTATCCTGGTATTGTTAGTAATGCCTCTTCCATATTCCGATTCATGACTTTAACCGTATATTTCATTGCCATCTCTCCAAATCCCTTTATTTGTCTTTATTCATTACCTTCTGTACACCATCGTTAGGCTAAATGGTTTTCTTCCTTCCCTACCGTTCGGCACAAGCCTATGGTTTGGAAGAAGACTATCCAGTAAGCATAATAGGTGTACCCTCCTAAACCAAGGAGTACTCGCAACTTGAGAGAAGGTGATGACAAAAGACAACTGAATAATACTTTATTCTATTTCTCCCGAACTGGGGAAAAAAGCAAAGGTGAAATAGGAGTGGCGATGAAGTACACGGTTTGGTCGTGAATGATAACAGTCGCAATTTACTTTGCCCTCTTTCTAATCCCTTTATTTTGTCTTTAGTTATTACCTTCTGTACACCCTACTTAGGCTAATTGGTTTTCTTCATTCCCTACCTTTCGGCTCCTGCCTATGGTTTGGAATAAGACTATCCAATAAGCGTAATAGGTGTACCCTCCTAAACTAAGGAGCCCTCGCAACCTGAGAGAAGGTGATAATAAAAGACAACTGAATAAACCAATTCTATTTCTCCTGAACCTGGATCCATCCTCGAAGAAGTCCCTCCGAGTTCGTATATAACCATACGATGGATCAATCCAATGGAAGTGGATGTCCGTAGTAATACGGGGTGTTCTGAGAAATACAAAGAGTAAAAGAAGGAGCGGCAATGACTTATGCAACTTTAGACAATCCAAAAGCTAGTATTTTAAGAAGGTTCGGTCAACTTGGTCACTGAGTCATAGTCTAGGGTCGGTCAAAGGTCGCTGCCAAAGAGAGAGAGAGAGAAAAGAAACACTCTGCGTGCACTCTAACCTAGATTTGAATGGTTATCACTTTATCTAATCAGGAAACCTCCCACAGTACCGTCAAATTCTCCTCCAAACCTAAAAGAAGAATCAATCGGGATCACTCGAAGAGTAAACCAACTCATCAGTGGGAATCGGGATCCAACTCTCATCGCATGATAACGTGACGGAATCCACTCATGTTATCACACTCCAGAAGGTATGTGCATTCCTGGAAAGTTTCAGTTTCTTTAGAAACTCCCGATATGATTTTTTCCCCATGCTCTTATGACCTTGACGAAGGTCAACAAATCATAAGTCACATGTCAAGTTCTACCCGTCATTGTCCAGGTCAATTTGAACCCACCCGTACAAGCCCTTGACGAAGGTCAACAAGGCTATACGACTGTCCCAAACCAACACATCTATCTATGCAACAAATGAATACCCCAACAGCTACCAAACACTATGCCTTGACGAAGGTCAACAAACATAGCTTGAATACTACTGACCATCCATAAGAAATGACGAAGGGCTACGGCTGGTTTTTGGCGAAAAACCTTTAACGTAATGAACTTGATTTCGTTGAAGGAACCTGATAGCATTTTATAAAAATATAGTGGCGAAAACATTTGCTAAAGAGGTCACTCCCGGTGAAGGGATCTCGGCTCTTTCCCCGTGGAATGAGGTGCAGGATATTCTAACTGATTACCGCGATGCAAAGCAAGTTGTAATCGACTATAGTGAAGTTATTACCCTGACACAAACTTCTGCCCAAGAGGTCATTCCCGGTGAAGGGATATCAGCCCTTGCCTCGTCGAATGAGGTGCGGGATATTCTAACTGAATATCACTATGCATGACAAAAGGAAACGTCTTTGTAATAACACCTTTTAAAATTTGTTCCAACAACATCAAATATATGTTTGTTTTATCCTTGCATTGATAAGAATCAATGCAGTCCCATCAATCAATCACACCAGAAAAGAACGAAAATATAATGTACGTATATGCCATCCGCATTCGTCACTGGGTCCCGTCATCACCCGTTAGGTTACTTAACTAACGACAGAGCGGGGACTGGACTAGCGCAGGTGTAAAACATATACAACATCTAATAGTGAATACACCAATATACAATAATCGCTCCAGGCGTGATAATATGCAACATTACAGAAAAGCAATAAACATCACAGAACAATACAGATAATCTGGGATCCCCGGGTTTCACAGAGCCGCTACTGAAACCCGACGTTCCCCTGGTCGTGTGGATAGCCTGTGCAATGAAACCTAGACCCCTATGGGTGCGCAAGTTACCCGCCAAAACCTGAAGAGAGGCAGCCCCCTACAGCATAGTGAATGGACAACCCGGCACTTCACGGAAAACGGTAACTTGAGCTCCCCTCCTTGGGTCATCCTGTACCCCCTACGAGTGCGGCGAATAGTCTACCAATTCTAGAATGAGGTCCCTCTGCCTCTCTAAGCCATGAGATATAGACCCGTTGCCCTCCAGAACCCGGCTATCCGTGCACTCCGTCGCAGGGTAAACCTAGTACAGAAATAAAAATATATACAACGGGTACATCGACCTCAGCCCGGTCGTGCCTCAAAAGAATATTATACAAATATGCTGTGACGGCAGTCCACATGTTGGACGCTCACCCCGCAATATCAAATGTACAAATAAATCCAAACAACACTATCATTGCACACTGCTATCCACCACGACAAATCCGCAACGTCACAGCACAACACAGAACATCAACGCGAATGTCACGTTCGCAAATCCGTCTAAAAAGACTATAGCAATTAGACGCAATTTACCGCTCAAATGACATTCCCGGTCGGAGATATAATGTAAGTAATGCATACTAACAAGTTTAAAATTTCGATCGACTAAACTTCCCGAAGTGGGCCCCACGTACATCTGGTGTACAGTAATAAAATCTGGGCCCAAAAGAAATATACCAAAAACCACAATTTACAATGGAGAACACACTGTAGAAATTTGACTCACTGTTCTCACAATATCGCGGCGGATCCGCGGCCAAACCCTGGTTTGGGCCGCGGATCCGTGGCCGTACTGTGGGATCACATGATGAAATTTCACCAGTTTTCTTCAAAAAGCCTGCACAATTTTCTGTGATGCTAAAAATAATTTTTAGACCCTTTTAAAAATCGACAGAAACTTTGAACAGAAAAACTGTAGTTTTTGAAATTCGGTTCGATCGATATTTTAAACGTGTTAGCATAAGTTAGTAAAGCTTAATGGTGAGGCTCTGATACCACTGTAAGTACACGGTAGCGCCCCGGCCGTCTAACAGACGCCAAATGCGGAACAAAAACTTTTTAACTGGCGCTATCGTATACAATAACCCGGATCTGCCATTAAAGCTAAACTAACAAACTACAAAGTGGGTAGAAATGTTATACCGAACGATCCGAGTCCTTCGTTCTTCAACCATCATCCCACGCTTTGTTGTGGCTGCTCGGATCTCCTGAATCTCCAGTCTTCTTGTCCAGGTGGCACCACATCGACGGATCTTTAAACGGGCTCCCGCCTCTGAACCGAGGCAACTCGATCATCAAGTTTGCTAAAAGAGATGACCAAGATTGATGTAGAAAATGAGTCGAACACTTTGTCTCGTTACATCCAAAGCTATGGATGAACGGTTAATGAAGTTTCCTTTTGGATCGGATGAAAATGAGAAATGAGTATATTAATTTCCATGAACCAAAACCTTAATCTTTTTCCCAAAATGAACAACCTCTCTTCTATCAAGAGGGGTTGGCCACTTATGAAGGAGGGGGGTGAGTGTAGGAAGGGAGAGGGTGACCATTAGCACAAAAAGAAAAGCATGAGTCAAAGATAACACCTTGCATAAACATTAATGATCTAATGAATCATCATAACCTAGTCATCAAAACAATAAATGCACAAATGACTCACTAGCCTAGTCACCATCTAGAATCTTCTAGAACCACGACTCACCCTCATGACTCACCCTAGTGACGAAAAGATAAATCCGTCTTTAACCGAATGTTAAAGACGGGTGATAGAAAACAGGAAACTGGCAACTTCCAAAAGCGATCCCGAAACGAATTTCAGGATAACCCCGTAACAGTATAAACATACCCGCATTTGTATTACGACCGAATACAAATGCAACTGAGACAAAGATATTATATCTACACAGTATAATACTCAGATCCGGCTTAAACCAAAGCCCACCGGTATTACTTCCTGAAATATGACACATGCGTAAACGCACGTGCATTTTCCGAACCCTACCATAAAACCATACAGCCTCTACAACGTTTCGCCCGAACTTGGGAAACTGTCTGTGGGGGACTCTAATGACTCATCAATACACTGGCACTGGGTATAACCACTAGCACGTCAGAGGTACTAACTGTACGTGACGGTTGCCTATGTATTGATTGGAAGGGAAGCTGACGAGCGAACTCATCCAGAAACCCTACTGAGCCTAACAGTGACAATATCCGTACAGTCCGGTCCGTTCGTCTGAGTATCGCATATCGAGTCTAGGGGGTGGATAAAGTCATACCCCTGATAACGCGATAATTCGTGTCGGTATGAAGCCCATCACCTCCAGAGAAACTACTGATCCAAATCAGTAATTCTCCACTACCCCGGCAGAGGATTTCTAGTGATGGCCACCTGTGCACTGTGCGACATCAACCCCCAATACCGGGAGAGACGAATCCCCGACGATCCGCTCACTGCCTCCATGTGGCTCGGGACTGTACCCAACTAAAACCTTTTTGCACGTCTCCTTTGTGCGTGGTAGGGTAGTAATCAAAGCACAGTGGGAACTCACACGAGACAAATGACGATCTCAGGTCGACAAACTAACCTGTACACATGTCACCAGAGAACTACTATCTGACGATATGTATAATACCAACTAGCATGTTCCCGGCGAGTCCTGTCCGGTGTACTCATTACCCAATGAGCACATGTATACATCTTAGGTGAACCAACTAACACCAATGGCTTGTGAGACCGGCCACCGCCCCTCGTCGGGCTCTCGACTGTATACACTAGTCTACTCTGGAGTATCGATGCCCTGTCTCGAAACTCCTACGACTAGGGATACTTTAAGGATGTGCTTATAGACCCCAGCTCCCACGTATACGATCGCCATCATACTGCTGGCAGTCAAGCAAGAATCCTATGGGCTCTATCAACATGCAATAGTGAACTTAAGCATGTATATGATGATAAAGACAAACCAGATAGCATACTATCATCTCGAGCAAGACTGTCATATCTGTTGGGTTCCTAGGCACACTAATGAGGTCTCACAAGGCATCAACCATGCCAATTTCAAATTTTAACGGTGCCGAGAAACCCTAACAAGATCGTTGGCTAGAATTTTAGGCGAATCAAAAACTAGTTAACTACTTTAACTAAAAGAACGGAAATACAACCTTTGTAGATCCGGTTCTCCACCTCCATAGATCCGCAATGAAGTCTCCTCGCTGTCTAAATGGAAACCCGGGCTCTAGCGTCGGCTTCATCGGAGAAATGGGCGGGCAAGGTCGTCGGCTTCGTGCCGAAGATGATCTACGTCGAGGCATCACTAGATCAAGCTCCAACTTCACCAAGTCAAGAAAACTTGTGAAGGAAACACCCTATACTACTTGGCAAGAGGTAGAGGATGAAGAAATAGTAGGTGAGTTCACTTTAGAATTGGATTTCTCACTTATATGCTCAACTTGCCATTAATGAAGACAATCTTTTTCTTCAAGTGAAGAAGAAGAAGAAGAAAAATGTTATGATAAGTATATTTTAAAAAGAAATTAAAATGAATACTTATCATAATCAAACCATGGTCAAGTGTAGAGAATAAACTAGGGTTAGGTCAATGGTTAGGGTTAAGCATGAAGACAAAAATGGTGACTTAGTCAAAGCTTCATGAAGTTTCAACATGCATCCAAATAAAGCCACCATTTTTTCTTTTCTTTTGCCAAAAAGAAATAAATAAACAAATGAATAAATGGATATGAAAATCAAAACCCTAACCATTTAAATAACCATGGTTTAATCTCTACACAAACCCTAGTGAGCATGTATCATCAAACATGATACAAACTTGTGTACAAAAGTATATCACATATACAATGTGCACAATCCAAGTGAGAAAATCCATTTAAAGTGAACCAATACTAGTTAATGCAAAGTAATATATCAAATATATAATTATACATTAAATCATTAAATCAACACTTGATTTAACGATCCGGTCATATCGCATATAACCGACTAGTATCCAATGTATCGGCTTATCGAATCAATCCTTGATTCGATAACTAGGTTATATCACATACAACCATTCGATACATTCATCGCGAGAATAGAATACGGTATCACATACACGCATTATTCTCGGTCCCGCACATATCTCATATGTGCTCCTATTTCGTTTTGCTTGAGCCAGGAAACCTCTGTGTAGGACTCTAAAGACTCGTCAATACGCCGGCAGCAGATGATGATCATATCAAACACCCACAAGCCGCAAGCGATCTGCTAAACGTAACGGCCACCCGGGTATTGAGCGATGAGAAGATCGACGAGCAAGCCCGCTCACACTCCTGTGAATCCAACCAGTAACACTTACCGTACAGTCCGGTCTCGTCGTCTGATGTGTCGCATATCTTGCCTAGGGGTGGTAAACGTCAGACCCCAATAGCTCGATAATTCGTGTCGATATGAGGTCCATAACAGTTCGAGAAACTACTGGTAACACTTACCAGTAAATCTCAGCAACCCTGGCCAGGGATTTCCGGTTATAGCCAATCGAACACAGCGCAACATCAACTCCCTATACCGGGAGAGACGAATCCCCTCCTATCGCTCATTGCCTTCATGTGATTCGGGACTGTACCCAAAAACCACCGTTTTGCACGCCCTCTTGGACGTGGTAAGATGGAAATCAAAGCACAGTGGGAACCACACAAGACTCTATGACGATCTCGGGTCAACAGACTACTCTGTACCAGTGTCACCAGAGAACTGCCATCTGACGTAAGGTATAATACCATCTGGGAGTTCTCGGCGAGTCCGTCCAGTGTACCCAGTCTCTACTGAGCACCCGTATATCATCTCCGATGTCAAACACCAATGGATATGGGATCATCCATCGCCCATCTGTATGGGTCGAGAAGGTATACGCTAGTCTACACTGGTATATCGATGCCCCGTCTCGATACACCCACGACTGAGGACCTTGAAGGATGTACTTATAGACTACCATGTCCCCACTTGTATGATCCGCATCATAGTCCAGGTAGTCAAGTACACATCCTAAGGGCTTTACCAACATGTAACAGAGAGACAATCAGTATACACGTTAAGGTAAAGAGCAACCAGATAGCATACTATCATGTCGAGCAAGAAAGTCCTCCCTATATATGTCCCAGCATCCATTACAATATACATCCTCTGTACAGTAATGGCCTCTAGGGCATACATATAACTAACAATCTCCCACTTGCACTAGGGCCATCTGTAGCAGTGGTTGTAGTATCTCATACTCAACCATCCCCTAAAAGTCTTTCTGTGGGAATAAGCCTTCGTGAGTGGATCCACCGTGTTATCCTCTAAGTCTACTCTCCTAACCTCGATCACCTTGGAGATCTGCCATCTCCATGATCAGGTGATACTGCCTTAGATTATGTCTGGATCACTGATGGGACGGACGTTCCTTGGCATAAGCCACAACTCCATTGTCACACAATGGAAGGAACTAAGTTCATCTCATGAACATGTATACATCCAGACTGCCTCTTTGGTAGCATCTTAAGTAGCGATGTATCCAGCCTTTATCGTCTAGTATGTCACGGTATCTAGCTTGGAACTCTTCCAACATACCGTCCCTTTACTGAGGGTAAAGACAATGCCTGTGACTGACATTCAGTCGTCTTTATCACCCTGGAACCTTTCCAGTGATTCTCCCCAGGACCAATTGATACCTTCTCACAACAACTAGTGAGTATCCTAACACCCAAATAACATCTATCTCATAGATGAAGACTCAGGATTTAGTAGGTATCATTTTGATCCTATATGGAGAATCATTGTGATAAGCGGAGATTGATCGAGCGTAGCATAGGAAACTCCTTTCTTATCAAGAGTATGTCATCCACGTACTCTACGAGGATAACCACCATACTCCCTACTACCTTTTTGTTTATACAAGGTTCATCTACCATTTTGATGATGTCAAACTCTTTGACTACTTCATCAAAACAGATGTTCCAACTCCGCGATGCCTGCTTTATCCTATAAAGCATCTTGTACACATTTCCGCTGCTCCCACTGTTTACGAAGCCCTCTGGCTGTGTACTTACAGACGTTCTCTTCTAAAACATCATTTTAGAAGAGCTGTCATGATACCCAACCACCAGATATCGTAGTCATGGTATGTAGCCGTGGCAAGTAGGATCTGGATGGACTTAAGCATAGATCCTTAGAAAAAGTTTCAACATAATCCATACCTGGTCAATGATGCAAACCTTTAACAAGTCTAGCTTTGAAAGTCTCAATTTTTCCATGTACACCAAGTAATCTTCTCAAGATATACTTGCTCCTGATGGGGATTTAACCCTTCAGATATAGCAACTAAAGTCCATACTTTGTTGGTGTATAAGGATTCCATCTCAGATCGATAAGCATCCAGCCATTCTTACAGAGTCCAACTCCTGATGGCCAGTTCGAAACTAGTTGGGTCATCATCTCATGATGCAATTCTCGCTCCCACTGTCATCGAGAAACCGAAGCAACTCTCATGTGGGTGAGGAACCCTACTAGATCGGCGGAGAGGCTGAGGTTCGTTGGAATCTACTGAATCCTTTGGTTCTATCAAATCATCAGCTGCAGTCTGTATAGCTGGAACATTTCCAGTTCTACATAACAGATCTTGCCTCGAGCTTGTCCGGATTTTGCTTTTCAGACATAGGCCGGACAACCCTAAATCTTAACTAACTTAAGATATGGGCTCTTCCCTTTCCATATCACATATGAAATGGTAGGCAACTGATTTGATCGAAACCCTATTCAATACGTATGCAACTTCATAAGTGCGTAACTCCCAAAAAGGAAATAGGTAACTCAGTAGTACTCATCATAGAGCACACCATATCATATAGGGTGTGATTGCTCCGCCCCGATATACCATCGTGCTATGGTGTAATCGGAGGAGTAATGCTGAGAGAGAATCTCATTCTCCTTTAGAATAGTCCAGGATTTCCGTGCTCAAGTATTCTCCTCCTCGATCACAAGGACATAATACTTATACCCGTATTTTGGTTCTCTACTTCTAACTTATATTCTGTGAATATCTCAAAAGATTCGGACTTGTGTTTCAACATGAACATATGTCTAAATCTTGAGAGATCATCAGAGAACGTAATGAAGTATAAAGAACCATTCCTGGCATGTGTAGACAGGGGACCTTACATACATCAACATGTATCATCCCAAGAGTTCACTAACTCTTTCTATGTTTCCAATAAACAGAGCTGTGGTCATCTTATCTTTGTGACATGACTGGCGAGTTTCACAAGATGTAAATTCAAACTAATTTAAATATGCATCTTTATGTAACTCTGCTAGTCGGGTCGCATTGATATGACCTAGTCTACAATACCACAAGAAGGATCCGTTCATTTCTAAACTCTTCCTCTTATGTGTGTTCTGTATACTAAGAACTGTAGTTTGATTTAGAACATCAATGCTTTTAGATAACGTGCCTGAACCGATCAACTTTTGATATAGGAAATGTTCAAAACATTATCCATCAATACAAAATTTTATCATTTCTTTACTAAAAAAGAGACTGATATGATTTTGTATATCAGGTTCGGTATCTAATAACATTCGTTCAGAATCAATGTATTCAGGTAATACAGGGTGACAGTGACCAACAGACTTGGCTGCAACACTTGCCCCGTTTTCTGCCTCATGAAACTTATCACCCGTTCTCAGTTCTCTACCTTTCTGTAGCCCAATGTAATAGATTACATGTCTGGGATCCTGATCTGGTATCAAATACCCAGGATGTAGAGGATACTGAGAAACAGTTCTGTATAATGAACACACCCGAAGATGATGCATCATCATGCACTCTCTTCGTTTGGGCGGCGTAGGAATTCTGGTATTCCCCTTATTTCCTGCTCTGTCTTATAACAATTATAAGTTGGAGCGGGACCAACGTTCCCCAGCTCAGTATAACAAGCGGGTTCGGTCAATATTCCGTATTATTATCTTGATTAAGGCGTGATATGGTCGCTACCTGGAGAGAGAGAAAAGAAAACACTCTGCGTGCGCTCTTGCAAGATCAGATTGGTTATATATTTTATCTAATCAGGATGGCTCCCACTGTTTTTATCAAATCTTCCTTCAAACCCTAAAAGGAAAGACTATCCGGGATTAATTACACCCTACAACTTCGTCGATCTTTCAGCCAGGCCAGTGTCGGTACTTTGAGGGAGGTTCCCCGTGCTTTCGCACGGACCTAATTAAAGTAAACCTCGTTTTCCCAGAGGCGTAACCCCGTTGACACCTTTCTAGACACCTACTTGATCGGCTAATTGTAGTGTGCAAAACTCTCCCAGGAGTAACTCTTACTCGCAGTGGGTATCGGGATCCAACTATCTCATAGAAGGTATGCAATCTCATTGCAAATTTCAACACTTGAAATTCCCGATAATGCTTTTGCCCCTAGCGATCTATGACCTTGACTAAGTCAACAAACCATAAATCACAAGTCAAGTTCAACCCGTACATTTCCCGATTGAATTAAACCCACCCGTACGACCCTTGACTGAGTCAACAAGGCCGTGCGAATGCTCTAATCCAATCACATCTCATGTTGTTACAGATAATATATAATTTAGCTACCATACACTATGCCTTGACTAAGTCAACAAACATTGCACGAATACTAAATAATATCTATCTGAAATGACGGAGGGCTACACGGGTTCTTTCAGAAAAAACCATGAGCGTAATGAACTTGATATCTTTGTAGAATCAAATGAAGTTTTGAAATGGAGTGATTTTGAGGTTTTTCTAGTTTTGCTAAAGGGGTCACTCCCGGTGAAGGGATCGTCGGCCCTTTCCTCGTCGAATGAGGTGCGGGATATATCATATATATCACTGTGCAAAGCAGAAACTATAGAAGCAATCAAAAATCAAACCGAGTGTGTAGCATCTGCCAGTTATTGCTAAAGGAGTCACTCCCGGTGAAGGGATCTCGGTCCTTTCCTCATCGAATAAGGTGCAGGATATATCACATATACCGCTGTGCAAAGCAAGAACTGTAGCTACCTGTTTTATTTAAAATTTGATTCTACAACATCTTAGGTTTCTTTCCATTCATTAATCACATTAATGAAGTCCCATCATTTAAATCACCTAAACATCACAGATAAATACGACGTACACTTATGCCATCCGCATTTGCCTCGATGTCCCCTCGTGCACCGTTAGGTTAGGTAACTAACGACAGAGCAGGGCAGGGCTAGTGCGGGTGCAAAACATAAGTAACGTCTATATAATATATCATATATACTATAAACTGTATCTATCACAGAACATCACATGATCACATCACAGATATCGCAGCAGAAGAAGCATATGAAATATTGGATATACTAGGACGTCCGTGTTTTCAATACGAGCCAGTATAAAACACGGATTCCACGGTCGCGATGAATAGCCAAACCCACACCCCTAGACCCCTACGAGAGCGGCAAGCAACCCTACCAATTCTAGAGTTAGGAGACCCGGACTCGACTCCTCGAGTTGGTCTCCCACTGGACTCCAGAACCCGGTTACTTGTGCTCTCCTTCTTGGGTCTATCCTAGTGCGGAAAAGTAAATAATATACATCAACGGTGACAACTTCCGCAACCTGGAAGTGCCCCAATAAAAGAATATTACATACAAGTTTTTACATGAATGAAAATGAAAAACACTCATCTCACATAAAAACCCTCCGGCTATTCAAACATGACGATCCAATATAACATATCCAGCAACATATAACATCACATGTCATCAACGTAAGTAAATATGCGCATCCCAATTGTCGTTGACATATAGCAACGAAACCGGCGATATCACATATTACACTTACGGTCACAGAAAAGAAAGTGTAAAACTACAACAGTTGGAATCCGCAACCTCCTCAGACATCGCATGCCTGAACAAATGAATTCCTTAGACATCACATGCCTAACAATTATAAACCCCGCATTTTAGTCTTAATTATCGAAAACTCTTTTCAATATAAAGTCGGGCAATTCAACAAGATTCCCGAAAAACTGATCGAATGCTCGTCGCAAACTTTAGTAGGCGGCCGCACCCCCGATACCGTCGACAAAGTGCACCAAGGCGGAACACCGCTGCCGCGAGCACCCAGACGGATGCTTTCGGCGACGGGGTTCTCCTACAGTCACTTGGTCGGGGCTATGGAGTGAGGCTGTCTATTAAGTTTACCCGGCGAGTATCCGCGTACGCTACGTGATTGCGACGGAGTTTTGATCACATCAAAATTCCGTGGCAACCGATCAAGTGAGACTAAACTGCTATGTTTATAACATTCATTCAGTTATCTCATAACTTATTGTGAATTCCAATTATTGTATCACATTCCGAATAAAATAGAAAATGTTAAACTTTCCGATCGAACATCCAAACACCCAAGTTTTCCCGATATAGTCCAACACATGAAATAAGTCTAAAAACATTCAGTTCATGCCTCAGTACCAACGGTCCAGCCATAGAAGGGTCAAGCCAACGCCTCACATGTGGCACGCCGTGCTGCCCCAAACCCTAAGGTTCAAAGGGCAGTTCAAGACGGTCACATAATCGAGTTAAGATTTGTTGTCTTCTAGAGGGTCCATTGCGTTACTTGCACTACTTAGAACGTCTTTAAACCACGGAAAAATACAGCACTTGGAAATTTTCCGGCAGGGGAAAAGTTGGGTATTTATATCCGGTCGATCTTTTTAACATATTCTAAAGTTATCCGGAAAAACACATAGACAAAACTTGATAATCCGATCGAATCAGCGATTCCCAATACAACCCCAAAATACTCAACTGTTGACTGCATATTAAAAATTCCCAGAAAACTCAGCATATTAAACTAGGAATTACTGTGCAAATAGTGAGTGATGACGTCATCATCTGGCCGCGGAACCGCCGCAGAAGCCAGGCTTCTGCCGCGGTTCCGCCGCCGTTTGCACTGTTCATGAATTAAATTTTGCACCGTAATTCATATAATTCCCTGCTGAATTTTTAAAGCATTTTTAATGTGGAAAAATCCCAGTTTTTAGAAAAAGTCCAGAGAGCATCAAAAAGTTAGGGTTTCGGGTTCGATCGGGTTTCAAACATCGTCTAGACTTCGCCTAAGGCTCTAGCTAGGCTCTGATACCACTGCAGGGTTCCTAGGCACACTAATGAGGTCTCACAAGGCATCAACCATGCCAATTTCAAATTTTAACGGTGCCGAGAAACCCTAACAAGATCGTTGGCTAGATTTTAGGCGAATCAAAAACTAGTTAACTACTTTAACTAAAAGAACGGAAATACAACCTTTGTAGATCCGGTTCTCCACCTCCATAGCTCCGCAATGAAGTCTCCTCGCTGTCCAAATGGAAACCCGGGCTCTAGCGTCGGCTTCATCGGAGAAATGGGCGGGCAAGGTCGTCGGCTTCGTGCCGAAGATGATCTACGTCGAGGCATCACTAGATCAAGCTCCAACTTCACCAAGTCAAGAAAACTTGTGAAGGAAACACCCTATACTACTTGGAAAGAGGTAGAGTATGAAGAAATAGGAGGTGGGTTCACTTTAGAATTGGATTTCTCACTTATATGCTCAACTTGCCATTAATGAAGACAAGCTTTTTCTTCAAGTGAAGAAGAAGAAGAAGAAGAAGAAAAATGTTATGATAAGTATATTTTAAAAAGAAATTAAAATGAATACTTATCATAATCAAACCATGGTCAAGTGTAGAGAATAAACTAGGGTTAGGTCAATGGTTAGGGTTAAGCATGAAGACAAAAATGGTGACTTAGTCAAAACTTCATGAAGCTTCAACATGCATCCAAATAAAGCCACCATTTTTTCTTTTCTTTTGCCAAAAAGAAATAAATAAACAAATGAATAAATGGATATGAAAATCAAAACCCTAACCATTTAAATAACCATGGTTTAATCTTTACACAAACCCTAGTGAGCATGTATCATCAAACATGATACAAACTTGTGTACAAAAGTATATCACATATACAATGTGCACAATCCAAGTGAGAAAATCCATTTAAAGTGAACCAATACTAGTTAATGCAAAGTAATATATCAAATATATAATTATACATTAAATCATTAAATCAACACTTGATTTAACGATCCGGTCATATCGCATATAACTGACTAGTATCCAATGTATCGGCTTATCGAATCAATCCTTGATTCGATAACTAGGTTATATCACATACAACCATTCGATACATTCATCGCGAGAATAGAATACGGTATCACATACACGCATTATTCTCGGTCCCGCACATATCTCATATGTGCTCCTATTTCGTTTTGCTTGAGCCAGGAAACCTCTGTGTAGGACTCTAAAGACTCGTCAATACGCCGGCAGTAGGTGATGATCATATCAAACACCCACAAGCCGCAAGCGGTCTGCTAAACGTAACGGCCACCCGGGTATTGAGCGATGAGAAGATCGACGAGCAAGCCCGCTCACACTCCTGTGAATCCAACCAGTAACACTTACCGTACAGTCCGGTCTCGTCGTCTGATATGTCGCATATCTTGCCTAGGGGTGGTAAACGTCAGACCCCAATAGCTTGATAAGTCGTGTCAATATGTGGTCCATAACAGTTCGAGAAACTACTGGTAACACTTACCAGTAAATCTCAGCAACCCTGGCCAGGGATTTCCGGTTATAGCCAATCGAACACAGCGCAACATCAACTCCCTATACCGGGAGAGACGAATCCCCTCCTATCGCTCATTGCCTTCATGTGATTCGGGACTGTACCCAAAAACCACCGTTTTGCACGCCCTCTTGGACGTGGTAAGATGGAAATCAAAGCACAGTGGGAACCACACAAGACTCTATGACGATCTCAGGTCAACAGACTACTCTGTACCAGTGTCACCAGAGAACTGCCATCTGACGTAAGGTATAATACCATCTGGGAGTTCTCGGCGAGTCCGTCCAGTGTACCCAGTCTCTACTGAGCACCCATATATCATCTCCGATGTCAAACACCAATGGATATGGGATCATCCATCGCCCATCTGTATGGGTCGAGAAGGTATACGCTAGTCTATACTGGTATATCGATGCCCCGTCTCGATACACCCACGACTAGGGACCTTGAAGGATGTACTTATAGACTACCATGTCCCCACTTGTATGATCCGCATCATAGTCCAGGTAGTCAAGTACACATCCTAAGGGCTTTACCAACATGTAACAGAGAGACAATCAGTATACACGTTAAGGTAAAGAGCAACCAGATAGCATACTATCATGTCGAGCAAGAAAGTCCTCCCTATATATGTCCCAGCATCCATTACAATATACATCCTCTGTACAATAATGGCCTCTAGGGCATACATATAACTAACAATATCGGTATAGGTCCTCCCTCAATCATTGCAATCACGTACCTGCAATCCAATAATAGACTTAGAGGACACTATATCCAACAGTTATGAAGGGACAACAACTAAAGAATTTATATCATTTGGACGACAGCACAGTGACTGGTGGTGCGGCCGTAGCTACGAAAAAATAGGTGGAGATACTTCAAAACTATGCTATATGCGTCTTGGCCACATGAGTGAGAGGGGGCTTCATGATTTGCACAGAAGAGAATTTCTGAAAGGTGTTATCTCGTGCAAACTAGATTTCTGCAAATTTTGTACGATGGGGAAGAAACATAAGGTCGGTTTCAAGAAAGTCATGCACAAGATCGAATGACTCCTCGATTATATTCACTCAGACGTATGGGGTCATCACCGGTTTCATCAAAAGGAGGTGCTATGTATTATGTCACTTTCATTGACGATTTCTCACGAAAGGTATTGGTCTACATCCTCAAACATAAATCAGATGTGTTTGCTAGTTTTAAGCAGTGTAAAGCAGCCGTGGAGAAACAAAAAGGGGCGACCGGTGAAGTATTTTCAGACATATAATGGAGGTGAACACACCTCGAAGGAGTTTATAGACTTATGTAAAGATCATAGCATACAACGACAATGGACCGTTTCAGGACATCCAGAGTAGAATGGGGTAGCGGAGTGCATGAATATGACACTATTAGAGAGAGCCAGAAATATGTGGTTGCAATACGGACTTTTGGAGAACTACTGGGCAGAGGCAGTGAGTCATGCATGCTATTTGGTCAACTTGTCTCCATCAATGGCCAAAAATCTTCATATCCCAGAAAAAATATGGAGAGGAGGGCCAGTCAGTTACGATTCATTAGAGGTGTTTGGATGCCATACTTATTCGCTTGTGGATCGAAAGGATATGTTGGATATAATTCCCTCAAGGCAATTATTGTGATCTTAAGTAGACGATTATGATAATTAAGGGAGGACCCAAACATGTATAATAGTCTTACTCGAGATGATAGTATGCTATCTGATTTGTCTTCATCATTGATGAAGCACATAGGATTGTTGCTTGACAACCAGCATTATGATGGCGATCATATATGTGAGAGCTGGGTTGTCCATAAGCACATCCTTAAATATCCCTAGTCATGGGAATATCGAGATCGGGCATCGATATTCTGGAGTAGACTAGTGTATACGCTTCTAGACCCTGACGAGGAGCGGTGGCCGGTCTCACAAGCTATTGGTGTTGTGTCACCTAAGATAGTATACAGGTGCTCATTGGAGGTGAGTACACCGGACGGACTCACCAAGAACTTCTAGATGGTATTATATCAATCGTCAGATGGAAATTCTCAGGTGGCATGAGTGCAGGTTAGTCCTTTGACCTGAAGTCGTCATTTTTCTCGTGTGAGTTCCCATTGTACTTTGATTACTACCCTACCACGGCTCAAAGGAGTCGTGCAAACAGGTTTTACTTGGGTATAGTCTCGAGCCACATGGAGGCAGTGGTCGACTGTTAGGGATTCGTCTATCCTGGTATTAGGAGTCGATATCACATTGTGTTCAGTTGGCTATCACCAAAAATCCGGGGCCACAGTGGATGAGATGTACTAATAGTTGATCAGTAGTATCTTAGTTGGTGATGAGCTTGACTCAGACACGACTTATCGGGTTAGTAGGGGACTGACGTTATCCACCCCCTAGACTCGATATGCGACACTGTTTGACGAAGAGACCGGACTGTACGGAGATTGTTACATTCAGGCTCAGTAGGATAAGGGCGTACTTGATTGTCGACCCCCCTGCCAGCTAGTGCCGCTGACGCACTTGTGGTTAAACCCACTGCCAGCGTATTGTCAAGTCTTTAGAGTCCCACACAGAGGGTTTTCCCGGTTCAGACCATTGATGTAGGAACCATACGTTGGTAAGTGCAGGGGTCCGATTAAATACGTGTACGGGATACACGGACTTTAATCGGACGATTGATAATACTAGCCGGCTTAGGATTAAACCGGATTATTAAATCAGGTTTTGATTTAATAATTTATATATATGTATTTTGATACATATATTTTAGTATTATTGTTTACTATTCATTTTCTCTCTTTGGTGCCATCCGTATTTTTATACGGATACGCGTATATGTAGCGATACATATACCAAGTGAAGTATTCCGTATTTATACGGGAATACTTCTAGAAGATGGACACCTCATATTTTATTTTCATTCAAAAAATCAAATAAGGTAATGAGGTGGAAAGGTGGTGGCATGAGGCATGGGTGCAAACATGTAGAGAGGTAAGGTTTTGCTTTTAAAATGATAAAATCATTTGTGTGCACTATTGATACATGGTTGTAAAAAAGCAAGCCATTCTCATTTTCTACACTTGATGTTTTTCTTCATTCCTCACTTGAGCATGCTTCATGGTTGCATCCTCATGTCTTCTCCTCCTCCTTCTTCTTCTTGCTCTCTTTTTTAGCATGGTTCATGAGAGAAAATTTAGTGAAATATTTCTACATCACCGACCATCCAAACCTAGTGAGCTTGGATCATCGGTTAGAGCCTTCTCCATTTTCTCTTAGGTGGATCATCTTCGGCAAGGGTGGTCGATCTTCGAGAGCGATCCCGACGGCTACGAGCTTGGATGGGTCTTCCATAATTGGGTGGACACGTGATAAAAGTTGTAATTTCTAGCTAGTTTAGGTCTATAGATCGAATCCTGCGTTTTTATGGGCATTCGGTGTTTGCAAAAGTTTTTGTTTTCGCTTCCACCTCGACCGCGGCTTCCGCGGCGCGGGCACCGAAACCCAATATGGTATCAGAGCCACTCCATAAAGCTTAACTAGCTAGTTTGCACAAGTTTAGAGTTTCGATCGACGGATTTTTCCCGGATCGCATTTCCATTTACATGCTTGCTGTTCGAATTTTAAAATTGTTCAAAAAATTATTCTGGTTGCTTTAAAATTATGTGCAGGCAATTCTAGAGGCCATGAAGAAATTGGAGCATAAGTTCTCAATGTTTGGTTGCGGAACCGCCGCCTATCCTAGCATATGGCCGCGGTTCTGCGGTCAACTTGGGGCTATTGTACCCTAAATTTCTTCAGGTGCTCTAGTATATGAAAATGTGATTTTTGGGATATTTGGTATTGGCCCAGATTTTTTTGAGTACTGGTTTGTATTTAGGGCTAATGCGGAATGTTTTAATCGATCGAAATTTTGAAGGGAGTAAAGTCCGTGATACAAAAGAAAAAAACTTCATGTTTTTCAGTGCATATATTAGTTTCTGCGACCGTGAATATCATAGCACGGTACAATCCGACGGGTTGCTATATATATAATCAGACTGGTTTACGAGCATGATATTCATATTGATGTTCTGTGTTGCACTGAAGTTATGGATGGATTGTTGTGATGGATAGCCTTGTGTGCAATGTTAGATGTACAGTTCAGATTAGTTTGTATGTTGATTATTACGGGGCGAGCGTCCGATATCTAGACTGTCGTTTCTGTCCGTTTGTATATTCTTTTATTGGGGCACGACCAGGTTGAGGTCGATATCACTGTTGTATATATATTTTCTTTTCTGTACTAGGATTACCCATGGAGGAGTGCTCGAATAGCTGGGTTCTACAGGGCAACGGGTCCGCATCTTATGGCGTTAAGACCGGGGGGGCTTACTATAGAATTGGCGGGCTATTCGCCGCACTCGTAGGGTGTATTGGTTGATCCATTGAGGGGTGCTCAAATTACCGGATTCCGTGAAGTGCTGGGTGGCCCATTCACTTTGTTGATAGGGGTTGCCTCACTTCGGGGATTAACGGGTAACTTGCCGCACTCGTGGGGGTCTAGGTTCTTCATTGAACTAGCCATCTACATGACCGGGGAATGTCGCGTCTCATTTATGGCTCAAATGAAACGTGGGGCTCCTAGATAATCCACTATTCCATATTGTTGTTCGCATGCTTGTGATGATTTTTATCTGCCTGTAATGACTATTATCTGCCTGCGATGTTGATATATATATTATTTATATTTATTAGATGCTTCTATTTGTTTTGCATCCGCTCTAGTCCTACTCCTGCTCTGTCGTTAGTTAAGTAAGCTAATGGTGCATGACGAGGCATATAAAAAGCATGTTATTTTGGTTGTTTCTTTTGCGTCTTAGAAACATAAAATGATGGGAATGCATTATCTGAATAATGCAAGGAAAAATAAACCTAAATGATGTTATCGGAACCAATTTTAAAACTACTCGGTTTTCTTCAAAACTCATAGTCGTATTCTTTTGTTTTGCATAGAGGTATTCGGTTAGGAATATCCCACACCTCATTCTATGAGGGAAGAGCTTTGATCCCTTCACTGGGAGTTCACTCTTATGAAAAAGTCTATGTTACTAGTTTTAAATGGCGGAGCATAAACCACACCATTTCAAAGCTACTCGAGTTCCTTCAACGATATCAAGTTCATTACGTTATAGGTTTTTCGCCAAAAACCAGCCGTGGCCCTCCGTCATTTCAGATTAGTATTGCTTAGTATTCGTGTTGCGTTTAATAAACCTAATCAAGGCGTAATGTGCAATAGCTCTGTAATATTTTTCTGTCATATGGATATGTGAATTAGTTAGGACAGTCGTACGACCTTGTTGACCTCATCAAGGGTCTGTGCGGGTGGGTCTAATGAAATCAGGATATGACGGGTTGAACTTGACTAGGACCCTTTGACATGTTGACCTTGTCAATGTCACATAGATCCTAGGGGCAAAAACCATATCGGGAGTTTCAAACATACGGGAAACTTGCCGGGTATGTGCATACTTTCTGGAGTGTGGTAATTTTGGTCGGCTTCCGTCAAAATTATCACACAATAATAGTTGGGTCCCGATTCCCACTGATGAGTATGTATTACTTCTCGGGAGATTTTTCACTTCACAATTAGCTAACCTATTAGGTGTCTAGAAAGTGTTAACGAGATTACACCTCTGCAGAAATGAGGTTATTAATTGGGTCCGTGCGAAAGCACGGGGGTCCTCTCTCGGAGTACCAACACTGGCCTAGCTGGACGGTTTAGCGAATTTGTAAAGTGTAAATTATCCCGACTAGTTCTCCTTTTAGGATTTGAAGGAGAATTCGAGGAAACGGTGGGAGCCATCCTAATCAGATAAAGTGATAACCAATCTGATCTTGATAGAGTGCATGCTGAGTGTTCCTTTTCTCTCTTTGTAATACAGCGACCCATGACTTACCTTAAAATCTCATGAACCAAGTTGACCGAACCTTTTTACACCCTTTGATTTTGGCTTGTCTTGATTCGCGACAAAGTTACATAAATCCCTGCCACTCCTACTTTACCCTTTGTATTTCTTCAGAACACTTCATATCACTACGATAATCCATATTGCTTGGAACGGCCATCGTATAGTTACATACGAACTAGAAGAAGTTACTTCAGTCGAGAATGACACCAGGTTCTGAAGAAATTGAATAGGATTATTCGGTTGTCTCTTCCCTTTACCTCCTCTCAGGTTGTGAAAGCTCCTTGTATTAAGATAGTACACCTATTACGCTTATTGGATAGTCTTCTTCCAAACCTCAGGCTGGTGCCGAAAGGAAGGGAATGAAGAAAACCAATTAGCGCAGGGACGGTGTGCAGAAGGTAAGAAGTAGAGACATATAAAGGAACTGAAGTGAGGGTAAAGGAAATTGCGATTACTGTCATGAATCTGGATAATGGAAAATGCATTATTAGGAATACCTGACCATCCCCTATGAAACATTTTCATGTTTCAGTATTTCTGTGTACTTGCAAAAAAGAACTGTTTTCCCAATCAATTCTAACTCCAGGGTATATATTTACCAGATTTGGATCTCACATCTGTACGGTGTTACAGATAATGAGTATGAGTAGAATATTGAGAAATGAGCGATTTGATCCTCAATATCGAAATCTGTTGCAATTGGTGATATTGGATTAAATCGTCTGGCTTTTTCCTGACGACAAATATTTAGTTTCAAATAACCGTTGTTATGCACCAAGTTTTAAAATGAAATATCTGTACATTTATTTTCATAAAGTGAGATATACATTTTGAAAATTGTGTTGTAAACATTTACTTTCATCAGTTGAGGATAAGGTAAAGTGCATTGAATAACGGTGTAAGATATTCTTAAACAAGATATAGTTTTCAATTTACAAAACACAGAATTTGAGATGGTATACTCTTAGGACTTATACATGAAAATGTAGGTTGTCTAGTGTCCTTCGGGACAAGGGGTTGGTACTCTTATTTCATTCAGGTTTACTTGTGAGTTCTCTGGTTTTAGACACGCATTCGTTGTAATGCAAGGTTCAATGATCTTGAAAAGTTTATAGGTATAAGAATAAAGTAGAGAACCATACATTGGAAGTATCGGGATTCTTCGAGGTGATCAAAGATGTAGATACTTATGCTAGGTATTACATCATAGTATTGAGAACTTGATTCTCTCACAGGTTACTCATCTATGGATGTGCTCCTTGATGAGTAATGTTATATTGCCCTTTTCCATTAGGTAATATGCACTGGAAACAGCTGCATGACATTTGAATCTGGTTCCATCTAAATTAGTGCATTGATTCTATATGGATATGGAATGATTACATATCTTGAGGTTGTTAAGATATGGAGTTATCTGATTTCTGTTTAAAAGCAGAATCTGGACAAACTTAAGGCACGCTTCGGTAATGGAGGTTTGTGAATTATCCTAAGCATTTGCTAGGATTTTGTTTCTACCATTTTCAAGATTAATAGTTACATTGTTCTTGACTTGCAACCATTTTATAAAAGGATCTTTTTGCAAAAGAAACTAGTGGGAGTATGGTAGAATTGGAAGTGATTCCAGAACCACAAATGGTTACCGAAAATTTAATAGAACCTAAGAATTCAATTAGACTTGACAAACCATTAGCCACTCCACAGATTTTAGTAGGTGATCTCAGACACCCGAGAGATACTTTGGTTTTCTTATAGACGGTGATAGGAAGATCAGCATTATGGTGATGATGACCCTACTAGTTATCAGTAGGTCACAGGAAGTGGTTACTTCCAGGTGATCAGATATTTCATACCCAAGATAGACTCCACGCACTTCAGCAGATTATGGATTTTAGACTTTGCTGGGTGCTCAAAACCCATTAGGAACAAGTAGATCTTTCAAGATCTGTGCAGGTCGAAATGTACTAACCTAATAAGGTTGGACTTGTTATAAAGAGTTTTCATCAAATACCCGTTGTGGATTGTGATGAGACTTTTACTTCAGTATCTATGTTGAAGTCCATATAGATATGACTTGGCACTACTATTCCCCCTCCCCCACTTGTTATCAGCGGGTCATAGGAAGTGGTAAATTTCAGGTGACCAGGTATTTCATAACCAAGATGGACTCCACGCACTTCAGCAAATCATGGATTTTGGACTTTGCTGGGTGCTCTTGAAGGGGTGAATCCCATTAGGAGCAAGTAGATCTTTTGAGATCTGTGCAAGTGGAAAGGTACTAACCTAATAAGGCTAAACTTGTTGTAAAGAATTTTCATTAAATATCCGTTGTGGATCGTGTTGTGACTTTTACTTCAGTGTCTACGCTGAAATCCATATTAATATGATTTGGCATTGATGCATTTCATGGTTATGATATCTGGAAAGTGGTGACTATAACGTTTTTCCAAATGGGAATTTGGAAGTGCATGGGTATCTAACTTTGGCAGAGGGTTATCGTAGTCAGTAGGAGCAGCGGAAGGTGTGTAAGTTATTTATGTCTATTCGTAGACTAAACTAAAGATAGCGGAGACAGATCATCCGTTTTGATATGACAGTCAAGGCGATTGACTTCATCAAAACAATAAATGAACCTAGTAAGCAGAATGTAGGGAGTACTATCCTAGGATTTGGATGACATACTCCAAACAGGAAGTGATGTTCCTAAACTACAATCGGTCAAAGTTTGGTTGTCACACAGTGTTTTCTCCAAATTGGATGTGAATAGTATATCAGGAATTCTGGTAACTAGATCTAGCTTTGGGATGTTTCCCAAACCGGGTATTTAGAAAACATTCTAAAAGTATTTTAGAATGGATGACTCCTTGCGTGGTAGTGTACCCGCAGGTGATGGAGTCATCATCTCTAAAGAGATGTCTTCTAGACTGATGAGGAGAAGGACTGGCATGAATGACATATCATTTGATTAGGCATTTAAGTCAATTATGCAATGTCTTGTACAAAAACAGAAGGATAATTTATCAGGGATTCTGGTTTTAGATCGAGATTTGGGAAGTTTCCCAATCGCGTACTTGGACAACATTCTAAAAGTTATTTTAGAATGGACGACTCCTGGCGTAATGTACCCGCAGATGATGGAGTCACCCTATCTAAAAGGGATGTCTTCTAGACTGATGAGGAGAGAGACTGGCATTAATGACATATCATTTGTTTAGGAAATTGAGTCAATCATGCAATGTTTAGTACAACACCAGATATTGATTTTGCACTAGCGGCAATAAGCATATATTAATCCAATTCTGGAGAAATTAAGGGAAGCTGTCATGAACATAAGAAGATGTTCTTAGTATACGATAACGACAGCCTTCTTTGGATGGCGGTTATCCGTTCATGCTTCTAAGGTGACCTGGATAACAGAGATGCTGTCTGAGTTTTGAGTTTAGCCTCTTCTAAGGATTAGTAGATTGGATAGTGTTATAATAGGGATACTGTGGAAATCATGGTGTCATGACCCGAAAGTACGGAACGTGACCGACACTTAAATTATGAAACATTTAAAGGTGTAACGTAATCTAAGCAAGCCGAACCCAGAAATCTAAACCATTTAAAAGAAGAAGTGTAGGAAAACAAGTTTAAAAGCAACATGAAATTTTCTCAAAAATTTCGGCAGAGTCTCCTTTGTAAAACTGGCCCCAAACGGATACAAACAAGAATAATATATACAAGCAATAATAAAAGGGATCCCTAAGCGGGAGCTAGCTCTTCGCCAATTGGCGGTCACAACCACGCAAGCAAAATAATATACAACGCCGAAGGGCGAGGATCAAAACTCAAAGAAAACCATTAAAACCACCAGAAAACCATAATAATACAAGCGCGACTCTAAGGTCGAAAGAATAAACAACTAGTCTTCTAAATCTATCAAGTAATACAAGTCTGGTTGATGGAGCTTACTAGATACAACATAAATAATATAAAAGTACAACGGCGGTCACGATACAAGTGAACCAACCTACCAAAGCAATCACCCTGAATGAAGTGGGGTGCCAGCAAGCTGCCAAGGAAATCTGTACATCTAAACCTGCAAGAAATGGTGGCACAACGGGGGTGAGTTGCCAACTCGTGAGTAAAAGACATCTGCGAGTAGAAATCGCATGCACGACGATCTCCTAGGTCATAATAATATACTTACATAACACTAGTCATCTAGTAGTGACAGGGTAATAATCTATGCATAAGTGCAATACTCAGTACATCGTGTCAGTATCACTAAACAGTAATATGCTACATATATGATGTATGATTGCATCATGAATGAGAAAATCAACTATGAAATCTGAATAAACTGATATAAGAAAAACATCAATGAATCTTGTATAATAAAACTGAAACCTCATCAGCGAAATCAACAGAAATCCGTGTTAAGCATCGACACAAAAAAGGTATATCTCAAAATCTCAAAATGTCATATCTCGGTATCTCAAATATCAATATCTCTGTATCTCAATCTCAATATCTCTGTATCTCGGGCTCCGGCAGTCCGGATCGGCCCATATCATCCAATCTCATGACCACGGTCGGTATCCTCCGGATATCCGCCGCGTAAAAAATAACAACAATAACCGGTCGGTAGTGCTCCACTGCCGGGCTCAACGCCATTATCTGCGATCTTCTTGTTCTGGGGTATCGAACCGGGTCCATCTTGTACCCGCAGACGGTGCATCCCCCTCCTCGAATTGGGTATATGATACTGCTCAAGAACCGAGAAAACTCATGGTGGACGGCACATACATCATATCATGAGAAAACCGCAGTTTTTCCTTGAAAATAATAATAAGTTATGAAATTGTTGCGGTTTTCCCTAAAATCCAGAAATCTCATAGAAAATCCAAATCCCAAAATCCTGAGTAAATAAATAATAAGTATCGGCATAAGCCCCACAAAACTGTATGACAGTATGAATATATAAATGCATGAAGTGTCTGAGTAAGCAATGCAATATCTAAACTAGCACATGAAGCAAGCGTACTAAAATATGTTTAAACTACTAATTAGCAGCTATACTAAATGAAGTAGCTTTTCCTAAAGTGTGCGTGACATGGCAATTACCGATGATGATGTGTGTGAGCCGGCAAATAAGTGTACGTGGAACATGCGCATCATCGGTAATGGTGCTGGTGTCCTAATAGATGGAATCATAACAGTTAAGGAACATATGTATAAACATGTAGTATAATAAGAATAACATGAATATAACAGAGAAAGAGTAATAAACGCAATATCGAAGAATATACATTTCTACTATACGAGTCATACCGTTTTGGTGTTTGAAATAGCACGAATCGTGGTTTTTAGAAAAATAGGGCTACGATGTTTTTGAGAAAAGATACATCCTTTGAAAATCCGTAGTATCCCCTAGTTGTCTTTTTTGAAAATGCTCATGATTCGTTGGTTTTGAAAATATGTATGACTCGAGTCTAAACTAGCATCTACCTAAACCACTAATAGACTAACTAAGGAACTGGTCGAAAGGTAAGAAAAGTCTACCTAAAGTCCGAGTCGATACCTCTAAGAGTCGGCGATCCAGCCTCAACAGCGTCACGTACATAGTACAACTTCCTTGAGTCAAGAGTGTGGATCAATCATCATAGCTATACCTCGTACTGTAAAATCCATCGTACGGCATCCCAAAATCGGGGTACGGGTCAACTATCATAAATACATCATCATTCATATGGTATCATCATCAAACAATATCATGATCTAGTTACTGACCTAAAGTCTCATGCAATCCAATGTCATCAACACATATTATCATATATCAGTATACATTGCATAAGCGATCCATTATAAATATCATAACATATCTCATATCATATCTCTATCATATGTCAACTATCATATATATATATATATATATATATATATATATATATCATCAATCATATGGTATCATCGTCCAACGATCCGCTATAATATCATAACATATCTCATATCATAACTCGGTCACATATCAAATTTCTCACGGCATCATGCCCGATCATATCGACTCATCTCCAAGTATCATATAACATCCTCATATCACGTATATATATTGTGTGTGTGTGTGTGTGTTGAAACATACACACATTTACACACATACCCCAAGTCAAGTGTATGTGTGTGCGTGTGTGTGTGTGTGTCAACCTATACTCTAGGGTCTCGCGACTAAGAACTAGACTAAAAGCACCATCATCCAACTTACACAAATTCTAAACCGTGGTCTTCTAAAACCTTTCTTGCTCCTTATTTGTATCTCGCAATAACATATCTATATATTACTATATCAAGACCACGTAATATCCTACGAATTTGCGGGGGTGCTATACGCCATCCACCCGACTTCCCCCGTAGATATACATCTACTCACTTGGTCCTTGCTTGCCAAAGTCGATACCGCCATCCTCTTGGTCATCGTCCGATGTCCACATGAGAGGTACCTATATGCCAACATATATAATATCATAAACCGAAATCGCGGATAAAACCCCAAACGGGACACGAAACGCGCATAGGTTAAAACGTATGACCCGCTCATGCAAAAGAACCAAGTAACCCTCGACATCGGCGTACAAACGCCGATTAGTCGAGAAAAAACCCAAACGTACCTATCGTGGTTTCAAAACTCACTAATTACATATGAAATAGGGTTTAAATCATCAAAACCTCGAAATAATTCAAATCGATTTATTTCCGAAAACCTAGAAAGCCTTAAATAACCGTTTTAGTACAAAACTTGATATTTAAACAAAACTAGCGGCCACAATATTCACTAAATATCATAACTAGATCATACAAACCATTTCTATAATTTAATCTCATCAATTTGTATTAATCCATAAAATTTAGTTTGCAATTTTATCCAATTTTAACAATTTCCAAGTAACAATGCACAAAACAACAACTAAACTAAGTTTTGCATGACCTAAGGTGTTAAACTACCATTTATAATGTTAATGATGTGATGAAAACCCTATCTAGATTTTAATCAAACATTTTTAATTAATTTCTAAAACCTAGTTTGCAAATTATGCAACTTGGACCAATTAATTGTAACAATTTGAAATTTAACAACTAAACTAGGTTTTGCATATTTTAATATGTTCATCTATACATTGCATACTTAATGATGAATTAAAAATCCTAACTTTATTTAAAAACCCTTTCTTGAATTTTTTTTTATTTACCAATTAGAACCATAATTAAACACCGAAATTTATTAAATTAAAGTAATTAACCTACAATTAACACTAGGGTTCGAATTATACCTCAATAAACATGAGATTAAACATGCACCAAAGCCTCCCAAAATGCTAAATTTTCCCCAAGATCCATACTAGATAGGCCAAAGAATAATGGGTAGAGATTGGATTTAGAATTTGTTAGGTTTTTGTTTTGATTTTTGATGGATTTTGATGAATTTTTGAAGTGAGAATGAGCTTGGGAAAAATGGGGGCTGGCTCAAGATGATGCTCGGCCATCACAAGGAGAAAGAGGAGAGAGAGAGAGAGAATTGTGTAGATGTGTGTAGAAACACCCCATGTTTTCCCACCTTTTTCACTTAAACCCTTAATTAGTTAAGTTTTTATTTATTTTCTTTTCCAAACAAATCCTAGAAACCTCTAGAATTTTGAAGACAATTAAAGAAGAGAAGAACTTGCTATAAACTAAATTCTAATATTTCATGGCTCACTTTTGTAAAATTAACCCATTCCAATTTATAATTTGCACCAATTTAATGTATAATTAAAAGCTTATGTTAATATTAAAAATAATTAATTAAGGAAAAATATTTAAGTAAACTACTAATTTATAATTCACTAAATAATATCAATTACTAGAATTATATAGTTAAAATAAGCGTATTTAAATCTATATTGAAAAATAATTGTAGTTGAGTTTTACGGAAAATACGGTTTATTTTACCGATTATCAGAAAATTCATCTAAAAGATTTTATTTATCTAATTATTTATTTATTTAATTTTTAAAATGTTACAATCTTCCCCTCTTAAAGAAATT
The DNA here is from genome assembly GCA_030015575.1 of Agapanthus africanus. Lineage (NCBI taxonomy): Eukaryota > Viridiplantae > Streptophyta > Magnoliopsida > Asparagales > Amaryllidaceae > Agapanthus > Agapanthus africanus. The sequence goes on from JASDDO010000004.1 coordinate 265,880,689, forward strand.
CTGTCCCCGAATTTAAGTCAAAACTCCCCCAAATACTAAAACATTTCAGCAAAGCACTCAAATCGTCGGGGCTCTCAAATCATTAATACTTAAAACACACTTTAACGCAATGCATGCGCATGAAAAACAAGTACATACTCAAAAGTAAGACTCCGTTAAGCGTCATGCAATCATCGGAGTTATGGTTAAAATACAATATCAAAATCCAACACAAAAACCAATATGATGTACTAAAAATTATAACTTGTATATAGTACGCATCGTTGTAAATCCGTTCAAACATCCGAAAATAAATACATGAAAAACCCTTTTCAAATCGCCATGCAATGCGCGTATCACGGCACAAGTAGCGAACGTTCATTTAAGGAAAATGGTTATACGTATATACATATCTTTTAATATACACGTCCCGCCATTTTTGAAAATAATCTAGAAGGGTTTCCCTTGTAAAATGGTTCGTGTCATCTCGGACACATAGGAAAAATATTGAGATTATAGATCCTTTTTGGAAATCCCTTCGGTAACTATCAATGCATGCAAAACATCTAGGTACTGTTCTCAAAACAGTCCTGCTCGGTTACTACACCAAAGTAAATATCATAAAAACGTACTGTTCAAAATGAAATCAATCTCAAATACATTATACAAAGTACCACGTGCGTCCGGTGCGCAAGAAAATCGAAATCAAATACAAAAGCCACGAATACGCACAGAAACAAAACTGAGTGCAATGGGTATGCACCAAAAACATCTTGTCAAGTGCAACGGGCGTGCACGACAACAATATCAGGTGCATCTAATCTGCACAAATCCCGATTTAGTGCATCTGGTGTGCACAAAATCACATTAAGCGCACCAAGTGTGCGCAAGAATCTCAATCAAGTGCACGTCGTGCATGAAAACATAAATCGAATATCAAAATCGAAATCAGCGGCATACGACATACACCGAATCAAAATCAAGTATACCGCGATAGATAAACTTACAACCACATGCATCAGTATGCACAAAATCAAATAAAAGTATGAAAAGTGCATGAAATCTATACCGAAAGCATAAGTCCAAAATCATGTGAAAGTCATATACACGAAATAAAATCAGTATCTCAGAATATATAAAATTAAATCAAGTGCAATGGGTATGCACAAAAACGAACATCAATACAACTGATACATGGAACACTAATCGAGTGCAATGAATGTGCAAGTAGGAAATACCAATCATAAAACGAAATCCTCAAAATACGAAAATACGAACAACGGAAATATGAAATTCAAATCACCAAATCACAATTCATAACACTGACGTTAATGTGCTCCTTCTCCAATGTCGAAGGTGTCGGTGCATCCAAAGCTAGCAGAGCAATATATCTCCTTGCATCCCGTTCATAGTCTGGCTCCTGGTGTCCTTTGGCTCTCGTCTCTTCATAGCTGTATGAACGGCACTACAAACGGCTATACTCATATCTAGAGTCTCCCAAGCAATGTATCTCATCACATGATATCCGGACTACGTTAAACTTTTCGATCGATTCATCAAAGTCCCATAATTCCCCGAGAGCTCAACCCTCGAGTACAGTTTAAAAATATCCAGTACATGCCACAGCACCTGCGGACCAACCGTAGAAGGGAAAACCCAAGCCTCACTAATGGCACCGTGGAACTACCGTAAACCCTAAGGTTCAAGGGCATTCTCATGGTCATTATATCGAGTTAAGGTTTCATTTTTCTAGAAGGTCCATAGAATTACCTGCATGTTCTTCCGAATACCTTAAACTTGGGAAAATGGGTTTCTAACATTCGTTCGAACCTTTTAACTTCGCCCAGACCATATGTGAATATCCTTCGTCCGCACGCTAAACAATGCCTCGATCCTCAAGAATAAACGATACATTAACGCTCATCACATTCTAGCCGGTCTCTAGCAGTGGCCCGATCCTCTGGTGCAGATGTGAGACACTCGCGTCCCCGAGAAAACATAGTAAACGACATATCGAAACGCTCATGCTGACCGCAACTCTAGCCGCAGCTCTCTCTGCCCGTGTAACCGTGGTAACAGAAACCACCATCCGATATCGACGAAGATAGATCATAGGAACAAATAGAATTACGGTGCAAAGAAATGTACATCCTAAGGCTCCTTAAGCGGAGTAGTGTATCGTAAGTATGCCGCGGAACATACACACGGTACGTCACTCTACTTTAGTCACCTACTCCATCAACCAAGGGTCATCCTATACGTAGAAGGTAAAACCTAACGCTCTGATACCAACTTTGTCACAATCCGAAAGTACGGAACGTGACCGACACTTAAATTACGAAACGTCTAAAGGAGTAACGTAATATAAGCAAGTCGAAGCCCAGAAATCTAAACCATTTAAAAGAAAAAGTGTAGGAAAACAAGTTTAAAAGCAACATCAAAATTTTTCAAAAATTTCGGCAGAGTCTCCTTTGTAAAACTCTCCCCAAACGGGTACAAACAAGAATAATATATACAAGCAATAATAAAAGGCATCCCCAAGCGGGAGCTAGCTCTTCGCCAATTGGCGGTCACAGTCACGCAAGCAAAATAATATACAACGCTGAAGGGCGAGAATCAAAACTCAAAGAAAACCATCAAAACCACCAGAAAACCATAATAATACAAGCGCGACTCTAAGGTCGAAAGAATAAACAACTCGTCTTCTAAATCTATCAAATAATACAAGTCTGGTTGATGGAGCTTACTAGATACAACTAAAATAATATAAAAGTACAACGGCGGTCACGATGCAAGTGAACCAACCTACCAAAGCAATCACCCTGAATGAAGTGGGGCGCCAGCAAGCTGCCAAGGAAACTTGTACATCTAAACCTGCAAGAAATGGTGGCACAACGGGGGTGAGTTGCCAACTCGTGAGTAGAAGATATCTGCGAGTAGAAATCGCATGCACGATGATCTCCTAAGTCATAATAATATACTTACATAACACTGGTCATCTAGTAGTGACAGGGTAATAATCTATGCATAAGTGCAATGCTCAGTGTATCGTGTCAGTGTCACTAAACAGTAATATGTCACATATCTGATGTATGAATGCATCATGAATGAGAAAATCAACCATGAAATCTGAATAATCTGATATAAGAAAAACATCAATGAATCTTATATAATAAAACTGAAACCTCATCAGTGAAATCGACAGAAATCCGTGTCAAGCATCGACACAAAATTGGTATATCTAAAAATCTCAAAATCTCATATCTCTGTATCTCAAATATCAATATCTAAATATCTCAATCTCAATATCTCTGTATCTCAAATCTCAATATCTCTGTATCTCGGGCTCTGTCAGTCCGGATCAGCCCATATCATCCAATCTCACGACCACAGTCGGTATCCTCCGGATATCCTCCACATCAAAAATAACAACAACAACCGATCGGTAGTGCTCCCCTGCCGGGCTCAATGCCATCATCTGTGATCTTCTTGCACCGGGATACCCCACCGGGTCCACCATGTACCCGCAGACGGTGCATCCCCCTCCTTGAATCGAGTATATGATACTGCTCAAGAACCGAGAAAACTCATGGTGGACGGCACACACATCACATCATGAGAAAACCGCAGTTTTTCTTTGAAAATATTAATAAGTTATGAAATTGTTGCGGTTTTCACCAAAATCCAGAAATCTCATAGATAATCCAAATCCCAAAATCCTGAGTAAATAAATAATAAGTATCGGCATAAGCTCTACAAAACTGTATGACAGTATGAATATATAAATGCATGAAGTGTATGAGTAAGCAATGCAATATCTAAACTAACACATGAAGCAAGCGTACGAAAATATGTTTAAACTACTAATTAGCAGCTATACTAAATGATGTAGCTTTTCCAAAAGTGTGTGTGACATGGCAATTACCGATGATGATGTGTGTGAGCCGCCAAATAAGTGTACGTGGAATATGCGCATCATCGGTAATGGTGCTGGTGTCCTAACAGATGGAATCATAACAGTTAAGGAACATATGTATAACATGCGGTATAATGAGAATAACATGAATATAACAGAGAAGGAGTAATAACCGCAATATCGAAGAATATACATTTCTACTATACGAGTCATACCGTTTTGGTGTTTGAAATAGCACGAATCATGGTTTTTAGAAAAATAGGGCTATGGTGTTTTTGAGAAAAGATACATCCTTTGAAAATCCGTAGTATCCCCCAGTTGTCTTTTTTGAAAATGCTCACGATTCATTGGTTTTGAAAATATGTATGACTCGAGCCTAAACTAGCATCTACCTAAGCCACTAATATACAAACTAAGGAACTGGTCGAAAGGTAAGAAAAGTCCACCTAAAGTCCGAGTCGATACCTCTAAGAGTCGGCGATCCAGCCTCAATAGTGTCACATACATAGTACGACTTTCTCGAGTCAAGAGTGCGGATCAATCATCATATCTATACCTCGTACGGTAAAATCCATCGTACGGCATCCTAAAATCGGGATACGGGTCAACTATCATATATACATCACCATTCATAAGGTATCATCATCAAACAATATCATGATCTGGTTACTGACCTAAAGTCTCGTGCAATCCGATGTCATCAACACATATTATCATATATGAGTATACATTGCACAAGCGATCCATTATAAATATCATAACATATTACATATCATATCTCAATCATATGTCAACTATCATATATATATATCATCAATCACATGGTATCATCGTCCAACGATCCGCTATAATATCATAACATATCTCATATCATAACTCGGTCACATATCAAATTTCTCACGGCATCATGCCCGATCATATCGACTCATCTCCAAGTATCATATAACATCCTCATATCCCGTATATATATATATATATATATATATATATATATATATATATATATATATATATATATATATATATTGTGTGTGTGTGTTGAAATCTACACACATTCATACACACACACACATACCCTAAGTCAAGTGTGTGCGTGCGCGCGCGTGTGTTTGTGTGTGTCAACCTATACTCTAGGGTCTCGACTAAGAACTAGACTAAAAGCACTATCATCCAACTTACACAAATTCTGATCCATAGTCTCCTAAAACCTTTCTTGCTCCGTATTCTTATCTCGCAATAACATATCTATATATTACTATTTCAAGACCACGTAATATCCTACGAAGTTGCGGGGGTGCTATACGCCATCCATCCGACTTCCCCCGTAGATATACATCTACTCACCTGGTCCTTGCTTGCCAAAGTCGATACCGCCATCCTCTTCTTCATCATCCGATGTCCACATGAGAGGTACCTATATGCCAACATATATAATATCGTAAACCGAAATCGCGGATAAAACCCCAAACGGCGCACGAAACGCGCATAGGTTAAAACCTATGATCCGCTCATGCAAAAGAACCAAGTAACCCTCGACATCGGCGTACAAACGCCGATTAGTCGAGAAAAACCCCAAACGTACCAATCGTGGTTTCAATACTCACTAATTACATATGAAATAGGGTTTAAATCATCAAAATCTCGAAATAATTCAAATCGATTTTTTTCCGAAAACCTAGAAAGCCTCAAATAACCGTTTTAGTACAAAACTTGATGTTTAAACAAAACTAGTGGCCACAATATTCACTAAATATCATAACTAGATCATACAAACCATTTATATAATTTAATATCATCAATTTGTATTAATCCATAAAATTTAGTTTTCAATTTTATCCAATTTTAACAATTTCCAAGTAACAATGCACAAAACAATAACTAAAGTAAGTTTTGCATGATCTAAGGTGTTAAACTACCATTTATAATGTTAATGATGTGACGAAAACCCTATCTAGATTTTAATCCCACATTTTTAATTAATTTCTAAAACCTAGTTTGCAAATTATGCAACTTGGACCAATTAATTGTAACAATTTAAAATTTAACAACTAAACTAGGTTTTGCATATTTTAAGATATTAATCTATACATTGCGTACTTAAGGATGAATTAAAAACCCTAACTTGATTTTAAAACCCTTTCTTGAAATTTTTTTATTTAGCAATTAGAACCATAATTAAACACCGAAATTTATTAACTTAAAGTAATTAATCTACAATTAACACTAGGGTTAGAATTATACCTCAATAAACATGAGATCAAACATGCACCCAAGCCTCCCAAAATCCTAACTTTTCTCCAAGATCCATACTAGACAGGCCAAAGAATAATGGGTAGAGATTGGATTTGGAATTTGTGAGGTTTTTGTTTTGATTTTTGATGGATTTTGATGAATTTTTTATGTGAGAATGAGCTTGGGAAAAATGGAGGCTGCCTCAAGATGAAGCTCGGCCATCACAAGGAGAAAGAGGGGGGAGAGAGAGAATTGTGTAGATGTGTGTTGAAACACCCCATTTATTACATCTTTTCACTTAAACCCTTAATTATTTAAGTTTTTATTTATTTTCTTTTCCAAACAAATCCTAGAAACCTCTAGAATTTTGAAGGCAATTCAAGAAGAAAAGAGCATGCTACAAACTAAATTCTAATATGTCATGGATCACTTTTGTAAAATTAACCCATTCCAATTTATAATTTGCACCAATTTAATGTATAATTAAAAGCTTATGTTAATATTAAAAATAATTAATTAAAGAAAAATATTTAAGTAAACTAATAATTTATAAGTCACTAAATAATATCAATTACTTGCAATTATATAGTTAAAATTAGCTTATTTAAATCTATATTGAAAAATAATTATAGTTGGGTTTTACGGAAAATACGGTTTATTTTACCGATTATCAGAAAATTCACCTAAAGGATTTTATTTATCTAATTATTTATTTATTTAATTTTTAAAATGTTACATATGGTGCAGGATGCTGGTTATGACTCAACAGAGAATACGGCCTCAGAAGTTTGTTGGACATGAGTTGTTCATTGATGAACTTGGTCCCATCAAGTATCCAAACAAATTCTTGAGGAGGGGTATCGCTCATTTTGGGAGATTGTTAATCTCCGCAAAGTTGAGATATAGAGAGATGAAGTTGGAATATTGTAGCGGATCCACTCACTGAGGCTATTTCTCAAAAAAATTATGATTCACAAATATGGTTTGCGAAACTGATTAGTAGAGAAGTTGGGTATTCTTTAGCACACGAGCTGTGGGTACGCGATGCCGCAATAATTGGCCTTAAGTGCAAATTGGAGATTGTTGGATATAGTGCTCTCAAGGCAGTTATTGCGATCGCAAGTAGGCGGTTATGATAATTAAAGGTGGACATATATAGGTATAACAGTTTTACTCGAGATGATAGTATGCTATCTGGTATGTCTTCATCATTGATGAAGCCCGTAGGATTGTTGCTTGACAACCAGCATTATGATGGAAATCATATATGTGAGAGCTGGGTTGTCCATAAGCACATCCTTAAATGTCCCTAGTCATAGGAATATCGAGATTGGGCATCGATATTCCGGAGTATACTAGTGTATACGCTTCTAGACCCCAACAAGGGACGGTGGCCGATGATCGGTCGAAAATATTGCATTTTTAACACGTCAATTTCCCTACCATTTGCACTCATCTAGAGGTGTTCAGTATTAATATAGCACATATTAGCAAAACAGCCGTAAAATACCAAATAACTTGTGTTATACTTTAAAACCGACATTTTGAGGGAAATTGAGTGTTTATCATTGCATCGCATAATCTTTGTATAGTGCAACACTTGTCTCGAGAATCTGTGCAGGAAATTCCAGGAAAAGAGCCAAAACAGTTAAAAGTGCTGAGAAAAATACGCCAAGTCCAAGACTTGAGATCTGGCAATGAACTAAAGATAATTATGTGATTCAACATATCAGAAAATATACCTAAAGCCAACAGCAGGCATCACAGAAAGTTCCATGCACAGAGCCCCCTTCCCGTGGCGGATCCGCGGCCACGTGGGTATGACGTCAGCAGCGCTTCGCTTCATAATTCTTCATAGAAGGCCCACACTCATTTCAGCCACTGCAATTTCCAGAGAACTCTAGAATCTTCTGACAGAATAGCAAGGCTCCTTGTTCAAGCAAAACATCCTCAAGCTTCCAAAGCAAGCTACTTAACTACCTAAGCCTAGAAGCTTCTCCCTAACCTCCAAGCTTATGAAGGAAGCTAACCCTAACTAACTAACTCTAGAACCTTCTACCTAACTACCAAGCTTACAAGAGAAGATAAACTAAACCTAGCTTCTAAAGGAAGCTAATTCTAATCAAGGCTATAAAAGGGACCATAAGGCTTCACTTCTAAGGTTGTTGAGTTGTTGAAGTTGTTGAAGTTGAATCTCTATCATCTCTTCCCACAAGTTGAGTGACACAACTTGTACCTCCAAACCCTAACCCTAATCCAATCACCAAGCCAAAGTTCAAGATCTTCGAGTTCAAACCAAGCAAGAAGCCTTCAATCCTTTAGAAGCGACGCCGGACTTCATCGGAGAAAGTGATCCAAGGAGATCCGCGACTCAAGAAGACGAGCGAAGCCGAAATCAACGATCAAGTTCTTTCCTCTTGTAGATCTTCAGACTCGAGTAAAACTCCGCTCGTGAAGGAGTCAAAAGAATCAATAGATGATGATGATTAGATCTTGAAACGATTCTTAATTCCTATAAGTTTTGTAAATTCTAGTGAATCGAATGATCGACAATCTAGTTTCGAGCGAGATGCTTTCTTGATTATTTTCGCTCTTAACTAGAGATCAATGATCGGTAATTCGATTAACTAGAAGCTAGTTTTTGAATGAGATTCATCAAAAGGACAAAGGATAAGATGAAGAAACCCTAGTTTCTTCAAAAGATCCTTAAACCTCGATAGATCGTCATCGATCTAGCATCAATTCATTAATGGATAAGAAAACGTAATTACTAGTTTTCATCACGTATATAGATTCAATCGATTCCTACGAGCCTCACTTCAATTCTTGAAACCTAAATCGATTGGATATCATCAATTCTTAATTCTTGATTTTAAATGTTTTCTTGATTTTAGATTTAGATCTAGATAATTCTTGAACTTCAATTTTATAAATCTTGAATTGAATTGTCTTTTCTCTTTTCTTTAATTTTCAATTCATCTAATTCAAACCTGTGGACGATCCGCACTCGCTAACGCGCTACAATTGACACCGTTATTGATTGGGGTCAAAAATTTCTTTGATTGTGAAACATCATTTTTAAAACACGACACATCGAGAAATCGAATCAATCAAATGGCGCCGTTGCCGGGGATCGTGTGCTAATTTGTTCGTTTTTGAAATTTGAGTTGAAAAATTTATTCCATCAGAAAAAAAATTTGATCAAAATTAGAGCAAACACTAAACGATTCGTTGTGATTTGTTGCGAGGAAATCTGGAATCTGTAGAGCGAAGGAAAAAAATTTCAGTACATTCCAGAGAGTTGAGTAAGTGATTAGGAGCAGTCTGTGAAAATTTGGTGCAGCAAACTCACCACAAGACCGCGTTTCCGCGGACATAGGGCGTTTCCCGCGGCAGTTCCGCGGCGTGGGTAGCTGTTCACTGTTCTAAAATTTTCAGGTGAAATTCTTACTTTCTTATCTCCTCCCTCATCTGCTTCAATAACAATTTTCTGCAGGTTTCTTTGCAAAAATTTGCAGCGCCGTAAAATTATAAAAATTGTGCGTGTTTTGATCTTGGTTGTTTGCATTTTTATACGGAAATTAAGGTGCAAAAACCAAATTCAGATTAGGTGGGGAGTTCATTACCCTTCCTAAGCCACGGAAATCATAAACTTGCATCCGCATCACCCTCATTAATTAAAAAATATCTAGACATGACTCTAAGGACCGTCACGCTCACTTTGGACAGGAGGAGGTCATGGGTAATCTATTGCTTATCCGCGTTTCTTTTGTGGTGTCTAAGGCAAGTGTGTCTAAGGCAAGTGGTTACTTAATTAGGCCCACTACTTACGTAGTAGAGAACCTCCCACTTACCTGGCACTTACCTGGCCACAGGAGAGACAAAGAGGTAGTAGAGGATTGATCCTGCGATTTGTCTTCTGGCAGTTAGGAGCGGTCTAGAGACTTAACCTAGGTGACCATTAGACTTAGGGTTGTGTGTGCATTTTTTTTGATTTGCATTTTTCCAAAAATCTGTATCTTTTTAAAAACAAACACCACTTCATATTTCCCCTAATTATCTTAATGCTGCCACTTGTGCTAAACCCTTTAGTGCAAGCTCGGCTGGACACGGGATTCTAGTGCCCGTCTTGTCCGCGTTCCCCCGATCGACTCCGAAGTCGGTATTTCTACATTTACTTCTTCTTTACCCACCACCACACCCACATCGATGGACAATTCTCCATCGAACTTCTTTACCACTAATCTGCCGCCGTCCGCAGGTGCGCAGAATCCACCCCGCATCTCTCTCCAGGAGAGGTGCTATCCTATGTGAGGTCCTCTTTCGACCTGTCTATCCATTCCACCAGCCAACGGAGACAATTTTGAGATTAAACCACAATGCATCGACCTTCTACCCAAATACCACGGTCTCGAGTCTGAAGACGCATATGTCTTTATTACAAAATTTGAAAATGTATGCGCTATGATGGGTACCTCACAGCTTTCTGTGGATGCTATGCGTCTTCGTCTTCTCCCATTTACCTTGTGCGATATAGCCGAGAAGTGGCTTTATAACACAACCGTACATTCCATTTCAAACTGGGAAGAATTCGTAAAAGCATTCCTAAAGAAATTCTACCCCAATCATAAGACAGCTCGAGTCCGTAGCGAAATAAATCAATTTACACAGCTTCCAAATGAACCATTTTCAAAATGTCTTGAATACTTCAAGGATCTGTTAGTTCAATGCCCACATCACGGAATCCCGAGATGAGATATGTGCAGAATCATCTATGAGGGCATTAATCCTACCACAAAACAGACCCTTGAATCCATGTGTCAAGGCAACTTCATGACTAAAGATGATGGGGAAGCTTGGAAATTCCTAGAAGATTTCGCTGAAAAATCTTTACAGTAGGAGGGTGTGAGTCAATCGTCTAGGGGGGCAATAACCAATCGGATGTTTCCATAGGAGTTAGACCTGAGATGTCAGCCATGCAAAAGAAACTCGAGACTATGGAAAATAAATTTTTAGCCGCCGCCCTAAATCAAATATCACTCTCCAAAACTGTATGTGGATGCTGTTCTGATCCTTCTCATTTGACGGAAGAATGTCCATTAAATTCTCCGTTTCAAGGTCATGATCATATCAATTCTGCTTTTCAAAGACCTAGAAATGATCAGTATTCTTCTACATATAATCAGGGTTGGAGGAATCACCCTAATTTTGCTTGGAACCAATCACAAAATCAAAACACGGTTCCAAACCAAAACAATTTCCAAAGGGATCTTCCACCACAACAGCAACCACTTCAATTGAGTCAGCACCCCTTCCAATCACAAAACTTTCAAAATCTGGTCAACACACCTCCACCGAATAATCCTTTGCAGTTGACCGGTACTGATAAATCCTCTTCATTCATGAACTTGCTTTTGACAATAAAGACTTCCGTCGATGATATAAAGAGAAACTCCACTTCTCAAGCGGAGAGTATAAAATCGATGGAAGAAGAAATTGCACGATTAAAAGCTGAATTGAGTGCTAGAGAAAAAGGGAAACTTCCAGCTCAAGCTTTGCCCAATCCTGGCTATTCACATCATGTGAATGCAATCACCACGTTGAGATCTGGAAGAGTGCTTGACAATCACATTGGGGAAGAGATTGATGATACTGAAAAATCTATCAATAATACCCCGGCTGAGACTTTTTCTTCCACTTCTGCTTCTAATTCTGACCCCAGTTCTTCTACCCCACCATTTTCTTCCGAGCCTATTCTCCATTTTCCCCATGGTTCGACACCTCAGCCCATCTCTTCTAGTCCACCAAAAACGATCCACACTCCTATTCTTAGATCGTTTCCACCCACACGATATTCTCCAATGTTGGACCCCGACCTTATTGCTCAAGCTCCCTACCCGAATCGGTTAAGGGGAAACAGACTGAGTCCACAAATGGAGAAGATCACTGAAATCTTGAAACAGGTTAACATCAACATCCCTCTTCTAGATGAAATTCAACAAGTCCCCGCTTATGCGAAAACTCTTAAAGACTTGTGCACTAGAAAGAGGAAGACTCAAGTGCCCAAGAAGATATTCATGGCAAAGACAGTAGACACAGCTTTCCCCCAACAATTGCCGAGGAAACGTAAGGATCCTGGCTATCCTACTATTTCCATTTCTATTGGGGGAAAACACATTAACCGTGCTCTACTTGACCTTGGCGCAAGTGTTAACCTGCTTTCTTTCTCGGTTTACGAGCAATTAGGGATCGGAGAGTTGAAACCAGCTCACTGCACTCTCCAGATGGCTGACCGATCAAGCACCAAACCTAAAGGTGAACTGGAGGATGTGTTAATAAAAATCGGGGAATTTGTATTCCCTGTGGACTTTATTGTACTTGATACAAAGCCTGTAGCAAACCCACGGAATCTAATTCCGGTGATTTTAGGTCGCCCCTTTTTGGCCACTTCCAATGCTATCATCAACTGTCGTAATGGCTCTATGACCCTATCTTTCGGGAATAGGTCAATTGAGCTGAACATTTACAAGTTGGGAAGTGTACCCTCCGAACCTACTGCTCAGGTCTGTTATGTCGAATTAATGGATGTCGACAGCAGCGAATTTGACGATCCTCATGATACTGATCTTGACTCTTTTCATATGTTGTTGTTTGACCCAACTATGTATCATACACATATGGACTCTTCCACCGAGTTATCCGGGTCAACAACTAACACTGATTATGAACCGTTTTTTGAGTCTGAAGATCACCCCGCACTTTGTGATAACATTAATCTTCGGGGTATTGATGAGACTTTTGAGGAAATTTTCGCTGATGAACTCGCATTTTTGAAAGACACGGGTGTTGAGATGAATCATCTCCCAAACAATGAAATTGAACCTCCACCCCTTCTTCTGGACTGTAAAAAGAATGCGAGCAATCCATCACATTCACTGCATCGTCTCTCCAAAATGAGACGCAAATACATTCTATTCCACCACTTACCTTTTCCCCAGTTCTTCTTCCACCAACCGATGCACTACATTGATAAAATTTTCGAATGGTTGGTGTTGACCTTCGGTCTTTGCAAAGCTTGGCATCAACCAATAATTTTGACCCCCTCTTGTGATTTTCAAAGATTAACATGGCTTAACTCAAGTTTGGGGGGGTGTAATCTGGCTCCTGAAAAGAAAATTTTTACACAAAATTATGAACCAAAAATAAGTTTGGGGGAGGATTTTTACTTAAATATATTTTGCCCCCATTAATAAATTTCCTCCCAGGCTTACAGGTTTTCGAGATCTAGCAGAAGGCAACAGTGAGGACACTATTGAAAACAAGTTTGAGGGAGCTTTGTGCTTATTTACGTATCACTTTGCATCATACTTTGCATAAGCACAAAACATTTGAAAACCTATAAAAATTTAAAAAATTTCAAAATAAAAAATTGTACATAAATAAGATAACAAAATATTAGATGGTGAAAAATTACATCTAAAAGTTTGGAAAAATTTAAGAAAACCAAGAAAATTAGAAGTTTTCTTATACGAACTAGTAATAAGTAGTTATGAGACGTTGTCCCAAGGGTTAGTAAGATGAAAGAAGTCACTAATCTGAGGATAAAAATAAGTCTGAAAAATAGTTCTTATTCTAGAAGCCAAACATTTTGAACGTTGATGCCCTACTATACGCATTTACACACGTCTTGAAACTCGGGATAGTAGAGGATACCTTGAAATGCTCTTGTCTAAAAGCCGAAAGTATGAAGGAAATAAAAAATTGAAAAAAATATAAAATGGTGAGAAAAATGAGCATTGGTTTTGTTATCGCCAAGGCAGCAATAAAAAAATTTAGCGAGGGTGCCTCTTCACCTAGTGCCTTAGACCAACTGGTCTGGGAGTCACTGCTAAGCCTTAGGTGGTGCAAGACGAGAAAAATACTAATACACCGTATAAGCAAGCACATGAGTAATCGGTCGGTTAGTACCTCAAGAAGTATTAACGGTCGCATGAAAAATATGTGAGCAATCTCATCTAAATATTCATTGATTAAAAAGTACTGAGGTAGATGGCCAAGAGTATGATAGCTTGAATTGAATTCTCCGAGTGTAGGGATGTTCATTACACACACGTAGGGTTATATGATCGATATTTAGAAGAAAGATAGGAATGAAGAATAAAGACGATGTTTTATTGAGGGATGATGTGATTTCTAACATTTTTTCATGACTATTAAGATAGGGCTCATGACAACCGAAAAGCTAGCATAGTTGGAAACTCTAATTTTCAAAGTCTTTCTTTTACAATTCTTATCTTTAAATGTAACTTTCATGGTCTTCCTTTTATTATTGGATTTTGTGGGTGCAATCCGCTGAAAACCCTCAAGAGACAACACTCCTCCTACTAGGGACACCTAGAGGTTTAAAGGCTTGTTGCACGTGCTCAGTGCAATCGTGTTGCCTACGAAAGTGTGCTAGTTAGTTTTTCTCTTTCTTTATTTTCTCCTTATCTTTTTAATAAAACAGTTCGCTCGAGAAGACCGAAAATATGTTTGGGGGAATTTGATCAGTCGAAAATATTGCATTTTTAACACGTCGATTTCCCTAACATTTGCACTCATCTAGAGGTGTTCGGTATTAATATAGCACATATTAGTAAAACAGCGGTAAAATACCAAATAACTTGTGTTATACTTTAAAACCGACATTTTGAAGGAAATTGAGTGTTTATCATTGCATCGCATAATCTTTGTATAGTGCAACACTTGTCTCGAGAATCTGTGCAGGAAATTCCAGTAAAAAAGCCAAAATAGTTAGAAGTGCTGAGAAAAATACGCCAAGTCCAAGACTTGAGATCTGGAAATGAACTAAAGATAATTATGAGATTCAACATATCAGAAAATATACCTAAAGCCAAGAGCAGGCATCACAGAAAGTTCCATGCACAGAGACCATTATTGGGCCGCGGATCCGCGGCCAGAGCCCCCTTCCCGCGGAGGATCCGCGGCCACGTGGGTGTGACGTCAGCAGCGCTTCGCTTCATAATTCTTCATACAAGGCCTACACTCATTTCACCCACTGCAATTTCCAGAGAACTCTAGAATCTTCTGACAGAACAGCAAGGCTTCTTGTTCAAGCTAAATATCCTCATGCTTCCAAAGCAAGCTACTTAACTACCTAAGCCTAGAAGCTTCTCCCTAACCTCCAAGCTTATGAAGGAAGCTAACCCTAACTAACTAACTCTAGAACCTTCTACCTAACTACCAAGCTTACAAGAGAAGCTAAACTAAACATAGCTTCTAAAGGAAGCTAATTCTAATCAAGGCTATAAAAGGGACCCTAAGGCTTCACTTCTAAGGTTGTTGAGTTGTTGAAGTTTAATCTCTATCATCTCTTCCCACAAGTTGAGTGACACAACTTGTACCTCCAAACCCTAACCCTAATCCAATCACCAAGCCAAAGTTCAAGATCTTCGAGTTCAAACCAAGCAAGAAGCTTTCAATCCTTTAGAAGCGACGCCGGACTTCATCGAAGCAAGTGATCCAAGAAGATCCGCGACTCAAGAAGACGAGCGAAGCCGAAATCAACGATCAAGTTCTTTCCTCTTGTAGATCTTGAGAGAATTGTAACAAAATTGTTGATAAGTAAAGGTGAAATTTTTATATCTTTCTTATCTTTCAATTTGAGTATTATGATTCGATCTAGATTCTTGAATGTGTTCTTTGCTATAATGCTCGAGTAAAACCCCGCTCGTGAAGGAGTCGAAAGAATCAATAGATGATGATGATTAGAGCTTGAAACGATTCTTAATTCCTATAAGTTTTGTAAATTCTAGTGAATCGAATGATCGACAATCTAGTTTCGAGCAAGATACTTTCTTGATTATTTTCGCTCTTAACTAGAGATCAATGATCGGTAATTCGATTAACTAGAAGCTAGCTTTTGAATGAGATTCATCAAAAGGACAAAGGATAAGATGAAGAAACCCTAGTTTCTTCAAATGATCCTTAAACCTCGATAGATCGTCATCGATCTAGCATCAATTCATTAATGGATAAGAAAACGTAATTACTAGTTTTCATCACGTCTATAGATTCAATCGATTCCTACGAGCCTCACTTCAATTCTTGAAACCTAAATCGATTGAATATCATCAATTCTTAATTCTTGATTTTAAATGTTTTCTTGATTTTAGATTTAGATTTAGATAATTCTTGAACTTCAATTTTATAAATCTTGAATTGAATTGTCTTTTCTCTTTTCTTTAATTTTCAATTCATCTAATTCAAATTCGAACGGATCTCACTTTCCCTGTGGACGATCCGCACTCGCTAACGCGCTACAATTGACACCGTTATTGATTGCGGTAAAAAATTTCTTTGATTGTGAAATATCATTTCTAAAACAAGACACATCGAGAAATCGAAATCAATCAACCAGTCTCACAAGACATTGGTATTGTGTCTCCTAAGATAGTATACAGGTGCTCACTGGAGGTGAGTATACCGGACGGACTCGCCGAGAACTTCCAAATGGTATTATATCTATCATTAGATGGAAGTTCTCAGGCGGCATGAGTACAGGTTAGTCCTTTGACCTGAAGTCTTCATTTGTCTCGTATGAGTTCCCACTGTACTTTGATTACTATCCTACCACGGCTCAAAGGTGTCGTGCAAACATGTTTTAGTTGGGTACAGTCCTGAACCACATGGAGGCGGTGGTCGACTGTCAGGGATTAGTCTCTCCTGGTATTACGAGTCGATACCGTGCTGTGTTCAGTTGGCTATCACCAGAAATCCATGGCCACAATAGATGAGATTTACTGATAGTTGATCAGTAGTATCTCAGTTGGTGATGAGCTTGACTCAGACATGACTTATCGTGTTAGTAGTGTATGACGTTATCCACCCCTAGACCCGATATGCGACAATCTTTGTCGAAGAGACCGGACTGTACGGAGATTGTCAAATCAGGCTCAGTAGGGTAAGAACGCACTTGATTGTCGACCCCCCTTTCGAAAAATACCTGAGTGGCCGTTATGTACAGCTAGTGTCGCTGACGTGCTTGTGGTTAAACCCACTGCCAGTATATTGTCGAGTCTTTAGAGTCCCACATAGAGAGTTTTCTCGGTTCAAGCGACAGATGTAAGAGCGGTATGTTGGTACGTGCAGGGGTGCGATTAAATACGTGTACGGGATACACGTACTTTAATCGGACGATTGATAATACTAGCCGGTTTAGGGTTAAACCGGATTATTAAATCAGGTTTTGTTTTAATAATTTATATATGTATTTTGATACATATATTTTAGTATTATTGTACACTATTCATTTTCTCTTATTGGTGCTATCCGTATTTTTATACGGATACACGTATATGTAGCGATATATATACTACGTGAAGTATTCCATATTTATACAGGAATACTTCTAGAAGATGGAAACTTCATATTTGATTTTTATTTGGAAAATCAAATAAGGTAATGAGGTGGAAAGGGGGTGGCATGAGGCATGGGTGCAAACATGTAGAGAGGTATGACTTTACTTTTAAAATGATAAAATCATTTGTGTGTACTATTGATGCATGGTTGTAAAAAAGAAAGCCATCCTTATTTTCTACACTTGATATTTTTCTTCATTCCTCACTTGAGCATGCTTCATGGTTGCATCCTCATGTCTTCTTCTCCTTCTTCTTCTTCTTCTTCTTGCTCTCTTTTTTAGTATGGTTCATGAGAGAAAAATTTAGTTTAATATTCCTGCATCACCGATCATCCAAACCCAGTGATCTTGGATCCTCGATTAGAGGCTCCTCTGGTTTCTCTCGAGTGGATCTTCTTCCGTAAGGGTGGTCGATCTTCATGCGTGATCCCGGAGGCTACGAGCTTGGAGGGGTCTTCCACAATTGGGTGGACACGCGACAAAGGTTGTAATTTTTCAACCCTTGCATTTCTACTTACCTATTTTAGGTCGATGGATCGAATCCTGGGTTTTTACGGGCGTTCGGTGCTCGCAAAAGTTTTTGTTTTCGCTTCCGCCTCGGCCGCGGCACGGGCACCAAAACCCAACAAGATAGAACCAAGCTGGAATCAAAATCTAAAATTTGTGTTTTCTTCGGATTCAAATTTGGTGTTAAAAGTTTCAAAGTTATGAGATCTCGAAAACAAAATAGCGTTCACTAGCCGAGATATCATCTTCGATGAGAATTCCATGTTGAAGGCTGGAGATAATAAGGAGGCATGTGGAGCATTAAGCGACAATGATTCAGTGGAGGTGGAGTTATCTGGCGCTCATAAGATTACGAACACTGAAGCGCAATTACAACCTATTGATGCGGAGCTAGACGGGAAGATTTCAGAGACAGAAGGTGAAGACCAACCCAAACAGGACCCAAAAACAATGGTATTAAGGCGATCAACACATACTCATAAGGTACCAGTCAAATACGGGTTCGAAGATATGGTTGCATTTTCTCTAGTCACCGAAAACGGAGATCCAAACACTTATCAAGAGGCCATTGGGCAAAAGCATAGTAATCGATGGATTATGGTGATGATAGAGAAGATGGAATCACTTCGAAAGAATAGTGCGTGGAGATTGACAGAGCTACCAAAAGGAAAAATGGCTATTGGCTGCAAGTGGGTATACAGAAAAAAGAAAAACGAGCAATACAAGGCATGTTTAGTTGTGAAGGGTTTTGCTTCGAAGGAGGGGGTTGACTACAATGAGATTTTCTCACCGGTAGTCAAGCATATATCTATTCGAGTGTTGTTGGCGATGGTAGCTACTCAAAATTTTGAATTGGAGCAAATGAACGTGAAAACGACATTTCTGCATGGGGAGTTAAAAGAGACAATCTTCATGAAGCAACCTGAAGGATTTATAGAGCCCGGCAAGGAGGATCATATATATGAACTCAACCGGTCTTTATATTGGTTGAAGCATTCTCTCAGGCAGTGATACAAGAGCTTCGATTTGTTCATGAGTAAGACCAATTACTCTCGTTGTGAGTATGATAGCCGCGTATACTCGAAACGGCTTAAAGATGGGTCATCGATATATCTACTTTTATATGTCGATGACATGTTGATTGCAACTAAGAGTATGGCGGAAATAAAGATACTCAAAACTTCATTGAGCACAGAATTTAACATGAAGGATTTAGGTGAAGCGAAGAAAATTCTTGTGATGAAAATTATTCGAGACAGGAAGGCTGGAAAGCTGTGGCGGCTATCCCAAGTCAGATATATAAAGTAGTTGGAGGGATTCAACATGAAAGACTCTAGATCGGTGAATACCCCTATCGCTGGTCATTTCAAGTTATCCTCAAAAGGATGTCCGAAATTAGTGGAGGAGAAGCAAAAGATGTCTTAAGTACCATATGCAAGTTCAGTGGGATCGTTGATGTACCCTATGGTATGCACACGTCTAGACATATCCTATGCAGTTAGTATGGTTAGCCGGTACATGTCAAATCTAGGGAAGTTTTATTGGGAAGCTGTAAATTGGATATTTCAGTATCTAAAAGAAACTAAACATCTTGGTTTATTTTTTCACAAGTCAGAAGATAAATCGAGTTAGTTGCGAGGATATATAGATGCAGATTATGCTGGGGATTGGACAAGAGGAGATCTCTTAAAGACTATGTATATACAGTTGCAGAATCTCCTATCAGTTAGAAGTCGATATTTCGGGATACTGTGGCGCTCTCAATAATGGAGGCAGAATACATGGAGGCAATGGAAGTATCTAAGGAGGCCTTGTGGTTAAAGGGCCTAGTTGGCGAGTTCGGGTTTGATAAAGAGCCGGTTTCTTTTTTTTTTGCGACAGTCAAAACGCCATTCACTTGGCGAAGAATCAAGTATACTACAGTCGAATTAAGTATATCGATATGCGATATCACAAGATAAGGGAGTGGACCGAAAAGGAGATCGACTTGATAAAGATCAATACTAAGATGAATCCGGCGAACATGCTAACGAAAGTCATTCCTGCAGAGAAGTTCAAGTCTACTTTGGCTTCTATTCAAGTACTCAAATGTGAGAAAGGGTGATCCCGGTAGGAGGATCACAAACTAGTTTCTCAGTTCTGGTTAAAAACAGTGACAACATCAGTTTCGCAATTCTGAAGAAAGATTGTGCTACTAGAAGGAAACGGGAGAAAAAATTAAAGCAACCCCGAAAGGATACACAAGACGAAGGGTAACATATTTTCAAGGTGGCTATAAGAAAATACGAGTCAAGGTGGAGACTGATATGAAGGTGTCTCATATTTAAAGAAGACTGCACATTAGAACTAGGGACTGACGTCTGTCTGCAAATAATAGACGTTAGTCAAAAGAAGATACAGAATCCCAGATGAACTGCAAATGTCTGCCTACAAAGAATAGACACATGCCTGCAATCTGGACAGAAGCAAAGCATCAGACGTCAGCCTGCATGGCTACTGACGCCTGTGCAGACGTCAATACTGACGTCTGGTCGGCGATAACTGTGAGTTTAAGTTCGAAATTTAACCCGAAAATTAGGTTTTTTGGCGGCAGTTTTGTAATTTATGATATCTTAAATTATAGAAAGTATATATAGTATCTTAGGGTTATTAATTAGGGTGGGTGTGTTATTGCTTCTTAAAGGATCAAAACAATCATAAGGAGAATTTGTAGATAAAGATAGATCTCGTTGGAGATCATAAGAAGAGTGTAATAATTCTCTTTAAGGTTTTCTCCTTCTTAAATTTAATAAAGGTTCTTTCCGTCCCCCCACAAATTTCTTTTGTTGTTTTTATTGCGGTTTGCTCCCAGTTTTCTTTTGTTATTTCATTTAAAAGGTTTTCCGCTGTATTGCCGATCGGTCTTGCGGCAGAAACAACATTAATTTATTAAATGGGCACAACTCTCTCCATGGCTTTCCACACGTAAATCCATATCAATGCATGCATGCCAAGAAAAGATGAGGCAAAATCACTGGTCCCATCTTGCAGACAATTTTCCCACTAACAACACGATTGCAATATTATAGGGTTAGATTGTGTAAATAATTTTATTCAACGTAACTAGTTTGCTAGCTAGAAATCCTTTTTGTTTTAAAATTATTTTGTTATGATATCGATCAATTCTATAATAAGATATTAAGTTATTAAGGTCATCAGGAGGTACACACAACGAGAAAAGTATGAAAGAAAATCAATTTGATTGTGCAATTAATAATTCTTTTTTTTGTTTTGATTTTTTTGATTTTTTGTTCTAATAATTTGCAGTGGTTTTAATGGATTTATGATCCTTAGCTGGTAGATTCAGAGCAAAATTATCTAATACAATGCAGCACTTTCTGACAGTCGTCAACATCACAACGAATATTTTAGTGGAATTTCATTGAATTAAACATGAATGCTACATAAATTATTCAAATGTTCGGTGATATATATTTTAATTAATGAAACTGTATATTAAGACAAAAGCTAAAAACATATGCAGCATTAATATGTGTACTACTACTGTTGTATATGAGAATAATTGAAGAAAGAGGCCTACAAGGTTTTTTGCATTAGTTGGTGGCACAAATCAGGTTCTCCACCATTTTATTCGACGATCGGCACCGGCCATATTGATCTTCATCGTCTAATATGCCGATATACCAAATTTCATGAGATTCCAACACCTTTTCTGATGATGCTCTATATTGGCGACCTTCCAGATCAGGACACGTGGCAGATGACTTGTCCCAGAACTCAGAAGAGAGGGCCCACAGGTGCCGATCAGGCCACCCCTGTACCCGACCTACAAGCACAAAGCTGGCTCACCTCAGGCCCCCCCTGCAAATTGGCCTCATCGGCCTCTCAGCTCGCCTCCGATCTACCGCAGGGCCGAGATACCTCGTCTCTCTCGCTCGTTCCCGAGCTCTCCCGCCGAGACCATCTTCCTCGGTCCCTCCGACCGACCAACTCCACCACTCACAGGCGTAACAGCCGCTCCGCAAATCTCGCCATGTGCAGAATCTCCGCCAGCAACCTCCCACGTTCCACGCCATCACGATCCCCATTAATGGGCGATCCGCTCTTTACGCCGGCGTGACGTCGGGAGCGTAACCGCCGGCGAGATTCTCGCGCCTTCTACTGCGTGCTACCGCCACTATAAAAAAAACCCATCACAGAGGGGTCAAGTAAGCTATCTTTTACTCTTTTAAGCAGTTACTCTGCTCGGATCTCATCACTAACTTGATCGTCGGAGGGTCCTTGGTGGTACCAAACCACCCCGGGACTTCTTTGCAGGTACTCGTGTTGGATATAGTGCCCTCTAAGTCAATTATTGGATCGCAGATACGTGATTGCAATAATTGAGGGAGGACCTATACCGATATAAAAGTCTTGCTCGAGAAGATAGTATGCTATCTGGTTTGTCTTTATCATTCTATGCATGCTTTAGTTCTCTATTGCATGTTGATAGAGCCCATGGGATTCTTGCTTGACTGCCAGCAGTATGATGGCGATCATATACGTGGGAGCTGGGGTCTGTAAGCACATCCTTACAAGTGACCCTCGTCGTAGGAGTTTCGAGACAGGCCATCGATACTCCAGAGTAGACTAGTGTATACAGTCGAGACCCCGACGGGGGGCGGTGGCCGGTCTCACAAGCCATTGGTGTCAGTTGGTTCACCTAAAATGTATACAGGTGCTCATTGAGTACACCGGACAGGACTCGCCGGGAACATGCTAGTTGGTATTATATATATCGTCAGATAGCAGTTCCCTGGTGACATGTGTACAGATTAGTTTGTCGACCTGAGATCGTCATTTGTCTCGTGTGAGTTACCACTGTGCTTTGATTTCTACCCTACCACGCTCAAAGGAGACGTGCAAACAGGTATTTTTTGGGTACAGTCCCGAGCCACATGGAGGCAGTGAGTGGATCGTCGGGGATTCGTCTCTTCCGGTATTGGGGGTTGATGTCGCATAGTGCACGGGTGGCCATCACTAGAAATTCTCGGCCGAGATAGTGGAGAATTACTGATTCGGATCAGTAGTTTCTCAGATGGTGATGGGCTTCATGCCGACACGATTTATCGCGTTATTAGGGGTCTGACTTTATCCACCCCCTAGACTCGATATGCGATATTCTTTAGACGAACGGACCGGACTGTACGGATATTGTCACTATCAGGCTCGGTAGGGTTTATGGATGAGTTCGCTCGTCAGCTTCCCTTCCAATCAATACATAGGCAACCGTTACGTACAGCTTATACCTCTGACGTGCTAGTGATTAAACCCAGTGCCAGTGTGTTGATGAGTCATTAGAGTCCCCCACAGACACTTTCCCAAGTTCGGGCGAAACGTTGTATAAGCCGTATTGTTTTATGGCAGGGTTCGGAAAATGCACGTGCGTGTAGGGTGTTTTTCGTCACCCCATTGAGATGGGAGTACGCGCGCGCTTGTCAGGCGTACTACAGATTCCCCCTGTCTAGGGTAGGCCGGGGTTTACTGATTGTGGGGATCCGAATCTCCGGCAGCCGCGGACTAAGCTGCCGTTAATTACCCCTCGCCTTTAGAGCGAGGGAACCTCCGATTGACGGGTTAAATTGGTCATGCGAACTCAATGTGCAGTGTACGCGTGTGTTGTTTCGGAAGGGGGTTTGGATATATCAGGAGCCACGCAGAGTTTTTTTTCTAACAGGGACAGTGTTGTGGAGTATGCGTGTATGTATATACGTATACATATGTATTGATATACATGTATATATAAATAAAGGGGAAAAATACATCCAAAGGATGCGTGGGGCCAGCGCCTAGGCGCTTGAGCGCAAGCGCGCCACGTGTCGGCACGTGGGCGCTTTGCGCTCGAGCGCAGAGTGCTGGAGCGCAACGCACAACGTGTCGGCACGTAGGCGCTTTGCGCTCGGACGCTGGGCGCTTGAGCGCAAGCGTGCCACGTGTCGGCACATGGGCGCTTTGCGCTCGAGCGCAGAGTGCTGGAGCGCAACACGCCACGTGTCGGCACGTGGGCGCTTTGCGCTCGAACGCTGCGCGCTTGGGCGCAAGCGCGCTACGTGTCGGCACGGGGGCAACTTGCGCTCGAGCGCTTGCGCTCGAGCGCTTGCGCGCCACGTGTCGGCACGTGGGCGCTTTGCGCTTGAGCGCTTGAGTGCAAGCACGCCACGTGTCGGCACGCGGGCGCTCTGCGCTTGAGCGCCGGCAAGAAAAAGAGGCTTTTAGCCTAAAAAAAATTTCGCGGAAGAGAAATCAGAGAGGAGTTGGACTCCTGAGTGTGTTTTTGGGGTTAATGGAAGGGGTTCTTCTTCTTCTTCCTCCTCTGTCGGCTGGATCTTAATGATCAAGAGATGTGAGATCTAAAAATCTCTCCTTTCTGAGATCTAATGGCAGATCCAAGTTCCCCTTTGTGAGTTTTGTGGTGGAAGACTTCTTAGTTTTTGAAAAGAAAGAGTAAAACTCTTGATTTAATTCAAAAGAAATGAGAAGGTCGAGAGGACTTTGCGAGTGCATTTCATTTCTTCTTCTTTTTTTTTACGAGTTTGCGCCCTTTCGGGTTTTCACAAACTCGCCGGCAGTCCTGCTGTTTTTACTCACGGAGCCCTTCGGGTTTTCATCCGTGCCCATTTTGCTTGTGGACATACCATTTTTTTTAAATATTTTTTGTGGGACTTTGAATGTGGTCTCACCGGTAGGACTTGGGAGAGACTGGGATTGTTTTACGCCCGTGGATTGTATACGGTTTTGCAGGATGTATGATCCAGACCGTAGGGCCATAAAAATTTCGGGACTTTGTTGGCGTCTGCATCGCTGCACTGGAATATGGTACCAAGAGCGACTCATCATTCGCCACTTGGGGTATGGGATTTGGAATTTGGTTGGCGTCTGCATCGCTACACTGGAATATGGTACCAGGAGCGACTCATCATTCGCCACTTGGGGTATGGGGAGCGATGGCTTAGGAGACAGGTTTGGATCCCTATCGCCTAAGGCTTTTCAATTTTATGGACCGTAAGGGTCCCATAAAGTATTTTCTCGCTACGAGTCGTAAGGATCCCGTAGGTGCATTTTCTCCTTAGGAGTCGTGAGGACCCCCAAGTGTGTTTTTCCTTTGTGAGTCGTAAGGATCCCACAAAGGTTTATTCTCCTCATGTATCGTGAGGACACATGAGTGGGTCTTCTCAATGAGCATAATTCCAAAGGCGGAGACCAGCCGCATAACTGGTGATTACGTTGGGGCATGAGGGTGAGAAGAATTATTTGAGCCTATGGATTGTATACGGTAGTCAATTTGGGGACTAACCGTAGGGCCGGAAGAATTTTGGGAAACTGGATTTTGGTTGGCGTCTGCATCGCTGCACTGGAATATGGTACCAGGAGCGACTCATCATTCGCCACTGTTTTTTTTTGTTTTACCGCGATTGCTCTATCATTTCAGTTTTTCTTATCGCGAAAATCGCGATTGCCCTATCATTTCGGCTTTTATTCTCGGTTGCCCCATCATTTCGGCTTTATTTTCATTTTCATTTTTACTCGCTGGTTTTTATTGCGAGTTGCCCCATCATTTCGGCTTTTCTTTATTTTTCTTTTATTTACACATTTTTTTTATATACACACACATTTTTTTTTACATTCCCAGTTTAACTACTTAGAGGTCGACTGTTCCCAGTTTAATGACGTGGTGGTCGACTGTTCTCAGAGAAAGGCAGATGTCTGAGAGAATCAGTTTCACGAAAAACTTCGGTCTCCGTTTGTATGAAATTGGCGGTCGCATCTTGACTGTTTACTAACACGCCTTTAGACAGTTCTATCTCACCTGCTTTGTATTGCTTTTCGACCCAATCTTTGAAGACGAAGCAGTCCTCAATGGCATGACCTATCACTCTGTGATAGGGGCAGTATTTGGGGTCGTCGGTCCTATTCGCTTCCTGCGGTCTTTTTGACTCTGGCAGTTGTAGACCGTTCTTCAGGGCGTCTTTGAATATTTTACGGATCTTGTCCCTTCTGAAGGAATAGACCTTATCCAGCTTCTCTTTCAGTGGAGATTCTCCTCCCTTTCCGAACACTGGCTTCCGAGGCTGGTTGGCGCTAGGCCCGCTCATCCCTTGCTTATTTCGGTTAGCCGAAATGTTGAAAGATCCAGAATCATCGGAGTTTCCGCCTTTGCGATTATCGTCCTTTCGGTTTCTCCAGGACCTATTGTTATTTTGGGAATCCGAGGAGGACTCCTGCTTTGAGCGCTCCAGCATCTGGACTTTCCTGGTCAGCTCTTGGAATTTTTTGAGACCCGCGGTGCATAGAAATGGGGCCATCCAATTGTTGAGATTTCCGACGAGGAGACTGATAGATTGGTCCTGCTTTATCGGCGGTTCGCATTTGACGAAGAGATTGCGCCATCGGGTTATAAAATCCGTGCTGCTTTCGTCGCTCTTGGGCTTGGTCCTTACGAGCTCGGCAATGGTAATCTTATCGCTGACGCTCATGAACCTCTGCCGAAACAGAGACTCCATTTAGAAAAAAGTTGTGACGGAGCCATCCGGTATGCTCGCGTACCAGTCGAAAGCAACATCGGTCAAGCTATTAACGAACTGGCGGAGGAGAAGCGCATCGTTGCCCCCATTGTTCCCGCATGAGGCTTTGAAGTGGGCGATGTGCTGATTCGCATTTCCCGTCCCATCGAATCTTCCGAATTTAGGGATGACATAGCCACTAGGAAATTCTACCAGATCATATTGAGCAGGATATGATCTCCCGCTACTGTTAACATCTTTTTGGGCTTCAGCTTCGGCTACCAGTGTTTTGACTTTGCTGGCAACCAAATCCATGATTTGATCTTGAGTTAGCGGGTTACTGTCATCGGTAGCCAAGACATTTTCCGAGATAGAATGCGACTGATTTTCATGCGGTTCACCCACTTTTGGATTTGAAGGAATAGGCGTCGGCTGCATTGGGACACCATTTCCCGGTTCACGAGCAGAGCCCTCCGCCTGATTGGCGACTGAGACGCAAGCCGGGCTGTGAGCTGCATCACGACATTCGTCAAGTCGTCAATTTTTGAATAGAGCTTGGCCATCTCCTTGTCTTTGTTTCTGAGCTGCTTTCGGAGTTCTTGAAGCAGCTCTTGCTCCACGGTCCTGGGGCGGAAAGTCGGCTCTTCTTCGCTTTCCGAGCCCGACTCCTCATGGACCGAAGGGTCTTTCTTCCTATCATCCTCATCAAGAGGGTTTTCATCACCCAGCAGAGGCGGCTGTTCTTGGGAAGCGGCAACCACATTCAAGCAAGATGGTATATGAGATGTGGTGGCCCCGTCCTTGCTCTTGCTACGCTTGCCCACCGTGTAGACAGTGTGAACCACATACCCAGCCATTTCCTCATCTTCGGCGGGGTAACCCTGTTCTTCGAACCTCATGAGGTTTAGCCTGGCAGGAGCCCTAGCCCTTTTGTTGGCTCTATATCTGAGCCTTTTCTCCCTCAGCTTCTCGATTTTGAAGGCTTGGCGGGTATCTGCTACCCTGGAAGCCATTGTGAGTTGATCAGAGGGGAGCTTAGAGAAGACACCCGATCGAGCAGTGGTCAAGGGCACCGCTGGAGCTTGCTCGGGACGCGTTGTAGCTTTGTTGGTGTTGATGGCCTTGCCCCAAGCTGGGGCCAAGGAAAGTCGTTCAGACACCGACTTGCGTTTGGGTTGGGGCGCCCTAGAGATCACTACATTTGGTCTCCTGCCTTTCGAGACCGGTTTGTCTGCCACCAGGGCTTGAGGAGCTGGGATGGCGCCAACTGGCATGAACACAACAGAGCCGAATGGTAGCAGCGGCTCCTCCCATTGTCGCCCGAGACTGGCCGGAAGGACCGTCCTAGAGTCTATCCTCATCGTGTAGGAGACGGGAGCTGAGTTCATCATCGAAGACATCGTCAGAAGGTGATTGCTTGAAAATCTGCACGAAAAAGTATTATTTTTAGTATAAATACAAGTATGTATATTGATTGAGTTCGCATGAACGCTTAACCCGAAATATGGGAGGAGAGATTGGTCCCACCGGGCGTGCCAGAATCTGTAGGGTGTTTTTCGTCACCCCATTGAGATGGGAGTACGCGCGCGGTTGTCAGGCGTACTACAGATTTCCCCTGCCTAGGGTAGGCCGGGGTTTAATGATTGTGGGGATCCGAATCTGTAACATTTCAGAAAAATATAATATTATTTTTGGAAATTTTTATAATTTAATATTATTTTGTTGAATATTTTCATATTTCGGTATAATTAAATACCGATAAATGGGGAAAATTCTGAAGAAAAATTATGGAAATTCTAAAATATGTTAATGTAGGGTTTTTGGTAAAAAGTTTACCCAAATTTGTTCCTAATGATTTATCTGGTTTTATGAATATTTTATCGGAAATTTTATCTGGGCTGCACACATATGTGCATGATAGCTAGGGTTGAGCCTGAGGTTGAACCATGCTTAGATGACCATGGTGGCTTAAACCTTATGGTTAAGTTAAGTGTGTTGTTAAAGGGTGATTAGAGTTAAGTTGACTTGTGGCTAGAGAGAGAGGTAGGTGGCTCCTAGGTAATGTCACCATCAGCATTCACTTCAAAATTTTGCTTCTCACATCTCTCACTCTCACTCTCACACACCACCCTACACCAGCAGCAGCAGCTGCATCAGCAGCTCAAAACCCCACCTAATAACAGCCCCCAATATCAATAGCACATACACACTCACATCAACTGCACATAACATCAGCACTCAGCATCCTGCATCAGCAACATCATCATGGCTGCACTGCAGCTGAGGCAAACATCAGCCCCATTATCAACACTTCAGCCCCAAATCTCTATCAACATCAGATACTACAACACCCCACAACAACAGCCACAATTTCTTCAGCCACAACAAGAGCTGATGCAACAGCAACCCCAACATTCCCACAACCCTGCTGCTGTTGCATAAACAGCATCAAAAGAGAAAAATTGCAAGCAACACCAAGCAAACATCAGCAGAACAGCTACACCAGCAGCTGCTACAGGAGCACAACAGCAGCAACAGCCCTTCCTCCTTCCTTCATCCTCTCTTCTCCAACATCCTAGGACTTCTATTGAGGTATAATCTCACAACCCAAACCCTATCTTGCAAAGTTATAGTTGTTTAGCTGAAATTTAGTGTTTATATCGTGATTAGTGCTAGTTTAGGCAAATTTGAGTGAGACTTGACCAAGTGTTGGTTTTGATGGTTGGTATAACCCTATTAGGTGTATTTGAGACTAGTTTAACCCAGAATACCCCAGATTTCCAGTTAGTTACCTGAATGTTTCGACTTGGCGTATTTTATCGATTTTGTCGACTTTGTAGCCTTTCTGGAATTTGCTACAACCCGGGACCTCCTAAAATAAAATTGACTTGGTAGTGAGATGTGCAGGTAGATAGAAGCCAACACCTAAAGCCCCAGCCCCTGGACCCACTTCATGGCCGCAGATATATCCCTTCTGGCCGCAATTTGTGGCCAGAGCAGTAGGGAACTGCCTCGTTTTGCGTGCACGACTCTTTTACCTGTAAACTTGACCCCTGGAATGTCTAGTTTTGACTGGTTCCAACCAGGGTAGAATCTGGGTTGATTTTCTTGACTTGGCGCATGATTTACGACTTGTTTTCGTATAGATTTTGGTATTCGATGATTCATTTCTGTCGGGTGGCGTTTGAACGCCAACGGCAGAGAGTTATGGACTGTGTTTGCACGCGAGGCCACAGGTTTTTACCTGAGGGCATAGCATGCACCATTTTGGCTTTCGACATATTTTTTATATGTTTTAGCGTGTGATATCCTTGTAGGTACCCCACGTGGCGTCGAAGCGTTGGAGATGCCATTGGCGACATCGGCACCGGCACACATAAGAAAAGGTGAGTAGATTTATATCTACGGGGAGAAGTCGGGTGGATGGCATATAGCACCCACGCAGTCCGATGTCTAGTATACCATATATACTGTACTTATATATGATAGCTTATGTGTGACTTGGTTGTTTAGGATGTGGTAGGTGTAATATGCATAGATTTGGGTTAAAAGTAACTAGTGTAGTTCCTAGTCGCGAACCCTAGAATAGTTTGCACCCACAAGCACACGTGTGCTTATTTGCTATGTTCATACTATGATGACGAAGATATTGGAGGGCTTTGGATGTGAGTCGATGAGTTTGGGCATGGTGCCATGGTATCGGTGATGTGATGTGATTCGTATTTGGGATACGATATATGATTTCTAGCGGGCCTTTGGGCGTGTCTTTCGCATACGCATTCCTACTTATGTAGATGGTATCGATTCGTACTAGACTTGGATTAGTACCCCAGATTGTGTGATATGATGATAAGGATACCAGATAATTGATGTGGTGACTGTGATATTACCCGCACCCAGCTATTGGGATGTCGTACGACGTTTTACCGTACGAGCTTTATATTGATGATCGATCCGCACTCATGACTTGAGCGTGTCAGATGATTCACGGTATCGTATGCGATACTATTGATGCGAGATCATCGACTACTATCTTTATTTATATATATCGACTCAGACTTAGGTGGTTTTCTTCCCCCTCCCGATTGACTTGATAGTTAGATCAGTAGTTAGTATAGTAGATGTTAGACTTGACCCGAGTCATACCTATTTCAAAACTAACAAATCGGGAGTATTTTAAAGACAGGCAAAAAGGGACTCTACGGATAATTTCAAAAGGGGCATCTTTTCTTAAAAACACCGTAGCCCTTATTTTACAAAAACCCCGATTCGTCTTATTTCAAAAAGGCAAAACTGCATGACACTTACATATTGATGTAAACTCTTCACTATTGCATTGATTATTTTATTCCGCATATTCATATCATTTTCTTTGCATTACTTACGTTTATTGAGATATTACCATCATGCTGTTAGGACACCGGCACCATTATCGATGATGCGTATGTTCCACGTACACTGTTTGCCGGCTCACACACTTCATCATCAATAATTGCCATGCCACTACACTGTAGTACTATTGCATTCATGATATGATTCTTGCATGGCATATTGTACACTTATACCTGTACACATACATAGATGATTCCGGCTTGATTAGAGATTTGGGAACCGCAAGATATTCTTTAAAACTGATTCGTTTTAAAAGAGCGGTTTCCCTCGACATGCGCACATTACTATTCCATGTTGCATGACTTACTGCTATGCTTACCTTTCTTTACATGTCGCATACATCATGTTTGATTATACGCATTGAGATATGTTGTTTTCATGATATTTCTGGATTTGGGGACCGTGGATATTTCAAAAGAAAATATGTAATTGATTCAAAAATCCGGTCACCCTTGATATGATATTTTCAGTGCGTCCACCATGAGTTTTCTCGGTTTCAGAGAGCTTGTGTGGTTATACCCGATTCGAGGAGCGGTAGGCACCGATTGCGGGTACATGGTGGACCCGGTGAGGTACCCCGGGGCAAGAAGACTCGTATATGCTAGACGGTGAGCCCGACAGGGGAGTACTACCTACCGGTGATAGTACTTGGGACCCATCGGTTATCAGGGGGATACCGACTGGAGTCATGAGATGGATATGAGGGCCGACCAGGGTGTGCGGCGCGTGAGATACATGAGGATTTACGTGCCGATGCTAGGCGCAGGTGTTCATGATGTTTTCGAGTGTCGATGCTAGGCACTCAGGTTCCATGATTTGATTATATCCTCATATTTCCATGCATATGCTTTACGATATTTACATGCATGATGCTTGTTGTCATTGGGTGACACGTGGACGGGATCCACCGATTTACAGCTATTGATTACCTAGTTGGAGGACATCCACATACTACTAGATTCATGTTATAGCTGGCATTGATTCATATTACTCTATGCAGACATACCTCATATTTATAACATGTTATTACCTGAGGCATTGGCGAGTACTTGGCACTACATACATGTATAGATGTTACATTGCCACCTTAGCATGCTTCAGACTTATTCATTTGAGGTTTATTTATGTTGATCGTATGACCTAGGATTGCGTCATACATGCGATTTTCTGTTCATAGATGTTCTTCTATTCACGAGTTGGCAACTCACCCCCGTTGTGCCCCAGTTCTTGCAGGTGTTTGCCGTACAGGGATTCATTATGGCTTGCGGCACTGCTTAAATTCGGGTGACTTGCTAGTATGTGGGTTTATTTCTATCGTACCCATCATTATACATTGTATATTATATTCAGTTGTATCTAGAAGTTCCATCAACCAAACATGTACTTATTTGAGATAGAGACCAGTGTTGATTATTCTTTCGACCTTAGAGTCGCACGTTATATTTCTCTGGGATTCATGCTGTTGAGTTTCCTTTCTGTTGTAATCCTCGCCTTTAGGCGTTGTATATTATATTGCAGACTGGTTGTTTTACTTATAATTTTTTCCTTCACTCCACTACTTTTCTTGGTTTGGATTTCTGGGCTCGGCTTACTTAGAGCACGTACGCCTTGAGACGTTCGTAGCCTAAGTGCCGGTCATGTTCCGTACTTTCGGGTCGTGACAAAGTTGGTATCAAAGCGTTAGGTTTTACCTTCGGAGCGTAGGATGACCCTTAGTTGATGGAATAGGTGACTAAAGTAGAGTGACGTACCGTGGGTATGTCCGCGGCATATTCACGACACGCCACTCCACTTAAGAAGCCTTAGGATGTACATTTCTTGGTTCAGTATCATATTCATTCCTGATCTAGCTTCATCGGTACCCGTTATGTTTTACTGCCACGATTACGGGCAGGGAGAGCTACGGCTAGAGTTGCGGTCAGCATGAGCTCGTTGCGTACGAGGACTGACCGGGGCATATTCCAACGACACACGATGGTAGAGATGTGTCTTTTTGATTGTGTTTCCTGGTGTCATGGGAACGTCTCGAGTTAGTATTGTTGATTGTGCCCTCTTGTGGAGGAGAGCTCTTGGTTTTACACCGGATGATCGGGCCATTGTTAGAGCTGCCAGTTGAGAGAGGACTGTCGATGTACAGCATACCTCAGAGATTATGATGCCGCCTACCGTGCAGGCAGATGAGCCAGCTATTGCTGAGATTGATAGGATGTCACTTCCGGAGCTGACGAGATGAGATCGCCGGAGCTTCCAGGCAGATATGAGACAGATGATAGCTAATCTACCCGAATTGAGAGACGAAGGTGGTTCGTCCGATTTATGCGCCGGAGCAGGCCCAGTTGAGTTGAAGATTTCCAGTATGGGGAGCCTTACTCAGATCTAGAGCAGTCCGATTTGGAGATGACCGCCAATGTATCGCCTTTCTCGGAGGATTGAGGCGCTGATCAACGTACAGACGAAGGAGCCAGTTGTCACTGCGAACGATGAGATATGGCCCCAGATGTTGGAGCTATTGCAGTACGGGTTGTACTAAGAGATGTTAGAAGGCCGCTAGTCACCGAGGATGAATGACTAGGACATGTGGATCGTCGCTACCCCGATGCGAGGTCATCAAATAGATTGATTCCAGCTGAGACGACTTCACGCGGAGATGTTGAGAGTCGACAAAGACGATCGAATGTCAGAAATCTACTATTCCAAGTTTAAAGTATTCGGAAAGACGTGCAGGCAATTCTATGGACCCTCTAGAAGAATGAAACCCTAACTCGACTTAATGACCGTGTGAAAGCCTTTGAACCTTAGGGTTTACGGCAGTTCTGCGACGCCATTAGTGAGGCTTGGGTTTGCCCTTCTACGGCTGGACCACCGATGCTGTGGTGTGTACTCAATACTGTTAAATTGTACCCAAGATGTTGAGCTCTTGGGGGATTATGAGGTTCTGACGAGTCGATCGGATGATTCGACATCTTTCAGATATCATGTGTTGGGACACACTGCTTGGGAGACTCCAGATACGAGCATAGCCATTGGAGCGCAGTCCAGCAGGCCAGGGTTCGGCATTGTCGACGAGATAGTTGACCAGGTTCGGATATAGGACCTCACCCAGATGTGTAATGAGTTGATCGAGGACGAATGAGTATTGAGTATTCCTCCGATGGTTGGGACGCGTTCCCGAGAACATGTTCGGCCAGACGTCTTCTACCGAATGATGAAGCTACAGAGTACGTGATTTCGAGTCCATGCGAGAGATTTCGGATTGACCGTGGCCAAGAACAGTGCAGTGCGTAGGTAGCATGGCGTGACGTCATAGTGGACGACGATAAAGACAAGCGGGACATGTGGTTCATGCGAGACGCTGGCGAGCTGTCATTACCTTCCGTCGAGAATAGAGCCCTGATGTGCCTACCGAGGCGTTGAAATACGGCCAGTCTCCGAGGAAATGTGTGCGGGACACGCGGTTGTCCAGAAAACGAGAAAGGATTATGTAAGAGTACCAGCCTCCGTACAGATCGGCATAGGCAAGATCGGAAGAGACCCTGAGCAGGATTCCTTCCAGGACACAGCTGCAATGATAGTTGCACCAAGATCAGATGGTTGACGTGCATTCAGAGATCCCGAGGCAGACGCCAGTGAGATGCTGCTTTACGAGTGGTCGTGATGATTGACCGAGAGATGACCAGAGGAGTGCCAGAACGGAATCGTTTCCGTTAGCACACCTGACTGGGCCGATGAGCCGATGGATGGAGAGATTGGTAAATCCACAGAGAAGATAAGGACCCGGAGACAGAGGACGCCAGACCGTGAGCAAGAGGCAAGTAGATATCTTGCGCTGCTAGCATTGGATGCACCAACACCTTCCCGACTTTGAAGGAGGGACTACGACGACGGTATTTATGATTTGCGATTTTGTGATTCGATTATCACGTATCCGTCACCTGGGATTTCGATATTTTGGGCGTTCTGTTTGATTGATTTAGTCTTGATGATTGAGTTTCATGACATTTGTTTTCATGTACCTTGGTTGCACCTATTGAGTATTTACGATTTTGCACAGTTGTTGCGCTTGATATCGTTTTCGTACCTTGGTTTCATATGGTTGCGATTTTATGGATTTTAGACCTTGAGTTGATTTTGTGCGTATGCACGCACACGATTTGGTTTTGCACTCTGTATAGTTTACATATGTTTGTAGTGCAGTGACATGTATTTTGTGCACTTGGATGCACTGGACTTCGATTTCGATGGTGATGCTCGATTTTTGTCTTGTACACTTTACGCACCTGATTGGATTTGCGCGTGCTCGGCGCTTGATATTGGATTTCGTGATTTCATGCATGATGGATGCACCGGATTTGGATTTTTAGCGCATGTTGGGCGCAGGTTATGAGATGAGATTTGGTGCACACCAGATACACTAAATCGGGATTTTTCGTGCATATCAGATGCACCTGATTTTGCTGTCAGGCACGCACGTTGCCTGTGACCGACGTTGTGTGCACAACCGTTGCACCTTGATGTGGTTTCTGTGCACCAGCTTGGCACATGTATGGATTTTGATTTCCGTGCGCACCAGACGCACGTAGTTTTCATGTGCACTTTTTGGGATTAATTTCTTTATGGAGCAGTACATTTTTATGATATTGCGATTTGTTTTCGCACTGACCAGGACTAGTCAGAGGACAGTGCCTGGATATATTTTTGCATGCATAGGTAGATTTCAAAGGGATTTCCAAAAGCGAGCTATAGTCTCATTATTTGCATACGTTTCCGATATGACACGAAACGTTTAAAAACAGGGAACCCTTCTAAATTGTTTTTAAACGGCGGATCGTGCATACTAAACAAAAGATATATACGTATATGGCTATTTTCTTATAAAGACGTCCGCCACTGTGCAGTGTTATGCACATTGCACATCGGTTTTAAGGAATTTCTGGCATGCATTTCCTTCATATATTTACTTGTATAGTTCCGATTTATGGCATATCGGTTTTGGCTTTGGATTTAGCCTTGGTGTTTTCGCCTTGACTCCGATGATTGCAGGATGCTTGACGGAGTTTTGATTTTGAGTTATCTACTCATTGCTCTTGCGTTTATATTGCGCTACGATGTGCTTTATGGATTGATGATTTCGGAGCCCCGTGGACTTGGACATCTTATTGAAATGTTTTAGAATTTTGGGTTTTAAATTTAAATTCGGGGACCGAATTTTCTTAAGGGGGGAAGACTGTAATATTTCAGAAAAATATAATATTATTTTTGGGAATTTTTATAATTTAATATTATTTTTTTGAATATTTTAATATTTCGGTATAATTAAATACCGATAAATGGGGAAAATTCTGAAGAAAAATTATGGAAATTCTAAAATATGTTAATGTAGGGTTTTTGGTAAAAAGTTTACCAAAATTGGTTCCTGATGATTTATCTGGTTTTATGAATATTTTATCGGAAATTTTATCTGGGCTGCACACATATGTGCATGATAGCTAGGGTTGAGCCTGGGGTTGAACCATGCTTAGATGACCATGGTGGCTTAAACCTTATGGTTAAGTTAAGTGTGTTGTTAAAGGGTGATTAGAGTTAAGTTGACTTGGGGCTAGAGAGAGAGGTAGATGGCTCCTAGGTAATGTCACCATCAGCATTCACTTCAAAACTTTTGCCTCTCACGTCTCTCTCTCTCACTCTCACACACCACCCTACACCATCAGCAGCAGCTGCATCAGCAGCAGCTGCATCAGCAGCTCAAAACCCCACCTAATAACAGCCCCCAATATCAATAGCACCTACACACTCACATCAACTGCACATAACATCAGCACTCAGCATCCTGCATCAGCAGCATCATCATGGCTGCACTGCAGCTGAGGCAAACATCAGCCCCATTATCAACACTTCAGCCCCAAATCTCTATCAACATCAGATACTACAACACCCCACAACAACAGCCACAATTTCTTCAGCCACAACAAGAGCTGATGCAACAGCAACCCCAACATTCCCACAACCCTGCTGCTGTTGCATAAACAGCATCAAAAGAGAAAAATTGCAAGCAGCACCAAGCAAACATCAGCAGAAAAGCTACACCAGCAGCTGCTACAGGAGCACAACAGCAGCAACAGCCCTTCCTCCTTCCTTCATCCTCTCTTCTCCAACATCCTAGAACTTCTCTTGAGGTATAATCTCATAACCCAAACCCTATCTTGCAAAGTTATAGTTGTTTAGCTGAAATTTAGTGTTTATATCGTGATTAGTGCTAGTTTAGGCAAATTTGAGTGAGACTTGACCAAGTGTTGGTTTTGATGGTTGGTATAACCCTATTGGTGTATTTGAGACTAGTTTAACCCAGAATACCCCAGATTTCCAGTTAGTTACCTGAATGTTTCGACTTGGCGTATTTTATCGATTTTGTCAACTTTGTAGCCTTTTTGGAATCTGCTACAACCCGGGACCTCCTAAAATAAAATTGACTTGGCAGTGAGATGTGCAGGTAGATAGAAGCCGACACCTAAAGCCCCAGCCCCTGGACCCACTTCATGGCCGCAGATATACCCCTTCTGGCCGCAATTTGCGGCCAGAGCAGTAGGGATCTGCCTCGTTTTGCGTGCACGACTCTTTTACCTGTAAACTTGACCCCTGGAATGTCTAGTTTTGACTGGTTCCAACCAGGGTATAATCTGTGTTGATTTTCTTGACTTGGCGCATGATTTACGACTTCTTTTCGTATGGATTTGGGTATTCGATGATTAGTTTCTGTTGGGTGGCGTTTGAATGCCAACGGCAGAGAGTTATAGACTGTGTTTGCACGCGAGGCCACAGGTTTTTACCTAAGGGCATATCATGCACCATTTTGGCTTTCGACATGGTTTTTATGTGTTTTAGCGTGTGATATCCTTGTAGGTACCCCACGTGGCGTCGAAGCGTTGGAGATGCCATTGGCGACATCGGCACCGGCACACATAAGAAAATGTGAGTAAATTTATATCTACGGGGAGAAGTCGGGTGGATGGCATATAGCACCCCCGCAGTCCGATGTCTAGTATACCATATATACTGTACTTATATATGATAGCTTATGTGTGACTTGGTTGTTTAGGATGTGGTAGGTGTACTATGCATAGATTTGGGTTAAAAG
This sequence comes from Agapanthus africanus, assembly GCA_030015575.1. Taxonomy (NCBI): domain Eukaryota; kingdom Viridiplantae; phylum Streptophyta; class Magnoliopsida; order Asparagales; family Amaryllidaceae; genus Agapanthus; species Agapanthus africanus. The sequence goes on from JASDDO010000004.1 coordinate 265,918,806, forward strand.
TAACTAGTGTAGTTGCTAGTCGCAAACCCTAGAATAGTTTGCACCCACACGCACACACGTGCTTATTTGCTATGTTCATACTGTGATGACGAGGATATTGGAAGGCTTTGGATGTGAGTCGATGAGTTTGGGCATGGTGCTATGGTATCGGTGATGTGATGTGATTCGTATTTGGGATACGATATATGATTTCAAGTGGGCCTTTGGGCGTGTCTTTCGCACACGCATTCCTACTTATGTAGATGGTATCGATTCGTACTAGACTTGGATTAGTACCCAGATTGTGTGATATGATGATAAGGATACCAGATAATTGATATGGTGACTGTGATATTGACCCACACCCAGCTATTGGGATGACGTACGACGATTTACCGTACGAGCTTTATATTGATGATTGATCCGCACTCATGACTTGAGCGTGTCAGATGATTTACGGTATCGTATGCGATACTATTGATGCGGGATCACCGACTACTATCTTTATTTATATATATCGACTCAGACTTAGGTGGTTTTCTTACCTCTCCCGATTGACTTGACCGTACGAGCTTTATATTGATGATTGATCCGCACTCATGACTTGAGCGTGTCAGATGATTTACGGTATCGTATGCGATACTATTGATGCGGGATCACCGACTACTATCTTTATTTATATATATCGACTCAGACTTAGGTGGTTTTCTTACCTCTCCCGATTGACTTGATAGTTAGATCAGTAGTTAGTATAGTAGATGTTAGACTTGACCCGAGTCATACCTATTTCAAAACTAACGAATCGGGAGTATTTTAAAGACAGGCAAAAAGGGACTCTACGGATAATTTCAAAAGGGGCATCTTTTCTTAAAAACACCGTAGCCCTTATTTTACAAAAACCCCGATTCGTCTTATTTCAAAAAGGTAAAACTGCATGACACTTACATATTGATGTAGACTCTTCACTATTGCGTTGATTATTTGATTCCGCATATTCATATCATTTGCTTCGCATTACTTACGTTTATTGAGATATTACCATCATGTTGTTAGGACACCAGCACCATTATCGATGATGCGTATGTTCCACGTACACTGTTTGCCGGCTCACACACTTCATCATCGATAATTGCCATGCCACTACACTGTAGTACTGTTGCATTCATGATATGATTCTTGCATGGCATATTGTACACTTATACCTGTACACATACATAGATGATTCCGGCTTGATTAGAGATTTGGGAACCGCAAGATATTCTTTAAAACTGATTCGTTTTAAAAGAGCGGTTTCCCTCAACATGCACACATTACTATTCCATGTTGCATGACTTACTGCTATGCTTACCTTTCTTTACATGTCGCATACATCATGTTTGATTATACGCATTGAGATATGTTGTTTCCATGATATTTCTAGATTTGGGGACCGTGGATATTTCAAAAGAAAATATGTAATTGATTCAAAAATCCGGTCACCCTTGATATGATATTTTCAGTGCGTCCACCATGAGTTTTCTCGGTTCCAGAGAGCTTGTGTGGTTATACCCGATTCGAGGAGCGGTAGGCACCGATTGCGGGTATATGGTGGACCCGGTGAGGTACTCCGGGGCAAGAAAACTCGTATATGCTAGACGGTAAGCCCGGCAGGGGAGTACTACCTACCGGTGATAGTACTTAGGACCCATCGGTTATCAGGGGGATACCGACTGGAGTCATGAGATGGATATGAGGGTCGACCAGGGTGTGCGGCGCCTGAGATACATGAGGATTTACGTGCCGATGCTAGGCACAGGTGTTCATGATGTTTTCGAGTGTCGATACTAGGCACTCAGGTTCCATGATTTGATTATATCCTCATATTTCCATGCATATGCTTTACGATATTTACATGCACGATGCTTGTTGTCATTGGGTGACACGTGGACGGGATCCACCGATTTACAGCTATTGATTACCTAGTTGGAGGACATCCACATACTACTAGATTCATGTTATAGCTGGCATTGATTCATATTACTCTATGCAGACATACCTTATATTTATGACATGTTATTACCTGAGGCATTGGCGAGTACTTGGCACTACATACATGTATAGATGTTACATTGCCACCTTAGCATGCTTCAGACTTATTCATTTGAGGTTTATTTATGTTGATCGTATGACCTAAGATTGCGTCATACATGCGATTTTCTGTTCATAGATGTCTTCTATTCACGAGTTGGCAACTCACCCCCGTTGTGCCCCAGTTCTTGCAGGTGTTTGTCGTACAGGGATTCATTACGGCTTGCGGCACTGCTTAAATTCGGGTGACTTGCTAGTAGGTGGGTTTATTTGTATCGTACCCATCATTATACATTGTATATTATATTCAGTTGTATCTAGAAGTTCCATCAACCAAACATGTACTTATTTGAGATATAGACCAGTGTTGATTATTCTTTCGACCTTAGAGTCGCACGTTATATTTCTCTGGGATTCATGCTGTTGAGTTTCCTTTCTGTTGTAATCCTCGCCTTTAGGCGTTGTATATTATATTGCAGACTGGTTGTTTTACTTATGGTTTTTTTCCTTCACTCCACTACTTTTCTTGGTTTGGATTTCTGGGCTCGGCTTACTTAGAGCACGTACGCCTTGAGACGTTCGTAGCCTAAGTGACGGTCATGTTCCGTACTTTCAGATCGTGACAGAATCTCTGGCAGCCGCGGACTAAGCTGCCGTTATTTTCCCCTCGCCATTGGAGCGAGGGAACCTCCGATTGACGGGTTAAATTGGTCATGCGAACTCAATATGCAGTGTACGTGTGTGTTGTTTTGGAGGGGGGTTTGGATATATCGGGAGCCACGCAGAGTTTTTTACGGGGGTCCGGCTACCCGGATAGCGGGCTGGGGGTCAAGGGGGCTAGCAACCCCCTTACGGGGTGCGGGGCTGCGCCCCGTTAGAAATTTTTTTCTAACATGGACAGTGTCGTGGAGTATGTGTGTATGTACATATGTATACATATGTATACATATACATGTATATATAAATAAAGGGGAAAAAGACATCCAAAGGATGCGTGGGGCCAGCGCCTAGGCGCTTGAGCGCAAGCACGCCATGTGTCGGCACGTGGGCGCTTTGCGCTCGAGCGCATCTGCACTCGAGCGCAGAGTGCTGGAGCGCAACACGCCACGTGTCGGCACATAGGCGCTTTGCGCTCGGACGCTGGGCGCTTGAGCGCAAGCGTGCCACGTGTCGGCACGTGGGCGCTTTGCGCTTGAGCGCAGAGTGCTGGAGCGCAACGCGCCACGTGTCGGCACATGGGCGCTTTGCCTTTGGACGCTGCGCGCTTGGGTGCAAGCGCGCCACGTGTCGGCACGGGGGCGACTTGCGCTCGAGCGCTTACGCTTGAGCGCTTGCGCTGGAGCGCAAGAGTGCCACGTGTCGGCACGGGGGAGACTTGCGCTTGCGCTTGAGCGCAAGCGCGCCACGTGTCGGCACGTGGGCGCTTTGTGCTTGAGCGCTTGAGTGCAAGCGCGCCACATGTCGGCACGCAGGCGCTCTATGCTTGAGCGCCGGCGAAAAAAAGAGGCTTTTAGCCTAAAAAAAATTCTCGGAAGAGAAATCAGAGAGGAGTTGGACTCCTGAGTGTGTTTTTGGGGTTAATGGAAGGGGTTCTTCTTCTTCCTCCTCTGTCAGCCGGATCTTGATGATCAAGAGATGTAAGATTTAAAAATCTCTCCTTTCTGAGATCTAATGGTAGATCCAAGTTCCCCTTTGTGGGTTTTGTGGTGGAAGACTTCTTAGTTTTTGAAAAAAAGAGTAAAACTCTTGATTTAATTCAAAAGAAATGAGAAGGTTTAGAACCTTGGAGAAGGAGCAGGAGGCACAAAAGATCTCAGATCTAAAATTTTTGTGGAGAAAATGAAAAGTATATGTTATTCATCAAAATGTTTCCTTATATAGCTTATATATTTGCATATAGCCCCTTGGGCTTTACAAAATGGCATTTTGCCTATCCCATGGCTCATGTGCCATTTCATTTTTGCACATAAGCCATGGGCTTACAAAATATTGGCTTTATGCCCATTTTGCATACATTCATGTATAAAAAATTACATAAAAATTATATATTACATGATTTTGTTGTTGGCATGGGGAGGCTGGCCGCGGGCTCGACTTGGGCATGGGCCCGCTTGACCTGGGCTTGGGCCCACCTGGCTTGGGGTTGATCTTGACTTTGACTCGGTCAACCGGGGTGTAAATTTTTATCCCAACAGTTTTCGCACGTGTCATATTTCGGGCAGATAATACTGGTGGGCTTTGGTTTAAGCCGGATCCGAGTATTATACTGTGTAGATATAATATCTTTGTCTCAGTTGCATTTGTATTCGGTCGTAATACAAATGCGGGTATGTTTATACTGTTACGGGGTTATCCTGAAATTCGTTTCAGGATCACTTTTGGAAGTTGCCAGTTTCCAGTTTTCTATCACTCGTATTTAACAATCGGTTAAATGCGGATTTATCTTTTCTTGATGAGTGTGGAAGGTTCTTGATGCATCTAGATGGTGACTAGGATGGTGAGGTGGCTTAGTGCATTAATTGGTCATTTAATGAATGGATGACTAAGGTTATGAGTCATTGTTTCCATTAATGCATTTTGTAAAGCTTAGGATATTTCTCCTTGATCTTTATCTTATGGTTACCACTCCTTGCTCCTACGCTCACTCTCTCCTCTCTATATATTGGCCGGCCATTATGATGGAGGCAATATGGTTGTTGATTTGAAAAAGATGCAAGTATTTGGTTCATGGAAATTAATATACTCTACTTCTCATTTTCACCCGATCCAAAAGGCAACTTCATTAACCGTTCGTCCATAGCTTTGGACATAATGAGACAAAGTGTTCTACTCATTCTCTACATCAATCTTAGTCATCTCTTTTAGCAAACTTGATGATCGAGTTGCCTCGGTTCAGAGGCGGGAGCCCGTTTAAAGATCCGTCGACGTGGTGCCACCTGGACGAGGAGACTGGAGATTCAGGAGATCGGAGCAGCCGCAACAAAGCGTGGGATGATGGTTGAAGACCGAAGGACTCGGATCGTTCGGTATAACATTTCTACCCACTTTTTAGTTTGTTAGTTTAGCTTTAATGGCAGATCCGGGTTATTGTATACGACAGGCTCAGTAGGGTTTATGGATGAGTTCGCTCGTCAGCTTCCCTTCCAATCAATACATAGGCAACCGTTACGTACAGCTTATACCTCTGACGTGCTAGTGGTTATACCCAGTTCCAGTGTGTTGATGAGTCATTAGAGTCCCCCACAGACACTTTCCCAAGTTCGGGCGAAACGTTGTAGAAGCCGTATGGTTTTATGGCAGGGTTCGGAAAATGCACGTGCGTTTTCGCACGTGTTATATTTCGGGCAGATAATACTGGTGGGCTTTGGTTTAAGCCGGATCCGAGTATTATACTGTGTAGATATAATATCTTTGTCTCAGTTGCATTTGTACTCGGTCGTAATACAAATGCGGGTATGTTTATACTGTTACGGGGTTATCCTGAAATTCGTTTCTGGATCACTTTTGGAAGTTGCCAGTTTCCAGTTTTCTATCACCCGTATTTAACAATCGGTTAAATGCGGATTTATCTTTTCTTGATGAGTGTGGAAGGTTCTAGATGCATCTAGATGGTGACTAGGATGGTGAGGTGGCTTAGTGCATTAATTGGTCATTTAATGAATGGATGACTAAGGTTATGAGTCATTGTTTCCATTAATGCATTTTGTAAAGCTTAGGATATTTCTCCTTGATCTTTATCTTATGGTTACCACTCCTTGCTCCTACACTCACTCTCTCCTCTCTATATATTGGCCGGCTATTATGATGGAGGCAATATGGTTGTTGATTTGAAAAAGATGCAAGTATTTGGTTCATGGAAATTAGTATACTCTACTTCTCATTTTCACCCGATCCAAAAGGCAACTTCATTAACCGTTCGTCCATAGCTTTGGACGTAACAAGACAAAGTGTTCTACTCATTCTCTACATCAATCTTGGTCATCTCTTTTAGCAAACTTGATGATCGAGTTGCCTCGGTTTAGAGGCGGGAGCCCGTTTAAAGATCCGTCGACGTGGTTCCACCTGGTAGAGGAGACTGGAGATTCAGGAGATCGGAGCAGCCGCAACAAAGCGTGGGATGATGGTTGAAGACCGAAGGACTCGGATCGTTCGGTATAACATTTCTACCCACTTTGTAGTTTGTTAGTTTAGCTTTAATGGCAGATCCGGGTGATAGTACGCGATAGCGCCAGTTTGTAAAAAGTTTTTGTTCCACATTTGGCGTCTGTTAGACGGCCGGGGCGCTACCGTGGACTTACAATGGTATCAGAGCCTCACCATTAAGCTATACTAACTTGTGCTAACACGTTTAAAACATCGATCGAACGGAATTTCGAAAATCACATTTTTTAAGTGCTAAACTTTTTGTCGAATTTAAATCATGTTTAAAAATTATTTTGCATATCACAAAAAATTGAGCAGGGTTTTTTAAGCTAACTGTAGAAATTTGGCCCCGTGACCCTACAAGACCACCGAGGATCCGCCGTCAAACCTAGGGTTTGACCGCGCATCCGCGGCCAGTCTGTGGGTTCAATGGTCTAAATTTGTACAGTGGCTTCTTCAGTGGAAATTGTGGTTTTTGGTATATTTCTTTTGGGCCCAGATTTTGTACTGTACACCAGATGTATGTGGGGCCCACTTCGGGATGTTTAGTCGATCGAAATTTTAAACTTGCTAGTATGCAGTATTTACATTATATCTCCGACCGGGAATGTTATTTGAGCGGTAAACCGCGTCTAATTGCTATAGTTCTTTTAGACGGGTTTGCGAACGTGATATTCGCGTTGATGTTCTGTGTTGTGCTGTGATGTTGCGGATTTGTCGTGGTGGATAGCAGGGTGCAATGATAGTGCAGTTTGGATTTATTTGTACATTTGATATTGCGGGGCGAGCGTCCAACATGTGTACTGTCGTCACTGCCTGTTGTATAATATTCTTTTGGGGCACGACCGGGTTGAGGTCGATGTACCCGTTGTACATATTTTATTTTCTGTACTGGGTTTACCCCGCGACGGAGTGCACGGATAGCCGGGTTCTGGAGGGCAACAGGTCCGTATCTCATGGCTTTGAGAGGCAGAGGGGCCTCACTCTAGAATTGGAAGACTATTCGCCGCACTCGTAGGGGGTATAGGTTGACCCAAGGAGGGGTGCTCAATTTACCGGATTCCGTGAAGTGCCGGGGGGTCCATTCATTTATGCTGTAGGGGGCTGCCTCGCTTCAGATTTTGGCGGGTAACTTGCCGCACCCGTAGGGGTCTAGGTTTCATTGCACAGGCTATCCACACGACCAGGGGAACGTCGGGTTTCAGTAGCGGCTTTGTGAAATCCGGGGATCCCAGATTATCTGTATTGTTCTGTGATGCTTATTACTTTTCTGTAATGTTGCATATTATCACGCCTGGAGCGATTATTGTATATTGGTATATATACTATCAGATGTTGTATATGTTTTACACCCGCGCTAGTCCAGCCCTCGCTCTGTCTCTAGTTAAGTAACCTAACGGGTGATGACGGGACCCAGTGGCGAATGCGGATGGTATATACGTACATTATATTTTCGTTCTTTTCTGGTGTGATTGATTGATGGGACTGCATTGATTCTGATCAATGCAAAGTAAAACAAACCTATATTTGATGTTGTTGGAACAAAATTTAAAAAGGTGTTATTACAAAGATATTTCCTTTTGTTTTGCATAGTTATATTCAGTTGGAATATCATGCACCTCATTCGACGAGACAAGGGCCGAGATCCCTTCACCGGGAGTGACCCCTTGGGAAGAAGTTTATGTCAGGGTAATAACTTCAATATAGTTGATTACAAGTTGCTTTGCATCGCGGTATTCAGTTGGAATATCCTGCACCTCATTCCACGAGGAAAGAGCCGAGATCCCTTCACCGGGAGTGACCTCTTTAGCAAAAGGTTTTCGCCACTATATTTTTATAAAAAGCTATCAGGTTCCTTCAGCGATATCAAGTTCATTACGTTAAAGGTTTTTCGCCAAAAACCAGCCGTAGCCCTCCGTCATTTCTATTGGGTATTCAGTAGTATTCAAGCTATGTATTTTGACCAACGCCAAGGCATAGTATTTGGTAGCTGATGGGTATTCATCTGTTGCATAGATAGATGAGTTGGTTTGGGACAGACGTTCTGCCATTTTGGCCAACGTCAAGGGCATTTGCGGGTGGGTTCAAATTGACCTGGATAGTGACGGGTAGAACTTGGCATGTGACTTATGATATTTTGACCAACGCCAAGGTCATAAGAGCATGGGGCAAAAATCATATCGGGAGTTTCAAACATACAGGAAACTTGCCAGGCATGTGCATACCTTCTGGAGTGTAATAACTTAAGTGGCTTCCATCAAGTTATCATGCGATGATAGTTGGATCCCGATTCTCACATATGAGTTTGTTTACTCTTCGGGTGATCCCAACTAATTCTTCTTTCAGGTTTGGAGGAGAATTTGAGATTACAGTGGGAGGTTTCCTGATTAGATAAAGTGATAACCATTCTGATCTAGGTTAGAGTGCACGCAGAGTGTTTCTTTTCTCTCTCTCTTTGGCAGCGACCTTTGACCGATCCTAGACTATGACTCAGTGACCAAGTTGACCGAACCTTCTTAAAATACTGGCTTTTGGATTGTCTAAAGTTGCATAAGTCATTGCCACTCCTTCTTTTACCTTTTGCATTTCTCAGAACACCCCGTATTACTACGGACATCTACTTCCATTGGATAGATCCATCGTATGGTTATATACGAACTCGAAGGGACTTCTTCGAGCATGGATCTAGGTTCAGGAGAAATAGAATTGGTTTATTCAGTTGTCTTTTATTATCACCTTCTCTCAGGTTGCGAGGGCTCCTTAGTTTAGGAGAGTACACCTATTACGCTTATTGGATAGTCTTATTCCAAATCATAGGCTGGTGCCGAAAGGTACGGAATGAACAAAACCAATTAGCCTAAGTAGAGTGTACAGAAGGTAATAACTAAAGACAAAATTATTGGATATAGTGCCCTCTAAGTCAATTATTGGATCACAGGTACGTGATTGCAATGATTGAGGGAGGAACTATACCGATAGAACAGTCTTACTCGAAATGATAGTGTGCTATCTGGTTTGTCTTTATCATCATGTAGATGTTGATAGAGCTCATAGGATTCTTGCTTGACTACCAGCAGTATGATGGCGATCATATATGTGGGAGCTGGGGTCTATAAGCACATCCTTAAAGTGTCCCTAGTCGTGGGAGTTTCGAGACGGGGCATCGATACTCCGGAGTAGACTAGTGTATATATTCGAGACCCCGACGAGGGGCGGTGGCCGGTCTTACAAGCCATTGGTGTTAGTTGGTTCACCTAAGATGTATACAGGTGCTCATTGGGTTATGAGTACACCGGACAGGACTCGCCGGGAACTTGCTAGTTGGTATTATACCTAGCGTCAGATAGCAGTTCCGTGGTGACATGTATACAGGTTAGTTCATCGACCTGAGGTCGTCATTTGTCTCGTGTGAGTTCCCACAGTACTTTGATTTATACCCTACCACGGATCAAAGGAGTCGTGCAAACAGGTATATTTTGGGTACAGTCCCGAGCCACATGGAGGCAGTGAGCAGATCTTCGGGGATTCGTCTCTCCCGGTATTAGGGGTGAGATCGCACTGTGTTTAGGAGAGCCATTACACGAAATCCCTGGCCAGGGTAATCGAGATTTACTGGAAGGTATTCCAGTAGTATCTCAGGGTGTTATGGGCTGCTCTCTGACACGACTTAAGCAGCTATTGGGGGTCTGACGTTTACCGGCCCCTTAGGCCTAATATGCGATACTCATAGACGAATGGACCGGACTGTACGGATATTGTCACTGTCAAGCTCAGTAGAGTTTCTGGATGAGTTTGCTCGTCAGCTTCCCTCCCAATCAATACATAGGCAACCGTTACGTACAGCTTGTACCTCTGACGTGCTAGTGGTTATACCCAGTGCCAGTGTGTTGATGAGTCATTAGAGTCCCCCACAGACACTTTCCCAAGTTCGGGCGAAAAGTTGTGGATGTCGTATGGTGTTATGGCAGAGTTCGGAAAATGCACGTGCGTTTTCGCACGTGTCATTTTTCGGGCAGATAATACCGGTAGGCTTTGGTTTAAGCCGAATCCCAGTATTATACTGTGTAGATATAATATCTTTGTCTCAGTTGCATTTGTATTCGGTCGTAATACAAATGCGGGTATGTTTATACTGTTACGGGGTTATCCTGAAATTCGTTTCAGGATCACTTTTGGAAGTTGCCGGTTTCCTGTTTTCTATCACCCGTATTTAACATTCGGTTAAAGACGGATTTATCTTTTCTTGAGATGAGTGTGGAAAGTTCTAGATTTGGTGAGTAGGATTTGTGAGTCACTCATTTGCATTAATGGATGATGACTTGGCTTTTGACTCATTGGTTTTCCATTAATGCTTTGATGACTTGATCGTGATGATTCATTTATTCATTAATGTGTTCATACTAGGTGTTAAGGTGAATCATTCATCTCATTTATTCTTGTGGTCACCTCCCCTCTCCTACACTCACTCTCCCTCTCCTTTATATGGCCGTCCCCTCTTGTGGGAATGGACATGATTATTTTTCCTTTGAATAGATTATGATAGTTTAGAGTATGGAAACTTGATAGCTCAATTTCCATTTACCCGATTCCAAATGGCAACTTCATTAACCGTTCGTCCATAGCTTTGGACGTAACGAGACAAAATGTTCTACTCATTCTCTACATCATCTTGGTCGTCTCTTTTGGCAAACTTGACGACCGGGTTGCCTCGGTTCAGAGGCGGGAGCCCGTTTAAAGATCCGTCGACGTGGTGCCACCTGGACGACAAGACTGGAGATTCAGAAGATCGAAGCCGCCGCAACAAAGCATGGGATGATGGTTGAAGACCGAAGGACTCGGATCGTTCGGTATAACATTTCTACCCACTTTGTAATTTGTTAGTTTAGCTTTAATGGCAGATCCGGGTTATAGTACGCGATAGCGCCGGTTGTAAAAGTTTTGTTCCGCTTATTGGCGTCTGTTAGACGGCCGGGGCGCTACCGTGGACTTATAGTGGTATCAGAGCCTCACCATTAAGCTTTACTAACTTGTGCTAACGCGTTTAAAAGATCGGTCGAACGGAATTTCCGAAACTACATTTTTCTGTACAAAAGGTTTCTGTTGATTTTTAAATGTTCTAAAAATTATTTTGCATATCACAGAAAAACAAGCAGGCTTTTATAAGCAATCCGTACAAATTTGGTCACGCGATCCTACATAACCACCGCGGATCCGCGGTCAAACCTAGGGTTTGACCGCGCATCCGCGGCCGTTTAGTGGGAACAGTGCTCCAAAATTGTACAGGGGCTTCTACACAGGAAATTGTGGTATCGGTACTGTTCTTTTGGGCCCAGTTTTTGTTACTGTACAGCAGATGTACGTGGGGCCCACTTCGGGAAGTTTTGTCGATCGAAATTTAAACGTGTTAGTTTACAGTATTTACATTATATCTCCGACCGGGAATGTCATTTGATCGGTAAACCGCGTCTAATTGCTATAGTTCTTTTAGACGGGTTTGCGAACGTGACATTCACGTTGATGTTCTGTGTTGTGCTGTGATGTTGCGGATTTGTCGTGGTGGATAGCAGGGTGCAATGCTAGTGCAGTTTGGATTTATTTGTACTTTTGATATTGTGGGGGGAGCGTCCAACATGTGGACTGCCGTCACTTCCTGTTGTATAATATTCTTTTGGGGCATGACCGGGTTGAGGTCGATGTACCCGTTGTACATATTTTTATTTCTGTACTAGGTTTATCCCGCGAAGGAGTGCACGGATGGCCGGGTTCTGGAGGGCAACGGGTCCGTATCTCATGGCTTTGATAGGCAAAGGGACCTCACTCTAGAATTGGCAGACTATTCGCCGCACTCGTAGGGGGTACAGGTTGACCCAAGCAAGGGTGCTCAATTTACCGGATTCCGTGAATTGTCGAGTGTTCCATTCACTATGTTGTGGGGACTACCTCGCTTCAGGCTTTGGAGGGTAACTTGCCGCACCCGTAGGGGTCTAGGTTTCATTACTCAGGCTATCCACACGACCAGGGTAACGTCAGGTTTCAGAAGCGGCTCTGTGAAACTCGGGGATCCTAGATTATCTGTATTGTTCTGTGATGCTTATTACTTTTCTGTAATGTTGCATATTATCACGCCTGGAGCGATTATTGTATATTAGTACATATACTATTAGATGTTGTATATGTTTTACACCCGCGCTAGTCCAGACCCCGCTCTGTCGTTAGTTAAGTAACCTAACGGGTGATGACGGGACCCATTGACGAATGCGGATGGCATATACGTATATTTTATTTTCGTTCTTTTCTGGTGTGATTGATTGATGGGACTGCATTGATTCTTATCAATGCAAGGATAAAACAAACTTATATTTGATGTTGTTGGAACAAATTTTAAAAGGAGTTATTACAAAGACGTTTCCTTTTGTTTTGCATAGCGGTATTCAGTTAGAATATCCCGCACCTCATTCGACGAGGCAAGGGCCGAGATCCCTTCACCGGGAGTGACCCCTTGGGCAGAAGTTTACGTCAGGGTAATAACTTCAATATAGTCGATATCAAGTTGCTTTGCATCGCGGTATTCAGTTGGAATATCCTGCACCTCATTCCACTAGGAAAGAACCGAGATCCCTTCACCGGGAATGACTTCTTTAGCAAAAGGTTTTCGCCATTATATTTTTATAAAATGCTATCAGGTTCCTTCAACGAGATCAAGTTCGTTACGTTAAAGGTTTTTCGCCAAAAACCAGCCGTAATCCTCCGTCATTTCTTATGGATGGTCAGTAGTATTCAAGCTATGTTTGTTGGCCTACGTCAAGGCATAGTTTTTGGTAGCTGCTGGGGTATTCATTTGTTGCATAGATAGTTGCATTAGTTTAGGACAGACGTACAGCCTTGTTGGCCTACGTCAAGGGCATGTACGATGACCTAAATTAATGAGGACAACGACGGGTAGAACTTGACATGTGGCTTATGATTTGTTGGCCTACGTCAAGGTCATAAGTGCATGGGATAAAAATTATATCGGGAGTTTCAAACATACAGGAAACTTGCCAGACTTGCGCATACCTTCTGGAGTGTGTTAACTTGAGTGGCTTCCATCATGTTATCATGCGATGATAGTTGGATCCCGATTCTCACTGATGAGTTGGTTTACTCTTCGGGTGATCCCGACTAATTCTTCTTTCAGGTTTGGAAGAGAATTTAAGATTACAGTGGGAGGTTTCCTAATTAGATAAAGTGATAACCATTCTGATCTAGGTTAGAGTACACGCAGAGTGTTTCTTTTCTCTCTCTTTGGCAGCGACCTTTGACCGACCCTAGACTATAACTCAGTGACCAAGTTGACCGAACCTTCTTAATAAACTGGCTTTTGGATTTTCCGAGTTGCATAAGTCATTCCCGCTCCTTCTTTTACCCTTTGTATTTCTCAGAACACCCTGTATTACTACGGACATCCACTTCCATTGGATAGATCCATCGTATGGTTATATACGAACTCGGGGGATTTCTTCGAGGATGGATCCAGGTTCAGGAGAAATAGAATTGTTTTATTAAGTTGTCTTTTATTATCATCTTCTCTCAGGTTGCGAGGGCTCCTTAGGATTAGGAGAGTACACCTATTACGCTTATTGGATAGTCGTATTCCAAACCATAGGCAGGTGCCGAAAGGTAGGGAATGAAGAAAACCAATTAGCCTAAGCCGGGTGTACAGAAGGTAATAAATAAAGACAAAATAAAGGGATTAGAAAGAGAGCAAAGTAAATTGCGACTGCTAACATTTACGACCAAACCACGTATTTCATCGCCACTCCTACTTCACCTTTAATTTCTCCAGAACAACCCGTATCACTACGAACATCCAATTCCATTGGATAAATCCATCGTATGGTTATATACGAACTCGAAGGATATTTTTCCGAGGATGGATTCTGGTTCAGGAGAAAAAGGAATAAGGTTTATTCAGTTGTCTTTTATTATCACCTTCTCTCAGGTTGCGAGGGCTCCTTAGGATTAGGAGAGTACACCTATTGCGCTTATTGGATAGTCTTATTCCAAACCATAGGCAGGTGCCGAAAGGTAGGGAATGAAGAAAACCAATTAGCCTAAGCCGGGTGTACAGAAGGTAATAAATAAAGACAAAATAAAAGGATTAGAAAGAGGGCAAAGTAAATTGCGACTGCTAATATTCACGACCAAACCACGTATTTCATCGCCACTCCTACTTTACCTTTAATTTCTCCAGAACAACCCGTATCACTACGAACATCCAATTCCATTGGATAAATCCATCGTATGGTTATATACGAACTCGAAGGATATTTTTCCGAGGATGGATTCTGGTTCAGGAGAAAAAGGAATAAGGTTTATTCAGTTGTCTTTTATCATCACCTTCTCTCAAGTTGCGAGTACTCCTAGGATTATGAGAGTACACCTATTATGCTTACTAGATAGTCTTCTTCCAAACCATAGGCTAGTGCCGAACGGTAGGGAAGGAAGAAAACCATTTAGCCTAATGATGGTGTACAGAAGGTAACGACTAAAGATAAATAAAGGGAATTGGAAAGATGGCAAGGAAATATACGGTTAAAATCATGATTTAGATTATGGAAGAGGCATTACTAAAGAATACTAGGATACCCCTACGAAACATTTTATTGTTTCAGTGCATTGTTAATGGAAAACTGATTTCCCGATTAGATACTTATTCCAGGGTATGTATTTACCAGGTAGGATTCTCACATCTGTATGGTTTTACAGATGTTGAGTGGGAGTAAGTTATTGGAAATTAGGTGATCATCCTCATTATATCGGAATTCGTTTTAATTGGTGATATTTGAGGAAATCGCCTGGGTACAGTTTTCAACCTACGACGCACAAGGTTTTGAGTTATTCAACTTAGCGGACTTATACAAAGTATTGTATGTTGTCAAGTGTCCGTCAGGACAAAGGGGTAGGTCATCGTACTATGTTCTGTTTACTTATGACTTCTCTAGTTTTTAGACAAGTGTTTCGTAGAAATACAATGTCTAAGTTTTGAGAAGTTGTGGGTATAAGAATAAAGTAGAGAACCAAGTATCGCAAGTATCGGGATTTTTCAAAGAGATTGAAGATGTATATTCTTGTGATTGGTATTCAGTTGATAGTAATGGTTTTGAGAAACTTTTTTCTCTTTCAGGTTGCTCATAATTGGATGTATTCCTAAGTTGAGTAATGCTGATTAGCCTCTCTCCATTAGGTTGATATGCACTGGAGATAGCTGCATGTTTTTGGATCTGGTTCAAATTAAATATGTGCCAAAGTTTCTATATTGGATATAGAATGGATCATATCTTAACGATGTTAAGGTAAGAGGAGTTGTCCAGCTTATGCTTAAAACTAGACACTGGATAACTCAAGGCACGTTTCTGTAATGGCAGTTTGTGGGTTGACCCTAGCTTTGACGAGGGTTAATTTTCTACCATTCGGAAGATCAATAGTTATATTGTTCTTGACTCGCCACAGTTTTAAGTAAAATGGATTTTTTCAGAAAACAGTAGTGGGAGTATGGTAGAACTGGAAGTGATTCCAGAACCGCAAACGATTACGGAAAATTTAATAGAACCTATATATTCAATCAGGTTTGACATTCCAATAGCCACTACACAGATATGGTGGGTAACCTCAGACACCCGAGAGGTACTCTGGTAGCCTCAAGGAAGGTGACATGGAGGTTCTTGTTTACCCAAACTTGACACTACTGTTGTTCCAGACTATGAGACCCGGCAGGAGGATATGTATAGCGTCGTTCTAAACTAGTTTTAGAAGTGTACGTATATATTATTCTGCCAGAGGGTTGTCATAGTCAGTGGGAGAAGCGGAAGCATAGTGGGCAAGTAGCTTATGTTTATTTATAGACTTGAGCAATTATAGCGGAGATAGATCATCTAATTTTGATATGACAGTCATGAGTTTGACTTCATCAGAATAGTGGATGAATCTGTTAAGAAGGTGGTAGGGTGTGATGTCTTGGTAATTGGAAGACATACACAGAGTAGGAAGTAAAATTCCTATACTACGATCGGTTGTACTGTGGTCGTCACACATTTGTTTCTCCACAAAGGATATAGATATAATATCTGACATTCTGGTTACTAGATCTATGGTTTTAGATCTAGATTTGGGTAGTTTCCCAATGTGGGTACTTTGACAGTATTCTAATAGTATTTTAGAATAGATGACTCCTGGCATGGTGGTGTACCTGCAGGTGATGGAGTCACCCTCCCTAAAGGTGTCTTACAGACTAAAGGGGAGAGGGACGTACATGATTGACAGATCACTTGCTTAGGCAATTGAGTCAATCGTGAGATGTCAAGTACCACACCAGATGTCGTTTTTGCAATAGATGCGATAAGTTTATATTAATCCAATCCTGAAGAAACATACGGAAGCAGTTATAGAACATAAGTACATGTTCTACGGATTTGATGACGGAAGCCTCCTTCGGAAGACAGTTATTATTCCAGGCTTCACAGGTGACCTGGATGACAGAGTGATTGTCAGAGTTATAGTTTTCCCTCTGACGAGGGACAGTATTATGGACAGGCGGTCCAAGAGGATACTGTGGGAGGCATAGTGCTGGACACTGATTATTTTCAGTAATCGATAAAGTCTAAGAAGTTTGGATTTGGAGTTCATTTATGAACTAGGTCCCATCAGATATCCAGACATATTCTAAGACAGGTATTACTCAATTCGGGAGATGGTTCTCTCCATGAATTTGATATTAAGAGACATAGAAAGAAACATCGGGGCGGATCCACTCACTGAGGCTATTTCTCGAACACAATAGTTTTGCAAACGTGCTTTGTGAAACTGATTAGTAGAGGAGTTGGATGTTCGGTATCACACCAGCTGTGAGTACGCGACATCGCAATAATAGCCTTAAGTGCAAGTGGGAGATTGTTGGATATAGTGCCCTCTAAGTCAATTATTGGATCGCAGGTACGTGATTGCAATGATTGAGGGAGGAACTATACCGATAGAACAGTCTTACTCGAAATGATAGTGTGCTATCTGGTTTTTCTTTATCATCATGTAGATGTTGATAGAGCCCACAGGATTCTTTCTTGACTACCAGCAGTATGATGGCGATCATATATGTGGGAGCTGGGGTCTATAAGCACATCCTTAAAGTGTCCCTAGTCGTGGGAGTTTCGAGACAGGGCATCGATATTACGGAGTAGACTAGAGTATACATTCGAGACCCCGACGAGGGGCGGTGGCCGGTCTCACAAGCTATTGGTGTTAGTTGGTTCACCTAAGATGTATACATGTGCTCATTGGGTTATGAGTACATCGGACAGGACTCGCCGGGAACTTGCTAGTTGGTATTATACCTAGCGTCAGATAGCAGTTCCCTGGTGACATGTGTACAGGTTAGTTCATCGACCTGAGGTCGTCATTTGTCTCGTGTGAGTTCCCACTGTACTTTGATTTATACCCTACCACGGGTCAAAGGAGTCGTGCAAACAAGTATATTTTGGGTACAGTCCCGAGCCATATGGAGGCAGTGAGCAGATCTTCGGGAATTCGTCTCTCCCGGTATTGGGGGTAAGATCGCACTGTGTTTAGGAGAGCCATTACACGAAATCCCTGGCCAGGGTAATCAAGATTTACTGGAAGGTATTCCAGTAATATCTCAGGGTGTTATGGGCTGCTCTCTGACACGACCTATGCAGCTATTGGGGGTCTGACGTTTACCGGCCCCTAGGCCTAATATGCGATACTCATAGATGAATGGACCGGATTGTACGGATATTGTCACTGTCAGGATCAGTAGGGTTTCTGGATGAGTTCGCTAGTCAGCTTCCCTTCCAATCAATACATAAGCAACCGTTACGTACAGCTTGTATCTCTGACGTGCTAGTGGTTATACCCAGTGCCAGTGTGTTGATGAGTCATTAGAGTCCCCCACAGACACTTTCCCAAGTTCGGGCGAAAAGTTGTAGATGCCGTATGGTTTTATGGCAGGGTTCGGAAAATGCACGTGCGTTTTCGCACGTGTCATTTTTCGGGCAGATAATACCGGTAGGCTTTGGTTTAAGCCGGATCCCAGTATTATACTGTGTAGATATAATATCTTTGTCTCGGTTGCATTTGTATTCGGTCGTAATACAAATGCGGGTATGTTTATACTGTTACGGGGTTATCCTGAAATTCGTTTCAGGATCACTTTTGGAAGTTGCCGGTTTCCTGTTTTCTATCACCCGTATTTAACATTCGGTTAAAGACGGATTTATCTTTTCTTGAGATGAGTGTGGAAAGTTCTAGATTTGGTGAGTAGGATTTGTGAGGCACTCATTTGCATTAATGGATGATGACTTGGCTTATGACTCGGCTTATGACTCATTGGTTTTCCATTAATGCTTTGATGACTTGATCATGATGATTCATTTATTCATTAATGTGTTCATACTAGGTGTTAAGGTGAATCATTCATCTCATTTATTCTTGTGGTCACCTCCCCTCTCCTACACTCACTCTCCCTCTCCTTTATATGGCCGTCCCCTCTTGTGGGAATGGACATGATTATTTTTCCTTTGAAAAGATTATGATAGTTTAGAGTATGGAAACTTGATAGCTCAATTTCCATTTACCCGATTCCAAATGGCAACTTCATTAACCGTTCGTCCATTGCTTTGGACATAACGAGACAAAGTGTTCTACTCATTCTCTACATCATCTTGGTCGTCTCTTTTGGCAAACTTGACGACCGAGTTGCCTCTGTTCAGAGGCGGGAGCCCGTTTAAAGATCCGTCGACGTGGTGCCACCTGAACGACGAGACTGGAGTTTCAGAAGATCGAAGCCGCCGTAACAAAGCGTGGGATGATGGTTGAAGACCGAAGGACTCGGATCGTTCGATATAACATTTCTACCCACTTTGTAATTTGTTAGTTTAGCTTTAATGGCAGATCCGGGTTATAGTACGCGATAGCGCCAGTTGTAAAAGTTTTGTTCCGCATATTGGCGTCTGTTAGACGGCTGGGGCGCTACCGTGGACTTACAAAAATAAAGGGATTAGAAAGAGGGCAAAGTAAATTGCGACTGCTATCATTCACGACCAAACCGCGTACTTCATCGCCACTCCTATTTCACCTTTGCTTTTTTCCCCAGTTCGGGAGAAATAAAATAAGGTATTAATCAGTTGTCTTTTATCATCACATTCTCTCAAGTTGCGAGTACTCCTAGGATTAGGAGAGTACACCTATTATGCTTACTGGATAGTCTTATTCCAAACCATAGGCTGGTGCCGAACGGTAAGGAAGGAAGAAAACCACTTGGCCTAAAGGGGTGTTCAGAATGTAATGAATAAAGACAAATAAAGGGATTTGGAGAGATGGCAAAGAAATATAAGGTTATAGTCATGAATTGGATAATAGAAGAGGCATTACTAGGAATACCAGGATACCCCTACGAAACATTTTCATGTTTCAATGCATTGTTAAAGGAAAACTGATTTCCCGATTAGGTACTTACTCCAAGGTATGTATTTACCAGGTAAGATTCTCACATCTGTATGGTTTTACAGATGATGAGTGGGAGTAGGTTATTTGGAATAAGGTGATCATCCTCATTATATCGGAATTCGTTGTAATTGGCGATATTTGAGGAAGTCGCCTGAGTTTTTGCCGGACGGCATATATTTGGTTTTGAGTATCCGTTGTTGTGCACCAATTTCAAAATGATATATTTGTACGTTTATTTTTTATAAAGTGAGATATAACTTTTTGAAATTATGTCAGTGACATTTACCTATATCAGTTGACGATTGGGTAAGGATGTAGGGTTACTAGGCACACTCAAGAGGTTCCACAAGGCATCAACCATGCCAAATTCAAATTTTTCCGGTGCCGAGAAACCCTAAACTAGATCGTTAACTAGAGGATAGGCGAAACAACAAGCAAGCAAACTACTTTGCTACTAAGTGAATGGAAATACAAACTTTGTCGATCCGGTCCTCTACTTCTAAAGCTCCGTGTTGACGTCCCTCCGCTGCGATCATCGGATCCCGGACTCTAGCGATGGTTTCGTCGGAGAAATGATCGGGCTAGGTCATTGACTTCGAGGCCGAAGATGATCTATGTCGGGGAGACTCAAACTCAAGCTATTCCTTCACTTGGTCAAAAACTTTGTGAAGAGAACACCCTATACTACATGGAAAGTGGTAGAGGATGAAGAAATAGGAAGTGAGTTCACTTTAGAATTGGATTTCTCACTCTTTTTCTCATGGCACCATTGGAGCTAGCAAGCTTTTGTGAGCTTGATGAAGATGAAGAAGAAGAAAGAATCATATGAATAATTATCCAAATGAAACTTATCCAATAAATAATGGCACCATGGTTGAGTTAAGCCCTCATGCTTAACTCATGTAGAGAATTAACCAAAGCATTAGGTTAAGGGTTGGGTTAACTAATATCTTGAACAAATGACAAAAGAGTTGACTTTGTCAATGTTTATCAAGCTTCATGAAGCTTGATAACTTTGACCAAAGTCACACTCTTTTGTTATATGCTAGGAAAATAGTAAACCCTAATTTAACCTTGATTTGGTTCAAGTCTCATACACTCAACTTGTTTGTATCATCAAGCATGATACAAACATGTACACTTGCATATATCACATATAAACAATGTGCACATTCAAGTGAGAAAATCAATCTTAAGTGAACAAATACTATTTAATGTAAAGTAATATATCAAATATATAATTATACATTAAATAAATAAATCAACACTTGATTTAACGATCCGGTCATATCGCATATAACCGACTAATATCAATAGTAACAACTTATCGAATCAACATTTGATCCGATAACCCGGCTAGATCGCATACAACCGATCAATGTCACAAATCGCGAGAATATAATATAGTATCACATACTGGTATTATTCTCGGTCGCGCACATATCTCATATGCGCTCCTATTTCGTTTCGCTTGAGCCAGGAAACCCCTGTGTAGGACTCTAAAGACTCGTCAATACGCCGGCAGCAGGTGATGATCATATCAAACACCCACAAGCCGCAAGCGGTCTGCTAAACGTAACGGCCACCCGGGTATTGAGCGATCAGAAGATCAACAAGCAAGCCCGCTCACACTCCTGTGAATCCAACCAGTAACACTTACCGTACAGTCCGGTCTGTTCGTCTGATATGTCGCATATCTCGTCTAAGGGTGGTAAACGTCAGACCCCAATAACTCGATAAGTCATGTCGATATGAGGCTCATAACGGGTCGATAAACTGCTGGTAACACTTACCAGTAAATCCCGAAAGCAGCCTTGGCCAAGGACTTCCTGCTATAGCCAATCGAGCACAGCGCAACATCAACTCCCTATACCGGGAGAGACGAAACCCCTCCTATCGCTCATTGCCTCCATGTGATTCGGGACTGCACCCAAAAACCACCGTTTTGCATGCCCTCTTGGACGTGGTAAGGTGGAAATCAAAGCACAGTGGGAATCACACAAGACTCTATGACGATCTCGGGTCTACAGGCTAACCTGTACCAGTGTCACCAGAGAACTGCCATCTGACGTAAGGTATAATACCAGCTGGGAGTTCTCGGCGAGTCCGTCCAGTGTACTCAGTCTCCATTGAGCACCCGTATATCATCTCTGATGTCAAACACCATTGGATATGGGATCATCCATCGCCCATCTATATGGGTCGAGAAGCTACACGCTAGTCTACTATGTTATATCGATGCCCCGTCTCGATACACCCACGACTAGGGACTTTGAAGGATGTACTTATGGACTACCACGTACCCACTAGTATGATCCACATCATAGTCCAGGTAGTCAAGTACACATCCTAAGGGCTTTACCAACATGTAACAGAAAGATAATCAGTGTACACGTTAAAGTAAAGAGTAACCAGATAGCATACTATCATATCGAGCAAGAAAGTCATCCCTATATATGTCCAAGCATCCACTACAATATACATCCTATGTATAGTAATGGCCTCTAGGGCATACATATAACTAACAATCTCCTACTTGCACTAGGGCCATCTGATAGCAGTGGTTGTAGTATCTCATACTCAACCATCCTATAAAAGTCTCTCTCTGGGAAAGGCCTTTGTGAGTGGATCCGCGGTGTTGTCCTCTGAGTCTACTCTCCTAACCTCGATCCCCTGGAGATCAACCATCTCCACGATCAGGTGATACTGCCTAAGAATATGTCTGGATCACTGATGGGATGGGCGTTCCTTGGCATAAGCCACAACTCCATTGTCACACAATGGGAGGAACGAAGTTCATCTCATGAACTAATATACACCCAGACTTCCTCTTTGGTAGCATCTTTGGTAACGATGTAGCTTGCCTTTAATCGTCTAGTATGTCACGGTATCTAGCTTGGAACTCTTCCAACATACCGTCCCTCCATTGAGGGTAAAGACAATGCCTGTGACTGACATTCAGTCATCCTTATCATCCTGGAACCTTTCCAGTGATTCTCCCCAGGATCAATTGATACCATCTCACTACGACTAGTGAGTATCCTAACATCCAATTAGATCTATCTCATAGATCCAAACTTAGGTTTTAGGAGGTGTCACTTTGATCCTAAATGGAGAATCCTTGTGATAAGCGGAGATTGACCGAGCGTAGAATAGGAAACTCCTTCCCTATCAAGAGTATGTCATCCACGTACTCTACGAGGATCACCACCATACTCCCTACTACCTTTTTGTATATACAAGGTTCATCTACCATTTTGATGATGTCAAACTCTTTGACTAACTCATCAAAACAGATGTTCCAACTCCGCGATGCCTGCTTTATCGCATAAAACATCTTGCACACGTTTCCGCTGCTCCCATTGTCTACGAAGCCCTCTGACTGTGTATTTACAGACTCTCTCTTCTAAAACATCATTTAGAAAAGCAGTCATGACACCCAACCGCCAGATATCGTAGTCATGTTATGTAGCCGTGGTGTAGGATTCCTAGGCACACTAATGAGGTCTCACAAGGCATCAACCATGCCAATTTCAAAAATTACAAGTGCCGAGAAACCCTAATACGGATCGTTGACTAGAGATTAGGCGAAATATGCAACTAGTTAACAACTTAACTAAGTGAACGGAAAATACAACCTTTGTAGATCCGGTCCTCCACCTCCATAGCTCCGTGATGATGTCTCCTCACTGCGATCATCGGATCCCGGACTCTCGTGGTGGTTTCATCGAAGAGATGATCGGGCTAGGTCGTCGACTTCGATGCCGAAGATGATCTACGTCGAGGCAACACAAGATCAAGCTCCAACTTCACCAAGTCAAGAAACTTGTAAAGAAAACACCCTATACTACTTGGCAAGTGGTAGAGGATGAAGAAATAGGAAGTGGGTTCTCTTTAGAATTGGATTTCTCACTCTTTTTCACAAGTTGCCATTGAAGGAGGCAAGCTTTCTTCCTTTTTGAAGATGAAGAAGAAGAAGAAAAGAATTATGATAAGATAATAAGGAAAAAGAAAATAGATCATTCTTATCATAATTTCAACCATGGTAGTGTGTAGAGAATGAACTATGGTTAAAGCAAATGGTTAGGGTTAAGGAAAGAAACAAAAATGGTCAAAGCTTTTCTAAGCTTCGAGAAGCTTCAAGATAAATCCAAAAAGCCACCATTTTCTTTTCTTTCCTAAATGAACAAATAAATAATTGAATAAGTAAATGAAGCATATGAAACCCTAACCATTGACCAACCATGGTTTAAACCAAACACACAAACTTTCATGTATCATCAAACATGATACAATCAAATGCACAAAAGTATATCACATACACAATGTGCACATCAAGTGAGAAAATCCTTTTTAAGTGAACCAATACTAGTTAATGTAAAGTAATATATCAAATATATAATTATACATTAAATCATTAAATCAACACTTGATTTAATGATCCGGTCATATCGCATATAACCGACTAGTATCAAGTGTATCAATGTATCGAATCAAATCTTGATTCGGTAACCCGGCTATATCACATATAACCTGCCGATGATACAAATCGCGAGAATAGAATACGGTATCACATACACGCATTATTCTCGGTCCCGCACATATCTCATATGCGCTCCTATTTCGTTTTGCTTGAGCCAGGAAACCTCTGTGTAGGACTCTAAAGACTCGTCAATACGCCGGCAGCAGATGATGATCATATCAAGCACCCACAAGCCGCAAGCGGTCTGCTAAACGTAACGGCCACCCGGGTATTGAGCGATCAGAAGATCGACGAGCAAGCCCGCTCACACTCCTGTGAATCCAACCAGTAACACTTACCGTACAGTCCGGTCTGTTCGTCTGATATGTCGCATATCTCGCCTAGGGGTGGTAAACGTCAGACCCCAGTAGCTCGATAAGTCGTGTCGATCTGAGGTCTATAACAGTTCGAGAAACTACTGGTAACACTTACCAGTAAATCTCAGCAACCCTGGCTAGGGATTTCCGGTTATAGCCAATCGAACACAGTGCAACATCAACTCCCTATACCGGGAGAGACGAATCCCCTCGTATCGCTCATTGCCTCCATGTGATTCGGGACTGTACCCAAAAGCCACCGTTTTGCACGCCCTCTTGGACGTGGTAAGGTGGAAATCAAAGCACAGTGGGAATCACACAAGACTCTATGACGATCTCGGGTCTACAGACTAACCTGTACCAGTGTCACCAGATAACTGCCATCTGACGTAAGGTATAATACCATCTGGGAGTTCTCGGCGAGTCCGTCCAGTGTACCCAGTCTCCACTGAGCACCCGTATATCATCTCTGATGTCAAACACCAATGGATATGAGATCATCCATCGCCCATCTGTATGGGTCGAGAAGGTATACGCTAGTCTACTCTGGTATATCGATGCCCCGTCTCGATACACCCACGACTAGGGACCTTGAAGGATGTACTTATGGACTACCATGTCCCCACTAGTATGATCCGCATCATAGTCCAGGTAGTCAAGTACACATCCTAAGGGCTTTACCAACATGTAACAGAGAGACAATTAGTATACACGTTGAGGTAAAGAGTAACCAGATAGCATACTATCATGTCGAGCAAGAAATTCCTCCCTATATATGTCCCAGCATCCACTACAATATACATCCTATGTACAGTAATGGCCTTTAGGGCATACATATAACTAACACGTGGCAAGTAGGATCTGGATGGACTTAAGCATAGTTACTTAGAAAAGGTTTCATTATAATCCATACCTGGTCAATGATGCAAACATTTAATAAGTCTAGCTTTGAAAGTCTCAACTTTTCCATGTACACCAAGTAATCTTCTCAAGATATACTTGCTCCTGATGAGGATTTAACCCTTCAGATAAAGCAACCAAAGTCCATACTTTGTTGGTGTATAAGGATTCCATCTCAGATCGATAAGCATCCAGCCATTCTTACAGAGTCCCACTCCTGATGGCCAGCTCGAAACTAGTTGGGTCATCATCTCATGATGCAATCCTTGCTCCCACTGTCATAGAGAAACCGAAGTATCTCTCAGGTGGGTGAGGAACCCTAATAGATCGGCGGAGAGGCTGAGGTTCGTTGGTTGCTATTGAATCCTTTGGTTCTACCAAATCATCAGTTGCAGTTTGTATAGCTGGAACTCTTTCCAGTTCTACCTCATGTCCTCTAATTTCTTCATAAGAAATTCCCTTTCACAAAGGTGGCATGCTGAGAAACAAAACATCTTTTGTTTCTCTGTTAGGTAGAAGATATTCCATTGCGTATGCTTGGGATATCCAACAAACTTCCACAGAACTGACTTTGCCTCGAGCTTGTCCGGATTTTGCTTTTTAGACATAGGCCGGACAACCCCAAATCTTAACAAACTTAAGATATGGGCTCTTCCCTTTCCATATCTCATATGAAGTGGTAGGCAACTGATTTGATCGGAACCCTATTCAATAGGTATGCAACTTTATAAGTGCATAACTCCCAAAAGGAAATAGGAAACTCAGTAGTACTCATCATAGAGCACACCATATCACATAGGGTGCTATTGCTCCGCCCCGATATACCATCGTGCTATGGTGTATACGGAGGAGTAATGCTGAGAGAGAATCTTATTCTTAGAATAGTCCAGGAATCCCATGCTCAAGTATTCTCCTCTCTGATCACATCAAAGGACATAATACTTATACCCGTTGTTGGTTCTCTACTTCTAACTTATATTCTGTGAATATCTCAAAAGCTTCGGACTTGTGTTTCAACAGGAACATATGTCTGAATCTTGAGAGATTATCAGAGAATGTAATGAAGTACAAAGAACCGGTCTTGGCATGTGTAGACAGGGGACCTTCATACATCAGCATGTATCAATCCCAAAAGTTCACTAACTCTTTCTCTGTTTCCAATAAACAGAGCTATGGTCATCTTATCTTTGTGACATGACTGGCAAGTTTCACAAGATGTAAATTCTAACTAATTTAAATATGCATCTTAATGTAACTTCAGCTAGTCGGGTCGCATTGATATGACCTAGTCTACAATGCCTCAAGAAGGATTTGTTCATTTCTGAACTCTTCCTCTTGTGTGTGTTATATATACTAAGAACTGTAGTTTGATTTAGAACGTTAATACTTTTAGATAACGTGCCTGAACCGATCAACTCTTGATTTAGGAAATGTTCAAAACATTATCCAATCAATACAAAATTATATCCTTCTTTACTAATAAAGAGACTGATATGATTTTGTATATCAGGTTCGGTATCTAATGACATTTGTTCATAATCAATGTATTCAGGTAATACAGGGTGACAGTGACCAACAGACTTGGCTGCAACACTTGCACCATTTTTTGCCTCATGAAACTTATCACCCGTTCTCAGTTCTCTACCTTTCTGTAGCCTATGTAACAAATTACATATGCGGGATCCTGATCCGGTATCACATACCCAGGACGTAAAGGATACTGAGAAACAGTTCTTTGTAATGAATACACCCGAAGATGATGCATCGGTATGCACTTTCTTCGTTTGGGCGGCACGGGAATTCTGGTAATCCCCAATTTCCTGCTCTGTCTTATAACAATTATAAGTTGGAGCGGGACCAACGTTCCCCGGCTCAGTATAACAAGCGGGTTCTGTCAATATATCCGTTTTATTATCTTGATTAAGGCATGACATGGTCGCTACGTGGAGAGAGAGAGAAGAAAACACTCTGCGTGCGCTCTTGCAAGATCAGATTGGTTATTATTTTATCTAATTAGGATGGCTCCCACTGTTTTTATCAAATCTTCCTTCAAACCCTAAAAGGAAAGACTAGCCTGGATTAATTACACGCTACAACTTCGCTAATCTTTCAGCCAGGCCAGTGTCGGTACTTTGAGGGAGGTTCCACGTGCTTTCGCACGGACCTAATTAATGTAAACCTCGTTTTCCCAGGGGCGTAACCCCGTTAACACCTTTCTAGACACCTACTTGATCGGCTAATTGTAATGTGTAAAACTCTCCTAAGAGTAACAATTACTCACAGTGGGTATCGGGATCCAACTATCTCATAGAATGTATGCAATCTCATTGCAAATTTCAACACTTGAAATTCCCGATAATATTTTACCCCTAGTGTTCTATGACCTTGACGAATGCCAAACAACCCATAGTCCACTAGTCAAGTTCAACCCGTACATTTCTTGATTGAATTAAACCCACCCGCATGATCCTTGACAAATGCCAAACAACGTCGTACGAATACCCTAATCCAATCTGCATCATATGCATAAGCAGATAAATACTAGTTAGCTACCGTACACTACGCCTTGACGAATGCCAAACTACCGCAGCACGAATACTAAGTAGTACTTATCTGAAATGACGGAGGGCTACGACAGGTTCTTACGAAAACCTTTTGCATAATGAACTTGATATCGTTGTAGAATCAGATGATTTTAAAATGGAGTGTTTTTGAGGCTTTTCTAGTTTTGCTAAAGGGGTCACTCCCGGTGAAGGGATCGTCGGCCCTTTCCTCATCAAATAAGGTGCAGGATATATCATATATACCGCTGTGCAAAGCAAGAACTATAGGAGCAATCAAAAGACAAACCGAGGGATGTAGGATCTTCCAGTTATTACTAAAGGGGTCACTCCCGGTGAAGGGATCTCGGCCCTTTCCTTATCGAAAAAGGTGCAGGATGTTCTACAAGGAACACCGCGATGCATAGCAAAAACTGTAGCTACCTGTTTTTGAAAATTCGATTCCACGACATCTTTTAGGTTTCTTTTATTTCATTAATCATATTAATGAATTCCCATCATTTAAATCACCTAAACATCACAGATAAATACGACGTACACTTATGCCATCCGCATTCGCCTCGATGTCCCCTCGTGCACCGTTAGGTTAGGTAACTAACAGCAGAGCGGGGCAGGGCTAGCGCAGGTGTAAAACATAAGTAACATCTATATAATATATCATATATATCATATACAGTATCTATCATCACATATCAAATGATCACATCACAGATATCGCAGCAGAAGAAACATATGAAACATTGGATATACTAGAACGTCCGTGATTTCAATACGAGCCTGTATAAAACACGAATTCCACGGTCGCGATGAATAGCCAAACCCACACCCCTAGACCCCTACGAGAGCGGCAATCAACCCTACCAATTCTAGAGTTAGGAGACCCGGACTCGACTCCTCGAGTTGGGCTCCTACTGGACTCCAGAACCCGGTTACTTGTGCTCTCCTCCTTGGGTCTACCCTAGTGCGGAAAAGTAAATAATATACAATGGTGACATCTTCCGCAACCTCAAAGTGCCCCAATAAAAGAATATTACATACAATTAATTTTACATGAATGAAAATAAAAAAACTTTCATCTCACATAAAACCCCCGGCTATTCAAAACGCGACGATCCAATATAACATATCCAGCAACACATAACATCACTTGTCATCAACATAAGTAAATGTGCGCATCCCAATTGTCGTTGACATATAGCAACGAAACCGGCGATATCACATATTACACTTACGGTCGCAGAAAAAAAAGTGTAAAACTACAACAATTGGAATCCGCAACCTACTCAGACATCGCATGCCTAACCATCTGAATTCCATAGACATCACATGCCTAACAATTATAAACCCCGCATTTTAGTCTCATTATCGAAAACTCTTTTCAATATCAAGTCGGGCAATTCAACAAGATTCCCGATATTTTGATCGAATGCTCGTCGCAAACTTTATTAGGCAGCCGCACCCCCGATGCCGTCGACGAAGTGCACCAAGGCGGAACACCGCTGCCGCGAGCACCCGAACGGATGCTTTCGGCGACGGGGTTCTCCTACAGTCACTTGGTCGGGGCTATGGGGTGTAGCTGTCTATTAAGTTTACCCGGCGAGTATCCGCGTACACTACGTGATTGCGACGGACTTTTGATCACATCAAAATTCCGTGGCAACCGATCAAGTGAGACTAAACTGCTATGTTTATAACATCCAAATCAGTTATCTCATAACCACTTGTGGATTCCAAATATTGTATCACATTCCAGATAAATAGAAAATGTTAAACTTTCCGATCGAACAATCAAACACCCAAGTTTTCCCGAAACAGCTCAACTCTTGAAATAAGTTTAAAAAACATTCACTTCATGCCACAGTACCAACGGTCCAGCCGTAGAAGGGTCAAGCCAACGCCTCACATGTGGCACGTCGTACTGCCCCAAACCCGAAGATTCAAAGGGCAGTTCAAGACGGTCACATAATCGAGTTAAGGTTTGTTGTCTTCTAGAGGGTCCATCGCGTTACTTGCACTACTTAGACGTTCTTAAACTACGGAAAAATCCAACACTTGGAAATTTTCCGGCAGGGGAAAAATTGAGTATTTATATCCGGTCAAACTTTTTAACACATTCTAAAAATACCCGGAAAAACACATAGACAAAATTAGACAATCCGATCGAATCTACGAACTACCAATACAACCCAGAAAACTCAACTCTTGAGTAAACATTAAAAATTCCCAGAAAACACAGCAATAATATAAAGAAATTACTGTGCAAAAAGTAATGAAAGAGGTGACCGTACGGCCGCGGAACCGCCGCACAAGCCATGCTCGTGCCACGGTTTCGCGGCGCCTTGATCGATTCAGGCGCACATGTTGCACAGTATTTCTTAGAAAACCCTGCTGATTTTTCTGCATATTTTTAATTCACAAAAATCCCAGTTTTGAAAAATTGTACAGAGAAGGGTTTTGGATTAGGGTTCCGGGTTCGATCGGACTTCTAACATCGTCTACACTTCGCCTAAAGCTCTAGCTAGGCTCTGATACCACTGTAGGGTTACTAGGCACACTCAAGAGGTTCCACAAGGCATCAACCATGCCAAATTCAAATTTTTCCGATGCCGAGAAACCCTAAACTAGATCGTTAACTAGAGGATAGGCGAAACAACAAGCAAGCAAACTACTTTGCAACTAAGTGAATGGAAATACAACCATTGAAGATCCGGTCCTCCACTTCTAATGCTCCGTGTTGACGTCCCTCCGCTGCGATCATCGGATCCCGAACTCTAGCGATGGTTTCGTCGGAGAAATGATCGGGCTAGGTCATTGACTTCGAGTCCGAAGATGATCTATATCGGGGAGACTCAAACTCAAGCTATTCCTTCACTTGGTCAAAAACTTTGTGAAGAGAACACCCTATACTACATGGCAAGTGGTAGAGGATTAAGAAATAGTAAGTGGGTTCACTTTAGAATTGGATTTCTCACTCTTTTTCTCATGGCACCATTGGAGCTAGCAAGCTTTTGTGAGCTTTATGAAGATGAAGAAGAAGAAAGAATCATATGAATAATTATCCAAATGAAACTTATCCAATAAATAATGGCACCATGGTTGAGTTAAGCCCTCATGCTTAACTCATGTAGAGAATTAACCAAAGCATTAGGTTAAGGGTTGGGTTAACTAATATCTTGAACAAATAACAAAAGAGTTGACTTTGTCAATGTTTATCAAGCTTCATGATGCTTGATAACTTTGACCAAAGTCACACTCTTTTGTTATATGCTAGGAAAATAGTAAACCCTAATTTAACCTTGATTTGGTTCAAGTCTCATACACTCAACTTGTTTGTATCATCAAGCATGATACAAACATGTACACTTACATATATCACATATAAACAATGTGCACATTCAAGTGAGAAAATCAATCTTAAGTGAACCAATACTAGTTAATGTAAAGTAGTACATCTAATATATAATTATACACTAAATTATTAAATCAACACTTGATTTAACGATCCGGTCATATCGCATATAACCGACTAATATCAATAGTAACAACTTATCGAATCAACACTTGATCCGATAACCCGGTTATATCGCATACAACCGATCAATGTCACAAATCACGAGAATATAATATAGTATCACATACTGGTATTATTCTCGGTCCTGCACATATCTCATATGCGCTCCTATTTCGTTTCGCTTGAGCCAGGAAACCCCTGTGTAGGACTCTAAAGACTCGTCAATACGCCGGCAGCAGGTGATGATCATATCAAACACCCACAAGCCGCAAGCGGTCTGCTAAACGTAACGGCCACCCGGGTATTGAGCGATCAGAAGGTCAACGAGCAAGCCCGCTCACACTCCTGTGAATCCAACCAGTAACACTTACCGTACAGTCCGGTCTGTTCGTCTGATATGTCGCATATCCCGTCTAGGGGTGGTAAACGTCAGACCCCAATAACTCGATAAGTAGTGTCGATATGAGGCTCATAACGGGTCAAGAAACTACTGGTAACACTTACCAGTAAATCCCTAAAGCAGCCTTGGCCAAGGACTTCCTGTTATAGCCAATCGAGCACAGCGCAACATCAACTCCCTATACCGGGAGAGACGAAACCCCTCCTATAGCTCATTACCTCTATGTGATTCAGGACTGTACCCAAAAACCACCGTTTTGCACGCCCTCTTGGATGTGGTAAGGTGGAAATCAAAGCACAGTGGGAATCACACAAGACTCTATGACGATCTCGGGTCTACAGACTAACATGTACCAGTGTCACCAGAGAACTGCCATCTGACGTAAGGTATAATACCAGCTGGGAGTTCTCGGCGAGTCCGTCCAGTGTACCCAGTCTCCACTGAGCACCCGTATATCATCTCTGATGTCAAACACCAATGGATATGGGATCATCCATCGCCCATCTATATGGGTCGAGAAGCTACATGCTAGTCTACTCTGGTATATCTGTTGGGGTAAAAATTTACACCCCGGTTGACCAAGTCAAAATCAAAGTCAACCCGAAGCTAAGTGAGCCCAAGCCCAGATCTAGTGGGGCCATGCCCGGGTCGAGACCGAACATGAAGCGGCCGGCCTCCCCCCATGCCAAGATAAAAATTTTGTAATAAATAATTTTGTTGCATTTCTTTTATTTTATTTATGGATAAATGTAAGAAAAATAGGCATAAAGCCAAATCTTTGTAAAGCCCATGGCTTATGTGCAAAAAGAAATAGCACATGAGCCATGAAATAGGTAAAATGCCATTTTGTGAAGCCCAAGGGGCTATGTGTAAAGTGTATAGCCTATAAAGGCAAAGATAATGAAATATCTCAACAACTTTTCTCTCTCCAAATTTTTTTTTCCAGATCTGAGATCTTTCTCCTTCTTCAAGGTTCCAAAACCTTCATCTTTCTCTTGAATTAAATCAAGAGTTCTACTCTCATTTTTATAAAACAAATTAGTTTTTCACCACAAAACCCATCAAGGGGAACTCAGATCTTCCATTAGATCTTAAGGAGTGATTTTTAAAATCCCATATCTCTTGATCTTCAAGATCCAGCTAACAGAGGAGGAAGAAGAAGAACATCTTTCACTAAACCCCCAAAGAAAAAAAAACACTCAGGAGTCCAACTCCTCTCTGATTTCTCTTCCGAGAAATTTTTTTAGGCTAAAAGTCTCTTTTCCTCGCCTGCGTTCAAGCGCAGAGCGCCCGCGTGCCGACACGCGGTGCGCTTGCGCTCCAGCGCAAGCGCTCGAGCGCAAGTCGCCCCCTTGCCGACACGTGGCGCTCTTGCGCTCAAGCGCAAGCGCAAGTCGCCCCGGTGCCGACACGTGGCGCGCTTGTGCTCCAGCGCAAGCGCTCGAGCGCAAGTCGCCCCCGTGCCGACACGTGGCGCTGTTGCGCTCGAGCGCAAGTCGCCCACGTGCCGACACGTGGCGCGCTTGTGCCAAAGCGCTCAGCGTCCGAGCGCAAAGCGCCCACGTGCCGACACGTGGTGCGTTGCGCTCGAGCGCAAGGCGCCCACGTGCCTACACGTGGCACGCTTGCGCTCAAGCACCCAGCGTCCGAGCGCAAAGCGCCCACGTGCCGACACGTGGCGCGTTGCGCTCCAGCATTCTGCGCTCGAGCGCAGAGCGCCCACGTGCCGACACGTGGCGCGCTTGCTCTCAAGCGCCTAGGCGCTGGCCCCACTCATCCTTTGGATGTCTTTTTCCCCTTTGTTTATATATATATGTATATATATACATATGTATACAAATTTACACACACACATACTCCACGACACTGTCCCTGTTAGAAAAAATTTCTAACGGGACGCTGCCCCGCACCCCGCAAGGGGGCTGCTAGCCCCCTTGACCCCCAGCCCGCTATCCGGGTAGCGGGACCCCCGTAAAAACTCTGCGTGGCTCCCGATATATCCAAAACCCCTTTTCAAAACACAACACACGTACACTGCATATTGAGTTCGCATGACCAGTTTAACCCGTCAGTCGGAGGTTCCCTCGCTCCAAAGGCGAGGGGTAATTAACGGCAGCTTAGTTCGCGGCTGCCGGAGATTGGAATCCCCACAATCATTAAACCCCGGCCTACCCTAGGCAGGGGGAATCTGTAGTATGCCTGACAAGCGCGCGTGTATTCCCATCTCAATGGGGTGACGAAAAACACCCTACAGATTCTGGCACGCCCGGTGGGACCCTTCTCTCCTCCCATATTTCGGGTTAAACGTTCATGCCAACTCAATCAATATACATATCGATTGCCTATACTTAAATGATGTTTTTTTTCCGTGCAGCAATCAACCTTCGACGACAATGTCTCCCCAGAAGAATTCAGCTTCCAACGTGACCCCGATTCCGTACGTGGTCAAGATCAACGCTCGTGTGGTTCTCCCCGCAAGCCTCAGTCGACAGTGGGAGGAACCGCCCCGCAAGTTTGGCTCCGTCATCATCTACCCTGCCGGAAGCGCTCATCTGGCGGAAATCCCGGCGGAACAGGTGGTCAAGCCGGTCCCAAGGGGCAAGAGGCCGAATGTTGTGATTGCTAAGGCACTACAACCGAAACTTAAGATGGAGTCTGAACGACTCCCTGGCGCTCTAGCTGGGGGCAAGACTTCCGATACAAAGGGCAACATCAAATGTTGCGGACGAGCTCAGGCGATAACTCCAACAAATGCACAATCGGGCGTATCTCCAAGGCCCTCCATCAACCGGTTTGCGGCGTCTTCCCAAAGAGCCGAAGTCTGCCAGGTGCTTAGAACAGAAAAGTTAAGGCAGAAGCGGCTCAGGTATCGAGCCAACAAGAGGGCCAAGGCTTCGGCCAAATGGAATCGTATGAAGTTCCAAGAGCAGGGTTGCCCCGCGACGACGGCTGAGTCGGACGTAAGAATCAGCAATTCCTTCGAGCCTCTGAAGTGGGTTCAGAAAAACGCCATGACCGCCAGAATCAAGAAAACAGCGGTCCGAACAGTGCCACAAAGTGACGTGTCCCGGCCCCAACAGAAAAAGTATGACACTGTCTCTTCAAGAGTCTATCAAGCACTCTGTGCCACATGAAAGCAGCGGGGCAAGCCCAGAAAAGAAGCGCCAGCACCATTCAAGAACCTGGTTAGGCCAGCCGCCTTCAATCGACTACCAGCTACCGAAGCAAGGGGGTCAAGACAGCGATCCGTGAAATCAGCCGCCAATGATAGAAAGACGGCTGGATATATCATCCATACGGTCTATATGGCGGGCGGGCGTCCCAGCGACAACCTTCGCAGCAAAAGCAAGGACGGGGCCACCACATCCCAAGCCCAATCTAGCCTGAATGTGGTTGCCGCAGCCCAAGAACAGTCGCCCCCGCTGGATGAAGAAAACCCTCTCGATGAGGATGATAGGCAGATAGACCCCTCGGTCCATGTAGAGTCAAGCTCGGGCAGCGAGGAAGAGCCGACTTTCCGCCCCAGGACTGCGGAGCAGGAGCTGCTTCAAGAGCTTCGAAAACAGCTCAGGAGCAAAAATAAAGAGATGGCCAAGCTCTATTCGAAGATTGACGACTTAACGAACGTGGTGATGCAGCTTACGGCTCAAATTGCTCGAGCGCCTCCCAATCAGGCACAAGCCGCTACTAATCAGCCGGGTAATAACAATCCGAGGCAGCCAATGCCTGTTCCTTTGGGACCAAGACTGGTCGAGCCGAATGAAAGCCGGCCACATTCCGCTTCTGGGGACGCTTTGGCCCCAGATAGCACTATCCCGCTAACACAGGATCGGATAATGGATTTGGTCACCAGCAAAGTTAAAACATTGGTGGCCGAGCTGAAGCTCAGAAAGAAATCGGCAGTAGTGGGCGGCCATATCCCGCGCAGTACGATCTGATTGAGTTCCCAAGCGGCTACGTCATTCCTAAGTTCGGAAGATTTGATGGAACGGGGAATGCAAACCAGCACGTCGCCCACTTTAAAGCATCGTGCGGAAATACAGGGGGCAATGATGCGCTCCTTCTTCGTCAGTTTGTCAACAGCCCGACCGGCGTCGCCTTCGACTGGTATGCGAGTATACCGGACGGGTCCGTCATTACCTTTGCCCAAATGGAGTCTCTGTTTCGGAAAAGGTTCATGAGTGTCAGTGATAAAATCCCCATTGCCGACCTTGTGAGGACCAAGCCGGGGAAGAATGAAAGCAACACCGACTTTATCGTCCGATGGCGTAATCTCACAGTCAAGTGCGAACCGCCGCTGGAGCAGGACCAGTCCGTCAGCCTTCTCATTAGGAACCTCGGCAATTGGATGGTCCCATTCTTGTGTACAGCGGGCCTCAAGACATTTCAGGAGCTAACCAAGAAAGTCCAAATGCTGGAACGCTCGAAACAAGAGTCCCCGCCGGACTCTCAGAGAGACAAAACCTGGAAAAGCAAGCGGGACGACAACCGTAGAAGCGGGAGTTCCAGCGGTACCAATGTCTTCAATGCCTCCGACAATGAAGAAAAGCGAAGGGCGGGTGAATCCAAAACCAACCGGTCTCGAAAGCCATTGCTGGGAGGATATAGGCCTTCCCTAGAGGAGAAAAAGAACAAGGTTTACTCTTTCAGAAGGGACAAGGTCCGCAAGATATTTAAAGATGCCTTGAACAACGGCTTACAATTGCCGGAGTCGAAAAGACCCCAAGAAGCAAAGATGACCGACAATCCTCTGTATTGCCCGTACCACCGAGTAGTGAGCCATGCAATCGAGGATTGCTATATCTTCAAAGACTGGGTCGAGAAGCAGTACAAGGCTGGAGAGATCGAGTTGTCCAAAAGCATGTTGGTGAACAATCAAGTTGCAACCGCCAACTTTATACAGACAGAAGTTGAAGCCTTCTGGGAGCAGACAGCTGAACCTGCTGCCCTGAAAAACGAAACTGACTCATCGCGGCCTCCGTGGAGTACGCACATATCTAATAAGACGAAGAAGATGATGAAGCTACTTCGGAAAGAACCCAGGACGGAATGGGAAGGGCAGAAGAAGCCTACCAGTCCAGCTGCCAATGCGGCTCCATCAGGCTCAAAATCCAAGAAGCTCAAGAAGAAGAAAAGTGCAGCTCGGCGCGAAAAAGAGTCTGCAGGGAGATCGACCATTCAAAAATATATCGATTCCCTCGAAGAATATGAACAAAAGGAAAGAACATTGATTCAATTGAAGGAGTTCTTCCCTGTACAAGCCGCTGAAATTCTGGAGGAGTTAGAAGAATACTCCAATGAAGAGATCCCAGTAGTGACCTGCTACGCCATCCATCTTGGCAGCGACTCGGAAGAGGAGCTCTGTTTTCCCGAAGAGGACGAGGAGCTCGCCACAACGGCCAATCAAATCCAGCTTAGAAGCGGCAGGGCTCTACCGCCAAATCAGGGCAACGCCCCAAAAGGGAAGGAAAAACAAGTCGCTAATGAAGAAGATGGCAGAGAACTGGCTGATGAAAACATAAGTCCTTCCTCGGTGGACTATAATGTCTTGGCACATCTCCGGAAGCTTCCGTCTCTCCTGAGCATCTACGACGCCTTGGTCCTATCTAAGGAGCTTAGAGATGTTCTCATTCACGCTCTACAAAACCCCGAGCAGTATCAGGCTCACTTTGTGGAAATTAATATGAAAGAAGCCCAGCACGCTTTGTATGCCGCCGCAGTCACATTTAAGGATGAAGACTTGCTACTGGGAACGGCTGAGCATAATCGGCCGCTTTACGTGACCGAGTACAGCGACGGAGATCGAATTAATCGCATATTGATTGATCCGGGGTCCTCAGTGAACATCATGAACTTGCGAACTCTGAAGAGTTTGTCAATGGACGTCCGACACCTGTCAAGGGAAAGGATTATCATTCAAGGCTTCAACCAAAATTGCCAGCAAGTTCTGGGGTCAATAGCTTTGCCAATCAAGTTTGGGGATCTGCAAACTGAAGCTAAGATATACGTGATCGACCCCGACACGTCTTATAAGATTCTCTTGGGGCGGCCGTGGCTCC
The DNA here is from genome assembly GCA_030015575.1 of Agapanthus africanus. Classification (NCBI taxonomy): domain Eukaryota; kingdom Viridiplantae; phylum Streptophyta; class Magnoliopsida; order Asparagales; family Amaryllidaceae; genus Agapanthus; species Agapanthus africanus. The sequence goes on from JASDDO010000004.1 coordinate 265,956,762, forward strand.
ACGATTACGGCATCATACCGTCAACTCTCCATCAATGCATAAAGTATACTAAAAATGGCAAAGAAAGACGCATTGACGGAGACATCCAGCCGTTCGGTGTGCATGAAGTCTGATATGAAGATTCTCGGTAATTTATGAACCACCAAAATGCTAAGCCACAACTGACTGAGGATAGACCAGCCCCAAGACTCAAAAGCAAATCTGCGCCGGCTGTCACTTTCAAAAGCAAAAATACCCAAGTGCGCCCGCATTTCGGCAGCGACACTGATGAGTCCGACGCTGGGAGCCCGTCCTTCCGTAAAACTCGCCCTCATTTCGGCAGCGATACGGACGAATCTGTTACTGAGGGCCCATCTAGCAGCAAAGTCCACCCTCATCTTGGCAGTGACACTGAAGAGTCAGAAGAAGAGGACCTGCCGTGCAACAGCTGTGCAGATCGGCCCCCCATGCAGCAAGCGAAACTACGAGAGTCCTTCGAAGTCGCAGAAGGGTCCCTGGCCATCACAAGGGTGCCGGAACGGATGTGCAAAGAGCTCGACGCATTGTCAGTCTCTACCGTGGACCAGCTGAAAACTTTCTACGTGCCCGGGAAGAAAAATGGACAGAAGGGCATCCTATTTTACAGGTCAAACCCCGTTGTGCACCCGGACGATCTTTCTGTCGCATGCCTTCCCTATGAGAGAGGCATAAGAGACGTCCTCAATCCCCGATACTATGCGCCCGAGATGCGGGAATACTTTAAGAAGTGCGGATGCCGGTTATATCAAACGGAGTCCGAAGCAAAGTTTTACGAAGGGCTATGGTATCCGCCCCAGGTCCGAGCACTCATCGATGGACGAATTCCAGATAGACGGGGCATAGTCTACATTCAACCTGATTCCAAAGCGTGCTATATGATCCATGTTGGTGAGGCCAGCGAAAGATCAAATGATGATGACGAGATAGCCGAGCCAAAAGAAGCTCCTCAAGAGCTCGAAGATGGCGGACAAGCAACCTTTGATGAGCTAACCGAGATTAACTTAGGAACGCCCGATAATCCAAGGCCGACCTACATCAGCTCACTCTTGTCGGAGGAAATGAAAGAGCAGATAATTGCCCTGCTGCGTGAGTTCGTCGACTGCTTCGCGTGGACGTATAAAGAAATGCCTGGCCTTTCCCCTGAGGTAGCCGTGCATAAGCTGGCTATATCTCCTGATGCTAAGCCAGTCAAACAAGCTCCTCGAAGAATGAGAAGGGAGTTGGAAGAAAAGGTCATCGAGGAAACCAAGAAACTCATCGATGCCGGCTTCATCAGGGAAGAGAAATATGCAGACTGGATCGCATGCATAGTCCCAGTGAAGAAGAAAAATGGGCAGATCCGAGTTTGTGTAGATTTTAGGGACCTCAACAAGGCATGTCCTAAAGATGACTTCCCGCTACCGGTCATGGAAATGATGGTCGATGACACCTCAAATTACGAACTGTTCACCTTTATGGATGGCTCATCTGGATATAATCAGATCAAGATGTCGCCTGAGGATGAGAAGCACACGGCATTTCGAACCCCGATCGGAATATATTGCTACAAGGTAATGCCATTCGGACTGAAGAACGCACGAGCTACATATCAAAGGGCGATGACTAATATCTTTGATGACCTAATCCATAAAGTCGTCGAATGCTATGTTGATGATCTGGTCATCAAGACTAAAGCCAAGGCCGATCATATCCAAGATCTCAGGACCGTTCTCACCAGACTGAGGGAATACGATCTGAAGATGAATCCTCTGAAGTGCGCTTTTGGCGTGTCATCGGGAAAATTCCTGGGCTTCATAGTCCGACATTGAGGGATCGAAGTTGACCCATCAAAGATAAAGGCCATCATGGAGATGCCCCCTCCGAAGAGTCTGACGCAGCTAAGATCTTTTCAAGGCAAGCTTGCTTATATACGGAGGTTTATCTCAAATTTATCAGGGAGATGTAGGCCCTTCTCAAAGCTCATGAAGAAAGGAGCTCCTTTTATCTGGGATGCTGAATGTCAAGCAGCGTTCGAAAGCATCAAACAATACTTGTTGCACCCTCCAGTGCTGGCCGCTCCCATTCCAAATAAACCGCTGATTCTCTACACTGCCGCGCTGGACGAGTCACTCGGTGCGCTCCTTGCCCAGAATAACGAGGAGGGAAAAGAAAATGCCCTCTACTACCTCAGTCGAACTCTAGTCGGGGCGGAATACAACTACTCCCCAATCGAAAAGCAATGCCTGGCTCTGATATTTGCTGTGAAGAAGCTGAGGCACTATCTGCTCGCTCATCGGGTTATGCTGATCTCCAAGGTCGACCCGCTCAAACACTTGATGACCAGAGCGAGCCTAGCCGGCAGAATGGCAAGATGGGCTGTTATGCTACTTGAGTTTGACATAGTTTACACTCCTCAGAAAGCAGTAAAAGGGCAAGCTCTTGCAGACTTTCTCGCTGCTCATCCCATACCAGAAGGGTCGCCGCTGAATTGTGAGTTACCCGATGAACAAGTGCTGCACCTCGAGGAAGATGAGCCATGTTGGGAGCTCTACTTCGATGGAGCCTCGTCAATAAGGACCTCCAGTAAATCAAGCGTCCCAGAGATAAAAGCAGGGATAGGATTGGTGTTCATCACACCATCAATGGGAACCCTACGGCGTTCTTTTGCTCTCACCGAGCCTCGGACAAACAATGAAGCTGAGTATGAAGCTCTGATAGCTGGTTTGGAGCTCGCCATAGAAATGGAAATCCATCGGCTACGAGTTTACGGTGACTCCCAGCTCGTCGTCAACCAAGTAAGCGGCGATTATAAGATATACAAACCCAAATTAGCTCGGTACAGAGGCCGAGTGGTGGAACTCATGAAACGGTTCACTCATATTGAACTAACGAGAGTCCCTAGGGCGTTGAACGGAAAAGCCGACATACTCGCTCGCCTAGCCAAGGAGCTGGCTAATCCTGACATGGACAAAATTCTGATCACAGTCAGGAGCCGACAAATTCTACCCCCAGTCTCTCTACGAGAAGAGGAAAGCGCGGAACAGAAGAGCAGTCCTGCCGAAGAAGCTTCGATCTTCCAAGACGAGCCCGATTGGAGAGAACCCTTCATAGAGTACCTCCGATACGACAAGCTGCCCGAAGAAAAATCTACGAGGATTCAGCTGAAGAAAAGAGCTCTCCGATACGTGTTTGTAAATGACACGTTATACCGCAGGTCATATGACCAACTCTGGCTCAGGTGTCTGTCATTGGCCGAAGCCCAAAAGGTCATGAAAGATGTTCACTCGGGCGTTTGCGGTGCTCACCAATCTGGCCCCAAGATGCGACTTCAAATCAAACGGCTTGGGTATTACTGGCCCACCATGATACGGGATTGTGGAGAGCATGCAAAGAAATGTTATATCTGCCAAATTCACGGTGATTTTATTCACAAGCATCCCAATCCGTTGCATCCTACGGTGGCGTCGTGGCCCTTCGAAGTCTGGGGCACCGACATTGTCGGCCCAATTGATCCTCCGTCATCTAAAGGCCACCGGTTCATACTGGCCGTGACAGACTACTTCTCCAGATGGGCTGAAACTGTCCCGCTAAAAGAAGTCAAGACAAAAGATATTCTGACATTCTTCCAGCATAATATTCTATACCGCTTCGGTACACCAAGAAGAATCATTTCTGACAACGGGCCTTCTTTCAAGAGCTTCAATGTCTCAAGGTTCGCTACTCAGCACAAGATAGACTGGAGGTATTCCTCCATCTATAATCCAAGAGCCAATGAGCTAGCCGAAGCCTTCAATAAGACTCTATGCAAGCTCCTGAGGAAAAATGCTTCAGCTAACAAGAGAGACTGGAATCTCAAGCTTCACGAGGCATTGTGGGCATATCGTACCACGCACCGTACTCCAACTCAGTCCACTCCATACTCATTGCTCTTCGGAGTGGAGGCGGTCCTCCCCCTCGAAGTCGAAGTTCCAAGCTTAAGAATGGCCGTTCAGCATGAGTTGACGGAGGAGGAAAACGTGCTCCTTCGACTTGAAGAACTCGATGCCCTCGAAGAAAAGAGGCTCGCGGTGCAGCAAAGTCTGGAGCTATACCGAGCCCAAATGTCACGGGCCTATAACAAGATAACCCGTCTCCGCGCTTTCAAGAAAGGTGAATTGGTGTTGGTCCTCAAAAGACCGATCATCCCCAATCGACATGCCAAGGGAAAATTCGAGCCAAACTGGGAAGGACCATATGTCATCGAGAAAGTGTTTGACGGAGGATCCTACCAACTAATAAGTGCCGAGGGAGAAAGGCCCATGCCACCCATCAATGGCCGATATCTCAAAAAATACTACACGTGAATGCTCCAAGTCGCAGGCGAATTGAGCACATCAGCCCTACGGTCTGGATCAGACATCCTGCAAAACCGTATACAATCCACGGGCGTAAATGACCCCTATTTCTCCCAAATCCTGCCGGTGAGACTACTTTTAAAGTCCCACCAGCGGCAAAAAAAAGGAAAAAGAAAGAAAAAGAAAAAAATAAGAAGAAATAAACGGTATGTCCACAAGCAAAACGGGCACGGATGAAAACCCGAAAGGGCTCCGTGAGTAAAAACAGCAGGACTACCGGCGAGTCTGTGAAAACCCGAAAGGGCGCAAACTCGTGAAAAGAGATGAAATACACTCGCAAAGTCCTCTCGACCTTGTGAGGAGAAAACCCCTGCGTGAGATCCTTACGACTCACAAAGGAGCAACACACTTAGGAATCCTCACGATTCCTAAGGAGAAAATACACCTGCGGGATCCTTACGACTCGTAGGGAGAAAATGCTTTTATGGGACCCTCACGGCCCATAAAATTGAAAAGCCTTAGGTGATAGGGACCCAAACCTATCTCCTAAGCCATCGTTCCCCAACGGGCAACGGCAAATGATGAGTCGCTCCTGGCATTTCGCTTCAGTGTTAGCGGTGCTGATGCCGACCAAAAACCCAAATCCCAAGTCCTCCCAAGGTAAATGATGAGTCGCTCCTGGCATTTCGCTTCAGTGTTAGCGGTGCTGATGCCGACCAAAAACCCAAATCCGAAGTCCTCCCAAGGCAAATGATGAGTTGCTCCTGGCATTATTCCAGTGCAGCAATGTTGATGCCAAACAAGATCCAAATTCCAAGTCCCCAACCCCAAAGTGGCGAATGATGAGTCGCTCCTGGTACCATATTCCAGTGTAGCGATGCAGACGCCAACCAAATTCCAAATCCCATACCCCAACGGCGAATGATGAGTCGCTCCTGGTACCACATTCTAGTCCAGCGATGCAGACACCAACAAAACCCTGAAATTTTTCCGGCCCTACGGTCTGGATCATACATCCTGCAAAACCGTATACAATCCACGGGCGTAAAACAATCCCAACCTCTTTAAAGTCCTACCGGTGAGACCACATTCAAAGTCCCACCAAAAAAAAAATATAATAATAAAATAAAAATAAAAAAATAAAAAAAGGTATGTCCACAAGCAAAATGGGCACGGATGAAAACCCGAAAGGGCTCCGTGAGTAAAAACAGCAGGACCGCCGGCGAGTTTGTGAAAACCTGAAAGGGCGCAAACTCGTGAAAAGGAGATGAAATGCACTCTCAAAGTCCTCTCGACTTTGAGAGGAGAAAATTCCCGCGTGAGATCCTTACGACTCACAAAGGAGCAACACACTTAGGAGTCCCCATGACTCCTAAGGAGAAAATACACTTACGGGATCCTTACGACCCGTAGGGAGAAAATGCTTTGTGAGACCCTTACGGCTCACAAAATTGAAAAGTCTTAGGTGATAGGGATCTAAACCTGCCTCCTAAGCCATCAATTCCCAAATCCTCTCGGGGAAAATGATGAGTTGCTCCTGGAATTATTCCAGTGCAGCAATGCAGATGCCAAACAAATAAAAAACAATCCCCAAATCCTCTCAAGGACAGATGATGATTCGCTCCTGGTACCATATTCCAGCGTAGCGATGCGGATGTCAACCAAAATCACATCAAGTCAAACAACCAATGACCTCCCTGGCAGAATCAAATTCCACCTTGGAAACAAGTCAACTTCATCCCTGACGCCGCAAGAAGCGGGGCAAGTCAAATCCAGCACCGACCGTCCACGTCGCTAAAATGGCATCACCGACCGTCCACGTCGCTAAAAGGGCAGCATCGACCGTCCACGTCGCTAAAATGGCAGCACCGACCATCCACGTCGCAAAAAGGGCAGCATCGACCGTCCAAGTCGCAAAAAGGGCAGAACCGACCGTCCACGTCGCTAAAATGGCAGAACCGACCGTCCACGTCGCAAAAAGGGAAGCATCGACCGTCCAAGTCGCGAAAAGGGCAGAACCGACCGTCCACGTTGCTAAAATGGCAGAACCGACCGTCCAAGTAGCAAAAAGGGCAGTACCGACCGTCCACGTCGCAAAAAGGGCAGCATCGACCATCCAAGTCGCAAAAAGGGCAGAACCGACCGTCCACGTCGCTAAAATGGCAGAACCGACCGTCCACGTCGCAAAAAGGGCAGCATCGACCGTCCAAGTCGCGAAAAGGGCAGAACCGACCATCCACGTCGCTAAAATGGCAGAACCGACCGTCCAAGTCGCAAAAAGGGCAGTACCGACCGTCCACGTCGCAAAAAGGGCAGCATCGACCGTCCAAGTCCCCAAAAGGGCAGAACCGACCTTCCACGTCGCTAAAAGGGCAGCATCGACCGTCCACGTCGCTAAAATGGCATCACCGACCGTCCACGTCGCTAAAAGCGCAGCATCGACCGTCCACGTCGCTAAAATGGCAGAACCGACCGTCCACGTCGCTAAAATGGCAGCACCGACCGTCCACGTCGCAAAAAGGGCAGCATCGACCGTCCAAGTCGCAAAAAGGGCAGAACCGACCGTCCACGTCGCTAAAATGGCAGAGCCGACCGTCCACGTCGCAAAAAGGGCAGCATCGACCGTCCAAGTCGCGAAAAGGGCAGAACCGACCGTCCACGTCGCTAAAATGGCAGAACCGACCGTCCAAGTCGCAAAAAGGGCAGCACCGACCGTCCACGTCGCAAAAAGGGCAGAACCGACCGTCCACGTCGCTAAAATGGCAGAACCGACCGTCCAAGTCGCAAAAAGGGCAGTACCGACCGTCCACGTCGCAAAAAGGGCAGCATCGACCGTCCAAGTCGCGAAAAGGGCAGAACCGACCGTCCACGTCGCTAAAATGGCAGAACCGACCGTCCACGTCGCAAAAAGGGCAGCATCGACCGTCCAAGTCGCGAAAAGGGCAGAACCGACTGTCCACGTCGCTAAAATGGCAGAACCGACCGTCCAAGTCGCAAAAAGGGCAGTACCGACCGTCCACGTCGCAAAAAGGGCAGCATCGATCGTCCAAGTCGCAAAAAGGGCAGAACCGACCGTCCACGTCGCTAAAATGGCAGAACCGACCGTCCACGTTGTTGGAGATAATGCCCTCAGAGTCAATTATTGGATCACAGGCACGTGATTGCAGTGATTGAGGGAGGACCTATCCCGGTAGGACAGTCTTACTCGAGATGATAGTATGCTATCTGGTTTACCTTTATCATCGTGTACTGCTTTAGGTGACCTGACAAGTCGCTATTACACGTTGATAGAGCCCCTAGGATTCTTGCTTACCACCAGCAGTATGATGGCGATCATATACGTGGGAGCTGGCAGTCTACAAGCATATCCTTAAATGGTCCCTAGTCGTGTGAGTTTCGAGACAGGGCATCGATACTCCATAGTAGACTAGTGTATACAGTCGAGACCCCGACGAGGGGCGGTGGCCGGTCTCACAAGCCACTGGTGTCAGTTGGATCACCTAAGATGTATACAGGTGCTCATTGGGTTATGAGTACACCGGACAGGACTCGCCGGGAACATGCCAGTTGGTCATATACCAGACGTCAGATGGCAGTTCCCTGGTGACATGTGTGCAGGTTAGTTCATCGACCTGGGGATCGTCATTTGTCTTGTGTGAGTTCCCACTGTACTTTGATTACTACCCTACCACGGCTCAAAGGAGTCGTGCAAACAGGTTTTAGTTGGGTACAGTCCCGAGCCACATGGAGGCAGTGAGCGTATCTTCAGGGGTTCGTCTCTCCCGGTATTGGGGGTGAGGTCGTGCTGTGTCTAGGAGAGCCATTACACGAAGCCCTCGGCCGAGGCAAGGAGATTTACTGGTAGGTATTCCAGTAGTATCTCAGGGTGTTCTGGGCTACACTCCGACACGACTTGTATCGCTTTTGGGGGTCTGACTTTTACCAACCCCCTAGGCCCGCCATGCGATGCTCATAGACGAACGGACCAGACTGTACGGATATTGTCACTGACAGGCTCAGTAGGGTTGTCAGGCTGAGTTCACTCACAGACATCCCTTTTTGGTCAATAGCTGGTGGCCCGTCACGTATTGGCATATACCTCTGACGTGCTAGTGGTTAAATCCACAGCCATAGTATTGACGAGTCTTTAGAGTCCACCACACTTACAGTTACTCAGCTTTCGGGCGAAAGGTTGTAGAGGCCGTATGGAGATATGGCAAGGTCCGATCAGATACGTGCGGTATTGCACGGATCAGGATCGGACAGTTTGTACTATAGGCCGTATTGGTATATGGCAGGGTTCGATCAGATACGTGCGGTATTGCACGGATCAGGATCGAACAGATATTACTAGCCGGCTTTGGTATAAGCCGGATCCTAGTATTGTACAGTGTAGACTTAGTCTCATTGCATTTGTATTTCGGTCGAAATACAGATGCGGGTGTGTATGCACAGTATCGGGGTTTTCCCGTAATTTATTACGGGACCAGTTTTCTGGAGTTGCCAGTTTGCTTTTAGTTTCGGCCGATTTCCTTTGTATCGTTCATTGGCCGAAGATTGGTGGAGGAGGGTTTATTTGCATTGTTGCAAATAGACATTTGTGGAGGGGGTATTTGCTTATTGTTGTATCATGATTGTCTCTCCCTTGACCTTGACTTTCTTTGTGTCATGATGGCATGACTTTGTGAGCCATCATGGTAGTTGTTGATGAGTTTTTGGAGTGGAGTTTTGGTTAAAATGATTCTTGATCATCATACCCTTTTTGCTCTCTCTTTTGGATGATGGTTCCACCCACCCCTTGACTTCACTCTTTCTCTCTCCAATCACACATGAACAAAGGGGGGCCGGCCACTATGTGTGGCATAAGAAAAAAAAATGCTTCATTGGTAGTGTAGAAAATATAGATGATACTCTCTTTTTTTTGGATGCTAGTTTTTCCCTTCACCTCTCTCCAAGTTCTTCTTCCTCCACAAATGACAACTCCACTACCCCAAAAAGAGACACAAGCTCACTACATATTCTACAATGAATCTTGGGCACGTCGAGTAGCCGGCTTCGTGCCCGAGTTGCCTCGGCATTGAGGTGGGAGCCCGTAAACGATGTAGGCAACGTGGTGCACTTCCGGCGACGAGGAGGAGACGGACGGGACATTCCACAGGAGATCGGGACGACGACGAGAAGACCGGAGGACTCGGATCTGTCGGTATACTTCTCTTCCCTTTCTTGTTAGTAGCTTAGACTTGTTAATGGTAACGATCCGGGTGTTTAGTGCGCGGTGGTACCGATTTGCTAAGTCCGCAAAATCAAAGTTATTCACCGTTTCCGCATTCCGGCGTCGGATTGACGACCGGGGTGCCGCCGTGCACTTACAGTGGTATCAGAGCCAGGCCATTAACTTAGTCTAGCTTTGTGTAATGTGTTTGCATTTCCGATCGATCAAAAAGTTCCAAAACCCGTATTTTGATCACATCAGTTTTCTGTTGGAAATTTTTAGTGTCGAAAAATTTTTCAGGTTGTAAAATATTGATGTACTTGAAAATCTAAGAGCTCTGTAAAAATTCGATGAAGTGACTCCACAGTTGGAGCGCGGAACCGCCGCGAAAACCCCCTTCCCGCCGCTGTTCCGCCGCGCACTGTGGAGATCACTGCACCAATTTTTTTCAGAGGCTTTCTGAGGTGAAAAGTGGGGTTTTGGAATAATAACATTGGGCCCAGAATTTCTTGATCTGCTACAGTTTTGATTGGGGGCCCACTTGTTAAAATTTGATTGATCGAAAGTTTTAAACACATTTTTCACAGTATTTACATTATATCTGCGACCGTGAATGTCACTTGATCGGTAAATCCGGTCTAACTGCTATAGCTCGGTTAGACGGATTTGCGAACGTGACTTTCACGTTGATGTTTTGTTTTTGCTGTGATGTTGCGGATCGGTCGTGGGGGATAGCCTGGATGCAATGCTAGTACAGTTGTGGTTGTATTATGTACATTTGATATTGCGGGGCGAGCGTCCGACATGTGGACTGCCGTCACTGCCTGTTTGTATTATTATTTTGGGGCACGGCCAGGTTGCGGTCGTTGTACCCGGTGTATTTATATTTTACTTTCTGTACTAGGATTACCCCAGGAGGGGTGCACGGATAGCCGGGTTCTGGAGGGCAACAAGCCCGCATCTCATGGCATTGAGACGGAAGGGGCTTCACTCTAGGATTGGCGGGCTATTCGCCGCACTCGTAGGGGGTACAGGTTGACCCAGGAGGGGTGCCCAAGTTGCCGGATTCCGTGAAGTGCTGGGTGGTCCATTCACGGTGCTGAAGGGGGCTGCCTCGCTTCAGGTTTTGGCGGGTGACTTGCCGCGCCCGTAGGGGTCTAGGATTTCATTGCACAGGCTATCCACACGACCAGGGGAACGTCGGGTTTCAGCGGCTCTGTGAAACCCGGGGATCCCAGATATCTGTATTGTTTTTGTGATGCTGTACATTTTCTGTGATGTTGCATTTCTTTCACGCCTTGAGCGAAATATAATATATTGGTATATATATTAGTAGATGTTGTATATGTTTTACATCCGCGCTAGTCCAGTCCCCGCTCTGTCGTTAGTTAGCTAACCTAACGGGTAATGACGGGACCCAGTGGCGAATGCGGATGACATATACGTACATCAGTATATTTTCGTTCTTTTTGGTGTGATCAATTGATGGGACTGCATTGATTCGGATCAATGCAAGTTTAAAAACAAACCTAATCTGATGTTGTTGGAACAACTTTTCAAAAGCTGTTATTGTAAGGACGTTCTCTTTTGCTTTGCACCGTGGTATTCAGTTGGAATATCCTGCTCCTCAGTCGACGAGGCAAGGGCCGAGATCCCTTCACCGGGAGTGACCCCTTGGACAAAAAGTTTGTGTCAGGGCATTAACTTCACTATAGCCGATTACTTTTGCTTTGCACCGTGGTATTCAGTTGGAATATCCTGCACCCCATTCTACGGGGAAAGAGCCGAGATCCCTTCACCGGGAGTGACCTCTTTAGCATCGGTTTTCGTCACTATATTTTCAAAAAGCTATTCGTTCCTTCAACAATATCGAGTTCTTTACGTTAAAGGTTTTCGCCAGAAACCATTCGTAGCCCTCCGTCGTTTCATATGGATGGTCAATAGTATTCAAGCTGTGTATGTTGGCCAAAGTCAAGGCACAGTGATTGGTAGCTATTGGGGTATTCATATGCAGCATAGATAGATGCGTTGGTTTGGGACAGTCGTACTGCCATTTTGGCCAAAGTCAAGGGTATGTACGGGTGGATTCAGATTAACCTGGAGAATGAAGGGTGGAACTTGACATGTGACTTATGATATGTTGGCCAAAGTCAAGGTCATAAGAGCATGGGGCAGAAATCACGTCGGGAGTTTCAAAAGAACTGAAACTTGCCAGATATGCGCATACCTTCTAGAGTGTGATGATGTGAGCGGATTCCGTCACGTTATCATGCGATGATAGTTGGATCCCGATTCCCACTGATGAGTTAGTTTACTCCTCGGGTAACCCCGACTAATTCTTCTTTCAGGTTTGGAGGAGAATTTGAGGTACAGTGGGAGGATTCCAGATTAGATAAATTGGTAACCATTCTGATCTAGGTTAGAGTGCACGCTGAGTGTTTCTTTTCTCTCTCTCTTTGGCAGCGACCATTGACCCGACCCTAAGACTTTGACTCAGAGACCAAGTTGACCGAACCTTCTTAAACACTGGCTTTTGGATTGTCAGAGTTGCAAACCTCATTGCCACTCCTACTTTTACCCTTTTCTCCAGGGCACCCCGTATTGCTACGAACGTCCACTTCCATTGGACAAAACCATCGTATGGTTAGATACGAACTTGAAAGAATTTATTCGAGGATGGTTTCAGGTTCTGGAGAAAACGGATAGGATTATTCAGTTGTCTTTTCCTTTTACCCTCTCTCCGGTTACGAGTACTCCTTGGTTTAGGGGTAGTACACCTATTACGCAAATTGGATTGTCTTCTTCCAAACCTTAGGCTGGTGCCGACCGGTAGGGAATGAAGAAAACCAATTAGCATAACGATGGTGTGCAGAAGGTATTAAGTTAAGACAAAGCAAGGGATTAGTAAGAGGGCAAAGTAAATTGCAACAGATATTCATGACCAAACCAGGTATTTCTTCGCCAATCCTAAATCACCTTTGTATTTCTCCAGGACACTCCGTATCACTACGAAGATCCACAGTTTATTGGATACTCCATCGTATGGTTATATACGAACTCGAAAGGAACTTGTTCCAGTTCGGGGATGGATTCTGGTCCAGGAGAAATAGGAATAAGATTTATTCAGGTGTCTTTTATCTTCACCTTCTCTCGCATTGCGAGTGTTCCTAGGATTAGGACAGTACACCCATTATGCTTATTGGATAGTCTTCTTCCAAACCATAGGCTGGTGCCGAACGGTAGGGAAGGAAGAAAACCATTTGGCCTAAAGGGGTGTACAGAAGGTAATGACTAAAGACATATGAAGGGATTTGGAGAGGTGGCAAGGAATTACACGGTTACAGTTGTGAATCTGGATGCTGGAAGAGGCATTACTAGGAATACCGGGATACCCCAACGAAACATTTCAATGTTTCAGTCTCACTGTGTACTGTTAAAAGAAAACTGATTTCCCGACTAGATACTTACTCCAGGGTATGTATTTACCAGGTATGATTCTCACATCTGTATGGTTTTACAGATGATGAGTGGGAGTAAGTTATTGGGAATTGGGTGATCATCCTCATTATATCGGGATTCGTTGTAATCGGTGATATTTGAGGAAATCACCTGGGCTGTTTGCCGGTCGGCAAATATTTGGTTTTGAATATCTGCTGTTATGCACCAATTTCAAATTGATATATCTGTACGTCTATTTTCATAGAGTGAGATATACCTTTCTGAAATTATGTCTACGACGTTTACCTATATCAGTGGATGGTTAGGTAAGGAGCATTAAACAGCGGTGTAATTCTTCTTAACCATAAGTACAGTTTTCAACCTACGACACACAGTGAATGAGTTATCAGACTCAAGGGACTTATACAGAGTATTGTATGTTATCCAGTGTCCATCCGGACAGAGGGGTTGGTCCTCGTACTATATTCGGTTTACTTATGACTTCTCTAGTTTTTAGACAGGTGTTTCGTGGAAACACAGGGTCCGAATTTTAAGAAGTTATGGGTATTTGAATAGAGTAGAGAACCAGGTGTAGCAAGTATCGGGATTCTTCAAAGTGATCGAAGATGTAGATACTTGTGTATGGTATTCAGTTGATGGTAAAGATAAAGAGAAATTGCTTCTCTTTTCAGGTTACTCATAATTGGAAGCATTCCTAAGTTGAGTAATGCTGATCGGCCTCCTTCCATTTAGTTGACATGCACTGGAGACAGTTGCATGATTTGGATCTGGTTCAATTAAATCAGTGCCTCTGGTCCTATATGGGATATAGAACAGTTCGCATCTTGACGTTGTTAAGGTACGGGGAGTTATCCAGCTTCTGATTAAAACCAGACTCTGGATAACTCAAGGCACGTTTCTGTAATGGCTGTTTGTGGGTTGACCCAGGCTATGACGAGGGTTGACTTTCTACCATCTGGATGAACAATAGCGATATTGTTCTAGACTCGCCACAGTTTTATTAAAAATGGATTTTTTCAGAAAACAGTAGTGGGAGTATGGTAGAACTGGAAGTGATTCCAGAACCACAAACGATTACTGAAGATTTGATAGGAACCTAAAGATTCAATTTGGATTGACATTCCATTGGCCACTCCGCAGATAAGGTGGGTAACTTCAGGCACCCGAGAGGTACTACGGTAGCCTCAAGGACGGTGACAGGGAAGTTCTTGTTTACCCACAATTGCCATTGCTGTTGTTTCAGGCTGCGAGACCCGGCGGGAGGATGAGTATAGCGTCGTTCTAAACGAGTTTTAGAAGTGTACGTCTATATGACTCTGCCAGAGGGTTGTCGTAGTCAGTGGGAGCAGCGGAAGCATTGGTGGACAGGTAGCTTATGTCTATTTATAGACTAATGCAGATGTAGCGGAGATAGATCACCTATTTCTGACGTGACAGTCATGGGTTTGACTTTATCAGAATAGGGGATGGATCTGTTGAGAAGGTAGTAGGGTGTGATATCCTGGTATTTGGATGACATACACAGAATAGGAAAAGAAACTCCTATACTACAATCGGTTATACTTTGGTCGTCACACAGTGGTTTCTCCACAAAGGAAATGGATTTTATATCTGACATACTGGTTACTGGATCTATGGTTTTAGATCTAGATTTGGGTGGTTTCCCAATCAGGGTACTTTGACAGCATTCTAATAGTATTTAGAATGGACGACTCCTGGCACGGTAGTGTACCTGCAGGTGATGGAGTCACCCTCTCCAAAGGTGTCTTACAGACTAAAAGGGAGAGGGACGTGCATGATTGGCAGATCACTTGCTCAGGCAATTGAGTCAATCATGAGATGTCAAGTACCACACCAGATATTGTTTTTGCACTAGATGCAATAAGTTGACATTAATCCAATCCTGGAGAAACAGTCGGAAGCAGTTTTAGAACATAAGTGGATGTTCTAGGTATATGATAACGACAGTCCCATTCGGGAGACAGTTATCATTCCAGGCTTCCAAGGTGACCTGGACGACAAGGAGGTTGTCAGAGTTATAGTTTTTTCCTTCTGACGAGGGGCAGTATTTTGGACAGGTGGTCCAAGGCAATACTGAGGGTGGCATGGCGCAGGATACTGATTAAGTTCAGTTGACGATACAGTCTAAGAAGTTTGGATTTGGAGTTCATTTATGAGCTATGTCCCATCAGACATCCAGACACATTCTAAGACAGGTATTGCTCATTTCGGGAGATGGGTTTTCTCCGCGAACTTGAGATATAGAGAGACATGGAAAGTGACAACAAAGTGGATCCACTCACTAAGGCTATTCCTCGAACGCAATAGTTTCGCAATCGAGCTTTGTGAGACTGACTAGTAGAGGAGTTGGGTGTTCGGTATCACACGGGCTGTGAGTATGCGACATCGCAATAATTAGCCTTGAGTGCAAGTGGGAGATTGTTGGAGATAATGCCCTCAGAGTCAATTATTGGATCACAGGCACGTGATTGCAGTGATTGAGGGAGGACCTATCCCGGTAGGACAGTCTTACTCGAGATGATAGTATGCTATCTGGTTTACCTTTATCATCGTGTACTGCTTTAGGTGACCTGACAAGTCGCTATTACACGTTGATAGAGCCCCTAGGATTCTTGCTTACCACCAGCAGTATGATGGCGATCATATACGTGGGAGCTGGCAGTCTACAAGCATATCCTTAAATGGTCCCTAGTCGTGTGAGTTTCGAGACAGGGCATCGATACTCCATAGTAGACTAGTGTATACAGTCGAGACCCCGACGAGGGGCGGTGGCCGGTCTCACAAGCCACTGGTGTCAGTTGGATCACCTAAGATGTATACAGGTGCTCATTGGGTTATGAGTACACCGGACAGGACTCGCCGGGAACATGCCAGTTGGTCATATACCAGACGTCAGATGGCAGTTCCCTGGTGACATGTGTGCAGGTTAGTTCATCGACCTGGGGATCGTCATTTGTCTTGTGTGAGTTCCCACTGTACTTTGATTACTACCCTACCACGGCTCAAAGGAGTCGTGCAAACAGGTTTTAGTTGGGTACAGTCCCGAGCCACATGGAGGCAGTGAGCGTATCTTCAGGGGTTCGTTTCTCCCGGTATTGGGGGTGAGGTCGTGCTGTGTCTAGGAGAGCCATTACACGAAGCCCTCGGCCGAGGCAAGGAGATTTACTGGTAGGTATTCCAGTAGTATCTCAGGGTGTTCTGGGCTACACTCCGACACGACTTGTACCGCTTTTGGGGGTCTGACTTTTACCAACCCCCTAGGCCCGCCATGCGATGCTCATAGACGAACGGACCAGACTGTACGGATATTGTCACTGACAGGCTCAGTAGGGTTGTCAGGCTGAGTTCACTCACAGACATCCCTTTTTGGTCAATAGCTGGTGGCCCGTCACGTATTGGCATATACCTCTGACGTGCTAGTGGTTAAATCCACAGCCATAGTATTGACGAGTCTTTAGAGTCCACCACACTTACAGTTACTCAGCTTTCGGGCGAAAGGTTGTAGAGGCCGTATGGAGATATGGCAAGGTCCGATCAGATACGTGCGGTATTGCACGGATCAGGATCGGACAGTTTGTACTATAGGCCGTATTGGTATATGGCAGGGTTCGATCAGATACGTGCGGTATTGCACGGATCAGGATCGAACAGATA
Source organism: Agapanthus africanus (assembly GCA_030015575.1). NCBI lineage: Eukaryota > Viridiplantae > Streptophyta > Magnoliopsida > Asparagales > Amaryllidaceae > Agapanthus > Agapanthus africanus. Next base: position 265,973,439 of record JASDDO010000004.1, read on the forward strand.
TTACTAGCCGGCTTTGGTATAAGCCGGATCCTAGTATTGTACAGTGTAGACTTAGTCTCATTGCATTTGTATTTCGGTCGAAATACAGATGCGGGTGTGTATGCACAGTATCGGGGTTTTCCCGTAATTTATTACGGGACCAGTTTTCTGGAGTTGCCAGTTTGCTTTTAGTTTCGGCCGATTTCCTTTGTATCGTTCATTGGCCGAAGATTGGTGGAGGAGGGTTTATTTGCATTGTTGCAAATAGACATTTGTGGAGGGGGTATTTGCTTATTGTTGTATCATGATTGTCTCTCCCTTGACCTTGACTTTCTTTGTGTCATGATGGCATGACTTTGTGAGCCATCATGGTAGTTGTTGATGAGTTTTTGGAGTGGAGTTTTGGTTAAAATGATTCTTGATCATCATACCCTTTTTGCTCTCTCTTTTGGATGATGGTTCCACCCACCCCTTGACTTCACTCTTTCTCTCTCCAATCACACATGAACAAAGGGGGGCCGGCCACTATGTGTGGCATAAGAAAAAAAAATGCTTCATTGGTAGTGTAGAAAATATAGATGATACTCTCTTTTTTTTTGGATGCTAGTTTTTCCCTTCACCTCTCTCCAAGTTCTTCTTCCTCCACAAATGACAACTCCACTACCCCAAAAAGAGACACAAGCTCACTACATATTCTACAATGAATCTTGGGCACGTCGAGTAGCCGGCTTCGTGCCCGAGTTGCCTCGGCATTGAGGTGGGAGCCCGTAAACGATGTAGGCAACGTGGTGCACTTCCGGCGACGAGGAGGAGACGGACGGGACATTCCGCAGGAGATCGGGACGACGACGAGAAGACCGGAGGACTCGGATCTGTCAGTATACTTCTCTTCCCTTTCTTGTTAGTAGCTTAGACTTGTTAATGGTAACGATCCGGGTGTTTAGTGCGCGGTGGTACCGATTTGCTAAGTCCGCAAAATCAAAGTTATTCACCGTTTCCGCATTCCGGCGTCGGATTGACGACCGGGGTGCCGCCGTGCACTTACAGACGTTGCAAAAAGGGCAGCATCGACCGTCCAAGTCGCGAAAAGGGCAGAACCGACCGTCCGCGTCGCTAAAATGGCAGAACCGACCGTCCAAGTCGCAAAAAGGGCAGTACCGACCGTCCACGTCGCAAAAAGGGCAGCATCGACCGTCCAAGTCGCAAAAAGGGCAGAACCGACCGTCCACGTCACTAAAATGGCAGAACCGACCGTCCACGTCGCAAAAAGGGCAGCATCGACCGTCCAAGTCGCGAAAAAGGGTAGAACCGACCGTCCACGTCGCTAAAATGGCAGAACCGACCGTCCAAGTCGCTAAAATGGAAACACCGACCGTCCAAGTCGCAAAAAGGGCAGTACCGACCGTCCAAGTCGCTAAAATGGCAGCACCGACCATCCAAGTCGCAAAAAGGGCAGCATCGACCGTCCAAGTCGCAAAAAGGGCAGCGCAGGATTCCTACAAAGCGGGAACCAGATCACTCCGGGCCAGGAAAAACGTCTATCATGGACACTCCGTCTCGGAGACATGTTAAGCAACGACCGTCCATGTCGTAAAAAAAAAGGCAGTGCCAGGTTCCCAAAAAGCGGGAACCAAATCAGGTCGCCTCCAAGTAAAAGAAGATCCATCAATTTCATGCACACGACCCACATATATGGTGTGCATTTATTGATGGGGGCAATTTGTTGGGGTAAAAATTTACACCCCGGTTGACCAAGTCAAAATCAAAGTCAACCCCAAGCTAAGTGGGCCCAAGCCCAGATCTAGTGGGGCCATGCCCGGGTCGAGCCCGAACATGAAGCGGCCGGCCTCACCCCATGCCAAGATAAAAATTTTGTAATAAAAAATTTTGTTGCATTTCTTTTATTTTATTTATGGATAAATGTAAGAAAAATAGGCATAAAGCCAAATCTTTGTAAAGCCCATGGCTTATGTGCAAAAAGAAATAGCACATAAGCCATGAAATAGGCAAAATGCCATTTTGTGAAGCCCAAGGGGCTATGTGTAAAGTGTATAGCCTATAAAGGCAAAGATAATGAAATATCTCAACAACTTTTCTCTCTCCAAATTTTTTTTTCTTCAGATCTGAGATCTTTCTCCTTCTTCAAGGTTCCAAAACCTTCTTCTTCCTCTTGAATTAAATCAAGAGTTCTACTCTCCTTTTTATAAAACAAATTAGTTTTTCACCACAAAACCCATCAAGGGGAACTCAGATCTTCCATTAGATCTTAAGGAGTGATTTTTAAAATCCCATATCTCTTGATCTTCAAGATCCAGCTAACAGAGGAGGAAGAAGAAGAACATCTTTCACTAAACCCCCAAAGAAAAAAAAAACACACTCAGGAGTCCAACTCCTCTCTGATTTCTCTTCCGAGAAATTTTTTTAGGCTAAAAGTCTCTTTTCCTCGCCTGCGTTCAAGCACAGAGCGCCCGCGTGCCGACACGTGGCGCGCTTGCGCTCCAACGCAAGCGCTCGAGTGCAAGTCGCCCCCGTGCCGACACGTGGCGCTCTTGCGCTCAAGCGCAAGCGCTCGAGCGCAAGTCGCCCTGGTGCCGACACGTGGCGCGCTTGTGCTCCAGCGCAAGCGGTCGAGCGCAAGTCGCCCCCGTGCCGACACGTGGCGCTCTTGCGCTCCAGCGCAAGCGCTCGAGCGCAAGTCGCCCACGTGCCGACACGTGGCGTGCTTGTGCCCAAGCGCTCAGCGTCCGAGCGCAAAGCGCCCACGTGCCGACACGTGGCGCGTTGCGCTCCAGCACTCTGTGCTCGAGCGCAAGGCGCCCACGTGCCTACACGTGGCACGCTTGCGCTCAAGCGCCCAGCGTCCGAGCGCAAAGCGCCCACGTGCCGACACGTGGCGCGTTGCGCTCCAGCATTCTGCGCTCGAGCGCAGAGCGCCCACGTGCCGACACGTGGCGTGCTTCCGCTCAAGCGCCTAGGCGCTGGCCCCACTCATCCTTTGGATGTCTTTTTCCCCTTTGTTTATATATATATGTATATATACACATATGTATACAAATTTACACACACACATACTCCACGACACTGTCCCTGTTAGAAAAAATTTCTAACGGGGCGCTGCCCCGCACCCCGCAAGGGGCTGCTAGCTCCCTTGACCCCCAGCCCGCTATCCTGGTAGCGGGACCCCCGTAAAAACTCTGCGTGGCTCCCGATATATCCAAAACCCCTTTTCAAAACACAACACACGTACACTGCATATTGAGTTCGCATGACCGGTTTAACCCGTCAGTCGGAGGTTCCCTCGCTCCAAAGGCGAGGGGTAATTAACGGCAGCTTAGTTCGCGGCTGCCGGAGATTCGGATCCCCACAATCATTAAACCCCGGCCTACCCTAGGCAGGGGGAATCTGTAGTACGCCTGACAAGCGCGCGTGTATTCCCATCTCAATGGGGTGACGAAAAACACCCTACAATATCGATGCCCCGTCTCGATACACCCACGACTAGGGACTTTGAAGGATGTACTTATGGACTACTATGTCCCCACTAGTATGATCCGCATCATAGTCCAGGTAGTCAAGTACACATCCTAAGGGCTTTACCAACATGTAACAGAGAGACAATCAGTGTACACGTTAAAGTAAAGAGTAACCAGATAGCATACTATCATATCGAGCAAGAAAGTCATCCCTATATATGTCCAAGCATCCACTACAATATACATCCTATGTATAGTAATGGCCTCTAGGGCATACATATAACTAACAAAGGAGCATTAAACAACGGAGTAGTTCTTAAACCATAAGTACAGTTTTCAACCTACGACGCACAAGTTTTTGAGTTATTCAACTTAGCGGACTTATACAGAGTATTGTATGTTGTCCAGTGTCCATCAGGACAAAGGGGTAGGTCCTCATACTATATTCTGTTTACTTATGACTTCTCTAGTTTTTAGACAAGTGTTTCGTAGAAATACAATGTCTAAGTTTTGAGAAGTTGTGGGTATAAGAATAAAGTAGAGAACAAGGTATCACAAGTATCGGGATTCTTCAAAGAGATTGAAGATGTAGATTCTTGTGATTGGTATTCAGATGATAGTAATGGTTTTGAGAAACTTGTTTCTCTTTCAAGTTACTCATAATTGGATGGATTCCTAAGTTGAGTAATGCTGATTAGCCTCTCTCCATTAAATATATGCACTGGAGACAGCTGCATGATTAGAATCTGGTTCCAATTAAATAAGTGCCAAAGTTTCTATATTGGATATAGAATGGTTCATATCTTAACAATGTTATGGTACGGGGAGTTGTCCAGCTTATGCTTAAAACCAGACACTGGATAACTCAAGGCACGTTTCTGTAATGGCAGTTTGTGGGTTGACCCTGGCTTTGACGAGGGTTGACTTTCTACCATCTGGAAGATCAATAGTGATATTGTTCTTGACTCGCCACAATTTTAGTAAAATGGATTTTTTCAGAAAACAATAGTTGGAGTATGGTAGAACTGGAAGTGATTCCAGAACCGCAAACGATTATGGAAAATTTAATAAGACCTTTATATTCAATCAGGTTTGACATTCCATTAGCCACTCCGCAGATATGGTGGGTAACCTCAGACACCCGAGAAGTACTCCGGTAGCCTCAAGGACGGTGACAGGGAGGTTCTTGTTTACCCAGACTTGACACTACTGTTGTTCCAGACTATGAAACCCGGCAGGAGGATATGTATAGCGTTGTTCTAAACTAGCTTTAGAAGTGTACGTATATATTATTCTGCCAGAGGGTTGTCGTAGTCAGTGGGAGCAGCGGAAGCATAGTGGGCAAGTAGCTTATGTCTATTTATAGGCTTGAGCAGATATAGCGGAGATAAGATCATCTATTTTTGATGTGACAGTCATGGGTTTGACTTCATCAGAATAGGGGATGGATCTGCTGAGAAGGTAGTAGGGTGTGATGTCCTGGTATTTGGATGACATACACAGAGTAGGAAGTAAATTTCCTATACTACGATCAGTTGTACTTTGGTCGTCACACAGTTGTTTCTCCACAAAGGACATGGATATAATATCAGACATTCTGGTTACTAGATTTATGGTATTAGATCTAGAATTGGGTAGTTTCCCAATTTGGGTACTTTGACAGTATTCTAATGGTAATTTAGAATAGATGACTCCTGGAAAGGTGGTGTACCTGCAGGTGATGGAGTCACCCTCTCTAAAGGTGTCTTATAGACTAAAAGGGAGAGGGATGTGCATGATTGGCAGATCACTTGTTTAGGCAATTGAGTCCATCATGAGATGTCAAGTACCACACCAGATGTTGTTTATGCATAAGTTGCGATAAGTTTATATTAATCCAATCCTGAAGAAACATAAGGAAACAGTTTTGGAACATGAGTGCATGTTTTACGGATTTGATGACGGCAGCCTCCTTCGGGAGACGGTTATCATTCTAGGCTTCCAAGATGACCTGGATGACAGAGTGATTACCAGAGTTATAGTTTTCCTTCTGACGAGGGACAGTATTATGGACAGGAGGTCCAAGAGGATACTGTGGAAGGCATGGTGCTGGATACTGATTAGGTTCAGTGATCACTACAGTCTAAGAAGTTTAGATTTAGAGTTCATTTATGAACTAGGTCCCATCAGATATCTAGACATATTCTAAGACAGGTATTACTCAATTCGGGAGATGGCTTTCTCCGCGAACTTGAGACTAAGAGAGACATAGAAAGAAACATCAGGGCGGATCCACTCACTGAGGCTATGAGTATGCGACATCGCAATAATAGCATTAAGTGCAAGTGGGAGATTGTTGGATATAGTGCCCTCTAAGTCAATTATTGGATCGCAGATACGTGATTGCAATGATTGAGGGAGGACCTATACCGATATTAAAGTCTTGCTCGAGATGATAGTATGCTATCTGGTTTGTCTTTATCATTGTATACATGCTTTAGTTCTCTATTGCATGTTGATAGAGCCTATAGGATTCTTGCTTGACTGCCAGCAGTATGATGGTGATCATATACGTGGGAGCTGGGGTCTGTAAGCACATCCTTAAAAGTGTCCCTAGTCGTAGGAGTTTCGAGACAGGGCATCGATACTCCAGAGTAGACTAGTGTATACAGTCGAGACTCCGACGAGGGGCGGTGGCCGGTCTCACAAGCCATTGGTGTCAGTTGGTTCACCTAAGATGTATACAGGTGCTCATTGAGTACACCGGATAGGACTCGCCGGGAACATGCTAGTTGGTATTATATATATTGTCAGATAGCAGTTCCCTGGTGACATGTGTACAGGTTAGTTTGTCGACCTGAGATCGTCATTTGTCTCGTGTGAGTTCCCACTGTGCTTTGATTTCTACCCTACCACGCTCAAAGGAGACGTGCAAACAGGTATTTTTTGGGTACAGTCCCGAGCCATATGGAGGCAGTGAGCTGATCGTCGGGGATTCGTCTCTCCCGGTATTGGGGGTTGATGTCGCACAGTGCACGGGTGACCATCACTAGAAATCCTCGGCCGAGGTAGTGGAGAATTACTGATTCGGATCAGTAGTTTCTCAGATGGTGATGGGCTTCATGCCGACACGATTTATCGCGTTATTAGGGGTCTGACTTTATCCACCCCCTAGACTCGATATGCGATACTCTTTAGACGAACGGACCGGACTGTACGGATATTGTCACTGTCAGGCTCAGTAGGGTTTATGGATGAGTTCGCTCGTCAGCTTCCCTTCCAATCAATACATAGGCAACCGTTACGTACAGCTTATACCTCTGACGTGCTAGTGGTTAAACCCAGTGCCAGTGTGTTGATGAGTCATTAGAGTCCCCCACAGACACTTTCCTAAGTTCGGGCGAAACGTTGTAGAAGCCGTATGGTTTTATAGCAGGGTTCGGAAAATGCACGTGCGTTTTCGCACGTGTCATATTTCGGGCAGATAATACCGGTGGGCTTTGGTTTAAGCCGGATCCGAGTATTATACTGTGTAGATATAATATCTTTGTCTCAGTTGCATTTGTACTCGGTTGTAATACAAATGCGGGTATGTTTATACTGTTACGGGGTTATCCTGAAATTCGTTTCTGGATCACTTTTGGAAGTTGCCAGTTTCCAGTTTTCTATCACCCGTATTTAACAATCGGTTAAATGCGGATTTATCTTTTCTTGATGAGTGTGGAAGGTTCTAGATGCATCTAGATGGTGACTAGGATGGTGAGGTGGATTAGTGCATTAATTGGTCATTTAATGAATGGATGACTAAGGTTATGAGTCCTTGTTTCCATTAATGCATTTTGTAAAGCTTAAGATATTTCTCCTTGATCTTTATCTTATGGTTACCACTCCTTGCTCCTACACTCACTCTCTCCTCTCTATTTATTGGCCGGCCATTATGATGGAGGCAATATGGTTGTTGATTTGAAAAAGATGCAAGTATTTGGTTCATGGAAATTAGTATACTCTACTTCTCATTTTCATCCGATCCAAAAGGCAACTTCATTAACCGTTCGTCCATAGCTTTGGACGTAACGAGACAAAGTGTTCTACTCATTCTCTACATCAATCTTGATCATCTCTTTTAGCAAACTTGATGATCGAGTTGCCTCGGTTCAGAGGCGGGAGCCCGTTTAAAGATCCGTCGACGTGGTGCCACCTGGACGAGGAGACTGGAGATTCAGGAGATCGGAGCAGCCGCAACAAAGCGTGGGATGATGGTTGAAGACCGAAGGACTCGGATCGTTCGGTATAACATTTCTACCCACTTTGAAGTTTGTTAGTTTAGCTTTAATGGCAGATCCGGGTGATAGTACGCGATAGCGCCAGTTTGTAAAATGTTTTTGTTCCGCATTTGGCGTCTGTTAGACGGCCGGGGCGCTACCGTGGACTTACAACTCGGCACCAAACTCCTCACTCCACTTCTTCCTCCAAAACCCATTGAGACCCACACGCAACAGGAGGTAACCAATAAAGTCCACCGCGTGATCAACGGAAGACAAAATCTGACGCAGGCCCGAAAAGGACCTCCATCAGTTGGCGCCATCTGTGGGAAACTAAAACTCCACAAGAACAAAAGTTGGCCTTCCGATCTCCATCCACATGGCATGCGATCACCCTATAGATCCAGATAACAGCCTCCGCCTCCCCCCACCGGAGGCGCGGATGAACCTCCTCCGGCGACCGTCATCAACGCCCTCGCCAGCCGAATAGACCGACTACAGTCCATCGTGGTGGCGCTCGTCCGCTTCCAAACGGCCGGGCCAGGGCCCCAGATCGCCGCTCCTCCTCCTCCAGGAGACTCTGCCCTCGTCGGCACGGTTGACCACCGGCAAGCTACGTCTCATGGCCACAGGTCTCACGGGCCGATACTCTCTGAGGCCTGCTGGGCGCTCCACAGCTCCACGCCGGGCTCGCCACAGCGGCTCGAGGACCACCTCTCCTGGGGATTAAAGCCCTCGCTAAGAGGCAGCCCAACAGCTACCCTGCTCGGTTATCCCTACCGCAACGCCAGGGATCAAAATGTCCTCCCAGAGGCAGTCGAGCCCGAGTATCCCTCGCTCGGCTATCCCTAGAGGGTAGCTTCCCTACCGCAACGCCAGGGATCAGAAAGCCCTCCCAGAGGCAGTCGAGCCCGAGGACTCCTCGCTCGGCTATCCCTGGCGGGTAGCTTCCCTACCGCAACGCCAGGGATCAGAAATCTCTTCCAGAGGCAGTCGAGCCCGAGGATCCCTCGCTCGGCTATCCCTGGCGGGTAGCTTCCCTTCTGCAACGCCAGGGATCAGAAAGCCCTCCCAGAGGCAGTCGAGCCCGAGGATCCCTCGCTCGGCTATCCTTCAGGACAAAAGCCCTCGCCAAGAGGCACCGGACAGTAACCCTGCCCGGCCAAGGGTCCTTGGTAGGCTTCTTACAGCCCCTCCTGCGCTAAGGACCAAAGTCCTCCCAGAGGCAGTCGAGTCCTTGCTCGGCTATCCCCGGCTGGTAGCTTTCTACCACAACCGACAGGGATCAAAGTCCTCGCCAAGAGGCACTGGGAAGTAACCCTGCTCGGTCCCCATCCTGAAGGATCAAAAGCCCTCGCAAGAGGCAACCGAGCCCGACCCTTGCTCGGTCATCTCCGTCTGGTAGCTCCCTACCCACGACGCCAAGGATTAAAGCCCTCACAAGAGGCATCCGAGCAGCTACCCCGCTCGATCATCCCAGGCTGGTAGTTGCCTACCCTCCACCGCTAAGGATCTAAGCCCTCACTAAGAGGCAGCCCAGCAGCTACCCTGCTCGGTTATCCCTGGCGGGTAGCTTCCCTATCGCAACGCCAGGGATCAGAAAGTCCTCCCAGAGGCAGTCGAGCCCGACCTTCGCTCGGCTATCCCTGGCAGGTAGCTTCCCTATCGTGACGCCAGGGATCAGAAAGTCCTCCTAGAGGCAGTCGAGCCCGAGGATCCCTCGCTCGGCTATCCCTGGCGGGTAGCTTCCCTACCGCAACTCCAGGGATCAGAAAGCCCTCCCAGAGGCAGTCGAGCCCGAGGATCCCTCGCTCGGCTATCCTTCAGGACAAAAGCCCTCGCCAAGAGGCACCAGACAATAACCCTGCCCGGCCAAGGGTCCTTGGTAGGCTTCTTACAGCCCCTCCCGCGCTAAGGACCAAAGTCCTCCCAGAGGCAGTCGAGTCCTTGCTCGGCTATCCCCGGCTGGTATCTTTCTACCATAACCGATAGGGATCAAAGTCCTCGCCAAGAGGCACTGGGCAGTAACCCTGCTCGGTCTCCGTCCTGAAGGATCAAAAGCCATCGCAATAGGCAACCTAGCCCGACCCTTGCTCGGTCATCTCCGTCTGGAAAATCCCTACCCACGACGCCAGGGATCAAAGCCCTCACAAGAGGCATCCGAGCGGCTACCCCGCTCGGTCATCCCAGGCTGGTAGTTGCCTACCTACGATGCCAGATATCAAAGCCCTCGCCAAGAGGCACCGAGCAGCTACCCTGCTCGGCCATCCTTCGCAGGCCTCTCATGGCCCCTCCAACGTCAAGGATCAAAGCCCTCGCCAAGATGCACTGAGCAGCCATCCTGCTCGGCCATCCTTTGCAGGCCTCAAACGGCCCCTCCAGTGCCAAGGATCAAACCCCTCACGAAAGGGCAGCCCTGCAGCTACCCTGCTCGACTATCCTTAGCTGGTAGCTTCCCTACCCCACAATGCCAGGGATCAAGCCCTCATCGTGAGGCCGCCGAGTCCCTTCCTGCTCGGCGCATCCCCAGCAGGCATCCTCCTGCCCGTCAGACAATGAGAACCTCAAGCCCTCATCGCGAGGCCGCCGAGTTCCTTCCTGCTCGGTGCCTCCCCAGCGGGCATCCTCCTGCACATCAGATGCTGAGGATCTGAAGCTCTCATCGCGAGGCAACCGAGTTTCTTCCTGCTCGACGCATCCCCAGCGGGTAGCTTCCTACCCAACAAGAGACATCAGGTCTATCCAAGTTCGAGTAATCCCCCCTCGACTTCGGGGCTATGGAGATGCCTCCTTCTCAGCAGCGCTTGGCACACTTGGCAAGTGATCGAAATCAACTCGGCGACCGATCGCTCCGCTTGTCGTTCCTGCACTGGGCTGCATCCCATCAGACGTCGTAGGTCTGCACACGACGCGTCGGCCAACCGACGCTTGACACGCAGACAGTCGCTTCAGTGACAGGATGCACAAACCGGCGCACCTTCCTTAAACGCAGAGATTTCGTCCTGATTCGCTGGCAGAAAAGGCAGCTGACATCCTGGGGACGTGTCCTGACGAAATCTTAGGAGGGAACTCTCCCCGGGCGGCCCGACAGTCCACTCTTGGCCCGACCCACCAGCTGGTCGGGACAAGAGTGGGGGGCTAATGATGATGCTCTATATTGGTGACCTTCCATATTAGGACACGTGGCAGATGACGTGTCCCAGAACTCAGAAGAGGGGGCCGATCAGGCCACCCCTGTACCCGACCTACAAGCATAAAGCTGGCTCACCTCAGCCCCCCTGCAAATTGGCCTCCTCGGCCTCTCAGCTCGCCTCCGAACTATCGCAGGACCAAGATACCTCGGCCCTCTCGCTCGTTCCCGAGCTCTCCCGCCGAGACCATCTTCCTCGGTCCCTTCGACCGACCAACTCCACCACTCACAGGCGTAACCGCCGCTCCGCAAATCTCGCCATGCGCAGATTCTCCGCCAGCAACCTCCAACGTTCCACTCCATCACAATCCCCATTAATGGGCGATCCGCTCTTTACGCGGGCGTGACGTCGGGAGCTTAACCGCCGGCGAGATTCTCGCGCCTTCTACTGCGTGCTGCCGCCACTATAAAAACCCCTATCACAGAGGGGTCAAGTAAGCCATCTTTTAATTTTTTAAGCCGTTACTCTGCTCGGATCTCATCACTAACTTGATCGTCGGAGGGTCCTTGGTGGTACCAAACCACCCCGGGACTTCTTTGCAGGTACTCGGCACCAAACTCCTCACTCCACTTCTTCCTCCAAAACCCATTGAGACCCACACGCATTAGGAGATAATCAACAAAGTCCACCGCGAGATCAACGGAAGACAACATCTGACGGGGGGCCGAAAAGGACCTCCATCATTTTCACCGTTGATTCAGTGAGTGCAAAATTAACGGTTTGCCGACAATAGGACTTTTTACGTTGCTAAATAAACGGTGAAATGGTGTTGTAATCGTATAAAATTTGGTGTATCGATAAATTCGAAGATGGAGATCAAGTTAGATGGTGTTAGATCATCGAATAAAATGATGGAGGTCGTATTTTTTACCGTTGTCACCCAACGCAAAAAGCTTCCCATGATTCTTTCCCTCCATTATTCTCAGTATACATAAAAGCTAATTAAGTTGTATATCTCAAATAAAGCATTCATTTATGAGGCTTTTAAATGCATGCGCGCGATAGGTAAGCCGTAAGTGGATGCTTTACTGGCCCCACCAGATATTCTGCCATATATAAAGAATTTATTCGGTCGTCATCATACCATCATCATCACCGTCATGAATGCTACAGCATTAATTATGACTAACGAGAGATAGAGAAACATGTGGACTAATGATCATAATGTCAGTGTGTTTTGAAATTAGAGAGAGAGAGAAGAGGAGTGAGCGAGTGAGTGGGGAGAGTGACCTGTTCCCTTTTTATTTTGTGTCTTGACCCTTGACGAATGTGAATGTGAATGCATGCATGAGTTTGTGTGAGCAAGGAGTCATGTCAGGCTGCTGAGTGCATTCATTACGAGATTGTCTCTACTCCTCTTCCAAAGCAGTTTTCATAAACCGCTAATTACCAAGTGACATAAAGATTACCTCATTAAGTAGGTCTTAAAACACAATTATAAGTTAACTTCTTATATTTACTCATATAATTAAAGCAACTTTCAATGGTGTAGTTCACACCATCAATATAAATTGCGAGACTATTATTTTTAAAGAAAAAAAAGTGAACATAGAAAATAAGAAAGAAACTGACGAATGACGGAAATCAAAGGCCAAAATGATGAACACAGTCAAGTGTATGCACACAACTAACCGATATGAAATGCAAACACATGCAAATGAGATCTAATATTCCATAACCGTGAAAGATAAATAATATAAAAATAGCAAACAAAACGCAATTGAACCCTTGATTCAAAGATCCGATTTTGCTTTGATTTTGGATTATCTATCGACCGACCGTGATAGATAATCCAAATAAAAGCGGATTGACCGCCAACAATAAAAACTCCACAGAGTTGATCTCAAATCTCACAATTTTTAATAGCAAAATTCTCAATAATTATTCATTCATCAACCATCAAAAAAAGCTTGTAGCCTTTTCTTATATAGCAAAAGCCTATCTTCAATTACAAAATATAACCATATAAAATCTAAAATTTCAAAATTAAACAAAAAATTAATAATGGTCAGGTATATCCTAAACAAATCAAATATTTGCTTATTGATCTCTCGTCAGAAACCCAAATAAATAACCTAAGGTTCAAGGTATCCACAACACCAACTTTTAAAATATAAAAATCTCTTCCTTTTTTGCTCTCCTATTATAATAAAAAAAACTGGAATTTTAGGAACCTAGTGTGTCCTCTTTTTATTAACAAGTCGAAGGAGCACAAGTTTTTTCGAGTACAATAGAAATATGGGAGAAAGGCCTGAGGTTTTGAGAGAAGTACATATCATATATAAAGCATCAACTAAGCGCCTCTTTGGTTGCAGGATTATTTGGGATTTGGACCGTGGAGTCCTAAGATTCCATAATTTTGTGTTTGGTTGGTGGATTTGGATTTTTAGGATTCCTTTGATTTTATTGGGCCCACCACAAAACATGGATTCTTGAATCCTAAACTTTTTTAAGGATTTACAAGGATTATGCACTATTCATTATACTTTTAGATGGGACCCGTGTTACTTTATTTATTTAATAATCATCTCTTCTTATCTCACTCTAAAATGCTCAAATCCAAATCCCACATTTTTTTCACCAGCCAAACAAATATTGCAAGGATTTACAAATCTAATACTAGGAATTCAAAACCAACCAAATAACAAATTACCAAATCCAGAAATTTTCAACCGTACTATTTTGAAATCCAAATTTCTAAATCCTACAACGAACAGGGCCTAAGCAATGGTTATAATCTTGGTAACGAAGAGTCTTTAATTTCTTAGTCACATCTAGGTGAAGGGACTGATGGAAATATGGAAGGGGTTCCAAATGCAGGAAAAGACAAGGCTGACGTACAGGAGGAGAAAAGCAATCGACTCAAGCTCATCAAGAAAAAGAAGGTGGTAACTGGAAAGCTAAGTTCATGAGGACAAGGGGTGTATCTAAAGCCATCTATATGGCTTTGATCGAATAGCTTTTTTTGCCGTGCACCTATGAGAAAACCGTCTATGTGTCTATGAGAGATTAACCTCTACATGTGTAGTATGTTTCACGTGACAAACGTGGGAAGGGGGGGGGGGGGGGGGGGGGGAGATGTGGTAATAATCCTATATTGGAGAAAAGCTATGAGAGACATGGATATAACATATAAGATGAGATAGCCCACTATAAGGCTTGATTCTTTTGGATGGAACCCGTTTAAAAGCCCATGCGTGCACTCATGTAAATAAATACATAACTAGCCCCCCTCGTTTGTGTATTAAAAATCTAATATGGAATCATAGCTAGTTTGAGTTCTGTTAGGAATATGTATGCCCTAAAAGCCATTATTATAGTGGATGCGTGGACACACACACACACACACATATATAAGACTTTCTTACATGATAGTATGTTATCTGGTTGCTCTTTATCTTAACATGCTTACTTATTTTAGTTTTCTGTCTTTTTGATACATGTTGATAAAGCCCTTAGGATGTTGGCTTGACTACTAGGATTATGATGCAGATCATACTAGTGGGGCTTATGTAATCTACAAGCACATCCTTAATAGTTCTTAGTTGAGTGAGTATCGAGACAGCGCATTGATATTTCAGAGTAGACTAGTATATACGTTTCTGACCCTGTAATGGGACGATGGATGATCTCATATACATTGGTGTTTGACATCAAAGATTGTATACAAGTACTCATAAGAGACTGAGTACACTGAACGGACTCGCCGAGAACTCCTAGATGGTATTATATATATCGTAAAATAGCAGTTCTCCGGTGACACTTATACATGTTAGTCTATAGACCCGAGATCGTCCTAGTGTCTTGTGTGCTTCCCACTGTGCTTTGATTTCCACCCTACCCCGGCTCTACAGAGTCGTGTGAACAGGTGGATTTTGGGTACAGTCCCGAGACACATGGAGGCAGTGAGCGATAGGAGGGGTTTCGTCAATCCCGGTATTGGGAGTTGATGTTGTGCTATGCGTGATAGGCTATAACCATGGCCAGAGCTAATGAGATTTGCTAATAAGTGTTATCAATAGTTTCTCGATTGGTTATAGGCCACACATCGGCATGACTTATCGAGTTATTGGGGTCTGACGGTTCCACCCCCCAGATTCGATATGCGACATATCAGACGAAGAGATCGGACTGTACGGTAAGTGTTGCTTATTGACTCTACGGGTGTTTGAACAAGTTTGCTTGTTGATTTTCTATTCGTTCAATATCTGGGTAGCCATTACGTCCAGCTAGTACCACTAACGGCTTGTGGGTATCTGATATGATCATTATCTACTGCTAGCATATTGACGAGTCTTAAAAGTCCCACATAGAGGTTTCCACGCTTAAGCGAAACGAAATAGGTCACATATTGAGATATGTGCAGGAGCTTGATTAACTACGAGTATATGATACCGTATTATAATCTGGCGTTTTTGATGTTAGTCGGGTTATATATGATATGACCGGATTATTGAATCAATTGTTAATTTAATAATTAACTAATTACTCATTTTAATTCTTTTCTTTATATATATATATATATATATATATATATATATAAATGTAGAGAATAATGGAGGAAAGATGCCATATGAGGGAATTTCCTCATATGGCATCGAAAAAACACACTCTCCATCGTGTTTTCCGACGATCGGAATGCATCATCTTCATCATTATCATCTAAAGATATGGATACACCAAATTTCATATGATTCTACAATTTTTTAACCGTTGAATTAGTGGGTTCAAAATTAACGGTTTACAGACAATAAAACTTTTTACATTGTTAAATCAACGGTGAAAAAGTTGTATAATCACATGAAATTTGGTGTACCCTCATCTTAGATGATAACGATGAAGATGATGCATTCCGATCGTTGGAAAACACGATGAAGAATGTGTTTTTTCGACGCTATAGTAGGAAATTCCCTCCTATGGCCTCTTTCCTCCATTATTCTCATAAATGTATCATGGTTGATGATACAAAGAATATGGCAATATAAGAATCACATTGGAGAAAAGAATAAAGATATTGATAAATATAAATGAATAAAAACAAAATGAAGAGATGAGTCATGGCTTCTATGAGGTTCTCAAAGGCTCTAGTAATCATGACTCAATATTTTTATTTGTTTTATTCATTCATACTTATCTATCAATCCCCAATCTTATTTCTAAGGTTCATTCATCTATTTCCAAGTTCATCCTCTTCTTTTCTTCTCTAGAGATTTTTCTAGATTGAAAAGAAAAAGAAAAAGAAAAAGAAAGGGTTTTAGTGAGAAACTTCCCCACTTCATCAACCTGCACTAATATAGCAAATTAGTATAGGTTGTTATCTTCACTTATTCATAGATTAGTGAAGAAAGAGTTTGAGAGTGAGAAGTTTCGTGGTGGATCATCATAGACTACGAAGACCTCAAGCAACCCCATTCCAATTTCAAGTGAAGTCGTAGAGGAGCTCTAGGACTTCTACACGGAGCAATTGAAGTGAATGACCGGTCTATAAAGGTTGTAGATTCTATTCACTTAGAGTTAATCACTTTTTTCTTTAATTGAAACCCTAATCTCTAGTTCGATTCATATTCAGTAAACTTAGCCCTCTAGAATTTTAAACATTGCTCACATGCTTTTGCTAAAACCCTAGTAGAGGTGCTGAGATACACATACATGGTATCAGAGCCAAACTAGAGATTTATGAGTAGTTTAGACGAAGTTAAAGTGTTTGATCGACGTTTTAATTTTCAAATTTGATAGTTTCTGTTCAATTTTTTAAAATTCGATATTTTCCAGAATTAAAATTATCAGAAAATTCAGCAGGCTTTTCTAAGTAGGCTCAAGAAATACGAGATCCTAAGTCCACCAAGTGGCCGCGGAACCGCGGCCTAGCCCATGTTTTGGCTGCGGTTCTGCCGCCTACTTGTGGAGTTAGGACTCCATATTCCTTGACCACCTTCAGTTTCAAATTTTGAGTTTTCTGGAAATTTTAAATGACGCTCAAGTGGTTGTGGTCTCAGTGAATTGTTGAAGATTAGAAAGTCGATTGAAATGTTAACATCGTCTAATGTGTTTTTAAAGTGTGATACAATGGTTAGAATCCGCATTGATTAGTTTTGCGAAAACTAGTTATCAATTTACAAATCTCACATTTTAGCCTTGATTAATGGATTGCCACGGATTTTAGATTTGGATCGAAACTCCGTCGTAATCTCGTATTGTACGTGAATATTAGCAGGGAAACACTTTTAGATAGCCACGCCCTTTTTCTTCGACCAAGTGACTATAGAAGAATCCCATGGCCAAGAGCATCCACTCGGGTGCTCGCGGCGACGGTGTTCCGCCCAAGTCCACTTCGTTGACGCTTTCGGGGGTGTGTCCATCCACTAAAGTTCCCGAGGAGCCTTCGATTTTTCTGGAGATCTTGTTGAATTGCCTAGCTTTATCTTTGAAAAGAGTTTTCAATTTGAGGCTTAAATGTAAGATTTAAAACATTAGGCATGAAATTCAGAGTATGTGATAATCCGAGTTTATGATGTTTATAGATACGGATTCTAATTATTGTAGTTTTCATTTCTTTTCTGCAACCGTAAGTGTAATATGTGACAGTATCTCTGATCTCGTTGCTATACGTCAACGACATTAGGAATACGCATATTTATTAACATTGATGACATGTGATGTTATTCTGTTGCTATATTAATTGTTATATATGATCGTCATGATTGAATAGCCGGGGTTTTTATGTGAGATAAGAGTTTTTCTATTTCATTCATGTAAATAAATATATGTAATATTCTTTTATTGGGACGCTTCTGAGTTGAGGATGTTGTTTCCATTTGATGTATATTATTTATTTTTCCGCATTAGGATAGACCCAAGGCAGAGAGCACAAGTAACCGGATTCTAGAGTTCAGTGGGAGGCCATCTCAAGGAGTTGAGACCGGTCACCTAACTCTAGAATTGGAAGGGTTGGTTGCCGCTCTCGTAGGGGTCTAGGGCTATGGGCTTGGTTATTCATCACGACTGTGGAATTCGTGTTTTCTTTAATGGCTCAATAAAAAAACACAGACTTCCTAGAATATCCTATATTTCATATACATACTTCTGCTGTGCTGTGATGTGATCATATAATAGCGTGAGATGAATGCTACTTATATATATAATATACTAGTAGACACTATATATGTTTTGCATCCGCGCTAGTCCTGACCTCGCCCTGCCGTAAGTTAAGTAATCTTACGGTGAAGACCCGGGTCCCTGTGGCGAATGCGGATGGCATATATGTGTGTTTTATTTTCATTTATTTTGTGATGATTAGGAGCTTAAATGATGGGACAATATCAATAAGATTAATGTTAAGAAAAGAAACCTAAAGATGTTGTAAAATCAAATTTGAAACATACTCCGCTTTTTCACGAAAAAGAAAATATTTCAAATGCGGAGCTTAAGCCACTCCTTTACAAATTACTCAGTTCTACAGCGATATCAAGTTCAATACGTTAAAGGTTTTCATTAAAACCATTCGTAACCCTCCGCCATTTTAGGAAGTAGAGTAGTTAGTATTCGTGCTACGTTTGTTGACTACAGTGAAGGCGTAGTGTACGGTAGCTAAGTGATATCTTTCTATAAAGCATATGATACAATCGATTAGGACATTCGTATGACTTTGTTGACCATAACTAAAGGTCATACGAATGGGTCTAAATCAATCATAAAATGACGGGTAGAACTTGACTAGTGCTTATAATTTGTTGACCATAGTTAAGATTATAAGTAGCTAGGGCTAAAATCTATATCGGGAATTTCAAGTGTTGGAATTTGCAATGAGATTGTATACCTTCTATTTGATAGTTGGATCCCGGTCCCACTGTGAGTAATAGTTACTCCCGGGAGAATTTTACACTTTACAATTAGCTAATCCAGTAGGTGCCTCGAAAAGTGTCAATGGGGTTATGCCTCTAGGGAAACGGGGTTTATTTTAATTAGGTCCGTACGACAGCACGGGGAACCTCCCTCGAAATACCGACATTGGCTTGACTGACCGGTTAGCGAACTTATAAAATGTAACTAATCCTGGCTAATTTTCTTTTTAGGGTTTGAAGGAAAATTTGATAAAAGCAATGGGAGACATCGATTAAATAAAATAAATAACCAATCTAATCATGCAAGAGCTTTTGCTGAGTGTTTTCTTTTATTTCTCCTAATGGCAGATACCAATGACGGGACTTAATCTTCTACTAGAGAAAAAAAAACTGACGGGATTAAATTATAAAGACTGGCTGAGGAACGTGAACATTGCCCTTACCTATGATAAAGTTGCATACGTCATCACTACTCAAGCCCCTCCCCTCCCAGGCCCTGATTTCTCTGTTGCGGGAGATCCGCAAGACATGGGATATCGACTGCGCCATAGTAAAATGCCTCACGTTAGCTTCGATGGACAACGAACATCAAAAGCAACATGAGAAGATGGTTGTGCAATCCATCTTTTTCCATACAAAAGAGTTGTATGAGGAGCAATCTCGTACACTTTGTTACGAAGCCTCACGAAAGTTGTTTCAAATAAGGATGGTTGCTGGTACATCTGTAGGAGATCATGTCCTAAAGATGATAGGCTTTATTGAAGAGCTTGAGGACCTGGAATGGTTTATGGAGAATGAACAATATATTGATATTGTCTTACAGTCTCTCTCCCCCGCCTGTAAGGTTTACCTAGCACCTCATGAAGGGTTTGCAAGCATCACATGTCTCAAAATTAAATTTTTAAGGTGTTAAGTGAACATGCAAAGAATCATCACTAGAATTTTAGGGTTGCTTAAACATACACATCATCATAAGTAGATAAAGCTAGGGTTTTGAGAGTACAACCTTTGTAGATCCCTACGCTAGACTCCTCGGCTACTTGAGGGTTGGAAAATGTCCGCTTGAGAACCTCTAGGTCCACGATAATCCACCCGGAGTCCTCTTTGTCCAAGCTTGTAACTTCGCAAGATCAAGATAAGAAAATGGAAGCTAACACTCTTCACAAGTGGGCAAGACTAGTATAGAATGGTGTTGTGGTTGGTTTTCTCACTTCAAAATCCTAACTTGATTAGTATTTTGCTCACTTGAGAAGTCTAGAGAGCAAAAGAGCAAGGAGGAAGAAGATGATGGCTTTTGAAATATCAAGAGAATGATAATTATCTTATGAAAAATAGAAAATATAAGTATATACATTTTCTACTCTTCATCTCAAACCATAGTTACAATATATGGATATTGTTGTACTTGAGTTAAAACACAAAAGGAAGATTAACACATGGTTAAAAAGTAGGTGAACATGGTTAGTTCAAAGAAGAGTGTAGAAGATAATCATGCATTAATCTTTTTCTTTTCTTTTCTTTTAAAACAAATACAATATATATCCATATATATAATTATAAGGTGTGAGTCTTATATTGCCACCATCTCCTATATATACAACCATGATAATCTTTATGTATGCATGTATGTGTGCATGCACATCCTATGTGCATGAATGAGAATGAGTGCATACATGCATGCATAAAGACAAGAAAGGATTTCAAGTGAGAAACTAATGGTTAAATGATAAATCAACACTTGATTTATCAACCCGGTCATATCACATACGACCCGACCAAAAGCAAGCCGCCCGATTAATATACGGTATCTCATACGCGCATTTTAACCAGGCCCACGCACATATCGCATATGCGCACCACAACTTTTCTCCTGGACTAGGTAACTCCTTTGTGGGACTCTAAGACTCATCAATACGCCGGCAGTGGGTGATGATCATATCAAGCAATCCAAGCCGCAAGCGGTCAGCTAAACGTAACGGCCACCCGGGTATTGAGCGATCAGAAGAAATTAAGCGAACCTGGTACAACTCCCGTCGAGCCAACCGGCAACACTACCGTACAGTCCGGTCTCTTCGTCAGATATGCTGCATATTGAGTCTAGGGATGGTAACGTCGACCCTAATAACTCAATAAGTCGTGCCGATGAAAGGTCTATAACAGATCGAGAAACTACTGATAACACTTATCAGCAAATCTCAACAGCCCTGGTCAGGGACTTACTGATATAGCCAGTCGAGCACAGCACATCATCAACTCCCAATACCAGGAGAGACGAAACCCCTCCTATCGCTCATCGCCTTCGTGTGTCTCGGGACTGTACCCAACGGCCACCTGTTTTCACGACTCAGTAGAGCCGTGGTAGGGTGGTAATCAAAGTACAGTGGGAGAACACACAAGACTCTATGACGATCTCGGGTCTACAGACTAACCTGCACCAGTGTCACCTGAGAAGTGCTATCCGACGATAGATATAATTCCATATAGGAGTTCTCGGCGAGTCCGTCCAGTGTACCCAGTCACCACTGAGCACCCGTATACGATCTCTATGTCAAACATCGATGAATGTGAGAACATCCATCGCCCATCATATGGGTCTAGTGTCATATACACTAGTCTACTCTGGTATATCGATGCCCCGTCTCGATACACCTACGACTGGGGACATTCCAGGATATGCTTATAAACTACTGATGTCCCACTAGTATGATCTCTATCATAATCACAGTAGTCAAGTCAATATCCTCAGGGCTTTATCAACATGTATGAATGAATAAAAGCATGGTCAAATCAACATGTCAGATAAAGAATAACCAGATAGCATACTATCATGTCGAGCAAGAATGTACACTGAATATATATATATATATATATATATATATATATATATATATATATATATACATGTATAAATACATCCACTATCACATAATGGCCTCTAGGGCATACATATATCCAACAATCTCCCACTTGCACTAAGGCTAGTTATTGGCGTATCTCATACCCAACATCTCAAAAAGTCGCTCATGTTGCGGCTGAGGGAGGGCCTTGGTGTGTGGATCCGCGGCGTTATTCTTTGTGTCTACTCTCTTAATCTCGATCTCGCGGCGATGTACAATCTCCCGGATCAAATGAAAGCACCTCAGGATGTGTCTGGACCGCTGATGGGACCTGGGCTCCTTGGCTAATGCCATAGCCCCATTATTATCACAATACAATGGTATTGGATCAATAATGGTTAGAACTACTACTAGCTCCGAGACGAACTTCTTCATCCAAACGGCTTCCTTGGCGGCATCATTTGCAGCAATGTACTCAGCCTCCATCGTAGAGTCTGCAGCGGTATCTTGTTTGGAACTCTTCCAACTTACCGCCCCTCCATTGAGGGTAAATACAAACCCTGAGATAGATTTGATGTCGTCCTTATCGCTCTGGAAGCTCGAATCGGTAAAGGCCTCTATTTGGAGATCTCCATTACCATACACCAAGAACAATTCTTTAGTCCTTCGCAAGTACTTAAGAATGTTCTTCATAGCTATCCAGTGATTCTCCCTTGGGTTGGATTGATACCTGTTTACAACACTAAGTGCATAAGCTACATCTGGGCGTGTACATAACATCTCATACATTATAGATCCTACTGCCGAAGCATAGGGTATAATGCTCATGCGAGCGCTCTCTTCATCGGTATTTGGACAAGAATCCTTGGAGAGAGTGACCCCATAGCAAGCGGGTAAGGCACCCCGCTTGGAGTCTTCCATACTAAACCTTTTTAGGATGGTGTTGATGTACTTGGTTTGGGAAAATCCCAATAACCTCTTGGATCTATCCCTATAGATCCTTATGCCCAGAATGTATGTGGCATCACCCAGGTCCTTCATGGAGAACCTTAGTGATAAGAAAGATTTGACCGACTGTAGCATAGGAATATCATTTCCTATCAGAAGAATGTCATCCACGTACAATACGAGCAATGTGGCAGCTCTCCCTACAGCCTTCTTATAAACACAAGGTTCATCTGAATTTTTGATGAAATCAAACTCTTTGATAACATCATCGAAACAGATGTTCCAACTCCGTTGTTTCGCCCAATCAGAGCAAAGCTCTGTTGAAATTCAAAATTCAAAATTTTGAAGCAACGCTTCAAATCTCGGACGCAACGCGCCACATGTCAGGCGCTGATACGTCAGCGCAGTGCCCAAGAAGGCGCGTCCAATCAGTGCAAAGCTCTATTTTAAGCAAAATTAAAGGAAGCAACGCTTCAGTTGCGCATGCACTGCGCTGCGCGACACGTGTCAGCGCAGATGCGCTCACGTAGTTGCGCTGCGCTGCGCGACACGTGTCAGCGCAGTTGCGCTAGCTCAGTTGCACTGCACGACACGTGTCAGCGCAGTTGCGCTAGCGCAGTTGCGCTGCGCTGTGCGCTGCGCGACACGTGTCTGCGCAGATGCGCTAGCGCAGTCGCGCTGCGCGACACGTGTCACGCGCAGGGGCATTTGCGCCAAACAGAATTAAGATTTTAAAGAAATCTTTCTGTTCTTGTTAAAACAAGAAGATTTTCTCCTGTAAAACAGAAGCCCTTGGATCAAAAGATCCAACGGTGGGGAAAATTCTCCAAATCACTCAGAGAAAGATCTCTTCAACAAAATTAACTAATTTATGGGCACTATAAAAGAGACCCTAGACGTCAATTCAAAATCATCAACATTTTCTTGAAAAAAGTCAAGAGCTTCAAACAGAGAGAGAATTCTGAGAAAATTTCAAAGAAAAAGGTAAAAACCTTCACGAGAGAAAAGAAATCTCTTTTAATAAATCATTGATCTAAAAACCAGATCAATGTTCTTCACATAATAAACAGTGCTTTGCACTTCTCATGAACCACTGGTTCTTTAAAAACAAGAAAACAACAAAATAAAAATAGTGCTTTGCACTTTTATGAACCTCTGGATCTTGAAACAAAAAGAAAAACTTATTTTTCTTTGATCTAAATTAGATCAAGAAATCAAATAGTGCTCTGCACTTCTGTTCTTGAATCTAAAAGATTCTTAGTGCTTTGCACTTCCAAACTGCGTTGTTGCGCTCTTGAGAGAGCGCCACGTGTCAGCTACAGAACAATTTGCGCTACGCGCTCTTGAAATAGAGCTTTGCTCTCTGGAATTGGCGCAACTCACCAGAGCGCGCCACGTGTCAGCAGCGCAACAGCGCAGCGCACTGCGCCGTTGCGCTTGCGCTCACCAGAGCATGACATGTGTCCTCACCACAAGCGCTTGCGCTCAGTAATTGGCGCAAAGCGCCTGACAAATGCAATGCATTTCTTTTCCTGAAGGGCCAGGCCCAATTAAAAGACCAAGCAGGCCTAATTATATTGATGCTCTGCATCATTTATAAATGGGCAGAGCTCAAACGAAATAATAAAAATGCTACGCATTTTAAAAGGGGCAGAGCCCAAACAAAATAGATGCCTTGCATCATTCATAAATGAGCAGAGCCCAGAATAAATTGATGCTCTGCATCTTTATGGGCAGAGCCCAAACAAAAAAATGGAAGCAATGCAATGCATTATTTAATAAAAGTGTTGAACATTTTCAACTGGACTTAGCCCAATTTTGACCGTAAGTCCTCAAATTAAATTGACTGAGCACAGCTCTCTCTTAAATCAATTTATATCCGGTTCGAGGATACATCTCCGAACTCCTCTGACACACGTCGTTGTAATCATTCAACGTCGTCAGAGAGGTGACGGGTCTCGACGACCACACCCTTCAATATGGACTGCGGGGTTCTTAAACTCGTGGACTGAAACGTCCTTAAACTAATATTGGACCGAAACGTCCTTAAACTATTAATATCGGACCGAAACGTCCTTAAAACTAATGTTGGACCGAAACGTCCTTAAACTAATAATGGACCACCACGTCCCTAAACTGGAATATGGACCACCACGTCCCTAAACTGGCGATGGACCACCACGTCCCTAAACTGGAATATGGACCACCACGTCCCTAAACTGGCGATGGACCACCACGTCCCTAAACTGGAAAGTGGACCACCACGTCCCTAAACTGGCGATGGACCACCACGTCCCTAAACTGGAAAGTGGACCACCACGTCCCTAAACTGGAGTATGGACCACCACGTCCCTAAACTGGAACAATAGAGCCTCCAAATGCTCTTTTACCGGATCTAAACGATCCCGTTTATGTCGATCTTAGCCCCAAACACGGCTAACGTATCCTTAAACATTCAAATGGATTATAAAATTCCAAATCATCTCTGGTTCTGGGGTAAATCTCCGAGCTCCTCTGACACATGTCGTTGTAATCATTCAACGATATCAGAGAGGTGACGAGTCCTGACGACCATATATTAAATGGATCACTACGTTAAGTTGATCTTAGTCTCAAACAGAACTAACGTATCCTTAACGAACGTTTAAGTTGATCTTAGCCGCAACGCGGCTAATGCATCCTTAAACTAAAAACACCAAACCCAAATCTAAGTAAATACGGATTTGGACTAATCCACGTCCTACGGGCGACGGTATCGCTCAGTCTCCGTATATAATCCACGGGCAACCACAAACAAAACAAACACACACGACACGAAGTGAAATTCTGGAGAAGGAGAAAGTTGTTACCGCGGTGCGGTAGCGTAATTAACTGCAGGGGCTTGCGCCTGTAGGGAAGAGCGTCCCCACAATCAAAAACCCCTCAAGCGAGGGGGAATCTGACGGGGTCTACTACATCGGCCGCATCCGTCTAAACCTCTGATACACGGTGCCATAAATCAACTTGGCATCTTCGGAGAGGTGGACGGATAAAACCAAATAGCATCTGCTCCGAATCTCAGGCAAGGCGTCTTCACGTCGTCGCCGTCATTCGGAGGGGAACAGATTCTGGTACACCCGGTGGGACCTTTTCCTCTTTCCACTCCACACTTCGTGTGTCGTCTTCGCGAACCAATCGCGGTTTATTAAATGGTTGCTTTCGGATTTCAAGTTACTAAGATTTGGTCTCTTGCCTGGCCCAGAACTCAAGATTCAATGGCCTCTAACTGCACCAACTGCTCGAAGTGCCACTGCAACGGAAGCTCCACCTCACCCGGAGGTGTAGCATATAGGCCCCAAGCGGCCTTCTTCCTCGCTCTGCCGGTAGACCAGGTGACCCAGGCCACCACCGGCCTGTTTTTCGGGACCATGATCCCGCCTACAAGCTTCTCTGCGCCAATACTTGCACCGGAAGTGAACAAAAAGTCGGTCTTCGACCGGCTCACTGCTACGACGGCCCCTGTCAACGGGTCGCCCGCTACCAAACCGACAGCCTCTGTTTTCACCAGGCTAAATCAGAACTCTAAACTGGCTGTCCCAAGGAAAGCAATAACTGCTGCTCCAGAAGTCGTCAAGGCGGCTTCCCCTGTCAAAGAGTCAGTCTTTTCAAGACTGACGATTCCTGCTCCTGCCCCTGCTCGAGGATCCGTCTTCGACAGGTTGAATATCACCCCTCAAAAAACAACCGCAGTCTTTAAGAGGTTAACACCGGCGGCACCTCATTCAGACAGGGGGCAAAAAGAAGATGTCTCAATCTCCGAGCCAGTCCTAACGGCTCGTCATGCTCGACGTCGCCATTGGCAACGAGTGAGGAAGGCAGGGGGCAACTCCCCCTCAGGGCTCACTCCACTGGCTCCAGTGGTGGAAATCAACGCTGCTGTTCCAACTGGGAACAACTTTGAACTGCTGAGGAGGGTAAGTAAGAATTCTCCAACCGCTACACTGAAAAGATCTCCCCCACCTGCGGAGAGAGTTCCGGAAACAAAACAGGAACAACCCCCTCAACGGCTGTCCTAAAAAATATACAAGGTTTGGCGAAGGGTTCAAGACTCCGTGATCGACCCAGATCACTCTCGTCAACGAAAGAAGACGAAGATGCAAGAAGGAAAAGACCGTCCTATTGAACAGCAGAGGACAACAACCGCTAGGGTGCCCACTGCAACGGCCCCTTCAACTTCAACGACCCATAAAAGAAGGAGGCCGGAGAAAACCCCCGCACCGGCGACAAATATCAGAAGTGGTGAACCCAAACGCCCTAAGTCAGGGGGCATTGTAGTTCATACCGTCTATGTGGCGTCTGGTAAAGAGGACAGTCGCATATCTACAGGTCATCGACCACTTACGCGATCAGTGACCAAGGCGCAGGAGCAGCAGCAGAAGCTCCAAGAGATGATGAACGCTATGGCCGCACTTACAGAGCCAAAAGAAAACCCCGAAACGTCCTCAGATGAGCGCCAGGAGGAAGAAACCGACGCTGAGTTCCTTCGTCGGATATTGGAGAAGAAGGACAAAGAGGCTGCTGAACAAGCAGCCAACATACAGCGTATGGGCCTCCTCTTCCAAGACATGATAGGGATGATGATACAACAAGATCCTCCGGCTGAAGAGCCCCCGATCGTCCTTGGAGACGATAGGGGAGAAACATCAAATCCTCCACCAGCTCTGTCGATGGCTAAGGAGGATACAATCTCCAAAGCTGATTTGGATGAATACATCGCCCAACAAATACGGGTTCATCATGCGACCGAAGCAGCCGGCCAGGTCGTAAAAACGGGGCGGCCATATCCAAGTTGGTACGATCAAATCAAGTACCCGCCAGGTTATATAATTCCAAAGTTCTATGTCTACAAGGGGACGGGCAATCCTCATCAGCATGTTCCCCAGTTTAGGGCACTCTGTGGCAACACCGGCGGTGATGACAAGCTTTTGCTTCACCAGTTTGTTGGAAGTTTATCGGATACGGCGTTCGAGTGGTACTCTGAGCTCCCGAACGACTCTATCAAAACCTTCGCGGAGATGGAGCTGTTGTTTACCCAGCGTTTTGCAAGCGCCAGTGAACGCACCCCGATGACAGCACTGATTAACGCCAGGGTAAAGCCGGGCGAGACATGGGTTCAGTATGCTATACGGTGGAGGAACTTGTGGTCGAAGTGCGAGCAGCGCATTGAAGAAGCTCCCGCAGTGGGTATGTTTGTGGGAACCCTTGATCCGCAAGCAATCATCTCGCAATTTATGATGTTTTTCAAGCCAACTACCTTCCAGGCCTTGATTGACAAGCTAGCGCAGATGGATCAGATGGGCCATAAACCCCCTTTTCCAAGGCCGGACTCCCGAAATGACAAAGGGAAGGGAAAAGCGATCGTCGTCGCTAATGCTCAACAACAACCGAGCGAACCGAAGCCGGTTGCTCGTCAAAATAATATGCGCCCGTACGTACCCCTTGAGGATAGGATGGGTCGTCCTTATTCTTTTCCCCGCGATAAAACGAGGAGGTTATTCGAGCTGGCGTTGCGCAACAGACTCATAAATCTGCCGGATCCAAAACGTCCGTTGCAACTAAGTGACGTCAACGAGCCCAACTACTGTCCTTATCATCGAGTACTAGGCCATCCGATCGAAGATTGCTACGTTTTCAAGAATTGTCTTGAAAACCAGTACCGACAGGGAAAGTTCGCGTTATCTGACAAATGGAAGGTGAATCCCCCGCAGCCCCACACCTCTAAGGGGACGAATACGCCGGGGGCAACATGCTCCGTCATTGAAGAAGCTCCTTGGGAGGTTGTATTATCAGCCAAGACAAAGAGGATGCTAAACGATCTTCAGACATGTCCAGCGATCAAGTGGAAGAACCCGTTGGAACCGCAGGTCATTGAAGGGATGTTGAAGCCACGTCCAACTCCAAAGACCGATGGTGGTGGTTCAAGCACTTGCAGCCAGCCGTCAAAATCTTCGAAGAAGAAGAAAAAGAAGTCTAAGAAGCCCGTGAAGCCTGGCGACAAGCGCACGGACTTACAAAAGAAAATTGACGCGCTGGATGAATACAACCAAAAGACACGGACTCCCATTACGCTTCAAGAGTTCCTCAATCACGTCTTTCAAGAAGAATATGAGGGAGAAAGTTCATCGGATGAATCCGAGGAATATGTGGCAAGCTGTCATATGATTTCCCATTCGATCACGAACGATGAGGAGACTCCTTGCACTGAAACGCTGGGGGCAGATCTTGAACCAAAATTTCCGGAGCTGTCAGATGAAATGATTGACGCGTTCCTTAACGAAGCTCAATTGAAAAGTAAAGCTGATCGAGAACGCGAGACGGCTATATTTAAAAGGGCCAAGCGCCAACGACTTGATAGAAGAGCTGAGACGATCCCGCTGGAACAAACCACCTCCGTTACCGACAAAAGCCAATTCAAGATGAGGAAAAAGTTTGCTAAGGCCATATCAATGGGCATGAAGCTATCATCCTCTGAAGGAAACATCACTGGTGAAATGGAAACGCACCCTTCCTATTGCTTATATCATCAAAAGATTTCGCACCCCACTCAATAGTGCAAAGCTTTCGATAGATGGTGGCAAGGATATGTTGCTCATCGACAACGCTTTAAGCGGGAAAAGCGTAAAACTCGTCGAGAGCAAAGAAATACGACCGAAGGGCTTAAAAGAACTGCTGGCGATTGTCGCATGGTTAACACCAGCGGGTCACAAGTGCCTACATTCGGGAGCGATTCTGATGAGGAGCTGGAACTTGCCCCTCTCTTTAAAGAGTTCACTTCAGGAAAAGAAGAAGAGCCCAAGGTCTGCGAAAATATTCGGCTGCGGAATCGGACGCTGCCTGAAAAGAACCTCGGACCCTCAAGCAGAAAAGATAAAGGGAAAGAAAAGGTCTCTGAACATATCGTCTTAGATGACCAAGTTCTGGAAGAGCTAAACGCCAACAACCCGCCGAAGAAGAATAAGGTGGATTACAACGTCTTAGCATATCTGAGAAAGCTGCCCTTACAACTTAGCATTTTTGACGCCCTTTTGCTATCAAAAGAGGCGAGAGATTCGTTAATTAAGGCGCTCCAAGACCCAGAACAATTCCAAGCATGCCTGGCCGAGGAAAAGATGAAGGATGAATTGGAGGAAGTGCACACGACCGATGTTACTTTTGGCAATGAAGACCTTCTACTTGGGACGTGCGAACACAATCGCCCTCTCTATGTCTCGGGATACTGCCATGATATAAAGATAGGCAAAATCCTGATCGATAACGGGTCCTCCGTTAATCTCCTCAACATACGGGTGTTAAAAGAAATATGCATGAGCGTCCAGCACCTTGCTCGTGACAAGATCACCATCTCCGGGTTTGACTCCCAATCATCAAGAACTCTTGGGTCTGTGATACTGACGTTACGCTTCGGGCTACTCGTCATGGACGTTAAGTTCCACGTCATAGACGCCAAGACATGCTACAATGCTTTGCTCGGCCGGCCATGGTTACACGAGTACAACATTATCCCTTCTACACAACATCAGTGTATGAAGTATTTTAAGGATGGTTTCGAGTATACCGTGACGGGAGAACTGAACCCGTTCTCCGTGAACGAGGTCCGCAAATACGAAGATGCCAAATATTTCTTACCGGATTTCGAAGATACGGAGAAGTGTCACAAACCGGAGAATAAAGCTAACGCCACCATCCCTGTCTTCGGCAGTGATACCGAGGAGGAAGAGGAGATAGTGTATTCGGGTCCGCCCCAACACAAAAAGCCAGGATCGTCCGCTCCTACGTCGATCTTTGGTAGCGACTCGGAAGATGAGATCCGTGTTGTATTCTCTGCTCGACCTTCCATACGAACGTCCGCTGACGAAAGGCAAAGTCTACAAGTCGCCATGGTGCCGCTTAAACACCATAAGGAACTGGATGCACTTAATATTTACAATGTAGAAGAGATACAAACATTCTACATCCCTCCCAGGCGAGAAAGCGAGAAAGCAATTCTGTTCTACCGCTCTGAAGAAACCAAGGTGGAAAAAGAAATCTGGCATGACGCGGATCCTACACTCGACAGGCTTCAGCCTATCCGTCTTCCCAGATATTATACAGAGGGTTTGAAAAAGCTGCTGAAACGCCAGGGGATATCCTTCAAGCAGACCGTTCAAAAAGCCAAGTTCTATGACAAAGTCTGGAACGTTCCCGGGACTCAACGCAAACTGCCTAATGGGAGAATGGAAACAATTGGGCTTGGATACGTCCGGTCAAAGAAACGGGAGCTACTAAACAGCTGCTATGTCATGTATGACTTCGATGAAGAAGCGGATGCTCAATGGGAGGACGCTAATCCTAAGCCAGTGAAAGTTCCAGATGCAAAGGAGCCCAGTCCGTCGTTCGAAGAACAAATGGACAAGCTTATAAGGGAAGCGGGTCAAAAAGTCCGAGACGACCATAACCGCGAAATGGTCATCTACGAGAAAGCCAAAACGCAACGCCTCCTCCAACAGGTCGTGAAAGATGAAAATGCCGCTCCATGTCAACCTGTTATAAAGAAGGCTCGGCGCAAAAGCAGAAATAAGTCGAAAGGCCAAAAAGACGCTCAACAACAACAAAGCAGGGCTAAGAAGCCATGCAAATGGGAGTCGAGCGTCATTGATCTATCCCTCATGAAGAAAATGGGTCGAGCATACTCGTTTCCTCGGGACAAGACGAAGAAGATACTTGATCTTGCTCTAAAGCATCAAATGCTTACACTGCCGGAGTCTAAACATCCCGAACGAGCGGACGAAGTCTCACACTCGGACTATTGCTCTTACCATCGAGTAATAGGGCATCCTCTTGAGGACTGCTTCACCTTCAAGAATTGGGTCGAAGATCAATATCAGCTTGGCCAGTTCGCTCTGTCCGACAACTGGAGGGTAGCGCCACCACAAAAGCACGAGCCCAAGGCCGCGAAAGAAGAACCAGTTCCGCATTGGGATTGGAAGCGAATTCGTACTTGTCACGTGATAATGATATCAAGGGAAGAGCCCGAGAACATGGATGACCTTCCCTGGTGCTTCGAAAACATCAACGACGAGATAATCTCAGAATTTCCACCGGCGCCAAGAGAGCTGGAAGATGGAATCCATACCACTGCAGATAACCTCAAGAAAATCGAGTTGGGAACGACAAACGATCCACGACCGACATTCATCAGCGAGCTACTATCTGAAGAAAGGGTATCTGCGTTAAAGGATGTGCTCCTACAGCATAAAGATTGTTTCGCGTGGAACTATTCTGAAATGCCGGGACTAGATCCAGAAATTGCTGTACACAGATTGGCGATATCTCCGGACGTCAAGCCAGTCAAACAGGCGCCGCGAAGAATGCGGCTTGAGCTTGAAATGAGTATCAATGCTGAAGTCAAAAAGCTGATCGACTCTGGCTTCATCCAGGAGGTTCAATATCCGGAGTGGATCGCCAACATCGTCCCGGTGATGAAGAAAAATGGGACAGTGCGCATATGCGTGGACTTCCGGAATCTCAATAAAGCCTGCCCGAAGGACGATTTCCCAGTGCCAGTCACCGAACTGATGATAGACAATACGTCCACTCATGAGGTTTTCTCCTTCATGGACGGCTCATCGGGGTATAACCAGATAAAGATGCATCCCGAAGATCAGAAGCACACCGCTTTCCGGACTCCTTTGGGAATATTCTGCTACAAGGTGATGCCCTTCGGTCTAAAGAACGCCGGTGCCACCTACCAAAGGGCCATGACGAGGATCTTCGATGACCTTATACACGAAATCGTCGAATGCTATATCGACGATCTCGTGGTTAAAAGCAAATCATACGAGGAACATCTCGAGCATTTGAAGACCGTATTTCAACGCCTTCGGCAATACAACTTGAAGATGAACCCGCTCAAGTGTGCATTCGGAGTTTCCTCAGGCAAATTCCTGGGATTCATTGTTCGACACCGAGGTATTGAAATAGATCCGTCAAAGATCAAAGCGATCATAGAAATGCCTCCGCCGAGAACTCTCAAACAGTTGCGATCTCTCCAAGGGAAGCTCGCATACATACGGCGATTTATAGCCAACCTTTCAGGCAAGTGCCGTCCCTATAGACACCTGATGAAGAAGGGAACCCCATTTGTCTGGGATCACAAATGCCAAGGCGCACTGGACGAGATCAAGCAGTACCTGCAGAACCCTCCAGTATTGGCTGCTCCAGTTAAGGGAAAGCCTCTCATTCTTTACACGACCGCCCTCGAAGGTTCCTTCGGTGCATTATGGGCATAAGAGGACGATCAAGGGAAGGAAAGAGCACTCTATTACTTAAGTCGAGTTCTGCTGGGAGCAGAAAGCAATTACTCTCCCATTGAGAAGCACTGCCTGGCGCTAATCTTTGCAATAACAAAGCTCAGACATTACGCATTAGCACATGAAGTCCGTCTCATTTCGAAGGTGGACCCTCTCAAATATCTAATGTCAAGGGCCATATTGACAGGTCGACTCGCTAAATGGGCTCTGCTCTTGATGGAGTTCTCGATAACGTATCAACCTCTTAAGGCAGTGAAAGGCCAGGCCATCGCCGACTTCCTCGCTGAGCATCCAATCCCCGCCGTTTCTCCTCTGAATTGCGATCTTCCAGACGAACATGAGTTTGATGCGATCGACGGTGATAATACCCGATGGGAACTCTATTTTGATGGAGCATCTTCCATGAAGAAGCGCAAACAAAGTACCCCTATAATTAAATCGGGGGTATGACTCATCTTTATAACTCCACAAGGAGGGATAATGCGCTACGCGTTCTCCTTAACAGAGCCGAGGACAAACAATGAAGCCGAATACGAAGCTCTAATAGCAGGCCTCGAGATCGCCATCGACATGGGAATTGAAAATCTCCTCATATACGGGGATTCTCAACTGGTCGTTAGTCAAGTAAACGGTGACTACCAAACGTGCAAGACGGAGTTGGTAAAGTACGGCGAAAAGGTGCAACAACTGTTGACCCAAATTCCTTCCTACACTTTGGAAAACATACCGCGCGCGGAAAACAGCAAAGCAGATGCATTGGCCAAACTTGCTAAAGAACTGGCTGATGAGAATCTCGATGACGTTAGAATCATGGTACAAAGCCGTCAGGTGCTTGCCCCAGCAGAAATATCTCCGGAATTATCCGAAGAAAAGGGAGCGAGCGAGCAAACAACCCTGCAAGTAAAAGATTGGGAAAATACCGAGGATTGGAGAGAAGTCTTCATAGATTACTTCAAGTCCCACCGAATGCCTGAAGAAGCATCCACAAGACATCAGCTCATGAAACGAGCTCTGTCTTTCGCCTTCGTCAACGATACTCTGTACAAGAGGTCATTTGATTCTCTGTGGCTGAGATGCTTAGGACCTGACGAAGCGAAAAGGGTCATCCAGGAAGTTCACGACGGACTCTGCGGTTCTCACCAAGCAGGCCCAAAGATGAAGTTGAAGATCAAACGGATGGGCTACTATTGGCCCACGATGATCCAGAACTGCCTCGAATATGCGAAGCAATGCCACTCATGCCAAATTCATGGGGACTTCATCCACCAGCATCCAAATCCACTACATCCAACGGTGGCTAGCTGTCCATTCGAAATGTGGGGGATTGATATAGTCGGCTCCATCGAACCAGCATCGTCTAGAGGACATCGTTTCATCCTAGCGACGACTGACTACTTCTCCAAATGGGCAGAGGCAGTACCGCTGAGGGAAGTAAAGATGGAGAATATCCTCCACTTCTTCAAGACGCACGTCATATATCGGTTTGGAACTCCGTGCCGGATCATCTCCGATAACGGGCCAGCTTACAGGAGCCACAAAATCAGTCGCTTCGCGCAACAGCATAATATAGACTGGAGATATTCCTCAGTTTATAATCCACGAGCTAATGGTCTAGCCGAGGCCTTCAACAAGACCTTGGTGAAGATCATGAAGAAAACGGTGTCACGAAATAAGAAAGACTGGCACGAAAGAATGCAAGAGGCTCTCTGGGCATATCGAACCACGTTCAAGACAACCACTAACACAACACCATATGCGTTGGTATTCGGTACAGAAGCAGTACTCCCCCTCAAGATAGAGTTACCCTATCTACGAGTGGCAGTCCACTACGAGCTAACGGATGAAGAAAATGCTCACCTTCGGCTTGAGGAGCTTGAAGCCACTTGATGAAACCCGGTTCATAGCGCAGCAAAATCTGGAAGCTTATAAAGCAAAGATGACGCGCTCATATGAGAGATTGATCCGGCCGAGGACATTTCGCCATGGCGAACTTGTGTTAGTGGTCAAAAGGCCTATGATCCCCAATCGCGCCAAGCGAGGAAAATTCGAGCCAAACTATGAAGGCCCGTACATCATAGATAAGGTCTACCAGGGTGGGGCCTATCTACTCATGGACATGCACGGTGAAAGGCCTTTCAGGCCGATAAACGGTCGCTTCCTAAAGAAATACTATGCTTAATGACCCGCAGCCTAGGTCAATGGTAGATGACGACGACTATGTCCGCTCACTATCTTCCTAAGCTCAAACTCCATCAGCAGTAGCCAGCTTTTTCAAACGTCGGACCGAAATGTCCTTAAACTAATAGCAGACCGAAACGTCTTTAAACTACTACCGCAGCATCTTTAGGCTGACAAGATATAAAAATATATATATATATATATATATATAAATAAAAAGAATAAAAAAAAACGGTATGTCCATAAGCAAAAAGGGCATGGATGAAAACCTGAAAGGGCTCCGTGAGTAAAAACAGCAGGGCTACCAGCGAGTGTTCGTGAAAACCCGAAAGGGCGCGACCTCGTAAAAAAAAAGAGAGAAAAAGAAAATAAAAAGAATAAAAAAACGGTATGTCCATAAGCAAAATGGGCACGGATGAAAACCCGAAAGGGCTCCGTGAGTAAAAACAGCAGGACTATCGGCAAGTGTTTGTGAAAACTCGAAAGGGCGCAACCTCATCAAAAGACACTTACAGGGTCCCCTCGACCTTGTAAGGAGAAACCACCCGCAGGAGATCCTTATGACTCACAAGGGAGCAACACACTTAGGGATCCTCACGATTCCTAGGGAGAAAATACACTCGCGAGATCCTCACGACTCGTGAGGAGAACTCTCTTATGGGACCCTCACGGCTCATAAGATTTGAAAGTCTTAAGTTACAGAGACCTAAACCTGTGCTTAAGCAACCCCCACAACTTCCGATATTGCCCTACAAGTGGCTCAATACTGACCCTTGTATACAATCCACGGGCGCGAATAAACATTTCCCTAACCAAGTCCCATCCATGACTGGGGATATGTTCGCATGGTAAACAACCCTTGTAAATCCTCTCGATTTATGAGGAGAAAACCCTCCTGTAGGATCCTTACGACTTACAGAGAAAACGAACACTTAGGAATCCTCACGCGTCCTAAGGAGAAAATACCCCTACGAGATCCTCACGACATGTAGGGAGAAATAACTTCGTGGAACCCTTACGGCTCATGAAGTCAAAAGCCTTAGCCGACAGGACCCTAACCCTGGTCGCTAAGCCACCTTTGTTCGACATCGACAGAGACAGATGATGATTTGCTCCTGGTAATATCCCAGTTGTAGTGGTGCTGATGCCGAAATTGGTCTACAGCAAAAATCCAATAGGCCGCACATGCATACGAAATAGCCGAAATGATAGGGCAACTTGCAATAAAAAGCAGCAAGTAAAAATGTATGCATGCAAAATAGCCGAAATGATTGGGCAACTCGCAATAAAATGCAGCGAGTGAAAACAAAATAAATAGCCGAAATGATTGGGCACCGCGAAAAATAGCCGAAATGATTGGGCAATCGCGACCTTCGCGATATAAAAGCTGAAATGATAGAGCATCGCGGAAATAAAAAAAAATGATGATAAAACTTTGGCCCTACAGTTAAGATCACATCGATCCCCGTATACAATCCAAGGGCGTAAACAAAGAGGGAACCATACTTTCCTAACAGGCTCCGCCAGATGATGAAGCCAAATCTCGACGGTTCAGTCCAACTCCGAAGAAACCAGTGTCTTCAGCAGATACCTCGATTCACGGATACAAACACTCCTTGACGAGAGCCTCCTGATCCGCATCGACTCGCAGAGCCACCAGTGCCTCCGTGGGAAATCCTCGACTCGTTTCAAACCCCAAGGAAACAAATAATCCTTGGCGCTTAGGAAACAGATAATCCCTAGCGAACTCCTCGACTCACGGATACAAACACTCCTTGACGAGAGCCTCCTGATCCGCGTCGACTCGCAGAGCCGCCAGTGCCTCCGTGGGAAATCCTCGACTTGTTTCAAACCCCAAGGAAACAAATAATCCTTGGCGCTTGGGAAACAAATAATCCCCAGCAAACTCCTCGACTCACGGATACAAACACTCATTGACGAGAGCCTCCTGATCTGCGTCGACTCGCAGAGCCACCAGTGCCTCCGTGGGAAATCCTCGACTCGTTTCAAACCCCAAGGAAACAAATAATCCTTGGCGCTTGGGAAACAAATAATCCCTAGCAAACTCCTCGACTCACGGATACAAACACTCCTTGACGAGAGCCTCTTGATCCGCGTCGACTCGCAGAGCCACCAGTGCCTCCGTGGGAAATCCTCGACTCGTTTCAAACCCCAAGGAAACAAATAATCCTTGGCGCTTGGGAAACAAATAATCCCTAGCAAATTCCTCGACTCACGGATACAAACACTCCTTGACGAGAGCCTCCTGATCCGCGTCGACTCGCAGAGCCACCAGTGCCTCCGTGGGAAATTCTCGATTCGTTTCAAACCCCAAGGAAACAAATAATCCTTGGCGCTTGGGAAACAAATAATCCCTAGCAAATTCCTCGACTCACGGATACAAACACTCTTTGACGAGAGTCTCCCGATCCTTGTCGACTCGCAGAGCCACCAGTGCCTCCGTGGGAAATTCTCGATTCGTTTCAAACCCCAAGGAAACAAACAATACTTGGCGCTTGGGAAACAAATAATCCCTAGCAAATTCCTCGACTCACGGATACAAACACTCCTTGACGAGAGCCTCCTGATTCGCGTCGGCTCGCAGAGAAACCAGTGTCTCCACGGGGAAATTCCCGATTCGTCTCAACTTGTAAGATGAAGCCTCAGGAAGCAGGGACTAAAAAGCTTGCTTCCTGAACAATGGGACCCTGCAAGTCAATCTAAAACGGTCTCTTGCATACTATTCACGGGTCTCACTCTCCAAAGTCGGGTTTCGACGAGGAGGGAAACAACCGCTTGTGGGTCCTCTCGACTCGTAAGAGGGAAAAATTCTCTTATAGGATCCTTACGACTTATAAGAGAAAACCACACTTAGGAATCTTCACGATTCCTAAGGAGAAAACCCACCTACGAGATCCTCTCGATCCGTAGGGAGAAAAGTCTCTATGAGACCCTCACGGCTTATAGAGTTGAAAAGTCTTAGGCAGCAGATCCGAACCTGCGGCCTAAGCCATCGCTATTTCTTAGGAAAGTCAGAATACTCGTTCTAATCATCCGTCAACCATGTTTGCTAAGGTGGTATGCCGATAATAAGAGAAAGAAAAGACGGAGAAAATGACACATTACAAAAAAGGTGTATCTTTTATTCATAAACTTGATTGGGTACAGGATACATTATGTCAAAGAATAAAAAAATATATATACACATTCTTTTATCTACAAGTACAAACGATACAAAGAGGGATAGCTACTGAGGAGGAAGTGTCTTTAGTAAATCTACAAGCTGCTCTCGCACTTCCTTCAGCGCCTCCGCCTGAGTGACAGCCGTAGCCACCTCCGCCTCCACCTGGGCCCGCTGCTGCAAGAAGGATGAAAGTTGCTCCTCCGCCGCCTTCTGGGCTGCTTCCTGGTTGGGTGCATCTCGCTCAACAACGTCAAGTTGTTGCCTCAATGATAACCCTTCAGAAAGACATTGCAGAAGGCCCTCAAAGACAACCTACAGCCGTGCGGCGTTGGCCTCCACTCGAGCATGCAGTTGGGCAGACTTGCTCGAAGTCTCACCACGCTCCTTACGCCTTGAAATGACTTCTTGTTCGAGGTGGCGGAAGTAAGGAGCGCTCCGCTCAATCCACGCTGTTCTTTGATTACTGGCAGCCAAGGTCTCGAGAGCGGGACGCAGCGACTCCAACTGATATAGGCGACCCTCGATCTCCCTACAATGGTTAACCCAGGATGCGATGATGCCCTCATCATGAAAGTTCACGAGTATTGCTAGCATCGGGTTAACCACCGTAGCGAAGTCTGCGGCAGATGTAGGAGTTTCAACGTCGAGTTCCTCGACGTAGTCACTCAACATGTGCAGACTATTTGCGGCGCCTTTTGAAGACAGAGTTCTCAGATAAGGACCCGCCGGCATTGTAATACGAGGCTCGAAGGGCGACGAGGCCGGAACGACAACTGAAAAGAAACAGGATGCGATCAGATAACAGTACAGAAAATAAAGAGAGGGAAGTTATCAACGTGATAGTCGCTGTACCAGTCGAGACAGGTGGCAAGGTCGGAAGGGCCGGTGGCGCAGCTGATCTTTTATCCCCTCCTTCAATCTGTAGCACTGCAGTCGAAATAAAAAAGGAGGGTTAGAGGTAACTCCATCAATGAAAAAAGAAAGACGTCAATGGAAATCATACTCACCAACGCCACCAGGGGAAGAAGCAAGTTCGGATGGGAAAGAGAAGTGTGGGAGCAACATCTGATATACATGATCAAATAGCACTCCTGAAGAGACACAACAATATGACTTTAGTACACAAATTATATGTCTGAAGTATAGGATTAATAAATTGCAAACCCATACCTTCCAACATCTTAGATGGTATGAGAGAGGGTTGAGAGGTGACCACCGCCAAGGCAGTTGTTGAAGGCGCTCCCTCAAGCAGTGGAGCATCAGCACTGGCTACACCTGCGTTACAACAAATGCGAATTTGTCAGAAAGGATTGTAAGATAAAAAAGATAGCAACTTGGGATTTACCTGATGAGCTGCCGGCTGAAACGGAGGCGATTCCCTCCTCTATTGACATGAGACCACCGCCCGTGGCCTCATCACCCGACTCAATGGGAACCGTTGTGGTGCTCGAGAGACCTGGAGACGGCGGAGGACCATAGACGGGGAGGGCTATGACTGGAGTATTGCCAGATTCCAGAGAAGGAGCGGTTGGCTCGTCCTCGGGAATCATGGCCACCTCACCCACTACTCTCTCAGGTTCAGTAGTCGCGGTTGTATCGTCCACCATCACCACGAGATCGCCAGCCTCGAGCGCCTCATCCGCCACCACCCTGGGCTCAGTTATAATGATCATATCATCTGCCACCACTTCAGGTTCGGCATCAATGACCTTCTCGGCTGCAGGCCCCTCGACCTCCACCTCAGGCTCCAAAGCCACAACGACGTTGCCCACCGTCGGCTCGAGTTCGGCAGGTACCGCCTCCTCTGTTTCTTTAGGATCAACGGTTTCCGCCTCCCCCTCGATCGGACTTGGCCCTGCAAGATAAGAGATATAAGGACCAATGACATTAAAATCCTTATAACAAAAACTTTGAGAGAAATATTACCTGAAGCGGATTTACCGTTTGCGCTCCGAACTGCGCGCGCCACCTTTCTGCGGGCAGTGGATAGGGCGACAGGGGCCTCTTCAGATGGAGTATCAGCACGAGGGGCGGTGCTGGGACCCGCTCCCATAGCCAAGGCAGCCCTGCGCGCCTTCGCCTCACGCCTCAGCCGCTTCCTTTCCTCCCGGGCTGTCGCGATGGACCTTTGTGACGCCTCCTTCAAGGCGTCGTCATTCTCGTTCAGGGATACCTCCAGAGCCTTTAAGGCATCTTTCATCGGCTCTTCAAGACGAACCTCCTGTGGTGGCCCAGAGGAAGCAGGAACATCGGCAGCTGGTAGAACATCTGCGTCACTTGGAGGGAACGGCATTGAGGTTCCTGTGATTAAAAGGGAAAGGTTAGATCGACCATAACACAAGGAAAATGAAAACTTGATGAATCGAAACTTACTAAGGCCCATGGATGCGCTAAGACATTCCTCCTCCTGGAAAGTCTTCAGAGAAGCGGCAATGGCTTCTTCATCAGTGATGCCTGTTGAAAGAAAAGAAAGAAAAGCGTTAGTCAAAGGCAGTGAAGAGGATATGCTGCAATAAAGAAAAGGCGACTAGTAGTTACCTGATTGCGCAAGCTTAGCTAGCCACGCGTCACGCCTCGCCAACCACGCTGAAGCTTCGAGAGCAGCCTCCAAGTCTGTATCGTCCGGCGGCGGCATCACTAATCCTTCGTTAGTCCCGTATTCGATCAGGCCCTCGGCATAGGGACCATGGGGTTCCTGACCGAACACGACGTCCGCGGCGAAGAGCGACTTCTTTTTCTTTTTCCCTCCGACCCTAGGCTCACGTGGGATCGACTTCCGCTTAGCAGCCATTGGGACGACGGGTCCCGATGTCCGCACCCACGCTAGACTCCGGCGAGGATACAACCACTGTCTCCACTAGAGCACAGGGTGCGGGAGGTGCATCTGTGATATCAGGGAGCGGCAACTCACGTGGAGGACTTTGCGCACGCGATGGTCTGCCCCCGGCATCTTTTAGAGAAGGAACCACCGGGGTCCTTGGCACTAAGGGAGCGTTACGGTTGGTGCCGGGAGGTGCTTCTTTACGGTCGATCAACACTCGCCTCTCTTCCTTTATAACGGCCCCCGTCGCATGATTGTACCACTCTTTATATACATTAAGGAGTCG
Organism: Agapanthus africanus; assembly: GCA_030015575.1. Taxonomy (NCBI): domain Eukaryota; kingdom Viridiplantae; phylum Streptophyta; class Magnoliopsida; order Asparagales; family Amaryllidaceae; genus Agapanthus; species Agapanthus africanus. Next base: position 266,014,746 of record JASDDO010000004.1, read on the forward strand.
TGGAGCGCAGGCCGGCGCGCTGATGAAAAAATGAGAACCCGTGTTCAGGCGCATGAAGTGATGTAACGCGTTCTCCATCCCTTCTTCATTGGCAGCAGGTTCCAGTAAGAAAGCTTCCAAGGGTACCCCTTGATCGTAGCCCAGTTGTTGGGCGAAACGATGCGGGTTATATCTCATGAAGATTGCCGCACCGCCCTGCCTGAAGACTAGGAAGCCCGGTCTAATAGAATACAAGTGGAGGGTCTCCCGGGCCGTCAACACTGAAGCTCCATCCTTAAAGGAGTCCTGTAATGGTCGCACCGTAGTGGTGGACGCTTTTCCAATGGTTAATACCTTGTCAATGAAGGACATCCCGACTCCAACGGTGTGAGGGCGAAGCAGTAAACCTCTGGCGTTCCGTGGTGAAGGGGTCACGATTGATGCGCCAATCAACTGAATAATGCGAGGGAAACCACACTTGTCAAAGAACGAGGGCCTTTTATGCATGCCGAAGACACCCGCCGTATGTAGCTCGAACCACGACATAAAGTAGTGCATCAGGAAGACCACGTGCAATACCCCGGGGTCGTTAGCGTCCGCTGCTCGGTTGAGACCATGGTATAGGTGCGCCAAGCCAGCGATCCCAACAGCCACCTTTACCCCGATGGCCATCCGGTGGGCTGGGTAAAAGACAGAGGGCCGCATACGATGAGAGTGCATTGGGATCGCAAACCAGCTCAGTCACAATCCAAGAAATCCTAAGAAAAAGGCCTCCTCATCCATTCCAGGGGCCGCAATTTCTGCGAATGACATGGTAGGGAAGTCCGGAAGGAAAAAAACCCTTTTGATCTATCTCTTTCTCCGGTAGGTTGTCCACACCTAAACCGAAAGGGTCATCCAGAGTGGAAAACTTGGCAGCCTCTGTTGAGAGGACGCTTGGGCGAAGGAACCGAGCGATGAAATCTTCAAAGTTAACCCCCCGACTCCCATGTTTGATAAAAAGAGATTCATAGATGTTCAACACCTTAATCAAACTTGGGAATTGATGTTGAACGGCATTCTCCGGTGTGACCCCCCTTACCACTGGCCTATCACCAAAGACGTACACATCTGTCGGGAGCAGCTCCTCATAATGTTCTCCTATGACTGGTATACCGGATACCTCCGTGAACTCCTCCAAAGAGATGGACACTTCCCGATCCATGGCAAGGAAAGTGTGGGTGGGAATGTTCCACTGCTCCATGAAAGCCTTAAACCACCAGGTGGGGAGCGTGGGATACTGGAAGAGAGAGACGTAGACCGCGGTGTACAATCCTAATCTTATCAACTGCGACTTCTTCGTCAACAGGATGTACCGGGCCCACAGCAGGTAGTCAATCGGATGGCGGGGGATCAGACCAATATTATATGATTGCCCCCAGGGTCTCGCCTCGCCCTGACAGATACGACGTCCTAGGATATCCAAGACCATAGGACGTTGGACCGGAACCGCATCCATAGCGGGATGAAGAAAGCTGTCCGCGGTCCAATCCACCATCTCCACGGCATACTGCACCGAGGGTGGGGTAGCATAATGAATTGCCGTGATAGGCTTGGACGACACTGCGTATGTGAAGCTGCGTTGACCCATGATGATCTGGTTATACCAAGACCACCAAAGGTAGAGGTTCTTGTACTCCGGGTCGTATTCTCTAATCATGGTCAGGACTTCACGGTCCAAGGGCGCCTCGGGAAATCCCTCCTCCGAGCGGACGAACGGGAATGAAGTGTCTAGAGACATGATCGCTGCAAAAGAACAATTTAGCCATTAGTGTTGTAATTCCAATGTTTGGCGTCTAAAGAAAAAAATGCATTAATTAAATTAAATTAAAATTAATTAATTACACCACACAGCAGTGCAGTGAGTAGGAGACCAAAGAAGGACCCACAAAATCTGGATGACAATACGTCAGTTAATAAGACAACCTCATCATTGGATGAGATTGTCAGTTGGTCCCCAGGAAAACATTCCCATTTATAAAAAATGGGGGAAGAATCCCTAGAGACAAGGAGAAAATCTCCTCTTTCAGAGCAAAGCTCTGTCACAGAGTGACACTTGTCAAACTCTGATCTCAGAGAAATAAGATTCCTTAAAAGAGCATAGCTCTATGGTCCATCAGAAAATGTTACACCTAAAAGAATTAGAATTTTTGGAATCTTGGAAAATCCATGAAAAACTTGTGAATTTTTTTCATTTTTCAGATCTAAAAGATCTACAGATGATTCAAAGAGCAAAGCTCTGTTCATGGGTTAGAACCCATGAACAGGATCTCTACAGATCTATAAGTTCTTAAGAGAAAAGCTCTGTTTATGAAACCCCAATGGGGATCTCTTTAGATCAAAAGATCTGTGAGAGCAAAGCTCTTTGGTTGAAGATTAAGTTCAATTAAGTTTAATTAATTTTACCTAAAGTTTTGACTTTAGAAATGAGCAAAGCTTTGAAAGTTCTTGAATGAGAGCAAAGCTCTGGGAAATAAAAATCTTGAAATGATAAGATTTTTCTAAGGGCCAGAGGTCCTATTTATAAGGCGCTTGCGCCCCTTGAGCTCACCCCTTGATCAAACGATCAGGAGTTTGCCACCGTTGCACTCACGTGTGCGCCACGTGAGCGCAACGGTGGGGGGGCATTTGTTTCGGCCAATCAGAGCAAAGCTCTGTTGAAATTCAAAATTCAAAATTTTGAAGCAACGCTTCAAATCTCGGGCGCAACGTGCCACATGTCAGGCGCTGATACGTCAGCGCAGCGCCCAAGAAGGCGCGCCCAATCAGAGCAAACCTCTATTTTAAGCAAAATTAAAGGAAGCAACGCTTCACTTGCGCATGCACTGCGCTGCGCGACACGTGTCAGCGCAGATGCGCTCGCGCAGTTGCGCTGCGCTGTGCGCTGCGCGACACGTGTCAGCGCAGTTGCGCTGCGCTTTGCGCTGCGCGACACGTGTCAGCGCAGTTGCACTGCGCTGCGCGACACGTGTCACGCGCTGGGGCATTTGCGCCAAACAGAATTAAGATTTTAAAGAAATCTTTCTGTTCTTGTTAAAACAAGAAGATTTTCTCCTGTAAAACAGAAGCCCTTGGATCAAAGATCCAACGGTGGAGAAAATTCCCCAAATCACTCAGAGAAAGATCTCTTCAACAAAATTAACTAATTTATGGGCATTATAAAAGAGACCCCAGACCTCAATTCAAAATCATCAACATTTTCTTGAAAAAAGTCAAGAGCTTCAAACAGAGAGAGAATTCTGAGAAAATTTCAAAGAAAAAGGTAAAAACCTTCACGAGAGAAAAGAAATCTCTTTTAATAAATCATTGATCTAAAAACCAGATCAATGTTCTTCACATAATAAACAGTGCTTTGCACTTCTCATGAACCACTGGTTCTTTAAAAACAAGAAAACAACAAAATAAAAATAGTGCTTTGCACTTTTATGAACCTCTGGTTCTTGAAACAAAATGAAAAACATATTTTTCTTTGATCTAAATTAGATCAAGAAATCAAATAGTGCTCTGCACTTCTGTTCTTGAATCTAAAAGATTCTTAGTGCTTTGCACTTCCAAACTGCGCTGTTGCGCTCTTGAGAGAGTGCCACGTGTCAGCTACAGAACAACTTGCGCTACGCGCTCTTGAAATAGAGCTTTGCTCTCTGGAATTGGCGCAACTCACCAGAGCGCGCCACGTGTCAGCAGCGCAACAGCGCAGCGCACTGCGCCGTTGCGCTTGCGCTCACCAGAGCATGACACGTGTCCTCACCACAAGCGCTTGTGCTCAGTAATTGGCGCAAAGCGCCTGACAAATGCAATGCATTTCTTTTCCTGAAGGGCCAGGCCCAATTAAAAGAACAAGCAGGCCTAATTAAATTGATGCTCTGCATCATTTATAAATGGCCAGAGCCCAAACGAAATAATAAAAATGCTACGCATTTTAAAAGGGGCAGAGCCCAAACAAAATAGATGCCTTGCATCATTCATAAATGAGCAGAGCCCAGAATAAATTGATGCTCTGCATCTTTATGGGCAGAGCCCAAACAAAAAAAATGGAAGCAATGCAATGCATTATTTAATAAAAGTGTTGAACATTTTCAACTGGACATAGCCCAATTTTGGCCGTAAGTCCTCAAATTAAATTGACTTAGCACAGCTCTCTCTTAAATCAATTTATATCCGGTTCGAGGGTACATCTCCGAACTCCTCTGACACACGTCGTTGTAATCAATCAACGTCGTCAGAGAGGTGACGGGTCCCGACGACCACACCCTTCAATGTGGACTGCGGGGTCCTTAAACTCGTGGACTGAAACGTCCTTAAACTAATATTGGACCGAAACGTCCTTAAACTATTAATATCGGACCGAAACGTCCTTAAAACTAATGTTGGACCGAAACGTCCTTAAACTAATAATGAACCACCACGTCCCTAAACTGGCGATGGACCCCCACGTCCCTAAACTGGAATACGGACCACCACGTCCCTAAACTAGCGATGGACCACCACGTCCCTAAACTGGAATATGGACCACCACGTCCCTAAACTGGCGATAGACCACCACTTCCCTAAACTGGAAAGTGGACCACCACGTCCCTAAACTGGAGTATGGACCACCACGTCCCTAAACTGGAACAATAGAGCCTCTAAATGCTCTTTTACCGGATCTAAACGATCCCGTTTAAGTCGATCTTAGCCCCAAACACGGCTAACGTATCCTTAAACATTCAAATGGATTATAAAATTCTAAATCATCTCTGGTTCTAGGGTACATCTCCGAGCTCCTCTGACACATGTCGTTGTAATCATTCAACGATATCAGAGAGGTGACGAGTCCTGACGACCATATATTAAACGGATCACTACGTTAAGTTGATCTTAGTCTCAAACAGAACTAACGTATCCTTAACGAACGTTTAAGTTGATCTTAGCCGCAACGCGGCTAATGCATCCTTAAACTAAAAACACCAAACCCAAATCTAAGTAAATACGGATTTGGACTAATCCACGTCCTACGGGCGACGTCATCGCTCAGTCTCCGTATACAATCCACGGGCAACCACAAACAAAACAAACACACACGACACGAAGTGAAATTCAGGAGAAGGAGAAAGTTGTTACCGCGATGCGGTAGCGTAATCAACTGCAGGGGCTTGCGCCTGCAGGGAAGAGCGTCCCCACAATCAAAAACCCCTCAAGCGAGGGGGAATCTGACGAAGTCTGCTACATCGGCCGCATCCGTCTAAACCTCCGATACACGGTGCCATAAATCAACTTGGCATCTTCGGAGAGGTGGACGGATAAAACCAAATAGCATCTGCTCCGAATCTCAGGCAAGGCGTCTTCACGTCGTCGCCGTCATTCGGAGGGGAACATCCGTGATGCCTGCTTTAACCCATATATGGATTTAAGCAATCTACATGCTTTCCCGCTGCTCCCACTGTCAATGAAGCCCTCCGGCTGATCCATATAAACGCATTCTTCTAAATCCCCATTTAGAAATGCTGTTTTAAAGTCCATCTGCCAGATTTCATAGTCATAGTGAGCAGAAATAGCAAGTAGGATCCGAATGGATTTAAGCATGGCTACGGGCGAAAAAGTCTCGTCATAGTCCAAACCTGGTCATTGACGAAAACCCTTCGCCAGAAGTCTTGCCTTGTAGGTCTCTACCTGCCCATCTAGACCAATCTTTCTTTTAAAGATCCATTTGCATCCCACAGGTTTTACCCCAGGGGGTACAACGTCCAAAGTCCAAACTTTGTTGGTGTACATAGACTCCATTTCGGATCTCATGGCATCCAGCCACTTCATAGAATCACCACTCGTGATAGCTTGCTGAAAACTGGTAGGATCATCATCCTCTATGATGCAGTCTTCTCTGTCACCATCAATGAGGAAACCGTAGTACCTCTCCGGTGGGCGAGAAGTCCTACCAGACCTACGGAGTGGCCGAGCTTCCTCAGTTTCTATTGCAACAGCCGGTTCAACCAAGTCGTCATTTGTAGTTTGTGTCTCTAGAACCTCTTCTAGATCCACCACAATGCCATCATCTTTATCTGTGAAAAAATCTTTTTCTAAGAATGTGGCATACTGAGAAACAAACACCTTTTATTCCTCTTTGTGGTAGAATAGATATCCATAAGAGTTCCTTGGATATCCCACAAAGTTACACATGACTGACCGTGTCTCGAGTTTGTCCGGATTCTGCTTTTTAACATAGGACGGGAACCCCAAATCTTAATTCTCTTAAGAGATGGTCTCTTCCCATGCCATATCTCATATGGCGTGGTAGATACGGTTTTGGTTGGAACCCTGTTCAAAAGAAATGCTGCAATCTCCAATGCATGCCCCCAAAATGAGACTGGTAACTTAGCATCACTCATCTTGGATCGGACCATATCTAATAGGGTCCTATTCCGTCGTTCAGACACACCATTGTGCTGTGGTGTGTAAGGAGGAGTGAGTTGAGAGAGAATCCCATTCTCTTTTAGGAAGTTTGCAAATTCTGTACTGAGGTACTCCCCACCCCGATCTGATCGAAATATCTTGATACTCAAGCCGGTTTGTTTTTCTACTTCTTGATTATATTCAGTGAATTTCTCGAAAGCTTCGGATTTGTGCTTTAATAAAAATACATGACCGAATCTTGAGAAATCGTTAGTGAAAGTAATGAAGTAAGAAAAACCGCCTCTAGCTTGTGTAGACATTGGCCCACATACATTACTATGTATGAGTCCTAGGAGCTCGGTAGCTCTTTCTCCGTGTCCGGTAAACGGAGTTTTGGTCATTTTACCCTTGATACAAGACTGGCAAGTCACATAAGATTTATATTCAAAAGGGTTTAAATATCTATCTTTGTGTAACTTGTTTAGTCTTGTTTCGTTAATATGACCAAGTCTACAGTGCCAAAGAAAAGTTTCATTTATTTCTGAAAGTTTTCTTTTATTAGTGTGTTGTATGCTGAAAACTGTGTGTTGATTTAGGACGTATATCCCGTTATTAAGTGTACCATACCCAACCAACATTTGATTCAGGTGAATGTTCATAACATTGTTCTGCAATACAAAATTATATCCTTCATTGTCTAACAAAGAAACAGATATTATATTACAAAGCATACTTGGTACAAAATAACATGGGTTCAAAACCAATATACACCCAGATGGCAACCCCAAGTGATACTCTTCCACTGCGACTGTATGTACATTGGAACCATTTCCAACGCGGAGAGTATGGTCACCTGTCTTCAAAACTTTGTTATTTCTCAACCCCTGCATAGAATTGCAAATGTGAGAACCTGAACCGGTATCTAATACCTAGGAAGCAGAGTTTATTGAAAAACAGTTTTCTGTCACAAACACACCTGAAGCGGAAGCATCCCCATGCTTCTTCTTGAGATTTAAGTATTCCGTACAGTTGCGCTTCCAATGTCCTGCTTTGTGGCAATGAAAACATTCACCTTTCCCCGAGTCTCCAACTTTGGACTTTTCCTTTCCCTTCACCTTTTTAACTCCACCCTTAGGATTGGTGAGCTTTTTCTTTTTCTTTCCTTTGGCCTTAGCCTTTGGGCGAGAAGAGGAAGATTGTCCAACAGTCATAACGGGAGTTTTCACTGATTTCAGTGTGCTCTCTGCACTCCTTAACATATTAAGGAGTTCAGGTAGTTCCCTCTCCATGTTGTGCATGTTGAAGTTAACTATGAACTGAGCAAAGGTGGAGGGGAGGGACTGCAGAATAATATCAGTATATTGTTCATTGTCCATCCAAGGTCCTTAAGCTCTTCTATGAGAGCTATCATCTTCATAACATGGTCTCCTACTGATGTGCCAGGGGACATTCGCATCTGAAACAATTTCTTTGATGCTTCGTATCGTAATACGCGAGATTGCTCTCTATACAATTCCTTTGTATGGATGAATATGGTTTGAATGTCCATATTCTCGTGCTGCTTTTGATGTGTGTTGTCCATCGATGCAAGCGCGAGGCATTTGGCCGTGGCACAGTCAGCATCCCATGTCTTGCGGACTTCAATGTCCGCAACTGAGGATTTTGGACCTGGGACGGACGGGGCTGAAGCCGTGAGGACATATGATACTTTATCATAAGTCAAGGCAATTTTCAGATTCCTTAGCCAGTCTTTATAATTGGTCCTATTCAGTTTGTTTTTATCTAGTAGAAGCTTGAGTCCAGTCATTGGTATCTGCCATTAAGAGAGAGAAACGAATACACTCAGCGAAAGCTCTTGCAAATATCAGATTGGTTATTATCTTGTCTAATCGATGTCTCCCACTTCTTTAATCAAGTTTTTCTTTCAAACCTTAAAAAAGAAAACTAGCCAGGATTAATTACAGTCTACAACTTCGCTAACCGTTCAGCCAGGCCAGTGTCTGTACTTGAGGGAGGTTCCCCGTGCTTTCGCACAGACCTAATTAAAGTAAACCTCATTTTCCCAGAGGCGTAGCCCCGTTAACACCTTTCTAGACACCTAATGAGTTAGATAATTGTAAACTGCAAAACTCTCATAGGAGCAACTATTGCCCACAGTGGGATCGGGATCCAACCATCATATGGAAGGTATGCAATCTTAATGCAAATCTCAACACTTGAAATTCCCGATGTGATTTTTACCCCTAGTACTTATGACCTTAACTATGGTCAACAAATCATAAGTACCAGTCAAGTTCTACCCGTCATTTCTTGATTAATTAAACCCACCCATATGACCCTTAACTATGGTCAACAAAGTCGTATGAATGTCCTAATCAATCTGCATCATATGCAGTGTAGGAAGACATCACTTAGCTACCGTACACTACGCCTTAACTAAAGTCAACAAACGTAGCACGAATACTAAGTACTCTACTTCCTAAAATGACGGAGGGTTGCGGATGATTTTTAAGAAAATATTTAATGCTTTGAACTTGATATCGTCGTAGAATCAAATGGTTTTCAAAAGGAGTGGCTTATGCTCCTCAGTTTTTGAAATATAGCATTTTCATAAAGAGCCGAGTGGTTTTCAAATCCGATTGTACAACATCTTTTTAGGTTTATTTTCTTTACATTAATCATATTAATGTAATCCCATCATTTAAGTCCTTAAACCAATCACAGAAAATAAACGAAAATACAACGTACGCTTATGCCATCCGCATTCGCCGCAATGTTCCGTTATGCACCGTTAGGTTACTTAACTAACGGCATACCGGGAAGGGACTAGCGCGGGTGCAAAACATAAGCAACGTCTACTATATATCTCATATATAATATATCATGCATCTCAGATATCACAGAACACAGGCAGCAGAAACATATATATAATGTGGGATATACTAGGACGTCCGTATTTAGTATTTAGCCAGCAATAGAAAATACGGATTCCACAGTCGCAATGAATAGCCAAGCCCACACCCCTAGACCCCTACGAGAGCGGCAAGCGACCCTACCAATCCTGGAGTTTAGGAGACCCGGTCTCGACTCCTCGAGATGGCCTCCCACTGAACCCCAGAACTCGGTCACTTGTGCTCCCTTCCTTGGGTCTATCCTAATGCGGAAAAGTAAATAATATACAACACTGGTGACATCAACCTCAACCCGGAAGTGCCCCAAATAAAAGAATATTACATTACATTTGAATTTTACATGAATGAAAAATAAAACTCTCATCTCACATAAAACCCCCCGGCTATTCGATCGCGACAATCCTGCACATCATATCTCAGCAACACATAATATCATATATCATCAACGTAAGTAAGTATGCGTACCCCGATTGTCGTTGATGTATAGCAACGAAACCGGCGATATGCGACATACTACACTTACGGTCACAGAAAAGAAAGTGTAAAACTACAATATTTGGAATCCGCATTCTCTTTAGACATCGTAAATTCGAGATATCACATACCTCGCATTTCATGCCTAACTATATGAATTCCACATATTGTATCACATTCCAGATAAATAGACAGTATTAAACATTTCGATCGAATAATCAAGTACCCAAAATTTCCTAAAGCTCAACACTTGAGCGGAGTTCAAAAAACCCGGAATGTGTCACAGTAGTAGCGGTCCAGCCGTAGAAGGGTCAAGCCAACGCCTCACATGTGGCACGCCGTACTGCCTCAAACCCTAAGGTTCAAAAGGCAGTTCAAGACGGTCACATAATCGAGTTAAGGTTTGTTGTCTTCTAGAGGGTCCACCACAAAACTTGCACGTATTTCCGAAAGATTTAAACCCCGTGAAAAAGTGAGTTAATGATACTCGTTCGAACTTTTTAATACTTTCTAAGTTACCCGGAAAAAAGCACGAAATTAAAATTCCGATCGAATCATAGAATCCAAAACAATCTCCAGAACATACAGCACTATATTCAGATTAAAAATACCCAAAAATATACACAAGCAGACAATATAATTACTGTACAAAAACGACGCAACAAGTCATCTGTACGGCCGCGGAACCGCGGCCCAAGCAGGCTATGGCCGCGGTTCCGCGGTGGAAAGTACTGTTCATGGCGTCGTTTTTCACAGTTGTGCTTAGATTTCTATGCTGAATTTTTTGAGGATTTTTAATTCTGGAAAAACCACAGTTTCAAAAATTGTCCAGAGAGGGTTCTAAAAGTTTCGTATTTTGGTTCGATCGGAGTTTTAACTTCGTTAAAATGTCGCCTAAAGTTCTAGGTCGGCTCTGATACCAATGTAAGGTTTACCTAGCACCTCATGAAGGGTTTGCAAGCATCACATGTCTCAAAATTAAATTTTTAAGGTGCTAAGTGAACATGCAAAGAATCATCACTAGAATTTTAGGGTTGCTTAAACATACACATCGTCATAAGTAGATAAAGCTAGGGTTTTGAGAGTACAACCTTTGTGGCTCCCTACGCTAGACTCCTCGGCTACTTGAGGGTTGGAAAACGTCCGCTTGAGAACCTCTAGGTCCACGATGATCCACCCGGAGTACTCTTTGTCCAAGCTTGTAACTTTGCAAGATCAAGATAAGAAAATGGAAGCTAACACTCTTTACAAGTGGGCAAGACTAGTGTAGAATGGTGTTGTGGTTGGTTTTCTCACTTCAAAATCCTAACTTGATGAGTATTTTGCTCACTTGAGAAGTCTAGAGAGCAAAAGAGCAAGGAGGAAGAAGATGATGGCTTTTGAAATATCAAGAGAATGATAATTATCTTATGAAAAATAGAAAATATAAGTATATATATTTTCTACTCTTCATCTCAAACCATAGTTACAATATATGGATATTGTTGTACTTGAGTTAAAACACAAAAGGAAGATTAACACATGGTTAAAAAGTAGGTGAACATGGTTAGTTCAAAGAAGAGTGTAGAAGATAATCATGTATTAATCTTTTTCTTTTCTTTTGTTTTAAAACAAATACAATATATATCCATATATATAATTATAAGGTGTGAGTCTTATATTGCCACCATCTCCTATATATACAACCATGATAACCTTTATGTATGCATGTATGTGTGCATGCACATCCTATGTGCATGAATGAGAATGAGTGCATACATGCATGCATAAAGACAAGAAAGGATTTCAAGTTAGAAACTAATGGTTAAATGATAAATCAACACTTGATTTATCAACCCGGTCATATAACATACGACCCGACCAAAAGCAATCCGCCCGATTAATATACGGTATCTCATACGCGTATTTTAACCAGGCCCACACACATATCGCATATGCGCACCACAACTTTTCTCCTGGACTAGGTAACTCCTTTCTGGGACTCTAAGACTCGTCAATACGCCGGCAGTGGGTGATGATCATATCAAGCACCCCCAAGCCGCAAGCGGTCAGCTAAACGTAACGGCCACCCGGGTATTGAGCGATCAGAAGAAAACAAGCGAACCTGTTACAACTCCCGTCGTGCCAACCGGCAACACTACCGTACAGTCCGGTCTCTTCGTCAGATATGCTGCATATCGAGTCTAGGGATGGTAACGTTGACCCCAATAACTCAATAAGTCGTGCCGATCAAAGGTCTATAACAGATCGAGAAACTACTGATAACACTTATCAGCAAATCTCAACAGCCCTGGCCAGGGACTTACTGATATAGCCAGTCGAGCACAGCACAGCTCAACTCCCAATACTGGGAGAGACGAAACCCTCCTATCGCTCATCGCCTTCGTGTGTCTCGGGACTGTACCCAACGGCCACCTGTTTGCACGACTCAGTAGAGCCGTGGTAGGGTGGTAATCAAAGTACAGTGGGAGTGTTAGTTATGTATATGCCCTAGAGGCCATTGTTGTACATATGATGTATATTATAATGGATGCTTGGTTATATATAGAGAAGACTTTCTTGCTCGTCATGATAGTATGCTATTTAGTTTCACTTTATCTTAACATGTTGACTTGTATTGGTTTACTGTTTAACTCTCACATGTTGATAAAGCCCTTAGGATCTGTACTCGACTACTGGGACTATGATGAGATCATACTAGTGGGGCCGCGGTAGTCGATGAGTACATCCTATAACTGTTCCTAGTCGAGGGTATATCGAGACAGGGCATCGATACACCAGAGTAGACTAGCGTATACGCATCTTGACCCATATGATGGGCGATGGATGATCCCATATCTATCGGTGTTAGACATCAGAGATGGTGTACGGGTGCTCAATGGAGACTGAGTACACTGGACGGACTCGCTGAGAACTCCCAGATGGTGATATACCACACGTCAGATGGCAGTTCTCCGGTGACACTGGTACAGGGTAGTCTGTAGACCCGAGATCGTCATAGAGTCTTGTGTGATTCCCACTGTTCTCTGATTTCCACCTTACCACGTCCAAGAGGGCGTGCAAAACGGTGGCTTTTGGGTACAGTCCCGAATCACATGGAGGCAATGAGCGATAGGAGGGGATTCGTCTCTCCCGGTATAGGGAGTTGATGTTGTGCTGTGTTCGATTGGCTATAACTGGAAGTCCCTGGCCAGGGCTGATATAGAGATTTACTGGTAAGTGTTACTAGTGGTTTCTCGACCCGTTATGAGCCACACATCGACACGACTTATCGGTTACTGGGGTCTGACGTATACCACCCCTAGACTTGATATGCGACATATCAGACGAACATACCGGACTGTACGGGAGTGTTACTGATCGGATTCACAGGAGAACGCACAGGCTAGCTTGTTGATCTTCTGATCGCTCAATACCTGGGTGGCTGTTACGTTTAGCTGACCGCTTGCAGCTTGTGGGTGTTTTGATATGATCATCACCTGCTACCGGCGTATTGACGATTCTTTAGAGTCCTACATAGAGTTTTCTTGGCTCAGGCGAAACAGAGTAGTGGCACATATGTGATATGCGCAGGAACGAGAATAATGCGATATGGGATACCGTATTATATTCTCAGGATATTTAGATATGAACCGGGTCATCGGATCAAGTGTTGATTCGATGAATCGGTACATGATATATTAGTCGGTAATATTCGATATAGCCGGATCGTCGGATCAAGTGTTGATTCGATGATTTAATATATAATAATATATATGATATATTATTATATTAACTAATATTGGCTTGCTTTATTATTTCATTTTCTCAGTGGATGATACATTGATATATATGCGATATATGTTAATTGTATTATTTTCTTTTGTTGCAAATATATAATATATATGTGATATATATTATTGTGACATGATATGATTAATTGTTAAACGTGTTTAAGGATGATTAATAAAGGTTAGGGTTTAATTTGGGTTAGTTGCTTCATGTACCTTTTAGAAGGTTTCTTCTTTTGTCATTACAAAGATCTTTTGTGATGACACATTCTAAACCAAACCAAACCCTAACCCTAGTTGTTTCTCTACTCATTCTCATCCTATCATCCTTGACCATGGTTCACAATTCAATCATATAGATTTCTATTCATCACAAAAGAAAGATAATTCATTATTCTTTTTCCATGATCTTCTTCTTCTTCTCTCTTGAAGAAGCTCTCTTGAAAATCCTTAAGTGATGAAATAAAATGAGAAAATGATATTAAAAGAAAGCAAAATCACTACCCTCTCATCCTCATCTCATCTAGCCCATGGGATTAGGGTGTTCTTCTCTTTTGAGTGAGAAAGCTTGAGTCGAAGCAATTTCAAGGTAGATCATCGGAGATTTGGAATACGACAAGCTAGAATGGATCGTTCGAGTCGTGGAGCCTCTCATGAGTCCGGGAGATCGTGGATCGCGGCAAAGGGACTTCTACTCGGAGCTTGTGAAGTGAAGGAGCGGACTACAAAGGTTGTAATCCCTCACACATAGATAAAAGTTATCTTATTGCATATTAAACCCTAATAATCTAGCAAAGATCCCGGCTTTGGGTTGTTCGGCACGTCTAAAATTTAATCCGGGCATGTTTGATGCCTTAAGAACCTTCACAAGAGTGCCTAGGAACCCTACAGTGGTATCAGAGCCTAGCTAGAGCATTAGGCGATGTGTTTACGAAGTTAAAACTCCGATCGAACCCGAAACGACGAAACTTGACCCCTCTCTGGAAATTTTTTAAATTTTGGGATTTTTCAGAATTAAAAATATGTAAAAAAATCAGCAGGGAATTCTAAGAATTACCATGAAACACGTGCCTATAATTCCACCAACAGAGCGCGGAACCGCGGCAAGAACATGGTTGTCGCGGCGGTTCCGCGGCGGAACTGTAGGATTGGGACACGTGGCTTCATGGTATGGACCGTAGGTACTTGCTGACTATTCTGGGTATTTTTAATCTGTTTCAGGTATTTAAAATTCTGGGGTTTGTTTTGTAATAATAGACTCGATCGGAAATTTTAAATTCGTATTTTTTTCCGGATATTTAGAAACTGTTAAACTATTTGAACGGATATCATTAACTTACTGTTTCCCGGTACGGCAAACTTTCAAGTGTTGAAATTTATTCGGGTTTAAATCTTTCGGGAAAAATTGTACAAGTTAAGCGGTGGACCCTCTAGAAGACAACAAACCTTAACTCGATTATGTGACCGTCTTGAACTGCCTTTTGAACCTTCGGGTTTGGGGCAGTACGGCGTGCCACATGTGAGGCGTTGGCTTGACCCTTCTACGGCTGGATCACCGGTACTGTGACATATTTTGGGATTATTTGAACCCCGCTCAAGTGTTGAGCAGTTTGGGAAATTTTGGGTATTTGATTATCTGTTCGGAAAGTTTAATACTATCTATTTATCTGGAATGTGATACAATATGTGGAATTCATAGAGTTAGGCATGAAATGCGGAGTATGTGATATTTCGGATTTATGATGTCTAAAGTGATTGTGGATTCCAAATATTGTAGTTTTACACTTTCTTTTCTATGACCGTAAGTGTAATATGTGATATCGCCGGTTTCGTTGCTATATGTCAACGGCAATTGGGATGCGCATATTTACTTACGTTGATGATATGAGATATTATGTGTTGCTGTGATATGTTATATTGGATCGTCGCGATCAGAATAGCCGGGGGTTTTATGTGAGATGAGGGTTTTTATTTTCATTCATGTAAAATTCATTTGTAATGTAATATTCTTTTATTTGGGGCACTTCCAGGTTGCTGTTGCTGTCACCAATGTATATTATTTACTTTTCCGCATTAGGTAGACCCAAGGTAGGGAGCACAAGTAACCGGGTTCTAGGGTCCAGTGGGAGGCCATCTCGAGGAGTCGAGACCGGGTCTCCTAACCCTAGAATTGGCAGTGTTACTTGCCGCTCTCGTAGGGGTCTCGGGATGTGGGTTTGGCTATTCGTCGCGACCGTGGAATCCGTGTTTTAGACAGGCTCGTATTGAAAACACGGACGTCCTAGTATATCCAATATTTCATATATGTTCTTCTGCTGCAATGTTCTGTGATGAGATCATATTACTGCCTGAGACGAATGCTTATACTATATATATATGCTGATATATAAATATTACTGCTTTCGTTTCTTCTGTGATGCTTAGGAAGCATAAGCTGATGGGATTTTTATTAATGAGATTAATAAAAGAAAAGAAACCTAAAGATGTTGTAGAATCAAAACTTAATAAAAAAGGTAGCTACAGTTTTGCTTTGCACAGTGATATATACGATATATCCTGCACCTTATTCGATGAGGAAAGGACCGAGATCCCTTCACCGGGAGTGACTCCTTTAGCAAAACTGGCAGATGCTACAAAACGCGGTTTGTCTTTTGATTGTTTTTAGTGTTTTGCAATGCACAGCGGTATATGTGATATATCCTGCACCTTATTCGATGAGGAAAGGGCCGACGATCCCTTCACCGGGAGTGACCCCTTTAGCGAAACTAAGAAAAGCCTCAAAAACACTCCTTTTCAAAACTACACGATTCTACGACGATATCAAGTTCATTACGCTCAGGGTTTTCTGAAAAACCTGCGTAGCCCTCCGTCATTTCAGATAAAGACTATTTCGTATTCGTGCTGCGTTTGTTGGCCTTTGTCAAGGCGTAGTGTGCAGTAGCTAACTGGTACTTATCTGTTTAAACATATGATGTGATTGGATTAGGGTATTCGTACGACCTTGTTGGCCTTTGTCAAGGGTCGTGCGGGTGGGTTTAATTCAATCGGGAAATGACGGGTTGAACTTGACTAGCTTCCTATGGTTTGTTGGCCTTTGTCAAGGTCATAGGGGTTAGGGGCAAAAACATTATCGGGAATTTCAAGTGTTGAAATTTGCAATGAGATTGCATACCTCCTATGAGATAGTTGGATCCTGATACCCACTGCGAGTAAGAGTTACTCCTGGGAGAGTTTTACACAGGACAATTAGTCGATCAAGTAGGTGTCTAGAAAAGTGTTAACGAGGTTACGCCTCTGGGAAAACGAGGTTTACTTTAATTAGGTCCGTGCGAAAGCACGGGGAACTTCCCTCAAAGTACCGACACTGATCTGGCTGAAAGATTGACGAAATTGTAGGGTGTAATTAATCCCGGCTAATCTAACCTTTTAGGGTTTTAAGGTAGATTTGATAAAAACAGTGGGAGACATCCTGATTAGATAAGATAATAACCAATCTAATCTTGCAAGAGCATACGCTAAAGTGTTTTCTTCTCTCTCTCTCCAGATAGCGACCATGTCATGCCATAATCAAGATAATAATATGGATGTATTGACTAAACCTGATTATTGTACTGAGCAAGGGAACGTTAGACCCATTCTTTCTTATAAGAGTTATAAGACTGAACAGGAAACAGGAGAATATCTGGATTCTCACGCCGCCCAAAAGAACATGCATGTTGATGCATCCTCTTCGGGTGTGTTTGTTATTGAGAACTGTTTCTCAGTTCACCCTACGTCCTGGGTATTAGATACCGGATCAGGATCCCACATATGCAAACAGTTGCATGGGCTACGTAAAGGTAGAGAACTGGGAAAAGATGATCATTCCGTTCTAGTAGGGAACGGTGCAAATGTTGCAGCCAAAGCAGTTGGCGAATATCACCTTGTATTGCCAAGTCGTAATACACTGATTCTAAATGAGTGCTATTATATACCGAACATGATGTGCAACATTATATCAGTTTCTTTATTAAGTAAAGAGGGATATAATTTTGTAGTACAGGATAATGTTATGAACATATTCCTAGATCAAAAGTTGATTGCATCAGGCTCGTTACATAATGGCATATTCATTCTAAATCAGAATACAGTCCTGAATATACAAAACACACACGAGAGGAAAAGTTCAGATATGAACGAATCCTACTTGTGGCATTGTAGACTTGGTCATATCAATGCAACACGACTGGCTAAGTTGCATAGAGATGGTTATTTGAATTCGTTCGAATTATCATCTTATGATACTTGCCATTCATGTCTCAAAGGAAAAATGACCAAAGCTCCGTTTAGTGGACACGGAGAAAGAGTTACCGAACTCTTAAGACTAGTACATAGTGATGTATGCGGTCCCATGTCTACGCATGCCAGGAACGGTTCTTCCTACTTCATTACATTCACTGACGATCTCTCAAGATTCGGATATGTATTCCTGATGAAACACAAGTCTGAAGCTTTTGAGAAATTCAGAGAATATAAGCACGAAGTAGAGAATCAAACGGGCAAAAGTATTAAGATTCTTCGATCTGATCGAGGAGGTGAATACTTAAGCAATGAGTTCCTAGATTATCTAAAAGAGAATGGGATTCTCTCTCAGCTTACTCCTCCTTATACACCACAGCACAACGGTGTGTCTGAGCGGAGGAATCGCACCCTATTAGATATGGTGCGCTCGATGATGAGTACAGCTGAGTTGCCTATTTCTTTCTGGTGGCATGCACTGGAGACAGCAGCATACCTATTGAATCAAGTTCCAACTAAATCTGTACCTACCACACCATATGAGATATGGAGTGGGAAGAAACCATGTCTTAAACGAGTTAAGATATGGGGTTGTCTGGCCTATGTCAAAAGACAAAATCCAGACAAACTCGAGGAACGGTCAGTTCTATGCAAGTTTGTGGGATATCCCAAACATTCACATGGATATTTTTTCTACCATCGCGAGGAACAAAAGGTGTTTGTTTCTCGACATGCCACCTTTTTAGAAAAGGAATTTCTTGAAAAAGAGATTAGTGGCTCTGAGGTAGAACTGGAAGAAGTTCCAGCAACACAAACTCCAACTGAAGATTTAGTGGAACCAGAGGATTCAGTAGTACCCGACGAACCCCAGCCTCTCCGCCGATCTAGTAGGGTTTCTCGTCCACCTGAGAGATACTACGGTTTTCTCATTGATGGTGGAAGCGAGGATTGCATCATGGATGATGATGAACCGACTAGTTTCGAGCAGGCCATCACGAGTGGTGACTCTGTGAAATGGCTGGATGCAATGCGATTTGAGATGGAATCCATGTACACCAACAAAGTATGGACTTTGGAAAATGCTCCTGAAGGGGTAAAACCCATAGGGAGCAAGTGGATCTTTAAAAAGAAATTTGGTGTAGATGGAAAAGTTGAGACTTTCAAAGCTAGACTTGTAGCAAAGGGATTTCGTCAAAGACCAGGTGTGGACTATGACGAAACCTTTTCTCCAGTAGCTATGCTTAAGTCCATCCGGATCTTACTTGCTATTGCTGCATACCATGACTACGAAATCTGGAAAATGGATGTTAAGACCGCCTTTCTAAACGGTGATTTAGAAGAGTGCGTGTACATGACTCAGCCAGAGGGCTTCGTAGATAGTGGGAGCAGCGGAAAGGTGTGCAAGCTGCTTAAATCCATTTATGGGTTAAAGCAAGCATCGCGGAGTTGGAACATCTGTTTTGATGTTGTAGTCAAAGAGTTTGACTTCATCAAAAATATAGATGAACCTTGTATCTATAAGAAGGTAGCAGAGGGTAAGGTTGTCTTCCTCGTATTGTATGTGGATGACATACTCTTGATAGGAAATGATATTCCTATGCTGCAATCAGTCAAGCTCTTCTTATCACAGAGATTCTAAATGAAAGATCTAGGTGATGCCTCCTGCATATTGGGAATCATGATCTATAGAGATAGATCTAAACGGATACTGGGATTGTCCCAATCCAGGTACATTGACACCATACTAAAGAGGTTTAGTATGGAAGAATCCAAGCGTGGGAACCAACCCACGATCTCTGGACTCACTCTCTCCAAAGAGATGTCTCCCAAGACTGATTTGGAGAGAGCTCGCATGCAAGGGATACCCTATGCTTCGGCAGTAGGCTCTATCATGTATGCGATGCTATGTACTAGACCCGATGTAGCATACTCACTAAGTGTAGTGAGTCGGTATCAAGCAGATCCTGGAGAGAGTCATTGGACAGCAGTGAAGAACATTCTCAAGTACTTGCGAAGGACTAAGGAGATGTTCTTGGTGTATGGTAACGGAGAACTCCAGGTGGAGTCCTTTACCGATTCCAGCTTCCAAAGTGATAAGGACGACTCTAAGTCGCATTCGGGTTTTGTCTTTACCCTCAATGGAGGGGCGGTATGTTGGAAGAGTTCCAAACAGGATACCGTTGCAGACTCAACGATGGAGGCTGAATACATCGCTGCCAACGATGCTGCCAAAGAGGCTGTCAGGATCAAGAAGTTCATTAGTGAACTTGGTGTGGTTCCATCCATTGAGCATCCAATACCTCTGTATTGCGATAACAATGGAGCTGTGGCTTTGGCCAAGGAACCCAGGTCCCATCAGAAGTCCAGACATATTCTGAGGCGGTATCACCTGATCAGGGAGATAGTTGATCGCCGGGAGATCGAGGTCAGGAGAGTAGATACGAAGGACAACACTGCGGATCCATTCACGAAGGCTATTCCCCAGATACAGTTTGAGAGATTATTCGGGATGCTAGGTATGAGATACTACAGCAGCTGGCCTTAGTGCAAGTGGGAGATTGTTAATTATGTATATGCCCTAGAGGCCATTGTTGTACATATGATGTATATTATAATGGATGCTTGGTTATATATAGAGAAGACTTTCTTGCTCGTCATGATAGTATGCTATTTGGTTTCACTTTATCTCAACATGTTGACTTGTATTGGTTTACTGTTTAACTCTCACATGTTGATAAAGCCCTTAGGATCTGTACTCGACTACTGGGACTATGATGAGATCATACTAGTGGGGCCGCGGTAGTCGATGAGTACATCCTATAACTGTTCCTAGTCGAGGGTATATCGAGACAGGGCATCGATACACCAGAGTAGACTAGCGTATACGCATCTTGACCCATATGATGGGCGATGGATGATCCCATATCCATCGGTGTTAGACATCAGAGATGGTGTACGGGTGCTCAGTGGAGACTGGGCACACTGGACGGACTCGCCGAGAACTCCCAGATGGTGATATACCACACATCAGATGGCAGTTCTCCGGTGACACTGGTACAGGGTAGTCTGTAGACCCGAGATCGTCATAGAGTCTTGTGTGATTCCCACTGTGCTTTGATTTCCACCTTACCACGTCCAAGAGGGCGTGCAAAACGGTGGCTTTTGGGTACAGTCCCGAATCACATGGAGGCAATGAGCGATAGGAGGGGATTCGTCTCTCCCGGTATAGGAAGTTGATGTTGTGCTGTGTTCGATTGGCTATAACTGGAAGTCCCTGGCCAGGGCTGATATAGAGATTTACTGGTAAGTGTTACTAGTAGTTTCTCGACCCGTTATGAGCCACACATCGACACGACTTATCGGTTACTGGGGTCTGACGTATACCACCCCTAGACTTGATATGCGACATATCAGACGAACAGACCGGACTGTACGAGAGTGTTACTGATCGGATTCACAGGAGAACGCACAGGCTAGCTTGTTGATCTTCTGATCGCTCAATACCTGGGTGGCTGTTACGTTTAGCTGACCGCTTGCAGCTTGTGGGTGTTTTGATATGATCATCACCTGCTACCGGCGTATTGACGATTCTTTAGAGTCCTACACAGAGTTTTCTTGGCTCAGGAGAAACAAAGTAGTGGCACATATGTGATATGCGCAGGAACGAGAATAATGCGATATGGGATACCGTATTATATTCTCAGGATATTTAGATATGAACCGGGTCATCGGATCAAGTGTTGATTCGATGAATCGGTACATGATATATTAGTCGGTAATATTCGATATAGCCGGATCGTCGGATCAAGTGTTGATTCGATGATTTAATATATAATAATATATATGATATATTATTATATTAACTAATATTGGCTTGCTTTATTATTTCATTTTCTCAGTGGATGATACATTGATATATATGCGATATATGTTAATTGTATTATTTTCTTTTGTTGCAAATATATAATATATATGTGATATATATTATTGTGACATGATATGATTAATTGTTAAACGTGTTTAAGGATGATTAATAAAGGTTAGGGTTTAATTTGGGTTAGTTGCTTCATGCACCTTCTAGAAGGTTTCTTCTTTTGTCATTACAAAGATCTTTTATGATGACACATTCTAAACCAAACCAAACCCTAACCCTAGTTGTTTCTCTACTCATTCTCATCCTATCATCCTTGACCATGGTTCACAATTCAATCATATAGATTTCTATTCATCACAAAAGAAAGATAATTCATTATTCTTTTTCCATGATCTTCTTCTTCTTCTCTCTTGAAGAAGCTCTCTTGAAAATCCTTAAGTGATGAAATAAAATGAGAAAATGATATTAAAAGAAAGCAAAATCACTACTCTCTCATCCTCATCTCATCTAGCCCATGGGATTAGGGTGTTCTTCTCTTTTGAGTGAGAAAGCTTGAGTCGAAGCAACTTCAAGGTAGATCATCGGAGATTTGGAATACAACAAGCTAGAATGGATCGTTCGAGTCGTGGAGCCTCTCATGAGTCCGGGAGATCGTGGATCGCGGCAAAGAGACTTCTACTCGGAGCTTGTGAAGTGAAGGAGCGGACTACAAAGGTTGTAATCCCTCACACTTAGATAAAAGTTATCTTATTGCATATTAAACCCTAATAATCTAGCAAAGATCCCGGCTTTGGGTTGTTCGGCACGTCTAAAATTTAATCCGGGCATGTTTGATGCCTTAAGAACCTTCACAAGAGTGCCTAGGAACCCTACAGGGAGAACACACAAAACTCTATGACGATCTCGGGTCTACAGACTAACCTGCACCAGTGTTACCTGAGAACTGCTATCCGACGATAGATATAATTCCATATAGGAGTTCTCGGCTAGTCCGTCCAGTGTACCCAGTCACCACTGAGCACCCGTATACGATCTCGATGTCAAACATCGATGAATGTGGGAACATCCATCACCCATCATATGGGTCTAGTGTCATATACGCTAGTCTACTCTGGTATATCGATGCCCCGTCTCGATACACCTACAACTAGGGACATTCCAGGATATGCTTATAAACTACTGATGTCCCACTAGTATGATCTCTATCATAATCACAGTAGTCAAGTCAATATCCTCAGGGCTTTATCAACATGTATGAATGAATAAAAGCATGGTCAAATCAACATGTCAGATAAAGAATAACCAGATAGCATACTATCATGTCGAGCAAGAATGTACACTGAATATATATATATATATACATGTATAAATACATCCACTATCACATAATAGCCTCTAGGGCATACATATATCTAACACCGCCGATGCTCAATTTATAGTGAACTTCAATTTGCATAACTTGGAGAAATCACTTCCTGAACTTCTCAATATATTGATAAGTGCAGAGAGCACGCTTAAGATGGTGAAAAATCCCGCTCTATTTGTTGGGAAATCTTCCTCTTCCGTCCCAAAAACTAAAACTAAGGTAAAGAAGAAGAAGAAACCCACCAAACCGAGAGGTGGAGTTAAAAAGGAGAAGGGGAAAGACAAATCAGGGGCTGCGGGATCAGGAAAGGGAGAATACTTCTATTGCCACAAGACGGGGCATTGGAAAAGAAATTGCACCGAGTACCTCGCCAATCTCAATAAGAAGAAGTATGTTGATGCTTCCGTTTCAGGCGTGTTTGTCACCGAAAACTGTTTTTCAATAAACTCTGCATCCTGGGTATTAGATACCGGTTCAGGATCTCGCATGTGTAATTGTGTGCAAGGATTGCGAAATAGCAAAGTTTTGAAGAAAAGTGATCATACTCTCTGCGTTGGGAATGGTTCAAGTGTTGATGCTGCATCTGTGGGAGAGTATCACCTAGGGTTGCTTTCAGGGTGTATATTGATTTTGAATCCCTATTATTTTGTACCAACTATGTTATGTAATATAATATCTGTATCTTTGTTAGAAAATGAAGGATATCATT
Source organism: Agapanthus africanus (assembly GCA_030015575.1). Classification (NCBI taxonomy): domain Eukaryota; kingdom Viridiplantae; phylum Streptophyta; class Magnoliopsida; order Asparagales; family Amaryllidaceae; genus Agapanthus; species Agapanthus africanus. The sequence goes on from JASDDO010000004.1 coordinate 266,038,513, forward strand.
TTGTATTACAAAGTAATGTTATGAACATTAACCTAAATCAACAGTTGATTGGGTATGGTACACTAAATAACGGAATCTACATCCTGAATCAACACACAGTTTTCAACATCCAGCACACAAACAAAAGAAATACTTTAGAAATAAATGAAGCATTCATATGGCATTGTATACTTGGTCATATCAACGAAACAAGACTAACCAAGCTATATAAAAATGGATATTTGAATCGTTTGAATATAAATCTTATGCGACTTGTCGGTCTTGCATCAAGGGTAAAATGACCAAAACTCCGTTTACTGGACACGGAGAGAGAGCTACTAAACTCTTAGGCCTCATACATAGTGATGTATGTGGACCAATGTCTACACATGCAAGAAGCGGTTATTCATACTTCATAACCTTTACTGATGATTTCTCGAGATTTGGACATGTGTTCTTGCTGAAACATAAGTCTGAAGCTTTCGAAAAATTCAAGGAGTATAAAATTGAAGAAGAAAAATAAACTGGATTGAGTATCAAGAAACTTCGATCAGATCGAGGAGGAGAGTACTTAAGTACAGAGTTCCTAAATTTCCTAAAAGAGAATGGGATTCTCTCAGCTCACTCCTCTGTACACACTACAACACAATGTTGCGTCAGAGCGGAGGAATCGTACTCTATTAGATATGGTACGCCCAATGATGAGTGATATTGAGTTGCCACTTTCTTTTTGGGGGTATGCATTGGAGACTGCTGTATATCTCCTAAACATTCATATGGATATCTATTCTACCATAAAGAGGAACAAAGAGTGTTTGTTTCTCAATATGCCACATTTTCAGAAAATGATTTTTTTTATAAATGATACTATTGGTAATGCGGTAGAACCGGAAGAAATTCAAGAGCCACAAACAATTACTGACGATTTGGTTGAACATGAAGTTTCGATAGAACCCAACGAGCCTCAGTCACTCCGTAGGTCTAGTAGGACTTCTCTCCCACCAGAGAGATACTATGGTTTCCTCATTGATAGTGATAGAGAAGATTGCATCATGGATGATGATGACCCTACTAGTTTTCAGCAAACTATCACGAGTAGTGACCCAGTGAAATGGCCGGATGCCATACGATCCGAAATGGAATCCATGCACACCAACAAAGTATGGACTTTGGAAGTTTTACCTTCTGGAGTAAAACCCGTAGGGTGCAAATGGATTTTAAAAAAAATATTGGTGTGGATAGACAAGTAGAGACCTATAAAGCTAGACTTATAGGGAAAGGATTTCGTCAAAGACTGGGATTGGACTATGATGAATCCTTTTCTCCAGTAGAAATGCTTAAATCCATTCAAATCCTACATGCTATTCCTGCTTACTATGACTATGAAATCTGGCAGATGAACGTTAAAACTGCATTTCAAAATGGTGATTTGGAAGAATGCGTTTTTATGGATCAGCTGGAAGGCTTCATTGACAGTAGGAGCAGCGAAAAAGCATGCAGATTGCTTAAATCCATTTATGGATTAAAGCAGGCATCACGGAGTTGGAACATCTGCTTTGATGATACAATCAAAGAGTTTGATTTTATCAAAAACGTAGACGAACCTTGCATTTATAAGAAGATTGTAGGAAGTACAGTCACATTCCTCGTATTGTACGTGAATGACATCCTCTTGATAGGAAATGACATTCCTATGCTACAATCGGTTAAACTATTCCTATCACAAAGGTTCTCCATGAAGGACCTGGGTGATGCCTCGTGCATTCAAGGCATTAAGATCTATAGAGATAGATCTAAGAGAATGTTGGGATTGTCCCAATCTAGCTACATAAACATCATACTAAAGAGGTTTAGTATGGAAGATTCCAAGCGAGCTAATTTACCTGCTTTTCATGGAATCACTCTTTCCAAAAACTTCTGTCCAAAGTCTAAAAAAGAGAGGGCCCGCATGAGTGTCATACCCTACGCTTCCGTAGCAGGGTCTATCATGTATGCGATGTTATGTACTCGTCCAGATGTAGCTTACGCACTAAGTGTAGTAAGCAGGTAACAATCCAATCTAGGGGAGAAACACTGGACAACCGTGAAGAACATTCTTAAGTACTTACGAAGGTCTAAAGAAATGTTCTTGGTGTATGGTAACGGGGATCTCAAAATGGAGGCCTTTACCGATTCCAGCTTCCAGAGTGACAAGGATGGCAACAATTCTATCCCGGGTTTTGTATTTACCCTCAATGGAGAGGCGGTTTGTTGGAAAGTTCCAAACAGGACACCATTGCAGACTCAACGATGGAAGCTGAGTACATTGCTGCAAATGATGCTGCCAAGGAAGCTGTTTGGATGCGGAAGTTCATCTCAGAGCTTGGAGTGGTTCCAACCATTATTGATCCAATACCTTTGCATTGTGATAATAATGGGGCTATGGAATTAGCCAAGGAACCCAAGTCCCATCAGTGTTCCTGACATATCCAGAGGCAATATCACCTGATCCGGGAGATAGTTGATTGCCGCGAGATCGAAGTTTGGAGAGTAGACACGAAGAGCAACACCGCGGATCCACTCACCAAGGTCCTTCCACTGGCGCAATTTGAGCGACTTTTTGAGATGTTGGGTATGAGACACGCCAATAATTGGCCTTAGTGCAAGTGTGGGATTGTTTGGAATATGTATGCCCTAGAGGCCATTATTATAGTGGATGCTTAGACATATATATAGAGGACTTTTTTGCTCGACATGATAATATGCTATCCGATTGCTCTTTATCTTAACATGTTCACTTGTTTTAGTTTTCTGTCTTTTTGATACATGTTGATAAAGCCCTTAGGATGTTGGCTTGACTACCAAGACTATGATACAAATCATACTAATGGGGCTTGTGTAGTCCATAAGCACATCCTTAACAGTTCCTATCCGAGGGAGTATCGAGACAGGGCATCGATATTCCAGAGTAGACTAGTGTATACGTTTCTTGACCCTGTATTGGGGCAATGGATGATCCCATATCCATTGGTGTTTGACATCAAAGATTATATACATGTGTTTATTAGAGACTGAGTACACTGAACGGACTCGCCAAAAACTCCTAGATAGTATTATACATATCGTCAAATAACAGTTCTCCGGTAAAACTTGTATAGGTTAGTCTGTAGACCCGAGATCGTCATAGTGTCTTGTGTGCTTCCCACTGTGCTTTAATTTCCACCCTACCACAGCTCTACTGAGTCATGCGAACAGTTGGATTTTGGGCACAGTCCCAAGACACATGGAGGCAGGGAGCGATAGGAGGGGTTTCGTCTCTCTCGGTAATGGGAGTTGATGTTGTGCTATGTGCGATTGGCTATAACCGCAAGTCCCTGACTAGGGCTGATGAGATTTACTAATAAGTGTTTTTAGTAGTTTCTCCATTGGTTATAGGCCACACATTGGCATGACTTATCGAGTTATTGAAGTCTGACGATTCCACCCCTAGACTCGATATGCTACATATCAGACGAAGAGACCGGACTGTACGGTAAGTCTTGCTTATTGACTCTACGTGAGTTTAAATAAGTTTGCTTGTTGATCTTCTATTCGTTCAATACCTAAGTAGCCGTTACGTCCAGCTAGTACCGCTGACGGCTTGTGAGTATCTGATATGATCATTAGCTACTGCTAGCGTATTGACGAGTCTTAAGAGTCCCATATAGAGGTTTCCAAGTTCAAGCGAAACGAAGTAGGGCATATATGGAGAAATGTGCAGGAGCTTGATTAACTACGAGTATATGATACTGTATTATGCGGAGTCTAGGGCGTATATATATATTCGGAACCTAGGTTTGACCATACGGAACTTAGACTTGGCCAGGTGGGTATTAGACCCGAACTTTTGTCGCGTAGGTTGACCTTGGTTGATGGAGTAGGTGACTTAAGTAGAGTGATGTACCGTGTGTATGTTCCGCGACATACTTACGATACGCTACTCCGCTTAAGAAGCATTAGGATGTACATTTCTTAGGCGATGTATTTCTATTCGTCCCTATGATCTATCCTCATCGATGGCGGATTTCTGTTACCATGGTTTTACGAGCAGAGAGAGCCGCGGCTAGAGTTGCGGTCATCACGAGCTCGTCATGGACGAGGACTGACCGGGTTGTTTTTCTGGTAGCATACGAAACGCATCGATATATTGTTATTTAGATTTTCTATTGACACGAGCATTCGAGATCTTCCCCAGATGATTGGGCTATTGCCAGAGGCCAGCCGTATTGTAAAGACTACTAGGGTACCGTTAACACTAGATGGTTAAGACGTTGTCTACCGTACGGACAGAGGAGCCAGCTGATGCTGAATTTGATAAGATATCACCCCAGACATTTGAAAGCAATTGCAGTATGAGGTTAAACTCAGGAATGTGATAGAAGATCGCTAGTCACTCTTGGATAAGACAAGGACCTTTTATTCGTTGGATGCTTCGATGCGAAATCATCAGATTGAATAACTTCAGCTAGAAGAGGCCCTCACACAGACGTGGTGTGAGTCGATAAAAAAGGCGTTATTCGTTGGATACTCCGATATAAGATCGGTTAGTTGGCCAGCTTTGGATGGAAGGACCTCACCCAGATGCATTATGAGTCGATCGAAAACGGACGAATGAAATATATTCCTCCGGCGATTTGGAAGAGTTCCTGAAGGCGATGTTGACCTGATGCCTTCTACACAGAATATTGGAGACACCGTGTTCGTAGTTTCAAAAAAAAGGACTCTAGATATGACTATAGTCAATTGGAGCGCACTCCACACAGCTACGAGGAGATGATTCCGAATTGGTCCACATTAAAAAGAGGCGAAATAAGAGGTTCGTACGAGATCTTGACGAGATAGCGTTCCCCTCCGCTGATATCAAAGACTGGATGCCTATGCAGAGACGGTGAATGCAGCCATAATTCCAGAGAAAGTCATAAAGAGAATGTAGCTGTTGATTGAGAGTTGCTTTTGTACGTGCGATTTAAAATTTAAGAATACCGCAATCAAGACGGTGTCACTTGGTAGCTAGCCAGTTGAGTACGGGTCGATCCACAGGGAAATGGTGTTCTTTCTTTAAGTTCCAACGAGTTAAGTCCTATTTTGGTAGGTTTTGTTTTAAAATCTAAGAATGAGATTCAATTGACTTAAAGTCTTGCTAGGGTTAGGATTATGTTAGTTTGAAAAATGGATTCTTCTCACTGCTAACAATGCCCTAATTAAGAATATAGGTGTTAGGGTAATAGTCAACAACGGGGATTAGCACGACTAGGAAGAAACTTAGTTTCTTCCTTTTGGTCCTTGTCCGTCCGTTCTTAACTCTTAGCCCTAACCTCTATTTAAATCAACCACAACCGGTCTAACTAGGGAATCACCGCTATCTTGTAGGATAAGGTGCCGTAGTGAGTGGTGTGTGATTAATTTAAATAGAGTCCTAATTAATTAAAATTATATAGGCAAGGAAAGGAGTGAGAGAGATTTCCTTCTCTCAAACCTTCCCTATCCTAACCCTAACAAGTGAGGAATTACTCACTCATTAGGAAGTTAATGATAAAACTCATTTTATAATTTTTATATTAGAAAACTAAATTGCAAAAGAACAGATAAAAATTGCAAGAATTAAATTTAGATAATAAAAGAATGCGAGATAAAAATAAAAATCCTTACTTTATTGATGACCTCTCAACGATTACAAAGGAAATTAAAATTTAAATCTAGAATTAAAAAGAGGCATGCCTAATTAGGCTTTTGGCTTTCCTATTTATAGATAGGAGAAAACCCTAGGTTACAATTGTTAGTTATATGTATGCCCTAGAGGCCATTACTATACATAGGATGTATACTGTAGTGGATGCTTGGACATATATAGGGAGGACTTTCTTGCTCGACATGATAGTATGCTATCTGGTTGCTCTTTACCTTAACGTGTACACAGATTGTCTCTCTATTACATGTTGGTAAAGCCCTTAGGATGTGTACTTGACTACCTGGACTATGATGCGGATCATACTAGTGGGGACATGGTAGTCCATAAGTACATCCTTCAAGGTCCCTAGTCGTGGGTGTATCGAGACGGGGCATCGATATACCAGAGTAGACTAGCGTATACCTTCTCGACCCATACAGATGGGCGATGGATGATCCCATATCCATTGGTGTTTGACATCAGAGATGATATACGGGTGCTCAGTGGAGACTGGGTACACTGGACGGACTCGCCGAGAACTCCCAGATGGTATTATACCTCACGTCAGATGGCAGCTCTCTGGTGACACTGGTACAGAGTAGTCTGTTGACCCGAGATCGTCATAGAGTCTCGTGTGGTTCCCACCGTGCTTTGATTTCCACCTTACCACGTCCAAGAGGACGTGCAAAACGGTGGCTTTTGGGTACAGTCCCGAATCACATGGAGGCAATGAGCGATAGGAGGGGATTCGTCTCTCCCGGTATAGGGAGTTGATGTTGCGCTGTGTTTGATTGGCTATAACCGGAAATCCCTGGCCAGGGTTGCTGAGATTTACTGGTAAGTGTTACCAGTAGTTTCTCGAACTGTTATAGACCTCATATCGACACGACTTATCGAGCTATTGGGGTCTGACGTTTACCACCCCTAGGCAAGATATGCGACATATCAGACGACGAGACCGGACTGTACGGTAAGTGTTACTGGTTGGATTCACAGGAGTGTGAGCGGGCTTGCTCATCGATCTTCTGATCGCTCAATACCCGGGTGGCCGTTACGTTTAGCAGACCGCTTGCGGCTTGTGGGTGTTTGATATGATCATCACCTGCTGCCGGCGTATTGACGAGTCTTTAGAGTCCTACACAGAGGTTTCCTGGCTCAAGCGAAACGAAATAGGAGCGCATATGAGATATGTGCGGGACCGAGAATAATGCGTGTATGTGATACCGTATTCTATTCTCGCGATGAATGTATCGATTGGTTGTATGCGATATAACCTAGTTATCGAATCAAGTATTGATTCGATAAGCCGATACATAGGATACTAGTCGGTTATATGCGATATGACCGGATCGTTAAATCAAGTGTTGATTTAATGATTTAATGTATAATTATATATTTGATATATTACTTTGCATTAACTAGTATTGGTTCACTTTAAATGGATTTTCTCACTTGATTGTACAAGTTGTATATGTGATATACTTTTTGTGCAAATGATTGTATCATGTTTGATGATACATGTTAACTTGATTAGGTGTATGATTAAACCATGATTAGTTAATGGTTAGGGTTTCATTTGATTTATTTATGCCTTTATTTATTTTGTTTTGACAAAAGAAAAAGAGATATGAAAACAAAAAGGTTGCTTTCAAAGATGAAGCTTGTTGAAGCTTCATGAAAGTTTGACCAAAGTGACCATTTTTTCTTCATATCTACCTAACTATTCACTAACCCTAGTTTAGTCTCTACACTTAATCATGGTTTGAATATGATAAGTATTGATTTTCTTTTCCTTTTTTAAAAAAACACTTATCATATTCTTCATCTTCTTCACTTCAAGAAAAAGCTTGATAGCTTTAATGGCAAAGTGATAAAAAGAGTGAGAAATCCAATTCTAAAGTGAACCCATCTCCTATTTCTTCATCCTCTACCTCTTGCCAAGTAGTATAGGGTGTTTTCTTCACAAGTTTCATGACTTGGTGAAGTGGGAGCTTGATCTAGTGATGCCTCGACGTAGATCATCTTCGGCATCGACGTCGACGACCTAGCCCGCCCATTTCTCCGATGAAGCCGACGCTAGAGCCCGGGATTTGATTTGGACAGCGAGGAGTCTTCGTCATGGAGCTATGGAGGTGGAGAACCGGATCTACAAAGGTTGTATTTCCGTTCTTGTAGTTAAGTTGTTAACTAGTTTCTTTTGTCGCCTAAAATTCTAGCCAACGATCTTTTTAGGGTTTCTCGGCACCCGTTAAATTAGAAATTGGCATGGTTGATGCCTTGTGAGACCTCACTAGAGTGCCTAGGAACCCTACAACAATCTGATCCACATTTGAATTTACAAGACTACACTAAGAAAGCTGGGTCAAAGCACCGACACCCACCGACACATGCACCGACACCTGCATTGCACGGCCACGGTTCCGCGGCAGAAAGCCCTTTTTGGCCGCGGTTCCGCGGTCGTTTGGTGGAATCATAAGTTCAACTTCTCAGGGTTGCTTCATGTTGCTTTTCCTTCTGTTTTCTTCACTTGGTTCCTCAGAATCTCTTCTTTATACTTCTAGATTCCCAACAGTGCAGAATTATGTGGACTTTTACCGTGAGCTTCACGTTGAAGTCTTGAATCTTGTGCTACCCTTGTGCTTTGTGCATTGAACTGTCTACTGATCTTCATTTGTTCCTTGAACTGGTAGGCGGTATCATACGGATTCATCTATTGTTGGTCGTAGTCTCACATTTGTAGTGTCTTTTCATGAATTTCACTGTAATGATCTGAGAACTTGTAACCTGCAACTATTTAGCAGACATGGATCAAAAGCACATATTTATTTGTAATGTGATTAAGAATGGGCGATATAATAATGCAAAATTCTGATATGAACAAATACCCCCAAACTTATCTTTTTCTCGTCCCGAGCAAAGCCAATTTTATTCTCGAAAAATCCTAACCTCACTTTCGCAGGGAATCGCAATTGCACTGAGCTCGTAAAACAAACCGTTAAACCTCTAGGTGTCTCTAGTAGGAAGAGTGTTGTCTCCTGAGGGTTTTCAGCGGATACTATCCACAATATCAAATCAATTTGGCCTGTTGACTTTCATTCTTCAATTCGGTATTCTAGCAAGAAATTCTATTATCTTTGACTTAGAAATCATCAACCCGTATTTTTCACACTCACTTATCATTTAACTTAAGATCGTATATGTTCTGCAAATTTATTAAGTTTTCAGAGTCTTTTGAATTTTCCTTCTAAGGTTCCATCTCAACTTAGGAATTTTTATCATCTCTACTGAAAGTATAAGCCCTATCTTTCATTCATATCTCTTATCCAAACCCCAATCATATACTCCTACGTGTTTGTATGTATCACCCCTACACTTGGAAATTCAATTCAAGCTATCATACTCTTGTCCATTGTTCAGACCATAATATTGCATTTATCATTCCCCTATTCTTACCCTTTTTATAAATAAACAGGTACTCTTGACGCACGTGTGTTGCATATTACAGGTTACAGGTTTCTGGAGCAAATACAGTGAAAAAGACACAAAACAACAGAAAAAGTGACTTTTGACCAGCAAGTAGACGGATCTTAGTCAAGCCTAGTCGAAGAACAGTGCAAGGTCCAAAAAAGTCAAATGAGAACGGTTGAAAGATCGCTGTAAATATTCACTGAAATATCTGGAGAATAAACAGAAGCCCAAAGAAGCCAGCAGAATAACCCAGATATTTGGTGGCCCAAGCCCACCAAAGGGCCGCGGATCCGCGGCCCAAGCCAGCATCTGCCGCGGATCCGCGGCCATTATATGCCCGTGTCGGCACAGTTTTCTTGTGACGGTGCTTTGTTGTGGGTGTTTGGATTTTAAGTGGGCAAATCAGTAATTGCGCATGTGCGAGACTCTGAAACCCTAATTCTCCTGTTTGCTTATAAATTGTAATTTTAGATCTAAAAATTGTATGCCTCTTGATAATCAATAAAAAGTGAGATTTGTTGAAGAATTGGGAGCATCACTTTTACTTGTAAGTTTTTAAATTCCTGCCTTAGTTTAATTGTTCTACTTGCCCTAGTAATCATTTGTTTGCTGTAGTTCACTCGTTAGCTAGTTTAATTTGTCGTAAAGTAGTTAACCTTTAAAACATAAACATAAAAAATGTCTCTTTGCAACAATTCCCTAATGAGCGAATAAAATCCTCGCTCGTTAGGGTTAGAAACAAGGGAGTAAGTGAGAGATGGATGTCTCTCACCTCCTTCAACGCCAACTTATTTTTAAAATGAAATCTTCATGCATTTATATATGATCCGCCCCCTACGGCACCCTACCTACAAGGTAACGGTGAACCTTAGTATAAAAGGCCGGACTTATATGACATCCATGAAGATCACATCAATTAATAGGAAAGGACGGACAAGGATCTAGAGGAAGAAACTTTGTTTCTTCCCGATCATCCTAATCCACTTTGCTAATAATTGCTGTGATATTTCTAAAAAGCTTAAATCATGGCATTGAAAGAGGTGAGAACATAGATCTCAACACCCCTACCTTCGACCTAACCCTAACGAGTCCTTTCTTATCACATACATTCATCTTAAACTCAATCGATAAAAAACCAACCACGATTTGAATCAACTCGTTATAACACGAAATTAGAAATTAACACATCCCTGCGGATCGACCCGTACTCACCGGCTAGCTGCGAAGCGACGCCGTTTCTGATTACGGTAAACTACAAATTTTTGGATTAATCAAATGGCGCCGTTGCCGGGGATGGCGTAATTTTCTCTTTTTGTATGATTTCGGGTTGATATAAAATTTGAAAATTATAAAAATCTGAAAATACAAATTACAAAAAAAAAATATTCTTTTCATTATTTTTGTCTGTTTGAAGGGTTTCTCGTGTGAATCTTGTAGGAACGACAAGAACTTTCAGATCTGGAATTTTACAGAGAGCAAAACAAAAATTGGTGCATAAAAACAGAGAGGAACTGAAGGTAAAGAACCACCGAATTTTTTCCAGAGGCCGATCTCTCCACTGAGCCGCTCTTCCGCCGCATAAGGGAGCCTCCAGCCGCGGTTCCGCGCACATAGTGCCACGTCAGCACTTAAAAATTTTCTGGTTTGCTTCTTTTCTCTCCCCTCTGCAACCTCCCATATATCTCTCTGTAAAAATCTTTCTGCAGGAATTCTTTGCGTAAAGAGTCTTTCTCCCCCTTCTCGATAACAGATTTTCTGCAGGTTTCTTTGCGCCGCGCTAAAATTGATTGCAAGTGATTTTAATTGTTTTGCATACTTTAATCGGATTTAAGGGGCTATTTGACCAAACTCAGATTGGGTGGGGATTTCATCACCCTTCCCAGGACCCCAGAAAACACCTAAAGCATTTTGCATCGACCACCTTTAATTAAAAAAAAATTAGACTCAGACCTAAGGACAGCGAGCTCAATAGGAAAAGGACTAGGGTAGGCATCGGCCGTTTATCCTAACCGACATTGCGGTGTCTAGGCTAGTGGTTATTAATTAGGCCCACTGTAGTGGTGGTTCCTTCCCACTTACCTGGCCGTATTTGTCCGTGAAGAGGCGGTTTGAGGTCTATTTCTAGCCCTAGTTAGGAGCTGTCTAGTAGACCTAGGCAACCCTAGATCTAGGCCTGATTGTGCATGTGTGGTTGATACAGTTGTGTCACGAGTCCGTTTTCAAAAACCTCTTTGCAAAACTCACACACAAAAACAAAAAAAAAAAAAAAATAAAGAAAAATCTTTTGAAAACTTGCAACTTGCCGCTAAGAAAACTTGCACCTCATTTCCACCATCTCTCCTTCATTGACGTTATCTTACCCCCACATTCTGTTTTTCTTTTTTCTGACTGCACTATCCCTTTTAGTGTATGCCACTTTGGACTAGGGATACAGACGCCCGATTAGTCCGCGTTTCGTTGGTACCGACCAACGAACCCTTCGACACCGAAGTCGAAAATCCGTCCACTTTCTTACCTTCACCTTTAATTTCTTCCACCGAAGGTATGTCGGGATTCAACCCCAATAATACCTTGCAGACGGGAATGATTCCACCTCCACCAGGTGCGAATAACCCGAACCAGCCGCCTGTTGAAGCGCCCGCACGAGTTGCGCTCCAGGACCTCTTCTACCCCATCCGAACTTCTTTACCCACTTGTCTTTCACCCCCACCGGCAAATGGGGACAATTTTGAGATTAAACCACATTTCATCAATATGCTGCCGAAATTTCACGGTTTGGAAACTGAAGACGCTTATATCTTTATTAATAAATTCCAAAATGTGTGCGCTATGATGAAAACAACCCAATTGAGTGATGACGCTATAAGGCTAAGGGTCATTCCTTTCACCTTATGTGACCTAGCCGAGAAGTGGCTATATAGCACCGCATCACATTCCATAAGAAATTGGGATGAGTTTGTGAAGGCTTTTCTAAAAAAATTCTATCCTCACCATAAAACTGCCAGAATTCGAAATGAAATAATTCAATTCTCACAACTGCCTTCCGAACCTTTCTGGAAGTGCTTCGAGAGATTCAAGGACCTATTAGTTCAATGCCCTCACCATGGTATAGAAAGTTGGCAACTTTGCCAAACATTATATGAGGGATTGAACTCGGCAACGAAGCAGTTGCTAGAAACAATCTGTCAAGGTCATTTTCTCTCTAAGTCTAATGATGAGGCGTGGCAGTTTCTCGAGGATCTTAGTGAACAGACAATACAGTGGGAGAGCACAAAGACCACATCAGCTTCTAGTGGTCAATCTAGGGGAGGCATACATCAAATAGAGATGTCGATTGCTATGAAGGCCGAGATGGCCGCTCTTACGAAAAAGCTAGAAGCGATCGAGACCAAAATCTCCTCGTCTTCTCCTGCCCCTGCTATGCCCCCACGTACTGTCTGTGCTTGTTGTGCGGATCCATCGCACCTGACTGAAGAATGTCCTTATAATGCATCTACACAAGGACAGGATCAAGTCAATGCTGCATTCCAGCAACGACAAAGGAACGATCCGTATTCTTCAACGTATAATCCGGGGTGGAGGAGTCACCCAAATTTCGCTTGGAACCAAAATCAACAATTCCAAGGAAATAATAATAATTTTCAAAGACCTCCTCCACCACAACAACAACAAGCACCCTCGCAAACTCAATATCAACCGCAACAATTTCAACAACAACCTTACCCTAATCAGGTGAACAACTTTGTGCCGAACAATGCATACCAGCCAAATAATTATGTTCAACCTAATAATGATAAGGTTAGCTCGCTCGAAAGAAGTCTAGATGCGTTCCTTAAGCAATCTACACAGTCTACAGCAAGACTTGAGACTTCTATTCAAACTTTAGTGCAAAATAGTGCCTCCCATGATCAGAGTATCAAATCTATAGAGGCACAAATTGCACAACTCAATGCAGCTTTGAGCGAGCGCGAAAAAGGAAAACTCCCGTCTCAACCGTTGCCCAACCCCGGTCACGCACATGCTGCACACAATCAGCAAAATCATAATGTAAATGCAGTGACCACGTTGAGATCGGGAAAAGTGTTGCGGAACAATGTGGGCATTAACAATGACACCCCTGCCGGTGGGTCTTCTTCATTTTCTTCTCCATCTTCTTCTTTAGAGCCTATTCTCCACCCTTTACATGGCTCTACCTCTTCTAGCTTGAACGGACCTAATTCTCACGACATGAACACATCTACACGAGGTACCGTTCCAACTCGACAATCTGATCCACAAAAATTGGACTCAACCACCTTTCAAAATGTTCCTTTTCCTAATCGGTTGAGATCAAATAAACCAACTCCTCAAATGGAAAAGATTGTCGAGTTGTTCAAACAGGTTAGCATAAACATCCCTCTTTTGGATGCAATTCAGCAAGTTCCTTCATATGCCAAAATTTTAAAGGACTTGTGCACCAAAAAGAGGAAGTCGCAAGTGCCAAAGAAAGTTTTTGTGGCCAGTGCTATTAGTGATGCTCTTGTAAATTCCCTTCCCCCAAAACAAAAGGACCCCGGGTGTCCTACCATTTCGATAACAATTGGGGACAAGAATATAAATAGAGCACTCTTAGATCTTGGCGCGAGCGTCAATTTGCTACCCTATTCTGTGTACGAGCAATTGGGCGTTGGAGAGCTTAAGCCCACTCACTGTACTCTCCAAATGGCCGACCGGTCAATAACCCATCCTAGGGGAGAGCTGGAGGATGTGTTAATAAGAGTAGGGGATTTCATTTTCCCCGTTGACTTTATAGTGATGGATACACAACCTGTTGCAAACCCCCGGAACCAAATTCCGGTAATTCTAGGTCGACCATTTTTGGCTACTTCCAACGCAGTGATCAATTGTCGTAACGGTTCAATGAACTTATCTTTCGGCAATATGACAATTGAGCTCAATATTTTCAAGTTAGGAAGTCAGCCTGCTGAGACCAATGCTAGCGTACTAGACGTTTGTTCGATCAATGAGATCGCGGAGGAGGACTGTGAGTTCGAGAATTTTTTATTCGACCACAGCAATGTTAACGCCACTAGTGCGTTCCTCCTAGAATCCGACTCAGTCTTCGCGACGGATAACGATTTTGAATGTTTTACATTCGTCGATGACTTCGAAGACTCATCACCTGATTTGGAGTCTTTTGCTTTTGCGGATGAGTTAGTAAAACCATCCGACACTGTTGCGTACACTCGGTACGAACCTTTGATGGAATCATTCGAGTTTGAAACAACTACCCCATTGTTACCATCTATTGTTTCACCTCCTAAACTCGAATTAAAGCTTTTGCCGACACACCTAAAATATGCATATCTAGGTGATAATGAGACCTTACCTGTCATTATATCAGCCTCTCTAGCTCTTGAGCAAGAGAATGCTCTCTTGACGGTCTTACTTAACAATCGGCAAGCTTTCGGCTGGTCTATGGCGGACATTAAGGGGATTAGTCCCCTCATAGTCGAACATCATATACACTTAATGGATGATGCCAAGCCAGCACGAGATCCACAAAGGCGCCTCAACCCCATCATGAAAGAGGCGGTTAAGAAGGAAATTGTCAAATGTCTGGATAGCGGTATCATTTACCCTATCTCGGATAGCCAATGGGTTAGCCCAATCCACGTCGTGCCCAAGAAATCGGGCATTACGGTCATTACAAACGAGGCAAATGAGTTGATTCCCACTCGCACCCAAACTGGGTGGCGAGTCTGCATAGACTATAGGAAACTCAATGCCGCAACAAGGAAGGACCACTTTCCCTTACCTTTCATTGACCAAATGCTCGAGCGATTGGCAGGGCACGAGTTCTATTGTTTTCTTGATGGCTATTCCGGTTACAATCAAGTCCCCATCGCCAAAGAGGACCAAGACAAGACAACATTCACTTGTCCCTTTGGCACTTTTGCTTATCGTCGCATGCCCTTTGGGTTATGCAACGCACCCGCGACATTTCAGCGGTGTATGATGGGGATCTTTTCAGACATGGTCGAAAAGTTCTTGGAGATTTTTATGGACGATTTCTCCATCTTTGGCGACTCCTTCGACGAGTGTTTACGCCATCTTGACGCTGTTCTTACCCGCTGCAGGGATAAGAACCTAACATTAAATTGGGAGAAGTGCCATTTCATGGTGCAAGAGGGCATTGTTCTAGGACATGTCATTTCGCAAAACGGCATCGAGGTAGACAGGGCTAAAATCGAAGTGATTTCTAACCTACCTCCCCCAAAATGCGTCAAAGATATTAGAGCCTTCCTTGGCCACGCCGGTTTTTACAGACGGTTTATCAAGGACTTTAGCAAGATTGCTAGACCCTTGACCCTCTTACTGGCCAAGGACACGACCTTCGCTTTTGACTCCACATGCACTGAAGCATTTGAGTCTTTAAAACATTCACTCATCACTGCACCCATCCTCTCATCTCCCGACTGGACGCACCCTTTTGAAATCATGTGCGACGCATCAGACTTTGCAATTGGAGCTGTTCTTGGACAGCACATTAATAAGATGCCGCACGTGATTTATTATGCTAGCCGAACACTAAATGAGGCCCAACTTAATTACACAACAACAGAGAAAGAGTTTTTAGCTGTTGTGTTCGCACTCGAAAAATTCCGGCCTTATTTAATCGGCTCTCCAGTCGTTGTTTATACTGATCACTCGGCTCTTCGCCACCTTTTTGCGAAGAAGGATGCTAAGTCAAGGCTGATACGTTGGATCCTTTTATTGCAAGAATTTGATCTTGTCATTAAGGACAAAAAGGGATGTGAAAACGTTGTAGCTGATCACCTATCACGACTTCCTTCTTCGCCCACGCTCGATCTTCCAATCTCTGACGTTTTTCCCGACGAGCAGCTCTTGACTGTTTCTTGCGAACCATGGTTCGCCGATATTGTAAATTATTTAGCCACCGGCCTGATTCCTAATGATTGGTCGAAACAGGATAAGCTTCGATTTTTGTCCCAAGTAAAGCATTTTTACTGGGATGAACCCTATCTTTTCAAATACTGTTCCGACCAAATCATTCGTCGGTGTGTGCCCGAGAGTGAGGTCAAGAGCGTGCTGTCTTTCTGCCACGATCAAGCATGTGGCGGGCACTTTGGCCCAAAGAAGACAGCCGAAAAGGTTTTGCAGTGTGGTTTCTATTGGCCACGACTCTTCAAGGATGCATTTGAATACTGCAAAACTTGCTCCCGGTGCCAACATTTGGGCCGGATTTCGCGGAGAAACGAAATGCCACTCCAACCCATTTTGGTGGTGGACATTTTTGATGTTTGGGGTATAGATTTTATGGGACCATTTCCTAACTCTTTTGGAAATGTGTATATTCTGTTGGCGGTTGACTACGTTTCTAAGTGGGTCGAGGCTGTGCCCAGTCGAACGAACGATAATAAAGTTGTCGTTCGATTCCTTAAAGAACACATATTTTCTCGATTCGGGCACCCTCGGGCAATTATAAGTGATAATGGTTCTCACTTCTGCAATAGGACTTTCGAGTCCTTGATGCGTAAATATTCTATCACCCACAAATTGTCAACGCCATATCACCCCCAAACATGTGGGCAAGCCGAGGTTTCGAATCGGCAAATAAAGCAAATTTTGGAGAAAACGGTTTCTAAAAACCGTAAGGATTGGTCGCTTAAATTGATAGATGCACTATGGGCTTTCCGTACTGCATATAAGACTGATCTGGGTATGTCTCCATACCGGCTTGTGTACGGGAAGGCTTGCCACCTCCCAGTGGAGATCGAGCACAAAGCTTTCTGGGCTATCAAAGAGCTAAATTTATCTTTAGGAGATGCGGGCAGCAACAGAAAGCTGCAACTGAATGAGTTGGAGGAGCTAAGGGATGAGGCATATGACAATGCCATAATTGCTAAAAACCGAGCCAAGGTGTTCCACGATAAACACCTTTTACGAAAAACTTTTGAACCTGGTCAACAGGTTCTACTTTATGACACTCGGTTACACTTGCATCCTGGTAAGCTCAGGTCCAGATGGAGAGGACCTTTTGTGGTCCGCACCGTTTATCCGCACGGTGCGGTAGATCTTGAGAACCCTGAAGACGGTACCTTATTTAAGGTAAATGGGCATCGACTAAAACCGTTCTTCACTGCGGATCCTTCGGAGGAGCTCCTGTTTTTGCAGGAGCCGATTTACACTGATTGATCTTCCTCCGCTTTCACCCTAAAACTTTGTTTCCCAATGACACTGTTTCAAATAAGTTTGGGGGTGTGTATATCACTTGTATTATATTTCCAAATACCATAAAAATAAAAAGAAAAAATGAAAATATATAAAAAAAATTTTTTAATAAAAGGGGGGGTTAATAATTTTTTTGGACCAAATTGCAAAATTGCAGATTAATAGCTGAATTTACACATAAAACCCTCACCCTTGAGGGTGTTTTTTGTAAATCACCCCTTCCCCCTATATAATGGAACCCAAGCCTCCTGCCTTCACATCCTGAAACATTTTCTCCTTAAAAAACCCTAGCAGCCGCCTCTGCCCCCTGCTGAAGTTTCGAGACACGCCGCCACCAGAAGGCCGCGGAACCGCCGCGCCTGCCGTCTCCCACCGCCCAACCGCCGCCGATCTTCCTCTTCACCCCCTGAAATTTTCAGGGGAGGTAAACCTGAACCCATACTCTCTTTTTCTGCATATACTTTTCTCTGTAAATTTAAAATGGCCCATAAAATGCAGTACGAGAGAGACTTTTCCCCTGTGTTTGCACACGAGATCTATGGATCATACTTCCCACACGAAATTGCACAGAGAGGATGGAATTTCCTCCTCTATAACCATGGATCTGCATTTGCTGTCCCTAGCTTAGTAACCCAATTTTATGAGTCTATGGAAGAGAATAGCCTAGAAAATTTAGGTTATATTAAATTGAATTGGGGAACTCAAGAAATTCGCATCGATAGGGACATGATACACGAGGTTACACTCATACCTCGTGTCCCCGCACACGAACAACCCCTTCGTTTTGAAGATTATCTTCCTTTAATGGGTAATGACTGTGCGCGAGAACCGCGCAAGGGGATCCAAGCACGGACCCTATTCGCAAATGTTTTAACTGTGTGCCGGTGGGCACAAAACAATATTTTTGGGAGTTCTCACAATACAACCTTTTTCACCCCTTCCTTACATGTCGTTCATACCTTAATGACGAAAAACCCTAGATTCGACATGTGCACAGTTTTGCTTTATTCCATAGGTTCGGGTAAACGAGGTCCTGTACACCCCTGCCCCATGCTAGTTACCCAGCTCTGCCGTTATTTCCTCCCAGCTGAGGAATTTGACTCATACTTGATAAACGATAACCCGGTCCGACCACTTTTAGAGGGCATCTCATCGTCCTACTCTAGACTAACAGATATTTGGACACGGACCGACCCGGCAGAACATGTACCTGCACGCACCCCGAGCTCAAGCTCAACTTCGAGCGGGGAAGAGCTAACCCCCCAAGAGCATGCACGATTGATGCGGAGGGCAGTGAGAGGGATTGATTCTTTGAGGGATGAGTTTCGGGCAACGGCCCGAGAGCACGACCGTCGGTTGACGGAGATTGAGAGGGGGATACAAACACTATTGGCTAGGGGGGAGAGATCACGTTCACGCTCACGAGCGCGACGTGGGGCCGGGCAGTGAGGGCACTGCTTGGTTCAAGTTTGGGGGTATTAGAGGTGATGTATATAGTTACCCTTGCATTGCATATTGTATATATCTTTGTTTTCCTTTTGCATAGTTATTTCTGCATTGCATTTTTATAAAAATCATAAAAATTTAAAAAATTTGAAAAAAATAAAAAAATTTAGAAAACTGAAAAACCCATAAAAATTGAAAAATTTCAAAAAGAAAAAAAATTAATGTATTCAATTCTGGTTAATTGACTTGAGTTTGATAAATAGGTTAACTGGCTAGGAAAAACTAAATCTTAGACTTAGCAAATTAAAAACCCTAAAAATAACCTTACTTAAAGTTTAACTGTGGAAAGCATATGTCTTTGTAGGTTATTTAGAAATAGGCAAATTTTGGGTTCAGTTCTTGGGCTAAGTCGAAACGAAGGAAAAGTATTAAAACTCTTATTAGAGTATAAGTTTGAAAAATAATTCCTAACTTAAGTCTGGATTCTGAAAATGTATACCCTACAAATTGCACAAACACGCACCTTGAAACTTGGATTAGTAGAAGAGACCTTGAAATACTCTTGTCTAACGTCCTTAGCACAATGAAAAAGAAAAAAAAAAAGTGGATAAAAAAAAATGGACACTGGTTTTTGTGATTACTTAAGGCTAAAAAAAAAAAAAAAATAAATAGAAAAATATTTAGCAAAGGTGCTAAAAGCCTTGGGTATTGCAAAACTAGGAAGTACGCCTTAAAGTGCTAACGCATCTGGTAATCGGTTGTTGGTACCTCAAGAAGTATTAACAGTCGCATGAAGGATGTGAAAGCAAAGTCTCACAAGTGCTTTGGACACTGGGCTGGAGTACGATTGCTTGATTTGAATTTCTAAGTGTAGGGGTGATATTTACACACACGTGGGGATATGTGATTAGAGTTTAGATAAGAGAAAGGAATGAAGAATAGAACTTGTGTCTTTAATAGAGTTGATAGAAATTCCTAAGTAGAGATGGAACTCTAGAAGGAAAACTTAAGAAATGCCGAAAGCTAGGTAATTCTACAGGATATGTGTAATCTTAAGTTAAATAATGAGTAAGCGTGAAGAATATGGGTGGATAATTTGCGGGTCAACGATAATAGATTTCCTTGTTAGAAAACCTAAATGGAGAACAAAAGTCGAGAAACCAAGTTGATAGGATTTTGTGGGTAGTATCCGCTGAAAACCCTCAGGAGACAACACTCCTCCTACTAGGGACACCTAGAGGTTTAACGGCTTGTTGCACGTGCTCAGTGCAATCGCGTTTCCCTGCGAAAGTGTGGCTAGGTCAGAATAAAATAATAAGTTTGCTCGAGGACGAGCAAAAGGTAAGTTTGGGGGTATTTGTTCAGACCATAATATTGCATTTATCATTCCCCTATTCTTACCCTTTTTATAAATAAACAGGTACTCTTGACGCACGTGTGTTGCATATTACAGGTTACAGGTTTCTGGAGCAAATACAGTGAAAAAGACACAAAACAACAGAAAAAGTGACTTTTGACCAGCAAGTAGACGGATCTTAGTCAAGCCTAGTCGAAGAACAGTGCAAGGTCCAAAAAAGTCAAATGAGAACGGTTGAAAGATCGCTGTAAATATTCACTGAAATATCTGGAGAATAAACAGAAGCCCAAAGAAGCCAGCAGAATAACCCAGATATTTGGTGGCCCAAGCCCACCAAAGGGCCGCGGATCCGCGGCCCAAGCCAGCATCTGCCGCGGATCCGCGGCCATTATATGCCCGTGTCGGCACAGTTTTCTTGTGACGGTGCTTTGTTGTGGGTGTTTGGATTTTAAGTGGGCAAATCAGTAATTGCGCATGTGCGAGACTCTGAAACCCTAATTCTCCTGTTTGCTTATAAATTGTAATTTTAGATCTAAAAATTGTATGCCTCTTGATAATCAATAAAAAGTGAGATTTGTTGAAGAATTGGGAGCATCACTTTTACTTGTAAGTTTTTAAATTCCTGCCTTAGTTTAATTGTTCTACTTGCCCTAGTAATCATTTGTTTGCTGTAGTTCACTCGTTAGCTAGTTTAATTTGTCGTAAAGTAGTTAACCTTTAAAACATAAACATAAAAAATGTCTCTTTGCAACAATTCCCTAATGAGCGAATAAAATCCTCGCTCGTTAGGGTTAGAAACAAGGGAGTAAGTGAGAGATGGATGTCTCTCACCTCCTTCAACGCCAACTTATTTTTAAAATGAAATCTTCATGCATTTATATATGATCCGCCCCCTACGGCACCCTACCTACAAGGTAACGGTGAACCTTAGTATAAAAGGCCGGACTTATATGACATCCATGAAGATCACATCAATTAATAGGAAAGGACGGACAAGGATCTAGAGGAAGAAACTTTGTTTCTTCCCGATCATCCTAATCCACTTTGCTAATAATTGCTGTGATATTTCTAAAAAGCTTAAATCATGGCATTGAAAGAGGTGAGAACATAGATCTCAACACCCCTACCTTCGACCTAACCCTAACGAGTCCTTTCTTATCACATACATTCATCTTAAACTCAATCGATAAAAAACCAACCACGATTTGAATCAACTCGTTATAACACGAAATTAGAAATTAACACATCCCTGCGGATCGACCCGTACTCACCGGCTAGCTGCGAAGCGACGCCGTTTCTGATTACGGTAAACTACAAATTTTTGGATTAATCATCCATCTTCCAAAATACTTTTAGTTGGTGAATTTTAGATGAAATTGCTCACACATTCTTCATGCGACCGTTAATACTTCTTGAGGTACTAACGACCGATTACAAAATGTGTTTGCGCATTTAGGTGTAATTTCTCGTCTTGTAATACCTAAGTCTTAGTAATGACTCCCAAACCAGTTGGTCTAAGGCACTAGGTGATAAAGCACTCTCGCTATATTTTTTATTTATGCAGCCTTAAGTAATTACAAAACCAGTGTTCAATTTTTTTTCTTTATTCACACTTGTACTTTTATTTTATTTTCCTTCATACTAAGGATTTTAGACAAGAGCATTTCAAGGTATTCTCTACTATCCCAAGTTTCAAGGTGCGTGTATGTGCGAGTTGTAGGGTATATATTTTCAGAATTTAGACTTAAGCTTCGGAATTATTTTTCAGATTTACAATTCAAATAAAAATTTCAATACTCTTCCCTTATTTTGACTTATCCCAAGAACTGAACTCAAAATTTGCCTATTTCTAAATAAACTACAATGACATATATTTTCTACAATTAAACTTTAAGAAAGGTTATTTTTAGGATTTTTAATTTACTAAGTTTAGGACTTAGTTTTTCCCTACTATTCAACTGTCATGTTGAACTTAAGTCAAATATGACCAAAATTGAACTTTTCAATTTTTATAATTTTAAAAAAAATTTCAATTTTTTATTTGATTTTATTTTTTCTATTTTTTTTTCATTTTTTTTCTTTCAGTTTTTATATTTTTTTTATAAAGATGCAATGCGGAATTAAATATGCAAAGAAAGAAAAAACCAAATATGTACAAAAAAATTAAATGCAATGATAACTATTTACAAACCAACTCCACCCCCAAACTTATCAAAAGCAGTGCCCTCACTGCTCATGGCCTCGCCGTCCTCTTGAACGTGAACGAGAACGTTCCTCTCTAGCCAGAAGGGTGGTCATGCCGTGCTCTATACCTGTGACTCGCTGATCCAGGTTGGTCACCATCCCTATCAATCTGTCTATCCCCCTAATGGCTCTCCTAAGTAAACATGCTTATGCTGCAGGGGTAAGCTCTTCCTCGCTCGCGGTCGAGCTGGAGCTGGGTGTCTTGGCGGGTACATCCTCTGCCGGCTCAGTGCGCGACCATGCATCATTTAAGCGTGTGTAGGATGTGGATACGCCCTCAATAAGAGGTCTAATAGGGATCCCTCCATGTATATAAAACTCAAATTCCTCCACAGGGAGGAAATGGCAACACAGTTGTGTCACCAACATAGGGCATGGATAATTTGCAGTCCTCTTTCCCGCACCAATGGAGTGAAGTAATACCGTGCACATATCATAGCCGGGGTTTCTAGTCATCAAAGTATGCACGATATGAAGGTATGGTGTGAAAAATGTCGTATTGTGCGAACTACCAAAAATATTATTTTATACCCAATGGCACACAGTTAATACATTCGCAAAGAGGGTTCTAGCCTGGATGCCCTTACGAGGCTCCCTCGAACAGTCATTACCCATCAAGGGTAGGTAATCCTCGAATTGGAGGGGTTGGTCATGAGTAGGTAGTCTAGGTATTAAAGTGACTTCATGGATGAAGTCCCTATCGATTATTATTTCCCTATCCACCCAAATTAGCCTAATGTAACCGTGTTGTGAGAGGTAACCGTCCTCCATGCACTCGTAAAATCGGATGACGAGATTTGGAAGCGCGAAGGAGTTTTGATGGTTAAAAAGTAAGAAGTTCCACCCACGCCTTTAGATCTCATCACCGAAATAGCTACCATAGATCGTGTGTGCAAACATTTGTGAAAAGCCTCTTTCAAATTGCAAAGTTGGTGCCATCACAGAGAAGTGCAGAATGTTTCTAAAAATTTTAATATATAAAATCGGAGAAAGCAAACCTCCTATGATGTTTTCAGAGGGAGAGGAGTCCAAGATGCGGTGGTAGAGCGGTAGAAGATGGCTTTTGCGGTGGAAGCGCGGCGGCGTGATGGGATCTCCTTGCTCTGGCTGCTGCGGCGGCTAGGGTTTTGAGAGAGGAAAATTTTAGGATTTAGTAAAACACAAAGAGGGGTCGGGTTCTATTTATATGGGGTGTTTTGGTTATTTGCAAAAAGGACCTCTTAAAAAGAGGAATTTATTTTTATATAGAATTCTTATTTTTATTATTTTTTTATTTAAAACTGAAAATTTACAAAAATACCCCCAAAAATTGGAAAAAAATTATATATTTTTTATTTTCTTTCTATATAACTACAAGTGGTACATACCCCCAAACTTATTTGAAACGGTATTTCCACTGTTTATTGCTGGATAATCAAAATTTAGGGGTAGATGGAGGAAGATCAGTCAATGTAAATCGGCTCCTGCAACATCAGGAGCTCCTCCGGAGAGTCCGCAGTGAGGAACAGTTTAAGTCTATGTCCGTTCACCTTGAATAGTGAACCGTCCTCAGGGTTTTCTAAATCGACCGCACCGTGCTGATATACAGTGCGTACCAAAAATGGCCCTTTCCATCGAGATCTAAACTTGCTGGGATGGAAATGTAGCCGGGTGTCGTAAAGTAAAACCTGTTGACCAGGTTTGAATGATTTGCGCATAAGGTGTTTATCGTGGAACACCTTCGTTCTGTTTTTGGTGACAACCGCATTCTCGTAAGCTTCATCCCGAAGCTCGTATAATTCATTTAATTGCAGCTTTCTATGGCTGCCCGCATCTCCTAGAGATAGATTCAACTCTTTTATCGCCCAAAATGCACGATGCTCAATTTCAACTGGAAGGTGGCAAGCCTTTCAATAAACAAGCCTATATGGAGACATGCCAAGATCGGTCTTATATGCAGTCCGAAATGCCCAAAGGGCATCAGTAAGTTTTGACGACCAATCCTTACGGTTTTTGGAAACCGTTTTCTCCAATATCTGTTTAATTTGCCGATTTGAAATCTCGGCTTGCCCATACGTTTAGGGATGATAGGGCGTTGATAGCTTGTGATTAATGGAATATTTCTGCATTAAGGACTCGAAAGTCATATTACATAAATGAGTTCCAATATCGCTGATAATTACGCGGGGGTGCCCAAATCGAGAGAAAATGTTTTCTTTGAGAAATCTAACAACAACCTTGTTGTCATTAGTCCGGCTGGGCATAGTCTCGACCCACTTAGAAACATAGTCAACAGTGAGGAGAATATACACGTTCCCAAAAGAATTGGGAAATGGTCCTATAAAATCTACCCCCCAAACATCAAAATTTTCAAGAACCAATATTGGTTGGAGCGGCATTTCGTTTCTCTTAGATATCTGGCCCAAGTGTTAGCACCGGGAGTATGTCTTGCAGTAATCATGTGCGTCTTTAAAAAGTTGTGGCCAGTAGAAGCCACACTGCAAGATCTTTTCGGCTGTCTTTTTAGGGCCAAAATGCCCTCCACACGCTTGATCGTGGCAAAAAGACAGCACGCTCTTAAATTCATTGTCGGGGGCACATCGACGAATAATTTGGTCAGGACAGTATTTGAATAGATAAGGTTCATCCTAGTAAAATTCTTTACCTGGGATAGGAATCGGAGTCTGTCCTGATTCGACCATTCATTTGGTATAAGTCCGGTGGCCAAATAATTCACAATATCTGCGAACCACAGTTCGCATGATACAGTCAAGAGCTGCTCATCTAGAAAAATGTCTTTTATAGGAATTTGAAGCGTCAGCGAAGAAGGGATGCGTGAAAGATGGTCGGCGACTACGTTTTCTCATCCTCTTTTGCCTCTGATCACAAGGTCAAACTCTTGTAGTAAGAGGATCCAACGTATCAGCCGAGATTTGGCGTCCTTCTTTGCAAAAAGACGGCGAAGAGCTGAATGGTCAGTGTAAACGATGACTGGAGAGCCGATTAAGTAGGGTCTGAACTTTTCTAATGCAAACACAACAGCTAAGAATTCCTTCTCGGTTGTTGTGTAATTTAATTGGGCCTCGTTCAAGGTTCGGCTAGCGTAATAAATTACATGCAACATCTTATTGATGTGCTGTCCAAGGACAATACCAATAGCAAAATCAGATGCATCGCACATAATTTCAAATGGATGCGTCCAGTCAGGAGACGAAAGAATGGGAGCAGAAATAAGTGAGTTTTTCAATGACTCGAACGCCTTCATACAGCTCGAGTCAAAATCAAATGTGGTGTCCTTGGCCAACAAAAGAGTCAAGGGTTTAGCTATCTTGCTAAAATCCTTGATGAACCGTCTATAGAAACCGGCATGGCCAAGGAAGGCTCGAATGTCTCGGACGCATTTGGGAGGAGGAAGATTGGAAATGACTTCAATCTTAGCTTTATCTACCTCAATGCCATTTTGCGAGATGATATGTCCTAAGACAATACCTTCTCGTACCATAAAGTGGCACTTCTCCCAATTTAAAGTAAGGTTCTTATCCTTACATCGGGTAAGAACTGCGTCTAGATGTAGCAAACACTCATTAAAGGAGTCGCCGAAAATGGAGAAATCATCCATGAAGATCTCCAAGAATTTTTCCACCATGTCTGAAAAAATACCCATCACACACCGCTGGAAGGTACCGGGTGCATTGCATAACCCAAAGGGCATGCGACGGTAAGCAAACGTACCGAAAGGACAAGTGAATGTGGTCTTGTCTTGGTCCTTTTCGGCGATGGGAATTTGATTATAGCCGGAGTAGCCATCCAAAAAGCAATAGTATTTGTGCCCAGCCAATCGTTCTAGCATTTGGTCAATAAAATACAATGGAAAGTGGTCTTTCCGTGTCGTGGCGTTGAGTTTTCTATAATCGATACATACTCGCCATCCAGTTTGGGTGCTAGTAGGTATTAACTCATTCGTTTCATTAGTTATGACCGTTATGCCCGATTTCTTTAGGACAACGTGAATGGGGCTAACCCACTGGCTACAGAGATAGGGTAAATGATACCACTATCAAGACATTTTACGATCTCCTTTTTAACAGCCTCCTTCATGACTGGGTTGATTCGTCTCTATGGATCCCTTGTTGGCTTGGTATCATCCATCATATGAATATGATGTTCAACTATTAGGGGACTAATCCCCTTGATGTCCGCCATAGTCCAGCCAAAAGCTTGCCGATTAATTTGTAAGACCGTTAAAAGGGCTTTCTCTTGCTCGGGGGCTATAGATACCGAGATGATAACATGAAGGGTCTCATTCTCACCTAAGTAAGCATATTTAAGGTGAGACGGCAATAGCTTAAGTTCGAGTGTTGGAGGCGAAAAAATTGAAGGTAAAATTTTCTCAAACTCGAAGGATTCCAACAGAGGTTCAAAACGAGTGTAAGCAACCGAGTCGGATGGTTCAGTTACCTCATCCGAAAATTCAAAGGATTCAAACTCGGGTGGTGATGGTTCAGGATCGTTCGTGAAAGTGAAACACTCATAGTCATTATCGGGTGTGAAAGCAGTATCAGGTTCAAGGAGGAACATACTAGTGGCGTCAAAATTGCTGTGATCGAACAGAAATTTCTCGAGCTCACAGTCCTCCTGGGTGATCTCTTGGATCGAGCAAACGTCAAGTATATTAGCATTAGGTTCAGAGGGTTGATTCCCCAACTTAAAAATGTCGAGCTTAATTGTCATGTTTCTAAAAGATAGGTTCATCGATCCATTTCGACAATTGATCACCGCATTCGAAGTCGCAAGGAATGGTCGACCGAGTATCACCGGAATTTGACTCCGGGGGTTAGCTACTGGTTGTGTGTCCATAACAATGAAATCAACGGGGAATATGAAGTCTCCTATTTTAATCAACACATCCTATAACTCACCCCTAAAATGGGTGATGGATCGGTCGGTCATTTAGAGAGTACAATGTGTGGGTTTCAGCTCTCCAACGCCTAATTGCTTATATACTGAATAAGGAAGCAAGTTAACACTGGCACCAAGATCTAAAAGTGCGCGGTTGATGTTCTTATCCCCAATAGTTATTGAAATTGTAGGACAGCCAGGGTCCTTTCGTTTTTGAGGTAAAGGTTGGGTAAGAGCATCACTTCATGCACTAGCCAAGAAAACTTTCTTAGGTACCTGTGATTTCCTCTTCTTGGTGCATAAGTCCTTCAAGATTTTTGCATAAGAAGGGACTTGTTGGATTGCATCCAAGAGGGGAATGTTAATGGTAACCTGTTTAAATAACTCCACAATCTTCTCCATTTGTGGAGTTTGTTTATTGAATCTCAAGCTGTTTGGAAATGGAATATTTTGAAAATTGGTTGAGTCCAATACTTGTAGAGGAGATTGTGGAGTTGGAACGGATCCCAGTGCTGGTGTTTTCATAGAGTGAGATGTGGGTCCGTTCGGAGCAGTAGAAGAAGTAGAGCCTTGTGAAGAATGGAGAACAGGCTCTGAAGATGAAGAAGATGAAGATGAAGAAGAAGAAATGGCAGTCGGGGTATCATCATTAGTGCCAACATTGTTGTGCAACATCCTTCCAGATCTCAATGTATTAACGGCACTCACATTATGGTTTTGTTGTTCATGAGCAACATGTGCATTTTGTGGGTGACCAGGATTTGGCAGTGGTTGAGATGGAAGCTTCCCTTTCTCTCGCTCGCTTAATGCTGCATTCAGTTGTGCAATCTGGGCTTCAATGGTTTTGATACTTTGCCTATGTGATGCAGTGTGTTGCACCAATGACTGAATGGAAGACTGGATGTTGTCTGAGGATTAAGTTGATTGTTTTAAAAATGCCTCCAGACTTCGTTCTAGCGAGGAAACCTTATCGTTATTTGGCTGAACAAAATTGTTTTGAGGAAAAGAGTTGTTTGGTGCAAAATTGTTCGTTTGATTTTGGTAAGATTGGGGTTGGAAAGGTTGCTGATATTGAGTTTGTTGAGGGGCTTGTTGTTGAGGAGGAGGCCTCTGGAAATTGTTGCCTTGGAATTGTTGTTGATTTTGATTCCAAGAAAAATTGGGGTGGTCCCTCCAACCAGGATTGTAAGTTGAAGAGTATGGATCACTTTTTTGTCTCTACTGAAAGGCGGCATTGACTTAATCTCGTCCTTGAGCAGGTGGGTTGTAAGGACACTCTTCGGTCAAATGGGACGGATCCGAAAAACAAGCTCATATAGTGCGAGGGGGTAAAGCAGGGGCAGGAGAAGGCGATGCGAATTTGCTCTCAATTGCTTCTAGTTTTCGTGTAATTGCTTCCATTTTGGCTTTCATTGCAATTGACATATCAAGTTGATGAACGCCTGCCCTAGACTGACCAGATGAAGTAGATGAAGTGGACGAAGTGGTTTGTCTAGTGCTTTCCTACTGAAGCGTTTGTTCAGCAAGATCGTCGAGAAATTGCCAAGCTTCCTCGTCAGATTTGGTTAGGAAGTGACCTTGACAATTGGTTTCCAGCAACTGTTTAGTTGCTGGGTTCAGTCCTTCGTATAAAATTTGGCAAAGTTGCTATCTCTCGATACCGTGATGAGGGCACTGAACAAGAAGGTCTTTGAATCGTTCGAAACACTTCCAAAAAGGTTCGGAAGGAAGCTGGGAAAATTGGTTAATTTCATTACGAATTCTCGCGGTCTTGTGATGTGGATAAATTTTTTTAAGAAACGCCTTAACAAACTCTTCCCAACTGTTTATGGAATGCGATGCTGTACTATATAGCCGCTTTTCAGCTAGGTCACATAATATGAAGAGAATGACTCGTAGCCTTATAGTATCATCAGACAGTTGGGTGGTCTTCATCATTGCACAAACATTCTGGAATTTGTTAATGAAGATATAGGCATTTTCAGATTCCAGTCCATGAAATTTGGACAACATATTGATGAAGTGGGGCTTAATTTTGAAATTATCCCCATTTACCGGCGGAAGTGAAAGACAAGTAGGAAGTGCGGAGCGAGTAGGATAGAAATGATCCTGGAGCGCGATTCGCTGTGGCGCTTCAACAGGAGGTTGTTGCGGGTTATTCGAATGCAGTTGAGGTGGAATCAGTCCCGAGGTAGGTAAAGGGTTGTTAGGATTGAATCCTGACATCTCATTAGAAGATGATGAATATGAAGATAAAGGTAAAGATGGAGAAGAAGTCGATGGAGTTTCGACTTCGGAGTCGAGCGCGTCGTCAGTAGAGACTAACGAGACACGGACTAAGCGGGCGCTAGTGTCCCTAGTCCAACCGGACATACACTAAACGAGTTGTAGTGTAGTCAAAAAGCAGAATGTGAGGGTAAGAAAACGTCAATGGGGAAAAGTGAATGAATGTTGGGTGCAATGGAATTCTAGCGACAAATGACAAGTTTTTGTAAAAAAAATTGTTTTGTGTTTTTTTTATATTATTTTTTTATAAAAAGTTTTGCAAAAGATTTTGTACGGAACTACGACACACTTTCAAGCAATCACAATTTAAACATGCACAATCAAGCCTAGAGCTAGGGTCTCCTAAGTCAACTAGACTGCTCCTAACCGGTCCAAAGAGACAAGTTGTGAGATATCCCTCAAATCACCTCTTCACCGCCAATTGTGGCCAGGTAAGCACAAGTGAAGAAAGGAGGGTTCCGCTTATGAATCACCGTGAGACGGGCCTTTTAAAGTTACCCTTCTCACTTGTCTAGCGTAGGCACCACAAAATCAGGTTTAGATAAACGACTGAATGCCCACAACCTTCCTCTGTCCTAATGAGCGCGACAGTCCTTAATTGGCCGAGTCTAGATATTTTTTTAATTAGCTCAAGGGTGATGCATATACTTTTTGTAATTTCTGGGGTCTTAGGAAGGGTAATGAAATCCATACCCAATCTGGATTGGTGTTATATCCCCTTAAATTCCGTTTTAAATATGCAAAGCAGTAACACACAAAATCTAAAACACTTGCCGATATTTTTTATTTGCGGCGCAAAGAATCCTGCATAAAAATGATTTATTGGAGAGGGAGAAGAAGTTTTGCGCAAAGAACCCTGTAGGAAAAATTTTCAGTGGAGATCAGAGGGTAGGAGGGAAAAAAATACTCACAGAAAAATTTCGGGCGCTGACGTCAGCAGTTGACCGCGGTTCCGCGATCAAACCCCTGATTTAGCCGCGGTTCCGTGGTGGTTCGGTTGGATCAGGCCGTCAAAACTTTTCTGTGTGCTGTTATGGTTCTCCTCTGTCATGTTCAGATCCTCTGTTTATTGATTTGTTCACTGGGCTTGCTCCAGATATGAATCAGTCTGTTTTCTTTTCCTGCACAATTCACACAAAACCAATCAAAAATAACAAGATGGATTTTTATGTTTTTTTTTAAATTTATATATTTTTTTCTTTAATTAACCCGAAATTACAAAAAGAAATAAACTACCGTTTCCCCGGCAACGACGCCTTTTGATTGAGAGTTGCTTTTGTATGTGCGTTTTTAAAATTTAAGAATACCGCAATCAAGACGGTGACGCTTGGTAGCTAGCCGGTTGAGTACGGGTCGATCCACAGGGAAATAATGTTTTTTCTTTAAGTTCCAACGAGTTAAGTCCTATTTTGGTAGGTTTTGTTTTAAAATCTAAGAATGAGATTCAATTGATTTAATGGTAGGGTTAGGATTAGGTTAGTTTGTAAAATGGATTCTTCTCATTGCTAACAATGAACTAGTTAAGAATATAGGTGTTAGGGTAATAGTCAACAACGGGGATTAGCACGACCAGGAAGAAACGTAGTTTCTTCCTTTTGGTCCTTGTCCGTCCGTTCTTAACTCTTAGCCCTAACCTCTATTTAAATCAACCACAACCGGTCTAACTAGGGAATCACCGCTATCTTGTAGGATAGGGTGCCGTAGTGAGTAGTGTGTGGTTAATTTAAATAGAGTCCTAATTAATTAAAATTATATGGGCAAGGAAAGGAGTGAGAGAGATTTCCTTCTCTCAAACCTTCCCTATCCTAACCCTAACAAGTGAGGAATTACTCACTCATTAGGAAGTTAACGATAAAACTCATTTTTATAATTTTTATATTAGAAAACTGAATTGCAAAAGAACAGATAAAAATTGCAAGAATTAAATTCAGATAATAAAAGAATGCGAGATAAAAATAAAAATACCTTACTTTGTTGATGACCTCTCAACGATTACAAAGGAAATTAAAATTTAAATCTAGAATTAAAAAGAGGCATGCCTAATTAGGCTTTTGGCTTTCCTATTTATAGATAGGAGAAAACCCTAGGTTACAATCTGATACACATTTGAATTTACAAGACTACCCTAAGAAAGCCGGGTCAAAGCACCGACACCCACCGACACGTGCATTGCACGGCCGCGGTTCCGTGACAGAAAGCCCTGTTTGGCCGCGGTTCCGCGGTCGTTTGGTGGAATCATAAGTTCAACTTCTCAGGGTTGCTTCATGTTGCTTTTCCTTCTGTTTTCTTCACTTGGTTTCTCAGAATCTCTTCTATATACTTCCAGATTCCCAACAATGCAGAATTATATGGACTTTTACCGTGAGCTTCGCGTTGAAGTCTTGAATCTTGTGCTACCCTTGTGCTTTGTGCATTGAACTGTCTACTGATCTTCATTTGTTGCTTGAACTGGTAGGCAGCATCATACGAATTTATCTATTGTTGGTTGTAGTCTCACATTTGTAGCGTCTTTTCATAAATTTCACTGTAATGATCTGAGAACCTGTAACTTGCAACTATTTAGCAGACATGGATTAAAAGCACCTATTTATTTGTAATGTGATTAAGAATGGGTGATATAATAATGCAAAATTCTGATATGAACAGCTGTCCCAGAGCAAGAAATGGATGTAGTAAATGGTGATAACTTCCGGGCGGTCCGGTAGGGACGAGATTTAGGAGAGACCCCGACAGAATCTTTCTGAAATACTACACGAGAATACTTGGACCCAGGATCAGCTTTATCGCACACCCTTAGTGGGCAGAGGTTGCCATCATTGACGCAATACGTTACAAGTGACCATGTTAATTGGTCAGGAGATCTTCTGAGGATGCACCAGAGTGGAACTGTTCCCGTCATCACTCCATATCGGGCTGTTGAGCCGAGGAGTCATGTAACTGGCGATCCGCAGTGAGAGACGAGAACCTAAGGGCACAAGGTACCAGACCATGAATAGGAGGCATGTAGATGCTTGCTCTACTAGTTTTGGATGTATCGACACCCTTCGACATTGATTATTGTTCACTATTCATTTTCTCTCTTGGCTATTCATTTTTTTGTACGAATACGCGTATATGTATTTCGATACGTATAACAGGTTGTATTCCGTATTTATACAGAATTACTTCTAGAAGATTGACACCTCATTATA
Source organism: Agapanthus africanus (assembly GCA_030015575.1). Classification (NCBI taxonomy): domain Eukaryota; kingdom Viridiplantae; phylum Streptophyta; class Magnoliopsida; order Asparagales; family Amaryllidaceae; genus Agapanthus; species Agapanthus africanus. The sequence continues at coordinate 266,071,283 of JASDDO010000004.1, forward strand.
TGATTTTTCTTTTTAGAAAATCATTTTGGAAATGAGGTGGAGGGTGAGTTGGCAAGAGCATGGTGAGGCATGTACAGAGGCATGGCTCTTAGATATTTTATTTGGAAAATCAATGAGATATTTTTGTTGCATGGTTGCAAATGACTTAGCCATATTTTTCTCCACATGCCATCCACATCCATTATTGATTATTATTCATTCATCACTTGTTTCACACTCTTACACTCTTTTGGTGAGACTTATCCATTCTTAAGTTGCTCATACCACTAGTTTTCCTCACCTCCTCCTTCTTTTTGAGTTGCTCATTTGAGCATTTAGCATGAGAGAAAAATATAGTGAGACATTCCTATACATCCACTCTCCATTGCTAGCAACCTTGGAGCGTCGGTTGCCTTGCTTGGCGATGCTGAAGCCTACGTCATTTCACTCGGGTGGATCATCATCGACTGAGGAAGACCGGCAACCAAATTCGATCCGCGACCCCTAGGAGTTAATGAAGGTGGTAGAAGACCGAAGGACTTAAGTTTATTCGATATAACAATTCTAACCTTGTAGTTTAGCTCTTTTTAGTTAGCTAGTATGGTTTATGGTTTCGATCTTAGAGCGGGTTTTGTTTGCGCCAAAATTTTTGAACGCCAGATTTTGTTCCGCATCGGCCATGGTAGATGGCCAGGACGCCGGCAAAACCCAGCAGAAATCACTTGAGAACTCTTAGATGGTATTGTACCTATCGTCAGATAGCATTTCTCTTATGACATGAGTACAGGATAGTCTATAGACCTAAAATCTTCATAGTGTCTTATGTGTGTTCTCACTGTACTTTGATTACCATCCTACCACAGCTCTACTAAGTCATGAAAACAACTTTTAGTTGGGTATATTCCCAAAGCACATGCAAGTTGTGAGCGATCGAAGAGATTTCGTCTCTCCCGGTATAGAGAGTCGAGGTCGTGCTATGCTAGATCAACTATAACCATAAGTCCTTGACCAAGGCAGAGGATATTTAATGATAAGTGTTATCAGTAGTTTCTTAGGCGGTTATTAGTTTGATATTAGCATGACTTATCGGGTTATTGGGTGTCTGATGGTTTCCACCACCCATACCCGGTATGCGACACTCTCAGACGAGGAGAATGGACTTTACGGAGATTATCACTGATAAACTTTACAGGGTTCTAATGAGCTTGCTCATTGATCTTTTCTCATTCAATACTTGGGTAGTCGTTACGTGCAACTAGTACCGCTGACGTGCTGCCAGCATATTAATGAGTCTTTGGAGTCCCACACAGAGGTTTCCCAGCACATGCAAAACGGTGTAGGGCATATATAGTGATACATGTATGAGTTCGATTAAACACGTATACGTGATACACGTATTTTATTCGTGCATTTAATGATATTAGCCGGTATATATATGATATAACTAGATTTTTAAATCAATTGTTGATTTAATAATTAAATATATATTTATATATGGATATACATACATTAGCTAATATTATGCTCACTTTTATTATTTTCTTCTCGTTATTTATATTTAATATAAATATATTTACACATTTTGTTATGTATGTTGATACATACAAGATGTGTATATGAGAATCACATTGGAATTAAGATGAGAACATAATGTGATGGAGCTCCTTTTTGGGGCCTCCGTCAGATGTTGTCTTCCGTTGATCTCGAGGCGAACTCGACTGGTTATCCTTCGTTGCATGTGGGTCTCAATGGGTTTTGAGAGGAGAAGGCGGGGTGAGGAGGCTGTCGCCGAGTACCTGCAAAGAAGTCCCAGGGTGGTTTGGTACCACCGAGGACCCTCCGACGCTCAAGTTAGTGATGAGATTCGAGCAGAGTAACAGCGTAAAGTGTAAAGAATCACTTACTTGACCCCTCTGCGATGGGGGTTTATATAGTGGCCGCGGCACACAACAGCAGGCACGAGAATCTCGCCGGCAGTTACACCCCCGATGCCACGCCCGCGTAAAGAGCGGATCGCCCGTTAATGGGGATCATGATGGCGTGGAACGTGGGATGTTGCTGGCGGAGAATCTGTGCATAGCGAGATTTGCGGAGCGGCGGTTACGCCTGTGAGTGGTGGAGTTGGTCGGTCGGAGGACCGAGGAAGATGGCCTCGGCTGGGGAGCTCGGGGACGAGCGAGAGAGCCGTGGAGTCTTGGTCCTGTGGCAGCTCGGGGCGAGCTGAGAGGCCGAGGAGGCCAATCTTCGGGGCCCCCCGAGGTGGGCTAGTTTGTGCTGGAAGGCCGGGCACAAGGTGGCCTGGTCGGCCCCGGTGGGCCCTTTCTTCTGAGCCTTAGGACACGTCATCTGCCACGTGTCCAGATCTTGGAGGTCGCCGATATCGAGCATTATCATTAGCCCCCCACTCTTGTCCCAACCAGCTAGTGGTCGGGTCAGGAGTGGACTGCCGGGCCTCCTGAGGCGAGATCCCTTCAATGGTTTTGTTGGGGAGAGCCCTCGGTCCGTTGGTCGTCTTTTCCGCTAGCGAACCAGGGCGAGGTCTCCGCACCTTGAGGAGGGTGCACCGGTTCGTGCACTATGTAACTGAAGCAATGGTCAAAGGGCTGCTGGCTGGTGCGACGTACGCAGACCTATAGCGCCCGATTGGAAGCAGTCCAGCACAAGATCGACACGTGGAGCGATCGGGGCCGTTGGTCGTGAGGAGTCGTTTCGGCAGGAGTTGACGGGTGCCATTGGATGCGGCGATAAAACGGGGGTGGGGCCCGTCCCAGGGCCCCCAACCTTTCATTTCCCTTCTTCCTCGAGTAGCTATCGCTCGGCGTTCTTCCTCCTTCGTGAGACATGGTTTGCTCCCACTTTTCGGGCGGCTCGCGTTGGGGGGAAGCTAGTGGCGTAGCCGAGCCCCCGGCTAACTTGCGCCCTTCGCCTGATTCTTCGCCGACGGTAGGGCCGTCCATCTCGCCGGCGGCATCTGGGAGTTTCTCTGGCGGCGGCCGGAGTCGTCAGCTGTTACTCGAGTCCCAGACTGATGATGGGAGGAAGGGCAAGGGCCGGCCCTTTCCTAAGAGGAAAAGGACGGTTTCTCGTGCGTCGCCGCCGAAGGCCCCCGTAAGGATTCCCGTGCGGGAAGGGGGCTATATCTTCACTGTTCCGTCTGGGCTTTTCGTTGCCACTGGTCTGCTCGCCGGGATGGAGGAATCGGCTGGGGGAAGGCTCCCGTTTGGCTCCTTGAGGGATCAATTGGAGGCCATGGCCCAAGGGGCGGTCCAGGTACGAATCCCTCTACGTGCATTTGCCTTGGTATGACTTTCCTTGGTTCGGATTCTTCATGGTTTCTCATCGGCTTTCTGTCAGGTTCTTCAGCACTGTGCCCTCGCTATTCGCATGGAGGCCGAGGGGGCATTCCACGCCCCGAGGCCAGTGGAGGCGTTTCTTTCTGAGGTCGAGATCCTGCAACGTGACTTGCGCCGGGAGAGGGATAAGGCCGACGTCATGGCGGGCCGGGCAGAGGCTGCGGAGCTCGCCAACTCGGTGGCTCGAGGTGCCCTTCGCCGTCTGAACGCGTCTCTCCGGGTTTCCGATAGGAAGCTGGCGGACATGGCCGAACGCTTGGCGGCACTGGAGAAGGAGAGGGACGTAAGCAGGGGAGATGCTGAGGCGGCGCTGCTGAAGGCCCAGGTTGCCGAGGCTCGGGCTAAGAAAGCTGTGGTCGAGTATAAGGCGTCGGAGCAGTTTTATGCCGAGCTCGGGGAGTATTCTGCCGTTGAGTGGAATAAGGCTTTGGACGCCGTGAAGGAACAACTTCCCGAGTTCGACGATGGTGAACTCCGTGCTCGGGTTCCTCTTCCGGCGACGAGGTCTCCGGTGAGGGATGACGAGGGAAGCCGGGCGCGCCCTTGGTGGCAAGGTATTCGATGGTAGGGCCCTGGGGCCGTGACGCCGACGATGAAATGGCCGAAGTAAGACTCCAGGCAGTTTGTAGGGCTGGGGGGCCCCAGAGTACCCTTTGTAAAGATTTTGATTTTGGCAATAAAACAAAAAAAGAACCCTTGATTCGTCGGTTTGTGTTTTTTTCTTTTCCTCTTCTCTTTTTGTGTGAAGGACGTTCGTAGGATGTCCTTGCTTGTATTGTTGAGTTTCCGTGTAAGGTTGGCCATATGTCCGGCGATCTCCTGTCGAGTTTGCCAACCGGCGAAGGTGACAAGCGCTGCCGTGGAGGTATCCTCATGTACCCCCTAGGTCGATGGGAGATCGTTCAGATTTGGATGAACCGGCCGTCCTTTCGGGTGTCTCAGATCCTTAAGCGCGGCTACAGGACCACTGGCCGGGCTCGGCCGAGCACGGTGGTCGTTTGGTTGCTGCTTGGTGAGGGATCTGATCTCTGGCATCGTGGGTAGACAACTACCAGCCGGAGTTTTTGACGAGCAGGGTAGCTGCTCGGTTGCCTCTTGCGAGGGCTTTTGATCCTTCAGGACGGTGGTAGGAAGCTACCAGCCGTTGACGGTCAAGCAAGGACCCGACTGCCTTGGGGAGGAATTTTGATCCCCGGCGCTGTGGCAGGGAAGCTGCCTGCTGGGGATAGCCGAACGAGGGAATCTCGGGCTCGGCTGCCTCTGGGAGGGCTTTCAGATCCTTCAGGATGGGAACCGAGCATGGTTACTTCCCAGTGCCTCTTGGTGAGGACTTTGATCCCTGTCGGTTGCGGTAGGAACCTACCGGCCGGGGATAGCCGGGCAAGAGCCCGACTGCCTCTGGGAGGACTTTGGTCCTTGGCGCGGGGAAAGCTATAAGGCTGTAGGAAGCCCACTAAGGACCTTTGGACGGGCAGGGTTACTGCCCGGTGCCTCTTGGCGAGGGCTTTTGTCCTGAAAAGATAGCCGAGCGAGGGAACCTCTGGCCTCGACTGCCTCTGGGAGGGCTTTTTGATCCCTGGCGTTGTGGCAGGGAAGCTGCCCGTGGGGGATAGGCGATCGAGGGAACCTCTGGCCTCGACTGCCTCTGGGAGGGCTTTTTGATTCCCGGTGCTGTGGCAGGGAAGCTGCCCGCTGGGGATAGCCGAGCGAGGGAACCTCAGGCCCGACCTTCTCTGGGAGATTCTTCTCGTTGTACAGGGGCAACCCTACCGGGAAAGAAGGTTTCGAAAGTGTCTTTATTCACATGGATAGGAATTTTAGACAACACTATACACCGTCATTTCAAAGGGAGATTTTGAGCGGTAGCCAGGGTGCAGCACTTTGCTAGTTTTGACTTCATAGGTATAGCTTGAGCTTCTCCGCGTTGTAAGGCCGAGGGAGCTTCCGTCCATCCGCGTCTTGCAGGCGGTAGACTCCGCCGGGGAGCGCTTCGATGACGAGGAAGGGACCTTCCCACTTTGGGGAGAACTTGTGGAGCCTGCCTTGGTCGATGAACTCGTTCCGCCGCAGGACCAGGTCCCCGGCCTTAAAGGATCGGTGTTTTACCCGAGCGTTGTAGTACCGGGCCGTTTGTTGTTGATAGGCGGCGGCTCTGATCTGGGCCCGATCCCTTTTCTCCAACAATACGTCGAGGTTGGTTCATAGTGCCATAGTGTTCGCTTCATTATCAAAGTGCTCGACTCGGTGGTTGGGTAGCCCGATCTCTGCTCGGACCATTGCTTCGGTCCCGTAGCAGAGGCTGAAAGGGGTCTCCCCGGTTGGAGTCTTTTTTGACTGCGCAGGGCCCATAAGTCCCGGGGTAGTTCCTCGACCCAACCGCCTTGCCTCCCTTCCAGGCGGGTTCGGAGGCCCCTGAGGACGTCCCGGTTCGCGACCTCGGCCTGCCCGTTACATTGGGGGTGCGCAACCGCGGCGAACTTCATGAGGATGTGGTATTCTTTGCAGCAGTCCCTTACATTCTCTTTCTCGAAGTTTGTCTCGTGGTCGGTGATGATGCACCTTGGGATCCCGAACCGGTGAATCAGGTTGTTTTGGAGGAACTTGATGGTTGTGGCGGCGTTCGGTTTCCTGATGGGAACGGCCTCGATCCATTTGGTGAAGTAGTCCACCGCGACGAGGACGTACTTATGTCCTCCAGTCCCTGTGGGGAACTGGACGATCATATCCAATCCCCATTGGGCGAATGGCCACGGGGACGTCAGGGCCGTTAGCTCAGTAGCCGGGAAGCGGGGGATACTGCCGTGGAGTTGGCAGCTCTTACACCTCCTGACCAGCTTCAGGGCGTCTTCGTGCATGGTGGGCCAATAGTAGCCCTGAAGTAGTGTCTTTTGGGTCAAGGTTCGAGCCCCCTGGTGTGCGCCGCCCACCCCTTCGTGGATTTCCCGCAGGACATAGTCGGCCTCGTGGGGGTCAACGCACCGGAGCAGGGGCTGAGTGAAGGCCTTCTTGTAGAGGTTCCCGTTGCACCAAACGAAGTGGGTGGCTCTGGACCGGAGGCGGCGGACGACTGCTCTGTCTTCTGGGAGCGTGCCATCTTTCAGGAATTCCAAGAGGGGCTTCCTCCAATCTGGGTCATTCTCCTGTGTTGCGTTTACTTGGAGTGTCGCCGCCTCGTCGCCAACGCTGGGTCGGGCCAAAGTTTCGAAGAGTATCGACCGCCTGTTGTTGGCTGATTATGATGAAGCCAACTTGCTCAGGGCGTCGGCCTGAGCATTCATTTGTCTGGGTATTTGTTCCACCTGGACTTCGTCAAAGTTTTTTTGGAGCTTCCTCACCTCGTCTAGGTATTTCAACATTAGGGGCTCCCGAGCCTCGAAGCGGCCGGTTACTTGGCCGACGACCAGGGCCGAGTCGCTGCGGACCCGGACGACCTTCTGCCCCATCCCGACGACCATGCGCAGTCCGGCTAGGAGGGCTTCGTACTCCGCTGCGTTGTTCGACGCTTTGAAACCGAGCCTCAGGGAATACTCCATCTCGGCTTCGTTCGGTCCTTGGATAATGAGGCCGGCACCGCAGCCTTCCTCGGTGGAAGACCCGTCGACGTAGATGACCCACTCCGGGGCTGAGCTGGGGCCTTGTTCATATCAGATTTTTGCATTTTCATACCGCCCAATTTTTATCACATTGCATATCGGTAGATACTCTTGAGCCGTGTTTGCTAGTCAATTGCAGGATACAGGTTCTCGGTTCTAAAACGGTGAAATTCATGGAAAACACGACAAAATCCGGGTTCCTGCCAACCACAGATAAAACACGGATCTCCGCTCTTTATCCGTCTGTTGCCACACACCAGTTTAAGAGACAAAATGTCAAATCAATGTCGTTTTCATGCACAAGGCTCAATGGCAGCACAAGATCCTAGAAATCTACGCGGAGCTCGAGGAAATCATGACAAAAAGTCCACATCAAATCACCTTTTCCTCAACAGAAATTCTGGAAAAATTGTGAAGAAAATATGAAAAAATACATATACCAGAATAAAGGGTACAAAATACCAGGAAAAGCCACCAAATTTGAAGGCCCAACTGCCTCCTTTGGCCACGGAACCGCGGCCTAAGCATGCTTAGGCCGCGGAACCGCGGCCGTACGGTGTCGGCAGTGGGTAGGGTTTTAGGGGCAGTTTTGTCATTTCATGAAGGATCAGAATTTTGCCCTAGATTTCCAGCTCCCTGCCTATAAATAGCCCAGAACCTTGTGAAGCCAAGGGTGCATAATCTTGTATTTTATTTTCTAGGTTTAGTTGTGTTTCTTCTTCCTCTTCTCATCTCTTCTCCATTAAAACTTGTAGTGAGCTTTGTGAGTGAAGAATGATGAATAAAGAAGATTCTTTTGCTATTATATCTTGTCTTGTTCTTTATAATTGCTTGTAATTTTAATTTGTTAACTTAGTTGTTGTTATTTCTTGTTGTTTCTTTCTTTTCTCTTTTTCTTTATCCTTAAAACAACCATGATGCTTACGCTTGATCCTTGCCAAGGTGAGGTCGCAAATAGCTAGTTGTTATCTTCTAATCTCTTTCTTTCTATCTTTCTCTTTTGTTTTGTTTTCTTCTCATTATGATGTATGAGTAGTTTCATACTTGTTAGGGTAGGATAAGGGAAGTTTGAGAGAAGGAAATCTCTCTCACTCTTTCCTTGCCCAACAACTTAATTCGACTCCCGTTAATTGAACCACAATCTGCTCCTTACGGCACCCTATCCTACATGATAGCGGTGATTCCGTAGTGAGACCGGTTGTGGTTGAATTAACCGGAGGTTATGGCTAAGAGCCAAGAACGGACGGACAAGCACCAAAAGGAAGAACTTATGCGTTGGAAAGCCTAGCTTATACTCGCAAGTTCCTTCTTAGTCGTGCTAATCCCCGTTGTTGCCGATTACCGTAACGCCGATATTAAGAGGGGCAACGAAAGATGTGGGAGACTCCTAACTCAAACTAACCTAATCCTAACCCTAACAAGCTCTCTTTACATATCATTTTACCACTTAGATAATCACAAACAAAATCTGGACCTTCGGACTTAACTCGTTAAAACACATAGAAAAAGATTCCCATCTCCTTGCGGACGACCCGTACTCAACCGGCTAGCTACAAGCGAAACCGTCTTGATTGCGGTAATTAACTAAACTTAAACATGCAGAATCTCTAACAATCAGGCCTTCCTGGTCGGTATGCTGGGTAGCGAGGGGCGGCGCGGGATCCTGCTTCCTGCTAGGAATGGTGCATTTGACGACGAAATCGGCCAGGGCCTGCGCCTTGATGGCTTGCCTCGGGCGATACCTTATGTCGAATTGAGACAGCTCCCATCTCCATTTCTCTAGGCGGCTAAAGGATTCTGGCGATACCAGGATAGCCCCCAAGGGGCGCTTAGTGAGGATGATGATGGTGTGTGCTTGGAAGTAGTGCCGCAGCTTCCGCGAGGTTACCACAAGGGCCAGGACGATCTTCTCTATGGCGGGGTATCTCGTCTCCGCGTCTTTGAATACATGACTCACATAGTACACTGGCCTCTGCACCCCCTCGGCCTCTCGAACGAGCACCGACCCTGCTGCTTGGTCGGATACTGCCAGGTACAGCGACAGCTCGTCCCCCTCCAAGGGCCGGGTGAGTAGGGGCGGCGTTGCGAGGTTCCTCTTCAGTTGGTCGAAGGCGGCTTGGCAATCTTCCGACCACTCGAACCTTGGGATCTTCCTCAGCGCCTTGAAGAACGGGAGGCACTTCTCCCCCGACCTGGACATGAAACGGCTCACAGCGGCGACCAGCCCCGTAAGCTGCATGATTTCGACGTTGGTCCTGGGTGCGGTCATGTTCAGGATGGCGTCGATCTTCTCCGGGTTAGCTTCAATCCCGCGGTGAGTGACCATGAACCCGAGGAATTTCCCTCTGGTAACCCCGAACGCACACTTAGCGGGGTTCAGCTTCATGTTGAACTTGCGGAGCACCTTAAACGCCTCGCCCAGGTCCTTGACATGGTCGGTCGACGAGACGGACTTGACGAGCATGTCGTCGACGTAGACCTCCATGTTTCTACCGATTTGCGGCTTGAACATGCGGTTGACCAGCCTCTGGTATGTGGCCCCGACATTCTTGAGGCCGAATGGCATCACCCTGTAACAGTACACCCCCCGGTCCGTTGTGAATGTGGTCATGTCTTCGTCGTCAGGGTTCATGCGGATTTGGTTGTAGCCGGAGAAAGCGTCCATGAAGCTCAGGAGCTCGTGCCCGGCCGAGCTGTCGACGAGCTGGTCTATGCGGGGGAGCGAGAAGTTGTCCTTGGGGCAGGCCTTGTTGAGGTCGGTGAAGTCGACGCACATACGCTACTTCCCACTCGACTTCTTAACCAGGACCACGTTGGCCAGCCACTCCGAGTAGGGCACGTTCCTGATGAAGTTGGCGGCGAGGAGTCGGTCAACTTCTTCTTCGATGGCCTTTTGTTTGACCGGGGCGAAGTTTCTCTTCTTCTGCCTAATGGGTCAGGCTGTAAGATCAACCCCGAGGTTGTGGGAGATGATTTTGGGGTCGATCCCAGGCATGTAGGCTGGGGCCCAGGCGAAGACGTCTGAATTGCTCCGGAGGAACTCGGTCAGGTCATCCCGCTGGGTTCCCGTCAGGAGTGACCCGACCTGGACGATCTTCCCTGGGTCTCCTTCCGCTAAGGGCACCTCGGTCAGTGGCTCGACCGGTGCCCCACGGACTTCCTTCCGCTCGTCCCGGGTGTCCAGGGACCCCTCCATGTCGCCGCATGAATCGGCGCTATCAGCGTGCTGCTCGGGGGAAGACGCCTCTGCCAGACCTACCTCCGCGACCCGTTGGCTTCCGTAGGCCTGGCCCACCCCACCTCGGCTGAGGGGGAATTTTATCGCCAGGTGGTATGTCGAGATCTGGGCCTGGAGGGAGTTCAGAGTCGGCCGGCCGAGGAGGATGTTGTAGGCCGAGGGGACCCTGGCCACAATGAAGTCTACTGGTAGCGTGCGCGTGCGGCCGGGCTCGCCGATCGTGAACTGAAGGGTGACCACCCCTTGCGCCGGGACGGAGTGGTTGGTGAATCCCGAGAGGACGTGGGAGGTCGGCCTCAAGTCCGCTGGGGCCAGCCCCATTCGCAGAAAGCAGTCGTGGAAGAGGATGTCCACCGAGCTGCCTGAATCGATGAGTATTCGGTGGACCTCGTATCGGTGAATCCGCGCTACGATCACCAGCGGGTCGCTATGGGGCACAGATATGCCGTGGAGATCCTCGTCGCCAAAGGTGATGGGCCGACCCCTAGCTCTTTTGGTCGGGCGGCCGCCGGAGCCGGTGGGGTGGCAGCCCGCGGGGAGACCGACGGCCTCGGGCGAGGGTCCGCCTGCGTCCCCGTTGCGAGGGAGGCGGTAGCGGGCGTTTGGATCCTTAGGGGAGTCGGTTGCCATGCGGGCAGGGATCGGAAGGCCAACTTTGTATTTTGTGGAGTTATCAGTTCCCACAGACGGCGCCAACTGATAAAGCTCCTTTTTGGGGCCTCCGTCAGATGTTGTCTTCCGTTGATCTCGAGGCGAACTCGACTGGTTATCCTTCATTGCGTGTGGGTCTCAATGGATTTTGAGAGGAGAAGGCAGGGTGAGGAGGCTGTCGCCGAGTACCTGCAAAGAAGTCCCCGGGTGGTTTGGTACCACCGAGGACCCTCCGACGCTCAAGTTAGTGATGAGATTCGAGAAGAGTAACGGTGTAAAGTGTAAAGAATCGCTTACTTGACCCCTCTGCGATGGGGGTTTATATAGTGGCCGCAGCACGCAACAGCAGGAGCGAGAATCTCGCCGGCAGTTACGCCCCCGACGCCATGTCCGCGTAAAGAGCGGATCGCCCGTTAATGGGGATCGTGATGGCGTGGAACGTGGGATGTTTCTGGCGGAGAATCTGCGCATGGCGAGATTTGCGGAGCGGCGGTTACGCCTGTGAGTGGTGGAGTTGGTCGGTCGGAGGACCGAGGAAGATGGCCTCGGCTGGGGAGCTCGGGGACGAGCGAGAGGGCCGAGGAGTCTTGGTCCTGTGGCAGCTCGGGGCGAGCTGAGAGGCCGAGGAGGCCAATCTTCGGGGCCCCCCGAGGTGGGACAGTTTGTGCTGGCAGGCCGGGCACAGGATGGCCTGGTCGGCCCCGGTGGGCTCTTTCTTTTGAGCATTGGGACACGTCATCTGCCACGTGTCCAGATCTTGGAGGTCGCCGATATCGAGCATTATCATAATGATTCATTTATTTTATTAATAAATAAAAGAATGAAACATTTTTGTAGAAGTTTGTGGTAACTATGACTCATTCTTGTTTTATATAATGAGATGTGTGTGTCTAATCTCTAGTTCTCATCTTCATTCTAATAGGATTCTCATTCTTATGCTCGCTCGCTTGCTCGCACTCTCTCTCTCTCTCTCTCTCTCTCACTTTCTTGAGTTCTAAGAAAAAGAGAAAGAAAAAGAAAAGGAGAAGAAATCTTGTAAGCTAAAAATTCCTACATCTTTTATTAACACTTTTTTAGCAAACTAGTATTATTAGTTAATCCACATACATCTAGTTTGTGGATGTGGAGCTTATGTTGGAGATACTTGGATCATTTTCGGGGAGGTGATCGTCGTGAAAGCTTGTTCCGGAACTAGTGGAGACTAGTCGGAGTCCAAGAAGTGCTGGCCAACGCGCTACAAAAGTTGTAGTTCGCAAAACCTCTTTGTTTAGCTCTCTTGATGTTTGCAAGTTTAATCTTTTGGGATAATTCTAGGGTTTGGATGCTTTTAGCTCTCTATTTTATTAAAAAAATTATTCATTTCGGTGCGCTTTAAACCATACTAGACGAGCTAGGCATCCTAACAGAGAAATGATCAATTACCTCGATTCTTGAAAGCCGATGGGTGTGGGATGACGAAAGATTCTGTACTTTGGAGATGGGATCCAAGTAAAGCATTCACTGTTAACTACTTCTATGATATTCTAACTTATCGGGGGATTCATAACACAATCTTCAATATGAAAAGCATTTTTGCAGGCAATATGAAAAATTCGAGTCCCACTGAAGGTAAAAGGATTTATAAGTCACCTATTGTGATATATGTTGCTTACAATAGACAAGCTGGCTAAGAGAATTTGGATAGGTTCTGTAGAATATGGGCTGTGCGGGCAATCACACGAATCGGTTAATCATTCATTTCTCAAGTGTCTAATTACCAATAAGATTCGGGACAAGTTTCGAAGGTTAGCATGAGGGCAACTTACCCGATTCCTTCCATGATCTTTTGGGGTCTTGGAAGATCGTTTATATTAGGAAAGAGGATTTTTCCTTTTGAGATATTACAATTAGTGTGATATGTTGGGTCATTGGGAGCGAATGAAATGATAGGATCTGTAGTTAAAAGATTAAATCAGTTTCTAGCATTATCTGTTAGACTGAAAATACAATATTGTTTTAGACGAGTTCACCCACACTAAGATTACATATTACAGAGCATGAGTTTCGAAGAGAGACAAAGGTGGAGGAGGACTAGCCACTAGTACAAAGATGGCTTGCCCTTGCGGATTGCCCCTACGGATTGGAAAATCCACAGGGACAATTTTAGGTTGCCCCTATAGTTCCCGCCATAGGAAAAACGTATGCCCATACGGTCTAGACCGTAGAGACATATATACATAAAAATTGAAAAAAAATATAACATATGCAGTTGCCCCTACAGTACCGCAAGGGAAAGCCCTACGGTTATCACCGTAGGAGCAACGTCGGACATTAAAAAAAAATATAAACCAAAATTTTCCCTCCATGTTCCCACAACACCCTAATAATTCCCAAAATTATTTCCCCCAAAAATTTCAACGCCCTCGTCACCTCCTTCGACCTCCGGCGCGCTCATTTTCCTCCGTCGAGATCCTCTCCGGCTGCCACTCTAGCTCGATCGATCACGCCCTCCTCGTTAATGTCGATCGCCGTCCACCTCATCAACGTCGAGCTCCTCCCCATCTTTCTCGTGAGATTCTCAACCAATTAGTTAATTTACTCAAATTAAAATTTTATTTCCCTAAATTGAATTTGGTAGGTAGTGCTTTAATTTGTGGGTTAATGTTAATTTGGAGACTTTGGATTGGGCTGGTGGTGTGGTGGTGGCGGCTGTGGTGGCGTGTGGCGGCGGCACTGGTGATGGTTGGTCTTTAATTTGGGGATGTAAGTGACGGCGGCAGCGCTGGTGGCGGCTGTAGTGGGTGGTGGTGGCTGTGATTGAAGGGTTTCGGCAGCGTCCCGGCCATCAAAACGCAGCCAAAATGCGGAACAAATTTTTTCTAAACCGGCGCTACCGATTCCCGATTTACGGATCGACCTTAAACTCTATTTTAGCGAGCTAACTAAGAGTTAGAAAGGTTATACCGAGATGATCCGAGTCCATCTGTCTTCATTCCAAGCTCCTAGCGGCTCCATGATGATGTTTGGTCGCCGGTCTTCTTCCATCTCCGATGATCCACCCGAGGGAAATGGCGCAAGCTCCAACCTCGACGAACGAGATAACTGACGCTCTAAAGTCGCTAGTTATGGAGAGTCGAGGTGTAGTAGTGTGTCACTATATTTTTCTCTCTACCCTTGAGCTCAAGAAGAAACTCAAGAAGAAGATGAAAGAGGTGATGAAGTTTTTTGGCATGAACAACAATAAAATGGCTTTGTATTTTTGAAGCATGAGAATGAGAGAGTGAGAGAGAGCTCCATGTAATAATGTGATCATCAATCAAATGAAAATGAGCCCACATCCTTAGTGGCCGGCCCCTCTCCCTCTTTCCCATAAAAAAAAACATTTTCTTTTTGTCAAATTAAACAAATCAAACCATACCCAAATTCAATGTTCATGCCATGCTTGAAGTCACATCACCTTTTCCACCTCATTAATAAAACAAATGAATTTCCATAAAAGGAAAATCATATAAATGAGGTTGCATCTTCTTCTAGAAGGTATTCTGTACAAAATACGGAATACTTTCCGGTATATGTACCGAAATACATATACGCGTATTCGTACCAAAATACGAATAGCCGAGAGAGAAAACGAATAGTGAACAATAATACTAGAATACGTATACACAAATACATATATAAATTATTAAATCAAAACTCGATTTAATAATCCGGCTTAATCCTAAACCGCTAGTATTATCAACCGTCCGATTAAAGTTATGTAATATGTAAATGTCACAGACATAATATCAAAAAGTTATGTCTCACTTTATAAAATAAACGTACAGATATATCAGTTTGAAATTGGTGCATAATAACGGATATTCAAAACCAAATATTTACTGTCCGGAAAAAACCAGATGATTTCCTCAAATATCACCAATTACAACGAATTCCGATATAATGAGGATATAATCACCCAATTCCCAATATTTTACTCCCACTCACCATCCGTAATAACATGCAGATGTGAGAAACTAATTTGGTAAATACATACCCTGGAGTTAGATTCCAATTGGGAAAACAGTTTTCAATTAATATTGCACAGTGAAACTGAAACATGAAAATGTTTCATAAGGGTTAACCGGTATTCTTAGTAATGCCTCTTCCATAATCCTGATTCACGACAGTAACCATATAATTATCTGCCCTCACTCCAATCCCTTTATTATGTCTTTACTTATTACCTTCTGTACACCTTCTTTAGGCTAATTGGTTTTCTTCCTTCCCTACCCTTCAGCACCAGCCTAAGGTTTGGAAGAAGACTATCTAATAAGCGCAATACGTGTACTCTCCTAATCCTAGGAGCCATCGCAACCCGAGAGAAGGTAAAGAGAAAAGTCATCAGAATTATCCTATTCAATTTCTCCTGAACCAGAATCCATCCTCGAAAATGTTCCTTCGAGTTCGTATGTAACTATACGATGGATTTATTCAATGGAAGTGGATATCCGTAGTAATATGGAGTATTCTAGAGAAAAACAAAGTAGATGTAGGAGTGGCAGGGGTATACACGGTCTTTGTCGTGAATGATAGTGATCGCAATTTTCTTTGCTATTATTCTAATCCCATTATATGTCTTTACTTATTACCTTCTGTACACCACAGTTAAGCTTGTTGGTATGGATCTCTTTTACTTATTACCTTATGTAACTAACTGCTTTATTTTTTGTTTTGATATGAATCTCTTTTGATCGATATATGGTTCTCATTGTTTTTAATCTAGAAAAAGTAATTTTATGATAAAAAGATGACGCCTTTAGTAAACTTATGGATAGAAAAGAATACATAAAAACTAATTAGGTTCATGATAGCGGACACATAGAAACCTAATTAGGGATATTCAAACTAGTTACTAATTTGATTTCGGAGAAAACGTAGAAAATGGTAATTGTAGTTTCTAGACCTGCAAATACGCATAGACGGTTAAAACTAGGTTAAACCTAGTAAACTAATTAGGGTAGTAATTAAATTTAAATGATATAATATAATTGATAGGATAAGATTAAATCGAATAATTTATTCTATACTTTTATGTTATTAATAGATCATTTATTAAACCTATGAAAAAGGATAAAGTGTTATCATATAAACTACCACATATAAAAAAGCAAAGCAAAACCCTTGATCTCTTTTTATTATTCAAACCAACCTTTTATATTTTCTTGCTTTAGATATTGATGAAAAAATCAAATCTTTTCTTTAACTTAGTTTAAAAGTAGTTAATACACCTTTATGTGGGAACGATCATCAAGTACAACTGCGATAAGCTGTATACTTACGGATAAATTTGGAGATAATAAAAATCCCTATCAACACGCATACTCATTTCAAAGTTATTTATTTAGTCATTTTTTATAGTTTAGTTGTAGGGGGTGCCTCCACATCCGGGGCGCTGGCGCACCTAGATACCACACCTACATCAGGTACGTTTATATATTATATATTGCATGCATATTCATTTTCATTGTTTTATTATAGATATAAATGCATATGCCTTTCAAAGTTATATAGTAATTTTTTTCTCGTTGGAGGGGGTGTCTCCACATCCGAGACACAGGCCGCTCCCGCACTATCCGTATCCTCCGCATAGTCTGCATATTAGTATTCTTTACATATATAATACTTCAAATTGATCATAAATTAATTTATTCAGAAGTTACTTATATCATCATTGTTTATCATCTAGTTGCAATGGATCTATCCACGTCCGGGCCACCGGCTGTTCCTCATGGAAGGATCTATCAAATCGCTCGTGATGTTATCTCCCCAGGTATATATCCTTGTTTTTATTGATTATTTTACGCATAATTTGTTTTGTTTGAATATTGCATGTATATCTATATATTTTACAGATGCAGGACAACCACGGTCCGTCTGTGTGACTCGAGGGCTGACTCAGTCTCACAAGCTGAAACCCGATGCCGCTAAGGGCCAAGGACCATTCTCCCTCCCCTTTACCGCCAGATGTCGACCCAGTGGTCAGTATACAGAGAAGTTCGGATAGTATATGGGGGATGAGAGCCGTCAGTTCAAGAAGTATCCCCTTCATCTTGAATAGGACGATCAGCACAAGCGCTCTTTTGACCTCTTCTTTAAGCAGACTTATGTATTATTAAATATTTTTATTTGATTTAACAAAATAAATTTACTATCATTCGACAGTTATAATTTAACGACGTTAATTTATTGTATTTGCATATCGATTACGACTTTCAGACCCTCGGTCCCGATGACCACCATAGAGGACTCGATCTTCAGGCTATTTATTGGAGCCTCACGATCAGCATGCAGGGTCATGTCCGGTATAATAAGGATAAGATGAAGTCTTATTGCTACGATCTGTGGTTGGAGACTCCCGAGGTGGAGAGGGCGGCTCTCCTACATTCGCCGGCCTTTGCAGATGACAGTTTAGAGACATGGCCTCTCTTGTGCGAGTTTTGGGCGTCTAAACGCAAGTTGAAATGGGCCAATCAAAATAAGGAGCATCTGAAGTCGACGAAGAGGGGTCAACCAACCTACACCGGCGGCTCGAGGAACGTGAATCGAGCTATGGAGGCAAAGGTAAATTACAAGATATCTTTTTTGATATAACGCAATATGAAAATTTATGTTATATATGTGCGTATTTGGCGAATTGTAGAGAGCTCAGACCGTGGCTCAGAGTGGCACTACGAGTATGTTGACGGATTATCTGTCCGTCTACACTTCATCTAGAGATCCGGTCATGGGTAAGCTTCGATATTCCGACACTGGTACTCAAGAGTATTATGTAAGTGTTAATTTGTTCTAATTCGAATGAAAATTTGTTTTGATAAGTTTAAATTTAAATGGTTTATTTACGTTTGAAAGCTTTACATTGTATAGGCGCGGGTGGTGCAGGAGGCGGAGGCATCAGGGATTGATTTCAGCGCAGAAACTGATTCAGCCGTACTGACCCCTATCCTAGATCACGTACATGGATGGCACCGTGGTGGTTGGGAGAAAGGCCAGGGATCTGGTCCCAGCAGATCCCACCTTAAGTTGTCCTCCTCTACGGCGGTTACTTCTGGTACTACACACGAGCAAAATCTAGAGCAGTGGTTGGACGAGCTAACCGCCGAATTCCGTGCTTTTAAGGACTCAATAGTTCATATACACACATACACATACACACACCTAAACATACACAGACATCACAGACACACACATACACACACATAAATACATACAAATACATAAAAACACAGAAGCATACACATGTTGGGTACGGCAGCGCCCCGGCCATCTATCCATGACCAAATGCGGAATTTTTTTTATAAAACTTGGCGCTACCACAACCAATTACCCAGATCTACCATTAACCCTTTACTAGAAATCTAAAAAGAGTTAGGAATGGTTATACCGAGTTGATCCGTGTCCTTCGGTCTTCAACCTTCATCCCAAGCTCCTAGTGGCTTCCTTGATCAAGCTTGGTCGTCGGTCTCCCTCCATCGAAGATGATCAACCCGAAGCTTTATGCAACGAGCTTCAACCTCATAACCGAGGTAACTAAGGTATCAAGTTAGCTAAACATGATAGCCTAGGAGATGTAGATTCTAATGATGGATTAAGTTATCTCTAATCACCCAATGTTTCTCAACACATGAGACATGATGGGTGGAGGTAGAAGATGAAGTATGAGGATGTGAGTGTAGCAACTCAAGAAAGGAAAAATGGCTAAGAGTTGTGAGCATCAAGCATCAAGTGAGAAAAATCCTCACAACACTTACAATAAATCAAGCATGCAAGAATAGTGTCACCATAAGTCACCCCATGAGTCATCTACAAAGCCATGCCACATTTAATGCCAAAGAATGACTCATCCTCCACCTCATTAACAATTTATAATAACTGGTTAGAAAAAATAATGAGGTGGCCTCTTCTAGAAGCATCTTGTAATGAAATTACAAGAATACCCCTCATTCGTATATACATACCCGTATCCGTATTATGAAAAATACGAATACAATGAGACAAAAATAATCCAACAAATATAATACTAGGATCCGGCTTAATCCAAAGCCCACTAGTATTATCCGTCCGAACATCATACGTGCATAAGTACACGTATATGATCGAACCCTGTCGTAAAACCATACGGCCTCTACATCATATCCCCCGAAGCAGGGAAACCCTCTGTGTAGGACTCTAAAGATTCGTCAATACGCTGACAATGGGTTTAACCACAAGCACGTCAGCGGCACTAGCTGTACGTAACGGCTACCCAGGTATTGAGCGAAAGGGAAGACGATGAGCAAACTCATCCTGAAACACCTACTGAGCCTGACAGTGACAATATCCGTATAGTCCGGTCTGTTCGTCTATGAATATCACATATCGAGTCTAGGGGGTGGATAAAGTCAGACCCCTAATAACGCGGTATTTAGTGTCGGCATGAAACCCATCACCAACTGAGAAACTATTGATCCTGGATCGGTAATTCTCGTCCACCTTGGCCAAAGATTTCTGGTGATGCCCCCCCGTGGACCGCGCGACATCAACCCCCAATACCGGGAGAGACGAATCCCCGATGATCCGCTCACTGCCTCCATATGGCTCAGGACTGTACCCAACTAAAAGCTGTTTGCATGATTCCTTTGAGCCGTGGTAGGGTAGTAATCAAAACACAATAGGAACTCACACGAGACAAATGACGATCTCAGGTCGACAGACTAACCTATACACATGTCATCTAGGAACTGCTATCTGTCAATAGGTATAATACCAACTAGCAGGTTCCCGGCGAGTCCGTCCAGTGTACTCATTACCCAATGAGCACATGTATACTATCTTAAGTGAACAAACTAACACCAATTGCTTGTGAGACTGGGCCACCGCCCCTCGTCGGGGTCTCGATCAGTATACACTAGTCTACACTGGAGTATCGATGCCCAGTCTCGAAACTCCCACGACTAGGGACATTTAAGGATTTGCTTATAGACCCCCAGCTCCACATATATGATCGCCATCATAATGCTGGTAGTCAAGCAAGAATCCTCTGGGCTCTATCAACATGTAATAGTGATCTGTAATACCACATAAAGCATGATGATAAAAACAAACCAGATAGCATTCTATCATCTCGAGCAAGACTGTTCTACCGGTATAGGTTCTCCCTCAATCATCATAATCACCTAACTGCGATTATGATAATTGCCTTGAGGGCACTATAGCCAAAAATCTCCTACTTGCACTTAAGGCCAATTATTGCGATGTCGCATACTTACAGCCCGTGTGATACCGAACACCCAACTTCTCTACTAATGAGTCTTATAAAGCCTATTTGTGAAACTATTGTGTTCGAGAAATAGCCTCAGTGTGTGGATCCGCTCTAGTGTTTCTATCTTTATCTTTCGATATCTCAACTTCGCGGAGAATAACCATCTCCCGAAATGAGCAATAACTTGTCTTAGAATTTTTCGGGATATCTGATGGGACCCAGTTCACAAATGAACTCCAAATCCAGCAAACTTCTTAGACTGTATCATCCACTGAATTTAATCAGTATCCTGCGCCATACCTTTCTCAATATCCGCTTGGACCACCTGTCCAACATACCATCCCTCAAAAGAGGGAAAAACTATAACTCAGACAGGGACTCTGTCATCCAGGTCACCTTGGAAGCCTGAAATGATAACTGTCTCCTGAAGGAGGCTGCCGTTACCATATCCCTAGAACATCCATTTATGTTCATAAACTGCTTCCCTACATTTCTCCAGGATTGGATTAATATATGTTTATTGCAGCTATTGCAAAAGCAATATCTGGTGTGGTACTTGACATTTCATGATTGACTCAATTGCCTAAGCAAGTGATATGCCAATCATGCAAATCCCTGTCTTCATCAGTCTAGAAGATATCTTTAGAGAGGGTGACTCCATCACCTGCAGGTACACCACCATGCCAGGAGTCGTCCATTCTAAAACACTTTAGAATAGTGTCAAGTACCTAAATTGGGACACTTCCCAAATCTAGATCTAAAAGTATAGATCTAGTAACCAGAAACCCTGATATTATATCCTTGTCCTATGTGGAGAAACAACTGTGTAACAACCACAGTATAACCGATCGTAGTATAAGAATTTCACTTCCTATAAAGTGCATGTCATCCAAATACCAGGACATCACACCCTACTACCTTCTTACCAGATCCATCTCCTATTCTGATGAAGTCAATGCCTATGACTGTCACATCAAAAATAGAGGATCTATTTCCGCTATACCTGCTTTAGTCTATAAATAGACATAAGCTACTTGCCCACTATACTTCCGCTACTCCCACTGACTACAACAACCCTCTGGCAAAGTCATATACACGTGCACTTATAAAGCTAGTTTAGAATGACGCTATACTTATCCTCCTGCCAGGTCTTATAGTCTAGAATAGCAGCAATGACAAGTCTGGGTAAACAAGAACCTCCCTGTCACCATCTCTGAAAAGACCGAAGTACCTCTCGGGTGCCTGAGGTTAGCCACCAAATTTGTGGAGTGGCTAATGGAATGTCAAATCTAATTGAATCCTCAGGTTCTATTAAATTTTCAGTGATCGTTTGTGGTTCTGGAATCACTTCCAGTTCTACCATACTCCTACTTTTATTTTCTGAAAAAATCCATTTTACTAAAACTGTGGAGAGTCAAGAACAATATCACTATTGATCATCCTGATGGTAGAAAGTTAACCCTCGTCAATGCCCGGGATAACCCACAAACTGCCATTACTGAAACGTGCCTCAAGTTTATCCTGATTCTTGTTTTAAGCATCAGCCGGACAACAGTTCATCACAGAATACTGCATTTTATACCGTCCATTCTTACGCTCGGTTGTTTATAGGTAGGTGCTTTTAATCCGTGTTTGTTACATATTTACAGAATACAGGTTTCCAGTACAAATATTGCAATTCAAGATAAAATCTCCACAGTTACACCAAATACAGAACATCTGTTGACAACAGATAAAAGCCGGGTTCCGGTCATCCATATCCGTCCGGTGCTGCGTACCGGTTCCAGGGACAAGACATATGACAGCGGTCATTCGTGTCTCGGACAAGCACAGAGCACGAGGGGGGCAGCACAAGAATCAATGGGTGCGCGGAGCTCAAGAGAGATAAAGTCAAAAGTGAAGAATAGATGCAATCTTGGACTAAGAATCTGAAGATATTCTGGAAGAATTATCAGAAAATATGTGTACCAGACAACAGGGGACAGCAGATCAGGGCCGTACAAGAAACCCCACACCCTAACCCTACTGTAGGGGCGCGGATCCGCGGCCAATAGGGGGTATTGGCGGCGGATCCGCGGCCGTACTGGCGCCGCAGGCAGAGAACTTTGGGGGGTATTTTGGGGACTTCATATTGTGTCAGTTTGTTGCCCTAGATCTTCAACCCTCTGCCTATAAATACAGCAGTTTTGGGCTAAGCCAAGGGTCATTCTTGGAGCTTTTCTTTAGCCTCTTTTTTGTGTAGTTTTGTTCTTATTTCTTCTTCTTCTTCCTTCTTTCTCCATGCAAATTGTAGTGAGAGATTTTTGAGTGGATGTTAATGAAGATGAAGAGTTTTGTATCTTTTTGTTAGTTTGGCTCCCCCTTGAGATTCTTGCTTTCTCTTGATCATTCAACCTCTTCATTGAGCTTGAATGGTTAAGGGTTAGTTATTGATCTCAAGGGTCGTATTTTCTCACGGGACTAGCACTTCATTTCACATGCGTTCTCTACCCTTCCCTTGATCTTGCAACCTCTTGATTGAGCTTGCAAGTTTAAGGGTTGGCTATTGATCACATGCTTGTTTTGAGTCCTAGTTCCTTGTTCTTTTTATCGCTTTTTATTACTTGCTTATTATTATCTTGCTTTACTTTCTTGCAATTTAATTCATGCACTTAATTACTTGTAATCTTTTCTTTTCCTTGTTCTTTTATTTTGCTCTCTTTTGTTCATTTTGTGAATGTTGTAATTATTATTGTTAAGAAGAAATACGATATTATAAGTTAAAGATTTTCTTTTCTCTTTTCCTTTTCCCGTTATTTTCCATTGAACTCCGCCCAAACCATACGCAAGCGCTCCGTTGGCACCCTACCCTGACAAGGTAACGGTGATTCCTAACCGCGACCGGTTGCGTTCGGTTTGGCCGGAGGCGAAAGCAAGAGACAAGAACGGAAGGACAAGGGTAAATAAGCCGGATTCCACGAATACCGCGCTTAAATCCCCTAATCCACGTTGTTGCCGATTGCTCTAGCTTCAATTGGTCAAGACTCGGCTCAAAGGTTTCGAGTACGGATTTCTTTAGCTTATAATCTCGTATCTTTTCTTAACAACTTTATACTTGCAAATAAACACATAGGTTAGAATCAAACTCATACAGATTCTTTATTGACTCGTCTAAGACAAGAAAGGACATACAACCATCTCCCTGTGGACCGACCCGTGCTCAACCGGCTAGCTGCAAAGCGACACCGTCCTGATCGCGGTTATACTTTAATTCTTTGAACATCCGACACGCCAAAAGCGTGCGATCAAATGGCGCCGCTGCCGGGGAGACGGTAGCGTATTTTCTTTCTTGTTATTCGGGTTAATATTCTTTTTGTATATATTTATAAAAAAATAAAAAAAATATTTTTGTTGTTTTTTTTTTTGATAATTTTTGTGGGCAAGTGTGCAGATTTTTGCGTATTTGCAAACTACGATTGTGGGGAGCAAAGTGTGCATTCAAGGCAAAGGTGATTACGAAGTACAGTGCCAAAGATCCGGGTAGTTTGACCCGCGCAAGCGAACCTTTCAAGCTTACCGGATTTGATTCAACGGGGGTTTCCTAACCCAAAACTTAACGGTACGTATTTTACTAACACCTTCTTCTCAAATCCGACGCTTCCAATATACTATTCTTTGCAGGATTCTTTGCAAGTTCGCTAGCAAACGCCAAAATTGACTAACCCGTATTTGTTGCAGTGCTGTGCTAAAATAAAAAAAAAACAATTTTTTGATTCTTTATAGAATTTTTATTGAATTGTGCATTGCATACATTAATACGGACTTAAGGGCAAGCGAACCCCACAAGATACGGTAAAGGATTTCATCACCTTTTCCGTGGCCCACAAATCACGAACTTGCGCATAACGTTTACCCGCACAAAATTTAAAAGAAACTAGACTTTAAGCCTTAAGGACTTCGCGCTCACTAGGAGAAGTTAACTGTGTTTAGAACCTTGCTTAACGGTATATTGTTTACGGGGTGTCTAGGAAAGTGTTAACGGCGAAACCGCCAAAAGAGAAAGGGTTATTTAATTAAGGAACTTCGCGAAAGCGTTGGAAAACCTCCCCTTATCTCTGCACTTACCTGGCCTCGTGATCGGTGTATCTTGAGCCTGTTTCTCGACACAGTTTTACTTCGACAATCAAGTTCTGGAGCAGGTCTAGTTGACCTAGGTTAACCCTAGAACGATTAGGTGTGTGGTATTTTTGTGTCGTGATTATTTTTGTCCATATTCTTTTTGTGTATATTTCATTCTTTTGTCTATATAAAAAAAAAAAATATCACATTCTTTTTCCCCTCCTTTTCTCTACCTTTCTTTCTCTCTCTTCATATCATGGGTACTCCACCTCGCAAAACTCTTGCCGAACTTTGGTACCCACAACCAGACATAACTTCTTACGGTTCTTGTTTTGGTCGAACTTCGAACGATCCATCCATGCCAAAAATTTCTTTGAAAGATCGGATAGACGCGTCTAGGACGAACAACTGGACCCCGCAATCCACTTCGTATCAACCGTTTCAAACATTCACACCTTCTTGCGTTGATACCCCTTTTGAAAATCCTGTTGTAACCCCGAGACCTATGTCTATTGCTGAACGTATTGAACAATCTCGTAGCCGATCTTTCACTCCTTTCACCACTACAAATTCTTGGGATCAAAAATTCCATTCACCTTCTTATCCCAATGTTGATCCCACTCCTGTCCAGCCATTCAATTCCTACCAATCCTACCCAACTTTTACACCTTCCCTAGACATTGCTTCTACACAGCCTTTTGGGAGTTTTCAGTATCCAAACAACTTTGAATCTTTTACTGAAACCCCTTCACAACCTATGTCTAGTCTAGAATAGTCGTTGGAAGACTTTAGGGTAGCGTCAAGCCAACAGATGATGGATTTGAATGCGTCCATGGCCGCCCTCATGCAACCTAGTGACCCGGTAGCTAGTGTTCAACTAGCTCCAACTTTTTCAATGTATGATGCGACAGGACAGGCTGTGAATTTGAGTGGAGAGAGTGAGATGTACCCCCTTCCAAATCAAACCTACCCGTCCCAAATTGAATCCCACAACTCCTGTTTTGAAAGTCTATCGAGTATCCCACATGATTTATCAATTGAAGATAGAATGATTAATGAGTTGTGCGACTTTGTAGTGTTTGATTTGCCCGATTGTGAAGGGACCTTGCCAAGTGAAACCACACCCAATCCTTTTGACCTCTACACCTCCATCTTAGAACCTGAATTGATTAATATCCATGCTTTGGTTGAGGTGTCAGAGAATCTTGATTTTCACTTGATTAAGGATATTGACGCTGGCAATATTTTGGATGATGAACCCGTAGATTTGGCTGAGTTTGTCTCTTCAAATCATCATCCCGAGTCATTAAATGTTTTTCCCGAACCCCATATGCGTCTGGACTTTGATGAAATATGCATGGATGAGCTTAACTTTGAGGAGAATTTTGAGGATATTTTTGAGGATGAAACAGTTCTAGATGATGAGTCGGATTTTCCAATTCATCCTGTTCCTTCAACTGACTGTGTACACCCTCCAGAACCCTTAACCGATACCCTTCCTCAACCACTTCCCTCCATCCTTTCCATCGTTCCGACCTTGCATGAACCCGTATCACTTACATTTCATATGTCTGGTTTACCAAGTTCGGCGTACCCATGGCTTCTTACGAATCTTGAGGAATTTGACCCAATCTCTCGACGGGTTAATAGATTAGCACAATCGCTGTTTACACATCGCTCATCACAAATTGTGCTAATCTATTCACTCCATTTGCATCCTCAAGTTCGTACTCCACTCCTTTCTCCCATCCGCCATTCTTCTTTTCCACCGAGACCGGACGCCACTTCTATCCCCACACGGTCTCGCGTGTTTCTTATTTCTTTTCTCTACACTCCATTCTTTCACCAACCGTCGCTTTATAGAGATAAAATCTTTGAATGGTTGGTGCTCACTTTTGGCCTGTGTAAGGCCTTGTATAGCTTGATACTGTTCTTTCCCCCCTAAACCTGAACTTCAACGCTTAACAGTGGGAAAACTGTTTTACTTAAGTTTGGGGGGGGGACACCTTTTTTGTATATATCTTTTTGGTTTTTTTTTGTATATAATTTGTTTCTAGGGAGCACCGGCAATTTTTGACCCTCTTAGTATAGCCTGACAGTGAGGGCACTGTCAAGTTTAAGTTTGGGGGTGTGCTCGGTAAGCTTTCTTCCTTCGCATTCATATGTATATTTTGCATCTGCATATTAAATCCATAAAATCCATAAAAATCTGAAAATTTTCTAAAAACATAAAAACTTTTCTGTCAAGTTAGCTAGTGGGAGGACTCTGATTCAATATTTCGACGGTTTTGTTTGATAAAATAAGAATAACTAAATCTTATGTTTAGATTTTGAAAACCTGAAAAATAACTCTCCTTTGAAGTTAACTATAGCTGGTATACGTCTTTACATCACACTACACGTGTTGTGGGTCTTGGAAATTAGATGATAAGTCTTTTATGTTTAAAAAAACTTTTAAATAAGATAAATGATTTTCTGAGGATCAAATAGGTTTGTTCTGAAATAAGTAATATATCAAGAATAGTTTATGAAGTGAGTGAATATGAAGGAATGTTATTGATGCCTTAATTGGAACTAAGTCTGAAAAATAACCCATCTGAAACTTGATTGGAATGATTACACACCGAACCCACTAAACACGTCTTTTATCCAAAAAAATAATTGAACTACTGGTTATATCTCCGTTCATATTGAATCATCATGATTTTCATGCCAAACTGTCTTTTGTTTTTTTGGACCTAGGTAACTTGAGTAATTAAGTCCGCTGGGGTGTTTCTACACCTAATGCCCTAAAACCAACTGGTTTGGGTGCATTGGCCCAAGCTCGCTAAGAAGCCTAGAAAGTCCAGTTTAAAACAAAGTCAAGCAAGTGTTCTCTCCGAGTTAAAATTCCTAACGGTTCTTTGTGTGAGAATAATCTTGATAAAAGACAGGCTTTTATAAAAAAATTTAACGGAGATATGAAGGATTTATTCTATGATAAAGACTATTGCACGTTCACAGAGGTGTGTATGAAATGAAAACAAGAAAAAAGTGGAGTGAAAAAATACGACTTAGTTTCCTGTTAAGGAAGATAGAAATTCTGAAGTTGAAACCTTACTGGAAAACGAAACTTGAAAAATGCTTAACTCTTTATAAAACTTATGTGATCCTTTTTAAATTGTTATCTGGGCTTTATTGTGCGACATGATGACTTTATTCGACCTTTCGGGAACTTAACGACACTATTTGCACTACACGTAAAGACATATAAAACCTGTAGTTAAATAAGAAGCGAGGTGTGAAAACTAAAGGTTCGATAGTCTAGACTTAGGATTATAGAATTATTATTTTCTGAAACAAAACTTTAGGGTTTGAATCTTAGTTATTTTATGACACTAGCTTGACAGGATTTTGTGGGTGTAATCCGCTGGAAACCCTCAGGAGACAACACTTCTCCTACTAGGGACACCTAGAGGTTTAACGGCTTGTTGCACGCGCTCAGTGCAATCGCGTTCCCTGCGAAAGTGCGGTTAGGATTTTATTTTTTGTGAATAATTGGTTTTGCTCGGGACGAGCAAAAGTTAAGTTTGGGGGTATTTGTTCATCACAGAATACTGCATTTTATACCGCCCATTCTTACGCTCGGTTGTTTATAGGTAGGTGCTTTTAATCCGTGTTTGTTACATATTTACAGAATACAGGTTTCCAGTACAAATATTGCAATTCAAGATAAAATCTCCACAGTTACACCAAATACAGAACATCTGTTGACAACAGATAAAAGCCGGGTTCTGGTCATCCATATCCGTCCGGTGCTGCGTACCGGTTCCAGGGACAAGACATATGACAGCGGTCATTCGTATCTCGGACAAGCACAGAGCACGAGGGGGGCAGCACAAGAATCAATGGGTGCGCGGAGCTCAAGAGAGATAAAGTCAAAAGTGAAGAATAGATGCAATCTTGGACTAAGAATCTGAAGATATTCTGGAAGAATTATCAGAAAATATGTGTACCAGACAACAGGGGACAGCAGATCAGGGCCATACAAGAAACCCCACACCCTAACCCTACTGTAGGGGCGCGGATACGCGGCCAATAGGGGGTATTGGCGGCGGATCCGCGGCCGTACAGGCGCCGCAGGCAGAGAACTTTTGGGGGGTATTTTGGAGACTTCATATTGTGTCAGTTTGTTGCCCTAGATCTTCAACCCTCTGCCTATAAATACAGCAGTTTTGAGCTAAGCCAAGGGTCATTCTTGGAGCTTTTCTTTAGCCTCTTTTTTGTTTAGTTTTGTTCTTCTTTCTTCTTCTTCTTCCTCCATGCAAATTGTAGTGAGAGCTTTTTGAGTAGATGTTAATGAAGATGAAGAGTTTTGTATCTTTTTGTTAGTTTGGCTCCCCCTTGAGATTGTTGCTTTCTCTTGATCATTCAACCTCTTCATTGAGCTTGAATGGTTAAGGGTTAGTTATTGATCTCAAGGGTCGTATTTTCTCACGGGATTAGCACTTCATTTCACATGCGTTCTCTACCCTTCCCTTGATCTTGCAACCTCTTGATTGAGCTTGCAAGTTTAAGGGTTGGCTATTGATCACATGCTTGTCTTGAGTCCTAGTTCCTTGTTCTTTTTATCGCTTTTTATTACTTGCTTATTATTATCTTGCTTTAATTTCTTGCAATTTAATTCATGCACTTAATTACTTGTAATCTTTTCTTTTCCTTGTTCTTTTATTTTGCTCTCTTTTGTTCATTTTGTGAATGTTGTAATTATTATTGTTAAGAAGAAATACGATATTATAAGTTAAAGATTTTCTTTTCTCTTTTCCTTTTCCCGTTATTTTCCATTGAACTCCGTCCAAACCATACGCAAGCGCTCCGTTAGGCACCCTACCCTGACAAGGTAACGGTGATTCCTAACCGCGACCGGTTGCGTTCGGTTTGGCCGGAGGCGAAAGCAAGAGACAAGAACGGAAGGACAAGGGTAAATAAGCCGGATTCCACGAATACCGCGCTTAAATCCCCTAATCCACGTTGTTGCCGATTGCTCTAGCTTCAATTGGTCAAGACTCGGCTCAAAGGTTTCGAGTACGGATTTCTTTAGCTTATAATCTCGTATCTTTTCTTAACAACTTTATACTTGCAAATAAACACATAGGTTAGAATCAAACTCATACAGATTCTTTATTGACTCGTCTAAGACAAGAAAGGACATACAACCATCTCCCTGTGGACCGACCCGTGCTCAACCGGCTAGCTGCAAAGCGACACCGTTCTGATCGCGGTTATACTTTAATTCTTTGAACATCCGACACGCCAAAAGCGTGCGATCAACAACTCCCTATATCTTAACATCGTTAAGATATAAGTTGATTCTATATATATCCAATATAGAAACAAAAGAACTAATTCAATTGGAACCGGATTCAAAATCATGCAACTGTCTCCAGTGCATATCAACCAAATGGAAAGAGGCCAATCAGCATTACTCATCTAGGAGCGCATCCATATATGAGTAACGTGAAAGAGAAGCAAGTTCTCAAAACCATTACTATCAACAGAATACCAAATACAAGTATCTATATCTTCGACTACCTCGAAGAATCCTGATACTTCTAACAAATGGTTCTTTTCTTTATTCTTATACCTATAACTTCTCAAAATCCGGACCTTGTATTTCAACGAAATACCTGTCTAAAACTAGAGAAGTCGTGAGTAAACAGAATATAGTACGAGTACCAACCCTATTGTCCTAATGGACAATGGGCAACATACAATATTTTGTACAAGTCCCATGAGTTCAATAACTCAAATCTTGTGCGTCGTGGGTTGAAAACTATACTATGGTTAAGAAGAATTACACCGCTGTTGAATGCACCTTACCTAACCATCAACTTATATAGGTAAATGCCACAGATATAATTTCAAAAAGTTATATCTCACTTTATAAAATAAACGTACAGATATATCAGTTTGAAACAGGTGCATAACTACGGATATTCAAAATCAAAAATTTGCCGTCAGGCAAAAAACCAGATAATTTTCTCAAATATCACCAATTACAACAAATTCCGATATAATGAGGATCTAATCACCCAATTCTCAATATCTTACTGCCACTCAGCATCTGTGACGCCATACAGATAAGAGAAACTGATCTGGTAAATACATACCCTTGAGTTAGATTCCAATTGGGAAAACAATTTTCAATTAATATCGCACAGTGAAACTGAAACATGAAAATGTTTCAAATAGGTTAACCTGGTATTCCTAGTAACTCCTATTCCCCTATCCTGATTCATGACAGTAACCATATACTTACCTGCCCTCACTTCAATCCCTTTATTATGTCTTTACTTATTACCTTCTGTACACCTTCTTTAAGCTAATTGGTTTTCTTCCTTCCCTACCTTTCGGCACCAGCCTAAGGTTTGGAAGAAGACTATCCAATAAGCGTAATAGGTGTACACTCCTTATTCCAGGAGCCCTCGCAACCTGAGAGAAGGTAATGGGAAAAGACATCTGAATAATCCTATTATATTTCTCCTGAACCGGAAACCATCCTTGAATCTGGAACAAATTCCTTCGAGTTCGTATGTAACTATACGATGGCATGTCCAAGCATTATGGACGTTCGTAGTGATACGAAGTGTTCTGGAGAAATCCAAAGTGGATGCCGGAGTGGCAGGGTTATACACGGTTTTGTCGTGAATAATACCAGTCGTAATTTTTTTTGCCGTTATTCTAATCCCTTTATATGTCTTTACTTATTACCTTCTATAGACTACCTTTAGGCTAATTGGTTTTCTTCCTTCCCTACCCATCGACACCAGCCTAAAGTTTGGAAGAAGACTATCCAATAAGCTCAATAGGTGTACCATCTCCTAATCCTAGGTGCCCTCACAACCTGAGAGAAGGTAAAGGGAGAAGACAACCGAATAATCCTATTCAATCTCTCCACAACCAGAATCCATCCTCGAATCTGGAACAAGTTCCTTTGAGTTCGTATGTAACTATATGATGGATTATCCAGTAAGTGCGGATCTTCGTAGTGATACAGGGTGTTCTGGAGAAACACAAAAGGTGATATAGATGGGGCAATGATATATGCGACACCGTGGCATTCCAAAAGCCAAAGTGTTTTAAGAAGGTTCGGTTAACTTGGCTCATGAGTTTTAGTCAAGGGTCGGGCTATGGTCGCTACCAGAGAGAGAGAAAAGAAACACTCAGCATGTACTCTAATCTAGATCAGAATAGTTAATCACTTTATCTAATCAGGATGGCTCCCACTGTTTCCTCGAATTCTCCTCCAAACCAAATGGATAATTAGTCGGGATCATCTAAAATCTCCCGAGGAGTAATCCTACTCATCAGTGGGAATCGGGATCCAGCTATTATTGCATGATAACTCGATAGAATCCACTCAAGTTACCTCACTCTAGAAGGTATGCGCAAGCCTGGCAAGTTTCCTGTATGTTTGAAACTCCCGATGTGATTTTTGCCCCAAGCGGTTTATGACCTTGACTAGATCAACAAACAATAAACCGCTAGTCAAGTTCAACCCGTCATTATCCTGGATTGCATTAAACCCACCCACACGTGCCTTTGACTGGGTCAACAAGGCCGCACGATTGTCCTAACCAAACGCATTTTAAAAATGCAACAAACAAGCACCACTTAGCTACCGAACACTACGTCTTGACTAGGTCAATAAACGCAACACGAATACTAAATAATACTCATAAGAAATGATGGAGGGCTACGGCTGGTTTTTGGCGAAAAACCTTGAACGTAATGAACTTGATATCGTTGAAGGAATCCAAGTTGTTTTTACAAATGTATAGTGGCGAAAACTTTTGCTAAAGAGGTCACTCCCGGTGAAGGGATCTCGGATCTTTCCTCGTCGAATGAGGTGCAGGATATTCCAAACTGAATACCATGATGCAAAACAAAAGAATCGACTATAGTGAAGTTATTACGCTGACGCAAACTTTTGCCCAAGGGGTCAGTCCCGGTGAAGGGATCTCGGCCCTTGCCTCGTCGATTGAGGTGCTGGATATTCATAACCGAATACCGCTGTGCAAAGCAAAAGAGTACGTCTGTAATGTCCGTTTTAAAAAATCTTGGTTCCAACAACATCATATAAGTTTGTTTTATCCTTGGATTAATAAGAATCAACGCAGTCCTATCAATTAATCACACAAGAAAAGAACGAAAATATGATGTACGTATATGCCATCCGTATTCGCCACTGGGCGCCATCATCACCCGTTTGGTTACTTAACTAACGACAGAGCGGGGGCTGGACTAGCGCGGGTGCAAAACATATACAACATCTACTAGTATATATATAAATATATATAACAATCGTCCCAGGCATGCTATAAAGCAACATCACAAAAGCATCACAGAAACATATAGAATGGTGGATAATCTTGGAGCCCCGGGTTTCACTTGAGCCTCAAATGAGACCCGATGTTCTCTGTCTTGTAGATAGCCTGTGCAATGAAAACCTAGACCCCTACGAGTGCGGCAAGTTACCTGCCAATCCCAAAAGCGAAGCAACCCCAATCAACAACGTGAATGGGCCATCCAACACTTTACGGAATCCGGTAACTTGGGCACCCCTCCGTGGGTCAACCTATACCCCCTACGAGTGCGGCAAATAGCCCGCCAATTCTAGAGTAAGGTCCCCTCTGTCTTAATGCTATGAGATGCTGACCCGTTGCCCTCTAGAACCCGGCTATTCGTGCACTCCACCACGGGGTAATCGTAGTACAAAAAAGAAAATAATGTGTACAAGAGTGACATCGACCTCAACCCGGTCGTGCCCCAAACAAATAATATACAAACTGGCAGTGACGGTAGTCCACATGTTGGATGCTCACCCCACAATATCAAATGTACAAATGAATCTAAACCGTACTAACATTGCACCCAAGCTATCCACCAAGACGATCCAACCACAACACAGCACAACACAGAACATCAACGCGAATGTCATGTTCGCAAACTCTTCTAAAAGAACATATAGCAATTAGACGAGTTGTACCGCTCTATTGACATTCACGGTGTTGGAATACCCACAACGGCAGCAAGGTTTCGGGAGGCATCATCCATACCAAGTTAAAATTTTTGCCATTATGGATAACTCTAACATAAGATCTTTAACTAGAGAATCAAACTAAACTAACATGTTAACATCTTAACATCTATGAGTTAAGGATTACAACCATTGTAGTCCGTTCCTTCGCTTCATAAGCTCCGGGTTGATGTCCCTTCGCTGCGATTATCATGCTACCGGACTCTAGAGAGGCTCCATAAAGAGAATGATGCAACCTTATTAGTAATCTTCAAAATCCAAGATGATCTACCTTGAAGAATCACAAACCCAAGCTTTCAATTCACTAATCAAGTATTAGTGAAGCAAACACCCTAATCTAAGTGGCTAGAATAGATGAGGATGATGAAGTAAGAATTTTGCTCTCTTTTGTTTTCTATTTCTCACACACAATCATCACCAAGTAAAAGCTAGAAAGATTTTGGAGAGAGAAAGAAGAAGATGAAGTTGTGATGAAAATAAATTATTGTTGAGGTTGGAAATGCAACCAAGGTTAAGCATGACATGCTTAACCCTTGTAGAGAATAAACTATAGGTTAGGGTTAAGAGGTTATGTTAACAAATATCTAGCAAAAAATCAAGGAGGGTGGACTAAGTCAAAGTGTCATGAAGCTTCCTAAAAGCACATCCATAACTTAATCCAAACAAAAAGAATAAAACATAAAGAAAATGTTAACCCAATCTTAAACCCTAGCATAGTTTAATCCTCTAAATCCTAGTTGCATTTAACCCTAACATGTTACAATATTATATAGCACATATATAATATATAATGTAACAAAGAAAATAATACAATTAACATATATTACATATATATCAATGTATCATCTAGTGAGAAAAAGAATCATTTAAGTGAGCTTATATTAGTTAATGTAATGTAATATATCACATATATAATTATACATTAAATTATTGAATCAATTCTTGATCCGATAATCCGGCTATATAACATATAACCGACTAATATAACATGCATCATTTTATCGAATCAACACTTGATCCGATATCTCCGCTATATCACATATGCCCGGCCGATAACACATATCGCGAGAATAGAATACGGTATCTCATATCGTATAAATCTCAGTCCCGCACATATCACATATGTGCTCCTACTCCGTTTTGCCTGAGCCAGGAAACCTCTGCATAGGACTCTAAAGAATCGTCAATACGCCGGCAGTAGGTGATGATCATATCAAACACCCACAAGCTGCAGGCGGTCAGCTAAGCATAACAGCCACCCGGGTATTGAGCGATCAGAAGATCAACAAGTAAGCTTGTACATACTCCTGTGAATCCAATCAGTAACACTCCCGTACAGTCCGGTCTCTACGTCTAATATATCGCATATCTAGTCTAGGGGTGGAAAACGTCAGACCCCAGTAACCGATAAGTCGTGTCGATGTGTGGCTCATAACGGGTCGAGAAACTACTGATAACTCTTACCAGTAAATCTCAAAAACATCCCTGGCCAGGGACTTCCAATTATAGCCAATCGAACACAGCGCGACATCAACTCCCAATACCGGGAGAGACGAAACCCCTCCTATCGCTCAATGCCTCCATGTGATTCAGGACTGTACCCAAAAGACACCGTTTTGCACATTCTCGTGAACGTGGTAAGGTAGAAATCAAAGCACGGTGGGAATCACACAAGACTCTATGACGATCTCGGGTCTACAGACTAACCTGTACTAGTGTCACTAGAGAACTGCTATCTGACGATAGGTATAATACCATCTAGAAGTTCTCGGCGAGTCCGTTCAATGTACCTAGTCTCCACTGAGTACCCATACACCATCTTTGGTGTCACCACACCAGATGGATATGGGATCATCTATCGCCCATCATATGGGTCAAGATGCGTATACGCTAGTCTATAATGGAGTATCGATGCCCTGTCTCGATACACCCTCGACTAGGAATAATTATAGGATGTACTCTTGGACTACCCTGGCCCCACTAGTATGATCTTGTTAGTGTATATGCCCTAGAGGCCATTACTGTATCATACTAGTTTGTATATTACTAGATGGAAGCTTGGGATATTCACAGTTGTATATACAATCTTGCTCGAAATGGTAGTATGCTACTTGGTTTGTCTCTGCTTTAATATGTGCATGTGTTTCTTTTAGCATATTGCTGATATACATATTAGTAGAGCCCTTAGGATCTTTCCTTGATTACCAGCGTGGTGATGGCGCTCACACTCGTGGGAGCTGGGTGATCTATAAGCACATCCTTATACAGGTCCCTAGTCGTTGGACTATCGAGACAGGGCATCGATACTCCGGAGTAGACTAGCGTATGCGCTTCTCATCCCAGTGTGGGAGACGGTCTGTCCCACAGCCGTCAGTACGTCTTACTTGAGATAGTATACGGGTGCTCGTTGGGTTACGAGTACACTGGACAGGACTTGTCGGGAACTGTTGGTTGGTATTATACCTATCGTTAGTTATCAGTTCCCAGGTGACATGAGTACAGCTTAGTCCGCTGACTTGACACTGTCACTTCGCCTCGAGTGTGTTCCCACTGCACTTTGATTACTACCCTACCACGGCTCAAAGGAGTCGTGCAAACAGGTAGTTTTTGGGTGCAGTCCTGAAGCACTTGGAGGCAGTGACGGTTAGACAGGATTCGTCTCTCCCGGTATTGGGGGTTGACATTGCGCTGTGTCCAGGAGAGCCATTACACGAGTAGTCCCTGGCCAGGGCAAGCGAGATATACTGGTAGGTTTCCAGTGTTATCTCAGGTTGTTCTGGGTTTCACTCCGGCACGACTTGTACCGCTATTAGGGGACTGACGTGTACCTCCCCCCTAGGCCCGCCATGCGATGTATCAGACGAACATACCGGACTGTACGGAGATTGTCACATACAGGCTCACAGGAGTTCAGATGGGGTTCACCTCGTCAGTCTTCTTATCGACATCTACCTGGGTACCGTTACGTACAGCTAGTGCCGCTTGCGGTCTGTGGTTAAACCCACTGCCAGCGTAGTGTCGAGTCTTTAGAGTCCCACACAGAGAGCTATTCGCCTTTAGGCAAAATGAGTAGAGGTCGCATGGTTTTGCGACAGGGTTCGTTCACATTCGCGCACTTGTGCACGTTTGCTGTCCGGACAGTTTATACTAGCGGGATTTGGTTTAAGCCGGATCCTAGTATATGATTTGAGATTTGTTTTTCTCATTGTATTCGTGTTTCTCGGATTACGGATGCGGGTGCGTATGCACAGTTACTTGAGACAGAGGGAGAGGACCTTGATTAGGGTTAATGGCTATTGTCATTTTATTAACCCTAATGATTATGTGTGTATTATAGTTAATTGTTTATTAGTTTAATAATTGTGCATGGTTATGGTTGTTGACTATTTGACCTAATTGACTTGTTGACCTAGATTGACACTTTGACTATCATCATTTCTTTTGGAAGATGCTTTTTGATCCTTGCAAATTGAAATGATAATGGTCATGTCATGATTAACCATTACAATTATCTTACTAATTATCTAATTAAAATAATACACATATACTTGTGAGAATGGTTCAATTATTCTCATTTTCTATCATATCTTTTCTCTCTCTTGTTCTTCCTCTCCCTCAAGCTCTCTCCCTCTCATGTGTTGAGAAACACTTGAGCTTGAGAAAAACCCTCTCTTGATCTTCTCTACTCTCATCTAGGATTGAAGGACTAGCACTTCTTGAACCCTAGTTACTTCTAGCTTGGAGTTGAAGCCAAAGGTTGAGGCTTTCGGGTGGATCTTTCTTCGGCGTGAGAAGACGAGCAAGGTGACCTCCTTCCACTACTCCAAGGAGCAAGGAGAGAAGGACTAAGAGCCCAAGGTATAACCTTTCTAGCACTTAGCTAGTTACTAGTTAGCTTTAGCAAGTTTTTGTTTAGCAAAGATCCTTCTAAGCATAGTCCATGTTGCCTAAGCTCATAAAAATCCGATTTTTATTCCGTTTTCCGCCTCCCCGCAAGCACCGGGGTGGGCAACGTGGACTTACAGATCTGCATCATAGTCCCAGTAGTCGAGTACATATCCCAAGGGCTTTATTAATATGTGAGAGCAAGACAGTAAACCAATACAAGTCAACATGTTAAGACAAAGTAAAACTAGATAGCATACTATCATATCGAGCAAGAAAGTCCTCTCTCTATATATCCAAGCATCCACTATAATATACATCATATGTACAATAATGGACTCTAGGGCATATATATAACTAACAATCTCCCACTTTCACTAAGGCCAGCTGTTGTAGTATCTCATACCCAACATCTCGAAGAGTCTCTCAAATTATATCTGGGGTATGGTCTTCGTGAGTGGATCCGCAGTGTTGTCCTTCGTGTCAACTCTCCTGACCTCGATCTCACGGCGATCAACTATCTCCTGGATCAGGTGATACCGCCTCAGAATATACCTAGATCTTTGATGGAACCTGGGTTCCTTGGCCAAAGCCACTGCTCCATTGTTATCACAATACAAAGGTATTGGATGCTCAATGGACGGAACCACACCAAGTTTAGTGATGAACTTCTTAATCTAGATAGCCTCTTTGGCAGCATCGTTGGCAGCGATGTATTCAGCCTCCATCGCCGAGTCTGCCACGGTTTCCTTCTTGGAACTCTTCCAACAAACCGCCCCTCCATTAAGGGTAAAGACAAATCCCGAGTGTGACTTTGAGTCGTCCTTCTCACTTTGGAAGCTCGAATCGGTAAAGGACTCCACCTGGAGTTCTCCGTTACCATACACCAAGAACATCTCCTTAGTCCTTTTCAAGTACTTAAGAATGTTCTTCACAGCTGTCCAGTGATTCTCTCCTGGATCTTATTGATACCTACTCACCACACTTAGTGAGTATGCTTCATCAGGTCTGGTACATAGCATCACGTACATGATAGAGCCTACTTTCGAAGCATAGGGTATCCCTTGCATGCGAGCTCTTTCCAAATTAGTCTTGGGAGACATCTCTTTGGAGAGAGTGAGTCCAAAGATCCTGGGTTGGTTCCCACGCTTGGATTCTTCCATACTAAACCTCTTTAGTATGGTGTCAATGTACCTGGATTGGGACAATCCCAGTATCCTCTTAGATCTATCTCTATAGATCCTAATCCCCAAAATGCAGGAGGCATCACCTAGATCTTTCATTTAGAATTTGTGTGATAAGAAGAGCTTGATCGAGTGCAGCATAGGAACATCATTTCCTATCAAGAGTATGGCATCCACGTACAATACGACGAAGAAAACCTTACTCTTTGCAACCTTCTTGTAAATACAAGGTTCATCTACGTTCTTGATGAAGTCAAACACTTTGACTACCACATCAAAGCAGATGTTCTAACTCTGCGATGCTTTCTTTAACCCGTAGACGGATTTAAGCAGTTTGCACACCTTTCCGCTGCTCCCACTGTCTATGAAGCCCTCTGGCTGAGTCATGTACACGCACTCCTCTAAATCACCATTTAGAATAGCGGTCTTAACATCCATTTGCCAGATTTCGTAGTCATGGTATGCAGCAATGGCAAGTAGGATTCGGATGGACTTAAGCATAGCCACTGGAGAAAAAGTTTCATCATAATCCACACCTGGTCGTTGACGAAAACCCTTTGCGTCAAGTCTAGCTTTGAAAGTCTCAACTTTTCCATCTACACCAAGTTTCTTCTTAAAGATCCATTTGCTCCCAATGGGTTTTACCCCTTCAGGAGCAACTTCCAAAGTCCATACTTTGTTGGTGTACATGGATTCCATCTCAGATCGCATTTCATCCATCCACTTCACGGAGTCCCCACTCGTTGTGTCCTGCTCGAAGCTAGTCGGGTCATCATCTTCTTTGATGCAATCCTCTCTCCCACCATCAATGAGAAAACCGTAGTATCTCTCAGGTGGATGAGGAACCCTACTAGATCGGCGGAGCGGCTGGGTTCGTCGGGAACTATTGAATTCTCTGGTTCCACTAAATCTTCAGTTGCAGTTTGTGGTGCTGGAACTTCTTCCAGCTCTACCTCTTTGACACTAATTTCTTTTGCAAGAAATTCCTTTTCTAAAAAGGTGGCATATTGAGAAATAAACACTTTTTGTTCCTCAGCGTGGTAGAAAATATATTCTTGAGAATTCTTTGGATATCCCACAAACTTGCAAAGAACTGATCGTGCCTCGAGCTTGTCCGGATTTTGCCTTTTGACATAGTCCGGACAACCCCATATTTTAACTCGTTTAAAATATGGTCTCATTCCCCTCTATATCTCATATGGGGTTGTAGGCACTGATTTAGATGGAACTTGATTCAATAGGTATGCTGCTGTCTCAAGCGCATAACCCCAAAAGGAAATAGGCAACTCAGCGGTGCTCATCATAGAGCGCACCATATCTAATAGGATGCGATTCCTCCGCTCCGATACACCGTTGTGCTGTGGTGTATAAGGAGGAGTAAGCTGAGAGAGAATCCCATTCTCTTTTAGATAGTCTAGGAACTCATTGTTCAAGTATTCTCCTCCTCGATCAGATCAAAGGATCTTAATACTTTTACCCGTTTGGTTCTCTACTTCGTTCTATATTCTTTGAATTTCTCAAAAGCTTTGGACTTGTGTTTCAATAGGAACACATGTCCGTATCTTGAGAGATCGTCAGTGAATGTAATGAAGTACGAAAAACCATTCCTGGCATGTGGACATGGGACCGCATACATCACTATATATCT
The DNA here is from genome assembly GCA_030015575.1 of Agapanthus africanus. Classification (NCBI taxonomy): domain Eukaryota; kingdom Viridiplantae; phylum Streptophyta; class Magnoliopsida; order Asparagales; family Amaryllidaceae; genus Agapanthus; species Agapanthus africanus. The sequence goes on from JASDDO010000004.1 coordinate 266,111,250, forward strand.
GTCCCAAGAGTTCCGTAACTCTTTCTCCGTGTCCACTAAACGGAGTTTTGGTCATCTTGCCTTTGAGACATGACTGGAAAGTGTCATAAGATGAAAATTAGAATGGATTCAAATATCCATCCTTATGCAACTTAGCTAGTCGTGTCGCATTGATATAACCTAGTCTACAATACCACAAGAAGGATTCAATCATTTCTGAACTCTTCCTCTTGTATGTGTTTTGCACATTAAGTACTGTTGTTTGATTGAGAACGTACATGCCATTATTTAACGAGCCTGATCCAATCAACTTTTGATTCAGGAAGATGTTCATAACATTATCCTGTACTATAAAATTATATCCTTCTTTACTCAATAAAGAAACTGATATATGATTGCATATCAGGGTCGGAATGTAATAGCATTCATTCAGAATCAATGTATTACTATTTGGCAATACTAGGTGATATTCGCCAACATCCTTGGCTGCAACATTTGCACCATTCTCTACTCTTATGGAATGATCACCCTCTCCCAGTTCTCTACCTTTACGTATCCCATGTAACATATTACATATATGGGATCCCGATCCGGTATCTAATACCCAGGACGTAGAGTGAACTGAGAAATGGTTCTCGATAACTAACACACCCAAAGAAGATGCATCATCTTGCTTGTTCTTCGTTTGGGTGGCATGAGAATCTGGATATTTTCCAATTTTCTGCTCAGACTTATAACAATTATAAGTTGGAGCGGGACCAATGTTCCCCTGCTGAGAATAACAAACGGGTTCGGTCAATACATCCATATTATTATCTTGATTAAGGCCTAACATGGTCGCTACCTAGAGAGAGAGAGAAGAAAACACTTTAGAATATGCTCTTGCAAGATTAGATTGCCTATTATCTTATCTAATCAGGATGGCTCCCACTGTTTTCATCAAATCTTCCTTCAAACCCTAAAAGGTAAGACTAGCTGGGATTAATTACACCTTACAAGTTCGCCAATCTTTCAGCCAGGCCAGTGTTGGTACTTTGAGGAAGGTTCCCCGTGCTTTCGCACGGACCTAATTAAAATAAACCTCTTTTTCCCAGAGACATAACCCCGTTAACACCTGTCTAGACACCTACTTGATCGGCTAATTGTCATGTGTAAAACTCTCCCAGGAGTAACTCTTACTCACAGTGGGTATCGAGATCCAACTATCTCATAGAAGGTATGCAATCTCATTGCAAATTTCAACTCTTGAAATTCCCGATAATGCTTTTGCCCCTAGCAACTTATGACCTTAACAAGGTCAACAAATCATAAGCGCTAACCAAGTTCAACCCATCATTTCTCGATTGAATTAAACTCACCCGCATGACCCTTAACATGGTCAACAAAGTCGTACGACTACCCTAATCCAATCACATCACATGCTTTAGCAGATAAACACTAATTAGCTACCGCACTACGCCTTAACATGATCAGCAAATCATAGCACGGATACTAAGTAGTACTTATCTGAAATGACGGAGGGCTACGACAGGTTTTTCAGAAAACCATGAGCGTAATGAACTTGATATCGTTGTAGAAACAAGTGATTTTGAAAGAGGAGTGTTTTTGAGGCTTTTTCTAGTTTTTCTAAAGAGGTCACTCCCGGTGAAGGGATCTCGGCTCTTTCCTAATCGAATAAGGTGCTGGATATTCTACAAGGAATACCGCTATGCAAAGTAAGAACTATAGAAGCAATTAAAAACAAAACCGAGTGAGTTTTAGCATCTTCTAGTTTCGCTAAAGAGGTCACTCCCGGTGAAGAGATCTCGGCTCTTTCCTTATCGAATAAGGTGCTGGATATTCTACAAGGAATACCGCTATGCAAAGCAAAACTAGAGCTATGCTTTTTATAAATTTGATTCTACAATATCTTTTAGGTTTCTTTTTCTTTCATTAATCTCATTAATGAATCCCATCATTTAAGCTTCCTAAGCATCACAGAAGAACGAAAATACAATGTACGCTTATGTCATCCGCATTCGCCACAGTGTCCCGTTATGCACCGTTAGGTTACTTAACTAACGGCATACCGGGACGGGACTAGCGTGAGTGCAAAACATAAGCAACATCTACTATATATCTCATATATAATAAAGCATTCGTCTCACGCATATAAAAATGATCACATCACAGTATATCAGCAGCAGAAGATAACATATGAAGTATTGGATATACTAGGAGGTCCGTGTTTTATTTTGAGCCTGTATAAAATAAGGATTCCACGGTCGCGATGAATAGCCAAACCCACATCCCTAGACTCTTATGAGAGCGGCAAGTAACCCTGCCAATTCTAGGGTTAGGAGACCCGGTCTCGACTCCTCGAGATGGCCTCCCACTGGACCCTAGAACCCGGTTATTTATGCTCCCCTCCTTGGGTCTATTCTAATGCGGAAAAGTAAATAATATATAATGGTTACATCATCCTCAAACCGGAAGTGCCCTAATAAAAGAATATTACATACAAAGAATTTTACATGAATGAAAATAAAAACCCTCATCTCACATAAAAACCCCCGGCTATTCAAAACACGACGACCCAATATAACATATCACAGCAACGTATAACATCACATGCCATCAACGTAAGTAAATATGCGTATCCCATTTGTCGTTGATGTATAGCAATGAAACCGGCGATACACCACATATTACACTTATGGTCCCAGAAAATAAAGTGAAAAACTACAACATTTGGAATCTACAATCATCTTAGACATCGTAAATCTGAAATATCACATATTACGGATTTCATGCCTAACTATATGAATTCCACATATTGTATCACATTACAAAAGAAACTAGACGATGTTAAACATTCCGATCGAATCAACAAACAACCAAAATTTCCCAAAATGATCAACACTTGAACTTAGTTTAAAAGCATCCATCACATTCCACAGTACCAATGGACCAGCCGTAAAATGGTCAAATCAATGCCTCACATGTGGCAACGCTGAACTACCACAAACCCTAGAGTTTAGAGGCGGTTCTGACGGTCGCATAATCGAGTTAAGGTTTCGTTCTTCTAGAGGGTCCACTGCATCACTGGCACGCTATTTGAATGTTCTTTAACTAAAGAAAAATACAACACTTGGAAATTTTCCGGAAAGGGTTAAAGTGGGTATTTGATATCCGATTGAACTTTTTACTACCGTCTAAAATAATCGAAACAAAAGCTAGAATTATGAATATGAAACACTCCGAATTGCCTTTGCTAAAAGATAACATCACATGCAAGATTAGCAAACACAAACAACACCTAAAGTATCAAAACCCAGAGCTTTAAACACTGTACAAATTTCAGCCTGTTTGGATCTGATCTGGTCGGTTTTTAGCATGGTGATCTCGGCCATTTTCCGAGGGTTTGGGACGAGATTTGTACGGTGTTCATTATGTATCATATACATCATTCTGCAAATGTTTAAATTTTTTTTACATCTAGAAAAAATCGAGAGAATCTAGGATTTCGATGCGGATGTTTCGGAGTTGTTTCGTTTTCGTAATCCTACACTTATCCGTCTAATTCTCTAGCTAGGCTCTGATACCACTGTTGGGATACCTACAACGGCAGCAAGGTTTCGAGAGGCATCATCCATGCCAAGTTAAAATTTTTGCCATTATGGATAACCCTAACACAAGATCTTTAACTAGAGAATCAAACTAAACTAACATGTTAACAACTTAACATCTAAGAGTTAAGGATTACAACCTTTGTAATCCGTTCCTTCCCTTCATAAGATCCGGGTTGAGGTCCCTTCGCTGCGATCATCATGCTACCGGACTCTAGAGAGGCTCCATGAAGAGAATGATGCATCCTTGCTAGTAATCTTCAAAATCTAAGATGATCTACCTTGAAGAATCACAAACCCAAGCTCTCACTTCACTAATCAAGTATTAGTGAAGCAAACACCCTAATCAAGTATTAGTGAAGCAAACACCCTAATCTAAGTGGCTAGAATGGATGAGGATGATGAAGTAGGAATTTTGCTCTCGTTTGTTTTCTATTTCTCACACACAATCATCACCAAGTAAAAGCTAGAAAGCTTTTGGAGAGAGGAAGAAGAAGATGAAGTTGTGATGAAAATGAATTATTGTTGAGGTTGGAAATGCAACCAAGGTTAAGCATAACATACTTAACCCTTGTAGAGAATAAACTATAGGCTAGGGTTAAGTGGTTAGGTTAAGAAATATCTAGCAAAAAATCAAGGAGGGTGGACTAAGTCAAAGTGTCATGAAGCTTCCTCAAAGCACATCCATAACTTAATCCAAAGAAAAAGAATAAACCATAAAAAAAATGTTAACCCAATCTTAAACCCTAGCATGGTTTAATCCTCTAAACCCTAGTTGCATTTGTAACCCTAACATGTTACAATATTATATATCACATATATAATATATAATGCAACAAAGAAAATAATACATTTAACATATATCATATATATATCAATGTATCATCTAGTGAGAAAAAGAATCATTTAAGTGAGCTTATATTAGTTAATGTAATGTAATGTAATATATCACATATATAATTATACATTAAATTATCAAATCAACTCTTGATCCGATAATCCGGCTATATATAACATATAACCGACTAATATAACATGTATCATTTTTTCGAATCAACACTTGATCCGATATCCTGGCTATATCACATATACCCGGCCTATATCACATATCGCGAGAATGGAATACGGTATCTCATATCGTATTAATCTCGGTCCCGCAAATATCACATATATGCTCCTACTCCGTTTTGCCTGAGCCAGGAAACCTCTATGTAGGACTCTAAAGAATCGTCAATACGCCGGCAGTAGGTGATGATCATATCAAACACCCACAAGCTGCAAGCGGTCAGCTAAACGTAACAGCCACCCGAGTATTGAGCGATCAGAAGATCAACAAGCAAGCCTGTACATACTCATGTGAATCCAATCAGTAACACTCCCGTATAGTCCGGTCTCTTCGTCTAATATGTCTCATATCAAGTCTAGAGGTGGTAAACGTCAGACCCCAGTAACTGATAAATCGTGTCGATGTGCGGCTTATAACGGGTCGAGAAACTACTGATAACTCTTAACGGTAAATCTCTATAACAGCCCTGGCCAGGGACTTCCAATTATAGCCAATCGAACACAGTGCAACATTAGCTCCCAATACTAGGAGAGACGAAACCCCTCCTATCGCTCATTGCCTCCATGTGATTTGGGACTGTACCCAAAAGTCACCGCTTTGCACGTTCTCGTGAACGTGTTAAGGTGGAAATCAAAGCACAGTGGGAATCACACAAGACTCTATGACGATCTCGGGTCTACAGACTAACCTGTACTAGTGTCACCAGAGAACTGCTATCTGACGAAAGGTATAATACCATCCAGGAGTTCTCGGCGAGTCTGTTCAGTGTACCCAGTCTCCACTGAGCACCCGCACACCATCTTTGGTGTCACCACACCAGATGGATATGGGATCATCCATCGTCCATCATATAGGTCAAGATGCGTATACGATAGTCTACACTGGAGTATTGATGCCCTGTCTCGATACACCCTCGATTAGGAACAATTATAGAATGTACTCTTGGACTACCCTTGCCCCACTAGTATGATCTGCATCATAGTCCCAGTAGTCGAGTACATATCCTAAGGGCTTTATCAACATGTGAGAGCAAGACAATAAACCAATACAAGTCAACATGTTAAGACAAAGTAAAACCAGATAGCATACTATCATATCGAGCAAGAAAGTCCTCTCTATATATATCCAAGCATCCACTATAATATACATCATATGTGCAACAATGGCCTCTAGGGCATATATATAACTAACACACGGTCGCAGATAGTAATGCATGTATCGATAAACATTTAAACAGTGCTAAAATATTGACTTCAAAACACCCCGAATTGCCCCCGAAAAAAGATAACATAATATCCGAAATGGCCAAAACAAGCAATACCACTGAACAAATATTCCAGAGACTAGACCACACCCAAAACACGAAGTCCCAACTCAAGAAATTAGTCGGCCAGATCGGAATTTTTGCACATGTGGCCAGTCCAAAACGGGTGGAATGGGTTCGTATTTGGGGAGTGTTCTAGTGGTCATACAAGCAGTCTTCTGCAGTTGCTTAAATTTTTTTTTGAAGACTCTGAAAATTCGATTGAAACTGAAATATTCGGGGTGTTGTTTCGGAGTTGTTTCTGTTCCGATACTTTAACATTGTCTAAAACTGCTAGTAAGAGGTTTACATGTTGGCTCTGATACCATGTTGGGTTACGACAGCGTCCCGGCCTTCTATCCGTGACCAAATGCGGAACAAAAATTTATAAAACATGGCGCTACCACAACCAATTACCTGGATCTATCATTAACCCTTTACTAGCAATCTAAAAAGATTTAGGAATGGTTATACCAAGTTGATCCGTGTCCTTCGGTCTTTAACCTTCATCCCAAGCTCCTAGTGGCTTCCTTGATCAAGCTTGGTTGTCGGTCTCCCTCCATTGAAGATGATCCACCCGAAGGTTTGTGCAACGAGCTTCAACCTCATAACCGAGGTAACTAAGGTATCAAGTTAGCTAAACATGATAGCCTAGGAGATGCATAATCTAATGATGGATTAAGTTGTCTCTAATCACCCAATGTTTCTCAACACATGAGACATGATGGGTGGAGGTAGAAGATGAAGTATAAGGATGAGAGTGTAGCAAATCAAGAAAGGAAAAATGGCTAAGTGTTGTGAGCATGAAGCATCAAGTGAGAAAAATCCTCACAACACTTACAATAAATCAAGCATGCAAGAATAGTGTCACCATGAGTCACCCCATGAGTCATATACAAAGCCATGCCTCATTTAATGCCAAAGAATGACTCATCCTCTACCTCATTAACCATTTATAATAAATGGTTATAAATAATAATGAGGTGGCATCTTCTAGAAGCATCTTCTAATGAAATTACAAGAATACCCCTCATCCGTATATACATACTCGTATTCGTATTCTGAAAAATACGAATACAATGAGACGAAAATAATACAAAAAATATAATACTAGGATCTGACTTAAACCAAAGCCCACTAGTATTATCCGTCCGAACATCATACGTGCACAAGTACACGTATGTGATCGAACCTACCGTAAAACCATACGGCCTCTACATCGTATCGCTCGAAGCAGGGAAACCCTCTGTGTGGGACTCTAAAGACTAGTCAATACGCTGGCAGTGAGTTTAACTACAAGCACGTCAGCGGCACTAGCTGTACGTAACGGCTACCTAGGTATTGAGCGAAAGGGAGGCCGATGAGCAAACTCATACTGAAACCCCTACTGAGCCTGACCGTGACAATATCCATACAGTCCGGTCTTTTCATCTATGAATATCGCATATCGAGTCTAGGGGGTGGATAAAGTCAGACCCCTAATAATGGGATATTTAGTGTCGGCATGAAATCCATCACCACCTGAGAAACTATCGATCCTGGATCGGTAATTCTCGTCCATCTTGGCCAAGGATTTCTGGTGATGGCCACCCGTGTACCACGCGGCATCAACACCCAATACTGGAAGAGACGAATCCCCAACGATCCCCTCACTACCTCCATGTGGCTCAAGATTGTACCCAACTAAAACCTATTTGCACAACTCTTTTGAGCCATGGTAGAGTAGTAATCAAAGCACAATGGGAACTCACACGAGACAAATGACGATCTCAGGTCAACAGACTAACCTGTATACATGTCACCTGGGAACTGCTATCTAACAATAGGTATAATACCAACTAGCAGGTTCCCGGCGAGTCCGTCCAGTGTACTCATAACCTAATGAGCACCTGTATACTATCTTAGGTGAACAAACTAACACCAATGGCTTGTGAGACCGGGCCACCGCCCCTCGTCGGGGTCTCGATCAGTATACACTAGTCTATACTGGGGTATCGATGCCCAGTCTCGAAACTCCCACGACTAGGGACATTTAAGGATTTACTTATAGACCCCCAGCTCCCACATATATGACCGCTATCATAATGCTGGTAGTCAAGCAAGAATCCTATGGGCTCTATCAACATGTAATAGTGATCTGTAATACCACATAAAGCATGATGATAAAAACAAACCAGATAGCATACTATCATCTCGAGCAAGACTGTTCTACCGGTATAGGTCCTCCCTCAATCATCATAATCACCTAACCGCGATTACGATAATTGTCTTGAGGGCACTATAGCCAACAACACACACATACACACACACACACATACACACACAAATAAGGCCTAACCGTAATTCATCATCATTCTCGTCTACATTGAACTCTTGTCAAATCCAACCCTACTACATTATGTTTTGATATGAATTTTAGAATATGTTAAATATAATTTAGATGATACCACACAGGGTAATGACTTACTCCATACACATACGAAGAAATTCTATATTGTTTATGAAATCTATGATTAGGATTTTTATTTACAATTTGTTAATTAGGTACAAGTTAATTAGTTAAAAAAACAAGTTTTCAAATTGAGATATTTAAGTAAATACCCTTAACCTTTAAGAAGATGCCCTTATTTCTAAGATACGGCAGGTAGTGTAGTGAATAGTAACAATAGTTAAGGGTATTTTAGTAGAAAAGAAACAATAGTTAAGGGTATTTTAGTGTAAATAATTAAAATTAAGCAAATAAGGTTTTTTATTAAAAATTTAATGATAGTTTAGAGAAAAACAACAATGGTTAACGGTATATTAGTGAAATTTATAGTAATTTAGTTAATTTAAGAAGATGAATCGTTTAATTAAATTTTCAAAGTATTTTAGTGAAAAACAACAATAGTTAGGGGCGTGTGTGTATGTGTGTGTGTGCGTATGTGTGTATGTGTATGTGCGTGCATACACACACAGACATATACACACATACACACATATACACATACACACATACATACACACATACACATGCACACATGCACACACGCACACAAACACACGAGCACATATATGCATACACATGCACACACGCACGCACAGAGACACACACACACATACACATACATACACACATACACACACGCGCGCACATACACACACGCGCACACATATACACAATCATAGACAAACACATACGCACACTCAGACACACACATTTAAATAAGTCAAAACCCTAACCCTAAACCCAAAATTACATAAACTTTTAAATTTATACAGATTTAGCAAGCCACTGCTGCGGCTCCGCCTCTGCAAGCCATTACATCGGCTGTGCCTTCAGTTCTGGCTTCAGATTCGTAGGTCACTGCTTTGGATCCGCATCCCACTGGTTCGGCTCCACTGCCCACCCCACTCCTAATGATCTAGTTTTCCAGCTTTTTTCGGCCGGGGGCTACAGCGAAGACCAGTTGCGCCGGATTTCCCAGATACTTGGAGATGGAGCTTCTGGATCGAGCCAGTAGCGATGTATTTATATTTTTTTCATTTTTGTGTGATGTATATACTATATTTGATACGTGTCACGCCCCGCTTCCCGGTGTACGACGAAGGGGACGCGACGAGGTCCGCTACGTATTTACTCAGAAGCAAATACGCTAAGCGTAACTAAGCAATATAAAATAAATACACAAGAGACAAGAGATAATAAAACAACAACTTTTATTTATTAACATTCATTTGTACAATGCATGAAAAGGAAATACAACTGAAGTAAAAGATGCCTAAACAGTGGCATAATAGGAAATGAAAAGTACTGAATAGAAAAGTGTACAATGAAACTAAAGTGCTGGATCTTCGGCAAACTGCTGCAAGTCTTCTGCAGATGGCTCGATCTCTGCCGGGTCCAAACCACCTGACGACATTCAAAGAAGAAAGAAATAGAATGTCGTCAGCGAACAGGTCGCTCGGTAAGTCCCAAAGATAAGGGAGAAATAGACAGAGAGTAAGAGAGAGAGAGTATCTTTTAATGTTGTATTATAATATTGCAATGTTGTATTAACGCTGTTGTTTGTAGCCTGGTACAAAAGATGCCAGTGTATACGATGGGAGTCCCACTTACACCGGGGACCTTGGTAACCTGTAGTATAAGGCTCCGTCGATAATACCACGGAACAACGGCATGGATGTAATTACGTCTTAAGTGACCACTTCGTGCCACCTTTAACATATTCCGTACCAGTCTACCTCTTAAACCCCGCAGTGTTTTGATTGTATTGTTTGTCTTGTAAATTGTATTGATTGTAAGATTGATTGACTGACCGAAACCATGATATCAGTAAACGGTTGTAACCGTAGAGTCATGTAAATAGAATAACTAAGAATCATGTAAAAGAAATGTATATATATATATATATATATCCATGGTTCGGTTCAGTCAAGTCATATAGATTGATAATTGGATTCATGGATTCATGTGTTTCTATTGAATTGGAATATTGTAGATTGTAAATTGACCTGAATCATATTCAAGTTAGATTAATCAGACTTAAACCCGAGTCAGACAATTAGAAATGTAAGTCGAAATCTTGATTATTTCTTAAACCTATAATTGCTAGGGTCCTTAGGGTAATTTATAAACTTGAGGGTTTTTTTTTATGTAAAATATACTTTTATATACTTTTCAAAATACTCCCCAAGCATTTATTATTCGTCTTTAGAGTTGTAATGAGTGTGAATTTTATATTGTGATATTTCTAGTGAAAATATCTTAGTTTCATAAATAAAGGTATTTATCTGTAATATTGATTTATTTGAAATTCATGTTATTTTAGTGTAAATTTATTCTTGTGATTTTTAGAAAAAGGTGAAATATTTATATCATGATAAAAATACATATATTTATACAAAGATAATTTTAATAAATATTTTATATTCCAAAAATCTCATTTTTCTTAAGATGTCGTATTTTAAACCTTTCGACACCGAATACTCCTTGCGGAGGTCTGAATCTCGCACTACTAAGCCTGAGAATGTGCGATAATCCGCACCATCCCGAACGGGTTCCCCAAAAATGGGTTGTAGCGGCGCTTTGCAAATATTGTAAAATACTAAATCCTTTAGAAAACGGTTTTATGAAGTAAATGGTATTTATTTGTAAAAATGTAAATTTCCCGTATTCTAAGGTTTCCTAAGTCGACTATCCTATTTCTAAATGGTCTAAACGACAAGTTGTTAGATGCCTCAAATCGCCTCTTCACCGCCAATTGTGGCCAGGTAAGTACAAGTGAGGAAAGGATGGATCCGCTCACGAATCACCGTGAGACGGGCCTTTTAAAATTACCTTTCTCACTTGTCTAGCCTAGACACCACAAAGTCAGGTTTAGATAAACGATCGATGTCCACAACTTATCGTATTTTCCTAATAAGAGGTATTTATTTAAAAGTGTATCAACTCTAAATCTTTTAGAAATAGTTTTATTAAGTATATGGTATTTAAATTAAAGTATTGTTTTATTGTATTCTAAGTTTTTGATGATATCGTTTAGGGTTGTATTTGCGTGTGTGGGGAGGTAGGTCATTACCTCGTTCTCTACTTTAAAAAGTATAGAAAAGTTAAGGGGATTAAATGTAAAATCGAAACATTGTGGTATTTAAGTGAAAAATACGATAATTTGAAAAAGCTATCATTTCATGTGATGAAACTTGTTCAAATTATTTGTTAAATGTTTAATAGTCAACAATAAGATGTTTAAGCATGATTGAATTGGTGAGAAGTGAAATTTTATAGAAAACCGAATCGGAAATCGGATTTGTTCCGATTCCGTCGGGTTTTGTAATTTCGTATTTTAGAAAAAGAGAGAGTGAGATTAGAATGGGACTTACGGGTTTCGATTAAGCAAAGGAGTGAGGAGGGACTAAAGGGGTTGCCGAGGCGTTTCTTCGTCGCCGGTTGTTCCTAAAAACGTCGCCGGAATTTCCGCCGGAATTTCGTCGGAGTTTCGCCGCGAACTTATTTTCAAAGTACACAACTCTTGAGAAGATTTTGAGAGAGTGGGCTCAGGATTTTGGGATGAGAGGTTAGAGGGTAGGGGGTCTATTTATAGCGTAGGCTAGGGGTAGGGTAGGTGAAGGGTTTTTAATAAAAAATTGTAAAATATAGAAAATTCAATAAAATTTGGAGTAATTAGGTGTTAATGGGCATTCTGGAACCGATCTAATAAATTAGAGTGTGCAGGGGAGTTGGGTAGTTGAAAAGGCAATTTTTTCATGTTGGCGACTCGGCCGTCCGGCCGAGTCCGGCCGGCGGCGCCGGCCCGAGTCGGGGTGCCGGGGGCTGGGGGGTCGTCAGGTGAAGGCTCTGGTATTTTTAGTTTTTAAAGTGCATATCAAGTTTTGGGAGTTATGGTGTGTGGACTGTTGGGCTTCCAAAGAATTTAAAACAAAATAATATTAAAAATAATGTAGGGTATGGGATTTGAACTCTGGTGGCTTGGTTCAGCAGTGCAAGGTATTACCAATGAGCCACAAGCTCCTTCTTGTAATTATTTGTGTGAAATAATTACTTAAAGAGATATCGGCAATATTAAATATTCCAAGTATACTTTGAATTTAAATCAATTCTTTGTACTTTAAAAATGGAGTTATTTAATTACTTAAGTCTTGTGCTCAGGTAATAAATACCCCTTTATGAATTTTTGAAAAAAAAATATTTTTGAAAAATTTGTATCGGAAATTTGGGGTTGTTACAATACGTATCGTATATCTTGTATATTGTTTGTTGTATGTTTTGATTTTTTATTCTGATTTTGCATTTTGTTTGGTTATTTCGTTATATATATATATATATATATATATATATATATATATATATATATATATATAAGTCGATGTCGCACACTCCACAAGGTTTGTAGAGATGAGGAATTTTCAAAAAACAATTTTAAGCAAGCAACACCGATTAATCACTCAAGAACTACCATAAGCCCTGGCTAACAAAACTTACAAAGGTTCAAATCTACTATGATAGTGATTTATACCTTTGTGATTCAAGTCCATCAGGTCTTCTTTTCCTCTTCTTAATCTCCTCGTTCGTCGGGATCGAGCTTGGTCGTCGGCCTCCTTGAGTCGAAAACGATCCACCCGAGAGTCTATAGTTCAAGCTTTAACCTTAAAAGTAAGGTAACTAAAGCACCTAGTTGGCTAATCTACGTGGTTTAGAAGATGTAGAGAATGTTTATTGGTTAATTTATCTCATTAACCCTTGATTTATCAACTTATGAGAGGGTTAGGGTTTGAGGAAGAAGAAGAGAGCAAAGGAGGAAAGAGAATGGCAAGTGAAAAATGATTCAAGAATGGCTAAGGATGAAAACTATGAAGCATATCTTTTTCAATAATAATAATAGAAATACAGCCATGCTTCAATAGCTATCACAAATGAAAGAATAAAATAACAAGCCACGCTTCAAACCATGCTTTCATAACACCTCATTATCTATTTAAGCAAAATAGATTTAGTACAAATGAGGTGCCTTCTTCTAGAAGCATTCTTGTGAAAATACAAGAATACTCCTCACCGTATATACATACCCGTATTCATACTATGAATACCAAGAGATGAGAATAATACAATAATATAATACTAGAATGTGGCTTAATCCTAAGCCTATTACTATTATCTGTCCGAACATAAATCCGTGTAGCTAGTATACATATATGATCGAAACCTTACACGTAAAACCATACGGCCTCTACATCGTTTCACCTGAACCATGGAAACTTTATGTGTAGGACTCTAAATACTCGACAGTACACTGGCAGTGGGTTTAACCACAAGAGCGTCAGTGGCACTAGCTGTACGTAACGGCTAACTAAATACTTGTTGAAAAGAAGGCCGATGAGTAAACTCATCCGAACTCTTACTAAGCCTGTCCGTGACATTCTACATAAAGTCCGGTCTCTTCGTCTGAGAGTATCGCATGCTGGGTCTAGGGGTGGAAAATATCAGACTCCTAATTGCCCGACAAGTCATGCTGATGTTGTTTAAGACCTTCCGAGAATCTACCGATCTAACTGTCAGTAATTCTCAATCTTCCTTGGCTGGGGACTTATGGTGTTGGCCAACTGAATACAGCGCGACATTGACTCCCTATACCGTGATTGATAAATCCTGAACAATCGCACAACGCCTCCATATGGCTCGGGACTATACCCATTAAAAACTGTTTGCATGACTCAGTAGAGCCGTAGTAGGGTAGTAATCAAAGCACAGTGGTAACTCACACGAGAAAAATGACGACCTTAGGTCGACAGACTATCTGTACTCTTATCACCAGAGAACTGCTATCTGACGATAGGTATAATACCATCTAGCCAGTTCTCGGCGAGTCCGTCCAATGTACTCACCCCCAGTGAGCACCTATATACAATCTTAGGTGCATCACACCAATGCTGCGGGACTAACCATCGCCCCTCTTTAGGGTCTAGAAATGTATATACTAGTCTACTCTGGAGTTTCGACGCCGAGTTGTGATACTCCCACGACTAAGGACATTTAAAGATGTGCTTATCGACTACCCAGCTCCCACAAGTATGATTGACATCATAACGCTGGTAGTCAAGCAATGATCCTACGGGCTTTATCAACATATATAAGGGATATGAAAAAACATGTAAAATATATACACATGTTAAGATAAAGACAAACTAAATAATCATATCGAGCAAGATTGTCCTGTACATACATACCCCTAGCATCCTATACAACGAAGGCCTCTAGGGCATATATATCCAACAATCTCCCACTTGCGCTAAGGCCTGTTATTGGCATATTGAGTACCCAACGTCTGCACAAGAGCCAGTTGCTGGCATACAACATACCCAACATCTCGAACAGTCTCTCAAACTGGACTTGAGGGATGGCCTTGGTGAATGGATCTGTCGTGTTGTCCTTTGTAACTACTCTCCGCACCTCAATCTCTCGGCGATCCACGATCTCCCTGATCAGGCGATACCGCCTCAATATATATATATATATATTTCTGATGGTACCGTGGTTCTTTTTCCAAAGCCATGGCTCCATTATTATCGCAATACAACAGTATTAGATCAACAATGGATGGAAACACCTGAAGTTCATAAATGAACTTCCTCATCCAGACTATCTCTTTTGGGGCATTGTTAGCAGCGATGTACTCGGCCTCCATCATCGAGTCTACTACGGTATCCTATTTGGAGCTCTTCCAACATATCGTCCCTCTGTTGAGGGTATACACATAACCCGAGACGGATTTAGAGTCATCCTTGTCACTTTGGAAGCCAGAGTCGGTAAAAGTTTCGATCTAGAGGTCCCCATTATCATACACCAAGAACATCTCCTTAGTCCTTCTCAGGTACTTAAGAATGTTCTTTACTGCTATCCAATGCTTCTTACCTGGGTTGGATTGATACCTGCTTACGACGTTAAGTGCGTAAGCCATATCTGGTCTGGTACACAACATCACATACATTATCGACCCCACCACCGGAGCACAAAGTACAATGCTCATGCGAGCTCTCTCCTCGGTCTTGGGAGTTAACTTTTTGGAGAGGGTGATTCGATGACTAGCGTGTAAATTACCGTGCTTGGAATCTTTCGTACTGAAGATCTTCAGTACACTGTCTATGTACCTCAACTATGACAAGAACAGCTTGGCCGATTGTAGCATAGAAATAACATTTCTTATCAGGAGAATATCATCTACGTATAAAATGAAGAATACCACAGTTCTCCCTATAATCATCTTATAAATACAAGGTTTATCTATATTTTTTATAAAATCAAATTTCTTGACCGTCTCATCAAAGCAGATGTTCCAACTCTGCGATATCTGCTTTAATCCATAAATGGATTTAAGCAACTTGCACAACTTTTTTCTGCTCCCATTGTCTATGAAACCTTCCGGTTGATCCATATAAACACACTCTTCTAAACTACCATTTAGAAAAGCGGTTTTAACATCCATCTTTCATATGTCAAAGTTGTGGAAGGCAGCAATGGCAAGTAGGATCCGAATGGATTTAAGCATAGCCACTGGTGAAATAGTTTTATCATAGTCCAATCCTGGTCTTTGACGAAAACCTTTAGCAACAAGTCTAGCTTTGTAGGTTTCTTCCTGTCCGTCTACAAAAATCTTCTTTTTGAAGATTCATTGCATCCAAAGAGTTTTACCCCAGAAAGAGCAATATCCAAAGTCCATACTTTATTAGTATACATGGATTCCATCTCGGATCGCATAGCATCCAGCCATTTCATCGAGTCTCTACTCGTGATAGGTTGCTGAAACTAGTAGGCTTATCATCTTCGATAATGCAATCCTCTCGATCCTCATCTACGAGAAAATCGTAGCATCTCTCGGGCGGATGAGACTGCTTAGTAGATCTACGGAGTGGCGTGGTACGTCCGGTAACATTGAAACTTCAGGTTCTACTAAGTTTTCAGTAATAGTTTGCACTTCTGGAATTTCTTCCAGCTCTATTGCGCTCTCACTAATTTCTTTTTCAAGAAATTGAGTTTCCATAAACCAGGCATAATGAGAAAAAAGACCTTTTGTTTCTCAGCATAATATAAAAAATACCCCCTAGAATTTTTAGGATATCCCACAAACTTACACAATACTAAGCGTGCCTCGAGCTTTTCCGAATGAATCTTTTTGACAAAAGCAGGACACCCCTATATCTTAAGATACTTAAGACAGGGTTTCTTCCCACTCCACATTTCATATGGAGTGGTAGGTGCAGGGTTGTCTAGCACGGCAGCAAGGTTTCGGGAGGTATCATCCATGCCAATTTCAAAAATTTGCCGTTCTAGCTAACCCTAACCCTAGAATCGTATACTAGAAAATGCGACGAATCGAAAATGCAAACAACTTTGCAAGCAAGTGAACAAGAAATACAACCTTTGTAGACCGGTCCTTCACTTCAATAGCTCCATGTAGTAGTCCCTTCGCTGCAATCATGAACTCTCGGACTCTAGAGAGGCTCCCCAAGATTTACGGAACAAGCTTGCTCGATACCTTCGAAGCCGAAGATGATCTACGTCGAGGAGATACTAACCCAAGCTACCTGATTGAATGTTTTCCGGTGTGTAGTTAGAAAATGTATAGAAATCACAACCAAAGAAATTTTTGATCGCAATCAATAACGGTGTCGATTGTAGCGCGTTAGCGAGTGCGGATCGTCCACATGGAAAGTGAGATCCGTTCGTATTCGAATTAGATGAATTGAAAATTAAGAGAAAAGAAAAGGCAATTCAATTCAAGATTTAGAAAATTGAAGTTCAAGAATTATCTAGATCTAAATCTAAAATCAAGAAAACATTTAAAATCAAGAATTAAGAATTGATGATATCCAATCCAAATAGTAATCAAGAATCGAAGTGAGGCTCGTAGGAATCGATCGAATCTATAAACGTGATGAAAACTATTGATTACGTTTTCTTATCCATTAATGATTTGATACTAGATCGATGACGATCTATCGAGGTTTAAGGATCTTTTGAAGAAACTAGGGTTTCTTCATCTCATCCTTTGTCCTTTCGATGAATCTCATTCAAAAGCTAGCCTCTAGTAAATTCAAGAATCGATCGTGGATCACTAGTTAAGAGCGAACACAATCAAGAAAGCATCGCTCGAAACAAGGTTGTCGATTCTTCAATTTACTAAAGTTTACAAAACTTATAGGAATTAAGAATCATATCAAGAATTGTAAACATCATCATCTATTGATTCTCTCGACTCCTTCACGAGCGGAGTTTTACTCAAACATCATATCAAAGAACACAATCAAGAATCGAGATCTAATCATGATGCAAGAATGTAAAGAAAGCAAGATAAAGAATTTCACCTTTTATTTATCAACAATTTTGTTACAATTCTCTCAAAATCTACAATGAGGAAAGAATTCAATCGTCGATTTGGCGTCGCTCGTCTTCGTGAGTCGCGGATCATCTTGGATCACTTGCTCGGATGAAGATTGGCTTCGCTCCTAAAAGGTTGAAGGCTTCTCGCTTGATTTGGTACTCGGTGTTCTTGATTTTGGATTGGATTTTGAATTAGGGTTAGGGTTTGAATCCACAAGTTGTGTCACTCAACTTGTGGGTGAATTGTTGAACAACCTCTTGAACAACCCAAAACCCTAGATCTAGGTTTCCTTTTATAGCCATCTTAACCTTAGATCTAGAATTCAAATTTCAAATTTCCCTCCAAAAGTTTGTTAGAGAGAGGCTTCTAGAAGAAGTTAGTTGGAGGGAATATTCTAGAGCTAGGTTGTTAGGCCGAGCCTTTTGGATGAAGCCACGTGTTATTCTGGAGCCTTCTCGAAGCTTTTCTGTTACAAGGAAGCCTCATGTGGAAAATTGAAGAGATGACGTCATCTTTTAGTCGCGGATCCGCGGCGGGAAGGGGCTATTGGCCGCGGATCCGCGGCCCAAAGAGGAGATCAATGTCTGGAAATTCTGGGCTGTTATTGAGATGACTTTGTGGCCTTTTTCAAATGTGTGGAATCTCATTTTGCTTTCTTGATTTCTGCCAGATTACAAGTCTTGGACTTGGCGTATTTTTCTCAGCACTTTTAACTGTTTCGGCTTTTCTCCTGAAATTTCCTGCACAGATTCTCGAAACAAGTGTTGCGCTATACAAAGATGATGCGATGCCATGATAAACACTCAATTTCCCTCAAAATGCCGGTTTTAGTATACAACACAAGTTATTTTGTATTTTACAGATGTTTTGCTAATATGTGCTATATTCATACCGAACACTTTTAGATGAGTGCAAATGGTAGGGAAATTGATGTGTTAAAAATGCAATATTTTCGACTGATCACTACCTCTTCACTAGTTGTAGAATTAGTGAAGCGAACATCCTAAACTAAATGGCAAGTAGTAGAGGATGATGAAGTAGGAATTTTTCTCACTTTAGAAATCATTTTCTCACTCATTTTTCATCATCTCCATTGAAGCTAGAAAATTTTGAGGAAGAAGAAGAAGAAAAACTCTTATGATCAAAATCTAGTAGTGAATGGAAACCATAGGTGAGTTAGTATCATATACTAACCTTTGTAGAGAGTTAACCATGGCTAGGTTTAATGGTTGGGTTAATAAATATCTTATGCAAAACAAAACAAGTGGACTTAGTCAATGAACCATGCAAGCTTCTACAAGCTTCAAGCCTTGACAAAATCATTTAGTTTTGAATTACTTAATCCATTAAAAACCCAAGGATTAAACCAAGCATGGTGTAAGTCATACACACACCCAAGTTGCATGTATCATCAAACATGACACAATAATATGTACACAAATATATATCACATATATACATATGCATAAATCAAGTGAGAAAAGAAATCTTAAGTGAATTAATATTAGTTAATGTAATTTAATATATCAAATAGATAATTATACATTAAATCATTAAATCAACACTAGATTTAATAATCCGGTTATATCATATATAACCGACTAATATCAAATATAACAATTTATCGAATCAACACTTGATCCGATAACCCAGCTATATCACATATAACCGACCGATGTCATATATTGTGCGAATAGAATACGGTATCACATATCGTATTAATCTCGGTCCCGCACATATCATATATATGCTCCTACTCCAATTCGCTTGAGCCAGGAAATCTCTTTGTAGGACTCTAAAGACTCGTCAATACGCTGGCAGTAGGTGATGATCATATCAAACACCTACAAGCCGCAAGTGGTCTATCAACAAGCAAGCCTGCTCACACTCCTGCGAATCCAATCAGTAACACTACCGTACAGTCCGGTCTCTTCGTCTGATATGCCGCATATCTCGTCTACGGGTGGTAAACATCAAACCCCAGTAACTCGATAAGTCATGCCGATATGAGGCTCATAACGGGTCGAGAAACTACTGATAACAGTTACCGGTATATCTCTGAAGCAGCCATGGCTAGGGACTTCCTGTTATAACCAATCGAGCACAGCGCAACATCAACTCCCAATACCGGGAGAGACGAAACCCCTCCTATCGCTCATTGCCTCCATGTGATTCAGGACTGTACCCAAAAGCCACCGTTTTGCACGTTCTCTTAAACATTGTAAGGTGGAAATCAAAGCACAGTGGGAATCACACAAGACTCTATGACGATCTCAGGTCTACAGACTAACCTGTACCAGTGTCACCAGAGAACTGCTATCTGACGATAGGTATAATACCATCTAGGAGTTCTCGGCGAGTCCGTTCAGTGTACCCAGTCTCCACTGAGCACCCATATACCATCTCTGATGTTAAACACCAATGGATATGGGATCATCCATCGCCAATTTACGTGGGTCGAGAAGCTACACGCTAGTCTACTCTGGTATATCGATGCTCTGTCTTGATACACCTACGACTAGGAACATTTGAAGGATGTACTTACCAACTACTCTGTCCCCACTAGCATGATCTGCATCATAATCCTGGTAGTCAAGTACTCATCATAAGGGATTTATCAACATGTAACATAGAGACAATCAGTGTACATGTTAAGGTAAAGAGCAACCAGATAGCATACTATCATGTCGAGCAAGAAATTCCTCCCTATATATTTCCAAGCATCCACTATAATATACATCGTATGTACAGTAATGGCCTCTAGGATATACATATAACTAACAATCTCCCACTTGCACTAGGGCCATCTGTTGCAGTATCCAATACCCAACAATCAACAGTGGTTGAAATATCTCATACTCAACCATCTCATAAAAGTCTCTCCTGGGAAAAGGCCTTTGTGAGTGGATCCGCCGTGTTAACCTCTAAGTCTACTCTCCTAACCTCGATCTCCCTGGAGATCATCCATCCCCATGATCAGGTGATACTGCCTAAGAATATATCTGGATCACTGATGGGACGGGGGTTCCTATGCATAAGCTACAACTCCATTGTCACACAATGGTAGGAACGAAGTTCATCTCATAAACTAATATTCATCCTGACTGCCTCTTTGGTAGCATCCTTTGTAGCGATGTGTCCAGTCTTTATCGTCTATTTTGCCATGTTATCTAGCTTGGAACTTTTCCAACACACCGTCTCTCCACTGAGGGTAAAGACAATGCTTGTGTCTGACATTCAGTCGTCCTTACCATCCTGGAAGCTATCCAGTGATTCTCCCTAGGATCGATTGATACCATCTCACTACACCTAGTGAGAATCCTAACATCCATTTAGATCTATCTCATAGATCGAAAACCCAGGATTTAGGAGGTATCACCTTGATCCTATATGGAGAATCCTTGTGATAAGAGGAGATTGACCGAGTGTAGCATATGAAACCCCTTTCCTATCAAGAGTATGTCATCCATGTACAATACAAGGAAGACCACTTTACTCTCTACTACATTTTTGTATATACAAGGTTCATCTATCATTTTGATGAAGTCAAACTCTTTGACTACCACATCAAAATAGATGTTCCAACTCCGCGATGCCTGCTTTAACCCATAAAGCAACTTGCACACGTTTCCGCTGCTCCCACTGTCTACGAAGCTCTCTGACTGTGTACTTATAGACGATCTCTTCTAAATCACTATTTAGAAAAGCAGTCATGACACCCAACCGCCAGATATCGTAGTCATGGTATGTAGCATATGGCAAGTAGGAATCAGATGGACTTAAGCATAGGCACTAGAAAAGGTTTCATCATTAACCACACCTGGTCGATGACGAGAACCTTTTGCAACAAGTCTAGCTTTGAAAGTCTCAACTTTTCCATGTACACCAAGTAATCTTTTCAAGATATACTTGCTCCTGATGAGGATTTTATCCATCAGATATAGCAACCAAAGTCCATACTTTGTTGGTGTATATGGATTCCATCTCAGATCGCTTAGCATCCAGCCATTCTTACAGAGTCACCACTTTTGATGGCCTGCTCGAAAATAGTTGGGTCATCATCTCATGATGCAATCCTCGCTCCCACTTTCATAGAGAAAACCAAAGTATCTCTCAGGTAGGTGAGGAACCCTATCAGATCGGCAGAGAGGCTGAGGTTCGTTGGAAGCTATTGAATCCTCCGGTTCTACCAAATCATCAGCTGTAGTTTGTATAGCTGGAACTCATTCCAGTTCTACCTCATGACCACTAATTTCTTCACAAGATATTTCTTTTCCAAAAGGTGGCATGCTGAGAAACAAAACACATTTTTCTCCTCAGTGTGGTAGAATATATTCCCTTGCGAATGCTTGGGATATCCAACAAACTTCCATAGGACTGACCTTGCCTCGAGTATGTCCGGATTTTTCTTTTGACATAGGCCGGACAACCCCAAATCTTAACTTACATAAAAGATGGGCTCTTCCCATACCATATCGTATATGGAGTGGTAGGCACTTGATTTGGTTAGAACCCTATTCAATATGTATGCAGCTTCCTAAGTGAATAACTCCCCAAAGGAAATAGGCAACTCAGTTGTACTCATCATAGAGTACACCATATCACATAGGGTGCGATTGCTCCGCCCCGATACACCAACGTGTTGTGGTGTATACGGAGGAGTAATGCTGAGAGAGAATCTCATTCTCCTTTAGAATAGTCCAGGAATTCCATGCTCAAGTGTTCTCCTCCCTGATCACATCATATGACATAATACTTATACCCGTTTTGGTTCTCTACTTCTAACTTATATTTTTTGAATTTCTCAAAAGGTTCAGACTTGTGTTTCAACAGGAACATATGTCCGAATCTTGAGAGATCATCAGTGAATGTAATGAAGTACAAAGAACCAGTTCTACCATGTGTAGACGGGGGACCTACATACATCATCATGTATCAATCCCAAGAGTTCACCAACTCTTTCTCTGTTTCCAATAAACGGAGCTATGGTCATCACATCTCTGTGACATGACTCGCAAGTTTCACAAGATGTAAATTCAAACTAATTTGAATATGTATCTTTAGGTAATTTAGCTAGTCGGGTCGCATTGATATGACCTAGTCTACAATGCCTCAAGAAGGATTCCTTCATTTCTGAATTCTTCCTCTTGTGTGTGTTCTGTACGTTAAGAACTGTAATTTGATTTAGAACGTATATGCTATTAGATAATGTTCCTGAACCGATTAACTCTTGATATAGGAAATGTTCAAAATATTATCCAACAATACAAAATTATATCCTTCTTTACTAAATAAAGAGACTGATATGATGTTGAATATCAGGTTCGGTATCTAATAACATTCGTTCAGAATCAAGGTATTCGGTAATACAGGGTGATAACTGCCAACACCTTGGCTGCAACAATTGCACCATTTCTAACTCTTAAAACTTATCACTCATTCTCAGTTCTCTACCTATCTGTAGCCCATGTAACAGATTACATATGTGGGATCCTGATCCGTTATTTTATACCCAGGACATAAAGGATACTGAGAAACAGTTCTCGGTAATGAACACACCCGAAGAAAATGCATCATCATCCACTTTCTTCGTTTGGGCGGCACGAGGATCCTGGTAATCCCCTATTTCCTGCTCGGTCTTATAACAGTTATAAGTTGGAGCGGGACAAACGTTCCCCAGCTTAGTATAACAAGCGAGTTCGGTCAATAGATCCGTTTTATTATCTTGATTAAGGCGTGACATGGTCACCTGGAGAGAGAGGGAAGAAAACACTCAGCGTATGCTCTTGCAAGATTAGATTGGTTATAATTTTATCTAATCAGGATGGCTCCCACTGTTTTAATAAATCTTCCTTCAAACCCTAAAAGGAAAGACCAGCCGGGATTAATTACACCTTACAAGTCCGCCAATCTTTCTGCCAGGCCAGTGTTGGTATTTTGAGGGAGGTTCCCCGTGCTTTCGAACGGACCTAATTAAAATAAACCTTGTTTTCTCAGAGGCATAACCCCGTTAAAACATTTCTAGACACCTACAGTAAGTCTACGGTAGCACCCCGACCGTCTTTCCGAGGCCAAAATGCGGAAACAAAAACTTTTCTATAACTAGAAACCGGCGCTATCGTGTACTTTTTCCTCGGATCGGACCGTTAACCTACTACTAGCAAACTAGAGAAAGAGTAGAGAGGCTATACCGAGTGATCCGTGTCCTTCGGTCTTCGGCCACCATCCCAAGCTCCTCGCGGCATCTCCGGTCTCGATCTCCTCGTCGAAAAGGCACCACATCACCGAGCCTTTTTACGGGCTCCCACCTCTGAACCGAGGTAACTCGGACACGAAGTTGGCTAGCCGACGTGTCCAAGATTGCTGTAGACTAAGTGTAAAAACCTTTATCTCAAGGGGTTAATGAAGTTGCCACAATGGAGGTGGAGGAAAAATCTTTGGAGATGAACTTTGAAATGGAGCTATGGACTTTGATGCAAGAAGAATGAGATGAATTTTTCACACAAAAAGAAATAGACCCCCTCTAGTAGTGGCCGGCCCTTTTTTCATGGAGGAGGAAAATGAATTTTTCACACAAGTAATGATGAACACAAGGAATCAAAAGATGCTAGAACCATCATGAACCCTCCACCACAAAAAAAACACCCTCCATTTTGCTAATTTGCACATTTGCAAATAAGCCTCTTCATGGAAAATTCAGCCAAGGAAAGAGAGAAAGGAAAATGGCCGAAACGGAATGCAAACTGGCAACTTCAAAAAACGATCCCGTAATAAATTACAGGAAAACCCCGCGACTGTATATACATATCCCATTTGTATTCCGACCGAATACAAATGCAATGAGACAAAATCTACACTGTATAATACTAGGATCTGGCTTAAACCAAAGCCCGCTAGTATTATCCGTCCGAACGATAACACGTGCACAAGTGCATGCGTACGTTCGAACCCTGCCATAAATCCATACGGCCTCTACAACGTTTCGCCCGAAACTTGAGAAACTGTCTGTGGGGGACTCTAAAGACTCGTCAATACCTTGGCTGTGGATTTAACCACTAGCACGTCAGAGGTACTAGTCGTACGTAACGGGCTACCAGGTATTGAGCAAAAGGGAGGTCGATGAGAGAACTCATCCTGACACCCTACTGAGCCTGTCAGTGACAATATCCGTACAGTCCGGTCCATTCGTCTATGAGCATCGCATGGCGGGCCTAGGGGGTTGGTAAAAGTCAGAGCCCCAAAAGCGGTACAAGTCGTGTCGGAGTGTAGCCCAGAACACCCTGAGATACTACTGGAATACCTACCAGTAAATCTCCTTCCTTGGCCAAGGACTTCGTGTAATGGCTCTCCTAGACACAGCGCGACCTCACACCCAATACCGGGAGAGACGAACCCCTGCCGATCCACTCACTGCCTCCATGTGGCTCGGGGCTATACCCAACTAAAACCTGTTTGCATGACTCCTTTGAGCCGTGGTAGGGTAGTAATCAAAGTACAATGGGAACTCACACGAGACAAATGACGATCTCAGGTCGATGAACTAACCTGTACACATGTCACCAGGAAACTACTATCTGACGTCAGGTATTATACCAAGTAGCATGTTCCCGGCGAGTCCTGTCCGGTGTACTCATAACCCAATGAGCACCTGTATATATCTTAGGTGAACCAACTGACACCAATGGCTTGTGAGACCGGCCACCGCCCCTCGTCGGGGTCTCGACTGTATACACTAGTCTACTCCGGAGTATCGATGCCATGTCTCGAAAACTCCCACGACTAGGGACCTTTTAAGGATGTACTTATAGACCCCAGCTCCCACGTATATGATCGCCATCATACTGCTGGCCGTCAAGCAAGAATCCTAAGGGCTCTATCAACGTGCAATAGTGACCTGTAAGGTCACCTAAAGCAGTACACGATGATAAAGATAAACCAAATAGCATACTATCATCTTGAGTAAGACTGTCCTACCGGTATAGGTCATCCCTCAATCATTGTAATCACGTGCCTGTGATCCAATAATTGACTCTGAGGGCACTATATCCAACAATCTCCCACTTGTACTCAAGGCTAATTATTGCGATGTCGCATACTCACAGCCCGTGTGATACCGAACACCTAACTCCTCTACTAATCAGTTTCACAAAGCCCGTTTGCGAAACTATTGCGTTCGAGGAATAGCCTCAGTGAGTGGATCCACCCTGATGTTTCTTTCTATGTCTCTCTTTATCTCAAGTTCACGGAGAAAGCCATCTCCCGAAATGAGCAATACCTGTCTTAGAATATGTCTGGATATCTGATGGGATCTAGTTCATAAATGAACTCCAAATCCAAACTTCTTAGACTGTATCGTCAACTGAACTTAATCAGTATCCTGCGCCACACCTCCCTCAGTATCCGCTTGGACCACCTGTCCAAAATACTGCCCATCGTCAGAGGGAAAACTATAACTCTGATAGTCACTCTGTCATCCAGGTCACCTTGGAAGCCTGGAATGATAACTGTCTCCCGAAGGAGGATGCCGTTATCATATCCCTAGAACATCCACTTATGTTCTAAAACTGCTTCCGATTGTTTCTCCAGGATTGGAACAATATCAACATATTGCATCTCGTGCAAAAAACAACATCTGGTATGGTACTTGACATCTCATGATCAACTCAATTGCCTAAGCAAGTGATCTGCCAATCATGCACATCCCTCTCTCCTTTAGTCTGTAAGACACCTTTAGAGAGGGTGACTCCATCACCTGCAGGTACACTACCGTGCCAGAAGTCATCCATTCTAAAACACCTTTAGAATGCTGTCTAAGTACCCTGATTGGAAACTACCTAAATCTAGGTCTAAAACCATAGATCTAGTAACCAGAATGTCTGATATAAAATCCATGTCCTTTGTGGAGAAACCACTGTATGACAACCAAAGTATAACCGATTGTAGTATAGGAATTTCACTTCCTACTCTGTGTATGTCATCCAAATACCAGGACATCACACGCTACTACCTTCTTAACAGACCCATCCCCTATTCTGATGAAGTCAAACCTATGACTGTCACATCAGAAATAGATGATCTATCTCCGCTATATCTGCTTTAGTCCATAAATAGACATAAGCCACTTGTCCACTATGCTTCCGCTGCTCCCACTGACTACGACAACCCTCTGGCAGAATAATATACACATACACTTCTAAAGCCAGTTTAGAACGACGCTATACTCATCCTCCTGCCGGGTCTCATAGCCTGGAACAGCAGTAGTGTCAAGTCTGGGTAAACAAGAACCTCCCTGTCACCGTCTTTGAGCATACCGAAGTACCTCTCGAGCGCCTGAGGTTACCCACTATATCTGCGGAGTGGCTAATGGAATGTCAAACCATATTGAATCTTTAGGTTCGTATCAAATTTTCAGTAATCGTTTGCGGTTCTAGAATCACTTCCAGTTCTACTATACTCCCACTACTGTTTTCTGAAAAATTCATTTGTATTAAAACTGTGGCGAGTCAAGAACAATATCACTATTGATCTTCCAGATGGTAGAAAGTCAACCCTCGTCATAGCCCAGGGTCAACCCACAAACAACCATTACAGAAACGTGCCTTGAGTTATCCAGAGTCTGGTTTTAAGCATAAGCCGGACAACTCTCCGTACCTTAACATCGTTAAGATACGAACTATTCTATATCCAATATAGAAAAATAGAGGCACTGATTTAATTGGAACCAGATTCAAATCATGCAGCTGTTACCAGTGCATGTCAACTACATGGAGAGATGCCGATTAGCATTACTCAACTTAAGAGTGCTTCCAATTATGAGTAACCTGAAAAAGAAGCAAGTTCTCTTAATCATTACTATCAACTGAATACCATACACAAGTATCTACATCTTCGATCACCTTGAAGAATCCCGATACTTGCAACACCTGGTTCTCTACTTTACTCTTATACCTAAAACTTCTCAAAACTTAGACCTTGCATTTCTATGAAATACATGTCTAAAAACTAGAGAAGTCACAAGTAAACAGAATATAGTACGAGTACCAACCCCTCTGTCCTCATAGACACTGGACACCATACAATACTTTGTATAAGTCCCTTGAGTCTAATAACTCATTCCGTGTATCTCGTAGGTTGAAAACTGTACTTATGGTTAAGAAGAATTACACCGCTGTTTAATGCTCCTTACCTAACCATCCACTGATATATGTAAATGTCATAGACATAATTTCAAAAAGTTATATCCCACTTTATAAAAATAAACGTACAGATATATCAATTTGAAATTGGTGCATAACAATGGATATTCAAAACCAAATATTTGCCGTCCGGCAAACAGCCCAGGCGATTTCCTCAAATATCACCAATTACAACGAATCCCGATATAATGAGGACAATCACCGAATTCCCAATAACTTACTCCCACTCATCATATGTCAAACCATACAGATGTTAGAATTAAACATGGTAAATACATACCCTGGAGCAAGTGTCTAATTGGGAAATCAGTTTTCTATTTAACAATACACAGTGAAACTGAAACATGAAAATGTTTCGAAGGGGTATCTGGGTATTCCTAGTAATGCCTCTTCCATTATCAGATTCAAAACTATAACCGTATATTTCTTTGCCATCTCTCCAAATCCTTTTATATGTCTTTAGTCATTACCTTCTGTACACCCCTTTAGGCTAAGTGGTTTTCTTCCTTCCCTACCGTTCGGCACCAGCCTATGGTTTGGAAGAAGACTATCCAATAAGCATAATGGGTGTACTGTCCTAATCCTAGGATCACTCGCAACCTGAGAGAAGGTAAAGATAAGAGACAACTGAATAAAACCTTATTCCTATTTCTCCTGAACCAGAATCCATCCCCGAACTGGAACAAGTTCCTTTCGAATTTGTATATAACCATACGATGGAATATCCAAATAACTGTGTATCTTCGTAGTGATACGGAGTGTTCTGGAGAAATACAAAGGTGATGCAGGAGTGGCAATGAAATACTTGGTTTGGTCGTGAATACCAGTCGCAATTTACTTTGCCCTCTTACTAATCCCTTTATTTGTCTTTACTTAATACCTTCTGTACACCTTTTAGGCTAAATGGTTTTCTTCATTCCCTACCGTTCGGCACCTTCCTATGGTTTGGATGAAGACTATCCAATTAGCGTAATAGGTGTACCGTCCTAATCCAAGGAACACTCGCAACCTGAGAGAAGGTAAAAAGAAAAGACAACTGAATAGTCCTATTCGTTTTCTCCAGAACCGAAAACCATCCTCGAATAAGTTCCTTCGAGTTCGTATATAACCATATGATGGTTTTATCTAATGGAAGTCGATGTTCGTAGTAATACAGGGTGTTCTGGAGAAAAGGGTAAAAGTAGGAGTGGCAATGAGGTATGCAACTCAGACAATCCAAAAGCAAGTGTTTTAAGAAGGTTCGGTTATCTTGGTCACTGAGTCATAGTCAAGGGTCGGGCCATGGTCGCTGCCAAAGAGAGAGAGAAAAGAAACACTCAGCGTGCACTCTAACCTATATCAGAATGGTTATCACTTTATCTAATAAGGAAACCTCCCACTGTATCGTCAAATTCTCCTCCAAACCTGAAAGAAGAATTAGTCGGGATCACCCGAGGAGTAAACCAACTCATCAGTGGGAATCGGGACCCAACTATCATCGCATGATAACGTGATGGAATCCACTCATATTATCACACTCCAGAAGGTATGCGCATATCTGGCAAGTTTCAGTTTCTTTAGAAACTCCCGATGTGATTTTTACCACATGCTCTTATGACCTTGACTAAGGCCAACAAATCATAAGTCACATGTCAAGTTCTACCCGTCATTGTCTAGGTTAATTTGAACCCACCCGTACAAGCCCTTGACTAGGGCCAACAAGGCTGTACGACTGTCCCAAACCAACGCATCTATCTATGCTGCAGAAAAGTAACAAATAGCTACCATACACTATGCCTTGACTATTCCAACAAAAATAGCATGAATACTAAGTGCTACCCGTCTAAAATGACGGAGGGCTACGAATGGTTTTTGGCGAAAAACCTTTACTGTAATGAACTTGATATCGTTGAAGGAACCGGATAGCTTTTTATAAAAATATAGTGGCGAAAACCTTTGCTAAAGAGGTCACTCCCGGTGAAGGGATCTCACCTCTTTCCCCGTAGAATGAGGTGCAGGATATTCCAACTGAATAACGCGATGCAAAGCAAAAAGTAATCGACTATAGTGAAGTTATTACCCTGACGCAAACTTCTGTCCAAGGGGTCACTCCCGGTGAAGGGATCTCGGCCCTTGCCTCGTCGACTGAGGTGCAGGATATTCCAACTGAATACCACTGTGCAAAACAAAAGAAAAAGTCCTTGCAATAACAGCTTTTTGAAAAATGTTCCAACAACATCAGAATAGGTTTGTTTAGCTTGCATTGATCCGA
This sequence comes from Agapanthus africanus, assembly GCA_030015575.1. Taxonomy (NCBI): domain Eukaryota; kingdom Viridiplantae; phylum Streptophyta; class Magnoliopsida; order Asparagales; family Amaryllidaceae; genus Agapanthus; species Agapanthus africanus. The sequence goes on from JASDDO010000004.1 coordinate 266,141,529, forward strand.
ATCAACGCAGTCCCATCAATTAATCACACCACAAAAGAACGAAAATATGATGTACGTATATGCCATCCGCATTCGCCACTAGGTCCCATCATCACCCGTTAGGTTACTTAACTAACGACAGAGCGAGGACTGGACTAGCGCGGGTGTAAAACATATACAACATCTACTAGTATATATATCAATATATAATATTCGCTCAAGGCGTGATAAAATGCAACATCACAGAAATGTAATAAGCATCACAGAACAATACAGATAATCTGGGATCCCCGGGTTTCATAGAACCGCTACTGAAACCCAACGTTCCCCTGGTCGTGTGAATAGCCTGTGCAATGAAATCCTAGACCCCTACGGGCGCGGTAAGTTACCCGCCAAAACCTGAAGCGAGGCAGCCCTCTTCAACAATGTGAATGGACCACCCAGCACTTCACGGAATCCGGTAACTTGAGCACCCCTCCTTGGGTCAACCTGTACCCCCTACGAGTGCGGCGAATAGCCCGCCAATTCTAGAGTGAAGCCCCCTCCGTCTCAAAGCCATGAGATGCAGGCTCGTTTCCCTCTAGAACCCGGCTATCCGTTCACCCCACCGCGGGGTAATCCTAGTACAGAAAGTAAAATATAGAACGGGTATATCGATCTCAGCCCGGTCGTGCCCTCAAAGAATAATATACAAACAGGCAGTGACGACAGTCCACATGTCGGACGTTCGCCCCGCAATTTCAAATGTACAAATACAACCAAACTGTACTACCATTGCATCCAGGCTATCCACCATGACAAATCCGCAACATCACAGCACAACAAAGAACATCAACGTGAATGTCACGTTCGCAAATCCGTCTAAAAGAGCTATAGCAATTAGACAGGATTTACCGATCAAATGACATTCACGGTCGCAGATATAATATAAATACTGTGAACTAATATGTTTTAAGAATTTTGATCGACAAAGTTTCCCGAAGTGGGCTCCAAGTACAACTGCAGCACTCAAAATAATCCGGGCCCAAACAAAATATTCCAAAACCCCCTTTTTCAAGTCAGAGACCAACTGTAGAAAATTGGTGCAGTGAAGACACTGTTCCGTGGTGTAACCGCGGCCGAAACGTGGTTAAGGCCGCGGTTCCGCGGCGCTACAGTAATATCATGGTACCAATTTTCTGTAGTGTTCTCATAAAACCCTGCACGGATTTCTGCAATACACCAAATAATTTTTCGAGCACAAATAAAATTCGACAGAAACTGTTAAGTTGAAAATGCAGTTTTTGAAATTTTGGTTCGATCGAAGTTCTAAACACGTTAGAGCAAACTAGTAAGGTTAATGGCGTGACTCTGATACCATGTAAGTCTACGGTAGCGCCCCGGCCGTCTTTCCGAGGCCAAAATGCGGAAACAAAAACTTTTCTATAACTAGAAACCGGCGCTATCGTATACTTTTTCCACGGATTGGACCATTAACCTACTACTAGCTAAATAGAGAAAGGGTAGAGAGGCTATACCGAGCGATCCGTGTCCTTCAGTCTTCGGCCACCATCCCAAGCTCTTCGCAGCATTTCCGGTCTCGATCTCCTCGTCGGAAAGGCACCACATCACCGAGTCTTTTTACGGGCTCCCATCTCTGAACCGAGCCAACCCGGACACGAAATTGGCTAGCCGACGTGTCCAAGATTGCTGTATACTAAGTGTAGAAACCTTTGTCTCAAGGGGTTAATGAAGTTGCCATAATGGAGGTGGAGGAAAAATCTTTGGAGATGAACTTTGAAATGGAGCTATGGACTTTGATGCAAGAAGAATGAGATGAATTTTTCACACAAAAAGAAATAGACCCCCTCTAGTAGTGGCCGGCCCTGTTTTCATGGAGGAGGAAAAGGGATTATCTAAAAGCAAAAGGAAATGTATGATCACAAGAAAAAAATGTCACCCTCATATCCTTTCCAAATCCAATCTCATAAAGCAAGTAATGATGAACACAAGGAATCAAAAGATGCTAGAACCATCATGAACCCTCCACCACAAAAAAAACACCCACCATTTTGCTAATTTGCACATTTGCAAATAAGCCCCTCCATGGAAAATTCAGCCAAGGAAAGAGAGAAAGGAAAATGGCCGAAACGGAATGCAAACTGGCAACTTCAAAAAACGATCCCGTAATAAATTACAGGAAAACCTCGCGACTTTATATACATACCCGCATTTGTATTCCGCAATGAGACAAAATCTACACTGTATAATACTAGGATCTGGCTTAGACCAAAGCCCGCTAGTATTATCCGTCCGAACGATAACACGTGCACAAGTGCATGCGTACATTTGAACCCTGCCATAAATCCATACGGCCTCTACAACGTTTCGCCCGAAACTTGAGAAACTGTCTGTGGGGGACTCTAAAGACTCGTCAATACCTTGGCTGTGGATTTAACCACTAGCACGTCAGAGGTGCTAGCCGTACGTAACGGGCTACCAGGTATTGACCAAAAGGTAGGTCGATGAGCGAACTCATCCTGACACCCTACTGAGCCTGTCAGTGATAATATCCGTACAGTCCGGTCCGTTTGTCTATGAGCATAGCATGGCGGGCCTAGGGGGTTGGTAAAAGTCAGAGCCCCAAAAGCGGTACAAGTCATGTCAGAGTGTAGCCCAGAACACCCTGAGATACTACTGGAATACCTACCAGTAAATCTCCTGCCTTGGCCAAGGACTTCGTGTAACCCAATGAGCACCTGTATATATCTTAGGTGAACCAACTGACACCAATGGCTTGTGAGACCGGCCACCGCCCCTCGTCGTGGTCTCGACTGTATATACTAGTCTACTCCGGAGTATCGATGCCCTGTCTCGAAAACTCCCACGACTAGGGACCTTTTAAGGATGCACTTATAGACCCCAGCTCCCACGTATATGATCGCCATCATACTGCTGGCCGTCAAGCAAGAATCCTAAGGGCTCTATCAACGTGCAATAGTGACCTGTAAGGTCACCTAAAGCAGTACACGATGATAAAAATAAACTAGATAGCATACTATCATCTTGAGTAAGACTGTCCTACCGGTATAGGTCCTCCCTCAATCATTGCAATCACGTGCCTGTGATCCAATAATTGACTCTGAGGGCACTATATTCAACACCTACTTCATCGGCTAATTGTAATGTGTAAAACTCTCCCAGGAGTAACTCTTACTCGCAGTGGGTATCGAGATCCAACTATCTTAAAGAAGGTACGCAATCTCATTACAAATTTCAACACTTGAAATTCCCGATAATATTTTACCCCTAGCAACTTATGACTTTAACAAGGTCAACAAATTATAAGCGCTATCCAAGTTCAACCCGTCATTTCCTGATTGAATTAAACCCACCCGCACGACCCTTAACAAGGTCAACAAAGTCGCACGACTACCCTAATATAATCGCATCATATGCTTATGCAGATAAGCACTAATCAGCTACCGCACACTACGCGTTAACATGGTCAACAAACGTAGCACGAATACTAAGTAGTACTTAGACGGAGGGTTACGACAGGTTTTTAAGAAAACCTTTTGCGTAATGAACTTGATATCGTCGTAGAATCGAGTGATTTAAAATGGAGTGTTTTTTAGGCTTTTACTAGTTTTGCTAAAGAGGTCACTCCCGGTGAAGGGATCTCGGCTCTTTTCTTATCGAATAAGATGCAGGATATCTCACAAATACCACTATGCAAAGCAAAAACTATAGAAGCAATCAAAAGACGAAACCGAGGGTTGTAGCATCTGCCAGTTATTTCTAAAGAGGTCACTCCCGGTGAAGGGATCTCGGCTCTTTCTTTATCGAATAAGGTGCTGGATATTCTTCAAGGAATACCGCTATGCAAAGCAAGAACTAGAGCTACCTGTTTTTGAAATTTCGATTCCCCAACATCTTTAGGTTTATTTTATTTCATTAATCTCATTAATGAAGTCCCATCATTTAAGTTACCAAAGCATCACAGATAAATACAACGTACGCTTATGCCATCCGCATTTGCCTCGATGTCCCCTCATGCACCGTTAGGTTAGGTAACTAATGGCAGAGCGGGGCAGGGCTAACGCGGGTGTAAAACATAAGCAATGTCTATATAATATATCACATATACTATATACAGTATCTATCTCATCATATACAGCGATAACATCACAGAATATCGCAGCAGAAAACAACATATGAAAAATTAGATATACTAGGATTTACGAGTTTTAAATTAAGCCCGTATAAAACACGGATTCCACGGTCGTGATGAATAGCCAATCCCATATGCCTAGACCCCTACGAGAGCGGCAAGAAACACTACTGATTGTTAGAATTTTTGTGTGTTTAGTTAATTACCGTAATCAAGACGGTTTCGCTTGGTAGCTAGCCGGTTGAGTACGGGTCGTTCACAGGGAGATGGGAATCTTTTTCTATGTGCTTTAACGAGTTAAGTCCAAATGTCCAGGTTTGTTTGAGATTAACTATGTGCTAAAATGTATATAAAGAGAGCTTGTTAGGGTTAGGATTAGGTTATTTTGAGATAGGAGTCGCTCACTTCTTTCGTTGCCACTCTTTATATCGGTGTTATGGTAATCGGCAACAATGGGGATTAGCATGACTAGGAAGGAACTTGCGAGTATAAGCTAGGCTTTCCAACGCTTAGTTTCTTCCTTTTGGTCCTTGTCCGTCCGTTCTTGGCTCTTAGCCTTAACCTCCGGTTAATTCAACCACAACCGGTCTCACTAAGGAATCACCACTATCATGTAGGATAGGGTGCTGTAGGGAGCGGATTGTGGTTCAATTAACGGGAGTCCGAATTAAGATGTTGGGCAAGAAAAGAGTGTGGGAGATTTTCTTCTCTCAAACTTTCCTTATCCTACCCTAACAAGTGAGAAACTACTCACCTATTACAAAAAAAATGAAAATACAACAAAAGGAGGAAGATAGAAAGAAAGAGATTAGAAGATTACAACTAGCTATTTGAGACCTCACTTTGGCAAATATCAAGCTTAAGCATCATTGTTGTTAAGGATAAAGAAAAATAGAAGAAGAAAGAAACAAACAACAAATAACAACAACTAGATTAGCAAAAGAAAATTACAAGCAAATATAACTAACAAAGTAACAAGACAAGCATGATCAAGAAAAGAACTCTTTTATTCTTCACTTCACTCATAAAAGCTCACTACAAGGTTTTAATGGAGAAAAGATGAAAAGAGGAAGAAGAACAACAAAACTATCCTAATCTCATACAAGAATCATCACCCTTCACTTGGCATTATTCTGGGCTATTTATAGGCAGGAAACTGAAACCCTAGGGCAACACTCTGGCCCTACATGATATTATAAAACCGCCTCCAAAAAACATTCATCTGCCGAATCAACTCGGCCGTGGATCCGCGGCCGAGTCGCCATGTTGGCCGTGGATCCGCGGCCGTTTAGTTGACTTGATGGCTCATTTTTTCTGGGGATCTCTACGTTGCTGTGTACTTCAGTGTGGTATACTTGGTTTCTCAGAAGCTCTTCACATTTCTTCCAGATTTTCAGCAGGTCAAAAGGTGATTTGATGTGGATCTTTTGCCATGATTTTCTTGAGCTCCGCGTAGATATCTTGGACTTGTGTTGACATTGTGCTTTGTGCATGAAAATGGCCATTGATTTGCCATTTTGTCCTTTAAACTGGTGTGTGGCAACATACGGATAGAGAGCGGAGACCCGTATTTTATCTGTAGTTGGCAGTAATCCAGAATTTGTCGCGCTTGTCCGTGAATTTCACTGTTTAGAGATGAGAACCTGTAACCTGCAATTATCTAGCAAACACGGCTTAAGTGTACCTACCTACAAGCAATGTGATAAAAAATGGGCGGCATAAAAATGCAAAAATCTGATATGAACAAATACCCCCAAACTTATCATTTGCTCGTCCCGAGCAAAGCCAGTTTATTCACAAAAAAATCATAACCTCACTTTCGCAGGGAACACGATTGCACTGAGCATGTGCAACAAGCCGTTAAACCTCTAGGTGTCCCTAGTAGGATGAGTGTTGTCTCCTGAGGGTTTTCAGCAGATACTACCCACAAAATCCTGTCAAGCTAGTTTTGCGAAATAACTTTGATTCAAACCCTAAGGTTTTGTTTTTAAAAAATAACAATTCTATTATCCTAATTCTAGACTATCGAACCTTTATTTTTCACACCTCACTTCTTATTTAACTTAAGATTTTATATGTCTTTACGTGCAGTGCAAATAGTGTTGTTAAGTTTCAGAAGGATCGATTAAAGTCATTATGTCACAAAATAAAGCCCAGATAAAAATTTAAAAAGGATCACATAAGTTTTATGAAGAGTTAAGTATTTTTCAAGTTTCGTTTTCCACTAAGGTTTCAATTTCAGAATTTCTATCTTTCTTAACAGGAGACTAGGTCTTAGTTTTCACTCCACCTTTTTCTTGTTTTCATTTCATACACACTTTTGTGAACGTGCAATAGTCTTTATCATAGAATAAAACCTTCATATCTCTGCTAGAAATACTTTTTTATAAAAACCTGTCTTTTGTCAAGATTATTCTCACACAAAGAACCGTTAGGAATTTTAACTCGGAGAGAACACTTGCTTGACTTTGTTTTAATCTGCACTTTCTAGGCTTCTTAACGAGCTTTAGGCCAATGCACCCAAACCAGTTGGCTTTAGGGCATTAGGGGTAGAGACACCCCAGCAGACTTAATTACTCAAGTTACCTAGGCCAAAAAACAAAAGACAATTTAGCGTGAAAATCATGACGATTTAATGCGAACGGAGATATAACCGGCAGTTCAATTATTTTTTTGGATAAAAGACGTGTTTAGTGGATTAGGTGTGTAATCATTCTAATCAAGTTCCAGATGGGTTATTTTTCAGAATTAGTTCCAATTAAGGCATCAATAACATCCCTTCATATCCGCATCACTTCATAAACTATTCTTGATATTACTTATTTCAGAACAAACCTATTTGATCCTCAGAAAATCATTTATCCATTTACAAGTTTTTCAGACATAACAGACTTGTCATCAAATTTTCAAAACTCACGACACGTGTAGTGTGATGTAAAGACGTATATCAGCTATAGTTAACTTCAAAGTAGAGTTATCTTTCAGGTTTTCAAAATCTAAAAACAAGATTTAGTTATTCTTATCTTATCAAACAAAACCGTTGAAATGTTGAATCTGAGTTCTCCCACTAGCTAACTTGACGAAAAAGTTTTTATGTTTTTAGAAAATTTTCTGATTTTTATGGATTTTAGTATGCAGATGCAAAATATACATATGAATGCGAAGGATAGAAATGCGTACCGAGCGTACCCCCAAACTTAAACTGGATAATGTCCTCACTGTCATGGCATGAAAAGTTAATGAAGGGTCAAAATTGTCGGTTAGATATACACATTTTTTTTGTGTTTTTTCTAAAGAAAAGAAAAATATTAAAAATGGATATGCACCGGACAAGAATATCCACATATATATACAAAATGGTATATACATACCCCCAAACTTATTTGAAACAGTGTCCACTGTTTTGGCTGGATAACCGAAGTTTGGTGGTAGACAGAGAAAGATTATGCAGGGTAAACCGGCTCCTGTAAGACCAGGAGCTCCTCTGTTGGTTCAGCGCTAAGGTACGGTTTTAGTCTGTGTCCGTTTACTTTGAAAAATGAACCGTCCTTTGGATTCTCCAAATCCACAGCGCCTTGCGGATACACATTCCGCACAAAAAATGGCCTTTTCCAGCGAGATCTGAGCTTTCCTGGATGGAAATGTAGCCGGGTGTCATAAAGCAGTACCTGTTGACTAGGTGCGAAGGTTTTGCGCAAAAGGTGTTTATCGTGAAACACCTTCGTTCGGTTCTTAACGACAACCGTGTTTTCGTAAGCCTCATCCCGAAGCTTGCTCAATTCGTTCAACTGCAGCTTACGATGGCTGCCCGCATCTTCGAGAGACAAATTCAGCTCCTTTATCGCCCAAAATGTGCGATGATCTATTTCCACAGGAAGGTGGCAAGCCTTTCCGTAAACAAGCCGATAAGGAGACATGCCAAGATTGGTCTTATAAGTAGTTCAAAATGCCCAAAGGGCATCGGTGAGTTTTAACGACCAATCCTTACGGTTTTTGGAAACCGTCTTCTCTAGTATCTGCTTGATTTTCCGATTTGAAACTTCGGCTTGCCCATAGGTTTGGGGGTGGTAGGGTGTAGATAGCTTATGATTAATGGAATATTTCCGCATCAAGGCCTCGAAAGTCTTATTGCAGAAATGATTTCCATTGTCTCTAATGATTGCTCGGGGGTGCCCAAACCGGGAAAAAATGTTTTCCTTAAGAAATCTAACGACAACCTTGTTGTCGTTAGTCCGGCTGGGCACAGCCTCGACCCACTTAGAGACATAATCAATAGAGAGAAGGATGTACAAGTTCCCAAAAGAGCTGGGAAATGGCCCCATGAAATCAATCCCCCAAACATCGAAAATCTCCACAACCAAGATTGGTTGGAGCGGCATCTCATTTCTCCTAGATATCCGGCCCAAGTGTTGGCACCGGGAGCAAGTCTTGCAGTAGTCATGAGCGTATTTGAAGAGTTGTAGCCAGTAGAAACCACACTGCAATATCTTCTCGGCTGTCTTTCTGGGGCCAAAATGCCCGCCACATGCTTGATCGTGGCAAAATGATAGCACACTCTTGAATTCATTGTCAGGGGCACACCGACGAATAATCTGGTCGGGACAGTACTTGAACAGATAGGGTTCGTCCCAGTAAAAGTGTTTTACTTGGGATAAGAATCGAAGTCTTTCCTGACTTGACCATTCAGTCGGTAGTAATCTTGTGGCCAAATAGTTCACAATATCTGCAAACCAGGGTTCGCAAGATACTGTCAAGAGCTGTTCATCCGGAAAAACGTCGTTGATCGGAATTTGAAGCGACGGCGAAGAAGGAAGTCGTGAGAGATGGTCGGCGACTACGTTTTCACATCCTCTTTTGTCCTTGATGACAAGGTTAAACTCTTGAAGCAAGAGGATCCAACTTATCAGCCGAGATTTTGCATCCTTCTTCGCAAAAAGATGGCGCAGAGCAGAATGGCCAAGGACAGCACCGATGGCAAAGTCGGATGCATCGCACATAATCTCAAATGGGTGCGTCCAGTCAGGAGAAGAAAGAACGGGAGCAGAAGAGAGTGAGCTTTTTAATGACTCGAACGCAGTCACACAGCTCGAGTTGAAGTTGAATGTCGTGTCCTTGGCCAGCAAAAGAGTCAAGGGCCTAGCAATCTTGCTAAAGTCCTTGATGAACCGTCTATAGAAACCAGCATGGCTAAGGAAGGCTCGGATGTCTCTGACCCATCTGGGAGGAGGGAGATTTGAAATGACTTCAATCTTCGCTTTATCTACCTCAATGCCATTTTGCGAGATGATATGTCCTAAGACAATACCTTCGCGCACCATGAAGTGGCATTTCTCCCAATTTAAAGTGAGGTTCTTGTCCTTACACCGGGTAAGGACAGCGTCGAGATGCAGCAAACACTCATCAAAGGAATCGCCGAAAATGGAGAAATCATCCATGAAGATCTCCAAGAACTTTTCCACCATGTCTGAGAAGATTCCCATCAAACACCGCTGGAAGGTAGCGGGCGCATTGCATAACCCAAAGGGCATGCGACGATATGCAAACGTCCCGAAAAGACAAGTGAATGTGGTCTTGTCCTGGTCTTTTTCGGCGATGGGAATCTGATTATAGCCGGAGTAGCCATCATGAAAGCAGTAGTACTCGTGTCCAGCCAATCGTTCAAGTATTTGGTCAATGAAAGGTAGCGGAAAGTGGTCTTTCCGCGTTGCGGCGTTGAGTTTTCTGTAATCGATGCATACACGCCACCCAGTCTGGGTGAGAGTAGGGATTAACTCGTTCGCCTCGTTAGTTATGAGTGTTATGCCTGATTTCTTGGGGACAACGTGGATGGGGCTAACCCACTGGCTATCAGAGATAGGGTAAATGATACCACTATCAAGACACTTTACGATCTCCTTTTTCATAGCCTCCTTCATGACTGGATTGAGTCGCTTTTGTGGATCCCTGGCTGGTTTGGCATCATCCATCAGAAGAATATGATGTTCAACGATCAAGGGACTAATCCCCTTGATGTCCGCCATTGACCAGCCAAAAGCTTGCCTATTGCTGTGCAAGACCGTAAGAAGGGCTTTCTCTTGCTCTGGAGCTAGAGAAGCCGAGATAATAACAGGAAGGGTCTTGTTCTCACCCAAGTAAGCGTACTTAAGGTGAGACGGCAATGGCTTGAGTTCGAGCGTTGGAGGTGAAACGATTGAAGGCAAGATTGGTGAAAAGGTCTCAAACTCAAAAGATTCCAGCAGAGGTTCAAAATGAGTGTAAGCGACCGAGTTGGATGGTTTAGGTAACTCATCCGGAAATTCGAAGGATTCAAACTCGGGTGGTGACTGGCCTAGATTGTTCGAGAAAGTGAAACACTCGTAGTCATTGTCGGGCGCAGAAGCAGCAGTAGGTTCAAAGAGGGACCCACTAGTGGCGTCAAGATTGCTGTGATCGAACAAAAACTCCTCGAATTCACAGTCCTCTAGGGTGATCTCTATGATTGAACAAACGTCTAATATATGAGCATTAGGTTCGGAGGGCTGATTTCCCAACCTTAAAATGTTGAGTTCAATTGTCATGTTTCCAAAAGATAGGTTCATCGAACCATTTCGACAATTGATCACAGCATTTGAGGTTGCAAGGAATGGGCGATCGAGTATCACCAGAATTTGATTCCGGGGGTTAGCTACAGTCTGTGTGTCTAAAAAAATGAAGTCAACGGGGAATATGAAGTCCCCAACCTTGATTAACACATCCTCTAGCTCACCCCTAGGATGGGTGATCGATCGGTCGGCCATTTGGAGAGTACAGTGTGTGGGTTTCAGCTCTCCTACACCTAATTGCTCATATACTGAGTACGGAAGCAGGCTAACACAGGCACCAAGATTCAAAAGTGCGCGGTTGATGTTCTTATCCCCAATTGTAATAGAAATCGTAGGACAGCCAGGGTTCTTCCGTTTTTGAGGTAAAGATTGGGTAAGAGCATCACTCACAGCACTAGCTAAGAAAACTTTCTTGGGTACATGAGATTTCCACTTTTTCGTGCACAAGTCCTTTAAGATTTTTGCGTAGGAAGGGACTTGTTGGACAACATCTAAAAGGGGAATGTTGATATTAACCTGCTTAAATAACTCCAGAATCTTCTCCATTTGTGGATTTTGTTTATTGGACCTCAACCGGTTTGGAAATAGAACGTTTTTGAAATTGGTTGAGTCCAATGTTTGTGGAGGAGATTGTGGAGTTGGAACGGATCCCAGAGCCAGAGTTTTCGTGGAGTGAGATGTGGATCCGTTCAGAGCAGAAGAAGAAGAAGAAGAAGAGCCTTTTGATGAATGAAGAATAGGCTCAGAAGATGAGGAAGGAGAAGAAGAAGAAGACGACGAAGCGGCCGGGGTGTCATTATCCTCAATTGCTGTGCCGATTTTGTTGTTCAGCATTCTTCCTGATCTCAACGTAGTCACGGCACTCACATTATGGTTCTGTTGTTCAAGAGCAACATGTACATTATGTGGGTGACCAGGATTTGGGAGTGGTTGGGATGGAAGCTTCCCCTTTTCTCGCTCGCTTAACGCCGCATTTAGCTGTGCAATCTGGGCTTCGATGGTCTTGATGCTTTGCCCGTGTACAGCAGTGTGTTGCACCAAAGACTGAATAGACGACTGGATGTTTGCGGTGCATTGTGTCGATTGTTTAACTAACGCCTCCAGACTTCGTTCTAGTGAGGAAACCTTATCGTTGTTTGACGGAACAAAGTTGTTTTGAGGAAAAGAATTGTTGGGTGCAAAGTTGTTCGTCTGATTTTGAAAAGGTTGGGGTTGGAAGGGCTACTGAAATTGATGTTGAGTTTGTTGCCGAGCTTGTTGTTGCGGAGGAGGGGGCCTCTGGAAATTGTTGCCTTGGAATTGATGCTGGTTCTGATTCTAGGCGAAGTTGGGGTGGTTCCTCCAACCGGGATTGTAGGTGGAAGAGTATGGATCGTTTCTTGGTCTTTGCTGAAATGCAGCATTAACCTAATCCTGTCCTTGAGATGGTGGATTGTAAGGACGCTCTTCGGTTAGGTGAGATGGATCGGAACAACAAGCACAAATGGTACGAAGGGGAAGAACAGGGGCTGGAGCAGGAGATGAAAATTTGCTCTCTATCGCTTCAAGTTTTCTCGTTATTGCAGCCATTTCGGCTTTCATTGCAATAGAGACATCGAGTTGGTGAATGCCTACCCTAGACTGACCAGTAGAAGTAGAGGAAGAAGAAGAAGTACTTGTTCTGGTGCTCTCCCATTGAAGCGTTTGTTCCGCAAGGTCGTCGAAGAATTGCCATGCTTCCTCGTCAGATTTCGATAGGAAGTGGCCTTGACAAATGGTTTCCAACAACTGCTTGGTTGCTGGATTCAGGCCCTCGTATAAAGTTTGGCAAAGTTGCCATTTCTCAATACCGTGATGAGGGCACTGAACAAGAAGGTCTTTATACCGGTCAAAGCACTTCCAAAAAGGTTCAGTAGGAAGCTGGCCAAATTGGTTGATTTCGTTACGGATCCTCGCGGTTTTATGATTTGGATAGAATTTCTTGAGAAACGCTTTCACAAACTCATCCCAACTGGTTATGGAGTGGGAATCAGTGCTATACATCCACTTTTCAGCAAGATCGCACAAAGTGAACGGAATGACCCGTAGCCGTATATCATCGTCTGACAGCTGGGTCGTTTTCATCATGACACAAACATTCTGGAACTTGTTGATGAAGATATAGGCATCTTCAGATTCAAGCCCATGAAATTTCGGAAGCATGTCAATGAAGTGGGGCTTAATTTCAAAATTATCCCCATTGGCCGGTGGAAGGGAAAGACAGGTAGGAAGTGCGGAGCGGGTGGGATAGAAACGATCCTGGAGCACGATTCGCTGTGGCGCTACAACAGGCGGTGGTTGTGGGTTATTCGAATCCATAGGAGGTGGAATCAATCCCGGGGGAGTCAAAGGGATGTTTGGATTAAATCCTGACATCGCAAAAGAAGAGGTTGATGATAGTGAAGGTGAGGATGTATGAACAAAATCTCGGTCAACGTCAGAGTTGGCCGGCAAAGGTAATGGTGAAAGAGGCGTGGAAGGAGTTTCGACGTCTGAGTCGATCGCGTAGTCGGTAGCGACTAACGTAACGCGGACTAGGAGGGCACTAGTGTCCCGAGTCCAACCGGACATACACTAAACGAGTTTAGTGTAGTCAAAGCGGAGAAGGCGAGGGTAAGAAAACGTCAATGGAGAAATACGATGGGAGGTGGGTGAAAAAATGGGATTCTGGCGACAAAGGGCAAGTTTTTATAAAAGTTTTTGTTTTGTGTTTTTTTTTTCTTTTTTTTTAGAAAGATCTTTGCAGAAATATGTACGGACTTACGGCTTCAAACAATCACATACAAAATATGCACAATCACATCTAGATCTAGGGTCACCTAGATCAGCTAGACAGCTCCTAACTGTTCCAAAGGGCTAGAAATAGGACCTCAAACCGCCTGTTCACCGCCAATTGCGGCCAGGTAAGTGCCAGGTAAGTGGGAGGCTCTCCACTACAAGTAGTGGACCTAATTAAGTAACCACTTGCCTTAGACACCGCAAAGTCAGGTTAGGATAAACGGCCGATGCCTACAACTAGTCCTCTGTCCTATTGAGCGCGACGTCCTTAGGGCTTAGTCTAGTATTTTTTAATTAAATAATGGTCAATGCATATGCCTTTTGTGATTTCTGTGGTCCTGGGAAGGGTGATGAAATCCTTATCCAATCTGGATTGGTTTCAAGCCCCTTAAAGTCCGATTAAAAATATGCAAAGCAGTAACAATCAATTGCAATCAATTTTTTTTATTTTTTTTGCGCGGCGCAAAGAATCCTGCACAAAAACAATTTATTGGAAGGGGAAGAGAGTTTGCGCAAAGAATGCTGCAGAAAAAACAGTTCAGTGGAGTTCAGAGGAGTGGGGAAGAGGGTAGAAAGACTCACAGAAATTCTGGGTTGCTGACGCCAGCAACAAGCCGCGGTTCCGCGGCCAAACACGTGCTTATGCCGCGGTTCCGCGGCAAAGGAGTGGAGTTGGACTTCTGGATTTTTTGTATGTGCTGGGTTTGGCGTCCTCTTCTTGTTTGGAGCCCCTGAATCTTGATTTGCTCACTGGGTTTGCTCCAGAATTTTACACTAGACCGTTGGTTCCGTCTTAGATCAAACGCGGTGTAGCCGTGAGATATGGGTCTAACTTCCCACGTCTTTGGCACTGAACTTGACCTTCTTTTTATCCTACACACTTGCACAAAAACTAATCAAAAATAACAAGATGATTTTTACAATATATTTTCTTTTGTTTTGTTTTTCGGTTATATTTATATTCACAAATTAACCCGAAATTACACAAAGAAATAAACTACCATCTCCCCGGCAACGGCGCCATTTGATTGTTAGAATTTTTGCGTGCTTAGTTAATTACCGCAATCAAGACGGTTTCGCTTGGTAGCTAGCCGGTTGAGTACGGGTCGTCCGCAGGGAGATGGGAATCTTTTTCTATGTGCTTTAACGAGTTAAGTCCAAATGTCCAGGTTTGTTTGAGATTAACTATGTGCTAAAATGTATATAAAGAGAGCTTGTTAGGGTTAGGAATATGTTAGTTTGAGATAGGAGCCACTGACTTCTTTCGTTACCACTCTTAATATCGGTGTTACGGTAATCGGCAACAACGGGGATTAGCACGACTAGGAAGGAACTTGCGAGTATAAGTTAGGCTTTCCAACGCTTAGTTTCTTTCTTTTGGTCCTTGTCCGTCCGTTCTTGGCTCTTAGCCTTAACCTCCGGTTAATTCAACCACAACCGGTCTCACTAAGGAATCACCACTATTATGTAGGATAGGGTGCCGTAGGGAGCGGATTGTGGTTCAATTAACGAGAGTCCGAATTAAGATGTTGGGCAAGAAAAAAGTGTGAGAGATTTTCTTCTCTCAAACTTTCCTTATCCTACCCTAACAAGTGAGAAACTACTCACCCATTACAAAAAAAAGGAAAATACAACAAAAGGAGGAAGATAGAAAGAAAGAGGTTAGAAGATTACAACTAGCTATTTGAGACCTCACTTTGGCAAGGATCAAGCTTAAGCATCATTGTTGTTAAGGATAAAGAAAAATAGAAGAAGAAAGAAACAAACAACAAATAATAACAACTAGATTAGCAAAAGAAAATTACAAGCAAATATAATTAACAAAGTAACAAGACAAGCATGATCAAGAAAAGAACTCTTTTATTCATCACTTCACTCATAAAAGCTCACTACAAGGTTTTAATGGAGAAAAGATGAAAAGAGGAAGAAGAACAACAAAATCTATCCTAATCTCATACAAGAATCATCACCCTTCACTTGGCATTGTTCTGGGCTATTTATAGGCAGGAAACTGAAACCCTAGGGCAACATTCTGTCCCTACATGATATTACAAAACTGCCCCCAAAAAACATTCATCTGCCGAGTCAACTCGGCCGCGGATCCGCGGCCGTTTAGTTGACTTGATGGCTCATTTTTTCTGGGGATCTCTACGTTGCTGTGTACTTCAGTGTGGTATACTTGGTTTCTCAGAAGCACTTCACATTTGTTCCAGATTTTCAGCAGGTCAAAAGGTGATTTGATGTGGATCTTTTGCCATGATTTTCTTGAGCTCCGCGTAGATATCTTAGATCTTGTGTTGACTTTATACTTTGTGCATGAAAATGACCATTGATTTGCCATTTTGTCCTTTAAACTGGTGTGCGGCAACATACGGATAGAGAGCGGAGACCCGTATTTTATCTGTAGTTGGCAGTAATCCAGAATTTGTCGCGCTTTTCCATGAATTTCACTGTTTAGAGCTAAGAACCTGTAACCTGCAGTTATCTAGCAAACACGGCTCAAGAGTACCTACCTACAAGCAATGTGATTAAAAATGGGCGGTATAAAAATGCAAAAATCTGATATGAACAACTACCAATTCTAGAGTTTGGAGACCCGGTCTCAACTCTTCGAAATGGTCTCCCACTGGACCCTAGAACCTGGTTACTTATGCTCCCCACCTTGGGTCTATTCTAATGCGGAAAAGTAAATAATATACATCAACGGTGACATCTTCCTCAACCCGGAAGTGTCCCAATAAAAGAATATTACATAAAAGTTTTTACATGAATGAAAATGTAAAACTCTCACCTCACATAAAACCCCCCGGCTATTCAAACACGACTATCCAATATAACATATCACAGCAACACATAACATCACATATCACCAACGTAAGTAAATATGCGTATCTCAATTGTCGTTGACATATAGCAACGAAACCGGCGATACATCACATATTACATTTACGGTCCCAGAAAAGAAAGTGAACACTACAACAATTGGAATCCGCAACCACCTTAGACATCATAAACCCAATGCATCACATACTTTGGATTTCATGCCTAACCAAATGAATTCCTTAGACATCACATGCCTAACAATTATAAAGCCCGCATTTTAGTCTCGATCTCGAAAACATTTTTCAATATCAAGTCAGGCAATTCAACAAGATTCCTGACATCCTGATCGAATGCTCATCGGAAACTTTAGTAGACGGCCGCACCCCCCGATACCTTCGATGAAGTGCACTAAGGCGGAACACCGCGGCTGCGAGCACCCGAACGGATGCTTTTGGCGACGAGGTTCTCTTACAGTCACTTGGTCGGGGCTATGGGGCGTGGCTATCTAATAAGATTACCCGCTACGTGACTGTGACGGACTTTTGATCACATCAAAATCCCATGGCAACCGATCAAATGAGACTAAACTGCTAGATTTATAAAATTCAAACTAGTTATCTCATAACTACTTTTGTGGATTCCAAATATTGTATCCCATCACATGATATTTAAACATTTCGATTGATTCATCAAAGTCCCATAATACCCCGAGATCTCAACACTTGAGCACAGTTTAATAATACCCAGAATATGCCACAGTACCTATGCACCAGCCGTAGTAGGGCAGATCCAAGCCTCATTAATCGCACCACAGAACTGCCGCAAACCCTAAGGTTCGAAAGCATTTCCATGGTCATTATGTCGAGTTTGGGTTTCATTCTTCTAGAGGGTTCACAGAATTACTTGCATGTTTTTCCGAATACCCTAAACTTGGAAAAATGGGTTTTTGACATTCGGTCAAACTTTTTAACTTCGCCTAGACAATATGTGAATACCCGAAACAATGTTAAAACTACGAATACGAAACACTCCGAATTGCTTATAGTGTAAGATCACATCATAAGCAAAATTAACAAAAACAAACAACACCTGAAACACCAAAACCCAGAGCCTGGAACACATAAAAAATTTGAAGCCCAGAATGCACTATTCACCCGAGCAGCTCGGAATTTAGCCTTATATGGTCGGCCAAAAAGTTTTCAAATGGCCTCAAATTTTATTGGTGTTCATGTTATATCTCATAGAACATTCTGCAGTTTTTTTAAAAAAAAATTTGAAGACCTTTTAAAATCGACAGAAACCAAGTTTTCGTGTTTCAAGTATCGGAGTCGTTTCGGTTTCGTAATCTTAACAAAATCCATCTAATTTTCTTGCATGGCTCTGATACCCCTCCTATCGCTCATTGCCTCCATGTGATTCGGGACTGTACCTAAAAGCTACCGTTTTGCACGTTCTATTGAACGTGGTAAGGTGGAAATCAAAGCACAGTGGAAATCACACAAGACTCTATGACGATCTCGGTTCTACAGACTAACCTGTACCAGTGTCACCAGAGAACTGTTATCTGACGATAGGTATAATACCATATAGGAGTTCTCGCCGAGTCCGTTCAGTGTACCCAGTCTCCACTGAGCACCCGTATACCATCTCTGATGTCAAACACCAATGGATATGGGATCATCCATCGCCCATCTACATGGGTCGAGAAGCTACACTCTAGTCTACTCTGGTATATCGATGTCCTGTCTCGATACACCTACAACTAGGAATATTTGAAGGATGTACTTACCGACTACTCTGTCCCCACTAGTATGATCTGCATCATTATCCTGGTAGTCAATTACTCATCCTAAGGGCTTTATCAACATGTAATATAGAGACAATCAGTGTACATGTTAAGATAAAGAGCAACAAGATAGTATACTATCATGTCGAGCAAGAAATTCCTCCCTATATTTGTCCAAGCTTCCACAACAGTATACATCGTATGTACAGTAATGGCCTCTAGGGCATACATATAACTAACAGTAGGCACAGACTTAGTTGGAACTTTATTCAATAAGTATGCAGCAGATTCTAGTGCATAACCCCAGAGGGAAGACGACAACTTAGCATTACTCATCATGGAACACACCATATCTAGAAAGTTGTGATTCCGTCTTTCTGATACACTGTTGTGTTATGATGTGTATGGAGGAGTAAGCTGAGGGAGAATTCCATTCTCTTTTAAATATTCCAGTAACTCGGCACTTAAGTATTCACCATCCCGGTCAGATCGGAGCATCTTTATACTTTTTCTGATTTGCTTTTCCACTTCATTCTTATCTTCGTGGAATTTTTCAAAGGCCTCAGATTTATGATTCATCAATAATACATGTCCATACCTTGAGAAATCATCGGTAAAAGTGATGAAATAGGAATAGTCACTTCTTGCATGTGTAGATATTGGCCTACACACATCGCTGTGTATGAGTCCCAGGAGCTCGGTGGCCCTTTCTCTGTGTCTATTGAACGGAATTTTGGTCATCTTTCCTTTGATACATGATTGACAAGTTGCATATGATTGATATTCAAATGGATCAAAATATCCATCTTTATGTAACTTAATTAATAGTATTTCATTGATATGACCAAGTCTACAATACCATAAGAAAGCTTGATTTGATTCTGGAGTCATTCTTTTTAACGTGTTTTGGATGTTGAAAACTTGATATTGATTGAGAACATATATTCCATTATTCAGTGTACCCGACCCAATCATTTGATGATTTAGGTGAATATTTATGACATTGCTTTCAAGTGCAAAATTATATCCTTCATTAGATAACAAAGATACATACATAATATTACACATCATACTAGGTACACAAAAGTAGTTATGTAACAACAAAATATGTCTACTCATCAATCCAAGGTGATATTCTCTTACTGCAACGGCATCCACACTGGTTCGGTTGCCAACCCTGAGGGTCATATCACCTTTCCTCAAAACTCTATGGTTTCACAGCGCCGGCAAAGAATTACAGATGTGCTATCCTGATCTGGTATCCAATACCCAGAAGGTAGAGTTAATAGAGAAACGGTTTTCAATCATGAACACACCTGAAACCGAAGCCATAACTTGCTTCGTGTCCTGATTCTTGGATTTCAAAGCCTGGAAATCCTTCTTCCAATGTCCCTTCTTATGACAGTAAAAACATTCTTCCTTTGTGGATGGTCCCCCGAGCTTTTCCTTTCCCTTACCCTGCACCTTCTACACACCTCGTCTCGGTTTGGTAGGGGCCTTCTTCTTCTTCCCCTTGGACTTAGCCTTGGATTTAGCGGAAGAAGATTCCCCGAAAAACAGAGCCGGTGTTTCTTAAGATTTCTTCAAGATGCCCTCTGCTACCCTCAACATGTGAGGAGCTCGCAAAGTGTAACATCCAAATTTTGCGTATTGAAATTCAATATGAATTGGGCATAGGTAGATGGAAGGGACTGTAGAATTAAGTCGGTATACAACTCATTCTCCAACGTAGTTCCCAGGTCCGCGAGCTCTTCAATGAAAGAAATCGTCTTCAGGACGTGGTCCCAAACAGATGATCTGACAGCCAACCTCGCTTGAAACAATTTCTTCGAGGTCTCGTATCTTGCGATACGAGATTGCTCTCCATATAAATATTTGGTATAGAGGAAGATGGAAGCAAGGTCCATCTTCTCGTGCTGCCTTTGATGTTCATTATCCATGAAGGCCAGCATGGGCACTTGGCTTTCGTGCAATTCAGATCCCAACTCTTACGGACCTCAATGTCCGTGACCAAGGATTTCGGACCTGGAACAGGGGAGCTTTAGCCGTGAGGACGTATGCAACCTTATTATAAGTACATGCCATATGGACATTCCTCAGCCAGTCTTTATAGTTTGGCCCAGTCAGTTTGTTTTTATCTAATATAAGCTTAAGTCCCGTCATGGTCGCTGCAATTAGGAGAGAGAGAAAAGAAACTCTCAGCTTATGCTCTTGCAAGTTTAGATTAGTTATTAGTTTATCTAAAAAGGATGGCTCCCACTGTTTTCTCGATTTCTCCTTCAAACCATAAAAGAAGAATTAGTCAGGATTAATCACACCGTACAAGTTCTCTTATCTTTCGGCCAGGCCAGTATTGGTACTTCGGAGGGAGGCCCCCCATGCTTTCGCACGAACCTAATTAAATAACATCGTTTCCCTAAAGGCGTACCCCGTTAACACCTTTCTGGGCACCTACTTGATTAGCTAATTGCAAAGTGAAAAACTCTCCCGAATAGTAGCTGATACTCACAGCAGGATTGGAACCCAACTATCATTCTGTGATAATTTTGAAGGATGTCTACTACCACACTCTAGAAAGTATGCAACACTAGAAAGTTTCCTGTAAGTTTGAAACTCCCGATGTAGTTTTTTCCCCGAGCACCTATAACCTTGACGAAGGCCAAAACATCATAAGTCACAAATCAAGTTCAACCGGTCATTGTCCAAATTAATCTAGACCCATTCGTGCAAGCACTTGACTAAGGTCAAAACATTTGTATGCCTGTCCTAAATTAATGCATCTATTTATGCTCCACTTGTTAGTGTATATGCCCTAGGGGCCATTATTGTATCATACTTGTTTGTATATTACTTAATGGAAGCTTGGGATATTCACAGTTGTATATACTGTCTTGCTAAAAATGGTAGTATGCTACTTGGTTTGTGTCTACTTTAATATGTGCATATGTTTCTTGTAACGTATCACTTATACATATTAGTAGAGCCCATAGGATCTTTTCTTGATTACCAGCATTGTGATGGCAGTCACACTAGTGGGGGCTGGGTAGTCTATAAGCAACATCCTATACTTGTCCCTAGTCGTAGGATTATCGAGACTGGGCATCGATACTCAAGAGTAGACTAGTGTGTACGCTTCTCATCCCAGTTGGGGAGATGGTCTGTCCCATAGCCATCAGTACGTCGTACTGGAGATAGTATACAGGTGCTCGTTAGGTTACGGGTACACCGAACAGGACTCGCAGGGAAACTGTTGGTTGGTCTTATACCCGTAGTCTGTTAACAGTTCCCAGGTGACATGAGACAGCATAGTCCACGGACTTGACACTGCTACTTCGCCTCGAGTGTGTCCCACTGTTCTTAGATTGCTACCCTACCACGGCTCAAAGGAGTCGTGCAAACAGGTAGTAGTTGGGTGCAGTCCCGAGCACTTGGAGGCAGTGGCGGTTAGAAAGGATTCGTCTCTCCCGGTATTGGGAGTTGATATCGTGCTGTGTCAGAGAGCCATTACGCAAAGTCCCTGGCCAGGGCAAGCGAGATTTACTGGTAGGTTCCAGTAGTTTCTCAGGGTGTAATGGGCTACGCTCCGACACGACTTATACCGCTATTAGGGGACTGACGCTTGCCGCCCCCTAGGATAGATATGCGATAGTCTTAGACGAACAGACCGGACAGTACGGAGATTGTCACATCAGGCTCAGTAGGTGCTCGGATGGGTTTCCTCATCGGCCTTCTTATCGACATCTACCTGGGGACCGTTACGTATAGCTAGTGCCGCTTGCGGTCTGTGGTTAAACCCACTGCCAGCGTAGTGTCGAGTTTTTAGAGTCCCACACAGAGAGTTTCCCTGCTCCAGGCGAAACGATATAGAGGTCGTATAGTTTTACGACAAGGGTTCGGACGCATACGTGTTTAAACGCACGTGCGACGTTCGGACAGTTTTTACTAGACGGCTTTCGTTTAGGCCAGATTCTAGTATCGGATTATTGGATTTATACAGTCTAAAGTTTTTCCGTGTTTTCACGGATTGGAGGGGCGTTCTCGTAATTTTCCTGGAAGCTTCTAGAAGCATGGTGACTTGGGGGTTAAGGTGGCATAAGCATTTATTGCTTAATGACTCATTTGTGTGATTCATCCATGGTATTGAATGATGCATTAATTAGTTAATGATTCATATGATGAATCACACAAGGTGAATGAATCAACCATGATGATTAATCATTTATATTATTTATTTGATAAATTGTTATGGTTGTTAAATTCAAATGAGCTCATTATTCATATTCATTCTAATCATCACCTTCTCTCTCCTCAAGCTCTCTCATTCTTGAAACCCCAACCCAACCCTAACCTCTCATGTGTTGAGATCAAGGGTTAGCTAGACTAATACATCCATAACCTCACTCTATATCCCCTAGGTAGATTAGATTAGCACTTTGAGCAACCTAGTTATCTCAAGTTAGAGATCAAGCTTGGTGTAGGAGCTCTCGGGTGGATCGACTTTGACTCGATGAGGCCTTTGAGGTGCCGATGTTCCAAGGAGCCTACGAGGAGTGGAAGACAACGATGAAGACCCGAAGGACAAGTAACGTGAGGTATAACTTGGAATCCGAGTAGTTAAACCTCTCGTAGTTTGCTAGTAACGGTTTAGACACGATTCATGCGCTCAAGTCCGTGTTATGAAGCTTTGATAATCGTTTTTCATATATTCTGCCTCCCCGCAAGTTCGTGGGGTGCGTGATATGGACTTACACCACTATGCCTTGGCAAAGGTCAAAACACATAGCATGAATACTAGTTGATACCTATCTGAAATGACAGAGGGCTATAGCTAGTTTTGGCGGAAACCATGAATGTAATGAACTTGATATAGTCCAATGAACAGAATAACTTTTGAAAAGGAGTGGTTTAAGCTCTGCTTTTAAAAGTTGTTTTTGAAGAAAACCGAGTGGTTTTGCAATTGTTCCAACGACGCCAAATTTTGGGTTTATTGATTTGCATTAATTGAAATTAATGTGGTCCCACACCAAAAAAGAATGAAAATAGAATGTACGTATATGCCACCCGCATTCGCCACGAGGCCTCATCATACACCGTTAGGTTACTTAACTAACGGCAGAGCGTGGGCTGGACTTGCACGGATGGAAAACATTTACAACATTTATTTACACACACACACACACACACACACACACATATATATATATCCATCACAAACATGATAAGAAATACAGGCAGATATAAGCATCACAGAGAATGGAAAAATAGATCAACTAGGAACATTTGCATTTCATTGAGCCACCTATGAAACACAGTCCTCCACGGTCATGTGAATAATTCTAGACCCCTACGAGTGTGGCAATCTACCCACCAATCCTATAATTAGGTGACCCGGGTCTCGACTCTTCGAGATGGCTACTCGCTGAATCCTAGAACCCGGTTGCTTTTGCACTCCTCCGTAAGTCAATTCTAGATGCAGAAATGAAAAAAATATACAGCCGGTGACTACATCATCAACCCAGATGCACCCTAACAAAATAATATACATGAATTATTACATGAATTACTAAAAATCCACTCACATCTCACATCTAAATTCACACCGGGCCATTCACACGACAATCCATGAAACCATTCGCAACTGAACATCACAAGATATGTGCAACCCCTTTTAATCAACGTATAACGATTAGAAGATGTTTAAGAACACATATACACATCACAAAAGCAAGTAAAGAAAACCATGATGTTAGAATTCTGTGAACAATCAGCGAACGAAACCAATTTTCCAAGGCTTGAAAAAACCGTCCACTAAAGTCCCTAAAAAAATTTGTTTTAAGACAATCCGGGAGTCGAAACGAACTCGAAAGCAGTCTCAATTTTCACGAAGGTGAAGGGCCTAAAATTAAATATCGACCCAAGGGCCTAGGGGTACCCACCCTCGAGGGCCACCACGAGGTGACCCCTAAAGGAAGGCAGACCCGAGAGCACCCTTTTGGGGTGCTCTCGGGTCACCACCCCTTAAGGCTGCCTTGTGGTGGTCTTGGGTGGTGGACCAAACCTTTGGTCCCCCTGAGAATTCCCTGGGGTACCCATGGTTCATCCTTCAGCTTCTTGGTTCAATCCATGAGCCCGCGTGGTGTGCAAATATCTCAAAACTTCTTATTTAGTGGTTGTTTTTGTCGGCAGTTCATGCGCGACAAAACCAACAGATTTCTAATGTCGCTATGAGCTATCTAAGGTTTATGGAGTAGCTCTGATACCATGTTAGTCGATATCGCACACTCCACAAGGTTTGTAGAGAGGCAAAATTTTCAAAAAACAATTTTAAGCAAGAAACATCGATTAATCACCCAAGAACTACCATAAGCCTTAGCTAACAAAATATATAAAACTTCTAATCTTCTATGATAGTGATTTATACCTTTGTGGTTCAAGTCCTTCGGGTATTCTTTTCCTCTTCTTAAGCTCTTCTTTCATCCGGATCGGGCTCGGTCATCGGCCTCCTTGAGTCGAAGACGATCCACCCAAGAGTCTATAGTTCAAGCCTTAACCTCAAATGTGAGGTAACTAAAGCACATAGTTTTCTAATCTAAGTGGTTTAGTAGATGTAGAGAATGTTTATTGGATTAATTTATCTCATTAACTCTATGTTTCTCAACTTATGAAATGGGTAGGGTTTGAGAAAGAAGAAGAGAGCAAACGAAGAATGAGAATGACAAGTGAAGAATGATTGAAGAATGCCTAAGGATGAAAACTATGAAGCATATTTTTTTCAATAATAATACAACCATGCTTCAATAGTTATTACAAATGAATAAACAAAACCACAAGCCATGCTTCAAACCATGCTTTCATAACACCTCATCCCTCCACCTCATTATCTATTTGAACTAAATAGATTTAACAAAAATGAGGTGTCTTATTCTAGAAGCACTCTTGTAAAAATACAAGAATACCCCTCACCCTATAAACTTACCCGTATTCGTATTACGAATACCAAGAGATGAAAATAATCCAATAATATAATACTAGAATGTGGCTTAATCCTAAGCCCGCTAGTATTATCCGTCCGAACATAAATCCGTGTATGTAGTACACGTATTTGATCGAAACCCTACACGTAAAATCATACGGCCTCTACATTGTTTTGCCTGAACCAGGGAAACCCTCTGTGTGGGACTCTAAATACTCGACAGTACGCTGGCAGTTGCTTTAACCACAAGCATGTCAGTGGCACTAGCTGTACGTAACGGCTACCCAGGTACTTGTCAAAAAGAAGGCCGACGAGAAAACTCTTTCTAACTCCTACTGAGCTTGATCGTGACAATATCCATATAGTCTGGTTTGTTCATCTGAGAGTATCGCATGTCGGGTCTAGGGGTGGAAAACTTCAGACCCCTAATAACCCGAAAAGTCATGCCGATATGGCTTAAGGCCATCCATGAATCTACTGATCTAACTATCAGTAATTCTCAATCCGCCCTGGCCAGGGAGTTATGGTGTTGGCCAACCGAACACAGCACGACATCGACTCCCTATACCGGGAGAGAAAAATCCCCAACAATCGCTCACTACCTCCATGTGGCTCGGGATTGCTCCTAATTAAAATCTGTTTGCACGACAGTAGAGCCGTGGTAGGGTAGTAATCAAAGTACAGTGCGAACTCACACGAGACAAATGACGACCTTAGCTTGATAGACTATCTGTACTCTTGTCACCAGAGAACTGCTATCTGATGATAGGTATAATACCATCTCGCCAGTTCTCGGTGAGTCCGTCCAGTGTGTTCATCCCAGTGAGCATCTATATACAATCTTAGGTGCATCACACCAATGGCTGCGGGACCAACCATCGCCTCTCATCAGGGTCTAGAAATGTATATACTAGTCTACTCCGAAGTATCGATGTTCAGTCTCGATACTCCCACGACAAGGGAAATTTAAGGATGTGCTTATCGACTACCCAGCTCCCACAAGTATGATTGACATCATAACGCTGGTAGTCAAGCAATGATCCTATGGGCTTTATCATTATATATAAGTGATATGAAATAACAAGTAAGTCATATGTTGGGTTATGCCAGCGCCTTGACCATCTACCATGACCGATTGCGGAACAAAAATTTTATAAACTGGCGCTAGTACAACCCGATAACCCGGATCTACCATAAACTTATAATTTATCAAACTAAAGAGGATTTAGAATGGTTATACCGAATGATCCGTGTCCTTCGGTCTTTTACCATCTTCCTAAGCTCCTAGTGGTCTCCATGATCAAGATTGATCGTCAGTCTCCCTCCATCGAATATGATCCACCTGAGGATTTGTAGTTCGAGCTCCAACCTCAAAGACGAGGTAACTAGGGTACCTAGTTCGCTAAACTAGATAGCCTAGAGGATGTAGAGTCTAATGATGGATTAATATGTCTCATAACACTCTAGATTTCTCAACACATGAGAATTTTAGGGTGAAGGTAGAAGAAGAGAAGCTTGGAAGAGAAAAGAGTGTAGTGCATGAAGCAACCACGGAAAAATCTCCAAGTCTTGTGAATTATTGAAGGAAACCAAAATAAATCAAGCATGCTTCAATAGTTCACCAAAGGCTTGTGTCTAAACAGGATGGCTCCCACTTTTTCCTCAAATTCTTCTTCAAACCCATAAAAGAAGAATTAGTCAGGATTAATCACACGTCACAATACTTGCTTAACCTTTCAGCAAGGCTAGTGTCGGTACTTCGAGGGAGGTTTTCCAACACTTTCGCGAAGTTCTTTAATTATATAACCTCTTTTCCTTGGAGGCGTAGCCCCACTAACACCGTTCTAGACACCTACTTGGTTTATAGCATTGATTGTTAAGTGAGAAAATTTCCCGAGAGTAATTCTTCTCATCAGTAGGATCGGGATCCAACTATCATTGTATGATGAACTAGATGGAGTCCAGTCTAGTCACCACACTCCAGAAGGTATGCTAAATCTGCAAGTTTCCTTTATGTTTGAAACTCCCGATGTGATTATTACCTCAAGCTCTTATGACCTTGACGTAGGCCAACAAATCATAAGATGCAAGTCAAGTTCTTCCCGTCGTTGTCCTGATTAATTTAGACCCATCCGTACTCGCCCTTGACGTAGGCCAACAAGGCTGTACGATTGTCCTAAACTAATGCATCTATCTATGCAACAAATAAGCAACACATTGCTACCATTCACTACGCCTTGACGTAGGCTAACAAACATAGCATGAATACGATATGTTGTTTATTTGAAACGACGGAGGGCTACGGCTAGTTTTTGGCGAAACCGTTAATGTAATGAACTTGATATAACCGTAGGAACCATGATAGCTTTTTAAAAGGAATGGTTTAGGCTCCGCATTTAAAATTCACTTTTTGAATAAAACTGAGTGTTTTTGAAATGGTTCCAACGATTTACCTTAGGTTTGTTTTTATTGCATTAATGAATTAATGTTGTCTCATCAATTAATCCTACCATTGCAGAAAGAAATGAAAATACAACGTACGCTTATGCCATCGGCATTCGCCATGGGGCCCCGTCATCGCCCGTTAGGTTACTTAACTAACGACAGAGCGGGGGCTGGACTAGTGTGGGTGCAAAACATATGCAATGCCTAATATATATCATATATAGATATATACATTCGTCTCACGCAATAATAAAAATTCCAGATCACAAATGAACATATAGGATATACTAGGAATTCCGCACTTCGTTTAAGCCCATAACGAAAGACGGATTCCACGGTCGTGATGAATAGCCAAATACCACCAAAGACCCCTACGGGTGCGGCAAACTACCCACCAAATTCCCGAAGCAAAGCAATCTCCCTCAATAAAGTGAGTAGGCCACTCGGCACTTCAAATAACCCGGTAGTTTGTGCACCCCTCCTTGGGTCTATCCTCGGAGCAAAAACAGTAAAAGAAAAATAGTACAACGGTGGCTACAACCTCAACCCGGATGTGCCCCACAAGATAAAATTACATTGAATGAAAGAAAAGAAAATACTCATCTCACATCCCCCGGCTATTCATCATCGACGATCCAATAAAGTTCATATACACAAACCAATCAACACAGATATGTGCAACCCCCACTAACCGACGTATAGAGATTAGCGGATGTTTCGAAACACATATATCAAATTTAAACGACACAAAAAACTACGACTTCGAAGCACTCCGAGATTGCCACAGAAAAAAGTTAACAGTGTAGTCAAAATTGGCAAAATCTAGCAACACCTGAAATACTAAATCCAAGAGATAAGAACATAGAACAAAATTCGACACAGTCCCACACTACTGGGCCGGCGAGCTCGGAAATTTTGATGATGTGGCCGGCCATTTCATGGTGGAATTGCCTCGTTTTTGTTTTGTGTTCATTTAACAGGTAAAGGAGCACTCTGCAATTACTTAAGAAAAATTTGAGGCTCTGCAAAAATCGACAGAAACTTGGATTCGCGTTTCGTTGTTTCGGAGTTGTTTCGGTTTTGTAGTATCATACATCGTTTAATCTGTTAGCTAGGGTTTAATTAGGCTCTGATACCAGTGTAAGTCTATGTAGCACACCCCACGTGTTCGCGGGGAGGCGGAATCCATCAAAAACGATTTTTCTCACATCAAAAGATCATGTTTTGCTTTGCAACATAGACCTTTTCCACTTTTAGGATCTTGATTAAACCTTAGCTAACAAAAACAAGACTACTAGAGAGTGTTAACTACTAGGTTAGAGTGATATACCCTCGTGTCAAGTCTTTCGGGTCTTCAAATGGTTCCTTGCTCCTTGGTTCAAGCTTCTTCTTGATCTCCTTTCTTTGGCTCCTCCTTGGCTTCAAAAGAACTCGGTTGCCGGTCTCCTTTGTGTCGAAGAAGGATCCACCCGAGGGCCTATGATTAAGCTCCAACCTCAAAGAGATAATTTAGTGATCCAACTTGCTAAGGAAGACTACTAAGTAGAAGTAGAGAAGGTGTATTGGATTAATTAGTCTCAAAGCTCATTGATTCACAACACATGTGATGGCATGAGCTTGAGGGAGGAGGAGAGAAAACCTAGGAGAGAGAATCATTATGTGAGAATGAACTAGAGAAATGAGATGAGAGAATGGCTAAGTATTGAGCCAATAATTCAAGCATTGATGAATTAGTCACATAAAATGCAACCATGCTTGAATAGGAACTCCAAATGAATAAAAAATTCACAAAGCCATGCTTGCAACCCATTCCTCAAATATCTCTTAATTTCTACCTCATTAATCCTTTATAAAAAAAGGATAAATCAATAATGAGGTGTCTCCTTCTAGAACCTAATTCTTGTAAAATTACAAGAATGCCCTCACCGTATATACATACCCGTATCCGTATTCCGAAATATACGGATACACTGAGACAAGTATAATCCAATAATATAATACTAGGATCCGGCTTAAATCAAAGCCCACTAGTATTATATGTCCGAACTGTAACATTTCAGAAAAATAAAATATTATTTTTGGGAAATTATATAATTAAATAATGAATATTATGAATATTTTAATGATACGGTATAATTAAATACCGATCAATTGGGAAATATTTGGAAAATTATAGGAATTACTGAAATGAGGTTGTTATATATGATTTAAGAAAATTATAATTCTTTATGATTAATTATGTTCCATTTTAATGCTAATCGCGATTAAATATCACTAATCGTGCATTAAGCTTGATTTGTGCACATGACATGCACCATGTCATATTTCACATGTTTACATTTCATTGTACCATGATTTCTTTTTGTGCATGGTTGCTTTTTGGGTTTTTCATTTTTTTTTATAAAAGAAAAGAGAAGAAAAGAAAAGAAAAGAAAAGAAAAGATTAGAATAAGAAGCATGGGCATGAGAGAGAGAGAGGGTGAGGGGTCAACCTTGGTCTTGGCTATTCTCCTTCTTCATTTCTCTTCATCTTTTTCCTCTCCACTTCCTCCATGGCTGCCTTCTCACTCCCCCTCCTCTAAATCGGCACAAACAACCCCAAAAAAACATTAAAACATCATCTCCACTTCATTAAAATCATGCACAAGCTCACTATAAGCACTTTGGACAAAAAAAATCGGATTTTGAAGACTTGGGGCAACTCAAGAATTTACTTGAGTTGCCAAATGAGGTACTTTCTTCACCATTAGCATAGTATTTCATTAACTTTAGTATCCATACGTATTTAGAAGTGTTTTAGTGTTGTTTTGTGAACTTAGAAAATTCCTAGAAGAGGGTTGTGGGATTCTTGAATTGAGCAAGTGTAAATTGAGGTTGTAGATGCCATACAACCCCTGTAGTGATTGTATACTAGACTAAACCAGAGACTAAAACCCTATTTAGCAAACTTAGAAACCCCGATATCGGAAAATTGTGGGATTTGTGATGGGAAATTGGAATCTGCTATGATCCGGGTGACCTGAAAATTTTTTAGGAAACACAGAGAGTCGTGCAGGCAACTTGGAGTATACCCTAAAGACCCCATCCCCAATACCTTCAATGTGGCCGTAATTTTAATCATTCTGGCCGCAATTTGCGGCCAGGGTACGGATTTTGGGATTCGTGCTTGGTCTAGGGCTTTATCTTCAGTAAATTAGACCCTCCACATGTGCAAAATTGGCTAATTTCACATATGGTAAAATCTAGAGCAAGTTTTCAAAGTTTCTGATTTGGTTTTGCGGCTTTTAATGAATTGGGATTTGGTATTTGATATTGTGTCCCGTCGTCTGACGTTTGTATGTCAGCGACGAGGGTTGTTTGGTTATTCTTGCACGTATGACCATAGGTTTTAACCTATGCGTGATACGCGTGCCGTTTTGGTTTTCGTTCGCGATTTCAGTTTACAATACGATGTGTGATAAGTGTAGGTACCCATGTGGACATCGTATGACGAGGATAAGGATGGCAGCATCGACTTCGACAAGTAAGGATCAAGGTGAGTAGATATATATCTACGGGTGAAGTCGGGTGGATGTTGTATAGCACCCCCACAGTTTCGTAGTATAGAACGCGAATGAATTATGATATATGTATATACTTATGTGTTTCATGATATGTGCATACATAGCAAGAAATGATTATGTTCCTTTGGGTTAGTTTAGCGTAGTTGTAGGAAAACACTTATGGTGTAGTTTCTTAGTCGCGAAACCCTAGAGTTAAGATTTGCATACACGCACACACTCATACACTCGCATACATTTTACTTTTTTGTGCGTATATGGGGATATATATATATACATATATGTTTGTGAGTATGTATATATATATATATGTGTGAGTACATATACATGGATAATGAGGATTGTACATGGTACTTGGAGATGAGTCAATGTGATTGGGCATGATGCCACAAGATCGGTGATATGATTTGGTTCGTATTATGAGATACGACATGATATTATACCGGATCTTTAGGCGATGTGTTTTCATACACACGCATATATATATATATATATCTGTGTGTGTGTGTGTGTGTGTGTGTGTTGATGATATCAAATTGTACTAGATTTTATATCAGTACCCCTAATTCAGGATATGATGATAAGTATACCGGATGAATAAATAGATAAATGTGATATTTGACCAGTACCCAGATTTGGGATGCCGTACGATAGATTTACCGTACGAGCTATAATTATGATGATAGATCCATACTCTTGACTCAAGAATGTCATATTATATATATTGTATCGTACGTGATACTATTAAGGTGGGATCACCGACTATTATATATATTTATATATATATCGACTCAGACTTAGGTGATTTTCCTTACCTTTTTCGACTAGTCTATTAGTTTAGACCTGTAGTGTACTTAGTGTAGGGTTACTAGGCACTCTCAAAAGGGTCTACAAGGCATCAACCATACCCGATTTAAAATTTAGACGTGCCGAACAACCCTAACCAAGATCTTTAAACTAGAGATTAGGCGAAACAAAGTATGTTAAACACTTTAACATATAAGAGTTTGGGATTACAACTTTTGTAGTCCGGTCCTTCACTTCTAAAGCTCCGTGTTGAGGGCCCTTCGCTGCGCTCATCGAGTACCCGGACTCTAGAGAGGCTCCACGAAGAGAAAGATGCAATCTTGCTTCCGATCTTCGATAACAATGATGATCTACCTTGAAGTTTCTTTAACACAAGCTCTCACTCACTAATGAAGTGAACACCCTAATCTAAATGGCTAGGATAGATAAGGATGATGAAGTAGAATTTTATCTCTCATTTGTTTTCTTAATCTCACTCATTTTCATTACTAATGAAAAAGCTAGAAAGATTTTCCATCCAAAAGAAGAACGAAGAAGAAGAAGCATTTACTTTGTGATGAATAATGAATCCTTGTGAGGTTAGAAATGCAACCATGGGTTAAGTATGATAACTCAACCCATGTAGTGAATGAACCATGGTCAAGGGTTGGGTTGGGTTAACTAAATATCATCCAAAATATCTTTACAAAATATCTTTGCAAAAACAAAACAAAAAGTTTCTAGAAGCTTCTAGAAAAATTAATCCAAATCAAACCTTAATCATGTTTAATCTCCACTAATCATTTTGCATTAATAACCCTAACAAGTTACAATATTATATATCACATATACAATATTTATTGTAATAAAAATAAAATAATATAATTAACATATATCGCATATATATCAATGTATTACTCGAGTGAGAAAAAGAATCTTTTAGTGAGCTTATATTAGTTAATGTAATTTAATATATCAAATATATAATTATACATTAAATTATCGGATCAACACTTGATCCGATAATCCGGCTATTTCACAAATAACCGACTAATATAATCTGTATCAGTTCATCGAATCAATACTTGATCCGATGACCCGGCTATATCACATATACCCGGCCGATATCTCATATAGCGAAAATCTAATACGGTATAACATACAAGTATTGTTCTCGGTCCCGCACATATCATATATGTGCTCCTACTCCGTTTTGCCTGAGTCAAGAAAATTCTGTGTAGGACTCTAAAGAATCGTCAATACGCCGGCAGTAGGTGATGATCATATCAAACACCCACAAGCTGCAAGCGGTCAGCTAAACGTAACAGCCACCCCGGTATTGTGCGATCAGAAGATCAACAAGCAAGCCTATACTTTCTCCCGTGAATCCAATCAGTAACACTCCCGTACAGTCCGGTCTCTTCGTCTGATATGTCGCATATCTCGCCTAGGGGCGGTAAACATCAGACCCCAGTAGCTTGATAAGTCGTGTCGATATGAGGTCCATAACAGTTCGAGAAACTACTGATAACACTTACCAGAACACAGCGCAACATCAACTCCCTATACCGGGAAAGACGAATCCCCTCCTATCGCTCATTGCCTCCATGTGATTCGGGACTGTACCCAAAAACCACCTTTTTGCACGCCCTCTTGGACGGGGTATGATGGAAATCAAAGCACAGTGGGAATCACACAAGACCCTATGACGATCTCGGGTCTACAGACTACTCTGTACCAGTGTCACCAAAGAACTGCCATCTGACATGAGGTATAATACCATTTGGGAGTTCTCGGCGAGTCCGTCCAGTGTACCCAGTCTCCACTGAGCACCCGTATACCTTCTCTGATGTCAAACACCAATGGATATGGGATCATCCATCGCCCATCATATGGGTCAAGAAGCGCATACACTAGTCTACTCTGGAGTATCGATGCCCTGTCTCGGTACTCCCACGACTAGGAACATTTGAAGGATGTACTTGGCGACTACACTGTCCCCCTAGTATGATCCGCATCATAGTCCTGGTAGTCAAGTACTCATCCTAAGGGCTTTATCAATATGTAACATAGAGACAATCAGAGTACATGTTAAGATAAAGTGTAACCAGATAGCATACTATCATGTCGAGCAAGAAAGTCTTCCTTATATATGTCCAAGCATACACTACAATATACATCGTGTGTACAGTAATGGCCTCTAGGGCATACATATAACTAACAATCTTCCACTTGCACTAGGGTCATCTGTTGTGGTATCGCATACCCAACAATCAGCTGTGGTTGAAGTATCTCATACTCAACCATCCCATAAAAGTCTCTACTGGGAAATAGGCCTTTGTGAGTGGATCCGCGCTATTGTCCTCTGTGTCTACTCTCCTAACTTAGATCTCTCTGGATATCAACAATCTCCATGATCAGGTGATACTGCCTAAGAATTATATCTGGATTTCTGATAGGACGGGGGTTCCTTGGCAAAAGCCAGAACTCCATTGTAACACAATGGTAGGAACGAAGTTCATCTCATGAACTTATATATATCCAGACCGCCTCTTTGGTAGCATCCTTGGTAATGATTTATCTTGCCTTTAATCGTCTAGTAAGTCACGGTATCTAGCTTTGAACTCTTCCAACATACCGTCCCTCCACTGAGGGTAAAGACAATGCCTGCGACTGACATTCAGTCGTCCTTATCACTCTGGAACCTTTCCAGTGATTCTCCCCAGGATCGATTGATACCATCTCACTACAAATAGTGAGAATCCTAACATCCAATTAGATCTATCTTATAGATCCAAAACCCAGGATTTAGGAGGTATCGCTTTGATCCTATATGGAGAATTCTTGTGATAAGCGGAGATTGACCGAGCGTAGCATAGAAAACTCCTTTCCTATCAAGAGTATGCCATCCACGTACTCTACGAGGATCACCACCATACTCCCTACTAACTTTTTGTATATACAAGGTTCATCTACCATTTTGATGATGTCAAACTCTTTGACTACCACATCAAAACAGACGTTCCAACTCCGCGATGCCTGATTTATCACATAGAACATCTTGCTTACGTTTCCGCTGCTCCCACTGTCTACGAAGCCCTCTGGCTGTGTACTTATAGACGCTCTCTTCCAAATCATCATTTAGAAAAGCAGTCATGACACCCAACCGCCAGATATCGTAGACATGGTATGTAGCCGTGGCAAGTAGGATCTGGATGGACTTAAGCATAGCTTTGAAAGTCTCAACTTTTCCATGTATACCAAGTAATCTTCTCAAGATATACTTGCTCCTGATGGGGATTTAACCCTTCAGATAAAGTAACCAAAGTCCATACTTTGTTGGTGTATAAGGATTCCATCTCAGATCGCTAAGCATCCAGCCATTCTTACAGAGTCTCACTCCTGATGGCCTGCTCGAAATAAGTTGGGTCATCATCTCGTGATGCAATCCTCGCTCCCACTGTCATAGAGAAACCGAAGTATCTCTCAGGTGGGTGAGGAACCCTACTAGATCGGCGGAGAGGCTGAGGTTCGTTAGAAACTATTGAATCCTTCGGTTCTACCAAATCATCAGCTGCAGTTTGTATAGCTGGAACTCTTTCCAGTTCTACCCCATGACAAATAATTTCTTCACAAGAAATTCCCTTTCACAAAGGTGGCATGCTGAGAAACAAAACATCTTTTGTTCCTCGGTTTGGTAGAAGATATTCCCATGCGAATGCTTGGGATATCCAACAAACTTCCACAGAACTGATTTTGCCTCGAGCTTGTCCGGATTATGCTTTTAGACATAGGCTGGACAACCCCAAATCTTAACATACTTAAGATATAGGCTCTTCCCATTCCATATCACATATGAAATGGTAGGCAACTGATTTGATTGGAACCCTATTCAATAGGTATGCAGCTTCTAAAGTGCATAACTCCTAAAAGGTAATAGGAAACTCAGTAGTACTCATCGTAGAGTGCACCATATCACATAGGGTCTGATTGCTCCGCCCCGATATACCATCGTGCTATGGTGTATAAGGAGGAGTAATGCTGAGAGAGAATCTCATTCTCCTTTAGAATAGTCCAGGAATCTCCGTGCTCAAGTATTCTTCTCCTTGATCTCATCAAAGGACATAATACTTATACCCAGTTTTTGGTTCTCTACTTCTAACTTATATTCATTGAATTTCTCAAAAAGTTCCAGACTTTTGTTTCAACAGGAACATATGTCCGGATCTTGAGAGATAATCAGTGAATGTAATGAAGTACAAAGAACCGGTCTTGGCATTTGTAGACAGGGGACTTTCATACATTAGCATGTATCAATCCCAAGAGTTCACTAACTCTTTCTCTGTTTCCAATAAACGGAGCTGTGGCCATCTTATCTTTGCGACATGACTGGCAAGTTTTACAAGATGTAAATCCAAACTAATTTAAATATGCATCTTTTATGTAACTTTAGCTAGTCGGGTCGAATTGATATGACCTAGTCTACAATGCCTCAAGAAGGATTCGTTCATTTCTGAACTCTTCCTCTTGTGTGTGTTCTGTATGTTAAGAACTGTAGTTTGATTTAGAACGTCTATGCTTTTAGATAACGTGCCTGAACCGATCAACACTTGATATAGGAAATGTTCAAAACATTATCCAACAATACAAAATTATATCCTTCTTTATTAAATAAAGAGATTGATATGATGTTGTATATCAGGTTCGGTATCTAATAACATTCGTTCAGAATCAATGTATTCAGATAATACAGGGTGATAACTGCTAACAGACTTGTCTGCAACACTTGCATCATTTCCAACTCTTGAAACTTATCACCTGTTCTCAGTTCTCTACCTATCTGTAGCCCATGTAACAAATTACATTTGCGGGATCCTGATCCGGTATCTCATACCCAGGATGTAAAGGATACTGAAAAACAGTTCTCGGTAATGAACACACCCGAAGAAGATACATCAGCATGTACTTTCTTCGTTTGGGCGGCACGGGAATTCTAGTAATCCCCTATTTCCTACTCTGTCTTATAACAATTATAAATTGGAGCTGGACCAACGTTCCCTAGCGCAGTATAACAAGCGGGTTTGGTCAATACATCTGTATTGTTATCTTGATTAAAGCGTGACATGGTCGCTACCTGGAGAGAGATAGAAGAAAACACTCAGCGTGCGCTTTTACAAGATTAGATTGGTTATCAATTTATCTAATCAGGATGTCTCCCACTGTTTTAGTCAAATCTTCCTTCAAACCCTAAAAGGAAAGACTAGCCGGGATTAATTACACTCTATAAGTTCGCCAATCTTTCAGCCAGGCCAGTGCCGGTACTTTGAGGGAGGTTCCCCGTGCTTTCGCACGGACCTAATTAAAATAAACGTCGGTTTCACAGGGGCGTAACCCCGTTAACACCTTTCTAGACACCTACTTGATCGGCTAATTGTAATGTGTAAAACTCTCCCAGGAGTAACTCTTACTCGCAGCGGGTATCGGGATCCAACTATCTCATAGATGGTATGCAATCTCATTGCAAATTTCAACACTTGAAATTCCCGATAATATTTTACCCCTAGCATCCTATGACCTTGACGAAAACAAACAAACCATAGGCTACTAGTCAAGTTCAACCCGTCATTTCCCGATTGAATTAAACCCACCCGCACGACCCTTGACAAAAGCCAACAAAGTCGCACGACTACCCTAACTCAATCGCATCATATGCTTATACAAATAAGCATAAATAGCTACCGCACACTACGCCTTGACGAAATCCAATAAACGTATTACGAATAATATGAAGTACTTATCTAAAATGACGGAGGGCTACGACAGGTTTTTAAGAAAACCCTTTGCGTAATGAATTGATATCGTTGTAGAATCGAGTGATTTTAAATGGAATGTTTTTGCGGCCTTTTCTAGTTTTGCTAAAGAGGTTACTCCCGGTGAAGGGGTCGTCGGCTATTTCCTCATCGAATAAGGTGCAAGATATTTCACAAATATCACTATGTAAAGTAGAAACTATAAAAACAATCAAAAGACAGACCGAGTTTGTAGCATCTGCTAGTTTCGCTAAAGAGGTCACTCCGGGTGAAGGGTTCTCGGCTATTTCCTTATCGAATAAGGTGCTGGATGTTCTACAAGGAACACTGCTATGCAAAGCAAGAACTAGAGCCACCTGTTTTTGAGACAAGTTTCTACAACATCTTTTGGTTTCTTTTATTTCATTAATCTCATTAATGAAGTCCCATTTTATTATGCTTCACAAGCATCAGATATGAAATGAAATCAGCAATATAACATATATCTCATATATATAATATAAACATTCGTCTCAGGCAGTAATATGATCTCATCACAAAACATTGCAGGAGAAGAACATATATGAAATATTGGATATACTAGGAGGTCCGTGTTTTAATACGAGTCTGTATAAAACAGGGATTCCACGGTCGCGATGAATAGCCAAACCCACATCCCTAGACCCCTACGAGAGCGTCAAGCAATACTGCCAATTCTAGGGTTAGGAGACCCGGTTTCGACTCCTCGAGATGGTCTCCCACTGGACCCTAGAACCCGGTTACTTGTGCTCCCCGCCTTGGGTCTACCTAATGCGGAAAAGTAAATAATATACAATGGTGACATCATCCTCAGCCCGGAAGTGCCCCAATAAAAGAATATTACATACAATGAATTTTACATGAATGAAAATAAAAACCCTCATCTCACATAAAACCCCAGGCTATTCAAAACGCGACGATCCAATAAAACATATCACAGCAACACATAATATCTCATATCATTAACGTAAGCAAGTATGCATATCCCGATTGTCGTTGATGTATAGCAACGAAGCCGGCGATACACCACATACTACGCTTACGGTCACAGAAAAGAAAGTGTAAAACTCCAACAGTTGGAATCCGCAACCACCTTAGACATCGCATGCCTAACTAAATGAATTCCTTAGACATCGCATGCCTAACAATTATAAACCCCGCATTTTAGTCTCATTATCAAAAACTCTTTTCAATATCAAGTCGGGCAATTCAACAAGATTCCCGACATTCAGATCGAATGCTCGTCGCAAACTTTAGTAGACGGCTGCACCCCCGGATGCCATCGACGAAGTGCACTAAGGCGGAACACCGCTGCCGCGAGCACCTGAACGGATGCTTTTGGCAACGGGGTTCTCCTACAGTCACTTGGTCGGGGCTATGGGGCGTGGCTATCTATTAAGTTTACCCAACGAGTATCCGCGTACGCTACATGATTGCGACGGATTTTTGATCCCATCAAAATCCCATGGCAACCGATCATCTGAGACTAAACTGCTAGATTTATAACATTCAAATTAGTTATCTCATAACTACTTGTGGATTCCAAATATTGTATCACATTCCAGATAAACAGACAATGTTAAACTTTCCGATCGAATAAACAAACACCCAAGATTTCCCTAATAGCTCAACACTTGAGCGGAGTTCAAAAAGTATCCATCACATGCCACAGTACCAATGGTCTAGCAGTAGAAGGGTCAAGCCAACGCCTCACATGTGGCAATGCCGTACTGCCCCAAACCCTAAGGTTTAGAGGCAGTTTAGACAGTCACATAATCGAGTTAAGGTTTGTGTTCTTCTAGAGGGTCCACCACGTTACATGCATGATTTTCCGGAAGTTTCAAACTCGAGAAAAAATCCAACTTTTGAAAAAAATTCCGACAGGGGAAAAAGTGAGTTATTGATATCCGTTCGAACTTTTTAACACGTTCTAAAATTACCCGGAAAAACATAAACGAAGTTAAACTTTCCGATCGAATCAACGAGTTCCCAATACATCCCAGAAAACTCAACACTTGAGTATAATTAAAAATTCCCAGAAGCAAGCATAACTACCAACGGACGTTACTATAGAAAAATGAGTCCCCAATGTCAACATACGGCCGCGGAACCGCCGCGCAAGCCATGGAACGGCCGCGATTCCGCGGCGCTTTATTGGTGTTAGAGTCTCATTTTTCACAGTAATCCTTATATTTCCCTGCTTATTTTTCTGAGTATTTTTAATATGATAAATGTCAACTTTTGAAAAAAATTCCAGAAACTAGGGTTTTACGGGTATTCGGAGTTCGATAAGACTTTAAACTTCGTCCAGACTTCTCCTAAAGCTCTAGCTTGGCTCTGATACCACTGTAGGGTTACTAGACACTCTCAAAAGGGTCTAAAAGGCATCAACCATGCCCGAATTAAAATTTAGACGTGCCGAACAATCCTAACCAAGATCTTTAAACTAGAGATTAGGCAAAACAAAGCATGTTAAACACTTTAACATCTAAGAGTTTAGGATTACAACCTTTGTAGTCTGGTCCTTCACTTCTAAAGCTCCGTGTTGAGGTCCCTTTGCTGCGATCATCGAGTACCCGGACTCTAGAGAGGCTCCACGAAGAAAAAGATGCAAGCTTGCTTCCGATCTTTGATAACAAAGATGATCTACCTTGAAGTTTCTTTAACACAAGCTCTCACTCACTAATGAAGTAAACACCCTAATCTAAATGGCTAGGATAGATTAGGATGATGAAGTAGGATTTTAGCTCTCATTTGTTTTCTTAATCTCACTCATTTTCATCACTAATGAAAAAGCTAGAAAGCTTTTCCATCCAAAAGAAGAAAGAAGAAGAAGAAGCATTTACTTTGTGATGAATAATGAATCCTTATGAGGTTAGAAATGAAACCATAGGTTAAGTATGATAACTTAACCCATGTAGAGAATGAACCATGGTCAAGGGTTGGGTTGGGTTAACAAAATATCATCGAAAATATCTTTACAAAATATCTTTGCAAAAACAAAACAAAAAGCTTCTAGAAGCTTCTAGAAAAATTAACCCATATCAAACCTTAATCATGTTTAATCTCCACAAATCATATTGCATTAATAACCCTAACATGTTACAATATTATATATCATATATACAATATTTATTGTAACAAAAATAAAATAATACAATTAACATATATCGCATAGATATCAATGTATTACCCGAGTGAGAAAAAGAATCTTTTAGTGAGCTTATATTAGTTAATGTAATTTAATATATCAAATATATAATTATACATTAAATTATCGAATCAACACTTGATCCGATAATCCGTCTATTTCACAAATAACCAACTAATATAATCTGTATCAGTTCATCGAATCAACACTTGATCCGATGACCCGGCTATATCACATATACCCGGCCGATATCTCATATAGCGAAAATCTAATACGGTATAACATACAAGTATTGTTCTCGGTCCCGCACATATCATATATGTGCTCCTACTCCGTTTTGCCTGAGTCAAGAAAACTCTGTGTAGGACTCTAAAGAATCGTCAATACGCCGGCAGTAGGTGATGATCATATCAAACACCCACAAGCTGCAAGCGGTCAGCTAAACGTAACAGCCACCCCGGTATTGTGCGATCAGAAGATCAACAAGCAAGCCTGTACTTTCTCCCGTGAATCCAATCAGTAACACTCCCGTACAGTCCGGTCTCTTCGTCTGATATGTCGCATATCTCGCCTAGGGGTGGTAAACGTCAGACCCCAGTAGCTTGATAATTCGTGTCGATATGAGGTCCATAACAGTTCGAGAAACTACTGATAACACTTACCAGTAAATCTCAGCAACCAAGGCCAGGGATTTCTAGTTATAGCCAATCGAACACAGCGCAACATCAACTCTCTATACCGGGAGAGACGAATCCCATCCTATTGCTCATTGCCTCCATGTGATTCGGGACTGTACCCAAAAGCCACCTTTTTGCACGCCCTCTTGGACGTGGTATGATGGAAATCAAAGCACAGTGGGAATCACACAAGACTCTATGACGATCTCGGGTCTACAGACTACTCTATACCAGTGTCACCAGAGAACTGCCATCTGACGTGAGGTATAATACCACCTAGGAGTTCTCGGCGAGTCCGTCCAGTGTACCCAGTCTCCACTGAGCACCCGTATAACTTCTCTGATGTCAAACACCAATGGATATGAGATCATCCATCGCTCATCATATGGGTCAAGAAGCCCATACGCTAGTCTACTCTGGAGTATCGATGCCCTGTCTCGGTACTCCCACGACTAGGAACATTTGAAGGATGTACTTGGCGACTACACTGTCCCCACTAGTATGATCCGCATCTTAGTCCTGGTTGTCAAGTACTTATCCTAAGGGCTTTATCAACATGTAACATAGAGACATTCAGAGTACATGTTAAGATAAAGTGTAACCAGATAGCATAGTATCATGTCGAGCAAGAAAGTCTTCCCTATATATGTCCAAGCATCCACTACAATATACATCGTATGTACAGTAATGGCCTCTAGGGCATACATATAACTAACACTTAGTAGATGTTAGACTGGGATCGAGTCATACTTATTTCCAAAACTAACGAATCGTGAGTATTTTAAAGACAGGCCAAGGGATACTATGGATATTTCAAAGGACGTACCTTTTCTTAAAAACACCATAGCCCTAATTTTTAAACACCACGATTCGTGTTATTTCAAATGCCAAAACAGTATGACTTGATTATATAAATGTATATTCTTTATTGCTGCGTTTACCATTCATTTTCCGCATATTCTTATTATTCGCATCGCATTGAATGCTTATTTGTGTTTTCGTAATTATTATGAAACCCATGCTGTCAGGACACCAGCGCCATTACCGATGATGCGTATGCTCCACGTACACCTGCTTGCCAGCTCACACACATCGTCATCGGTAATTGCCATGTCACGTACACATTAGAAAACACTATTCATTAGTATAAATTGTTAGCTGATAGTTTCGACATGGTACTAGTGCGCTTGCTTTTATATGATAGCTTAGACATTGCATTTATTACTGTGATTTTCATGTATATTTATATATTCATTTGCCATGACATTATGGGCCAGTACGGATTGCCGGAGCCCAATACTATGGAATTCATTGTTTATTTACCCTTGAGATTGGGATTTCGGATTTCCATAAGATTTCTGGATTTGGAGAAACAGCACGGATTTTATAAACTGATTATCATTTTAAAATGAAAGTTGCGATTTTCTCATGATATGATTTGAGAGGAGTCCACCATGAGTTTTCTCGGCACTTGAGCGATATGATACACCCTATTTGAGGAGGAACCGTCTGTGGGTGCATGGTGGACCCGGTGCGGTACCCCGGGGCGAGAAGGTCGCAGATGATGGCGTTGAGCCCGGCAGGTGAGCACTACCGACCGGTGATTGTATTGTGATATGATTTTACGGGCCAGTCCAGATTGTCGGAGCCCCAGATATTAGGATAGAGAGATACATATATTTTGTGTCGATGCTAGACACCGATTTTCTGTTGATTTCTTTGATGATACTTCGATTTATACAGAAATATCTCTGAGATAAGAAAACAGTATTCTCATTTAGATGTACTCTGTTTTCATGCATTCATTCATCATATATATGATTTATTGCTACCTGAGGCACTGGCACGAGCACTTGGTATTACAATTATGTACAGATGTTTACCCTGGCTATTAGCAGATGTTTCAGGTTATATATTATATGGATATTATGGTATGACCTGGGATAGAGTCATAGATGCGATTTTTGCTCGGTGATGTTTTCTACTCACGAGTTGGCAACTCACCCCCGTTGTGCCACAGTTTCTTGCAGGTTTTGCCGTACAGGTTTCCTTGGCATCTTTGCTGGCACACTACTTCATTCCGGGTG
Organism: Agapanthus africanus; assembly: GCA_030015575.1. NCBI lineage: Eukaryota > Viridiplantae > Streptophyta > Magnoliopsida > Asparagales > Amaryllidaceae > Agapanthus > Agapanthus africanus. The sequence goes on from JASDDO010000004.1 coordinate 266,185,154, forward strand.
ATTGTTTTGGTAGGTGGGTTCACTTGCATCGTGACCACCATTGTATTTTATTTGTTCAGTTGTATCTAGTAACTCCATCAACCAGACTTGTATATTTGATAACCTTAGAAGACCGGTGTATATTATTTCGAACTTAGAGTCGCGCTTGTATTATTATGGTTTTCTTGATGTTATTGAATTTCCTTTTGAGTTTTGATCCTCGCTCTTTGGCATTGTATATTATATTGCATTGCGTGGTTATTTCCGCCAATTGGTGTAGAGCTAGCTCTCGCTTGGGGATTCCTTTATTCATTATGTATATATTTCATGTTTGTACCCTTTTGGGGCCAGTATTTACAAAGGAAACTCTGCCGAAATTTTCAGAAAAGACTTGAGATTTTAAAAATACATACTTCGGCTTATGTTATTAAAATCACTTGTTTTAAAATAAGTTTTCTTCACTTCTTCCTTAAAATAGTTTAGATTTCTGAGATTTTTGGCTTACTTGAATTAGATAGGGTCCTATAGACTTCATATGATTCAAGTGCCAGTCACGTGCCATTTCGATTCGTGACAAAGTTGGTATCAGAGCGCTAGGTTAACCTTGGTTCGAGTCTATGTTTGACTTTGCGGAGTCTAGGGCGTTTGTATATATTCGGAACTTAGGCTTGACCTTACGGAACATAGACTTAGCCGAGAGGGTATTAGACCCGAACTTTCGTTATGTAGGTTGACCTTGGTTGATGGAGTAGGTGACTTAAGGAGAATGACGTACCGTGGGTATTGATTATTCCAAAGATATATAAGTTTACCGCAATCAGAAACGGCGTCGCTTTGCAGCTAGCTGGTGAATACGGGTCGATCCGCAGGGATGTGTAAATTTCTGTTTTTATGTTATAACGAGTTGATTCAGATTGTTGTTTGGTTTTTGTCGATTGATTTAAAAGCTAATTTATGTGATATGAAAGAACTCGTTAGGGTTAGGTCGAAGGTAGGGTTGATGAGATCAATATTTTCACCCCTTTCAATGCCGTTTGATTAAAGATTTTTAGAAAATCACAACAATTATTAGCAAAGGGGATTAGGATGATCGGGAAGAAACAAAGTTTCTTCTTCTAGATCCTTGTCTGTCCTTTCCTATTAATTGCTGCAATCTTCATGGACGTCATGTATGTCCGGCCTTTTAGACTACGGTTCACCGTTACCTCGTAGGTAGGGTGCCGTAGGGGGCGGATCATACATGCGTGCATGAAGGTTTCGTTTTGAAAATATGTTGGCATTGAAGGAGGTGAGAGATATCCATCTCTCACTCCCTCCCTTGTTCCTAACCCTAACGAGCGAGGATTTTACTCGCTCATTAGGGAATTCTTAAAAAGTGTCATTTTTGTTGTTTATGTTTTAAGGTGTTATTCTTACTACAGATAAAAAATAGCTAAACTAGTGAACTACAGCAAACAAATGGATAACTAAGGCAAGTAATGATATTAAACTAAGGCAGGAATTAAATAAATTAAAAACTTACAAGAAAGGTTGATGCTCTAAATCTCCCAACAAGTCTGAACTTTTATTGATTCAAAAGAGGCATGCCTTTTACAGATTTTGAGTACAATTTATAAGCAACCAGTGAAGCTAGGGTTACAGACTCTCGTAGACATGAAATTACAGATTTGCCCCCTAAAAATCCCAACATATGCACCGACACACCGACACAGAAAGATTGCACCGACACGGGCCTAATATGGCCGCGGAACCGCGGCAATGGAGCGCTTGGGCCGCGGTTCCGCGGCCCTTTGGTGGGCTTGGATCACCATTCTTCTGGTATTTGTTTGCCTTTTCTTGTTCTTCCTATTTTCATAGTTCTTTTATCTGTTGGGCTTCTTAGTCTTCTCCAGATCTTCAGTGAAAACTTGTAAGGATCTTTTGACCGTTTCATTTTCTTCTTTTAGATCTTGCACTGTTCTTCGTCTCGGCTTGAGTAAGATCCGTCTGCTTGTTGGTCAAAAAGTCCCTTTTCTGTAGCATCTCTCGTCTTTTTCACTGTATTTGTTCCAAGAGCCTGTATCCTGTGTCATGCAACAAACGAGCATCAAAAATACCTGTTTACTTATAAAATGCATAAAAGTGGGGCGTATGAATTGCAATATTATGATGTGAACAAATACCCCCAAACTTATCTTTTGCTCGTCCTCGAGCAAACTTATTAATTTATTCTAAGCTAGCCGCACTTTCGCAGGGAAACGCGATTGCACTGAGCACGTGCAACAAGCCGTTAAACCTCTAGGTGTCCCTAGTAGGAGGAGTGTTGTCTCCTGAGGGTTTTCAGCGGATTACACCCACAAAATCCTATCAACTTGGTTTTTCGACTTTTGTTTTCCAATTAGGTTTTCTAACAAAGAATTCTAGTATTGTCGCCCCGCAAATTATCCACCCATATTCTTCACACTTCCTTATTGTGTAACTTACGATTGTACATGTTCTATAAAATTACTTAGAATTCAGCATTTCTTAAGTTTTTCTTCTAGAGTTTCATCTCCACTTAGGAATTTCTATCAACTCTATTAAAGATACAAGTTTTATTTTTCATTGCTTTCTCTTATCTAAACTCTAATCACATATCCCCACGTGTGTGTAATTTTCACCCCTACACTTGGAAATTCAAATCAAGCAATCGTACTCTCGTCCATTGTCCAAAGCACTTAAATTTCGCTTACACATCCTTCATGCGACCGTTAATACTTCTTGAGGTACCAACAGCCGATTACAAGATTCGTTAGCACTTTAAAGCGTATTTCCTAGTTTTGCAACACCCAAGGCTTTTAGCAGTGACTCCCAAACCAGTTGGTCTAAGGCACTAGGTGATGAAGCACCCTCGCTAATTAATTTTCTAGCCCTAAGTAATCACAAAAACCAGTGTCCATTTTTTTTTTTTGTATTCACTTTTTTTTTCTTTTTATTTTCATTGTGCTAAGGACTTTAGACAAGAGTAATTCAAGGTCTCTTCTACTAATCCAAGTTTCAAGGTGCGTGATTATGTATTTTGTAGGGTACATGTTTTTAGAATCTAAACTTAAGCTAGGAACTATTTTTCTAACTTATACTCTAATAAGAATATTAATAATCTTCCCTCATTTTGACTTAGCCCACGAAGTGAACCCAAAATTTGCCTATTCCTAAATAACCTATAAAGACATATATTCTCTACAGTTAAACTTTAAGGAATGTTTATTTTTAGGGTTTTTAATTCGCTAAGTCTAAGATCTAGTTTTTCCTAGCCAGTTAACATTTTTATCAAACTCAAGTTAATTAACCAAAATTGAATACAATAATTTTTATAACTTTTTGAATTTTTCAATTTTTTATGGGTTTTTCAGTTTTCTAAATTTTTTTTATTTTTTCAAATTTTCAAATTTTTATGATTTTTTATATAAAGATGCAATGCGGAAATTAAATATGCAAAAGGAAAAGAAAATATATACAATATACAATGCAAAAGATAACTATATACATTACCCTCTCCCCCAAACTTGAGCAAAGCAGTGCCCTCACTGCCCGGCCCCACGTCGCGCTCGTGAGCGTGAACGTGATCTTTCCCCTCTAGCCAAAAGTGTTTGGATCCCCCTCTCAATTTACGTCAACCGACGGTCGTGCTCTCGTGCAGTTGCCCGAAACTCATCCCTCAAAGAGTCTATTCTTCTCACTGTTCTTCTCATCAATCGCGCATGCTCCTGGGGAGTTAGTTCTTCCCCGCTCGAAGTCGAGCTCGAGCTAGGGGTGTGTGCAGGTACATTTTCTGCCGGTTCAGTTCGTGTCCAAATATCCGTGAGTCTAGAGTAGGACGACGAGACGCCCTCTAAAAGTGGTCGAACCAGGACACCGTCTATCATATATGAGTCAAATTCCTCGGCTGGAAGGAAATAACGGCAGAGTTGGGTAACGAGCATGGGACATGGGTATACGGTACCTCGTTTCCCCGTACCTATGGATTGGAGCAAAACCGTGCACATGTCGAACCTAGGATTTTTCGTCATTAGAGTGTGGACGACATGTAACGAAGGGGTGAAAAATGTCGTGTTGTGAGAACTTCCAAAAATATTGTTTTGTGCCCACCGGCACACAGTTAAAACGTTTGTGAAAAGGGTCCGTGCTTGGATGCCCTTACGCGGTTCTCGTGCACAGTCATTACCCATTAACGGCATATAATCTTCAAAGCGCAGTGGGTGTTCATGTGCAGGTACACGTGGTATGAGTGTAACCTCGTGTATCATGTCCCTATCGATGTGAATTTCACGATTTCCCCAATTCAGTTTAATGTAACCTAAGTTGTCAAGGCTATTATCTTCCATGGATTCGTAAAATAGGGCAACTAGGTGAGGTAGAGCAAACGCAGATGCATGATTATAGAGGAGGAAATTCCAGCCCCTTTGTGCGATTTCGTGTGGGAAATATCTACCGTAAATCTCGTGTGCGAAAACAGGGGAAAAATCCCTTTCATACTGCATTTTATGTGCCATTTAGATGCTTGCAGTAAAAGTATATGGAGTAACAGAGACTAAAGGCTCAGATTTACCTCCCCTGAAAAATTCAGGGGGTGAAGACACAAGACGGCGGCGGTTGCGCGGTGGAAGGCGGCAGAGGCGGCGGAAGCGCGTCGCTCTGGTGGAGTTGCGTCGATATTTTTCTGCAGAGACTAGGGGGCGGCGGCTAGGGTTTGATGAGATGAAAAGTTTTTAGGGTAAACACACAGGGAGCTCGGGTTCCTTTAAATAGGGGATGGGAGGGTGATTTGCATAAAACACCCTCTAAAACGAGGGTTTTATTTGTAAAATCAGCTCTTAATCTGCAATTTTGCAATTAGGTCCAAAAATTATTATTTTTTATTAAAAAATTTTTATTTTTTTATTTTTTATTTTTTATTTTTTATTTATATATACACAAAAAATATACACACCCCCAAACTTATTTGAAATAATGTATTGGGAAAAGAAATTTGGGGGTGAAAGTGGAGGAATATCACTCAGTGTAGATAGGCTCCTGCAAGAGCAGGAGCTCCTCCGAAGGGTCCGCTGTGAAGAACGGTTTCAGTCGATGCCCATTCACCTTGAATAAGGTACCGTCTTCAGGGTTCCCAAGATCAACCGCACCGTGCGGATAAACGGTGCGGACTACAAAAGGTCCTCTCCATCTGGACCGGAGCTTGCCGGGATGAAAATGTAACCGAGTGTCATAAAGTAGAACCTGTTGACCAGGTTCGAAAGTTTTTCGCAAAAGGTGTTTATCGTGAAACACCTTGGCTCGGTTTTTAGCAGTTATGGCATTATCATATGCCTCATCCCTCAGCTCCTCCAATTCATTCAATTGCAGCTTTCTGTTGCTGCCCGCATCTCCTAAAGATAAATTCAGCTCCTTGATAGCCCAGAATGCTTTATGCTCAATCTCCACTGGGAGGTGGCAAGCCTTCCCGTACATAAGCCGGTATGGAGACATACCAAGATCGGTTTTATATGCAGTACGGAAAGCCCATAGTGCATCTATCAGTTTAAGGGACCAATCTTTACGGTTTTTGGAAACCGTTTTCTCCAAGATTTGCTTTATTTGCCGATTTGACACCTCGGCTTGCCCACATGTTTGAGGGTGATATGGCGTTGACAATTTGTGGGTGATAGAGTATTTGCGCATTAAGGACTCCAAAGTCTTATTGCAGAAGTGAGAACCATTATCCCTTATTATTGCCCGAGGGTGCCCAAATCGAGAAAATATTTGTTCTTTAAGGAATCGAACGACAACTTTATTATCGTTCGTTCGGATGGGCACAGCCTCGACCCACTTAGAAACATAGTCAACCGCCAACAGAATATACACATTTCCAAAGGAGTTAGGAAATGGACCCATGAAATCTATACCCCAAACATCAAAAATGTCCACAACCAAAATAGGTTGGAGTGGAATTTCGTTTCTCCGCGAAATCCGGCCCAAGTGTTGGCACCGGGAGCAAGTTTTGCAGTATTCAAATGCATCCTTGAAGAGTCGTGGCCAATAGAAACCACACTGCAAAACTTTTTCGGCTGTCTTCTTTGGGCCAAAGTGCCCGCCACATGCTTGATCGTGGCAAAAAGATAGCACGCTCTTGACCTCACTTTCAGGCACACACCGATGAATGATTTGGTCGGAACAGTATTTAAAAAGATAGGGTTCATCCCAGTAAAAATGCTTTACTTGGGATAAAAATCGAAGTTTATCCTGTTTCGACCAATCATTAGGAATCAGGCCGGTGGCTAAATAGTTCACAATATCGGCGAACCATGGTTCGCAAGAAACGGTCAAGAGTTGCTCGTCGGGAAAAACATCAGTGATTGGAAGATCGAGCGTGGGCGAAGAAGGGAGTCGTGATAGGTGATCAGCTACTACGTTTTCACATCCCTTTTTGTTCTTAATGACAAGGTCAAATTCTTGTAATAAAAGGATCCAACGTATTAGCCTTGACTTAGCATCTTTCTTCGCGAAAAGGTGGCGAAGAGCTGAATGATCAGTATATACAACGACTGGAGAGCCGATTAAATAAGGCCGGAATTTTTCGAGTGCAAACACAACAGCTAAGAACTCTTTCTCTGTTGTTGTGTAGTTAAGTTGGGCCTCATTTAGTGTTCGGCTCGCATAATAAATCACGCGCGGCATCTTATTAATGTGTTGTCCAAGAACAACGCCAATAGCAAAGTCAGATGCGTCGCACATGATTTCAAAAGGGTACGTCCAGTCGGGAGATGAGAGGATGGGCGCAGTGATGAGGGAATGCTTCAAGGACTCAAATGCTTCAATGCAAGTGGAGTCGAAAGCAAACGTAGTGTCCTTAGCCAGTAAGAGAGTCAAGGGTCTAGCGATCTTGCTAAAGTCCTTGATGAACCGTCTGTAAAAACCGGCGTGGCCAAGGAAGGCTCTAATATCTTTGACGCATTTTGGGGGAGGGAGGTTAGAAATCACTTCGATTTTTGCTCTATCTACCTCGATGCCGTGTTGCGAGATGACATGTCCTAAGACAATGCCCTCTCGCACCATGAAATGACACTTCTCCCAATTCAATGTTAGGTTCTTATCCCTGCAGCGGTTAAGAACAGCGTCAAGATGGCGTAAACACTCGTCGAAGGAGTCGCCAAAGATGGAGAAATCATCCATAAAGATCTCCAAGAACTTTTCAACCATGTCTGAAAAGATCCCCATCATACACCGCTGAAATGTCGCGGGTGCATTGCATAACCCAAAGGGCATGCGGCGTTAAGCAAACGTGCCAAAGGGACAAGTGAAAGTTGTCTTGTCTTGATCCTCTTTGGCGATGGGGACTTGGTTGTAACCGGAATAGCCATCAAAAAAGAAATAGAACGCGTGCCCTGCCAATCGCTCGAGCATTTGGTCAATGAAAGGTAAAGGAAAGTGGTCTTTCCTTGTTGCGGCATTGAGTTTCCTATAGTCTATGCAGACTCGCCACACAGTTTGGGTGCGAGTGGGAATCAACTCATTTGCCTCATTGGTAATGACCGTAATGCCCGATTTCTTCGGCACGACGTGGATTGGGCTAACCCATTGGCTATCCGAGATAGGGTAAATGATACCGCTATCCAGACACTTGACAATTTCCTTCTTAACAGCCTCTTTCATGATGGGGTTGAGGCGCCTTTGTGGATCCCGTGCTGGCTTGGCATCATCCATTATGTGTATATGATGTTCGACTACGAGGGGACTAATCCCCTTAATGTCCGCCATAGACCAGCCGAAAGCTTGCCGATTATTATGCAAGACCATCAAGAGAGACTTCTCTTGCTCAAGAGCTAGAGAGGCTGATATAATGACAGGTAAGGTCTCATTATCACCTAGATAAGCATATTTTAGGTGTGTCGGCAAAAGCTTTAATTCGAGTTTAGGAGGTGAAACAATAGATGGTAACAATGGGGTAGTTGTTTCAAACTCGAAGGATTCCATCAAAGGTTCGAACCGAGTGTACGCAACAGTATCGGATGGTTCGACTGACTCATCCGAAAAAGAAAAAGACTCCAATTCAGGTGATGAGTCTTCAAAGTCATCAACGAAGGTAAAGCACTCAAAATCATTATCCACTTTGAAATCTGCATCGGATTCTAGGAGGAACGCACTAGTGGCGTTAACATTGCTGTGATCGAACAAAAAATTCTCGAATTCACAGTCCTCCTCCATGATCTCGTTGATCGAGCAAATATCGAGTACGCTAGCATTAGGCTCAGCAGGCTGACTTCCCAACTTGAAAATATTGAGCTCAATTGTCATATTACCGAAAGATAGGTTCATTGAACCGTTACGACAATTGATCACTGCGTTGGAAGTAGCCAGAAATGGTCGACCAAGTATTACCGGAATTTGGTTCCGGGGGTTAGAAACAGGTTGTGTATCCATCACTATAAAGTCAATGGGGAAAATGAAATCCCCTACTCTAATTAACACATCCTCCAGCTCTCCCCTAGGATGGGTTATTGACCGGTCGGCCATTTGGAGAGTACAGTGAGTGGGCTTAAGCTCTCCAACGCCCAATTGCTCGTACACAGAATAGGGTAGCAAGTTGACACTCGCGCCAAGATCTAATATTTCTCTATTGATGTTCTTGTCCCCAATTGTTATCGAAATGGTAGGACACCCGGGGTCCTTCTGCTTTGGGGGAAGGGAATTTACAAGAGCATCACTAATAGCACTAGCCACAAAAACTTTCTTTGGCACTTGCGACTTCCTCTTTTTGGTGCATAAGTCCTTTAAAATTTTTGCATATGAAGGAACTTGTTGGATTGCATCCAAAAGAGGGATATTTATGCTAACCTGTTTGAACAACTCAACAATCTTCTCCATCTGTGGAGTTGGTTTATTAGATTTCAATCGATTAGGAAAAGGAACATTTTGAAAGGTTGTTGAGTCCAATATTTTGCGGATCAGATTGTCGAGTTGGAACGACATCCCGTGTAGATGTGTTCGTGTTGTGAGAAATGGGTCCATTCAAGCTAGAAGAGGTAGAGCCATGTGAAGGGTGGAGAATAGGCTCTAAAGAAGAAGAAGATGGTGAAGAAGATGAAGATGAACCACCGGCAGGGGTGTCATTGTTAATGCCCACATTGTTTTGCAACACTTTTCCCGATCTCAACGTGGTCACCGCATTTACGTTATGATTCTGCTGTTGATTTGCAGCATGTGCGTGACCGGGGTTAGGCAGTGGTTGAGACGGGAGTTTTCCTATTTCGCGCTCGCTCAAAGCTGCATTGAGTTGTGCAATTTGTGCCTCAATAGATTTGATGCTTTGATCGTGTGAGGCACTATTTTGCACTAAAGATTGAATAGAAGTCTCGAGTCTTGCTGTAGACTGTGTAGATTGCTTAAGGAACGCATCTAGACTTCTTTCGAGCGAGCCAACCTTATCATTATTAGGTTGAACATAATTATTTGGCTGGTAAGCATTGTTAGGCACAAAATTGTTCACCTGATTAGGGTAAGGTTGTTGTTGAAATTGTTGCGGTTGAAATTGAGTTTGTGAGGGTGCTTGTTGTTGTTGTGGAGGAGGAGGTCTTTGAAAATTGTTATTTCCTTGGAATTGTTGATTTTGGTTCCAAGCGAAATTTGGGTGACTCCTCCACCCCGGATTATATGTCGAAGAGTACGGATCGTTCCTTTGTCGTTGCTGAAATGCAGCGTTGACTTGATCCTGTCCTTGAGTAGATGCATTATAAGGACACTCTTCGGTTAGGTGCGATGGATCCGCACAACAAGCAAAAACAGTTCTCAGAGGCATAACAGGGGCAGGAGAAGACGACGAGATTTAGGTCTCAATCGCTTCAAGCTTTTTCGTAAGAGCGGCCATCTCGGCCTTCATAGCAATCGACATCTCTACTTGATGTATGCCTGCCCTAGATTGACCACTAGAGGAAGATGATGTGGTCTTGGTACTCTCCCACTGAATTGTTTGCTCACTAAGATCCTCAAGAAACTGCCATGCTTCATCACTAGACTTGGAGAGAAAATGACCTTGACTTATGGTTTCTAGCAACTGCTTCGTTGCCGAGTTCAATCCCTCGTATAATGTTTGGCAAAGTTGCCAACTTTCTATCCCATGATGAGGGCATTGAACTAGTAGGTCCTTGAATCTCTCGAAGCACTTCCAAAATGGTTCCGACGGAAGTTGTGAGAATTGAATTATTTCATTGCGGATTCTGGCAGTTTTGTGATGATGATAGAACTTTTTCAGAAAAGCCTTCACAAACTCATCCCAATTTCTTATGGAATGTGATGCGGTGCTATATAGCCACTTCTCGGCTAGGTCACATAAGGTGAAAGGAATGACCCTTAGCCTTATAGCGTCATCACTCAATTGGGTCGTTTTCATCATAGCGCACATATTTTGGAATTTATTAATAAAGATATATGCATCTTCAGATTCCAAACCATGAAATTTTGGCAGTATATTGATGAAATGTGGTTTTATCTCAAAATTGTCCCCATTTGCCGGTGGGGGTGAAAGACAGGTGGGCAAAGAAGTGCGGATGGGGTAAAAGAGGTCCTGGAGCGCAACTCGTGCGGGTGCTTCAACAGGCGGCTGGTTCGGGTTATTCGCACCTGGCGGAGGTGGAATCCTTCCCGTTGGTAAGGTATTGTTGGGGTCGAATCCCGACATGCCTTCGGTGAAAGAAATTGAAGTTGAGGGTAAGGAAGTGGACGGAGTGTCGACTTTAGTGTCGAAAGGTTCGTCGGTCGGTACCAACGAAACACGGACTAATCGGGCGTCAGTATCCCTAGTCCAAAGTGACATACACTAAAGGGTAGTGCAGTCAGAAAAAAGAAAAAGACAGAATGTGGAGGTAAGATAACGTCAGTGAGGGAAAGTGGTGGAAGTGAGTTGCAAGTTTTCTTAGCGGCAAGTTGCAATTTTTGAAAAGATTTTTTTTTTTATGTGAGGGTTTTGCATAAAGGTTTTTTAAAAGGGACTCGTGACACAAGTGTATCAACCACACATGCACAATCAGGCCTAGATCTAGGGTCGCCTAGGTCTGCTAGACAGCTCCTAACTAGGACTAGAAATAGGACCTCAAACCGCCTCTTCACGGACAAGTACGACCAGGTAAGTGGGAAGGAACCACCACTACAGTGGGCCTAATTAATAACCACTAGCCTAGACACCGCAATGTCGGTTAGGATAAACGGCCGATGCCTACACTAGACCTTTTCCTATTGAGCTCGATGTCCTTAGGTCTGAGTCTAGTCTTTTTTAATTAACTGTGGTCAATGCACATGCTTTAGGTGTTTTCTGGGGTCCTGGAAAGGGTGATGAAATCCCCACCCAATCTGAGATTGGTCAATTAGCCCCTTAAGTCCAATTAAATTATGCAAAACAAAAATTCACTTGCATTCAATTTTAGCGCGGCGCAAAGAAACCTGCAGCAAATCTGTTATTTAGAAGGGGAGAAGATTTTTGCGCAAAGAAGTCCTGCAGAAAGTTTTTACAGAGAGATATATGGGAGGTTGAAGAGGGGAGAAAGAGAGAGCAAACCATGTAATTTATATGTGCTGACGTGGCAAACACGCGGCGGTTCCGCGGTCTGGGGGCCTCCTTTGCGGCGGAAACGCGGTCGTATAGAGGGATCACTCTCTGGAAAAAATTGTACTTCTCCTTTGTGCCTCTTCTCCTTTGTTGTGATGCTCACTTTCCTGATTTGACCTCTGTAAAATTCCAGATCCGAGAGTCTTTGCTGTTCCTGCAAGATTCAAAGCATAAAACCCATCAAACAGATAAAAATCGATAAAATGTTTTGTATTTTTTATATTTTCTGATTTTTATGATTTTTCAAAAATTTATATCAACCCGAAATCATACAAAAAAAAATTACGCCATCCCCGGCAACGGCGCCATTTGATTATTCCAAAGATATATAAGTTTACCGCAATCAGAAACGGCGTCGCTTTGCAGCTAGCCGGTAAATACGGGTCGATCCGCAGGGATGTGTAAATTTCTGTTTTTGTGTTATAACGAGTTGATTCAGATTGTTGTTTGGTTTTTGTCGATTGATTTAAAAGCTAATTTATGTGATATGAAAGAACTCGTTAGGGTTAGGTCGAAAGGTAGGGTTGATGAGATCAATATTTTCACCCCTTTCAATGCCGTTTGATTAAAGATTTTTAGAAAATCACAACAATTATTAGCAAAGGGGATTAGGATGATCGGGAAGAAACAAAGTTTCTTCCTCTAGATCCTTGTCCGTCCTTTCCTATTAATTGCTGCAATCTTCATGGACGTCATGTATGTCCGGCCTTTTAGACTACGGTTCACCGTTACCTCGTAGGTAGGGTGCCGTAGGGGGCGGATCATACATGCGTGCATGAAGGTTTCGTTTTGAAAATATGTTGGCATTGAAGGAGGTGAGAGATATCCATCTCTCACTCCCTCCCTTGTTCCTAACCCTAACGAGCGAGGATTTTACTCGCTCATTAGGGAATTCTTAAAAAGTGTCATTTTTGTTGTTTATGTTTTAAGGTGTTATTCTTACTACAGATAAAAAATAGCTAAACTAGTGAACTACAGCAAACAAATGGATAACGAGGGTAAGTAATGATATTAAACTAAGGCAGGAATTAAATAAATTAAAAACTTACAAGAAAGGTTGATGCTCTAAATCTCCCAACAAGTCCGAACTTTTATTGATTCAAAAGAGGCATGCCTTTTACAGATTTTGAGTACAATTTATAAGCAACCAGTGAAGCTAGGGTTACAGACTCTCGTAGATATGAAATTACAGATTTGCCCCCTAAAAATGCCAACATATGCACCGACACACCGACACAGAAAGATTGCACCGACACGGGCCTAATATGGCCGCGGAACCGCGGCAATGGAGCGCTTGGGCCGCGGTTCCGCGGCCCTTTGGAGGGCTTGGATCACCATTCTTCTGGTATTTGTTTGCCTTTTCTTGTTCTTCCTATTTTCATAGTTCTTTTATCTGTTGGGCTTCTTAGTCTTCTCCAGATCTTCAGTGAAAACTTGTAAGGATCTTTTGACCGTTTCACTTTCGTCTTTTGGATCTTGCACTGTTCTTCATCTTGGCATGAGTAAGATCCGTCTGCTTGTTGGTAAAAAAGTCCCTTTTCTGTAGCATCTCTCGTCTTTTTCACTGTATTTGTTCCAAGAGCCTGTATCCTGTGTCATGCAACAAACGAGCATCAAAAATACCTGTTTACTTATAAAATGCATAAAAGTGGGGCGTATGAATTGCAATATTATGATGTGAACAGGTATGTTCCGCGGAATACTTACGATACACTACTCCGCTTAAGAAGCCTTAGGATGTACATTTCCTTGTACAGTATTATAATCAGTACTATGATCTATCCTCATCATTATCGGTTTATGGTTTTTGCTGCCGCGATTACAAGGGCAGAGAGAGCTACGGCTAGAGTTGCGTCAATATGAGCTCGTCACGGACGAGGACTGACCAAGGCGTGATTCCAGGGACATCTGATTGCATAGATGTATCGTCCTATTGTGTTTTCGCGCCATGAGCGTTTTATGGATCGCTTTTACAAGATTTCCCGGACGCACAGATCAGCACTAGAGGATTGGGCCACTGCTAGAGGCCAGCCAGAATGTGATGACCGTCAATGCACCAATTATTCTTGATGATTGAGGCACTGTTCAGCGTGCGGACGAATGAGCCAGTTGTTTCTGCGACTGACGAGATGTCGTCCAGATGTTTAAGTTAACGCCGCACGAGTTGTACTTAGAGATATGATAGAAGATCGCTAGTCACCCAAGGAGGAATGACTAGGACATGTGATTCGTTGCCTACCTCGATACGAGGTCATCAGATTGATTGATTCCAGCTAGAGACGACTTCACACAGGTATGTTGAGAGTTGATAGAAAACGATCGAATGTCAGAAACCCAATTTTTCAAGTTTAAAGTATTCGGAAAAACATGCAAGTAATTCCGTGGACCCTCTAGAAGAATGAAACCCTAACTCGATATAATGACCATGGGAACGCTTTTGAACCTTAGGGTTTGCAGCAATTCCATGGTGCCATTAATGAGGCTTGGGTTTACCTTTCTACGGCTGGTCCATAGGTACTGTGGCATGTACCGAATATTATTAAATTGTATTCAAGATGTTGATCTCTTGGGGGATTATGGAACTTTGATTACTCGATCGAAAGGTTCGACGTCGTTAGGATATCATGTGATGGGATACATTGCTTGGGAGACTCCAGATATGAGTATAGTCGTTGGAGCGCAATCCATGCAGCCACAAAGAGGCGAGTCCGAATCAGTCGACATTAGAGAAAAGTGGTGTAAGAGGTTCATACGAGATCTTGATGAGATGACTTTCCACTCCGCCGATATCAGAGATGTGATATGCATCCAGAGGCGTTGTATATGGATATATCTTCCATAAGGAGTCGCGATGAGTATGTATCCGTTCCGGAACAAGAAATAGATTTATTAAAGGATGATGACTTCCGGGCAGTTCAGCAGAAACGAGATTTGGGAGAGACCTCGACAGAACCTTTCTGGAATACTATACGAGATGACTTGGACCCAGGAGCGGTCATATTGTGCACATCCAGTAGGCCAGAGTTCGGCATTGTCGACGAGACATGTTATGAGTGACCATGACAGTTGGCCAGAGATCTTTAGAGGATGTGCCAGAGCGGGACTGTTTCCGCCATTTTTGATTTTGGTATTTTGGGCGATTTATTTGCATGATTGAGATTTTGTGCACCACTGTTGCACTTGACTTCGATTTGATGTCATTCGAGATGTTGATTCTGATTTCATGCCTATGGTATGCATGTGATTTGACTTGTGCTTTCTGCATAGTTTTCATGCACTTCTAGTATTTTGATTCAATTTTGTGCACGCTGATGCACATGGTTGTGAGATTATATACCACGGTATGCCTGATTTGGATTTGGATTGAAATGTGTTGTATACCATCGATTTCGATTGTGATACTCGATATTTATTTCGTGCACCTCGTGCACTTGATTTGGATTCTTGCGCATACTTGACACGCTTGATGCGATTTTGGTGCACGCCAGATGTACTAAATTGGGATTCTTCGTGTATATCAGATGCACCTGATATTGTTGTCAGACACACACCATTGCCCTTGACAGGTGTTTTCGTGTACACCCGTTGCACTTAGTTTTTGTTCTTGTGCACATATGTGGCATATTTATTAATTTCGATTTCCGTGCGCACCAGACGCACTGGGCATTCTTGTACGCATTTTAGGATTGGTTTCTTTTGGGAGCAGTATGTTTTATGATATTTACTATTTGGTATAGTAGCGGAGCAGGACTATTCGAGGACAATACCTGAATATGTTTTTGCATGCATTAATAGTTATCGAAGGGATTTCCAAAAAGGAGCTATAGTCTAAGTATTTACCTACGTGTCCGAGATGACACGAGACATTTAACAAAGGAAACCCTTCTAAATTATTTTTCAAAACGGCGGGATCTGTATGTTAAACAAAGGGTGTGTATATATATATAGTATTTTCTTATAATAGACGTCCGCCACTGTGCAGTGATACGCGCATCGCACAGCGACTTGAAAAGGTTTGGCAGGAATTTCTTTCAGATGTTTTAACGATGTTTACATGTATAGTTTTGATATATATCATGTTGGTTTTAGTATTGGATTTTCACATTGGTGTCTTCTCCATAACTCCGATGTTTGCGGGATGCTTGAAGGGGTTTTGATTTTGGTTTATGTACTCGTTTTTCATGCACATACATTGCGCTACGATATGTTTATGTATTTATAATTTCGGAGCCCCGACGACTTGAACTTTTTACTGAAATGTTTTAGTATTTGAGGGGTTGAAATTTAAATTCGGGGACCGAATTTCTTTAAGGGGGAAGATTGTAACATTTCAGAAAAATAAAATATTATTTTTGGGAAATTATATAATTAAATAATAAATATTATGAATATTTTAATGATACGGTATAATTAAATACCGATAAATTGGGAAATATTTGGAAAATTATAGGAATTACTGAAACGAGGGTGTTATATATGATTTAAGCAAATTATTATTCTTTATGATTAATTATATTCCATTTTAATGCTAATCGCGATTAAATATCACTAATCGTGCATTAAGCTTGATTTGTGCACATGACATGCACCATGTCATATTTCACATGTTTAAATTTCATTTTACCATGATTTCTTTTTGTGCATGGTTGCTTTTTAGGTTTTTCATTTTTGTTTACAAAAGAAAAGAGAAAAGAAAAGAAGAGAAGAGAAAAGAAAAGAAAAGATTAGAATAATAAGCATGGGCATGAGAGAGAGAGAGAGGGTGAGGGGTCAACCTTGGTCTTGGCTATTCTCCTTCTACATTTCTCTTCATCTTTTTCCTCTCCACTTACACCATGGCTGCCTTCTCACTTCCTATTCCTCTAAATCCTCATAAACAACCTAAAAACAACATTAAAACATCATCTCCACTTCATTAAAATCATGTACAAGCTCACTACAAGCACTTTGGACCAAGAAAAATCGGATTTTGAAGACTTGGGGCAACTCAAGAATTTTCTTGAGTTGCCAAATGAGGTACTTTCTTCACCATTAGCATAGTATTTCATTCACTTTAGTATCCATACGTGTTTAGAAGTGTTTTAGTATTGTTTTGGGAACTTAGAAAATTCCAAGAAGAGGGTTGTGGGATTCTTGAATTGAGAAAGTGTAAATTGAGGTTAGTAGAGGCCATACAACCCCTGTAGTGATTATATAATAGACTAAACCAGAGACTAGAACCCCATTTAGCAAACTTAGAAACCTCAATATCGAAAAATTGTGGGATTTGTGATGGGAAATTGGAATCTGCTATGACCCGGGTGACCTGAAATTTTTTTAGCAAACACCGTGAGTCGTGCACGAAACCTGGAGTATACCATAAAGACCCCGGCCCCAATACCTTCAATGTGGCCGCAATTTTAATCATTTTGGCCGCAATTTGCGACCAGGGTAGGGATTTTGGGATTCGTGCTTGGTCCAGGGCTTTATCTTCAGTAAATTTGACCCTCCACATGTGCAAAATTGGCTAATCTCACCAAGGGTAAAATCTGGAGCAAGTTTTCAAAGTTTCTGATTTCGTTTTGCGGCTTTTAATGAATTGGGCTTTGTTATTTGATATTGTGTCCCGTCTTCTGACGTTTGTACGTCAGCGACGAGGGTTGTTTGGTTATTCTTGCACGTATAGACCATAGGTTTTAACCTATGCGTGATACGCATGCTGTTTTGGTTTTCGTTCACGATTTCAGTTTACAATACGATGTGTGATATGTGTAGGTACACATGTGGACGTCATACGATGAGGATGAGGATGGCGGCATCGACTTCGACAAGCAAGGATCAAGGTGAGTAGATATATATCTACGGGGGAAGTCGGGTGGATGGCGTATAGCACCACCGCAGTTTCGTAGTATAGAACGCGAATGCGTTATGATATATATATATATATATATATATATACTTATGTGTTTCATGAGATGTGCATACTTAGCAAGAAATGATTATGTGACTTTGGGTTAGTTTAGCGTAGTTGTAGGAAAACGCTTATAGTGTAGTTTCTTAGTCGCGAAACCCTAGAGTTAAGATTTGCATACACGCACACGCACATACACTCGCATACAGTTTACTTTCTTGTGTGTATATGGGGATATAAATATATATATATATATACATATATATATATATATATATATGTATACATATATATATATATATGTATACATATATATATATATATGTATACATATATATATATATATGTATACATATATATATATATATGTATACATATACATGGATAATGAGGATAGTACATGGTACTTTGAGATGAGTCGATGTGATTGGGCATGATGCCACGAGATCGGTGATGTGATTTGGTTCGTATTATGAGATACGACATGATATTATAGCGGATCTTTAGGCGATGTGTTTTCATACACACGCATATATATATATATATGTTGATGGTATCAAATTGTACTAGATTTTAGATCAGTACCCCTAATTCAGGATTTGATGATAAGGATACTAGATGAATAAAGAGATAAATGTGATATTTGACCAGTACTCAGCTTTGGGATGTCGTACGATGGATTTACCATACGAGCTATAATTATGATAATAGATCCACACTCTTGACTAAAGAATGTCATATTATATATATTGTATCGTACGTGATACTATTGAGGTGGGATCACCGACTATTATATATATATATATATATATATATATATATATATATATATCGACTCAGACTTAGGTGGTTTTCCTTACCCTTTTTGACTAGTCTGTTTTTTTAGACCTGTAATGTACTTAGTAGATGTTAGATTGGGCTCGAGTCATACTTATTTCCAAAACTAACGAATCATGAGTATTTTAAAGACAGGCCAATGTATACTACGGATATTTCAGAGGACGTAACTTTTCTTAAAAACACTGTAGCACTATTTTCTAAACACCATGATTCGTGTTATTTCAAATGCCAAAACAGTATGACTCGATTATATAAATGTATATTCTTTATTGCTGCGTTTACCATTCATTTTCAGCATATTCTTATTATTCACATCGCATTGCATGCTTATTTGTGTTTTCGTAATTATTATGAAACCCATGCTGTCAGGACATCAGCACCATTACCGATGATGCGTATGCTCCACGTACACCTGCTTGCCGGCTCACACACATCATCATCGGTAATTGCCATGTCACGTACACATTAGAAAACACTATTCATTAGTATAAATTGTTAGCTGATTGTTTCGATATGGTACTAGTGCGCTTGCTTTTATATGATAGCTTAGACATTGCATTTATTACTGTGATTTTCATGTATATTTATATATTCATTTGCCATGACATTATGGGCCAGTCCGGATTGCCGGAGCCCAATATTATGGAATTCATTGTTTATTTACCCTTGAGATTGGGATTTCGGATTTCCATGAGATTTCTAGATTTGGAGAAACCGCAAGGATTTTATAAATTGATTATCATTTTAAAATGAAAGTTGCGGTTTTCTCATGATATGATTTGAGAGGAGTTCACCATGAGTTTTCTCGGCTCTTGAGCGATATGATACACCCGATTCGAGGAGGAGGAGGAACCGTCTGTGGGTGCATGGTGGATCCGGTGTTGTACCCCGGGGCGAGTAGGTCGCAGATGATGGCGTTGAGCCCGGCTGGGGAGCACTACCGACCGGTGATTGTATTGTGACTCGATGGATATCCGGAGGATACCGATCAGAGTATAGGCCAGTCCGGATTGCCGGAGCCTGATGTATTGAGATATGATGTTACGGGCCAGTCCGGATTGCCAGAGCCCCAGATATTGAGATAGAGAGATACATATATTTTGTGTCGATGCTAGACACCGATTTTCTGTTGATTTCATTGATGAAACTTCAATTTATACAGAAATCGCTCTGAGATAAGAAAACAATTTTCTTATTTAGATGTACTCTGTTTTAATGCATTCATACATCATATATATGATTTATTGCTACCTGTGGCACCGACATGAGCACTTGGTATTACACTTATGTACAGATGTTTACCCTGGCCATTAGCAGATGTTTCATCTTATATATTATATGGATATTATGGTATGACCTAGGATAGAGTCATACATGCGATTTTTGCTCGGTGATGTTTTCTACTCACGAGTTAGCAACTCACCCTCGTTTTGCCATAGTTTCTTGCAGGTTTTGCCGTACAGGTTTCCTTGGCTACTTTGCTGGCACACTACATCATTCTGGGTGATTGCTTTGGTAGGTGGGTTCACTTGTATCGTGACCACCATTGTATTTTATTTATTTAGTTGTATCCAGTAACTCCATCAACCAGACTTGTATATTTGATAACCTTAGAAGACCAGTGTATATTATTTCGACCTTAGAGTCGCGCTTGTATTATTATGGCTTTCTTGATGTTATTGAGTTTCCATTTGAGTTTTGATCCTCGCCCTTCGGCATTGTATATTATATTGCATTGCGTGGTTGTTTCCGCCAACTGGCACAGAGCTAGCACCTGCATGAGAATACCTTTATTCATTATATATATATATATATATATATATATTTCATGTTTGTACCCTTTTGGGGCCAGTATTTACAAAAAAAACTCTGCCGAAATTTTCAGAAAAGACTTGAGATTTTAAAAATGCATACTTCGGCTTATGTTATTAAAACCACTTGTTTTAAAACAAGTTTTCTTCACTTCTTCCTTAAAATGGTTTAGATTTCTGGGATTTTTGGCTTACTTGAATTAGATAGGGGCCTATAGACTTCATATGATTCAAGTGCCAGTCACGTGCCTTTTTGGGTCGTGACACGAACATCATTCGTGTAGCCAGTACATGTATGCGATCGAAACCCTGCCGTAAGACCATATGGCATCCACATCGTCTCGCCTGATCCAGGGAAACCCTCTGTGTAGGACTCTAAAAACTCGACAGTACGCTGGCAGTGGGTTTAACCATAAGTCCATCAGTGGCACTAGCTATACGTAACGGCAACCCAGGTAAATGTCGAAAAGGAGACCGACGAGCGAACTCGTCCGAAACCCCTACTGAGCCTGTCCATGACAATATCCGTGCAGTCCGGTCTGTTCGTCTAAGAGTATCGCATGTAAGGTCTTGGGGGGTGGAAAGCGTCAGACCACTAATAACTATACATGTCGTGTCGGTGTGGCTCAAGACCATCCTAGAATCTACTGGTCCGTCCACCAGTAATTCTCAATCAGCCCTGGCCAGGGACTTATGGTAATGACCAACCGATCATTGTGCGATATCGACTCCCTATACCGGGAGAGACGAATCCCCAACAGTCGCTCACTGCCTCCATGTGGCTCGGGACTGTACCCAACTAAAACCTATTTGCATGACTCCTTTGAGCTGTGGTAGGGTAGTTGATCAGTCAAAAATATTGCATTTTTAACACATCAATTTCCCTACTCTTTGCAATAATCTAAAGGTGTTTGGTATAAATATAGCACATATTAGCAATTCTTCTATAAAATACCAAATAACATGTGTTATACATTATAACCAGCATTTTGAGGGAAATTGAGTGTTTATTATTGCACGCTTGATCTTTGTATATCGCAACACTTGTTTCGAGATTGTGTGCAGGAAATTCTCCAGGTAAAAGAACCGGAACTGTTAAAAGTGCTGATAAAATACATCAAGTCAAAGACTTGAGATCTGGCAGAAATAAAGAAATAAAAATAGGATTCCAGACATCAGATAAAGACCCTAAACCAAACAGAAGAATCCCCTGGAAATTGCATGCAGGACTTCAGCAAAATGGTCGCGGATCTGCGGCCCAGTTGGCCTATCCGTCGCGGATCCGCGACCTGTTGGACTTATCATTGCGTCAAAATTCTCCACGTGGCTTACCATAACGGCCTCAGCTTCTAGAAGACTCCCAAAGAGCACGTGGCTTCTTCTAGAAAGTTCTGCATAACAAACTCACTCTAGAATATTCCTTGCAACAACCTTCTTCTAGAAGCCTCCTTATATAAACCTTCTTCTAGAAGCCTCCTTGTAACAACCTCATTCTAGAATATTCCCTCTAACAAACTCATTCTAGAAGGCTCTCTCTAACAACCTAGCTTTGGAGGGAAGATTCAAATGAGGTGGTTATAAAAAGAGATCTAGATCTAGAATTTGGGGGTTGTTGAAATTGGAGGGAAAAATTGTAGATCCAAATCAAATCTAAATCAAATTGAGTGACACAATTTGATCCAAATCAAGATCTATCGAGTGCCAATCTAAAGCAAGCATCCATCGAACCTTTTTGAAGCAACGCCGATCTTCATCAGAGCAAGCAATCCAAGACAATCCGCGACTCATGAAGACGATGCGAAGCTAGTTCGACGATCGAGTTCTCTCCTCAATTCTTGTAGTCTTTAAGCGAATTGTAACGAAACGTTGATTAGTAATAGGTGAAAATTCTTGATCTTGCTTTTCTTTACATTCGAGCATTCTGAAAGGTTATCAATTCTTGATTGTTTTCTTTTTCATGATATTTGAGTGAAAACTCCGCTTGGAGAGGAATCGAGAAAATAGATAGATGATGATGATTAAATTCTTGAACGATTCTTAAGTCTTATGAGTATTGTAAACTCAAGAAAATTAAATCAACGACGTCCTAGTTTTGAGCGAGATGCTTTCTTGAATGTTTTCGCTCTAAATTAGAGATCAACGATCGATGATTGAATTTCCTAGAGGCTAGAATTTGAATGCTAATCAATGAAAGGACAAGGGATATAAGGAGAAATCCTAGTTTCTTCAATAGATCCCTAATCCTCGTTGATCGTCATCGATCTAGCAACAAATCATCAATAGTCAAGAATTTGTAATCATAATTCTGCATCATAACTATCAATTGGATCGATTCCTGCAAGCCTCTTTACAAATCTTGATAATTCATTCGATTTGGACATGTTCTTGAAGTTTATTGATTCTTGATTTTAGATCTAGTTCTTTACGATTCTTGAAACTAAATTTCAAAATTCTTGAATCAATTTTCTTGCAATTTTTCTTTTATCTTTTAATTTTCGACTCAACTAAAACAATAGCGAGCAAATCACACTTTCTCAGTGGACGATCCGTTCTCATTGACGAAACTACAATAGAAACCGTCAATTGACTGCGGTATAAATTTCTTTGGTTGTGAAACATTCTAAACACGACATGAAAATAATCAATCAAATGGCGCCGTTGCCGGGGATGTGTGCTATTTTGTTCGCTTTTGTTATTTGAGTTGAAAATTTATTATTCCATTAGAATTTTTTGATCAAAGTTCGCAACAAGCGCTTAACGATTTGTTGTGATTTTTCCGAGGGGATCTGGAATCATCAGAGCAAAGGGAAAATATTCAGAACATTTCAGGAAGTCCAGTGGAGTAAAAAGAGCATCTGCACGAATTTTTGTGCAGAGATCACATTTTTAGACCGCGCTTCCGCGGCCATAGGGCGTATATCACGGCGGTTCCGCAGCGGGAAAGCAGCTTCACTGCTTCAAACTTCTCTGGTATATTTTGAACTTTCTTATCTCCTCCCTGCTCTATTCATTAACCAATTTCTGCAGGTTTCTTTGCAAATATTCGCAGCGCCGCAAAAAGAAAAATTGTTGCGTGTTTGATCTTGGTTGTTTGCATTTTTAATACGGAAATTAAGGGGCAAAGACCAAATTCAGATTAGGTGGGGAGTTCATTACCCTTCCTAAGCCCCAAAAATCACAAACTTGCATCCGCATCACCTTCATTAACTAAAAAATATCTAGACAAGACTCTAAGGACTGTCGCGCTCAATTATGACAAAAGAGGTCGTGGGTAATCTATTTCTTATCCACGTTTCTTTTGTGGTGTATAAGGCAAGTGTGTTTAAGGCAAGTGGTTACTTAATTAGGCCAACTACTTACGTAGTGGAGAACCTCCCGCTTACCTGGCACTTACCTGGCCATAGAAGGGGCAAAGAGGCAGTAGAGGATCTATCTTGCGACCTGTCTTCTGGAAGTCTAGGAGCGGTCTAGATCCTTGACCTAGGTGACCACTAGATCTAGGGTGGTGTGTGCATTTTTTGTGATTTGATTTTTCAAAAACCGTATTTTTCAAAACAAACACCAACCAACTTTTCCCCTAATTATCACAACGCTGCCACTTATGCTAAACCATTAGTGCAAGCTAGGCTGGACACGGGATTCTAGTGCCCGTCTTGTCCGCATTTCTCCTATCGACCCCAAAGTCAGTATTTTTACATTTTCTTTTTCCCACCACCCACCACAACCGCGATGGACGGATATCCATCACACTTTCACACCATTCTGCCACCGCCCGCTGGTGCGCAGAATCCTCCACGCATTTCTCTCAAAGAGAGATGCTATCCTACATGTGTTCCCCTTCCCACCTGTCTTTCTATACCACCTGCAAACGGGGAAATTTTGAAATCAACCCCCAATTTATCAAACTGTTACCCAAATTTCACGGTCTTGAGTCTGAAGACGCATATGTTTTTATCTCCAAATTTGAAAACGTATGCGCAATGATTGGAACGTCACAACTGTCTGTGGATGCTCTGCGTTTACGTCTTCTCCCATTTACTTTGTGTGATTTGGCGAGAAGTGGATTTATAACACAACCGCACATTCTATTTCAAAATGGGATGAATTTGTTGCAGTATTCCTTAAGAAATTTTATCCCAATCACAAGACTAGCCGTGTTCGGAGCGAAATCTTCAAATTCACCCAACTTCCCAATGAACCATTCTGGAAATGCTTTGAACGGTTCAAGGATCTTCTTTTACAATGCCCTCATCACGGAATCCCCAGATGGGATTTATGTCGAGTTATCTATGAGGGTATTGTTCTCACGACTAAACAAATGCTGAAACCATGTGTCATTGCCAGTTCCTATCTAAAGATGATGGTGAAGCTTGGAAATTCCTAGAAAATTTAGCTCAAAACACATTACAATGGGAAAGTGTTAGACCACCATTGTCTAGGGATGATATAAATCAGCTCGATGTTTCCATCACAATGAGAGCCGAAATGGCCGCAATCCAAAGGAAACTTGATGCTCTAGAAAACAAGTTCTCTTCAACCTCCCTAAACCAATACACACTTCCCAAAACCGTGTGTGGCTGCTGTTCAAATCCATCACATTTGACAGAAGAATGTCCTTTGAATGTACCGTTTCAAGGCACACCAATGCTGCATTTCAGCAAAGACCTGGAAACGATCCTTCTTCTTCCTCATATAATCAAGACTGAAGGAATCACCCTGATCTTTCTTGGATTCAACACCAGACTCAAAACACGGATCCAAACCAGAATAACTTTCAATGGGTCCCTCCACGGCAACAGCAACCACCACAGATGAGTCAGCACCCCTTCCAACCACAAAATTTTCAAAACCTGGCCAACAACATTGATCCTTTTTCTGCCGGATCCAATAACACCTCTGCACTTGAACAAACCATGAATTTGTTTCTGACAAATTTCATGTAATTTACGGGAAATTTTCAGTCTTCCGTCGATAAAATCCAGAAAAAATCTGACTCCCAAAGTGAGAGTATTAAATCGATGGAAGCACAAATTGCCCGTATAAATGCCGAAATGAGTGCTAGAGAGAAAGGGAATCTTCTAGCTCAACCCCTACCTGATCTTAGACCTTCACATTACACTAATGTGAATGCACTTACCATGTTGAGATCTGGAAGAGTGCTAGACAATCATGTGGGTGAACAGATTGATGTTGAGTAATCAATTGAACCCCAGGCTTCCACTTCCACTTCCACTCCCACTTCTACTTCTTACCCTATTTCGTCTAATTTACCTTCTTCTACCGAGCCTATTCTCCATTTTCCCAAAGGCTCGAACCCTCCACCCACTTCATCCTTTCCACCCCCACAACCTTCTCCACAAATTTGGGACCCAACACTTATTGATAGAACTCCATTTCCGGAAAGGTTGAGGCCCAACAAACTCAATGCCCAAATGGAGAAGCTTGTGGAAATGTTTAACCAAGTTAACATCAACATCCTTCTCCTAGATGCTATACAACAAGTTCCGTCCTATGCGAAAATTCTTAAGAACTTGTGCACTAGGAAGAGGAAGTCTCAAGTGCCTAAAAAAGTTTTCATGTCAAGTACTGTAGACACGACTTTTCCCCAACAATTACCAAGGAAACGTAAGGACCCTGGCTGTCCTACAATTTCTATTTCTATTGGGGATAAACACATTAACCGTGCTTTACTTGACCTTGGCGCTAGTGTTAACTTGCTTCCATATTCTGTCTAATGAGCAACTGGGTATCGGAGTATTAAAGCCCTCGAACATAACTCTACAGATGGCCGACCGATCGATCACCAAACCTAGGGGTGAACTTGAGTATGTGTTGATAAAAATCGGGGAATTTGTATTCCCTATGGACTTTATTGTTCATGATACACAGCCTGTAGCAAGCCCACGGAACCAAATTTCGGTGATTCTAGGTCGTCCCTTTTTGGCTACATCCAACGCTGTAATCAACTGTCGAAACGGCTCTATGAACCTATCTTTCGGGAATAGGTCAATTGAGCACAACATTTACAAGTTGGGAAGTGTACCCTTCGAACCTTCTTCTCGAGTAAGTTCTGTCGAATTAATGGATGTCGACAGCAGCGAAGTTGACGAGCCTCATGATACTGATCTTGACTCTTTTCATATGTTGTTGTTTGACCCACTATGTATCATACACATACGGAGTCTTCCACCGAGTTGTCCAGGTCAACAACTAACACTGATTACGAACCGTTTTGGAGTCTGAAGATCACCCCGCGCTTTGTGATGACATTATTCTTCGGGGTATCGATGAGAGTTTTGAGGAAATTTTCGCTGATGAGCTCGCATTTTTAGCAAATACGGGTGTTGAGATGAAACATCTCCCAAACAAAGAAATTGAACCTCCACCCCTTCTTCTGGATTATAAAGAGAATGCGAGTAATCCATCACAATCACTGCGTCGTCACTCCAAAACGAGACGCAAACACATTCTTTCACACCACTTATCTTTTCCCCACTTCTTCTTTGCTCTTTTCAACTTATTCTTCCACCAACCTGTGCACTACACAGATAAAATCTTTGAATGGTTGGTGTTGACTTTCGATCTTTGCAAAGCTTGGCATTGACCAGTAACTTTGACCCTCTCCTGTGATTTTCAAAAGATCAACATTGTTTAACTCAAGTTTGGGGGGGTGTATTTTTGGCTCTTGAAAATAACCGTTGTCCTCAATATTGTGAGCCAAAAATAAGTTTGAGGGAGGATTTTCACTTTAATATATTTTGGCCCCGTTAAAAAATGTCCTCCCAAGCTTACAGGTTTTTTGAGGTTTAGCAGAAGACAACAGTGAGGACACTGTTGAAAACAAGTTTGGGAGAGGTTTGTGCTTATTTAGGCATCATTTGCATCATACTTTGCATAAGCACAAAACATTTAAAACATATAAAAAAAATTTGTGTACATAAATAAGATAATAAATGATTAGATAGTGAAAAATTACATCCAAAAGATTAGAAAAATTTAAGAAAACCAAGAAAATTAGAAGTTTTCTTAAATGAATTAGTAATAAGTAGTTATGAGCCGTTGTCCCAAGGGTTAGTAAGATGAAGGAAGTCACTAATATGAGGATAAAAATAAGTCTGAAAAATAGTTCCTATTCTGAAAGCCAAACATTTGAACGTTGATACCCTACTATTCATACTTACACAAGTCTTGAAACTCAAGATAGTAGAGGATATCTTGAAATGCTCTTGTCTAAAAGCCAAAGTATGAAGGAAATAATAAATGAAGAAAAGATAAAATGGTGAAGAAAAAAATGAACACTGATTTTGTTATCGCTAAGGCAGCAATAAAAAAATATAGCGAGGGTGCTTGATCACCTAGTGCCTTAGACCAACTGGTTTGGG
Source organism: Agapanthus africanus (assembly GCA_030015575.1). Taxonomy (NCBI): domain Eukaryota; kingdom Viridiplantae; phylum Streptophyta; class Magnoliopsida; order Asparagales; family Amaryllidaceae; genus Agapanthus; species Agapanthus africanus. The sequence goes on from JASDDO010000004.1 coordinate 266,212,649, forward strand.
AGTCACTGCTAAGCCTTAGGTGGTGCAAGACGAGGAAAATACTAATACACCTAATAAGAAAGCACATGAGTAATCAGTCTGTTGGTACCTCAAGAAGTATTAACGGTCGCATGAAAAATGTGTAAGCAATCTCATCTAAATATTCATCGATTAAAAAGTACTGAGGTAGATCGACAAGAGTATGATAGCTTGAATTGAATTCTCCAAGTGTAGAGATGTCTTTTACACACACGTAGGGGTATATGATCGATGTTTGGAAGAAAGATAGGAATGAAGAATAAAGACGATGTTTTATTGAGAGATGATGTGATTTCTAACATCTATTCATGACTATTAAGATAGGGCTCATGACAACCGAAAAGCTAGTATTAGATGGAAACTCTGATTTTCAAAGTCTTTCTTTTACAATTCTTATCTTTATATGTAAATTTCACGGTCATCCTTTTATTATTGGATTTTGTGGGTGCAATCCGCTGAAAACCCTCAGGAGACAACACTCCTCCTACTAGGGACACCTAGAGGTTTAAAGGCATGTTGCACGTGCTCAGTGCAATCATGTTGCCTATGAAAGTGTGCTAGTTAGTTTTTCTTTTCCTTTATTTTCTACTTTTCTTTCTAATAAAACAAGTTTGCTCGAGATGACCAAAATTAAGTTTGGGGGAATGTGATCAGTCGAAAATATTGCATTTTTAACACATCAATTCCCCTACTCTTTGCAATCATCTAAAGGTGTTTGGTATTGTGACGCTTTGAAAATCGTTTCGGTGAAATTTCGAAAAATCGGTAAGATAAGAGGGTTTTCTGTAAAAAAGTCAAAATACAAATATCTTATTATAAAAATTAAATTTACATATTCTAGCTATGTAATTGCTATTATTTGGTGTTTATTGAGCCGCTGGTGAAATTTCAAATTTTCTGAAAAAATATTATTTTATTATTATTTTAAGCCGTCACTAATACATTTAATTAGGGAAAATTACAAATTGGAATGAGTTGAAACAAATTTTGTGCATCATAAAACATTAAATAAAATTTTATCATGTGGTTTTTGGAACGAAATCATTTGCCAAAACGGTTTAGAAATTATTGAAGAAAAAAAGCTTTTCGGTAAAATTAGTGTTAATGGGAATTGGGGTAGAACATTTATCATTTTTCTTCACCCATACACCCATAACTCACCCTCTCTCCCTCTCCCCATGTGACCGACCCCACCATGACAGCCCTCCCCCCCTCTCTCTCCAAATCACAAAGAAAAGAGAAGAAAAGAAAAGAAAATGATAGAAAATGGTGGACTTTGACTTTTTCCACTTTCTCCACCTCACTCTCTCTCCTCCCTCACCCATTCCCCACCCCCATGATGGCTGAAATCTGCACATTTCAGCAGCCCTCCCCGCTCATTCCTCATCTCATCTCTTCTCCAAAAAAATTCACAAAAAAATTTTCATGAAAAATCAACTAAAACTCAAAACCAAAATCCAACTCCTACCCATTATTTATTTGCCTATCTAGCATGGATTTTGGGAGCAAGAGAGCAATTTGGGAGCAAGAGAGCAATTTGGGAGGCTTAGATCCATGCTATATCTCTAATTGGGAGGCATAAATGTTAACCCATGTCTTAATTGTTGGTTAATTACTCCAATTTAACTAAATTTGGTGTTTAATTTGTGTGTATATTGCAAACTTGAATTGTGGGGTTAATGGTTATATGTGAGATTAAAATCAAGATAGGGTTTTATCACATCATTAAGGTTGCCATGAGTAGATTGACATGTTAATTCTTGCTAAAACCTAATCTAGTTACTAATTTCAAAATTTGTTAGTTGGAAATTGTGATAAATGTGCTTTTTGCTAACTAGTTTTTTTTGAAATTGTTTTATATTGGGATTAAAATCTAAATTAAGGTTTCATGTCATTATTAATATTATAATGAGTGGTTTGATGGTTTTGGATCATGCAAAACCAAGCTTAATTGATGAATTGTGAATTTTGCTTTAAAAGGTGTTAAAAATTGATATTTTTGCAAACTAGGATTTTGGAAATTATGCAAATTTATGAGATTAAATTATGGAAATGGTTTTTATGACTTATTTAAGATATTTAATAAGTATTATGGACGCTACATTTGTTTAAACATCTTGTTTTGTACAAAAACGGCGAATTGTGCTTGCTAGATTTTCGGAAAAAATGGCTTTTAAAGTGAATTTGGGGTTCTTGTGAATTTTAAGCTATTTTATATTATAATTAGTGCTTGTGATTATACAAATGAGTGTGTTTAGGTTTTTCTCGATGGTTTGGCGTTTGTACGCCGACGTCGAGGGTTTTTGGGTTGATTTGTGAAAGCAGCCATAGGTTTTGACCTATGTGGGACGTTTTGGTCAGGAGTCGGATTTTAATGCGATATGGTGCGTTATGATGTGTAGGTACCCCATTTGGACTTCGAGACGACAAGCAAGCGCGTGGCGACGTCGGCACCGGTGAGCGAGGACCAGGTGAATAGATTTATATCTACGGGGAGAAGTCGGGCGGATGGCGTATAGCACCCCCGCGGTCCGTGGTGGTGTATACGGATGCGTATACACACCAACAATTATTATATGTTATTGGGATTAATAACGATGTTTAGGATGGATATTGGTGTGTTGGATTATTTTAGTGTCGCGAACCCTAGGGTAGTGTTGCACTACAGATACACATATACATACTTGCATACATTCCTATTTATATGTGCTCATGGGATTCTTTATGGTTATGTGTTCACATGGGTATGGGACTATGTGTTCACATACGGATTTGAGGAGGATACTTGGGATTGAGCTGAGTCGATGAGATTTGTTTGTGGTTGTGATCTCGGTGATATGGCAGGATTCGTACTTAAGGTACGTCCTGGTGTTATAGCGGATCTTGCGGCGGCGATACAGGTGAATAGTGTTATAAATAAATGGTCGACATGTGATCGTGATATGAGGCATAATATGCTAGGATATTGATATTAGGCCGTATCGGGCGATGTATACCCCTTGATGATGATATGTGCTGAAGATATCGGTTTGTACGAGATTGTCGATCAGTAGTCAGATCATGAGTATATCGAGGATATTAGTATTGTACTAGACATAGGTCAGTACCCTAGACTATGATCTTGGATAAAGAGGATACCAGAGGAATAGTGTGAGGAATATGATATTGACCCGTACCCAGATTTGGGGATGCCGTACGACGGATTTACGTACGAGCTATATCTTGATGATTGATCCGCACTCTTGACTTGGGATGTCTGATTATAGATATGGTATCGGATATGATATTATTGAGGCGGGATCACCGACTAATATATATACAGGTATGTATATGTATCGACTCAGATGTTAGGCGGTTTCCTTACCTGTAGTCTAGCTTGTAGCGTAGCCCTTTAGTTTTGTTAGTTGTTAGATTAGATTCGGTTCCTACCTATTTCAAAGCTTACGAATCGTGCGTAATTTTAAAGACAGCCTAAGGGATCCTACGGATATTTCAAAAAACGTATCTTTTCTTAAAAACACCGTAGCCCCTATTTTCAAAACCCCACGATTCGTGTTATTTCAAAAGGCACCATTGTAGGACTTATATTAGGTTAAAACAGATTAGTTATCGTTGCATCTAGTATTCAGCTCCCGCTCATTATTGTTGTTTGCTCCGCATCACATGCTTATATTATGCTTCATATTCTACTGTTGATATCTTGTGGTTAGGACACCAGCACCATTACCGATGATGCGTATGTACCACGTACACTTACTTGCCGGCTCACACACATCTTCATCGGTAATTGCCATGTCACGTACACCTTAGAAAATATTATTGCTTGACATAGCCTGTTAGCTAATAGTTTAGACATGATATTAGTGTACTTGCCTTATATGTTAGTTTAGACATTGTAGTTATTACCTGCTACCTCATGCATACTGTTATTCATTGTTATGCCGCATTCATGGATTCTCAAGCATATATTCACTTTTTACGTGCTATTGAGGTTTTGGAATTGGATTTCCATGAGATTTTCTGGATTTGGGGAAAACCGCAAAACATATACAAACTTCTTCTTTCTCTTTTTAAATAAAAAGCGCGGTTTTTCCCATGATGTATGAGTCGTCCACCATTAGTTTGCTGATGGATTTGGAGACCCGATTCGAGGAGTTGGATGAACCGTTTCGGGTACATGGTGGACCCGGTAAGGTACCCCGGGGCAAGAAGCTCGTGGTGATGACGATGAGCCTGGCAGGGGGAGACTACCTACCGGTGATTTTACCCGACGCGTCGGATATCCGGAGGATACCGTCGTGGTCTTGAGATGGATGGTAGGGGCCGGTCTGGACTGACGGCGCCCTAGATATTGAGATTGAGACATTGAGATTTCGAGATATTGAGGTACTGAGATTTGATGATACAGGCCAGTCCGGATGGCCGGAGCCTGAGGTTTTGAGACATTGAGATTTATGTTTTGTGTCGATGCTAGACACTGTTGATGCTGATTTCATTTATGATACCTCATTTTAAAAATACAAAGGAAATCTCACTAATTTATGAAAACAGTTTCTTCATTTACATGTATTCTGTTTTCATGCATTCATACCTCATTCATATGATATATTGCTACCTGAGGCACAGACACGGCCACATGAGATTACACTCGGGTTAGATATTTACCCTAGCCTTGTTATAGGCTGCATGTTATATACATTTTTGAGGATATATTATGATCATTGACCTAGGTTGCGTTATTTATGCGATTTCTGTGCGTAGATGTTTTTCTACTCACGAGTTGGCAACTCACCCCCGTTGTGCCTCAGTTTCTTGCAGGTGTTGCCGTACGGATTTCATTACGGCTTTGCGGGCACGGTTTCTTTTCGGGTGACTTGCTAGTAGGTGGGTTTATTGTATCTTACCCATCATTATACCTTGTATATTATATTTCAGTTGTATCTAGAAGTTCCATCAACCAAACTCGTATTTTTTGAGATAGAGACCAGCAATGTTATTCTTTCGACCATAGAGTAGCATGTTATATTTCTTGAGTTTCTTGCTGGTTGAGTTCCATTTCTGTTGTGATCCTCGCCTTTAGGCGTTGTATATTATGTTGCATACAGGTTGATTTGATATGGTTCTTCCTATTCTCTACTACTTCTCTTGGTTTGGATTTCTAGGTTTCGACTTACTTAGCATACGTATGCCTTGAGACGTTCATAGTCTAAGTGCCGGTCATGTTCCGTACTTTTGGGTTGTGACAAAGTTGGTATCAAAGCGTTAGGTTTTTACCTTAGGAGTATAGGATGACCCTTGGTTGATGGAATAGGTGACTAAAGTAGAGTGACGTACCGTTGGTATGTTCCGCGGCATATTTACGACACGCCACTCCACTTAAGAAGCCTTAGGATGTACATTTTTTTTTCAGTATCATATTCCTTCCTGATCTAGCCTCATCGGTATCAGTTATGGTTTTGCTGCCACGATTACGGGCAGGGAGAACTACGGTTAGAGTTGCGGTCAGCATGAGCTCGTTACGAAGAAGGACTGACCAGAGCATTATTCCGGAGACACACGTTTGCAGAGATGTGTCTTGATTGTGTTTTGCGCCACGAGCGTTTGATGGATCGCTGTATGAGATTACTTGGACGTGCCGATCAGCACTAGAGGATTGAGCCACTGACAGAGGCCAGCCAGATACTGATGATCGTTGATGTATTGCTCATTCATGATGATTAAGGCACTGTTCAGCGTGCAGACGAGTGAGCCAGTTATTGCTGCGAACGACGGGATTTTGCCCAGATGTTGGAGCTATTGCAGTACGAGATTGTACTAAGAGATTATAGGAGATCACTAGTCACCGAGGATGAATGACTAGGATATGTGGATTGTTCGCTACCCCGTTGCGAGGTCAACAGATAGATTGATTCTTGCTAGAGACGACTTCACGCGGAGACGTTGAGAGTCGACAGAGATGATCGAATGTCAGTAACCTATGATTCCAAGTTTAAAGTATTCGGAAAGACATGCAGGCAATTCTATGGTCCCTCTAGAAGAATGAAACCCTAACTCGACTTAATGACCGTGTGAAAGCCTTTGAACCTTAGGGTTTGCGGCAGTTCTGCGGCGCCATTAGTGAGGCTTGGGTTTGCCCTTCTACAGCTGGACCACCGATGCTGTGGTATGTACTCGATACTATTATACCGTACCCAAGATGTTGAGCTCTTTGGGGATTATGAGGTTTTGACGACTCGATCGGATGGCTCGACTTAATTCGGATGCTAGATGGTGAGATGCAATTCTTGGGAGACTCGAGATACGAGGATAGCCGTTGGATGCTCAGTCCATGCAGCCACGGCCAGACGAGTCCGAAGCGGTCGACATTAGAGAAAAATGGAGTAAGAGGTTCGTACACGATCTGGATATGATGACGTTCCCCTCCGCTGACATCAGAGATGCGATGCGCATACCGAGGCATTGTTATTGGATATACCTTCCAAAAAGAGTCGCGCTGAGTATGCAGCCGTTACGAAGCAAGAAGCAGACATGGTAAGGACGATGACTCATGGACATTTGGAAGAGATGAGACTTGGAAGAGACCTTGAGCAGGATTCCTTCCAGGACACTGCTGCAATGATACTTGCACCCAGGATCAGATGTGTCACGTACATTCAGAGAGCCAGAGGCCGACGCCAGTAATATGCTGTCTTACGAGTGGTCACGATGATTGACCAAGAGATGACCAGAGAAGTGCCAGAATGGAATCGTCCCCGTTAGCACACCTGACAGGGCCGATGAACCGATGGACCGAAAGATTGGTAATTCACAGTGAAGACCTTGACCCAGGAGTGGTCATGGTTACGCATGCCAGCAGGACAGAGTTCATGATCATCGACGAGACGTCCTACTAGTGACCGCGACGGTTGGCCGAGATTCTTAGAGGATGCGCTTGAGCAGTACTATTCCGCCATTGTTGATTATGATGTTTTGGGTGATTTATTCGTATGATTTGATTTTGATGATTGAGGATTTACGATCTTTGCACAGTGTTGCACTTGATATCGTTTTCGTGCTTCAGTTTCACATGTTTGTGATTTTACGATTTTAAACAGTTGAGTTGGTTTTGTGCGTATGCATGCACACGATTTGGTTCCTGCACTCTGTATAGTTTATATATGCTTGCAGTGCAGTGATACGCCTTTTGTGTACTTAGATGCACTGGACTTCGATTTCGATGGTGATACTCGATATTTGTTTTGTGCACCTTGTGCACCTGATTGATTTTGCGCATGTTCGGCGCTTGATATTGGATTTCATGATTTCATGCACGATGGATGCACCTGATTTGGATTTTTAGCGCCTGTTGGGCGCCTGTTACGAGATGCGATTTGGTGCACACCAGATGCACTAATTCGAGATTTTTCGTGCATGTTAGATGCACCTGATTTTGCTGTCAGGCACACACGTTGCCTACGACAGATGTTTCATGCACACCCGATGCACTTAGATATTGTTTCTGTGCGCATGTATGGCATATTCATGGATTTTGATTTCTGTGCGCACCAGACGCACGTAGCATTCATGTGCATATTTTGGGGATTGATTTCGTATAGAGCAGTACGTTTTTATGATATTGCTATATGTTTTAGTACTGAGCAGGACTAGTCAGAGGACAGTACCTGAATATATTTTGCATGCATTGATAGTTATTGAAGGGATTTCCAAAAAGCGAGCTATAGCCTCAGTATTTACCTACGTGTCTGATATGACACGAAATGTTTAAAACAAGGAGACCCTTCTAAATTGTTTCCAAAATGGCGGAACGTACATTTCAAACAAAGGTATATATGTATATAGTTATTTTCTTATGATAGACGTCCGCCACTGTGCAGTGTTATACGCGTTGCACAGCGACTTAAAGAGATTTGGCATGCATTTCCTTCAGATACTTACAGATATAGATTCGATATTTACAGGTATAGTTTCGAGTTATGTCATATTGGTTTTGATTTGGATTTGGCATTGATGTCTTCTCCATGACTCCGATGATTGCGGGATGCTTGACGGAGTTTTGATTTGAGTTATATGCTCATTTTTCAAGCGCATGCGCTGCGCTACGATTTGTTTTATGTATTTACAATTTCGGAGCCCCGACGACTTGATGGGTTTTCTTAGATGTTTTAGTATTTGGGGGAGTTTGAATTTAAAATTGGGGATCGAATTTCTTTAAGGGGGGAAGATTGTGACGCTTTGAAAATCGTTTCGGTGAAATTTCGAAAAATCGGTAAGATAAGGGGGTTTTCTGTAAAAAAGTCAAAATGCAAATATCTTATTATAAAAATTAAATATACATATTCTAGCTATATAATTGCTATTATTTGGTGTTTATTGAGCCGCTGGTGAAATTTCAAATTTTCTGAAAAAATATTATTTTATTATTATTTTAAGCTGTCACTAATACATTTAATTAGGGAAAATTACAAATTGGAATGAGTTGAAACAAATTTTGTGCATCATAAAACATTAAATAAAATTTTATCATATGATTTTTGGAACGAAATCATTTGCCAAAACGGTTTAGAAATTATTGAAGAAAAAAGGCATTTTTCGGTAAAATTAGTGTTAATGGGAATTGGGGTATAACATTTATCATTTTTCTTCACCCATACACCCATAACTCACCCTCTCTCCCTCTCCCCATGTGGCCGACCCCACCATGACAGCCCTCCCCCTCTCTCTCTCCAAATCACAAAGAAAAGAGAAGAAAAGAAAAGAAAATGATAGAAAATTGTGGACTTTGACTTTTTCCACTTTCTCCACCTCACTCTCTCTCCTCCCTCACCCATTCTCCACCCCCATGATGGCTGAAACCTGCACATTTCAGCAGCCCTCCCCTCTCATTCCTCATCTCATCTCTTCTCCAAAAAAATTCACAAAAAAATTTTCATGAAAAATCAACTAAAACTCAAAACCGAAATCCAACTCCTACCCATTATTTATTTGCCTATCTAGCATGGATTTTGGGAGCAAGAGAGCAATTTGGGAGGCTTAGATCCTTGCTATATCTCTAATTGGGAGGTATAAATGTTAACCCATGTCTTAATTGTTGGTTAATTACTCCAATTTAACTAAATTTGGTGTTTAATTTGTGTGTATATTGCAAACTTGAATTGTGGGGTTAATGGTTATATGTGAGATTAAAATCAAGATAGGGTTTTATCACATCATTAAGGTTGCCATGAGTAGATTGACATGTTAATTCTTGCTAAAACCTAATCTAGTTACTAATTTTAAAATTTGTTAGTTGGAAATTGTGATAAATGTGCTTTTTGCTAACTAGTTTTTTTTGAAATTGTTTTATATTGGGATTAAAATCTAAATTAAGGTTTCATGTCATTATTAATATTATAATGAGTGGTTTAATGATTTTGGATCATGCAAAACCAAGCTTAATTGATGAATTGTGAATTTTGCTTTAAAAGGTGTTAAAAATTGATATTTTTGCAAACTAGGATTTTGGAAATTATGCAAATTTATGAGATTAAATTATGGAAATGGTTTTTATGACTTATTTAAAATATTTAATAAGTATTATGGACGCTACATTTGTTTAAACATCTTGTTTTGTACAAAAACGGCGAATTGTGCTTGCTAGATTTTCGGAAAAAATGGCTTTTAAAGTGAATTTGGGGTTCTTGTGAATTTTAAGCTATTTTATATTATAATTAGTGCTTGTGATTATACAAATGAGTGTGTTTAGGTTTTTCTCGATGGTTTGGCGTTTGTACGCCGACGTCGAGAGTTTTTGGGTTGATTTGTGAAAGCAGCCATAGGTTTTGACCTATGTGGGACGTTTTGGTCATGAGTCGGATTTTAATGCGATATGGTGCGTTATGATGTGTAGGTACCCCATGTGGACTTCGAGACGACAAGCAAGCGCGTGGCGACGTTGGTACCGGCGAGCGAGGACCAGGTGAGTAGATTTATATCTACGGGGAGAAGTCGGGCGGATGGCGTATAGCACCCCCGCGGTCCGTGGTGGTGTATACGGATGCGTATACACACCAACAATTATTATATGTTATTGGGATTAATAACGATGTTTAGGATGGATATTGGTGTGTTGGATTATTTTAGTGTCGCGAACCCTAGGGTAGTGTTGCACTACACATACACACATACATACTTGCATACATTCCTATTTATATATGCTCATGGGATTCTTTATGGTTATGTGCTCACATGGGTATGGGACTATGTGTTCACATACAGATTTGAGGAGGATACTTGGGATTGAGCTGAGTCGATGAGATTTGTTTGTGGTTGTGATCTCGGTGATATGGCAGGATTCGTACTTAAGGTACGACCTGGTGTTATAGCGGATCTTGCGGCGGCGATACGGGTGAATAGTGTTATAAATAAATGGTCGACATGTGATCGTGATATGAGGCATAATATGCTAGGATATTGATATTAGGCCGTATCGGGCGATGTATACCCCTTGATGATGATATGTGCTGACGATATCGGTTTGTACGAGATTGTCGATCAGTAGTCAGATCATGAGTATATCGAGGATATTAGTATTGTACTAGACATAGGTCAGTACCCTAGACTATGATCTTGGATAAAGAGGATACCGGAGGAATAGTGTGAGGAATATGATATTGACCCGTACCCAGATTTGGGGATGCCGTACGACGGATTTACGTACGAGCTATATCTTGATGATTGATCCGCACTCTTGACTTGGGATGTCTGATTATAGATATGGTATCGGATATGATATTATTGAGGCGGGATCACCGACTAATATATATACAGGTATGTATATGTATCGACTCAGATGTTAGGCGGTTTCCTTACCTGTAGTCTAGCTTGTAGCGTAGCCCTTTAGTTTAGTTAGTTGTTAGATTAGATTCGGTTCCTACCTATTTCAAAGCTTACGAATCGTGCGTAATTTTAAAGACAGCCTAAGGGATCCTACGGATATTTCAAAAAACCTATCTTTTCTTAGAAACACCGTAGCCCCTATTTTCAAAACCCCACGATTCGTGTTATTTCAAAAGGCACCATTGTAGGACTTATATTAGGTTAAAACAGATTAGTTATCGTTGCATCTAGTATTCAGCTCCCGCTCATTATTGTTGTTTGCTCCGCATCACATGCTTATATTATGCTTCATATTCTACTGTTGATATCTTGTGGTTAGGACACCAGCACCATTACCGATGATGCGTATGTACCACGTACACTTACTTGCCGGCTCACACACATCTTCATCGGTAATTGCCATGTCACGTACACCTTAGAAAATATTATTGCTTGACATAGCCTGTTAGCTAATAGTTTAGACATGATATTAGTGTACTTGCCTTATATGTTAGTTTAGACATTGTAGTTATTACCTGCTACCTCATGCATACTGTTATTCATTGTTATGCCGCATTCATGGATTCTCAAGCATATATTCACTTTTTACGTGCTATTGAGGTTTTGGAATTGGATTTCCATGAGATTTTCTGGATTTGGGAAAAACCGCAAAACATATACAAACTTCTTCTTTCTCTTTTTAAATAAAAAGCGCGGTTTTTCCCATGATGTATGATTCGTCCACCATGAGTTTGCTGATGGATTTGGAGACCCGATTCGAGGAGTTGGATGAACCGTTTCGGGTACATGATGGACCCGGTAAGGTACCCCGGGGCAAGAAGCTCGTGGTGATGACGATGAGCCTGGCAGGGGGAGACTACCTACCGGTGATTTTACCCGACGCGTCGGATATCCGGAGGATACCGTCGTGGTCTTGAGATGGATGGTAGGGGCCGGTCTGGACTGACGGCGCCCTAGATATTGAGATTGAGACATTGAGATTTCGAGATATTGAGGTACTGAGATTTGATGATACAGGCCAGTCCGGATGGCCGGAGCCTGAGGTTTTGAGACATTGAGATTTATGTTTTGTGTCGATGCTAGACACTGTTGATGCTGATTTCATTTATGATACCTCATTTTAAAAATACAAAGGAAATCTCACTAATTTATGAAAACAGTTTCTTCATTTACATGTATTCTGTTTTCATGCATTCATACCTCATTCATATGATATATTGCTACCTGAGGCACAGACACGGCCATATGAGATTACACTCGGGTTAGATATTTACCCTAGCCTTGTTATAGGCTGCATGTTATATACATTTTTGAGGATATATTATGATCATTGACCTAGGTTGCGTTATTTATGCGATTTCTGTGCGTAGATGTTTTTCTACTCACGAGTTGGCAACTCACCCCCGTTGTGCCCTAGTTTCTTGCAGGTGTTGCCGTACGGATTTCATTACGGCTTTGCGGGCACGGTTTCTTTTCGGGTGACTTGCTAGTAGGTGGGTTTATTGTATCTTACCCATCATTATACCTTGTATATTATATTTCAGTTGTATCTAGAAGTTCCATCAACCAAACTTGTATTTTTTGAGATAGAGACCAGTAATGTTATTCTTTCGACCATAGAGTAGCATGTTATATTTCTTGAGTTTCTTGCTGGTTGAGTTCCATTTCTGTTGTGATCCTCGCCTTTAGGAGTTGTATATTATGTTGCATACAAGTTGATTTGATATGGTTCTTCCTATTCTCTACTACTTCTCTTGGTTTGGATTTCTGGGTTTCGGCTTACTTAGCATACGTACGCCTTGAGACGTTCGTAGTCTAAGTGTCGGTCATGTTCCGTACTTTCGGGTTGTGACAGGTATAAATATAGCACATATTAGCACTTCGTCTGTAAAATACCAAATAACATGTGTTATACATTATAACCAGCATTTTGAGAGAAATTGAGTGTTTATTATTGCACGCATGATCTTTGTATATCGCAACACTTGTTTCGAGATTTTGTGCAGGAAATTCTCCAGGTAAAAGAACCGGAACTGTTAAAAGTGCTGATAAAATACATCAAGTCAAAGACTTGAGATCTGGCAGAAATCAAAAAAGAAAAATAGGATTCCAGACATCAGATAAAGACCTTAAACCAAAATCTCCTGGAAATTGCATGCAGGATTTCACCAAAATGGCCGCGGATGCGCGGCCAAGTTGGCCTATCCGCCGCGGATCCGCGGCCAAGTTGGCCTATCCGCCGCGGATCCGCGGCCTGTTGGACTTATCATTGTGTCAAAATTCTCCATGTGGCTTACCATAAGGCCTCAGCTTCTAGAAGACTCCCAAAGAGCACGTGGGTTCTTCCAGAAGGCTCTGCATAACAAACTCACTCTAGAATATTCCTTGCAACAACGTTTTTCTAGAAGCCTCCTTATAACAACCTTCTTCTTGAAGCCTCCTTGTAACAACCTCATTCTAGAATATTCTCTCTAACAAACTCATTCTAGAAGGCTCTCTCTAACAACCTAGCTTTGGAGGGAAGATTCAAATGAGGTGGTTATAAAAAGAGATCTAGTTCTAGAATTTGGGGGTTGTTGAAATTGGAGGGAAAAATTGTAGATCTAAATCAAATCTAAATCAAATTGAGTGACACAATTTGATCCAAATCAAGATCTATCGAGTGTCGAGCCAAAGCAAGCATCCATCGAGCCTTTTTGAAGCAACGCCGATCTTCATCCGAGCAAGAGATCCAAGACGATCCGCGACTCACGAAGACGATGCGAAGCTAGTTCGACGATCGAGTTCTCTCCTCAATTCTTGTAGTCTTTGAGTGAATTGTAACGAAACATTGATTTATAAAAGGTGAAAATTCTTGATCTTGCTTTTCTTTACATTCGAGCATTATGAAGAGTTATCAATTTTTGATTTTTTTCTTTTTCATGATGTTTGAGTGAAAACTCCGCTTGTGGAGGAATCGAGAAAATAGATAGATGATGATGATGATTAAATTCTTGAACGATTCTTAAGTCTTATGAGTTTTGTAAACTCTAAAAAATTAAATCAACGACGACCTAGTTTTAAGCGAGATGTTTTCTTGAATGTTTTCGCTCTAAATTAGAGATCAACGATCGATGATTGAATTTTCTAGAGGCTAGAATTTGAATGCTAATCAACGAAAGGACAAGGGATAAAAGGAGAAACCCTACTTTCTTCAATAGATCCCTAATCCTCGTTGATCGTCATTGATCTAGCAACAAATCATCAATAGATAAGAATTTGTAATCATAATTCTTCATCATCACTATCAATTGGATCGATTTCTACAAGCATCTTTACAAATCTTGATAATTCATTCGATTTGGACATCTTCTTGAACTTTATTGATTCTTGATTTTAGATCTAGTTCTTTACGATTCTTGAAACTAAATTTCAAAATTCTTGAATCAATTTTCTTGCAATTTTTCTTTTTTCTTTTAATTTTTGACTCAACTAAAACAATAGAGAGCAAATCACACTTTCTCAGTGGACGATCCGTTCTCATTGACGAAACTACAATAGACACCGTCAATTGATTGTGGTATAAATTTCTTTGGTTGTGAAACATTCTAAACACGACACGGAAACGATCAGTCAGTAGTGATCAAAGCACAGTAGGAACTCATACGAGACAAATGACGACCTTAGGTCGACAGACTATCTGCACACATGTCACCAGAGAACTGCTATCTGACGCTAGCTATAATACCATTTAGTCAGTCCTCGGCGAGTCCTTTCCGGTGAACTCACACCCAGTGAGCATCTGTATACAATCTTTGGTTCACATCACCAATGGCTGCGGGACCAATCCATCGCCCCTCGTCAGGGTCTAGATATGTATACACTAGTCTACTCTGGAGTATCGATGCCCAGTTTCAATACTCCTACGACCAGGGACATTTAAGGTTGTGCCTATTGACCACCCAGCTCCCACAAGTATGACTGCCATCACAACACTGGTAGTCAGACAAATATCCTATGGGCTTTATCAACATGTTCACAATATATGAAATACAAAGTAAAATATATCACATGTTAAGATAAAGACAAACAAAATAGCATGCTATCATATCAAGCAAGATTTTCATGTACATACATATCCCTAGCATCCTATACAATGAAGGCCTCTAGGGCATATATATCCAACACATTTCTCCTGATGCAGGGAAACCCTCTGTGTGGGACTCTAAAATCTCATCAATACGCTGGCATTGGGTTTAACCATAAGCACGTCAGCGGCACTAGCTATACGTAACGGCTACCCAGGTATTGAGAGAAAGGTAGGCCGACGAGCAAACTCATCCGAACCCCTACTAAGCATGTCCGTGACAATCTCCGTACAGTCTAGTCTGTTCGTCTAAGAGTATTTCATATCGAGTCTAGGGGGTGGATGAAGTCAGACCCCTAATAACGCGATATTTCGTGTCGGTATGAAGCCCATCACCAACTGAGAAACTACTGATCCAAATCAATAATTCTCGTCTACCTTGGCCAAGGATTTTTGTGATGGCTACCCATGGACCCCGCGGCATCAACCCCCAATACCGGGAGAGACGAATCCCCGACGATCCGCTCACTATCTCCATGTGGCTCGGGACTGTACCCAACTAAAACCTGTTTGCACGACGACTTTGAGCCGTTGTAGGGTAGTAATCAAAGCACGGTAGGAACTCACACGAGACAAATGACGATCTCAAATCGACAGACAAACCTGTACACATGTCACATGGGAACTGCTATTTGACAATAGGTATAATACCATCTAGCATGTTCCCGGCGAGTCCGTCCAGTGTACTCATAACCTAATGAGCACCTGTATACTATCTTAGGTGAGTAACTGACACCAATGGCTTGTGAGACCGGCCACTTCCTCTCATCAGGGTCTCGATAAGTATACACTAGTCTACTCCGGAGTATCAATTCCCAGTGTCGATACTTTCTCGACTAGGGACATTTAAGGATGTGCTTATAGACTACCCAGCTCCTACGTATATGATCACCATCATAATGCCGATAGTCAAACAAGAATCCTTTAGGCTCTATCGATATATAATAGTGATCTGTAATACCATATAATGCATATACATGATGATAAAGGTAAACCAGATAGCATACTATCATTTTGAATAAGACCGTTCTATCCGTATAGGTCCTCCCTCAATCATCATAATCATCTGCCTGTGATTACAATAACTGCCTTGAGGGCACTATAGCCAACAATCTCCCACTTTCACTTAAGGCTAATTATTGCGGTGTCGCATACTCACAGCCCGTGTGATACCGAACACCCAACTTCTCTACTAATCAGTCTCGCAAAGCACATTTGTGAAACTATTGTGTTCGAGAAATAGCCTCAGTGAATGGATCTGCTCCAATGTTTATATCTTTATCTCTCTTTATATCTCAACTTCGCGGAGAAAATCTATCACCCGAAATGAGCAATACATGTCTTAGAATTTTTCTGGGTACCTGATGGGACCCAATTCACATATGAACTTAAAATCCAACAAACTTTTTAGACTGTATCATGCACTGAATTTAATCAGTATCCTGCATCATGCCTTCCACAGTAACTTCTTAGACCACCTGTCCAACATACTGCACCTCAAAAGAAGGAAAACAATAACTCTGATAGCCACTCAACATCCAGGTCACCTTGGAAGCCTAAAATGATAACCGCCTTCCGAAGGAGGCTGCCGTTACTATATACCAAGAACATCCACTTATGTTCATAACCGCTTCCTAATATTTCTCCAAGATTGGATTAATATATACTTATTGCAGCCTGTGCAAAATCAATATCTGGTGTTGTACTTGACATCTCATGGTTGACTAAATTGCCTAAGCAAGTGATATGTCAATCATGCAAATCTCTCTCCAAATCAGTCTAAAAGACATCTCTTTAGAGTGGGTGACTGCATCACCTGTGGGTACACCACCACGCCAAGAGTCGTCCATTCTAAAACACTTTAGAATAGTTTAAAGTACTCAAATTGGGACACTTCACAAATCTAGATCTAGTCACCAGAATCCCTGATATTTTATCCATATTCTATATAGAGAAACCACCTTGTGACAACCACAGTATCACCGATCGTAGTATAGGAAGATCTCTTCCTATTAAGTGCATGTCATCCAAACACCAGGACATCACTCCCTACTACCTTCTTATCAGGCCCATCTGTTATTCTGATGAAGTCGAACTCTATAACTATCACATCAAAAATAAATGATATATTTCTGCTATACCGGCTTTAGTCTATAAATAGACATAAGCTACTTGCCACTATGCCTTCGCTGCTCCCACTGACTACAACAACCTTCTGCCAGAGTTATATACACGTGTACTTCTAAAACTAATTTAGAACGACGTTATACTCATCCTCCTGCCAGACCTCATAGTTTAGAACAGCAACAGTGGCAAGTTTGGGTAATCAAAAACCTCCCTGACATCGTCTTTGAGGAGACCGAAGTACCTCTCGGGTGCTTGAGGTTACCCACAAAATCTGCGGAGTGGCTAATAGATCGTCAAAACCATTTGAATCTTTAGGTTCTTCTAAATTTTCAATAATCGTTTGTGGTTCTTGAATCACTTCCAGTACTACCATACTCCCACTAATGTTTTCTGAAAAGAATCCATTTAAAACTGGTAGCGAGTCAAGAACAATATAGCTATTGATCATCCAGATGGTAGAATGATAACCCTCGTCAAAGTCCGAGATAACCCACAAACTGCCATTACTGAAACGTGCCTTGAGTTTGTCCAGATTCTGGTTTTAAGTATCATCCGGACAACTCCATATACCTTAACATCATTAAGATATGAATCCATTCTATATATCTAATATATAAACAGAGGCACTAATTTAATTGGAATCAGATTCAAAAATCATGCAGCCGTTTCCAGTGCATATTAACCAAATAGAAGGAGGCCAAGCAGCATTACTCATCAATGAATGCGTCCACGTATGAGTAACATGAAAGAGAAGCAAGTTCTCAAAACTATTTCTATCAACGGAATACCAAACACAATTATCTACATCTTCGACCACCTCGAAGAATCTTGATACTTCTAACAAATAGTTCTCTTGTTTATTCTTATACCTATAACTTTTCAAAATCTGGACGTTGTATTTCAACGAAATACCTGTCTAAAACTAGAGAAGTCATGAGTAAACAGAATATAGTATTAGTACCAACCGTTTCGTCCTGACAGACGCCGGACAACATACAATTCTCTGTATAAGTCCACTGAGTTTAATAACTCAAACCCTATGCGTCGTAGGTTGAAAACTGTGTTATGGTTAAGAAGAATTACACTGTTGTTGAATGCACCTTACCTAACCATCAACTGATATAGGTAAATGTCAAAGACATAATTTCAAAAAGTTATATCTCACTTTATAAAATAAACGTACGGATAAATCAGTTTGAAATTGGTGCATAACGACGGATATTCGAAACCAAATATTCGCCGTCAGGCAAAACCCAGGTGGTTTCCTCAAATATCATCAATTATAAAGAAATCTGATAAGTAGAGGATCTAATTACCCAATTCTCAATATCTTACACCCACTCACCATCTGTAACGCCATACAGATGTGAGAATCAAATTTTGAAAATACATACCCTGGAGTTAGAATCTAATTGGGAAAACAGTTTTCAATTAACACCGCACAGTAAAACTGAAACATGAAAATGTTTCTAAAGGGTAGCCGAACATTCCTAGTAATGCCTGTTCCACTATCCAGATTTATCACTGTAACCGTATATTTCCTTTCCCTCACTCCAATCCCTTTATATATCTTTACTTATTAGCTTATGTACACCACACTTAGGCTAATTTATTTTCTTCCTTCCCTACCCTTCGGCACTAGCCTAAGGTTTAGAAGAAGACTATCCAAAAGTGCAATAGGTGTACTCTCCTAATACTAGGAGCCCTCACAATCCGAGAGAAGATAAAGATAAAAAACAACCGAATAATCCTATTCAATTTCTCCCGAACCGGAAACCATCCGCAAACTGGAACAAGTCCCTTCGAGTTCGTATGTAACTATATGATGGCATACGCAAGCAATATGGATCTTCATAGTGATATGGAGTGTTCCGGAGAAATGCAAAAGTGATATAGGAGTGGCAGGGGTATACGCTCTTTCGTCGTGAATGATAGCAGTCGCAATTTCTTTTGCCCTTTATCTAATCCCTTTATATGTCTTTACTTATTATTTTCTGTACACCACACTTATGCTAATTGGTTTTCTTCCTTCCCTACCTTTTGGCACCTGCCTATGGTTTGTAAGAAGACTATCCAATAAGCGTAATAGGTGTTCTCTCCTAATACCTGGAGCCCTCGCAAGCTGAGAGAAGGTAAAGATAAAAGGCAACCGAATAATCTTATTCAATTTCTCCAGAACAAGAAACCATCCTCGAACTGGAACAAGTTCCTTCGAGTTCGTATATAACTATACGATGGCATATCCAAGAAATGTGGATCTTCATAGTGATACGGAGTGTTCTGGAGAAATGCAAAGGGGATGTAGGAGCGGTAATGATATATGCGACTAAATGACAATCTAAAAGCCAAAATGTTTTTAAGAAGGTTCGATTAACTTGGTTCATGAGTTTTTAAGGTCAGGCCATGGGCGCTGCCAAAAAGATAGAGAAAAGAAACACTCAGCGTGCACTCTAATCTAGATTGCATTGGTTAATCACTTTATCTAATCAGGATGGCTCCCACTATTTCCTCGATTTCTCCTTCAAACCCCAAAAGGAGAATTAGCCGGGATCATCTAAAATCACCGGAGGAGTAACACCTACTCATCAGTTGGAATCGGGATCTAACTATCATCGCATTATAACATGATGGAAGCCACTCAAGTCACCATACTCCAGAAGGTATGCGCATGCCTGGCAAGTTTCCTGTATATTTGAAACTACCGTTGTGGTTTTTACCCCTATGACCCAAGTGACCTTGACACAGTCAACATATCAAAGGGTCCTAGTCAAGTTCTACCCGTTATTATCTTGATTGCATTAAACCCACCCGCATAATACCCTTGACACAGTCAGAATGGTTACACGGCTGTCCTAACCAATCCATATATCCATGCGACAGAAAAGCACTACATAGCTACCGAACACTACGCCTCGGCAATGCACGACATACGTAGCACGAATGCTAAGCAATACTAATCTGAAATAATAGAGGGCTATGGCTGGTTTTTGGCGAGAAACCTTTAACGTAATGAACTTGATATCGTTGAAGGAACCGAGTGGTTTTACAAATATATAGTGGCGCAAACTTTTGCTAAAGATGTCACTCCCTATGAAAGGATCCCGACTCTTTCCTCATCGAACAAGGTGCAGGATATTCCTAACTGAATACCGTGATGCAAAGCAAAAGAATCGACTATAGTGATGTTATTACACTGACGTAAACTTTTGCCCAAGAGGTCACTCCCTATGAAGGGATCTTGGTTCTTTCCTCGTCGAATGAGGTGCTGGATATTCAGAACCGAATATCACTGTACAAAGCAAAAGGAAACGTCTGTAATGTCAGTTTTCAAAAACTTGGTTCTAATAACATAATATAGGTTTGTTTTCTTTGCATTAATCAGAATTAATGCAGTCCCATCAATCACACTAGAAAAGAACGAAAATACAATGTATGTATATGCCATCCACATTCGCCACGGGGTCCCTTCATTCACCGTTAGGTTACTTAACTAACGGCAGAGCGGGGCTGGACTAGCGCGGATGCAAAACATATACAACATCTACTAGTATATATATAAATATAAATATATATATATATATAACATTCATCCCAGGCATGATATAAGCAACATCACAGAATCTCAGCAATCAACACAGAATGGTGGAAAATCGTGGAGCCTCGGGTTTCATTTGAGACACAAATGAGACCCGACGTTCCCAGTCATGTGGATAGCTTGTGCAATGAAAACCTGGACCCCTGCGAGCACGAAAAGTTACCCGCCAATCCCAGAAGTGAGGCAACCCCAATCAACAAAGTGAATGGGCCACCCAGCAATTCATGGAATCCGGTAACTTGAGCCCCCCCCTCCGTGGGTCATCATATACCCCCTACGAGTGCGAAGAATAGCGCACCAATTTTAGAGTAAGACCCCCTCTGTCTCAACGCCATGAGATGCGGGCCCATTGCCCTCTAGAACCCGGCTATTCGAGCACTCCTCCGTGGGGTAATCCTAGTACAGAAAATGAAAATATATGTATAAGGGTGACATTGACCTCAACCCGGTCGTGCCCTAAACAAATAATATACAAACTGGCTGAGATGGCAGTCCACATATCGGATGCTCGCCCCGCAATATCAAATGTATAATTGAATCTCAACTGTACTACTATCATTGCACCTCTGGCTATCCACCACGACAATCCAACCACAACCTCAGCACAACACAGAACATCAACGTGAATGTCATGTTCGCAAACCCGTCTAATAGAAAATATTGCAGTTAGACGAGTTATACCGCTCTAATGACATTCATGGTCACAGATAGTAATGTATTTACTGAAAACTTATAAACGGTGTTAAAATAGAGACTTCGAAATGCTCTGTATTGCCCGAAGACCGAAGATAAAAAAATATGCAATCTGGGCCTGGGTTCTCCTTACATTGCTTGACTTCGGTAAGCTCTCTTGTTCGTCCTGGGGCTAGCGGCTTTTACTCTGTGATCTGATACGATTTCCCTGAGCTGCTTGAGAGATTGGAACTCCCAAAATCAAAAGAAACCAATAGGGCTGACAAAAGGCCTTACCTTAGACCGGCTTACAAAAGGGAACCAACTACCACTCCTTTCTTGTCCGGCTCTCGAAGAGTTGAGCGGGCGCTGGAACGAGTGCAGTTGTTTGCTTCAGTCTTCATCAAGGTAGTTCGGCTTGCTTATTTTAAGCATCTTACCTTGGGGATTGCAAGTGAGAAAGTCCCGGCACTTGGTTTCCCTTTCTCAGCTTCCTGCTCTCGCCCACGACTCATAGCAAGAGCCCAGAACATAGCACAAACACCAAGACCCAACTTCCATAGAAAACCGGCGCCACCGGGAATTTTCCCGATCTCGCCGGCCGTACTAAAGAATTTGGGGCTCGTTTTTGGATTGTGCTCTAGTTTTCACAAGAGCAATCTTCTGCAATCTTTTAAAAATAAATTGAAGACTAATAAAATTTGACAGAAACTTGAATATTTAGCGTATTGTTTCGGAGTTGTTTCGGTTTCGTTATTTAAACATCGTCTAAAACTGCTAGCTAAGGGTTTATGGGTTGGCTCTGATACCAAGTTGGGTTATGCCAGCGCTTTGGCCATCTAGCATGACCGATTGCGGAACAAAATTTTTATAAATTGGTGCTAGAACAACCCGATAACCCGGATCTACCATAAACTTATAAGCTAGCAAACTAAAGAGAAGTTAGAATGGTTATACCGAATGATCCATGTCCTTCGGTCTTTTAACATCTTTCTAAGATCCTAGTGGTCTCCATGATCAAGCTTGATCGTCAGTCTCCCTCCATCGAAGATGATCCACCTGAGGATTTGTAGTTCGAGCTCCAACCTCAAAGATGAGGTAACAAGAGTACCTAGTTCGCTAAACTAGATAGTCTAGAGGATGTAGAGTCTAATGATGGATTAATATGTCTCATAACACCCTAGGTTTCTCAACACATGAGACTTTTAGGGTGGAGGTACAAGAAGAGAAGCTTGGAGAAGATGAGAGTGTAGTGCATGAAGCAACCATGGAAAAATCTCCAAGTCTTGTGAATTATTAAAGCAAACCAAAATAAATCAAACATGCTTCAATAGTTCACCAAAGCATGAGTCACCAAGTAGGCCATGCTTCAATAAATGCATATCACACCTCATCCATCCACCTCATTAACCATTTAACAAATGGTTAAAACAAAACTGAGGTGGCATCTCCTAAAAGCAATCTTGTAATAAATTACAAGAATACCCCTCACCATATATACATATACGTATCCGTATTCCGAAAAAATATGAGTACAAAGAGACGAAAATAATCCAATAATATAATACTAGGATCCGGCTTAAACCAAAGTCCACTAGTATTATCCGTCTGGATCATGATACGTGTAGCCAGTACACATATATGATCTAACCCTGCCGTAAAATCATACGGCCTCTACATCGTTTCGCCCGAAGCAGGGAAACCCTCTGTGTGGGACTCTAAATACTCGTCAATACGCTGGTAGTGGGTTTAACTACAAGCACGTTAACGGCACT
Source organism: Agapanthus africanus (assembly GCA_030015575.1). Taxonomy (NCBI): domain Eukaryota; kingdom Viridiplantae; phylum Streptophyta; class Magnoliopsida; order Asparagales; family Amaryllidaceae; genus Agapanthus; species Agapanthus africanus. Next base: position 266,235,837 of record JASDDO010000004.1, read on the forward strand.
AGCTGTACGTAATGGCTACCCAGGTATTGAGCGGTAGGAAAGCCAACGAGCAAACTCATCCGAACCCCTACTGAGCCTGTCCGTGATAATCTCCGTACATTTTGGTCTGTTCATCTAAGAGTATCGCATATCGAGTCTAGGGGTGGATAAAGTCAGACCCCTAATAACATGATATTTCGTGTCGGTATGAAGCCCATCACCAACTCAGAAACTACTGATCCAAATAATTAATTCTCTTCTACCTTGGCTAAGGATTTCTGGTGATGGCCCCCGTGCACCTTGCGACATCAACACCCAATACCGGGAGAGATGAATCCCCAACGATCCGCTTACTACCTCCATATGGCTCGGGACTGTTCCCAACTAAAACCTGTTTGCACGACTCCTTTGAGCCGTGATAGGGTAGTAATCAAAGAAAAGTAGGAACTCACACGAGACAAATGACGATCTCAGGTCGACAGACTAACCTGTACACATGTCACCTGGGAACTAATATCTGACAATAGGTATAATACCATCTAGCATGTTCCCTACGAGTTCGTCCAGTGTACTCATAACCCAATGAGCACCTGTATACTATCTTAGGTGACTAACTGACACCAATGGCTTGTGAGACCGTCCACCGCCCTTCTCGTCGGGGTCTCGATAAGTATACACTAGTCTACTCCGGAGTATCAATGCCTAGTCTCGATACTCTCTCGACTAAGGACATTTAAGGATGTGTTTATAGACCACCCAGCTCTCACGTATTTGATCGCCATCATAATACTGGTAGTCAAGCAAGAATCCTATGGGCTCTATCAACATGTAATAGTGATCCGTATTACCACATAATGCATGTACATGATGATAAAGGCAAATCAGATAGCATACTATCATTTTGAGTAAGACTGTTCTATCCGTATAGGTCCTTCCTCAATCATCATAATCACCTTCCTACGATTACAATAACTACCTTGAGGGCACTATAGCCAACAACAAATACATATGATAAGATAAAGTCAAACCAAATAGTATACTATCATATCGAGCAAGATTGTCCTGTACATACATACCCCCAGCATCCTATACAACGAAGGCCTCTGGGGCACATATATCAAACAATATATCGCTACTATAATAATCACTTGCTCCTACGGATTTAGCCGTAGGTGCAAACCACTGGCCCTATAGATATATCCGTAAGGACATAAAATTCCTCTGTAGGTCCAAAGGCCGCAGGTGCAAGTCTTTATCTTGAACATGCCCCTACGGAGTAATAATTTCCCCTACGTCTTAATCTGTAAGGATATTTATCCTTGCAGATTCTTTTATAGGGACATAATCTTTATTTAATTTATTTGTCTATAAAATAAAATAAAATAATTCCTCTACGGAGTTATCTGTAGGGCCTAAAAAATGCCCCTACAGTTTAAGCCGTAAAGGCAAGTTTTGCCCTTATTACTGAGTCCATAGGGAAAAAATATCAGATATTCTGATATTTTGTCCCTACTGAGAAATGTGTAGGGGAAAAACTTGCCCGTACGGATTAATCCGTATGTGTAATAGTTGCCCCTACGGAGTAATACGTAAGGACATTATATCAGGGTTTTTTTTAAAAATGGTCTTCCTATTTTTTCCCCGCCCTGTGCAGAATAATATATATATCATATAGACAAATACAGAAATATTCATAAACAACATCTCACGCATAATATATAAAAGAAATAAACATACAGAATACGAAATCAATCTAAAATTATCGTAAACATACAAACAACCACCAATATCATCCAAAATATATACAATATGTATCAAATAAGTACATACATACTCAAAAATATAAATGAAGTTATCCTAGCTCGGTCCAGCTCCTTCACCTCTGATAATCGCCGTAATCTGGCGTATCTGCTCCTCGGTGCAACCCTGAGTCGAAAAAAACTCGACTAATGAAGGGGCGGACTGTGTGGGAGTCTAAGAAGGCTGTAGAGCTATAGGAGTGGTCTGCCAATAGCAGCCGAGGTAGTGGCTTGCGGTGCCGCAGCCAAAGGAGATACATGTGGCGCCGCAGCCGAAGTAGCATGCCGAATCTGTACAATTTTGTGTTTGTGTAATAAACGAGTAAGAACGGTGCATTATATTTTAGTTGAATTCGTATCATTATCAGATTATTGCAAAACCTACAAGTCGATGTCGCGCACCCCGCGAGTTTGCGGGGAGGCGGAATTTTCAAAAAACGATTTCCATAAAGCTCGTAACACCGACTAAACTCCATGATCAATTCGAAAACCTTAACTAACAATTAACTAGGAGGTTCTAACTACTCGGTAGAAAGTTATACCTCCAAGAAACAGTCCTTCGGGTCTTCTTTGCCTCCTCTCCTTGAGCTCCTCAGAGAGCGGATGAAGGTTGCAACGTCGGCCTCCTCGCGTCAAAGATGATCCACCCGAAAGTATGTGCTTCAAAACCGAATTAACTAGGGTACTTAGTTTGCTAATCTAAGTAGCCTAGGTTATGTAGAGTAGCTAATAGATTTTTTATCTCATTAGATCTTTTGTTTCACAACACATGTGAGGGTAAGGATCACTTGAGGAAGAAGGAGAGAAAATGAAGAGAGAGAATGAAAACTTGCAAATGAGCTAGTGAAGTCTTGTGTGGAGAATGGTTCATTTCTTTCAATAATGAAGCATGTATTATTTTCACATAGAAAATAACTCACCATACTTCAATAGTGTAGCCAAACAAATAAACAAATGAATGAACAATGCTTCATACCCATACCATAAATATATCTCCAATTCTACCTCATTAATCCATTTCCAAAAATAGATAAATCAATAATGAGGTGTTCCCTTCTAGAACATGTCTTGCCAAATTACAAGAATGCCCTCACTGTATATACATACCCGTATTCGTATTCAGAAAAATACGAATACAATGAGATGATAACAATCCAATAATACAATACTAGGATCCGGCTTAAACCAAAGCTCACTAGTATTATCCGTCTGAACATTATCCGTGCACAAGGACACGTACATGATCGAAACCTTGCCGTAAAACCATACGGCCTCTACATTATTTCGCCCGGAGCAGGGAAACGCTCTGTGTGGGACTCTCAAGACTCGACAGTATACTAGTAGTAGGTTTAACCATAAGCACGTCAGCGGTACTAGCTGCACGTAACGGCTACCCAGGTATCTGTCGATAAGAAGGCCGATGAGAAAACTCATCCGAACTCCTATTGTGCCTATCTGTGACAATCTCCGTAGAGTCCGGTCTGTTCATCTGAGATACTCGCATATCGTGCCTGGGGGGATGGTAAACTTCAGACCCTTAATAGTGCAATAAGTCGTGCCAAGATAGAGTCCAAAACACCCTGAGAAACTACTGGAGTACCTACCAGTAAATCTCGCTTGCCCTGGCAAGGTACTTTGTGTAATGGCTTTCCGAACAAGTGTGATATCAACCTCCAATACCGGGAGAGACGAATCCTATCTAACCGCTATTGCCTCCAAGTGCTTCGGGACTGCACCCAACCACTACATGTTGTTGGAGATAATGCCCTCAGAGTCAATTATTGGATCACAGGTACGTGATTGCAATGATTGATGGAGGACCTATCCCGGTAGGACAGTCTTACTCGAGATGATAGTATGCTATCTGGTTTACCTTTATCATCGTGTACTGCTTTAGGTGACCTGACAAGTCGCTATTACACGTTGATAGAGCCCCTAGGATTCTTGCTTGACCACCAGCAGTATGAGGGCGATCATATACGTGGGAGCTGGCAGTCTATAAGCATATCCTTAAATGGTCCCTAGTCGTGTGAGTTTCGAGACAGGGCATCGATACTCCATTGTAGACTAGTGCATACAGTCGAGACCCCGACGAGGGGCGGTGGCCGGTCTCACAAGCCACTGGTGTCAGTTGGATCACCTAAGATGTATACAGGTGCTCATTGGGTTATGAGTACACCGGACAGGACTCGCCGGGAACATGCCAGTTGGTCATATACCAGACGTCAGATGGCAGTTCCCTGGTGACATGTGTGCAGGTTAGTTCATCGACCTGGGGATCGTCATTTGTCTCGTGTGAGTTCCCACTGTACTTTGATTACTACCCTACCACGGCTCAAAGGAGTCGTGCAAACAGGTTTTAGTTGGGTACAGTCCCGAGCCACATGGAGGCAGTGAGCGTATCTTCAGGGGTTCTTCTCTCCCGGTATTGGGGGTGAGGTCGTGCTGTGTCTAGGAGAGCCATTACACGAAGCCCTCGGCCGAGGCAAGGAGATTTACTGGTAGGTATTCCAGTAGTATCTCAGGGTGTTCTGGGCTACACTCCGACACGACTTGTACCGCTTTTGGGGGTCTGAATTTTACCAACCCCCTAGGCCCGCCATGCGATGCTCATAGACGAACGGACCGGACTGTACGGATATTGTCACTGACAGGCTCAGTAGGGTTGTCGGGCTGAGTTCGCTCACAGACGTCCCTTTTAGTCAATACCTGGTAGCCCGTTACGTATTGGCTTATACCTCTGACGTGCTAGTGGTTAAATCCACAACCAAGGTGTTGACGAGTCTTTAGAGTCCCCCACATTCAGTTACTCAGCTTTCGGGCGAAAGGTTGTAGAGGCCGTATGGAGATATGGCAAGGTCCGATCAGATACGTGCGGTATTGCACGGATCAGGATCGGACAGTTTGTACTATAGGCCGTATGGTTGTATGGCAGGGTTCGATCAGATACGTGCGGTATTGCACGGATCAGGATCGAACAGATATTACTAGCCGGTTTTGGTATAAGCCGGATCCTAGTATAGTACAGTGTAGATTTTGTCTCATTGCATTTATATTTCGGTCGAAATACAGATGCGGGTGTGTATGCACAGTATCGGGGTTTTCCTGTAATTTATTACGAGGCCAGTTTTTTTGGAGTTGCCAGTTTGCTTTCCGTTTCGGCCGATTTCCATTGTTCCGTTCATTGGCCGAAGATTGGTGGAGGAGGGTTTATTTGCATTGTTGCAAATAGGCATTAGTGGAGGGGGTTCTTTGCATCTTGTTGCATCATGATGGCTTTCATGATTAGCACCATCACTTGACTTCTTCTTCTCATGATGGCTTGACTTTTTGAAGCCATCATGCATGAGATGATGGTTGCCTTGGAGTGTTGGATTTGTTGTGATCATTCACTTTTGCATGATATCCTTTGACTTTCTCTCTCTTGCTTAATATGAGTAAGGCTCCCATTATTTTTGAGACTCTCTCCATTCTCACTCTCCTCTCTCTTGATGGCCGGCCAAGCATGGAGGAAGGGTTGCCCATTTTTGTAGTGGGGATTTTTGCTCTCTAGTTGCTAGAAAAATCCCCAAGTTACTCCACATAATTCTTGTATCATCCCTCCACCAAAATAGCACCTCCATGAACCCCAAATGAGACACAAGTTCTATTATATATTCTACAGCAAATCTTGGGCACGTCGAGTAGCCGGCTTCGTGCCCGAGTTGCCTCGGCATTGAGGTGGGAGCCCGTAAACGATGTAGGCGATGTGGTGCACTTCCGGCGACGAGGAGGAGACGGGACATTCCGCAGGAGATCGGGACGACGACGAGAAGACCGGAGGACTCGGATCTGTCGGTATACTTCTCTTCCCTTTCTTGTTAGTAGCTTAGACTTGTTAATGGTTACGATCCGGATGTTTAGTGCGCGGTGGTGCCGGTTTGCTAAGTCCGCAAAATTAAAGTTTTTCACCGCTTCCGCACTCCGGCGTCGGATTGACGGCCGGGGCGCCGCCGTGCACTTACAGTGGTATCAGAGCCTCGCCATTAACTTAGTCTAGCTTGGTGTAATGTGTTTTTCTGTTTCGATCGATCGAATGTTCCAAAACTGCATTTTAGTTCGCATCAGTTTCTGTTGAAAATTTTTGGTCTCGAAAAAATTTTCAGGTTGTAAAATATTGATGTACTGGAAAATCTAAGAGCTCTGTAAAAATTGGATGAAGTGACTCGACAGTGGGAGCGCGGAACCGCCGCGAAAACCCCCTTCCCGCCGCTGTTCCGCCGCGCACTGTGGAAATCCCTGCACCAAATTTTTACAGAGGCTTTCTGGGGTGTAAAGTGGGGTTTTGGAATATTAAAATTGGGCCCAGGTTTTCTGTGAGTGCTACAGTATTGTTTGGGGGCCCACTTGTTAAATTTTGATTGATCGGATATTTTAAACACATTTTTCACAGTATTTACATTATATCTGCGACCGTGAATGTCACTTGATCGGTAAATCCGGTCTAACTGCTATAGCCCGGTTAGACGGATTTGCGAACGTGACTTTCACGTTGATGTTCTGTTTTTGCTGTGATGTTGCGGATCGGTCGTGGGGGATAGCCTGGATGCAATGCTAGTACAGCAGTGATTGTATTATGTACATTTGATATTGCGGGGCGAGCGTCCGACATGTGGACTGCCGTCACTGCCTGATTGTATTATTATTTTGGGGCACGGCCAGGTTGCGGTCGATGCACCCGTTGTATGTATATTTTACTTTCTGTACTAGGATTACCCCGCGGCGGGGTGCACCGATAGCCGGGTTCCAGAGGGCAACAAGCCCGCATCTCATGGCATTGAGACGGAGGGGGCTTCACTCTAGGATTGGCGGGCTATTCGCCGCACTCGTAGGGGGTACAGGTTGACCCAGGAGGGGTGCCCAAGTTGCCGGATTCCGTGAAGTGCTGGGTGGTCCATTCACGGTACTGAAAGGGGCTGCCTCGCTTCAGGTTTTGGCGGGTGACTTGCCGCGCCCGTAGGGGTCTAGGATTTCATTGCGCAGGCTATCCACACGACCAGGGGAACGTCGGGTTTCAGTAGTGGCTCTGTGAAACCCGGGGATCCCAGATATCTGTATTGTTCTGTGATGCTGTACATTTCTGTGATGTTGCATTTCTTTCACGCCTTGAGCGAAATATAATATATTGGTATATATATTAGTAGATGTTGTATATGTTTTGCATCCGCGCTAGTCCAGTCCCCGCTCTGTCGTTAGTTAGCTAACCTAACGGGTAATGACGGGACCCAGTGGAGAATGCGGATGGCATATACGTACATCAGTATATTTTCGTTCTTTTTGGTGTGATCAATTGATGGGACTGCATTGATTCGGATCAATGCAAGTTTAAAAACAAACCTAATCTGATGTTGTTGGAACACTTTTCAAAAAGCTGTTATTGCAAGGACGTTCACTTTTGTTTTGCATCGTGGTATTCAGTTGGAATATCCTGCTCCTCAGTCGATGAGGCAAGGGCCGAGATCCCTTCATCGGGAGTGACCCCTTAGACAAGAAGTTTGCGTCAGGGCATTAACTTCACTATAGCCGATTACTTTTGCTTTGCATCGCGGTATTCAGTTGGAATATCCTGCACCCCATTCTACGGGGAAAGAGCCGAGATCCCTTCACCGGGAGTGACCTCTTTAGCAACGGTTTTCGTCACTATATTTTTAAAAAGCTATCAGTTCCTTCAACGATATCAAGTTCTTTACGTTAAAGGTTTTCGCCAGAAACCATTCGTAGCCCTCCGTCATTTCAGACGGGTAGCACGTAGTATTCATGCTATGTTTGTTGGCCTTCGTCAAGGCATAGTGTATGGTAGCTGCTTGTTGCCTTTCTGCAGCATAGTTAGATGCGTTGGTTTGGGACAGTCGTATAGCCTTGTTGGCCTTCGTCAAGGGCTTGTGCGGGTGGATTCAAATTAACCTGGAGAGTGACGGGTAGAACTTGACATGTGACTTATGATTTGTTGGCCTTCGTCAAGGTCATAAGAACATGGGGCAGAAATCACATCGGGAGTTTCAAAAGAACTGAAACTTGCCAGATATGCGCATACCTTCTGGAGTGTGATACCGTGAGCGGATTCTGTCACGTTATCATGCGATGATAGTTGGATCCCGATTCCCACTGATGAGTTAGTTTACTCCTCGGGTAACCCCGACTAATTCTTCTTTCAGGTTTGGAGGAGAATTTGAGGTACAGTGGGAGGATTCCAGATTAGATAAATTGGTAACCATTCTGATCTAGGTTAGAGTGCACGCTGAGTGTTTCTTTTCTCTCTCTCTTTGGCAGCGACCTTTGACCCGACCCTAAGACTATGACTCAGTGACCAAGTTGACCGAACCTTCTTAAAACACTGGCTTTTGGATTGTCAGAGTTGCGAACCTCATTGCCACTCCTACTTTTACCCTTTTCTCCAGGACACCCCGTATTACTACGAACGTCCACTTCCATTGGACAAAACCATCGTATGGTTAGATACGAACTCGAAGGAATTCATTCGAGGATGGTTTCAGGTTCTGGAGAAAACTGATAGGACTATTCAGTTGTCTTTTCTTTTCACCCTCTCTCAGGTTGCGAGTACTCCTTGGTTTAGGAGTAGTACACCTGTTACGTAAATTGGATAGTCTTCTTCCAAACCTTAGGCTGGTGCCGACCGGTAGGGAATGAAGAAAACCAATTAGCATAACGATGGTGTGCAGAAGGTATTAAGTTAAGACAAAACAAGGGATTAGTAAGAGGGCAAAGTAAATTGCAACAGATATTCACGACCAAACCAAGTTTTTCTTCGCCAATCCTAAAATCACCTTTGTATTTCTCCAGGACACTCCGTATCACTACGAAGATCCACAGTTTATTGGATACTCCATCGTATGGTTATATACGAACTCGAAAGGAACTTGTTCCAGTTCGGGGATGGATTCTGGTTCAGGAGAAATAGGAATAAGATTTATTCAGGTGTCTTTTATCTTCACCTTATCTCGCATTGCGAGTGTTCCTAGGATTAGGACAGTACACCCATTATGCTTATTGGATAGTCTTCTTCCAAACCATAGGCTGGTGCCGAACGGTAGGGAAGGAAGAAAACCATTTTGGGCTAAAGGGGTGTGCAGAAGGTAATGACTAAAGACATATGAAGGGATTTGGAGAGGTGGCAAAGAATTATACGGTTACAGTCGTGAATCTGGAAGAGGCATTACTAGGAATACCAGGATACCCCATCGAAATATTTCAATGTTTCAGTTTCACTGTGTACTGTTAAACGAAAACTGATTTTCCAGTTAGACACTTGCTCCAGGGTATGTATTTACCAAGTACGATTCTCACATCTGTATAGTCTTACAGATGATGAGTGGGAGTAAGTTATTGGGAATTGGGTGATCATCCTCATTATATCGGGATTCGTTGCAATCAGTGATATTTGAGGAAATCACCTGGGCTGTTTGCCGGTCAGCAAATATTTGGTTTTGAATATCCGCTTTTATGCACCAATTTCAAATTGATATATCTGTACGTCTATTTTCATAGAGTGAGATATACCTTTCTGAAATTATGTCTATGACATTTACCTATATCAGTGGATGGTTAGGTAAGGAGCATTAAACAGCGGTGTAATTCTTCTTAACCATAAGTACAATTTTCAACCCACGACACACAGTGAATGAGTTTTCAGACTCAAGGGACTTATACAGAGTATTGTATGTTGTCCAGGGTCCATCAGGACAGAGGGGTTGGTCCTCGTACTATATTCGGTTTACTTATGACTTCTCTAGTTTTTAGACAGGTGTTTCGTGGAAACACAGGGTCCGAATTTTGAGAAGTTATAAGTATTTGAATAGAGCAGAGAACCAGGTGTAGCAAGTATCGGGATTCTTCAAAGAGATCGAAGATGTAGATACTTGTGTATGGTATTCAGTTGATAGTAATGATAAAGAGATCTTGCTTCTCTTTCAGGTTATTCATAATTGGAAGCATTCCTAAGTTGAGTAACGCTGATCGGCCTCCTTCCATTTAGTTGACATGCACTGGAGACAGCTGCATGATTTGAATCTGGTTCAATTAAATCAGTGCCTCTGGTTCTATATTGGATATAGAACAGTTCATATCTTAACGATATTAAGGTACGGGGAGTTGTCCGGCTTATGATTAAAACCAGACACTGGACAACTCAAGGCACGTTTCTGTAATGGCTGTTTGTGGGTTGACCCAGGCTATGACGAGGGTTGACTTTCTACCATCTGGATGAACAATAGCGATATTGTTCTAGACTCGCCACAGTTTTATTAAAAAATGGATTTTTTTCAGAAAAAAACAGTAGTGGGAGTATGGTAGAACTGGAAGTGATTCCAGAACCACAAACGATTACTGAAGATTTGATAGGGACCTAAAGATTCAATCTGGTTTGACATTCCATTGGCCGCTCCGCAGATAAGGTGGGTAACTTCAGGCACCCGAGAGGTACTACGGTAGCTTCAAGGACGGTGACAGGGAAGTTCTTGTTTACCCACAATTACCATTGCTGTTGTTCCAGGCTGCGAGACCCGGCGGGAGGATGAGTATAGCGTCGTTCTAAACTAGTTTTAGAAGTGTACGTCTATATGACTATGCCAGAGGGTTGTCGTAGTTAGTGGGAGCAGCGGAAGCATTGGTGGACAGGTAGCTTATGTCTGTTTATAGACTATAGCAGATATAGCGGAGATAGATCATCAATTTCTGATGTGACTGTCATAGGTTTGACTTCATCAGAATAGGGGATGGATCTGTTGAGAAGGTAGTAGGGTGTGATGTCATGGTATTTGGATGACATACACAGAGTAGGAAAGGAAACTCCTATACTACAATCGGTTATACTTTGGTCGTCACACAGTGGTTTCTCCACAAAGGAAATGGATTTTATATCAGACATACTGGTTACTAGACCTATGGTTTTAGATCTAGATTTGGGTGGTTTCCTAATCAGGGTACTTTGACAGCATTCTAAGAGTATTTAGAATGGACGACTCCTGGCACGGTAGTGTACCTGCAGGTAATGGAGTCACCCTCTCTAAAGGTGTCTTACAGACTAAAGTGGAGAGGGAAGTGCATGATTGGCAGATCACTTGCTCAGGCAATTGAGTCAATCATGAGATGTCAAGTACCACACTAGATGTTGTTCTTGCACTAGATGCAATAAGTTGACATTGATCCAATCCTGGAGAAACAGTCGGAAGCAGTTTTAGAACATAAGTGGATGTTCTAGGGATATGATAACGACAGCCTTATTCATGAGACAGTTATCATTCCAGGCTTCCAAGGTGACCTGGACGACAAGGAGGTTGTCAGAGTTATAGTTTTCCCTCTGACGAGGGGCGGTATTTTGGACAGGTGGTCGAAGGCAATACTGAGGGTGGCATGGCGCAGGATACTGATTAAGTTCAGTTGACGATACAGTCGAAGAAGTTTGGATTCGGAGTTCATTTATGAGCTATGTCCCATCAGACATCCAGACACATTCTAAGACAGGTATTGCTCATTTCGGGAGATGGGTTTTCTCCGCGAACTTGAGATATAGAGAGACATAGAAAGAGACATCAAGGCGGATCCACTCACTGAGGCTATTCCTCGAACGCAATAGTTTCGCAAACGAGCTTTGTGAGACTGACTAGTAGAGGAGTTGGGTGTTCGGTATCACACGGGCTGTGAGTATGCGACAACGCAATAATTAGCCTTGAGTGCAAGTGGGAGATTGTTGGAGATAATGCCCTCAGAGTCAATTATTGGATCACAGGTACGTGATTGCAATGATTGATGGAGGACCTATCCCGGTAGGACAGTCTTACTCGAGATGATAGTATGCTATCTGGTTTACCTTTATCATCGTGTACTGCTTTAGGTGACCTGACAAGTCGCTATTACACGTTGATAGAGCCCCTAGGATTCTTACTTGACCACCAGCAGTATGAGGGCGATCATATACGTGGGAGCTGGCATTCTATAAGCATATCCTTAAATGGTCCCTAGTCGTGTGAGTTTCGAGACAGGGCATCGATACTCCATTGTAGACTAGTGCATACAGTCGAGACCCCGACGAGGGGCGGTGGCCGGTCTCACAAGCCACTGGTGTCAGTTGGATCACCTAAGATGTATACAGGTGCTCATTGGGTTATGAGTACACCGGACAGGACTCGCCGGGAACATGCCAGTTGGTCATATACCAGACGTCAGATGGCAGTTCCCTGGTGACATGTGTGCAGGTTAGTTCATCGACCTGGGGATCATCATTTGTCTCGTGTAAGTTCCCACTTTACTTTGATTACTACCCTACCACGGCTCAAAGGAGTCGTGCAAACAGGTTTTAGTTGGGTACAGTCCCGAGCCACATGGAGGCAGTGAGCGTATCTTCAGGGGTTCGTCTCTCCCGGTATTGGGGGTGAGGTCGTGCTGTGTCTAGGAGAGCCATTACACGAAGCCCTCGGCCGAGGCTAGGAGATTTACTGGTAGGTATTCCAGTAGTATCTCAGGGTGTTCTGGGCTACACTCCGACACGACTTGTACCGCTTTTGGGGGTCTGAATTTTACCAACCCCCTAGGCCCGCCATGCGATGCTCATAGACGAACGGACCGGACTGTACGGATATTGTCACTGACAGGCTCAGTAGGGTTGTCGGGCTGAGTTCGCTCACAGACGTCCCTTTTAGTCAATACCTGGTAGCCCGTTACGTATTGGCTTATACCTCTGACGTGCTAGTGGTTAAATCCACAACCAAGGTGTTGACGAGTCTTTAGAGTCCCCCACATTCAGTTACTCACCTTTCGGGCGAAAGGTTGTAGAGGCCGTATGGAGATATGGCAAGGTCCGATCAGATACGTGCGGTATTGCACGGATCAGGATCGGACAGTTTGTACTATAGGCCGTATGGTTGTATAGCAGGGTTCGATCAGATACGTACGGTATTGCACGGATCAGGATCGAACAGATATTACTAGCCGGTTTTGGTATAAGCCGGATCCTAGTATAGTACAGTGTAGATTTTGTCTCATTGCATTTATATTTCGGTCGAAATACAGATGCGGGTGTGTATGCACAGTATCGGGTTTTTCCTGTAATTTATTACGAGACCAGTTTTTTTGGAGTTGCCAGTTTGCTTTCCGTTTCGGCCGATTTCCATTGTTCCGTTCATTGGCCGAAGATTGGTGGAGGAGGGTTTATTTGCATTGTTGCAAATAGGCATTAGTGGAGGGGGTTCTTTGCATCTTGTTGCATCATGATGGCTTTCATGATTAGCACCATCACTTGACTTCTTCTTCTCATGATGGCTTGACTTTTTGAAGCCATCATGCATGAGATGATGGTTGCCTTGGAGTGTTGGATTTGTTGTGATCATTCACTTTTGCATGATATCCTTTGACTTTCTCTCTCTTGCTTAATATGAGTAAGGCTCCCATTATTTTTGAGACAATCTCCATTCTCACTCTCCTCTCTCTTGATGGCCGGCCAAGCATGGAGGAAGGGTTGCCCATTTTTGTAGTGGGGATTTTTTCTCTCTAGTTGCTAGAAAAATCCCCAAGTTCCTCCACATAATTCTTGTATCATCCCTCCACCAAAATGGCACCTCCATGAACCCCAAATGAGACACAAGTTCTATTATACATTCTACAGCAAATCTTGGGCACGTCGAGTAGCCGGCTTCGTGCCCGAGTTGCCTCGGCATTGAGGTGGGAGCCCGTAAACGATGTAGGCGATGTGGTGCACTTCCGGCGACGAGGAGGAGACGGGACATTCCGCAGGAGATCGGGACGACGACGAGAAGACCGGAGGACTCGGATCTATCGGTATACTTCTCTTCCCTTTCTTGTTAGTAGCTTAGACTTGTTAATGGTTACGATCCGGATGTTTAGTGCGCGGTGGTGCCGGTTTGCTAAGTCCGCAAAATTAAAGTTTTTCACCGCTTCCGCACTCCGGCGTCGGATTGACGGCCGGGGCGCCGCCGTGCACTTACACATGTTTGCATGACTCCTTTCAGCCGTGGTAGGATAGTAATCAAAGAACGGTAGGAACACACTCAGGGAGAAATGCAATGTTAAGTCAATGGACTAAGCTGTACTCATGTCACCTGGGAACTGCTATCTGACGATAGGTATAATACCAACCAGCAGTTCCCGAAGAGTCCTATCCAGTGTAACTCAGAACCTAATGGGCACTTGAATATTATCTCCAGTACGACGTACTAATGGCTGTAGGATAGACCATCTCCCCTGCTGGGATGAGAAGCGTATACACTAGTCTACTCTGGAGTATCGATGCCTTGTCTCGATAATCCTACGACTAGGGACTTGTATAAGGATGTGTTTATAGACTACCCAACCCCCACTAGTGTGACTGCCATCACAACGCTGTTAGTCAAGTAAAGATCCTAAGGGCTCTACAAATATGTATAAGCAATATTCTAAAAGAAACACATGCGCATATTAAGGTAGAATCAAACCAAATAGCTTACCACTATATCAAGAAAGACTGTTATTATAACTGTGAATGTCCCAATCTTCCAATATGTAATATACAATCCAGTATGATACAATAATGGCCTCTAGGGCATATCTCACTAACAATCTCCCACTTGCACTAAGGCCATGTATTGGCATATCGCAGACCTATCATCTTGATCAGCCTCTCGAACTGCGTCTGAGGGATGGCCTTTGTGAGTGGATCTGTAGTGTTGTTCTCCATGTCAACTCTCCGCACCTTGATCTCCCGGCAATCAACGATTTCCTTGATTAGGCGGTACCGCCTCAAGATGTGTCTGGACTTCTGATGGGACCTTGGTTCCTTCGCTAAAGCTATAGTGCCGTTGTTGTCACAATACAACGGTATTGGATCAACAATGGACGGAACTACCTGAAGTTCCATTACGAACTTCCTGATCCAGACTGCTTCTTTCGCGGCGTCACATGCAGCGATATACTCCGCTTCCATAGTCGAGTCAGCAACGTTGTCCTGCTTGGAGCTCTTCCAACAGACCGCCCCTCCATTGAGGATAAAGACATAACCCGACATGGACTTGGAGTCATCCTTGTCACTCTGGAAGCTAGAGTCGGTGAAGGCCTCGACTTGGAGGTCTTCTCTACCGTAGACCAAGAACATCTCCTTAGTTCTCTCAGGTACTTGAGAATGTTCTTTACTGCTGTCCAGTGCTTCTTCCTGGGTTTGACTGATACCTGCTTACAACGCTCAGTGCGTATCTGGTCTGGTACACAGCATCGCATACATTATAGAGCCCACCGCTGAAGCGTAAGGTATAGTAGACATGCGATCCCTTTCCAAATCAGTCTTGAGAGACATCTCTTTGGAGATGGTGATTCCGTGACCAGCCGGTAGATTACCACGCTTTGAATCTTTCATACTGAATCTTTTCAGTATGGTATCGATGTACCTTGACTGTGAAAGTCCCAACATCCTTTTAGATCTGTCACGATAATCTGGATCCCCAGAATGTAGGAGGCATCACCCAGGTCTTTCATGGAGAACCTTTGCGACAAGAATCCCTTGACTAATTGTAGTATAGGAATGCCATTTCCTATCAAGAGAATATCATCCATGTACAAGACGAGAAATACCACACTTCTCGCTACAATCTTACTATAGATACATGATTCATCTGGTTTTTTGATAAAGTCAAATTCTTTGACCGTCTCATTAAAACAGATGTTCCAACTCCGCGATTCCTGCTTTAATCCATAAATGGATTTAAGTAACTTGCACACTCTTCCTCTGCTCCCACTCTCTATGAAACCCTCCGGCTGATCCATATCGACACACTCTTCCAAATTTCCATTCAGAAAAGCAGTCTTTACATCCACCTGCCTAATTTCATAATCGTGGAAGGCAGCAATGGCAAGAAGAATCCGAATGGATTTGAGCACAACCACTAAAGAAAAGGTTTCATCATAGTTCAAATGAGAGTCTTTGATGAAAACCTTTTGCAACAAGTCTAGCCTTGTAGGTTTCAACCTATCCATCTACACCAATCATCATTCTGAACATCCATTTACAGCCTATAGGTTTTACCCCTTCTGGAGCAATATCCAAAGTCCGTACTTTGTTGTTGTACATGGACTCCATTTCGGTCTGCATTGCATCCAGCCATTTTACCGAGTCTCTGCTTTGAATGGCTTGCTGGAAACTTGTTGGTTCATCATTGTCGATGATGCAATCCTCTCTATCCATGTCTATGAGAAAACCGTAGTATCTCTCGGGCGGATGAGACTGCCTACTAGTCCTGGAGAGTGGCGTGGGGATGTCCGATTCTTTCGAAAATTTTGGTTCCACCATGCTTTCACTAATAACTTGTGATTCTGGAATTTCTTCCAGTTCTATCGTGCTCCCACTTATCTCTTTTTCTAAAAAAAGAGTTTCCAAAAAGTGGGCATGACGAGAAAAAAAAACCTTTTGTTCCTCTGCGTAATAGAAAAGATACCCCCTGGAGTTCTTTGGGTATCCCACACACTTACACAATACTGAGCGTGCCTCGAGCTTTTCCGCATGCTATTTTTTTACAAAAGTTGGACATCCCCATATTTTAAGATACTGAACATAGGGTTTCTTCCCACTCCACATCTGATATGGTATGGTAGGCACAGTCTTGGTAAGAACCTTATTCAAAAGATATGGAGTTGATTCTAGTGCATAACCCCAGAAGGATCGTGGTAACTCAGCGTTTCTCATAATGGAACGTATCATATCCTATAGTGTTCAGTTCCGCCTTTCCGATACACCATTGTGTTGAGGTGTGTATAGAGGAGTAAGCTGAGAGAGAATTCCATTCTCTTTTAAGTAATCTAGGAACTCGGTACTTAAGTATTCACCACTTTGATCAGATTTAAGTGTCTTGATACTTTTGCCGGTTTGTTTTTCCACATCATTCTTATATTCCCGGAATTTCTCAAAGGCCTCAGATTTATGTTTCATCAAGAATATATGTCCATACCTTGAGAAATCATCCGTAAAAGTAATGAAATAGAAATAACCACTTCTTGCATGTGTAGACATTGGACCACACACGTCGCTGTGTATGAGTCCCAAGAGCTTTCTCGCTCTTACTTCGTGCCCAGTGAACGGAATCTTTGTTATCTTTTCTTTAAGACATGATTGACAAGTTGCATAGGACTGATATTCGAACGGATCCAAATATCCCTCTTTATGTAACTTCTAGTATTATGTTCTTTGTGTTATTATATCTCTTTGAGTATTCATATTTCGGTACGAATACAGGTATGTATATACAGTAGAGTGTAATCCGTATTTTTTACAGATAATATTCTAGTAGGTGGACACCTCATTTTGGATTTATCCATTTATCATAAATGGATAATGAGATAGAAAAGGAAAAAGGAGGGTATGGTGAGAACCATGCTTGAATAGTGTTGACAAATGAATTGTTAATTCATTTGTTCTCACTATTCAAGTAGGGTTGCATTTTAAAAATTGGAAAAAGGAGTTTGATAAAACCATGCTTCATGGTTTTCTCTCTTGGATGGTTGGTTTATTATTTTTGAGATGAGAAAAACAGTCTCACCATTAGCTTCACTCTCCTCTTTTTTTTCTTGAGTTCCTCCACCATCATCTTCAACCTCCTCTCTACAATCTCATGTGTTGAGAATTAAGAGAGATGGTGAGGAAGAAGTACACTTATAACACTCTACTACATCCTAGGCATTCTAGACATGCCATCTAGAATCTCTAATTTCTTCACTTGATCTTTTATGTGGAGCTAGAGCCTTGAGCTACATCCCTCAGGTGGATCATCTTCGACGGAGGAAGACCGGTGGCCAAGCTCGATCTAAAGAACCTCAAGGAGCTAAGGGAGATGGTGGAAGAGTGAAGGACATGGTTCATTCAGTATAACACTCTATCACAGTAGTTAGATTCCTTTGGATTACTAGTTTCATGTTTGGATTCGATTCTAGGTAGTTGTTTCTAGCGCCAAGTTCTTTAAACGACAAAAAAATTTGTTCCGCAATTGGCCACGGTAGATGGACAGTGCGCTAGGAACCCCAAAAAAGAAGGCCGATCAGCAAACTCATCCGAACTCCTAATGAGCCTATCTGTGACAATCTCCGTACAGTCCGGTCTGTTCGTCTGAGATACTCGCATATTGTGCCTAGGGGATGGTAAACGTAAAACCCCTAATAGCGCAATAACTCATGCTGGGATAGAGTCCAAAACACCATGAGAAACTACTTGAGTACCTACCAATAATCTCGCTTGCCCTGGCTAGGGACTTTGTGTAATGGCTTTTCGAACACAACACGATATCAACCCCCAATACCGGGAGAGACCAATCCTATCTAACCGCTATTGCCTCCAAGTGCTTCGGAATTGCACCCAACTACTACGTGTTTGCATGAATCCTTTGAGCCATGGTAGGGTAGTAATCAAAGAACAGTAGGAACACACTCAAGGCAAAGTGCGATGTCAAGTCAACGGACGAAGCTGTACTCATGTCACCTGGGAACTACTACCTGACGATAGGTATAATACCAACCTGTAGTTCCCGATGAGTCCTGTCCAGTGGAACTCATAACCTAATGAGCACTTGTATACTATCTCCAGTACGACGTACTAATGGCTGTGGGGCTGACTATCTCCCCTGATGGGATGAAAAGCGTATACACTAGTCTACTCTGGAGTATCGATGCCCTGTCTCGATAATCCTATGACTAAGGACATGTATAAGGATGTGCTTATAGACTACCCAGCCCCCACTAGTGTGACTGCTATCACAACGCTGGTAGTCAAGCAAAGATCCTAAGGGCTCTACCAATATGTATAAGCAATATTCCAAAAGAAACAAATGCACATATTGAGGTAGAATCAAACCAAGTAGCATACTACTATATCAAGCAAGACTGTTATTATAACTGTGAATGTCCCAAGCTTCCAATATGTAATATACAATCCAGTATGATACAATATTGGCCTTTAGGGCATATCTCGCTAACAAAACCGCTAATTTATATATGCTTTGTTAAGATTCCACACGTTCTGTTGAAATTCATATGTTATGTATGAGAATTTATACATGTTGAAATTCCACACATTCAGGGCTTTACTTTTATACCCCAATCTAAGAATACTTAGGGTCTTAGGCCTAGTTTGGGTATCTAGTTTGGAAAACCATAGTTTATTTTAAGTGGAGGTAGAAATGATGTTTACTCTAACTTGTAAGCCTGTATCTCTCCTTAATTGTTTAGTTTTTATTGGATGCTTGGGTTTGGAGTTATCTAATTTACAAAGAAGTGTTTTCTTCTCAAGTTTTGAATTTGGATAATCATAACTTTTTAAACTCCAAAATGAAGAAAGATGTGGCATGATTATGATTATAGAGTTCAGTTTAATTAAATAGTTTTATGTAAGTCTGATTAATCAAACCTAAGTCTAAAACCAAATAAGCTCAAGCTACTAATATTGCATGTGTTACCATCTATAATGTGATATAATATTTTAATATGCGTACCAACATCTCCTTCAACTCCTTGACGGTGGTCTTCAAGACGGCAACATCATGCTCCAGACGTCGCTCATGGGGGGGTAGGGAAAGTAACCGCCAGAGTAGAGACCAACTTCATATAGGCCCTGCTAGGACCCAGTCCCCCGCCTCACTCCCAACCTCCGTGGTGCCCTCCGTGTGCGGCGTCTAGGACCGGGGTCAGTAGGGTCAGATAGGTCTGTCCACTAAAATCGATCCCCGATACCTCTGCCTGCTCCACCACCCGCTCCTACACCCACATTAAACATTAAAACATAAGTATATCATTTAAATTTGAACTTATCAAAACAAAAATTTCATTCGAATTAGAAAAAATATTAACACTTACGCAATACTCTTGGGTAACGGTGTCGGGGGATCGAAGCTCTTCCGTGGCGGCATCTGTCGAGGTGCCATGGACGGCAAGATACGCAGTCAACACGCTCGGTGTACCACCCTGCACCAGGGTCTGAGCTCTCTGCAATTCGCAAAAAATTTACATATATTTTAAATAAATTTTAATATTGCATTATATCAAAATAAAACTATTGTAATTTACTGATGCCTCCATGGCACGAGTAATGTTCCTCGAGCCATCTGTGTAAGTGGGGCGACTATCTTCTCCGACTTCCTATTTTCCTTATTTTGATCGGCCTATTTCTGTACAATACAATCAGATTTAGTTTTTTAATTAATCAAAACAAAAAAATAAATTATATACTAAACAATGAATTAAATTTAAATTACAAACATGTTTACGCTCAGAGTCATAATATTGGCACAAGAGAGGTCATGTATCTACGTCGACTCTTGCAAAGGCCGGAGAATGTATGAGAGTCGCTCTCTCCGCCTCGGGGGGTCTCCAGCCGTACCAAATAGCAATCGATCTTCAGCTCGTTCCTATTATATCGGACCTTAGATTGCATGTTCTTCATGAGACCCGGGTAAAGAGCGTGAAGATCGAGCACTCTATCAGGATGATCAGGGTCGGGTACAGGATGAAAGTCGTAATCCAACTGCAAATACAAGAAAATAATGTATTTAAATTATAGGTGTTAAATAATAATAAATTTATTTAATAAGTCAAATAAAAATATATATTAATACCCGAGCCTGATCCCAGAAGAGGGCAAATGAGTGTCGGTGCTGATCGTCCCACTCAACGTGAAGTGGATACTTCTTTTGGATGCGGCTCTCATCCACATAAACCGGCTGAACCTCTCGGCATAATCTCCAATATAGCGATAATCGGGGGTAAAGAAGAGGGGGAATGGTGCCTCCCCCGTAGCTCTATCAGGCCTCAGCCTATAGGACTGATTCGGCCATCAAGTCCCCCTCTTAGGATGGGGCTGCCCTGTATCTACAAGAAATATCAAGAAAAGCAATATCAAGACAAATGGTATTTAGAAATCAAGAATTAATGAAAATTTAAGTTCGATATATACCTCCGGCGAAAGCAGCACGAGCCTGGGCCCGGACAACAGCACGAGCGGGACAATAGTTCCTCCGGTGAGGAACAGCCGGTGACTGGGACGTGGACGCATCCCCTCCAACTAGAAAATAAATATTGACGATAAAATTACATGAAATTCAAGGTTATTCTTAGAGCATATGTAAATTAAAAAAATATTTTATATTTAAGAATATTAACATGCAGACTACGCGGAGGGCATGAAAGTGGAGGGAATGGCCTCTGCGCCAGATGTGGATGCACCACCTACAATTAGACAATTAAAAATAGATTTTATAAGTAATTGCTAAAAGAATGTGTATATATATAATATAACATTCTAAATCAATATGCATGCAATATAAGATATATAAGCATATCTGCAGGTGCGGTGGTGGCCTCTGCCCGGGATGTGGAGGCACCACCTACAGCTAGACAATCAAAAATTGATTATTTAAGTAAAATAAAAAAGAATGTACGTATATTTATAATATAACAATCTAAATCAATATGCATGCACTATAGGATATATAAATATATCTGCAGGTGCGGTGGTGGGCTCTGCCCAGGATGTGGAGGCACCACCCACAGCTAGACAATTTTTTTTTGATTATCTAAGTAAAAGCAAAAAGAATGTGTGTATATTTATAATATAACATTCTAAATCAATATGCATGCACTATAGGATATATAAACATACCTGCAGGAGCGGTAGTGGCATCTTCTTCTGAGGTGAACGCACCCACCTAAATCTAGACAATTAAACATTGATTATATAAGTAATTTTAAAATAATTATGCGTGTATATCTATAATATTGCATTCAAAATGAATATACGTGAAATATACCTGGGGGTGTGGCAATGTCCATACAGAAGGAGTCATCTGAAGGGGATACAGATCGGGGTGCAAGACCGCCCTCAGTGCTAGGTTTTGCCGGCACCCTGGCATTCTTCCGTGGCCGGTGCGGAAAAAAAAACGGCGTTTAAAATTTTTGGCGTAAACAAAACCCGCCCCAAGATCGAAACCATAAACCTATACTAGCAAAACTAAAGAGAGATAAACTACAAGGTTAGAACGTTATACCGAATGAACCAAGTCCTTCGGTCTTCCATCAACTTACTTAGCTCCTTGAAGCGTGCTCGAAAAAACTTGGCCGCAGGTCTTCCTCCGTCGAAGCTGGACCACCCGAGGGATGTAGCTCATGGCTCTAGCTCCACACCGAAAGCAAGTGAAGCAACTATTGATTCTAGGTTACTAATCTAGAAAGCCTAGGATGTAGTGAGTGTTCTATAAGTATTTATCTATCAAATCTCATCTTCACTCATGATTCTCAACACATGAGAGGGTTGAGAGGAGGTGGAAGATGAAGGTGGAGGGAACTTAAGAAACTCAAGATGGAAGTGAAGCCAATGGTGAGGAGATGAGATGGCTCACACAAAATGAACCATCTTTCTTTTTCTCCAAGTGAGCAAAAATGCAAATGAGGAAAAATCTCAAGAGTAGAATGGTTTTTCAAAAAAAAAACCATTTTTCCAATTTAAAAAAGTGCCCATAATTGAATAGTATGCACAAATAAATTAACAATTCATTTGTGCACACTATGCAAGCATGGTCCTCACCATACTCCCATCAAGTCAATGGCATCTCATTTGTCCATTTATAATAAATGGTCAAACCCTAAAATGAAGTCTCCACCTTCTAGAATGTTTTCCGGAAAAATACGGATTAAATTTTACTATATATACATACCTGTATTAGTACCAAAACATGAATACCCGACGAGATAGAATAATACAAAAAACATAATACTAGAATATACATATCGAAATATAAATATGTAAATTATTAAATCAATACCTGATTTAATAATCCGGCTCAAACCCAAGCCGGTTAGTATTATCAACTGTCCGATCGAAAGTCTGGATACATAGTTCAATCAATCAATTAGAACCCTATACATGTCCAATACGGCTTCTACATCGTTTCTCCTGAATCAGGGAAACCCTCTTTTTGGGATTCTAAAGACTCGTCAATACGCTGACAGTGGGTTTAACCACAAGCACGTCAACGGCACTAGCTGTACATAACGGCTACGCAGGTATTGAGCGAAAGGAAGGCCGACGAGCAAACTCATCCAAACCCATACTGAGCCTATCCGTGACAATGTCCATACAGTCCGGTCTGTCTGTCTAAGAGTGTCGCATATCATGTCTAGGGGTTGGATAAAGTCAAACCCCTAATAACGCGATATTTCGTGTCGGTATGAAGCCCATCACCGACTGAGAAACTACTGATCCAAATCAGTAATTCTCGTCCACCTTGGCTAAGGATTTCTGGTGATGGCCACCCGTGCACAACGCAACATCAACCCCTAATACCGGGAGAGATGAATCCCCGACGATCCGCTCATTGCCTCCATGTACCTCGGGACTGTAACCAACTAAAACCTGTTTGCATGACTCATTTGAGCTGTGGTAGGGTAGTAATCAAAGCACAGTGGAAACTCACACGAGACAAATGACGATCTCATGTCGAAAGACTAACCTGTACTCCTGTCACCTAGGAACTGCTATCTACCAATTGGTATTAATACCAACTAGTATGTTCTCGGCCAGTCCGTCCATTGTACTCATAACCCAATGAGCACCTGTATACTTTCTAAGGTGACTAACTGACACCAAGGGCTTTTAGGACCGGCCACCACCCCTCGTCGGGGTCTCGATAAGTATACACTAGTCTACTCTGGAGTATTGATGCCCAGTCTCGATACTCCCACGACTAGGGACATTTAAGGATGTGCTTATGGACCACCCAGCTCCCACGTATATGATCGCCATCAAAATACTGGTAGTCAAGCAAGAATCATATGGGCTCTATAAACATGTAATAGTGATGTGTAATGCCACCTAATACATGTACATGTTGATAAAGACAAACCAGATAGCATACTTGTTGGAGATAGTGCCCTCAGAGTCAATTATTGGATCACAGGTACGTGATTGCAATGATTGAGGGAGGACCTATACCAGTAGGACAGTCTTACTCAAGATGATAGTATGCTATCTGGTTTATCTTTATCATCGTGTACTGCTTTAGGTGACCTTACAGGTCACTATTGCACGTTGATAGAGCCCATAGGATTCTTGCTTGACTACCAGCAGTATGAGGGCGATCATATATGTAGGAGCTGGGGTCTATAAGCACATCCTTAAAAGGTCCCTAGTCGTGGGAGTTTCGAGACAGGGCATCGATACTCCAGAGTAGACTAGTGTATACAGTCGAGACCCCGATGAGGGGCGGTGGCCGGTCTCACAAGCCACTGGTGTCAGTTGGTTCACCTAAGATGTATATAGGTGCTCATTGGGTTATGAGTACACTGGACAAGACTCGCCGGGAACATGCTAGTTGGTCTTATACCTGACGTCAGATAGCAGTTCCCTGGTGACATGTATACATGTTAGTTCATCGACCTGAGATCGTCATTTGTATCGTGTGAGTTCGCACTGTGCTTTGATTACTACCCTACCACGCTCAAAGGAGACGTGCAAACAGGTTTTAGTTGGGTACAGTCTTTTGGAGATAGTGCCCTCAGAGTCAATTATTGGATCACAGGAACGTGATTGCAATGATTGAGGGAGGACCTATACCGGTAGGACAGTCTTACTCAAGATGATAGTATGCTATCTGGTTTATCTTTATCATTGTGTACTGCTTTAGGTGACCTTGCGAGTCGCTATTACACGTTGATAGAGCCCCTAGGATTCTTGCTTGACTACCAGCAGTATGAGGGAGATCATATACGTGGGAGGTGGGGTCTATAAGCAAATCCTTAAAAAGTCCCTAGTCGTGGGAGTTTCGAGACAGGGCATCGATACTCCAGAGTAGACTAGTGTATACAGTCGAGACCCCGACGAGGGGCAGTGGCCGGTCTCACAAGCCACTGGTGTCAGTTGGTTCACCTAAGATGTATACAGGTGCTAATTGGGTTATAAGTACACCGGACAGGACTCACCGGGAACCTGCTAGTTGGTATTATACCTGACGTCAGATAGCAGTTCCCTGGTGACATGTGTACAGGTTAGTTCATCGACCTAAGATCGTCATTTGTCTCGTGTGAGTTCCCACTGTGCTTTGATTACTACCCTACCACGCTCAAAGGAGACGTGCAAACAGGTTTTAGTTGGGCACAGTCCCGAGCCACATGGAGGCAGTGAGCGGATCTGCAGGGGTTCGTCTCTCCCGCTATTGGGGGTGAGGTCGCACTGTGTCTAGGAGAGCCAATACATGAAAAGTCCTTGGCCAAGGCAGGAGATTTACTGGTAGGTATTCCAGTAGTATCTCAGGGTGTTCTGGGCTACACTCCGACACGACTTGTACCGCTTTTGGGGGTATGACTTTTACCAACCCCCTAGGCCCACCATGCGATGCTCATAGACGAACGGACCGGACTGTACGGATATTGTCACTGACAGGCTCAGTAGGGTGTCAGGATGAGTTCGCTCATCGACGTCCCTTTTGGTCAATAGCTGGTACCCCGTCACGTATGGCTAATACCTCTGGCGTGCTAGTTGTTAAATCCACAGCCATAGTATTGACGAATTTTTAGAGTCCACCACACACAGTTACTAAGGTTTCGGGCGAAACGTTGTAGAGGCCGTATGGAGATATGGCCGGGTTCGATCAGATACGCGCGGTATTTCACGGATCAAGATCAGACGGATAATACTAGCGGGCTTTGGTTTAAGCCGGATCCTAGTATTGTACAGTGTAGATTTTGTCTCTTTGCATTTGTATTCAGTGGGAATACAAATGCGGGCATGTATATGTAGTCATGGGGTTTTCCTGTAATTTATTACGGGATTAGTTTTCTGAAGTTGCCAGTTTGTATTCCGTTCCGGCCAGTTTTCCTTTGTTCCTTCCCGGCCGGACTTTTCCGATGGAGGGGGTTATTTGCAGTTGTGCAAATTATCTTTTGTGGAGGGTTTCTTTGTGAAATGGTAGCATCATGATGGTTCTTTCATGATGAGATTCTTTTTCCATCACTTACTTGCATTAATTGAGATTAGAATGGATTAGAAGTTGATGTGAGTCTTGCTTTTGGATGTGGTCACCTCTCTTGATTCCTACACTCACCTCCCTTCTTGGTTTTGGTATTTTTCCCTCCACCATTTTCACATGAGGGACCGACCACTTTTTGAGGGAGAGAATGAGAGAGTTCTTTTTTCTTGTGGTGGGATTTATTCATCTCATTCTTCATGCTTGCAAAATGATACACCTTCCTCCTCTCCAAAGTTCTTTCTCTTCTCCATCATCTTTATGGCAACTTCATAACCCCAAAGAGATAAGCTACTACACTTAGTCTACAGCATTTCTTGGACGCGTCGGCTCGCCAACTTCACGCCCGAGTTGTCTCGGTCCAGAGGTGGGAGCCCGTAAAAGAACCCGGCGTTGTGGTGCCCGTTTCGACGAGGAGGCGACAACCGGAGATTCAGCGAGGAGATCGGAGTGGAGGCGAAGACCGAAGGACACGGATCGCTCGGTATATCTCTCTACCCATCTTTTGTTTGCTAGTAGTTAGGTTAATGGCCCGATCCGAGATTTTTGTGCGCGGTGGTGCCGGTTTCTAGTTGTCAAAAAGTTTTTCGTTTCCGCATTCCAGCGTCGGATTGACGGCCGGGGCGCCGCCGTGCACTTACACTGGTATCAGAGACACGCCATTAATGTAGTCTAGCTTGCTCTAGTATGTTTAGAACTCGATCGAACAAAAAAATCCCAAAACCGCATTTTCATTCCACATGTTTCTTTCGAAATTTTTTTGGGCTCTAAAAATTTTTCAGGTTGTTTCAGAATAATGTACTGGAAATTTTAAGCGTTCTGCAAAAATTTGCTGACGTGATGCTTCAGTACGACCGCGGAAACGCGGCCAAACCACTGGTATGGCCGCGGTTCTGCGGTGGAAGAAAGTCAACACCGTACCATATTTTTCCAGAGGGCTTTCTATATGGAAATAGGGTTTTTGGAACATTCTTTTTGGGCCCAGATTTTCTATGAGTGCTACAGTAGTGCTTGGGGCCCACTTGGGTAAATTTGATCGATCGAAAAGTTTAAACATGTTAGTTCACACTATTTACATTATATCTGCGACCGTGAATGTCATTTGATCGGTAAATCCTGTCTAACTGCTATAGCCATTTTAGACGGATTTGCCAACGTGACATTTACGTTGATGTTCTGTGTTGTGCTGTGATGTTGCAGTTTGGTCGTGGGGGATAGCATGGATGCAATGGTAGTACAGTTTTGGTATTTTTATGTACATTTGATGTTGCGGGGCGAGCGTCCGACATGTGGACTGCCGTCACTGTCTGTTTGCATATTATTCTTTTGGGGCACGACCGGGTCGAGGTCGATATACCCATTGTATGTATATTTTTACTTTCTGTACTAGGTTTACCCCGCGGAGGGGTGCACGGATAGCCGGGTTCAAGAGGGCAACGAGCCCGCATCTCATGTCTTTGAGACGGAGGAGGCTTTACTCTAGAATTGGCGGGCTATTCGCCGCACTCGTAGGGGGTACAGGTTGACCCAGGAGGGTTGCCCAAGTTACCGGATTCCGTGAAGTGCTGGGTGGTCCATTCACGTTGCTGAAGGGGCTGCCTCGCTTCAGGTTTTGGCGGGTAACTTGCCGCGCCCGTAGGGGTCTAGGATTTCATTGCACAGGCTATCCACACGACCAGGGGAACGTCGGGTTTCAGTAGCGGCTCTGTGAAACCCGGGGATCCCAGATATCTGTATTGTTCTGTGATGCTGGTTACATTTCTGTGATGTTGCATTTTGTCACGCCATGAGCGAAATATTATATATTGATATATATACTAGTAGATGTTGTATATGTTTTACATCCGCGCTAGTCCAGTCCCCGCTCTGTCGTTAGTTAAGTAACCTAACGGGTGATGACGGGACCCAGTGGCGAATGCGGATGGCATATACGTACATCATTATTTTCGTTCTTTTGTGGTGTGATCAATTGATGGGACTGCATTGATTTGGATCAATGCAAGCTAAACAAACCTATTCTGATATTGTTGGAACATTTTTCAAAAAGCTGTTTTTGCAAGGACATTCACTTTTGTTTTGCACAGTGATATTCAGTTGGAGTATCCTGCTCCTCAGTCGATGAGGCAACGGCCGAGATCCCTTCACCGGAAGTGACCCCTTGGACAGAAGTTTGGGTCAGGGAAATAACTTCACTATAGCCGAATACTTTTGCTTTGCATCATGGTATTCAGTTGGAATATTCGGTAGTATTCAAGCTATGTATTTTGACCTCACGCCAAGGCATAGTGATTGGTAGCTGCCGGATATTTATCTGTTGCATAGATAGATGCGTTGGTTTGGGACAGTCGTACTACTATTTTGGCCTACGTCAAGGGAATGTACGGGTGGGTTCAAATTAACCTGGAAAATGACGGGTAGAACTTGACATGTGACTTATGATATTTTGTCCTCACGCCAAGGTCATAAGAGCATGGGGTAAAAATCACATCGGGAGTTTCTAAAGAAACTGAAACTTGCCAGATATGCGCATACCTTCTGGAGTGTGATAACGTGAGCGGATTCCGTCACGTTATCATGCGATGATAGTTGGATCCCGATTCCCACTGATGAGTTGGTTTACTCCTCGGGTGATCCCGACTAATTCTTCTTTCAGGTTTGGGGAAGAATTTGACGTTACAGTGGGAAGTTTTCCTGATTAGATAAAGTGATAACCATTTTGATCTAGGTTAGAGTGCACGCTGAGTGTTTCTTTTCTCTCTCTCTTTGGAAGCGACCATGACCCGACCCTAAGACTATGACTCAGTGACCAAAATTAACCGAACCTTCTTAAACATTGGCTTTTGGATTGTCAGAGTTGCAAATCTCATTGCCACCCCTACTTTTACCCTTTTCTCCAGGACACCCCGTATTACTATGAACGTCCACTTCCATTGGACAAAACCATCGTATGGTTATATACGAACTCGAAGGAATTTATTCGAGGATGGTTTCCGGTATTGGAGAAAACGAATAGGACTATTCAGTTGTCTTTTCCTTTTACCTTCTCTCAGGTTGCGAGTACTCCTTGGTTTAGGAGATAGTACACCTATTACGCAAATTGGATAGTCTTCTTCCAAACCTTAGGCTGGTGCCGAACGGTGGGGAATGAAGAAAACCAATTAGCATAACGAAGGTGTACAGAAGGTATTAAGTAAACACATATCAAGGGATTAGTAAGAGGGCAAAGTAAAATGCGACTGCTATTCACGACCAAACCAAGTATTTCATTACCACTCCCAATTCACCTTTGTATTTCTCCAGGACACGCCGTATAACTACGAAGATCCACAGTTTATTTGGATACTCCATCATATGGTTATATATGAACTCGAAAGGAACTTGTTCTAGTTCGGGGATGGATTATGGTTCAGGAGAAATAGGAATAAGGTTTATTCGGTTGTCTTTTATCTTCACCTTATCTCACATTGCGAGTGCTCCTAGGATTAGGACAGTACACCCATTATGCTTATTGGATAGTCTTCTTCCAAACCATAGGCCGGTGCCGAACGGTAGGGAAGGAAGAAAACCATTTGGCCTAAAGGGGTATGCAGAAGGTAATGACTAAAGACATATAAAGGGATTTGGAGAGATGACAAAGAATTATACGGTTACAGTTGTGAATCTGGATAATGGAAGAGGCAATACTAGGAATACCGGGATACCCCATCGAAACATTTCAATGTTTCAGTTTCACTGTGTACTGTTAAAAGAAAACTGATTTCCCAATTAGACATTTGCTCCAGGGTATGTATTTACCAGGCATGATTCTCACATCTGTATGGTTTTACAGATGATGAGTGGGAGTAAGTTATTGGGAATTAGGTGATCATCCTCATTATATCGGAATTCGTTGTAATTGGTGATATTTGAGGAAGTCACCTGGGTTGTTTGCCGGACGACAAATATTTGGTTTTGAATATCCGTTGTTATGCACCAATTTCAAATTGATATATCTGTACGTCTATTTTTATAGAGTGAGATATACCTTTTTGAAATTATTTCTATAACATTTACCTATATCAGTGGATGGTTAGGTAAGGAGCATTGAACAGCAGTGTAATTCTTCTTAACCATAAGTACAGTTTTCAACCTACGACACACAGTGAATGAGTTGTTAGACTCAGCGGACTTATACAGAGTTTTGTGTATTGTCCAGTATCCATTAGGACAGAGGGGTAGGTACTCGTACTATATTTGGTTTACTTATGACTTCTCTAGCTTTAGACAGGTGTTTCGTAGAAACACAGGGTCTGAGTTTTGAGAAGTTATAGGTATATGAATAAAGTAGAGAACCAGGTATTGCAAGTATCGGGATTCTTCAAGGTGATCGAAGATGTAGATACTTGTGAATGGTATTCAGTTGATAGTAATGATTAAGAGAACTTGCTTCTCTTTCAGGTTACTCATAATTGGAAGTACTCCTAAGTTGAGTAATGCTGATCGGCCTCTTTCAATTTAATTGACATGCACTGGAGACAGCTGCATGATTTGAATCTGGTTCAATTAAATCAGTGCCTCTGGTTCTATATTGGATATAGAACAGTTCATATCTTGACATTGTCAAGGTACGGGGAGTTGTCCGGCTTATGCTTAAAACCAGACTCTAGATAACTCAAGGCACGTTTCTGTAATGGCTGTTTGTGGGTTGACCCGGGCTATGACGAGGGTTGATTTTCTACCATCTGGAAGATCAATAGTGATATTGTTCTTGACTCGCCACAGTTTTAATTAAAAATGGATTTTTTCAAAAAACAGTAGTGGGAGTATGGTAGAACTGGAAGTGATTCCAGAACCGCAAACGATTATTGAAGATTTGATAAGAACCTAAAGATTCAATCTAGTTTGACATTCCATTGGCCACTCCGCAGATAAAGTGGGTAACCTCAGGCACCCGAGAGGTACTTCGGTATGCTCAAGGACGGTGGCAGGGGGTTCTTGTTTACCCAGACTTACCATTGCTGTTGTTCCAGACTGTGAGACCCGGCAGGAGGATGAGTATAGCGTCGTTCTAAATTGGCTTTAGAAGCGTACGTGTATATGACTCTGCCAGAGGGTTGTCATTGTCAGTGGGAGCAGAGGAAGCATGGTGAACAAGTGGCTCATGTCTATTTATAGACTAAAGCAGATATAGCGGAGATAGATCATCTATTTCTGATGTGACAGTCATACGTTTGACTTCATCAGAATAGGGGATGGATCTGCTAAGAAGGTAGTAGGGTGCGATGTCCTGGTATTTGATGACATACACAGAGTAGGAAGTGATATTCCTATACTACGATCGGTTATACTTTGGTTGTCACACAGTGGTTTCTCCACATGGGACTTGGATATAATATCAGACATTCTGGTTACTGGATCTATGGTTTCAGATCTAGATTTGGGATGTGTCCTAATCAGGGTACTTGACAGCATTCTAAGAGTATTTAGAATGGACGACTCGTGGCATGGTGGTGTACCTGCAGGTGATGGAGTCACCCTCTCTAAACGTGTCTTACAGACTAAAGGGGAGAGGGATACGCATGATTGGCAGATCACTTGCTTAGGCAATTGAGTTGATCATGAGATGTCAAGTACAACACCAGATGTTGTTTTTGCAGTAGATGCAATAAGTTGATATTGATCCAATCCTGGAGAAACAGTCGGAAGCAGTTTTAGAACATAAGTTGATGTTCTAGGGATATGATAACAGCATTCTCCTTCGGAAGACAGTTATCATTCCAGGCTTCCAAAGTGACCTGGATGGCAGAGTGGCTGTCAGAGTTATAGTTTTCCCTTTGACGAGGGGCAGTATTTTGGACAGGTGGTCCAGGTGGATACTGAGGGAAGGCATGGCGCAGGATACTGATTAAGTTCAGTTGACGATACAGTCTAAGAAGTTTGGATTTGGAGTTCACTTATGAGCTAGGTCCCATCAGATATCCAGACACACTCTAAGACAGGTATTGCTCATTTCGGGAGATGGGTTTCTCCGCGAACTTGAGATAAAGAGAGACATAGAAAGAAACATCATGACGGATCCACTCACTGAGGCTATTCCTCGAACGCAATAGTTTCACAAACGAGCTTTGTGAGACTGACTAGTAGAGGAGTTGGGTGTTCGGTATCACACGGGCTGTGAGTATGCGACATCGCAATAATTAGCCTTGAGTGCAAGTGGGAGATTGTTGGAGATAGTGCCCTCAGAGTCAATTATTGGATCACGGGCACGTGATTGCAATGATTGAGGGAGGACCTATACCGGTAGGACAGTCTTACTCAAGATGATAGTGTAGGGTTCCTAGGCACGCTAATGAGGTCTCACAAGGCATCAACCATGCCAATTTCTAGTTTTACGGGTGCCGAGAACCCCTAATACGGATCGTTGACTAGAAGTTTAGGCGAAAAACGAAACTAGTTAATAATCTAACTAAAAGAGAGAGGCTACAACCTTTGCAGATCCGGTTCTCCACTTCCTTAGCTCCACGTAGGCATCCTCTCGCTGTCCATCTTGAATCCCGGACTCAATCGTCGGCTTGATCGGAGAAATGGGCGGGCTAGGTCGTCGGCTTCGTGCCGAAGATGATCTACGTCGAGGCATTACAAGTTCAAGCTCCAACTCCATCAAGTTGTGAAACTTGTGAAGAAAACACCCTATACTACTTGGCAAGAGGTAGAGGGTGAAGAAATAGGAGGTGGGTTCACTTTAGAATTGGATTTCTCACACTTTAGCTCAAGTTGCCATTAATGGACTTAAGCTTTTTCTTTTGAAGATGAAGAAGAAGATGAGGCTAGAATATGATAAGTCTTAATTTAAAATGAAAAGTAAAATGAATACTTATCATATACTAACTAAGGTAGAGTGTAGAGAATTGACCATGGTTACAGGGAAAGGTTAGGGTTAAGCATGAAGACAAGAATGGTTACAAAGTCAAAGCTTCATGAAGCTTCAACTAGAAACAAAGAAAGCCACCATTCTCATCAAAATCTTTTCCAAATAAATAAATAAACAAATAAATAAATAAATGAATAAGCAAAACCCTAATCATCAACTTAACCATGGTTTAATTCTATACACATAACCAAATGAGCAAGTATCATCAAACATGATACAAACATGTGCACAAAAATATATCACATATACAACTTGCACATCAAGTGAGAAAATCCATTTAAAGTGAACCAATACTAGCTAATGCAAAGTAATATATCAAATATATAATTATACATCAAATCATTAAATCAACACTTGATTTAACGATCCGGTCATATCGCATATAACCGACTAGTATCCTATGTATCGGCTTATCGAATCAATCCTTGATTCGATATCTAGGTTATATCGAATATAACCAATCGATACATTCATCGCGAGAATGGAATACGGTATCACATACACGCATTATTCTCGGTCCTGCACATATCTCATATGCGCTCCTATTTCGTTTCGCTTGAGCCAGGAAACCTCTGTGTAGGACTCTAAAGACTCGTCAATACGCCGGTAGCAGATGATGATCATATCTAGCACCCACAAGCCGCAAGCGGTCTGCTAAACGTAACGGCCATCCGGGTATTGAGCGATCAGAAGATCGACGAGCTAGCCCGCTCACACTCCTGTGAATCCAACCAGTAACACTTACCGTACAGTCCGGTCTGTTCGTCTGATATGTCGCATATCAAGTCTAGGGGTGGTAAACGTCAAACCCCAATAACCGATAAGTCGTGCCGATGTGAGGCTCATAACGGGTCGAGAAACTACTGGTAACACTTACCAGCAAATCTCTGATCAGCCCTGGCCAGGGACTTCCCTGTTACGGCCAATTGAGCACAGCGCAACATCAACCCCCAATACCGGGAGAGACGAAACCCCTCCAATCGCTCATTGCCTCCATGTGACTCGGGACTGTACCCAAAGACCACCGTTTTGCACGCCCTCATGGACGTGGTAAGGCGGAGATCAAAGCACAGTGGGAATCACACAAGACTCTATGACGATCTCGGGTCTACAGACTAACCTGCACAAGTGTCACCTGAGAACTGCCATCTGACGTGAGGTATAATACCATCTGGGAGTTCTCGGCGAGTCCGTCCACTGAGCACCCAGTCTCCACTGAGCACCCGTATACCATCTCCGATGTCAAACACTAATGGATATGGGATCATCCATCGCCCATCTCATGGGTCGAAAAGCGTATACGCTAGTCTACACTGGTATATCGATGCCCTGTCTCGATACACCCATGACTAGGGACCATGAAGGATGTACTTATGGACTACCATGTCCCCATTAGTATGATCTGCATCATAGTCCAGGTAGTCAAGTACACATCCTAAGGGCTTTACCAACATGTAACTATAAGACAGTTTAAAGGGACTAGTATACATGTTAAGATAAAGAGTAACCAGATAGCATACTATCATATCGAGCAAGAAAGTCATCTTTATATATGTCCAAGCATCCAATATATTATACATCATCTGTACAATACTGGCCTCTAGGGCATACATACAACTAACAATCTCCCACTTGCACTAGGGCCAGCTGCTGTAGTATCGCATACCGAGCTTCCCGAAGAGTCTCTCAAACTGTATCTGGGGAATGGCCTTCGTGAGTGGATCCGCCGTGTTGTTCTTCGTGTCAACCCTCCTGACCTCGATCTCCCGGCGATCAACTATCTCCCGGATCAGGTGATACCGCCTCAGAATATGCCTGGATCGCTGATGGGACCTGGGTTCCTTGGCCCAAGCCACCGCTCCATTGTTATTACAATACAAAGGTATTGGATGCTCAATGGATGGAACCACTCTAAGTTCAGTAATGAACTTCTTGATCCAGACAGCCTCTTTAGCAGCATCGTTGGCAGCGATGTATTCAGCCTCCATCGTCGAGTCTGCCACGGTTTCCTTCTTGGAACTCTTCCAGCTAACTGCCCCTCCGTAAAGGGTAAAGACAAATCCCGACTGTGACTTAGAGTCGTCCTTATCACTCTGGAAGCTCGAATCGGTAAAGGACTCCACTTGGAGTTCTCCGTTACCATACACCAAGAGCATCTCATTAGTCCTTCGTAAGTACTTGAGAATGCTCTTCACAGCTGTCCAGTGACTCTCTCCAGGATCAGCTTGATACCTGCTCACTACACTTAGTGAGTATGCTACATCGGGTCTGGTACATAGCATCGCGTACATGATAGAGCCTACAGCCGAAGCATAGGGTATCCCTTGAATGCAAGCTCTCTCCAAATCAGTCTTGGGAGACATCTCTTTGGAAAGAGTGACTCCAGAGATCGTGGGCAAGTTCCCACGCTTGGATTCTTCCATACTAAACCTCTTTAGTATGGTGTCAATGTACCTGGATTGGGACAATCCCAATATCCGTTTGGATCTATCTCTATAGATCCTAATTCCCAATATGCAGGAGGCATCACCAAGATCTTTCATTGAAAATCTTTGTGATAAGAAGAGCTTGACCGCTTGCAGCATAGGAATATCATTTCCTATCAAGAGTATGTCGTCCACGTACAATACGAGGAAGACAACCTTACTCTCTGCCACCTTCTTGTAAATACAAGGTTCATCTGGGTTTTTAACGAAATCAAACTCTTTGATAACGACGTCAAAGCAGATGTTCCAACTCCGCGATGCTTGCTTTAATCCATAAATGGATTTAAGCAGCTTGCACACCTTCCCGCTGCTCCCACTGTCTACGAAGCCCTCTGGCTGAGTCATGTACACGCACTCTTCTAAATCACCATTTAGAAAGACGGTCTTAACATCCATTTGCCAGATTTCATAGTCATGATATGCAGCGATGGCAAGCATGATCCGGATGGATTTAAGCATAGCCACTGGAGAAAAGGTTTCGTCATAGTCCACACCTGGTCTTTGACGAAAACCCTTTGCAACAAGTCTAGCTTTGAAAGTTTCCACTTTCCCATCTACACCAAGTTTTTTCTTGAAGATCCACTTGCTCCCAATGGGTTTTACCCCATCAGGAGCAACATCCAAAGTCCATACTTTGTTGGTGTACATGGATTCCATCTCGGACCGCATAGCATCCAGCCATTTCACTGAGTCTCTACTCGTGATGGCCTGCTCGAAGCTAGTTGGGTCATCATCCTCCATGATGCAATCCTCGCTCCCACCATCCATGAGAAAACCGTAGTATCTCTCAGGTTGGCGAGGAACCCTACTAGATCGGCGGAGAGGCTGAGGTTCATTGGGAGCTACTGAATCTTCTGGTTCCACTAAATCTTCAGTTACGGTTTGTGTATCTGGAACTTCTTCCAGCTCTACCACTTTGCCACTAATTTCTTTTTCAAGGAATTCCTTTTCTAAAAAGGTGGCATGTTGAGCAACAAACACTTTTTGTTCCTCACTGTGGTAGAAAAATTACCCATATGAGTTCTTTGGATATCCCACAAACTTGCAAAGAACTGACCGTGCCTCGAGTTTGTCCGGATTTTGTCTTTTGACATAGGCCGGACAACCCCATATCTTAACTCGTTTAAAATATGGTCTCTTCCCACTCCATATCTCATATGGTGTGGTAGGTATAGATTTAGATGGAACTTGATTCAATAGGTAAGCTGCTGTTTCCAGTGCATATCCCCAAAAGGAAATAGGTAACCCAGCTGTGCTCATCATAGAGCGCACCATATCTAATAGGGTGCGGTTCCTCCGTTCCGATACACCGTTGTGCTGTGGTGTATATGGAGGAGTCAGTTGAGAGAGAATCCCATTCTCTTTTAGGAAGTCCAGGAATTCATTGCTCAAGTATTCACCTCCTCGATCAGATCGAAGGATTTTAATACTTTTTCCGGTTTCGTTTTCAACTTCTTGTTTATATTCTCTAAATTTCTCAAAAGCTTCTGATTTGTGTTTCATCAGGAACACATATCCGAATCTAGAGAGATCGTCAGTGAATGTAATGAAGTATGAAGAACCATCCCTGGCATGTGTAGACATGGGACCGCATACATCACTATGTATCAGTCCCAAGAGTTCGGCAACCCTTTCTCCGTGTCCCGTAAACGGAGTTTTGGTCATCTTGCCTTTGAGACATGACTGGCAAGTGTCATAAGATGAAAATTCGAATAGTTTCAAATATCCATCCTTATGCAACTTAGCCAGTCGTGTCGCATTGATGTGACCCAGTCTACAATGCCACAAGAAGGATTCGTTCAGTTCTAAACTCTTCCTCTTGTGTGTGTTTGTTATGCTCAGAACTGTTGATTGATTTAGAACATAAATGCCATTGCACAACGTGCCTGATCCAACCAACTTTTGGTTACGGAAAATTTTCATAACATTGTCCTGTAATACAAAATTATATCCCTCTTTACTCAATAAAGAAACCGATATAATGTTGCATATTAGGTTCGGCATGTAATAGCATTCGTTCAGAACCAATGTATTACCAGTCGGCAATACAAGGTGATATTCCCCGACAGTCTTAGCTGTAACAATTGCACCATTTCCAACTCTAATGTCTTTATCACCTTCTCCAAGTTCTCTACCTTTCCTGAGCCCATGTAACTGATTACATATATGGGATCCTGACCCGGTATCTAATACCCAGGACGTGGAGCAAATGGAGAAACAGTTCTCTGTAACGAACACACCCGAAGAAAATGCATCATCATGTACTTTCTTCATTCGGGTGGCATGGGAATCCTGGTATTCCCCTATATCATGTTCAGTCCTATAACTCTTATAAGAAAGAACAGAACCAACGTTCCCCAGCACAGTATAACATGCGGGTTCGGTCAATACATCCGTATTATTATCTTTATTAGGGCATGACATGGTCGCTACCTGGAGAGAGAGAGAGAAGAAAACACTTTAGCGTATGCTCGTGCAAGATCAGATTGGTTATTATCTTATCTAATCAGGATGGCTCCCACTGGTTTTTATCAAATCTTCCTTCAAACCCTAAAAGGAAAGACTAGCCGGGATTAATTACACCCTACAACTTCGTCGATCTTTCAGCCAGGCCAGTGTCGGTACTTTGAGGGAGGTTCCCCGTGCTTTCGCACGGACCTAATTAAAGTAAACCTCGTTTTCCCAGAGGCGTAACCCCGTTGACACCTTTCTAGACACCTACTTGATCGGCTAATTGTAATGTGCAAAACACTCCCAGGAGTAACTCTTACTCGCAGTGGGTATCAGGATCCAACTATCTCATAGAAGGTATGCAATCTCATTGCAAATTTCAACACTTGAAATTCCCGATAATGCTTTGCCCCGAACGATCTATGACCTTGACAAGGTCAACAAACCATAGACCGCAAGTCAAGTTCAGCCCGTCATTTCTTGATTGAATCAAACCCACCCGCACGACCCTTGACAAGGTCAACAAGGCCGTACGACTACCCTAACCCAATCTGCATCATATGCATAAGCAGATAAATACTGGTTAGCTACCGCACACTGCGCCTTGACAAGGTCAACAAACGCAGCACGAATACTAAACAGGACTTATCTGAAATGACGGAGGGCTACGACAGGTTTTTCTGAAAACCTATTGCGTAATGAACTTGATATCGTTGTAGGATCGAATGAATTTTGAAATGGAGTGTTTTTTAGGCTTTTCTAGTTTTGCTAAAGGAGTCACTCCCGGTGAAGGGATCGTCGGTCCTTTCCTCATCGAATAAGGTGCAGGATATATCACATATACCGCTGTGCAAAGCAAAAAAACTCTTAAAAGAAATCAAAATACAAACCGAGTGTGTAGCATCTGCCAGTTATTGCTAAAGGAGTCACTCCCGGTGAAGGGATCTCGGTCCTTTCCTCATCGAATAAGGTACATGATATATCATATATACCGCTGTGCAAAGCAAGAACTGTAGCTACCTGTTTTATTTTAAAATTTGATTCTACAACATCTTTTCGGTTTCTTTTCTTTCATTAATCACATTAATGAAGTCCCATCATTTAAGTCACCTAAACATCACAGATAAATACGACGTACACTTATGCCATCCGCATTCGCCTCGATGTCCCCTCGTGCACCGTTAGGTTAGGTAACTAACGGCAGAGCGGGGCAGGGCTAGCGCGGGTGTAAAACATAAGTAACGTCTATATAATATA
This sequence comes from Agapanthus africanus, assembly GCA_030015575.1. NCBI lineage: Eukaryota > Viridiplantae > Streptophyta > Magnoliopsida > Asparagales > Amaryllidaceae > Agapanthus > Agapanthus africanus. The sequence continues at coordinate 266,274,748 of JASDDO010000004.1, forward strand.
TCATATATACTATATACATCATCTATCACAGAACATCACATGATCACATCACAGATTTCACAGCAGAAGAATCATATGAAATATTGGATATACTAGGACGTCCGTGTTTTCAATGAAAGGTTCCTAGGCACTCTAGTAAGGTCTCACAAGGCATCGGACATGCCAATTTATAATTTTTGGTGCCGAGAAACCCTAGACTACGGATCCTTGCTAGAATTTTAGGCGAAAAGTAAACTAGTTAACACTTAACTACTTGGATATGGAAATAACAACCTTTGTAGATCCGGATATCCACCTCCACGGCTCCGCAACGAAGTCTCCTCGCTGTCCATGTTGAACCCCGGGCTCAAGCGTCGGCTTCGTCGAAGAAACGGGTGAGCTAGGTCGCCGGCTTCGTGTCAAAGACGATCTACGTCGAGGCATCGCAAGTTCAAGCTCCGACTTCACAAACTTGTGAAACTTGTGAAGTAAACACCCAAAACAACTTGGCAAGAGGTAGAGGGTGAAGAAATAGGAGGTGGTTTCTCTTTAGATTTGGATTTCTCTCACTAATGCTCAAGTTGCCATTGGAGTAGCAACCTTGAAGAAGAAGAAGATGAAGATGGTTATGATAAGTTCTATTAAAAAAGAAAATAGAAAAACAATACTTATCATAACTTAAACTAGGGTTAAGTGTAGAGAATAAACCATGGTGATTTGAGTGGGTTAGGGTTAAGCATGAAGACAAGAATGGTTAGCAAAGTCAAAGCTTCATGAAGCTTCAACATAAAACAAATAAAGCCACCATTCTTATCTTAATCCATTTCAAATAAATAAATAAAAAAATAAATAAATGAATATGCAAAACCCTAATTATCAAATTAACCATGGATTAATTCTATACACTTAACTAAATGATCAAGTATCATCAAACATGATACAAAAAGTGCACAAAAGTATATCACATATACAATGTGCAATCCAAGTGAGAAAAATCCGTTTAAAGTGAACCAATACTAGTTAATGCAAAGTAATATATCAAATATATGATTATACATTAAATCATTAAATCAACATTTGATTCAATGATCCGGTCATGTCGCACATAACCGACTAGTATTCAATGAATCGATTTATCGAATCAATGATTCGATAACTAGGTCATATCGAATATAACCAATCGAAAACATATATCGCGAGAATGAAATGCGGTATCACATACACGCATTATTCTCGGTCCTGCACACATCTCATATGCGCTCCTATTTCGTTTCGCTTGAACCAGGAAACCTCTGTGTAGGACTCTAAAGACTCGTCAATACGCCGGTAGCAGATGATGATCATATCAAGCACCCACAAGCCGCAAGCGGTCTGCTAAACGTAACGGCCACCCGGGTATTGAGCGATCAGAAGATCGACGAGCTAGCCCGCTCACACTCCTGCGAATCCGACCAGTAACACTTACCGTACAGTCCGGTCTCTTCGTCTGATATGTCGCATATCAAGTCTAGGGGTGGTAAACGTCAGACCCCAATTACCCGATAAGTCGTGCCGATGTGAGGCTCGTAACGGGTCGAGAAACTACTGGTAACACTTACCAGCAAATCTCTGATCAGCCCAGGCCAGGGACTTCCCTGTCACGGCCAATCGAGCACAGCGCAACATCAACCCCCAATACCGGGAGAGACGAAACCCCTCTTATCGCTCATTGCCTCCATGTGACTCGGGACTGTACCCAAAGACCACCGTTTTGCACGCCCTTATGGACATGGTAAGGTGGAGATCAAAGCACAGTGGGAATCATACAAGACTCTATGACGATCTCGGGTCTACAGACTATCCTGTACAAGTGTCACCTGAGAACTGCCATCTGACGTGAGGTATAATACCATCTGGGAGTTCTCGGCGAGTCCGTCCAGTGTACCCAGTCTCCACTGAGCACCCGTACACCATCTCTGATGTCAAACACCAATGGATATGGGATCATCCATCGCCCATCACATAGGTCGAGAAGCGTATACGCTAGTCTACACTGGTATATCGATGCCCCGTCTCGATACACCCACGACTAGGGACCTTGAAGGATGTACTTATGGACTACCATGTCCCCACTAGTATGATCCGCATCATAGTCCAGGTAGTCAAGTACACATCCTAAGGGCTTTACCAACATGTAACTATAAGACAGTATAAAGAGACTAGTGTACATGTTAAGATAAAGAGTAACCAGATAGCATACTATCATATCGAGCAAGAAAGTCATCTCTATATATGTCCAAGCATCCAATATAATATACAACATCTGTACAATACTGGCCTCTAGGGCATACATACAACTAACAATCTCCCAATTGCACTAGGGCCAGTTGCTGTAGTATCGCATACCGAGCATCCCGAAGAGTCTCTCAAACTGCGTCTGGGGAATGGCCTTCGTGAGTGGATCCGCCGTGTTATTCTTCGTGTCAACTCTCCTGACCTCGATCTCCCGGCGATCAACTATCTCCCGGATCAGGTGATACCGCCTCAGAATATGCCTGGATCGCTGATGGGACCTGGGTTCCTTGGCTAAAGCCACCGCTCCATTGTTATCGCAATACAAAGGTATTGGATGCTCAATGGATGGAACCACTCCAAGTTCAGAAATGAACTTCTTGATCCAGACAGCTTCTTTAGCAGCATCGTTGGCAGCGATGTATTCAGCCTCCATCGTCGAGTCTGCCACGGTTTCCTGCTTAGAACTCTTCCAGCTAACCGCCCCTCCGTAAAGGGTAAAGACAAAGCCCGACTGCGACTTAGAGTCATCCTTATCACTCTGGAAGCTTGAATCGGTAAAGGACTCCACTTGGAGTTCTCCGTTACCATACACCAAGAACATATTTCTAGTCCTTCGCAAGTACTTGAGAATGCTCTTCACAGCTGTCCAGTGACTCTCTCCAGGATCAGCTTGATACCTGCTCACTATACTTAGTGAGTATGCTACATCGGGTCTGGTACATAGCATCGCATACATGATAGAGCCTACTGCCGAAGCATAGGGTATTCCTTGCATGCGAGCTCTCTCCAAATCAGTCTTGGGAGACATCTCTTTGGAGAGAGTGACTCCAGAGATCGTGGGCAAGTTCCCACGCTTGGACTCTTCCATACTAAACCTCTTTAGTATGGTGTCAATGTACCTGGATTGGGACAATCCCAAAATCCGTTTGGATCTATCTCTATAGATCCTTATTCCCAATATGCAGGAGGCATCACCAAGATCTTTCATTGAGAATCTTTGTGATAAGAAGAGATTGACCGATTGCAGCATAGGAATATCATTTCCTATCAAGAGTATGTCGTCCACGTACAATACGAGGAAGACAACCTTACTCTCTGCCACCTTCTTGTAGATACAAGGTTCATCTGGATTTTTGACGAAATCAAACTCTTTGATAACGACGTCAAAGCAGATGTTCCAACTCCGCGATGCTTGCTTTAATCCATAAATGGATTTAAGCAGTTTGCACACCTTCCCGCTGCTCCCACTGTCTACGAAGCCCTCTGGCTGAGTCATGTATACGCACTCTTCTAAATCACCGTTTAGAAAGGCGGTCTTAACATCCATTTGCCAGATTTCGTAATCATGATATGCAGCGATAGCAAGCATGATCCGGATGGATTTAAGCATAGCCACTGGAGAAAAGGTCTCGTCATAGTCCACACCTGGTCTTTGACGAAAACCCTTTGCTACAAGTCTAGCTTTGAAAGTCTCTACTTTCCCATCTACACCAAGTTTCTTCTTGAAGATCCACTTGCTCCCAATGGGTTTTACCCCTTCAGGAGCAACTTCCAAAGTCCATACTTTGTTGGTGTACATGGAATCCATCTCGGACCGCATAGCATCCAGCCATTTCACTGAGTCTCCACTCGTGATGGCCTGGTCGAAGCTAGTTGGGTCATCATCCTCCATGATGCAATCCTCGCTCCCACCATCAATGAGAAAACCGTAGTATCTCTCAGGTGGACGAGAAACCCTACCAGATCGGCGGAGAGGCTGGGGTTCGTCGGGTACTACCGAATCCTCTGGTTCCACTAAATCTTCAGTTTGAGTTTGTGTAGCCGGAATTTCTTCCAGTTCTACCTCACCGCCACTAATTTCTTTTGCAAGAAATTCCTTTTCCAAAAAGGTGGCATGTCGAGAAACAAACACTTTTTGTTCCTCTGTATGGTAGAAAAGATATCCATGTGAATGTTTGGGATATCCCACAAACTTACATAGAACTGACCGTGCCTCGAGTTTGTCCGGATTTTGTCTTTTGACATAGGCCGGGCAACCCCATATCTTAACTCGTTTAAGACATGGTCTCTTCCCACTCCATATCTTATATGGTGTGGTAGGTACAGATTTAGATGGAACTTGATTCAAAAGGTATGCTGCTGTCTCCAGCGCATAACCCCAGAAGGAAATAGGTAACTCAGCTGTACTCATCATTGAGCGCACCATATCTAATAGGGTGCGGTTTCTCCGTTCAGATACACCATTGTGCTGTGGTGTATATGGAGGAGTCAGCTGAGAGAGAATCCCATTCTCTTTTAGGAAGTCCAGGAATTCATTGCTCAAGTATTCCCCTCCTCGATCAGATCGTAGGATTTTAATACTTTTTCCGGTTTGGTTCTCAACTTCTTGTTTATATTCCCTAAATTTCTCAAAAGCTTCTGATTTGTGTTTCATCAGGAACACATACCCGAACCTAGAGAGATCGTCAGTGAATGTAATGAAGTATGAAGAACCATCCCTGGCATGTGTAGACATGGGACCACATACATCACTATGTATAAGTCCCAAGGGTTCGGTAACTCTTTCTCAGTGTCCCGTAAACGGAGTTTTGGTCATCTTGCCTTTGAGACATGACTGGCAAGTGTCATAAGATGAAAATTCAAACGGATTTAAATATCCATCTTTATGCAACTTAGCAAGTCGTGTCGCATTGATGTGACCCAGTCTACAATGCCACAAGAAGGATTCGTTGAGTTCAGAACTCTTCCTCTTGTGTGTGTTTGTTATGCTCAGAACTGTTGATTGATTTAGAACATAAATGCCATTGCATAACGTGCCTGATCCAACCAACTTTTGGTTACGGAAAATGTTCATAACATTGTCCTGTAATACAAAATTATATCCCTCTTTACTTAATAAAGAAACCGATATAATGTTGCATATCAGGTTCGGCATGTAATAGCATTCGTTCAGAACCAATGTATTACCAGTTGGTAATACAAGGTGATATTCCCCGACAGTCTTAGCTGCAACAATTGCACCATTTCCAACTCTAATGTCTTTATCACCTTCTCCAAGTTCTCTACCTTTCCTAAGCCCATGTAACTGATTACATATATGGGATCCTGACCCGGTATCTAATACCCAGGACGTAGAGCAAATGGAGAAACAGTTCTCAGTAACGAACACACCCGAAGAAAATGCATCAACATGTACTTTCTTCATTCGGGTGGCATGGGAATCCTGGTATTCCCCTATATCCTGTTCATTCCTATAACTCTTATAAGAATGAACGGAACCAACGTTCCCAGCACAGTATAACATGCGGGTTCGGTCAATACATCCATATTATTATCTTGATTAAGGCATGAACTGGTCGCTACCTGGAGAGAGAGAGAAGAAAGTACTTTAGCGTATGCTCGTGCAAGATCAGATTCGTTATTATCTTATCTAATCAGGATGGCTCCCACTGCTTTTTATCAAATCTTCCTCCAAACCCTAAAAGGAAAGACTAGCCGGGATTAATTACACACTAGAAGTTCGCTAATCTTTCAGCCAGGCCAGTGTCGGTACTTTGAGGGAGGTCCCCCTTGGTTTCGCACGAACCTAATTAATGTAAACCTCGTTTTCCCAGAGGCGTAACTGTAAGTCGATGTACTACACCCCAGTACTTATGGGGAGGCGGAATTTTCAAAAACAATCAAGTTTAAACAACGAACATCGACTAACCGCTTGAATCGAAGCTAAACTATAAATAACCGTATCATATGAGTTTCTTTTCACAAGTGATTAGGGATTATACCTAATGAAACCGGTCCTTCTTCTTTACGTCCTCCTTTGTTCTCCTCGACCTTCTCTAGGTAGTAGACGATCCACCCGAGAGCAAAACACCAAGCTAAACCTCTAACTTGAGGTAACTAATCAACTTTGATTGCTAATCAAAGATGAAAGGATGATAAAGAGTGAAGGTTATGGATTGTTTAGTCTAACTAATCCTTTGATCTCAACACATGAGGATTAAGGATTAGGGTTTGAAGATGAGAGCTTGAGGAGAGAGAATGTGAGATAAGATAATGAGAGAAGAGAGAGAGTGTATCATAATATTATGAAGCATTCTTATTTTAGAATAATCAATAAAGGAAATGAATAAGCATGCTTCATAAAATATCTTGTGGTGATTCATTAGCATGAGTCATTAAGCAATAAATGTGCATTAATGAAGTGAATGAATCACCACCATGACTCACTCTCTTATCCAAAAGAAACTTCCTTAGTCACATCTTCTAGAAGCTTCTCGAGTAATTACGAGAACGCCCCTCCGATCCGTAAAAATACGGAAAAAACTTTAGACTGTAAAAATCCAATAACCGGATACCAGTAACTGGCTTAAACCAAAGCCGACTGGTTAAAACTGTCCGAAAGTCGTACGCGCGTAAACGCACGTATGCGTCCGAACCCTTTGTCGCAAAACCATGCAACCTCTATATCGTTTCGCCTGGAGTAGGAAACTCTCTGTGTGGGACTCTAGAGACTCGACTACTACGCTGGCAGTGGGTTTAACCACAGACCGCAAGCGGCACTAGCTGTACGTAACGGTCCCCAGGTAGTTGTCGATAAGAAGGCCGATGAGTAAACCCATCCGAACTCCTACTGAGTCTGATGTGACAATCTCCATACAGTCCGGTCCGTTCGTCCAAGACTATCGCATATCGGGCCTAGGGGGGCGGCAAGCGTCAGTCCCCTAATAGCGGTATAAGTCGTGTCGGAGTAAAGCCCATTACACCCTGAGAAACTACTGGAACCTACCAGCAAATCTCGCTTGCCCTGGCCAGGGACTTTGCGTAATGGCTCTCTGACACAGCACGATATCTACTCCCAATACCGGGAGGGACGAATCCTGTCTAACCGCCACTGCCTCCAAGTGCTCGGGACTGCACCCAACTGCTACCTGTTTGCACGACTCCTTTGAGCCGTGGTAGGGTAGCAATCTAAGAACAGTGGGACACACTCGAGGCGAAGTAGCAGTGTCAAGTCTGCGGACTACGCTGTACTCATGTCACCTGGGAACTGTTCACTGACGACTGGTATCAAACCAACCAACAGTTCCCTGTGAGTCCTGTCCGGTGTACCCGTAACCTAACGAGCACCTGTATACTATCTCCAGTACGACGTACTGACGGCTGTGGGACAGACCATCTCCCCAACTGGGATGAGAAGCGTACACACTAGTCTACTCCGGAGTATCGATGCTCTGTCTCGATAATCCAACGACCAGGGGACCTGAATAAGGATGTGCTTGTAGACTACCCAGCCCCCACTAGTGTGACTGCCATCACAACGCTGGTAGACAAGCAAGATCCTAAGAGCTCTATCAATACGTACACTCACATATTAAGATAGAAAAACCAAGTAGCATACTACCATGTTTAGCAAGACTGTTATATACATGTGAATATCCCAAGCTTCCATTAAGTAATATACAAGCTAGTATGATACAGTAATGGCCTTCTAGGGCATAAACACTAACAATCTCCCACTTGCACTAGGGCCATGTACTGGCATATCGCAGACCAATGATCTCGAGCAGCCTCTCGAACTGAATCTGAGGAAGGGCCTTCGTGAATGGATCAGCAATGTTCTCTTCTGAAGCAACTCTCCGAACCTCGATCTCCTGACGATCAATGATCTCCCTGATCAGGTGATACCGCCTCAAGATGTGTCTGGACTTCTGATGGGACCTTGGTTCCTTCGCTAAAGCTATAGCTCCGTTGTTGTCGCAATACAGAGGTATTGGATCAACTATGGTAGGAACCACCTGAAGTTCTGTTAGGAACTTCTTCATCCAGACTGCTTCTTTTGCGGCATCGCAAGCAGCTATATACTCCGCTTCCATCGTCGAGTCAGCAACGGTGTCCTGCTTGGAGCTCTTCCAGCACACCGCCCCTCCATTGAGGGTAAAGACATAACCCGACATGGACTTGGAATCGTCCTTATCACTCTGGAAGCCGGAATCAGCAAAGGCCTCCAACCTGAGGTCTTTTCCGCCGTAAACCAAGAACATCTCCTTAGTCCTCCTCAGGTACTTGAGAATGTTCTTTACTGCTATCCAGTGTTTCTCCCCTGGGTCTGACTGATACCGGCTTACCACGCTTAGTGCGTAAGCTACATCTGGTCTGGTACACAACATCGCATACATTATAGAGCCTACCGCAGAAGCGTAGGGTATAATAGACATGCGTTCCCTTTCCAAATCAGTCTTGGGAGACATCTCTTTGGAGAGGGTGATTCCGTGACAAGCCGGTAGATTACCGCGCTTAGAATCTTCCATACTGAATCTTTTCAGTACAGTGTCGATATACCTGGACTGCGAAAGTCCCAACATCCTCTTGGATCTATCACGATAGATCCGGATCCCCAGAATGTAAGAGGCATCACCCAGGTCTTTCATGGAGAACCTGTGTGACAAGAATCCTTTGACAGATTGTAGCATAGGAATGTCATTTCCTATCAATAGAATGTCATCCACGTACAAGACGAGGAATACGACACTTCTGGCCACAACTTTACTATATATGCATGGTTCATCTGGATTTTTGATAAAGTCATATTCTTTGACTGTCTCATCAAAGCAGATGTTCCAACTCCGCGATGCCTGCTTTAGTCCGTAAATGGACTTAAGCAGCTTGCATACTTTCCCGCTGCTCCCACTCTGATTGAAACCCTCTGGCTGATCCATATAGACGCTCTCTTCTAAATTTCCATTCAGAAAAGCCGTCTTTACGTCCATCTGCCAGATTTCATAATCATGGAAGGCAGCAATAGCAAGAAGGACCCGAATGGATTTGAGCATAGCCACTGGAGAAAAAGTTTCGTCATAGTCCAAACCAGGTCTTTGACGAAAACCCTTTGCAACAAGTCTAGCCTTATAGGTTTCCACCTGTCCATCTACACCAATCTTTTTCTTGAAGATCCATTTGCATCCTATGGGTTTTACCCCATCTGGAGCAAAGTCCAAAGTCCATACTTTGTTGGTGTACATGGACTCCATTTCGGTCCGCATTGCATCTAGCCATCGTACCGAGTCGCCGCTCTGGATGGCCTGCTGGAAGTCAGTAGGTTCATCATCTTCTATGATGCAATCCTCTCTATCCCCGTCAATGAGAAAACCGTAGTATCTCTCAGGCGGATGAGACGGCCTACTACTTCTGCGGAGGGGTGCGGGAATGTTCTGTTCTTCTTGAACCTCTGGTTCTACCAAACTTTCAGTAACAGCTTGTGGTTCTGGAATTTCTTCCAGTTCTATTGCGCTCCCACTCTTCTGATTTTCTAAAAATTCAGTTTCTAAGAAGGTGGCATGACGAGAAACAAAGACCTTTTGTTCCTCTGCGTAATAGAAATAATATCCCTTGGAGTTCTTTGGATATCCCACAAGCTTACACAGTACTGATCGTGCCTCGAGCTTGTCCACATGCTGCTTTTTTACAAAAGCTGGACACCCCCTGTCCTAAAATGTTTTAGACAGGGTTTCTTCCCACTCCACATCTGATATGGTGTGGTAGGCACAGTCTTGGTTGGAACCTGGTTCAAAAGATATGCCGCTGATTCTAGCGCATAACCCCAGAAAGATCGCGGTAACTCAGCATTACTCATCATGGATCGTACCATATCCAATAGGGTTCGATTCCGTCTCTCCGATACACCGTTGTGCTGTGGAGTGTATGGAGGAGTAAGCTGAGAGAGAATTCCTTTCTCTTTTAGGTAACCTAGGAACTCGGCACTTAAGTATTCTCCACCTCGATCAGATCTTAGTGTCTTAATACTTTTGCCTGTTTGGTTTTCCGCTTCATTCTTGAATTCCAGGAATTTCTCAAAGGCCTCTGATTTATGCTTCATTAAGAAAACATATCCATACCTAGAGAAATCATCTGTAAAAGTAATGAAGTAGGAATAACCACCTCTCGCATGTGTAGACATTGGACCGCATACATCACTATGTATGAGTCCTAAGAGCTCGCTCGCTCTTACTCCTTGTCCAGTGAATGGAGTCTTTGTCATCTTTCCTTTGAGACAAGATTGACAAGTGTCATAAGTTTGATATTCGAACGTGTCCAAATATCCTTCTCTATGCAACTTAGTCAACCTTCTCTCATTGATGTGACCCAGTCTACAATGCCATAAGAAAGCTTTATTTAAATCTGGAGACTTTCTTTTTAGTGTGTTCTGGACATTGAAAATTTGGAGTTGGTTTAACACATATATGCCGTTATTTAGAGTACCGGACCCAATCAAACCATGATTAAGGTGGATGTTGACAACATCTCTTACAAACGTGAAATCATAACCTTTATTTGATAACAAGGAAACTGATATGATATTACACGTTAAGCTGGGTACAAAATAACAGTTATGTAAAACCAAAATGTGTCCACTCGTCAATCCTAGGTGATAATCCCCGACGGACGCAGCTCCCACGCTAGCTCCGTTAGCAACCCTGAGGATCATATCACCTTCCTTCAGCACTCTACGGTTTCTCAGTGCCTGCAATGAATTGCAAATATGAGATCCTGACCCGGTATCCAATACCCAGGAAGTAGAGTTGATTGACAGACAATTCTCAATTACAAACACACCTGAAGTCGAAGCCACAGCCTGCTTCGGTTCCTGGTTCTTGGCGTTCCACGCCTTGCAATCCTTCTTCCAGTGCCCTTTCCTGTGACAATGGAAGCACTCATCCTGGCCAACTATCGGTACTGCTTTCTTTTGCTTTCCCTTCCCTCTCACCTTACTAACACCTCCTCTAGGTTTGGGTGCGGCCTTCTTCTTCCTTCCTTTGGCCCTAGCCTTGGACCCGGAAGAAGATGCACCGCCAACAAACATAGCGGGTGTTTCCCTTGCCTTCTGCAAGGTGCCCTCTGCACTCCTTAACATGTTCAGGAGTTCCGCAAGTTCAACTTCTTTTCCTTGAAGATTGAAGTTGAGGATAAACTGGGCGTAGGTGGGAGGAAGGGACTGGAGAACAAGGTCTGTATAGAGCTCATTATCCAAAGTCGTCCCAAGGTCTGCGAGCTCTTCTATATAGCCAATCATCTGTAGGACATGTTCACGTACCGATGACCCGACAGCCAACCTCGCTCGAAACAATTTCTTTGAGGTCTCGTATCTTGCTATACGAGATTGCTCTCCATAAAGTTCCTTTGTATGGAGAAATATGCCATCTAAGGACATATCCTCGTGCCTCCTCTGATGTTCATTGTTCATCGAGGCAAGCACGATGCACTTGGCTCTCGCGCAATCTAAATCCCAGGTTTTGCGGATTTCCTTATCCGCATTACTGGATTTGGGACCAGGGACAGCAGGTGCCGTAGCGGTGAGGACGTACCCCAGTTTGTCATAGGTCAAAGCCATCTTGACATTCCGCAGCCAATCTTTATAGTTTGGCCCCGTCAGTATATTTTTCTCTAAAAGTAACTTAAGTCCAGTCATTTTCAGGGTCGCTGCAATTAGGAGAGAGAGAAGAAAACTCTTTAGCATGATGCTCTTGCAAGTTTAGAGTGGTTTTTAGTTTATCTAAACTGGATGGCTCCCACTGTTTCTCGAATCCTTCCTCAAACCATAAAAGAAGAATTAGCCAAGACTATTCTCACCGTACAATACTTGCTTAACCGTTCAGCCAGGCCGGTGTCGATACTTCGAGGGAGGTTTTCCAACGCTTTCGCGAAGTTCCTTAATTAAGTAACCTCTTTTCTCTGGGGGCGTAACCCCGCTGACACTTTTCTGGACACCTACTAGGTTTATAGCATTGATCGTTAAGCGACGAATATCCTGATAAGTAGCATATACTCACAGTAGGATCGGGATCCAAATATCATCGTCTGATAATGTTGTAGGAATGCTACCAACATTCATCAAACTCAAAATGGTATGCATCTCTTTGCAAATTTCAGTTTCTTTAGAAATTCCCGATATAAGTTTTTGCCCCATGCTCTTATGACCTTGACTAAGGGCCAACAAATCATAAGTCACATGTCAAGTTCTGCCCATCATTATCCTGTTGATTTGAACCCATCCGTATACTCTTGACTAAGGGCCAACAAAGTAATACGACTGTCCCAAACCAACTCATCTATCTATGCAACAAATGAATACCCCAGCAGCTACCAATCACTATGTCTTGACTAAGGGCCAAACAAACATAGCTTGAATACTACTGACCATTCATAAGAAATGACGGAGGGCTACGACTGGTTTTGGCGAAACCGTGAACGTAGTGAACTTGATATAACCGAAGGAACCTGATAGCTTTTAAAAGGAGTGGTTAAATCTCCGCATTTAAAATTATCTGTTTTAAAAATAACCGAGTGGTTTCTTTTAAATTGTTCCAACGATTTAAACTTTGGTTTGTTTTACTTTGCATTATAGATAATGCGTCCCATCATTAACCTATCATTGCAGAAAACAACGAAAATACAACGTCCTCTTATGCCATCCGCATTCGCCACGGGGTCCCGTCATCACCCGTTAGGTTACTTAACTAACGACAGAGCGGGGGCTGGGCTAGCGCGGGTGTAAAACATAAGTGACGTCTAAATAGCTACAATAAATATAGATATTTTACATTCGTCTGACGCAATGATATTCATTCCAGAACACAGATAAACAATATTGGATTTGCAAGCAATCTGTATTTCTTTTGAGCCTGCAAGAAAAGACAGATTACACAGTTGTGATGAATAGCCGTTTACCCCACCCTCGACCCCTACGGGTACGGCAAACTACCCACCCGGCAGTCTGTGTACCCCACCTTGGGTCAGTCCTAGGAGCAAAAACAGTAAAATGAAATAATACAACGGTGGCTACGACCGCAACCTGGAAGTGCCCCGCGAAAATAATATTACAACAAATTACATTTACAACAAATGAATTAAACGATAACCCATTGCTAACCCCGGCTATACACCACAACAGTCCAATACAGTTTATATGCACAAACAGATATAACCATTTCAGAAATGTGCAACCCCCTGCCAACCGACATACTAGCAGTTAGGGGAGGTTTACGAACACATTAAACAATCACAGATATAATCCAATACGCAAATACTGTACAATTCGATCGAATAAACAACTTCAATATTGCTCCAAAATCTGCTCTGTTAAACAGTAACCTGAGCAATAATTAAATATTCCAGAAAACCCCAAACACCAAAGAGGACCCACCCATGAAAAATGAGCTCATGACTCGGCAACTCGGCCGCGGAAGCGCGGCGGATCGGTGGGATCCGCCGCCCTTCCGCGGCGCTTTAGTCGAATCATGGGCTCGAATTTCTTGGGTGTTCTTCTGTGGTCATGTCAAGCTCTCTGAACACACCAGAAAAATTTTAGGACTTCATTTTAAGTTCGACAGAAACTAAACAGAATTAGGGTTTTCCGGCTTCGTTTTTTTCGTTCGAAATTCGTACAAATTTGCGATAAAGTTATTTAGTGTTTAGCGAGGCTCTGATACCACTGTAAGTCGATGTACTACACCCCAGTACTTATGGGGAGGCGGAATTTTCAAAAACAATCAAGTTTAAACAACGAACATCGACTAACCGCTTGAATCGAAGCTAAACTATAAATAACCGTATCATATGAGTTTCTTTTCACAAGTGATTAGGGATTATACCTAATGAAACCGGTCCTTCTTCTTTACGTCCTCCTTTGTTCTCCTCGACCTTCTCTAGGTAGTAGACGATCCACCCGAGAGCAAAACACCAAGCTAAACCTCTAACTTGAGGTAACTAATCAACTTTGATTGCTAATCAAAGATGAAAGGATGATAAAGAGTGAAGGTTATGGATTGTTTAGTCTAACTAATCCTTTGATCTCAACACATGAGGATTAAGGATTAGGGTTTGAAGATGAGAGCTTGAGGAGAGAGAATGTGAGATAAGATAATGAGAGAAGAGAGAGAGTGTATCATAATATTATGAAGCATTCTTATTTTAGAATAATCAATAAAGGAAATGAATAAGCATGCTTCATAAAATATCTTGTGGTGATTCATTAGCATGAGTCATTAAGCAATAAATGTGCATTAATGAAGTGAATGAATCACCACCATGACTCACTCTCTTATCCAAAAGAAACCTCCTTAGTCACATCTTCTAGAAGCTTCTCGAGTAATTACGAGAACGCCCCTCCGATCCGTAAAAATACGGAAAAACTTTAGACTGTAAAAATCCAATAACCGGATACCAGTAACTGGCTTAAACCAAAGCCGACTGGTAAAAACTGTCCGAAAGTCGTACGCGCGTAAACGCACGTATGCGTCCGAACCCTTTGTCGCAAAACCATGCAACCTCTATATCGTTTCGCCTGGAGTAGGAAACTCTCTGTGTGGGACTCTAGAGACTCGACTACTACGCTGGCAGTGGGTTTAACCACAGACCGCAAGCGGCACTAGCTGTACGTAACGGTCCCCAGGTAGTTGTCGATAAGAAGGCCGATGAGTAAACCCATCCGAACTCCTACTGAGTCTGATGTGACAATCTCCATACAGTCCGGTCCGTTCGTCCAAGACTATCGCATATCGGGCCTAGGGGGGCGGCAAGCGTCAGTCCCCTAATAGCGGTATAAGTCGTGTCGGAGTAAAGCCCATTACACCCTGAGAAACTACTGGAACCTACCAGCAAATCTCGCTTGCCCTGGCCAGGGACTTTGCGTAATGGCTCTCTGACACAGCACGATATCTACTCCCAATACCGGGAGGGACGAATCCTGTCTAACCGCCACTGCCTCCAAGTGCTCGGGACTGCACCCAACTGCTACCTGTTTGCACGACTCCTTTGAGCCGTGGTAGGGTAGCAATCTAAGAACAGTGGGACACACTCGAGGCGAAGTAGCAGTGTCAAGTCTGCGGACTATGCTGTACTCATGTCACCTGGGAACTGTTCACTGACGACTGGTATCAAACCAACCAACAGTTCCCTGTGAGTCCTGTCCGGTGTACCCGTAACCTAACGAGCACCTGTATACTATCTCTAGTACGACGTACTGACGGCTGTGGGACAGACCATCTCCCCAACTGGGATGAGAAGCGTACACACTAGTCTACTCCGGAGTATCGATGCTCTGTCTCGATAATCCAACGACCAGGGACCTGAATAAGGATGTGCTTGTAGACTACCCAGCCCCCACTAGTGTGACTGCCATCACAACGCTGGTAGACAAGCAAGATCCTAAGAGCTCTATCAATACGTACACTCACATATTAAGATAGAAAAACCAAGTAGCATACTACCATGTTTAGCAAGACTGTTATATACATGTGAATATCCCAAGCTTCCATTAAGTAATATACAAGCTAGTATGATACAGTAATGGCCTTCTAGGGCATAAACACTAACAGTAACCCAGTTGACACCTTTCTAGACACCTACTTGATCAGCTAATTGCAATGTGTAAAACTCTCCCAGGAGTAACTCTTACTCGCAGCGGGTATCGGGATCCAACTATCTCATAGAAGGTATGCAATCTCATTGCAAATTTCAACACTTGAAATTCCCGATAATATTTTGCCCCTAACCTCCTATGACCTTGACAAAGGCCAACAAACCATAGGATGCTAGTCAAGTTCAACCCGTCATTTCTTGATCGAAATAAACCCACCCGCACGGCCCTTGACAAAGGCCAACAAGGTCGCACGACTACCCTAATCCAATCTGCATCATATGCATAAGCAGATAAGCACCAGTTAGCTACCGCACACTGCGCCTTGACAAAGGCCAACAAACGCAGCACGAATACTAACTACTACTTATCTGAAATGACGGAGGGCTACGCAGGTTTTTTATAAAAACCATGAGCGTAATGAACTTGATATCGTTGTAGAATCAAATGAAGTTTTGAAATGGAGTGATTTTGAGGTTTTTCTAGTTTTGCTAAAGGAGTCACTCCCGGCGAAGGGATCTCGGTCCTTTCCTCGTCGAATGAGGTGCGGGATATATCATATATATCGCTGTGCAAAGCAAAGACTCTTAAAAGCTATCAAAGCCAAACCGAGTGTGTAGCATCTGCCAGTTACTGCTAAAGGAGTCACTCCCGGTGAAGGGATCTCGGTCCTTTCCTCATCGAATAAGGTGCAGGGTATATCATATATACCGCTATGCAAAGCAAAAAACTGTAGCTACCTGTTTTATTTAAAATCTGATTCTACAACATCTTAGGTTTCTTATCTTTCATTAATCACATTAATGAAGTACCATCATTTAAATACCTAAACATCACAGATAGATATGACGTACACTTATGCCATCCGCATTCGCCTCGATGTCCCCTCGTGCACCGTTAGGTTAGGTAACTAACGACAGAGCAGGGCAGGGCTAGCGCGGGTGTAAAACATAAGTAACGTCTATATAATATATCATATATACTATATACTATATCCATCACAGAGTCACAACACAGATATCGCAGCAGAATAAACATATGAAATATTGGATATACTAGGACGTCCGTGTTTTCAATACGTGCCAGTATAAAACACGGATTCCACGGTCGTAACGAATAGCCAATCCCACACCCCTAGACCCCTACAAGAGCGTCAAGCAACCCTGCCAATTCTAGGGTTAGGAGACCCGGACTCGACTCCTCGAGTTGGTCTCCCACTGGACCCCAGAACCCGGTTGCTTGTGCTCCCCTCCTTGGGTCTATCCTAATGCGGAAAAGTAAATAATATACAAAGGGTGACAACTTCCGCTACCTGGAAGTGCCCCAAATAAAAGAATATTACATACAAGTTTTTACATGAATGAAAATGAAAAACACTCATCTCACATAAAAACCCCCGGCTATCCGAATACGACGATCCAATATAACATATCCAGCAACACATAACATCACATGTCATCAACGTAAGCAAGTATGCATACCCCAATTGTCGTTGACGTATAGCAACGAAACCGGCGATATGAACATACTACACTTACGGTCACAGAAAAGAAAGTCTAAAACTACAACAATTGGAATCCGCAACTTCTTTAGACATCACATGCCTAACAGATATAAATCCCGCATTTTAGTCTCATTATCGAAAACTCTTTTCAATATCATATGGGACTAAACTGCTAAATTCATAACATTCATTCAGTTATCACATAACTTTTGTGAATTCCAATTATTGTATCCCATTCCAGATAAACAGAAAATGTTAAACTTTTCGATCGAACAATCGAACACCCAAGGTTTCCCGATACAGATCAACACATGAAACAAGTATAACAACATTCCGTTCCTGCCTCAGTACCAACGGTCCAGCCGTAGAAGGGTCAAGCCAACGCCTCACATGTGGCACGCCGTACTGCCCCAAACCCGAAGGTTCAAAGGGCAGTTCAAGACTGTCACATAATCGAGTTAAGGTTTGTTGTCTTCTAGAGGGTCCATCGCGTTACTTGCACTACTTAGAACGTCGTTAAACTACGGAAAAATCCAACACTTGGAAATTTCCCGACAGGGGAAAAATTGGGTATTTATATCCGGTCGAACTTTTTAACATATTCTGAAATTTATCCGGAAAGCCACACAGACAAAATTTGATAATCCGATCGAACATACGAATCCCCAAAACAACAGGAGAAAATTCAACTCAGGAAAAATTATTAAAAATTCCCAGAAAAATAAGCACTGGAATTAAAGAATTACTGTCCAAAATTGGATGCCAGAAAAGACAAGACGGCCGCGCTTCCGCCGCACGAGCCATGCTCGTGCCGCGGAAAGGCGGTGGGAAAGTGGAATCAGGACCACGAAATTTACAGTAATTCTTAGAAAACCCTGCTTGATTTTCTGGATATTTTTAATCTTGAAAAATCCACAATTTTAAAATCTGGACAGAGAGCATGTTTGATTCGGGGTTTCGGGTTCGTTCGGACTTCAAATTCCGTCTAGACTTTGCCTAAGGCTCTAGCTAGGCTCTGATACCAGTGAAAGGTTCCTAGGCACTCTAGTAAGGTCTCACAAGGTATCGGACATGCCAATTTATAATTTTTGGTGCCGAGAAACCCTAGACTACGGATCGTTGCTAGAATTTTAGGCGAAAAGTAAACTAGTTAACACTTAACTACTTGGATATGGAAATAACAACCTTTGTAGATCCGGATATCCACCTCCACGGCTCCGCAACGAAGTCTCCTCGCTGTCCATGTTGAACCCCGGGCTCAAGCGTCGGCTTCGTCGAAGAAACGGGTGAGCTAGGTCGCCGGCTTCGTGTCAAAGACGATCTACGTCGAGGCATCGCAAGTTCAAGCTCCGACTTCACAAACTTGTGAAACTTGTGAAGTAAACACCCAAAACAACTTGGCAAGAGGTAGAGGGTGAAGAAATAGGAGGTGGGTTCTCTTTAGATTTGGATTTCTCTCACTAATGCTCAAGTTGCCATTGGAGTAGCAACCTTGAAGAAGAAGAAGATGAAGATGGTTATGATAAGTTCTATTAAAAAAGAAAATAGAAAAACAATACTTATCATAACTTAAACTAGGGTTAAGTGTAGAGAATAAACCATGGTGATTTGAGTGGGTTAGGGTTAAGCATGAAGACAAGAATGGTTAGCAAAGTCAAAGCTTCATGAAGCTTCAACATAAAACAAATAAAGCCACCATTCTTATCTTAATCCATTTCAAATAAATAAATAAACAAACAAATAAATAAATGAATATGCAAAACCCTAATTATCAAATTAACCATGGATTAATTCTATACACTTAACTAAATGATCAAGTATCATCAAACATGATACAAAAAGTGCACAAAAGTATATCACATATACAATGTGCAATCCAAGTGAGAAAAATCCGTTTAAAGTGAACCAATACTAGTTAATGCAAAGTAATATATCAAATATATGATTATACATTAAATCATTAAATCAACATTTGATTCAATGATCCGGTCATGTCGCACATAACCGACTAGTATTCAATGTATCGATTTATCGAATCAATGATTCGATAACTAGGTCATATCGAATATAACCAATCGAAAACATATATCGCGAGAATGAAATGCGGTATCACATACACGCATTATTCTCGGTCCTGCACACATCTCATATGCGCTCCTATTTCGTTTCGCTTGAACCAGGAAACCTCTGTGTAGGACTCTAAAGACTCGTCAATACGCCGGTAGCAGATGATGATCATATCAAGCACCCACAAGCCGCAAGCGGTCTGCTAAACGTAACGGCCACCCGGGTATTGAGCGATCAGAAGATCGACGAGCTAGCCCGCTCACACTCCTGCGAATCCGACCAGTAACACTTACCGTACAGTCCGGTCTCTTCGTCTGATATGTCGCATATCAAGTCTAGGGGTGGTAAACGTCAGACCCTAATAACCCGATAAGTCGTGCCGATGTGAGGCTCGTAACGGGTCGAGAAACTACTGGTAACACTTACCAGCAAATCTCTGATCAGCCCTGGCCAGGGACTTCCCTGTCACGGCCAATCGAGCACAGCACAACATCAACCCCCAATACCGGGAGAGACGAAACCCCTCCTATCGCTCATTGCCTCCATGTGACTCGGGACTGTACCCAAAGACCACCGTTTTGCACGCCCTTATGGACGTGGTAAGGTGGAGATCAAAGCACAGTGGGAATCACATAAGACTCTATGACGATCTCGGGTCTACAGACTATCCTGTACAAGTGTCACCTGAGAACTGCCATCTGACGTGAGGTATAATACCATCTGGGAGTTCTCGGCGAGTCCGTCCAGTGTACCCAGTCTCCACTGAGCACCCGTACACCATCTCTGATGTCAAACACCAATGGATATGGGATCATCCATCGCCCATCACATGGGTCGAGAAGCGTATACGCTAGTCTACACTGGTATATCGATGCCCCGTCTCGATACACCCACGACTAGGGACCTTGAAGGATGTACTTATGGACTACCATGTCCCCACTAGTATGATCCGCATCATAGTCCAGGTAGTCAAGTACACATCCTAAGGGCTTTACCAACATGTAACTATAAGACAGTATAAAGAGACTAGTGTACATGTTAAGATAAAGAGTAACCAGATAGCATACTATCATATCGAGCAAGAAAGTCATCTCTATATATGTCCAAGCATCCAATATAATATACAACATCTGTACAATACTGGCCTCTAGGGCATACATACAACTAACATTCAATACGAGCCAGTATAAAACACGGATTCCATGGTCGTGATGAATAGCCAAACCCACACCCCTAGACCCCTACGAGGGCGGCAAGCAACCCTACCAATTCTAGAGTTAGGAGACCCGGACTCGACTCCTCGAGTTGGTCTCCCACTGGACTCCAGAACCCGGTTACTTGTGCCCTCCTCCTTGGGTCTATCCTAGTGCGGAAAAGTAAATAATATACAAACGGTGACAACTTCCGCAACCTGGAAGTGCCCCAATAAAAGAATATTACATACAAGTTTTTACATGAATGAAAATGAAAAACACTCATCTCACATAAAAAAACCCCCGGCTATTCGAACACGATGATCCAATATAACATATCCAGCAACACATAACATCACATGTCATCAACGTAAGTAAGTATGCATACCCCAATTGTCGTTGACGTATAGCAACGAAACCGGTGATATCGTCATACTACACTTACGGTCACAGAAAAGAAAGTGTAAAACTACAACAGTTGGAATCCGCAACTTGTTTAGACATCGCATGTCTAATCAAATGAAATACTTAGACATCACATGCCTAGCTATTATAAACCCCGCATTTTAGTCTCATTATCGAAAACTCTTTTCAATATCAAGTGAAACTAAACCGCTAGATTTATAACATTCATTCAGTTATCTCATAACTGTTTGTGAATTCCAATTATTGTATCCCATTCCGGATAAATAGAAAATATTAAACTTTCCGATCGAACATTCGAACACCCAAGTTTTCTCGAAACCGATCAACACATGAAATAAGTTCAAAGACATTCACTTCATGCCTCAGTACCAACGGTCCAGCCGTAGAAGGGTCAAGCCAACGCCTCACATGTGGCACGCCGTACTGCCCCAAACCCTAAGGTTCAAAGAGCAGTTCAAGACGGTCACATAATCGAGATAAGGTTTGTTGTCTTCTAGAGGGACCATCGCGTTACTTGCCCTACTTAGAACGTCATTAAACTACGGAAAAGTCCAACAATTGGAAATTTCCCGGCAGGGGAAAGATTGGGTATTTACATCCGGTCGAAACTTTTAACATATTCTAAATATCCGGAAAACCACATCGACAAAATCTGATAATCCGATCGAATCATCCAAGCTCCAAAACACCCCAGAAAACTCAACTCTTGAGTTCAGATTAAAAACTCCCAGAAAACTCAGCACCTCAAATAACAAATTACTGTGCAAAATTTGAAGGCTGACGTCATTAGATGGCCGCGGAACCGCCGCAGAATCCTGGCTTCTGCCGCGGTTCCGCCGCGCTTTGGGCTTATCATTTTGAAAATTTTGCACCGTAATTCTTAGAATTTCCTGCTGAATTTTTTAAGAATTATTAATCTGGAAAAAACCCAGTTTTTGAAAAAAGTCCAGAGAGCATTTTTGGGATTAGGGTTTCGGTTCGATCGGGTTTCAAACGTCGTCTAGACTTCGCCTAAGGCTCTAGCTAGGCTCTGATACCACTGTAGGGTTCCTAGGCACGCTAATGAGGTCTCACAAGGCATCAACCATGCCAATTTCTAGTTTTACGGGTGCCGAGAAACCCTAATACGGATCGTTGACTAGAAGTTTAGGCGAAAAACGAAACTAGTTAATAATCTAACTAAAAGAGAGAGGCTACAACCTTTGTAGATCCAGTTCTCCACTTCTTTATCTCCACGTAGGCATCCTCTCGCTGTCCATCTCGAATCCCGGACTCAATCGTCGGCTTGATCGGAGAAATGGGCGGGCTAGGTCGTCGGCTTCGTGCCGAAGATGATCTACGTCGAGGCATCACAAGTTCAAGCTCCAACTCCATCAAGTTGTGAAACTTGTGAAGAAAACACCCTATACTACTTGGCAAGAGGTAGAGGGTGAAGAAATAGGAGGTGGGTTCACTTTAGAATTCGATTTCTCACACTTTAGCTCAAGTTGCCATTAATGGACTTAAGCTTTTTCTTTTGAAGATGAAGAAGAAGATGAAGCTAGAATATGATAAGTCTTAATTTAAAATGAAAAGTAAAATGAATACTTATCATATACTAACTAAGGTAGAGTGTAGAGAATTGACCATGGTTACAGGGAAGGGTTAGGGTTAAGCATGAAGACAAGAATGGTTACAAAGTCAAAGCTTCATGAAGCTTCAAGTAGAAACAAAGAAAGCCACCATTCTCATCAAAACCTTTTCCAAATAAATAAATAAACAAATAAATAAATAAATGAATAAGCAAAACCCTAATCATCAACTTAACCATGGTTTAATTCTATACACTGAACCAAATGAGCAAGTATCATCATGATACAAACATGTGCACAAAAATATACCACATATACAACTTGCACATCAAGTGAGAAAATCCATTTAAAGTGAACCAATACTAGCTAATGCAAAGTAATATATCAAATATATAATTATACATTAAATCATTAAATCAACACTTGATTTAACGATCCGGTCATTTGGCATATAACCGACTAGTATCCTATGTATCGGCTTATCGAATCAATCCTTGATTCGATATCTAGGTTATATCGAATATAACCAATCGATACATTCATCGCGAGAATGGAATATGGTATCACATACACGCATTATTCTCGGTCCTGCACATATCTCATATGCGCTCCTATTTCGTTTCTCTTGAGCCAGGAAACCTCTGTGTAGGACTCTAAAGACTCGTCAATACGCCGGTAGCAGATGATGATCATATCAAGCACCCACAAGCCGCAAGCGGTCTGCTAAACGTAACGGCCATCCGGGTATTGAGCGATCAGAAGATCGACGAGCTAGCCCGCTCACACTCCTGTGAATCCAACCAGTTACACTTACCGTACAGTCCGGTCTGTTCGTTTGATATGTCGCATATCAAGTCTAGGGGTTGTAAACGTCAGACCCCAATAACCGATAATTCGTGCCGATGTGAGGCTCATAACGGGTCGAGAAACTACTGGTAACACTTACCAGCAAATCTCCGATCAGCCCTGGCCAGGGATTTCCCTGTTACGGCCAATCGAGCACAGCGCAACATCAACCCCCAATACCGGGAGAGAAGAAACCCCTCATATCGCTCATTGCCTCCATGTTACTCGGGACTGTACCCAAAGACCACCGTTTTCCACGCCCTCATGGACATGGTAAGGTGGAGATCAAAGCACAGTGGGAATCACACAAGACTCTATGACGATCTCGGGTCTACAGACTAACCTGCACAAGTGTCACCTGAGAACTGCCATCTGACGTGAGGTATAATACCATTTGGGAGTTCTCGGCGAGTCCGTCCAGTGTACCCAGTCTCCACTGAGCACCCGTATACCATCTCCGATGTCAAACACCAATGGATATGGGATCATCCATCGCCCATCTCATGGGTCGAGAAGCGTATACGCTAGTCTACACTGGTATATCGATGCCCTGTCTCGATACACCCACGACTAGGGACCATGAAGGATGTACTTATGGACTACCAGGTCCCCACTAGTATGATCTACATCATAGTCCAGGTAGTCAATTACACATCCTAAGGGCTTTACCAACATGTAACTATAAGACAGTTTAAAGAGACTAGTATACATGTTAAGATAAAGAGTAACCAGATAGCATACTATCATATCGAGCAAGAAAGTCATCTTTATATATGTCCAAGCATCCAATATAATATACATCATCTGTACAATACTGGCCTCTAGGGCATACACACAACTAATAGATAGTATGCTATCTGGTTTATCTTTATCATCGTGTACTGCTTTAGGTGACCTTGCGAGTCGCTATTACACGTTGATAGAACCCCTAGGATTCTTGCTTGACTACCAACAGTATGAAGGCGATCATATACGTGGGAGCTGGGGTTTTTAAGCAAATCCTTAAAAGGTCCCTAGTCGTGGGAGTTTCGAGACAGGGCATCGATACTCCAGACTAGACTAGTGTATACAGTCGAGACCCCGACGAGGGGCAGTGGCCGGTCTCACAAGCCACTGGTGTCAGTTGGTTCACCTAAGATGTATACAGGTGCTCATTGGGTTATGAGTACACCGGACAGGACTCGCCGGGAACCTGCTAGTTGGTATTATACCTAACGTCAGATAGCAGTTCCCTGGTGACATGTATACAGGTTAGTTCATCGACCTGAGATCGTCATTTTTCTCGTGTGAGTTCCCACTGTGCTTTGATTACTACCCTACCACACTCAAAGTAGACGTGCAAACAGGTTTTAGTTGGGTACAGTCCCGAGCCACATGGAGGCAGCGAGCGGATCTGCAGGGGTTCGTCTCTCCCGGTATTGGGGGTGAGGTCGCGCTGTATGTAGGAGAGCCAGTACATGAAAAGTCCTTGGCCAAGGCAGGAGATTTACTGGTAGGTATTCCAGTAGTATCTCAGGGTGTTCTGAGCTACACTCCGACACGACTTGTATCGCTTTTAGGCGTCTGACTTTTACCAACCCCCTAGGCCCGCCATGCGATGCTCATAGACGAACATACCAGACTGTACGGATATTGTCACTGACAGGCTCAGTAGGGTGTCAGGATGAGTTCGCTCATCGACATCCCTTTTGGTCAATAGCTGGTATCCCGTCACATATGGCTAATACCTCTGACGTGCTAGTGGTTAAATCCACAGCCATAGTATTAACGAGTCTTTAGAGTCCACCACACACAGTTACTCAGGTTTCGGGCGAAACGCTGTAGAGGCCGTATGGAGATATGGCCGGGTTCGATCAGATACGCGCGGTATTGCACGGATCATGATCGGACGGATAATACTAGCGGGCTTTGGTTTAAGCCGGATCCTAGTATTGTACAGTGTAGATTTTGTCTCTTTGTATTTGTATTCAGTGGGAATACAAATGCGGGCATGTATATGCAGTCGCGGGGTTTTCCTGTAATTTATTACGGGATCAGTTTTCTGAAGTTGCCAGTTTGTATTCCGTTCCGGCCAGTTTTCCTTTGTTCCTTTCCGGCCGGACTTTTCCGATGAAGGGGGTTATTTGCAGTTGTGCAAATTATCTTTTGTGGAGGGTTTCTTTGTGAAATGGTAGCATCATGATGGTTCTTGCATGATGAGATTCTTTTTCCATCACTTGCTTGCATTAATTTAGATTAGAATGGATTAGAAGTTGATGTGAGGCTTGCTTTTGGATGTGGTCACCTCTCTTGATTCCTACACTCACCTCCCTTCTTGGTTTTGGTATTTTTCCCTCCACCATTTTCACATGAGGGGCCAGCCACTTTTTGAGGGAGAGAATGAGAGAGTTCTTTTTTCTTGTGGTGGGATTTATTCATCTCATTCTTCATGCTTGCAAAATGATACACCTTCCTCCTGTCCAAAGTTCTTTCTCTTCTCCATCATCTTTATGGAAACTTCATAACCCCAAAGAGACAAGCTACTACACTTAGTCTACAGCATCTCTTGGACACGTCGGCTCGCCAACTTCGCGCCCAAGTTGCCTCGGTCCAGAGGTGGGAGCCCGTAAAAGAACCCGGCGTTGTGGTGCCCGTTTCGACGAGGAGGCGACAACCGGAGATTCCGCGAGGAGATCGGAGTGGAGGCGAAGACCGAAGGACACGGATAGCTCGGTATATCTCTCTACCCATCTTTTGTTTGCTAGTAGTTAGGTTAATGGCCCGATCCGGGATTTTTGTGCGCGGTGGTGCCGGTTTCTAGTTGTCAAAAAGTTTTTCGTTTCCGCATTCCGGCGTCGGATTGACGGCCGGGGCGCTGCCGTGCACTTACACAGTCCCGAGCCACATGGAGGCAGTGAGCGGATCTGCAGGGGTTCGTCTCTCCCGGTATTAGGGGTGAGGTCGCGCTGTGTCTAGGAGAGCCATTACACAAAGCCCTCGGCCGAGGCAGGAGAATTACTGGTAGGCATTTCAGTAGTATCTCAGGGTGTTCTGGGCTACACTCCGACACGACTTGTACCGCTTTTGGGGGTCTGACTTTTACCAACCCCCTAGTCCCGCCATGGGTTGCTCATAGAGGAACGGACCGGACTGTACGGATATTGTCACTGACAGGCTCAGAAGGGTGTCAGGATAAGTTCGCTCTTCGACGTCCCTTTTGTTCAATACCTGGTAGCCCGTTACGTATAGGCTAATACCTCTGACGTGCTAGTGGTTAAATCCACAACCAAAGTATTAACGAGTCTTTAGAGTCCCCCACAGACCGTTTCTCAAGTTTCGGGCGAAACGCTGTTGAGGTCGTATGGAGATATGGCAGGGTTCGATCATATACGTGCGGTATTGCACTGATCGTAATCGGACAGATAATACTAGCGGGCTTTGGTGTAAGCCGGATCCTAGTATTATACAGTGTAGATTGTCTCATTGCATTTGTATTCCGTGGGAATACAAATGCGGGTATGTATATACAGTCGCGGGGTTTTCCTGTAATTTATTACGGGATCAGTTTTTTGATGTTGCCAGTTTGCATTCCGTTTCGGCCAGTTTTCTTTTGTTCCTTCACGGCCCGATTTTTCCGATGGAGGGGTTTTATTTGCAAGTGTGCAAATTAGATATGTGGAAGGGGTTTCTTGTAAATGAGTGATTATGATATTTCTAGCATCATGAGATTCCTTTTTCTTCACATGGTTTGCATTAATGAGATAGGATTAGTGAAGGGATTGATTTGGAAATGGTGTGACTATTTTTCCTTCTAATTATCATACAAATCCTTTCTTGCATGATGTGTTCTTTTCCCTCCACCATATTTTGATTAAGGGGCCGGCCACTACTTGGTGAGGAGAGAGAGGTTCATTTTAGTGTGGGGAAATTATTCATCTCAGTTTGCTTGCCACAAAATTCTATAGCTTCATTTCAACCTCTCCCCAAAGTTTATTCTTTCTCTTCTCCATCAAAATGGCAACTTCACAAACCCCATGAGGCAAAGTGTTTCTACACTTCATCTACAGCATCCTTGGGCATGTCGACTCGCCAGCTTCGTGCCCGAGTTGCCTCAGTCCAGAGGTGGGAGCCCGTAAAAGAACCCGGCGATGTGGTGCCCGTTCCGACGAGGAGCTGAAGACCGGAGATTCCACGAGGAGATCGGAGTCGAGGCCGAAGACCGAAGGACACGGATCGCTCGGTATAGCTTTCTTCCCATCTTCTTGTTTGCTAGAGTTAGGTTAATGGCCCGATCCGGGATTTAAGTGCGCGGTGGTGCCGGTTTCTAGTTTTTAGAAAAGTTTCGTTTCCGCATTCCGGCGTCGGATTGACGGCCGGGCCGCCGCCATGCACTTACATTGGTATCAGAGCCACACCATTAACCTAGTCTAGCTTGCTCTAACGTGTTTACAAGTTTGATCGAACGGATTTTCCGAAAACCCAATTTCAAAAGTGCACTTTCTGTCGATTTTGTTTTCTGCTCTAAAAATTATTTGGTACATTGCAGAAATACGTGCAGGGTTTTCTAAGACTTCTGCAAAAATTTAGTGGTATGACTTCACTGTTCCACCGCGGAACCGCGGCCAAACCCATGCATTGGCCGCGGTTCCGCGGCCATAATGAGTCCTTGCTGCACCAATTTTTTCAGTGGGTCTTAGACTGTGAAAATGGGGTTTTTGGAATATTCTTTTTGGGCCCAGATTTTCTTTGAGTGCTATAGTAGTGATTGGGGCCCACTTCGGTAAATTTGATCGATCGAAAATTTCAAACATGTTAGTTCACAGTATTTACATTATATCGGCGACCGTGAATGTCACTTGATCGGTAAATCCTGTCTAACTGCTATAGCCCTTTTAGACGGATTTGCGAACGTGACATTCACGTTGATGTTCTGTGTTGTGCTGTGATGTTGCGGATTGTCGTGGTGGATAGCCTGGATGCAATGGTAGTACGGTTTGGTTTATTATGTACATTTGATATTGCGGGGCGAGCGTCCGACATGTGGACTGCCGTCACTGCCGGTTTGTATATTATTATTTTGGGGCACGACCGGGCTGAGGTCTACGTACCCGTTGTATATTTTACTTTCTGTACAAGGATTACCCCGCGGAGGGGTGCATGGATAGCCGGGTTCTAGAGGGCAACGAGCCCGCATCTCATGGCTTTGAGACGGAGGAGGCTTCACTCTAGAATTGGCGGGCTATTCGCAGCACTCGTAGGGGGTACAGGTTGACCTAAGGAGGGGTGCCCAAGTTACCGGATTCCATGAAGTGCTGGATGGTCCATTCACGTTGCTGAAGAGGGCTGCCTCGCTTCAAGTTTTTGGTGGGTAACTTGCCGCGCCCGTAGGGGTCTAGGATTTCATTGCACAGGCTATCCACACGACCAGGGGAACGTCGGGTTTCAGTAGCGGCTCTATGAAACCCGGGGATCCCAGATATCTGTATTGTTCTATGCTGCTTATTCCATTTCTGTGATGTTGCTTTTTATCACGCCTTGAGCGAATATTATATATTGATATATATACTAGTAGATGTTGTATATGTTTTGCACCCGCGCTAGTCCAGTCCCCGCTCTGTCGTTAGTTAAGTAACCTAACGGGTGATGACGGGACCCAGTGGCGAATGCGGGTGCCATATACGTACATCATTATTTTCGTTCTTTATTGGTGTGATCAATTGATGGGAATGCGTTGATTAGGATCAATGCAAGCTTAACAAACCTATTCTAATGTTGTTGGAACATTTTTCAAAAAGCTGTTATTGCAAGGGCGTTCTCTTTTGTTTTGCAAAGTGGTATTCGGTTATGAATATCCAGCACCTCAGTCGACGAGGCAAGGGCCGAGATCCCTTCACCGGGAGTGACCCCTTGGACAGAAGTTTGCGTCAGGGCAATAACTTTACTATAGTCGTTTACTTTTTCTTTGCATCGTGGTATTCAGTTGGAATATCCTGCACCTCATTCTACGGGGAAAGAGCCGAGATCCCTTCACCGGGAGTGACCTCTTTAGCAAAGGTTTTCTTCACTATATTTTAATAAAGCTATCCAGTTCTTTCAACGATATCAAGTTCATTACGTTAAAGGTTTTTCACCAGAAACCATTCGTAGCCCTCCATCATTTCAGTTAAATATTCGGTAGTATTCAAGCTATGTATTTTGACCTCACGCCAAGGCATAGTGATTGGTAGCTGCCGGATATTTATCTGCAGCATAGATAGATGTGTTGGTTTGGGACAGTCGTACAGCCATTTTGGCCTACGTCAAGGGTAGGTACGGGTGAGTTCAAATTAACCTCGATAATGATGGGTAGAACTTGACGTGTGACTTATGACATTTTGACCTCACGCCACGGTCATAAGAGCATGGGGCAAAAATCCACATCGGGAGTTTCTAAAGAAACTGAAACTTGCCAGATATGCGCATACCTTCTGGAGTGTGATAACGTGAGCGGATTCCGTCACGTTATCATGCGATGACAGTTGGATCCCGATTCCCACTGATGAGTTGGTTTACTCCTCGGGTGATCCCGACTAATTCTTCTTTCAGGTTTGGAGAAGAATTTGACGTTACAGTGGGAAGTTTCCTGATTAGATAAAGTGATAACCATTCTGATCTAGGTTAGAGTGCACGCTGAGTGTTTCTTTTCTCTCTCTCTTTGGTAGCGACCATGACCCGACCCTAGACTATGACTGAGTGGCCAAATTAACCGAACCTTCTTAAACGCTGGCTTTTAGATTGTCTGAGTTGCATACCTCATTGCCACTCCTACTTTTACCCTTTTGTCCAGGACACCCCGTATTACTACGAACGTCCACTTCCATTGGACAAAACCATCGTATGGTTATATACGAACTCGAAGGAATTTATTCGAGGATGGTTTCTGGTTCTGGAGAAAACGAATAGGATTATTCAGTTGTCTTTTCCTTTTACCTTCTCTCAGGTTGCGAGCACTCCTTGGTTTAGGAGAAAGTACACCTATTACGCAAATTGGATAGTCTTCTTCCAAACCTTAGGCTGGTGCCGAACGGTGGGGAATGAAGAAAACCAATTAGCCTAACGATGGTGTACAGAAGGTATTAAGTAAAAACATATCAAGGGATTAGTAAGAGGGAAAAGTAAACTGCGACTGCTATTCACGACCAAACTAAGTATTTCATTACCACTCCCAATTCACCTTTGTATTTCTCCAGGACACTCTGTATCACTACGAAGATCCACAGTTATTTGGATACTCCATCGTATGGTTATATACGAACTCGATAGGAACTTGTTCCAGTTCGGGGATGGATTCTGGTTCAGGAGAAATAGGAATAAGGTTTATTCGGTTGTATTTTATCTTCACCTTCTCTCGCATTGTGAGCGCTCCTAGGATTAGGACAGTACACCCATTATGCTTATTGGATAATCTTCTTCCAAACCATAGGCTGGTGCCGAACAGTAGGGAAGGAAGAAAACCATTTGGCCTAAAGGGGTGTACAGAAATTAATGACTAAAGACATATGAAGGGATTTGGAGAGATGGCAAAGAAATATACGGTTACAGTTATGAATCTGATAATGGAAGAGGCATTACTAGGAACACCCGGATACCCCATCGAAACATTTCAATGTTTCAGTTTCACTGTGTACTGTTAAAAGAAAACTGATTTCCCAATTAGTCCTTACTCCAGGGTATGTATTTACCAGGTATGATTCTCACATCTGTATGGTTTTACAGATGATGAGTGGGAGTAATTTATTGGGAATTAGGTGATCATCCTCATTATATCGGAATTCGTTGTAATTGGTGATATTTGAGGAAATCACCTGGGCTGTTTGCCGGACGGCAAATATTTGGTTTTGAATATCCGCTGTTATGCACCAATTTCAAATTGATATATTTGTACGTCTATTTTTATAGAGTGAGTTATTACTTTTTGAAATTATGTCCATCACATTTACCTATATCAGAGGATGGCTAGGTAAGGAGCATTAAACAGCGGTGTAATTCTTCTTAACCAAAAGTACAGTTTTCAACCTACGACACACGGTGAATGAGTCACTAGACTCAGGGGATTTATACAGAGGATTGTATATTGTCCCGTGTCCATTAGGACAGAGGGGTTGGTCCTCGTACTATATTCGGTTTACTTATGACTTCTCTAGTTTTTAGACAAGTGTTTCGTACAAATGTAAGATCGAAGTTTTGAGAAGTTATAGGTATAAGAGTAAAGTAGAGAACCAGGTGTTGCAAGTATCAGGATTCTTCAAGATGATAGAAAATGAAGATACTTGTGAATGGTATTCAGTTGATAGTAATGATTTAGAGAACTTGCTTCTCTTTCAGGTTACTCATAATTGGAAGTACTCCTAAGTTCAGTAATATTGATCGGCCTCTTTCCATTTAGTTGACATGCACTGGAGACAGCTGCATGATTTGAATCTGGTTCAATTAAATCAGTGCCTCTGTTTCTATATTGGATATAGAACAGTTCATATCTTGACATTGTTAAGGTACGGGGAGTTCTCCGGCTTATGCTTAAAATCAGACTCTGGATAACTCAAGACACGTTTCTGTAATGGTTGTTTGTGGGTTGACCCAGACTATGACGAGGGTTGACTTTCTACCATCAGGAAGATCAATAGTGATATTGTTCTAGACTCGCCACAGTTTTAATAAAACTGGATTTATTTTCAGAAAACCGTAGTGGGAGTATGGTAAAACTGGAAGTGATTCCAGAACCGCAAACGATTACTGAAAATTTGATAAGAACCTAAAGATTCAATCTGGTTTGACATTCCATTAGCCACTCCGCAGATATGATGGGTAACCTCAGGCGCTCGAGAGGTACTTCGGTATGCTCAAGGACGGTGGCAGGGAGGTTCTTGTTTACCCAAACTTGACACTACTGTTGTTCCAGACTATGAGACCCGGCAGGAGGATGAGTATTGCGTCGTTCTGAACTGGCTTTAGAAGTGTACGTGTATATGACTCTGCCAGAGGGTTGTCGTAGTCAGTGGGAGCAGCGGAAGCATTGGTGGACAAGTGGCTTATGTCTATTTATAGACTAAAGCAGATACAACGGAGATAGATCGTCTATTTCTGATGTGACAGTCATAGGTTTGACTTCATCAGAATAGGGGATGGATCTGTTAAGAAGATAATAGGGTGTGATGACCTGGAATTTGGATGACATACACAGAGTAGGAAGTGAAATTCCTATACTACGGTCGGTTAAACTTTGGTTGTCACACAGTGGTTTCTCCATATAGGAATTGGATACTATATCAGGCATTCTGGTTACTAGATCTATGGTTTTAGATCTATATTTGGGAAGTGTCCCAATCTAGGTACTTAGACAGCATTCTAAATGTATTTAGAATGGACGACTCCTGGCACGGTAGTGTACCTGCAGGTGATGGAGTCACCCACTCTAAAGGTGTCTTACAGACTAAAGGGGAGAAAGATATGCATGATTGGCAGATCACTTGCTTAGGAAATTGAGTCAATCATGAGATGTCAAGTACCACACCAGATATTTTTTTTGCACGAGATGCAGTAAGTTGATATTAATCCAATCCTGGAGAAACGATCGGAAGCAGTTTTAGAACATAAGTTGATGTTCTAGGGAAATGATAACGGCAGCCTCCTTTGGGAGACAGTTATCATTCCAGGCTTCCAAGGTGACCTGAATGATAGAGTGGCAGTCAGAGTTATAGTTTTCCCTCTAACGAGGGGCAGTATTTTGGACAGGTGGTCTTGGCGGATACAGAGGGAGGCATGGCGCAGGACACTGATTAAGTTCAGTCAACGATACAGTCTAAGAAGTTTGGATTTGGAGTTCACTTTTGAACTAGGTCCCATCAGACATCCAATCATATTCTAAGACAGGTATTGCTCATTTCGGGAGATGGGTTTCTGCACGAACTTGAGATAAAGAGAGACATAGAAAGAAACATCACAGCGGATCCACTCACTGAGGCTATTCCTCGAACGCAATAGTTTCGCAAACGAGCTTTGTGAGACTGACTAGTAGAGGAGTTGGGTGTTCGGTATCACACGGGATGTGAGCATGCGGCATCGCAATAATTAGCCTTGAGTGCAAGTGGGAGATTGTTGGAGATAGTGCCCTCAGAGTCAATTATTGGATCACAGGCACGTGATTGCAATGATTGAGGGAGGACCTATACCGGTAGGACAGTCTTACTCAAGATGATAGTATGCTATCTGGTTTTTCTTTATGATCGTGTACTGCTTTAGGTGACCTTACAGGTCACTATTGCATGTTGATAGAGCCCCTAGGATTCTTGCTTGACTACCAGCAGTATGAGGGCGATCATATACGTGGGAGCTGGGGTCTATAAGCACATCTTTAAAAGGTCCCTAGTCGTGGGAGTTTCGAGACAGGGCATCGATACTCCAGAGTAGACTAGTGTGTACAGTCGAGACCCCGACGAGGGGCGGTGGCCGGTCTCACAAGCCACTGGTGTCAGTTGGTTCACCTAAGATGTATACAGGTGCTCATTGGGTTATGAGTACACCGGACATGACTCGCCGGGAATATTCTAGTTGGTCTTATACCTGACGTCAGATAGCAGTTCCCTGGTGACATGTGTACAGGTTAGTTCATCGACCTGAGATCGTCATTTGTCTCGTGTGAGTTCCCACTGTGCTTTGATTACTACCCTACCACGCTCAAAGGAGACGTGCAAACAGGTTTTAGTTGGGTACAGTCCCAAGCCACATGAAGGCAGTGAGCGGATCTGCAGGGGTTCGTCTCTCCCGGTATTGGGGGTGACGTCGCGCTGTGTCTAGGAGAGCCATTACACAAAGCCCTCGGCCGAGGCAGGAGATTTACTCGTAGACATTCCAGTAGTATCTCAGGGTGTTCTTGGCTACACTCCGACATGACTTGTACCGCTTTTGGGGGTCTGACTTTTACCAACCCCGTAGGCCCGCCAAAGTTTCGTTTCCGCATTCCGGCGTCGGATTGACAGCCGGGGCGCCGCCGTGCACTTACAATACTATCATCCCGAGTAAGACTGTTCTTTCAGTATAGGTCCTCCCTCAATCATTAAAATCACTTGCCTACGATTCAATAATTGACATAAGGGCACTATATCCAACAATCTCCCACCTGCATTTAAGGCTAATTATTGCGGTGTCGCATACACACAGCCCGTGTGATACCGAACTCCCAACTTCTCTACTAATCAGTCTCACAAAGCCCGTTTGTGAAACTATTGCATTTGAGAAATAGCCTCAGTGAGTGAATCCGCTCCAATGTTTCTTTCTGTATCTTTCAATATCTCAACTTCACGGAGAAATACTATCTCCCAAAATGAGCGATACCTATCTTAGAATTTGTCTGGATATCTGATGGGACCCAGTTCACAAATGAACTTTAAATCCATCAAATTTCTTAGACTGTATCTTTCACTGAATTTAATCAGTATCCTGCGCCATGCCTTCCACAGTATCCGCTTGGACTACCTGACAACATACTGCCCCTCAAAAGATGGAAAACTATAACTCTGACAGCCACTCTGTCATCCAGGTCACCTTGGAAGCCTAAAATGATAACCGCCTCCCGAAGGAGACTGTCGTTACTATATACCAAAAACATCCACTTATGTTCATAACTGCTTCCCAACGTTTCTCCAGGATTTGATTAATATATATGCTTATTGCAGCCAGTGCAAAAGCAAAATCTGGTGTGGTACTTGACATTTCATGATTAACTCAATTGTATAAGCAAGTGATATGTCAATCATGCAAATCCCTCTCCTCATCCGTCTAAAAGACATCTCTTTAGAGAGGGTAACTCTATCACCTGCTGGTACACCACCAAGCCAGGTGCCCATTCTAAAACACCTTTAGAATAGTGTCAAGTACCCAAATCAGGACACTTCCCAAATCTAGATCTAAAACCATAGATCTAGTTACCAGAATCCCTGATATTTTATCCATATGCTATGTGGAGAAACCATCTTGTGACAACCACAGTATAACCGATCTTAGTATAAGAATATCACTTTCTATCAAGAGTATGTCATCCAATTACCAGGATATCACTCCCTACCACCTTCTTACCAGATCCATCTGTTGTTCTGATGAAATCAAACTCTACGACTGTCACATCAAAACTATACGATCTATCTCCGTTATACCTGCTTTAGTCTATAAATAGACATAAGCTACTTGCCCACTATGCTTCCGCTGCTCCTACTGACAATTGTCACATAGTTCGCGAATTATTCGGTAATTTCGCGAATAATTCACGAATTTTTGATCTACCAATTAAATATCCGATTTAATCGCCATTGCCGAACGCGTCGAATAATTCACGAATTATTCCCGAATTATTCGAAAAAACAGCGAATAATTCACAAAATCAAATCCTAGAGTCTCATATATTAATTTATTGCTCGAAATCCTTTCCGAACATTTCCCAAACACTTGCCGAATCTTTCCTGAACACCTGCCGATTTTTTCCGAATAGTTCTCCGAATCCAAATTTTCGGCCTCACCGAATTATTACTGCATCACGAATTTGCGACTATGCCACTGACTACAACAACGCTCTAGCAGAGTCATATACACGTGTACTTCTAAAGTTAATTTAGAACAATGTTATACTCATCCTCCTGCCGGATCTCATAGTCTAGAACAGCAGTAGTGGAAAGTTTGGATAATCAAAAACCTCCCTGCCACCATCTTTGAGGAGACCGAAGTACCTCTCGGGTGCCTGAGATTACACACCAAATCTGCGGAGTGACTAATGGATCGTCGAAACCAATTGAATTCTTAGGTTATACTAAATTTTCAGTAATCGTTTGTTGTTCTGGAATCACTTCCAGTTCTACCATACTCCCGCTATTATTTTCTGAAAAGAATTCATTTTACTAAAACTGTGGCGAGTCAAGAACAATGTAACTATTGATCTTCCAAAATGGTAGAATGTTAACCCTCGTCAAAGACCGGGATAACTCACAAACTGCCCATACTGAAACGTGCCTAGAGTTTATCCATATTCTGTTTTTAAGCATAAACTGGACAACTCCATATACCTTAACATGGTTAAGATATGAATCCATTCTATATCCAGATAGAAACAAAGGTACTAATTTAATTGAAACCAGATTCAAAAACATGCAGCTGTTTCCAGTGCATATACACTAAATAGAAGGAGGTCAAGCAGCATTACTCATCAAGGAATCCACCCACGCATGAGTAACCTGAAAGAGAAGCAATTTCTCAAAACTATTACTTACAACGGAATACCTACACAAGCATCTACATCTTCGATCACCTTGAAGAATCCTGATACTTGCAACAAATGGTTCTCTACTTTATTCTTATACCTATAACTTCTCAAAACTTGGACCTTGTATTTCAACGAAATACTTGTCTAAAACTAGAGAAGTCTTGAGTAAACAGGATATAGTACGAGTACTAACCCCTTTGTCCTAACGGACACCGGAAAACATACAATACTCTTTATAAGTCCACTGAGTTTAATAACTCGAACCCTGTGCATCGTAGGTTGAAAACTGTACTATGGTTAAGAAGAATTACACTGCTGTTGAATGCACCTTACATAACCATCAACTAATATAGGTAAATGTCACAGTCGTAATTTCAAAAAGTTATATCTCACTTTATAAAATAAATGTACAGATATATCAGTTTGAAATTGGTGCAGAACGATATTCAAAACTAAATATATTTTCCGTCAGGAAAAACCCATGTGATTTCCTCAAATATCACTAATTACAAAGAATTCCGATATATAGAGGATCTAATCACCTAATTCCCAACATCTTACTCCCACTCAGCATCTGTAACGCTATACAGATGTGAGAATCAAATCTGGTAAATACATACCATGGAGTTAGAATCTAATTGGGAAAATAGTTTTCAATTAACACCGCACAGTGAAACTGAAACATGAAAATGTTTCAAAAGGGTGGCCGGGTATTCCTAGAAATGCCTCTTCCACTATCCAGATTCATGACAGTAACCGTATATTTCCTTGCCCTCACTCCAATCCCTTTATATTTCTTTACTTATTACCTTCTGTACATCATACTTAGGCTAATTAGTTTTTTTCCTTCCCTAACCTTCGGCACCAGCCTAAGGTTTGGAAGAAGACTATCCAATAAGCGCAATAGGTGTACTCTCCTAATACCAGGAGCCCTCACAACCTGAGAGAAGGTAAAGAGAAAAGAAAACTGAATAATCCAATTCTATTTCTTCAGAACCAAAAACCATCCTCGAACTGGAACAAGTTCCTTCGAGTCCGTGCGTAACTATACGATGGAATATCCAAGAAATATGGATTTTCGTAGTGATGCGGAGTGTTCTGGAGAAATGCAAAGGTGATATAAGAGTAGCAGGGGTATACGCGGTTTTGTCGTGAATGATAGCAGTCGAAATTTCCTTTACCCTTAATCTAATCCCTTTATATGTCTTTACTTATTACCTTATGTACACCACACTCAGGGTAATTGGTTTTCTTCCTTCCCTACCCTTCGACACCAGCCTAAGGTTTGGAAGAAGACTATCCAATATGCGTAATAAGTGTACTCTCCTAATACTAGGAGCTCTCGCAACCTGAGAGAAGGTAAAGGGAAAAGACAACAGAATAATCATATTCATTTTCTCCAGAACCAGAATCCATCCTCGAACTGAAACAAGTTTTTTTGAGTTCGTATGTAACTATACGATGGCATATCCAATAAATGTAGACCTTCATAGTGATACTGTGTGTTCCGGAGAATTGCAAAGGGAAAGAAGGAGCGGAAGGGATATATGCGACTATGACAATCCAAAAGCCAAATTGTTTTAAGAAGGTTCGGTTAACTTGGTTCATGAGTTTTAGTTTAGGGTCAGGCCATGGTCACTGCTAAAGAGAGAGAGAAAAGAAACACTCAGCTTGCACTCTAATCTAGACCAGATTGGTTCATCACTTTATCTAATCAGGATGGCTCCCACTGTTTCCTCGAATTCTCCCCCAAACCCTAAAAGGAGAATTAGTCGGGATCATCTAAAATCACCCAAGAGGTAACACCTACTCATCAGTGGGAATCGGGATCCAACTATCATCGCATGATAACTTGATGGAAGCCACTCAAGTGACCACACTCCAGAAGGTATGCGCATGCCTGGCAAGTTTCTTGTATATTTGAAACCTCCGATGTGATTTTTACTCCAAGCGGCTTATGACCTTGACAGAGGTCAACATATCATAAGTCGCAAGTCAAGTTCAATCCGTCATTGGCCTGTATTAATTTAGACCCACCCGCACGAGCCCTTGACAGAGGTCAACATGACCGTGCGACTGTCCTAAATAATCGCATATCTATACATCAAACAAGCATTACCCAGCTACCATTCACCGTGCCTTGACAGAGGTCAACATACAAAGTATGAATACTAAGTAGTACCTGTCAGAAATGACGGAGGGCTACGACTGGTTTTTGGAGAAAAACCTTTAAGGTAATGAACTTGATATCGTTGAAGGAACCGAGTGGTTTTACAAATATATAGTGGCACAAACTTTTGCTAAAGTGGTCACTCCTAGTGAAGGGATCGCGGCTCTTTCCTCATCGAATGAGGTGCAGGATATTCCCAACTGAATACTACGATGCAAAGCAAAAGAATTGATTATAGTGAAGTTATTACACTAACGCAAACTTTTTCTCAAGAGGTCACTCCCTATGAAGGGATCTCGGCTCTTGCCTCGTTGAATGAGGTGTTGTGCTGGATATTCATAACCGAATACCACTGTGCAAAGCAAAAAGAAACGTATGTAATAACGGTTTTCAAAAATTGGTTGCAACAATATCATATATGTTTGTTTTCCTTGCATTAATCATAATCAATCCATATCACACCAGAAAAAGGAACGAAAATAAAATGTACGTAAATGCCATCCGCATTCGCCAAGGGGCCCCGTCATGCACCATTAGGTTACTTAACTAACGGCAGAGCGGGGACTGGACTAGCACAGATGCAAAACATATACAACATCTACTAGTATATGTAAATATATATAACATTCGTCCCAGGCATGATATAAGAAACATCACAGAATCACAGCAAGCAACACATAATAATGGATAATGTTGGAGCCTCGGGTTTCATTTGAGCCGCAAATGAGACCCGATGTTCCCGGTCGTGTGGATAGCCCGTGCAATGAAAACCTGGACCCCTACGAGAGCGGCAAGTTACCCGCTAATCCTAGAAGTGAGGCAACCCCAATCAACAAAGTGATTGGGCCACCCAGCACTTCATAGAATCCGTTAACTTGAGCGCTCCACCATGGGTCATCCTATACCCCTACGAGTGCGGCGAATAGCCCGCCAATTATAGAGTAAGGCCCCCCTGTCTCAATGCCATGAGATGCGGGCCCATTTCCTTCTAGTACCCGGCTATTCGTGCACTCCACCGCGGGGCAACCCTAGTACAGAAAAGAAAAACATATACACAATGGCGACATCGACCTCAACCCGGTCGTGCCCCAATAAAAGAATATACAATCTGGCAGAGACGACATCCACATGTCGGACGCTCGCCACGCAATACTGAATAAACAAAAGAACCTGAGCTGTACAACTATCGTTGCACCACTGGCTATCCACCACGACAATCCAACCACAATATCAGCACAACACAGAATATCAACGTGAATATTATGTTCGCAAACCCCTTTAATTGAACATATAGTAACTAGTCGGGTTGTACCGCTCAATGATATTCACGGTCGCAGATATAATCAAGTGTACTGATAAACACACAGTTAATATTTTAATCAACTAAAAAATTTCCGTATAGGCCCCAAATGCAAACCGGCACTCAAACGAATCTGAGCCAAAACCAAATATCACAAAAATCAAATTTCCATGAATTATAGTGCTAGAAAATATTCGGCGCCATTTCTCCACAAAAGCACCGCGGAACCGCCGCAAAAAGGTGACTTTCACGGCGATTCCGCGGCCAAATTATTGGCTTTGGCGCTAAAATTTCATCTGGTGCACTATAAATGCCTGCATGTATGTTTAAGATACCCAGAAAGAATTTTTGAACACTTTTCAAAATCGACAGCAAGCATGTGAAAATGGAAATTTGATTCGGAAAAATCGGTCGATCGATATTCTAACCTTGTGCAAACTAGCTAGTATTGGTTTATGGGTGGCTCTGATACCATGCTAGGGTTTGCCGGCGCCTTGGCCATCTTCTGTGGCCGGTGCGGAACAAAAACTGGCATTTAAAATTTTTGGCGTAAACAAAACCAGTCCCAAGATCGAAACCATAAATCTATACTAGCAAAAATAAAGAGAGCTAAACTACAAGGTTAGAACGTCATACCGAATGAACCAAGTTCTTCGGTATTCTATCAACTTTCTTAGCTCTTTGAGGCGTGCTCGAACAAACTTGGCCGCCGGTCTTCCTCCGTCGA
This sequence comes from Agapanthus africanus, assembly GCA_030015575.1. Taxonomy (NCBI): domain Eukaryota; kingdom Viridiplantae; phylum Streptophyta; class Magnoliopsida; order Asparagales; family Amaryllidaceae; genus Agapanthus; species Agapanthus africanus. Next base: position 266,315,480 of record JASDDO010000004.1, read on the forward strand.
AGATGATCCATCCGAGCGATGTAGCTCATTGCTATAGCTCCACACCGAAAGCAAGTGAAGCAACTAGAAATTCTAGGTTGCTAATCTAGAAAGCCTAAGATGTAGTGAGTGTTCTAAATGTTTATCTATCTCATCTCACCTCCACTCTTGATTCTCAACACATGAGAGGTTGAGAGGAGGTGGAAGATGAAGGTTGAGGGAATTCAAGAAACTCAAGATGGAAGTGAAGCCAATGGTGAGGAGATGAGAAGGCTCACACAAAATTAACTATCTCTCTTTTTCTCCTAGTGAGAAAAAATGCAAGTGAGGAAAAATCTTAAGAGTAGAATGGTTTTTCAAAAAAAAAACAATTTTTCCAATTTAAAAAAGTGCCCATGCATGAATAGTATGCACAAATGAATTAAAAATTCATTTGTGCACGCTATGCAAGAATGGTCATCACCATACTCTTATCAAATCAATGCCATCTCATTTATCCATTTATAATAAATGGTCAAGCCCTAAAATGAGGTGTCCACCTTCAAGAATGTTTTTCGGAAAAATACGGATTACATTCTACTATATATACATACCTGTATTCATACCGAAACACGAATACTCGAAGAGATAGAATAACAAAAAGAACATAATACTATAATATACATATCGAAATATATATATGTAAATTATTAAATCAATACCTGATTTAATAATCCGGCTCAAACCCGAGCCGGTTAGTATTATCAACTGTCCGATCGAAAGTCAGGGTACATAGTACAATCAATCGGAACCCTGCACGTATCCAATACGGCTACTATATCGTTTCTCCTAAACCAGGGAAACCCTCTGTGTGGGACTCTAAAGACTCGTCAATACGCTGGCAGTGGGTTTAACCACAAGCACTTCAGTGGCACTAGCTGTACGTAACGGCTACCCAGGTATTGAGCGAAAGAAAGGCCGACAAGCAAACTCATCCAAACCCCTACTGAGCCTATCCGTGACAATCTCCATACAGTCCGGTCTGTTCGTCTAAGAGTATCGCATATCGTGTCTAGGGGGTGGATAAAGTCAGACCCCTAATAACGCGATATTTCGTGTCGTTATGAAGCCCATCACCCACTGAGAAACTACAGATCCAAATCAGTAATTCTCGTCCACCTTGGCCAAGGATTTCTGGTGATGACCACCCGTGCACAATGCGACATCAACCCCCAATACCGGAAGAGACGAACCCCCGACGATCCGCTCACTGCCTCCATGTGGCTCGGGACTGTACCCAACTAAAACCTGTTTGCATGACTCATTTGAGCCATGGCAGGGTTGTAATCAAAGCACAGTGGGAACTCACACGAGACAAATGACGATCTCAGGTCGACAGACTAACCTGTACTAATGTCACCTGGGAACTGCTATATGACAATAAGTATAATACCAACTAGCATGTTCCCGGCGAGTCCGTCCAGTGTACTCACTATACTATCTTAGGTGACTAACTGATACCAATGGCTTGTAAGACCGGACACTGCCCTTCGTCGGGGTCTCGATAAGTATACACTAGTCTACTCTGGAGTATTGATGCTTAGTCTCGATACACCCATGACTAGGGACATTTAAGGATGTGTTTATAGACCACCCAGCTCCCACGTATATGATCGCCATAATAATGCTGGTAGTCAAGTAACAATCCTATAGGCTCTATCAACATGTAATAGTGATCTGTAATACCACCTAATGCATGTACATGATGATAAAGACAAACCAGATAGCATACTATCATCTAGAGTAAGACTGTTCTCCCGGTATAGGTCCTCCCTCAATCATCACAATCGCTTGCCTGCGATTCAATAATTGACTTGAGGGCACTATATCCAACACTCTGGATCTCCCTACGTAACTCCTCGGATGGCAGAACTGCTCTGTCTCTGCCTCTGTCGCGGCTGGTGCTCCTGCCGCCCCTCGCTGCTCCGGGCGTCATCATCAGACCTAGGTAAGAGTACAATCATTACATATGCATACAATATATGTATAGATCGTAGAAATGTGAATTAATAATATAATATTACTGATAGCTTTTTTTATTTCATTGACGCATTAGACATATCTACTTGGATTTCATCATCGATATCATTCCTAACCCACGTAAGTTCACAATCAGCCGAAGACAACCCATCTTTGAAAACAGATGGTCGGAGCACTCTAAGTCTTCTCTCTTCTTCATCCTCATCGCTGTCCTCCATACGATTCTCCAATTCTGGGACATCGTAAATATCCCTAGATTTCCAACGGCATACGATACTCCATCCCGGATGATTCAAGCACTGTGAGTAGTATACTTGAAACGCTTGTTGCGGAAAGATAAATGGATCGTCTTGACCGTAAAATTGCAGTGTGTTCACACTAGTCAATCCATATTCATCTTTCCAAGTCCCGAGATTGTTTCTCCACTTATCCGTATCGGTTCGTGTATCGTACCGAATACACTGAAATATATAAAACGGTTCTGATCGTCCGGGATATTGGATGCAAAGTATGCAATTTAAGTATCCATAATAAATCACACCATCCGATCCTACGATCGTAATCCAATTATTTTAAGTGGTTCGAAATGTTTTTATGTTCTAAACTTCAAATTTGTATCTAAGGACACTGAATCCTTTATAGTATGCAACTTCCATGCTAAGAAACTAAGCTAAACATCTTGAATCTCTCTCTAATGATGCAAACAAGTTTGGATCGTGGATCTGACAAAACAAATTTTATGGCAAATACATAACGATATAAGTTTATATTAAGACTGGTAGCAATAACATGTTATTCGAACAACTTACATGATCTGCAATCCAATCGTAAAAATTATCCTGATGATATTTTTCCAATCGTTCATCAATCCAATCAGGATGCCCCTCGCGTACCTCATCAATGTGAATTCTGTTCTCAACAATAAATTATGACATTAATATTATATCATTTCATACACACACACCCACACAAAAATATAACAATCAATCCTAAAAAACTTACTCTCTAATTTCTTCAAGACATACGCTATTGAGGAGGATAAACCGATATATCTTGTTGATAATTATAGGGTCTATTCTCTTATAATCAGCTTTACCATATGGCCCGTCCTGAATACTCCGAAGCCGGTTAAGCTTAGTCTCAAAGTTCTCATCCAGATAGCGGGAATAAAATGTGGTTATTTCATCTAGAAGATAAACTTACATGATAGAACCCTCTGGTCGATTTTTATTGCGCATATACTTTTTTAGAGTGTAGAGGTACCTAAAGAAAAATATGTTAAATAAATACGGGCATATAAGACCAATAATTTTACAAAATGCGTGAAACCAAAAATTCAACATACATTTCGACGGTATACATCCATCGATATTATACCAATCCGGCAAACTTAGTCTCGGTTGCAAGATGAACCATCAGGTGTATCATGATATCAAAGAACTGTTGGAGATAGAGCCCTCAGAGTCAATTATTGGATCGCAGGCACGTGATTGCAATGATTGAGTGAGGACCTATCCCGGTAGGACAGTCTAACTCAAGATGATAGTATGCTATCTGGTTTATCTTTATCATCGTGTACTGCTTTAGGTGACCTTACAAGTTACTATTGCATGTTGATAGAGCCCTTAGGATTCTTGCTTGACTGCCAGCAGTATGAGGGTGATCATATACGTGGGAGCTGGGGTCTATAAGCACATCCTTAAAAGGTCCCTAGTCGTGGGAGTTTCGAGACATGGCATCGATGCTCCAGAGTAGACTAGTGTATACAGTCGAGACCCCGACAAAGGGCGGTGGCCGGTCTCACAAGCCACTGGTGTCAGTTGGTTTACCTAAGATGTATACAGGTGCTCATTGGGTTATGAGTACACCGGACAGGACTCGCCGGGAACATGCTAGTTGGTCTTATACCTAACGTCAGATAGCAGTTCCCTGGTGACATGTGTACAGGTTAGTTCATCGACCTGAGATCGTCATTTGTCTCGTGTGAGTTCCCACTGTACTTTGATTACTACCCTACCACGCTCAAAGGAGACGTAAAAATAGATTTTAGTTGGGTACAGTCCCGAGCCATATGGAGGCAGTGAGCGGATCTGCAGGGGTCCGTCTCTCCCGGTATTGGGGGTGAGGTCGCGCTGTTTCTAGGAAAGCCATTACACGAAGTCCTTGGCCAAGGCAGGAGATTTACTGGTAGGTATTCCAGTAGTATCTCAGGGTGTTCTGGGCTACACTCCGACATGACTTGTACCGCTTTTGGGGGTCTGACTTTCACCAACCCCCTAGGCCCGCCATGCGATGCTCATAGACGAACGGACTGGACTGTACGGATATTGTCACTGACAGGCTCAGTAGGGTGTCAGGATGAGTTCGCTCATCGACGTCCCTTTTGGTCAATACCTGGTGGCCCGTTATGTATGGCTAATACCTCTGACGTGCTAGTGGTTAAATCCACAGCCAAAATATTGACGAGTCTTTAAAGTCCCCCACAGACCGTTTTCTCAAGTTTCGGGCGAAACGCTGTAGAGGCCGTATGGAGATATGGCAGGGTTCGATCATATACGTGTGGTATTGCATGGATCATGATCGGACGGATAATACTGGCGGTCTTTGGTTTAAATCAGATCCTAGTATTGTACAGTGTAGAGTTTGTCTCATTGCATTTGTATTCGGTCGCAATACAAATGCGGGTATGTATATACAGTCACGGGGTTTTCCTGTAATTTATTACGGGATCAGTTTTCTAAAGTTGCCAGTTTGCTTTCCGTTTTGGCCATTTTCCTTTGTTTCTTTCCTTGGCTGAAAATTGGTGGAGGAGGGCTTATTTGCAATTGTGCAAATTAGCATTGTGGAGGGTGGTCTTTATATATTGTTGCTTCATGATGGTTCCACCATCCCTTGACTTCTATGTTCATCATTGCTTGACTTTGCTTGATAGTGATGGGATATGATTAGGTTTTGGAGTGAGCTTTAGTTGTGATGATTATTCCTCATCATCACATATTTTTTCTCCTGCTTGCATGATACACTCCCTCTCTCATTCTCTCCCCTCTATCATTCGTGGCCGGCCACTAAAGGCGAGTGGGGCTGTCCGTTATTTTGGGTGTGGGATTTTTGATCTTTTTGGCTTTGCAAAATCCCATAGCTCCATCTCCAAAAGTTCACATCATTCCTCCACCAAAATGGCAACTTCTTTAAACCCCTAGATACATAGTGATCTACACTTCATCTATAGTATTCTTGGACACGTCGACTCGCCAACTTCGTGCCCGAGTTGCCTCGGTCCAGAGGTGGGAGCCCGTAAAAGAACCCGGCGATGTGGTGCCCTTCCGACGAGGAGATGAAGACCGGAGATTCCGCGGGGAGATCGGGACGACGACGAGAAGACCGAAGGACACGGATCGCTCGGTATATCTCTCTACCCCTTCCCTAGTTAGCTAGGAGTAGGTTAATGGCCCGATCCGGGTTTTAAAGTGCGCGGTGGTGTCGGTTTACAAGTTTAAAGAAAAGTTTCGTTTCCGCATTCCGGCGTCGGATTGACGGCCGGGGCGCCGCCGTGCACTTACATTGGTATTAGAGCCACGCCATTAACCTAGTCTAGCTTGCTCTAACGTGTTTACAAGTTCGATCGAACGAATTTCCAAAAACCACATTTTCCATGCATCAGTTTCTGTCGAATTTTTCTAGTCGTCAAAAAATTATTTGGTACATTGGAAAATTACGTGCAGGGTTTTTTGAGAATTCTGTGAAAATTTGGTCGGCTGATATTACTGTAGCGCGGCGGATCAGCGGCCAAAACCATGTTTGGGCCGCAGATCCGCCGCCGTTTTGTGTCCAAACTACACTAAATTTTTACAGTGAGCTTCTGACATGGAAATAGGGTTTTTGGTATGTTCTGTTTGGGCCCATATTTTCTTCGAGTGCTACAGTTGTGCTTGGGGCCCACTTCGATAAATTTAGTCGATCGAAAATTTTAAACATGTTAGTTCACAGTATTTACATTATATCTGCGACCGTGAATGTCATTTGATCGGTAAATCCTGTCTAACTGCTATAGCCCTTTTAGACGGATTTGCGAAAGTGACATTCACGTTGATGTTCTGTGTTGTGCTGTGATGTTGCGGATTGGTCGTGGGGGATAGCCTGGATGCAATGGTAGTATAGTTTGGTTATTTATGTACATTTGATATTGTGGGGCGAGTGTCCGACATGTGGACTGCCGTCACTGCCCGTTTGTATATTATTCTTTTGGGGCACGACCAGGCTGAGGTCGATGTACCCGTTGTATGTATATTTTACTTTCTGTACTAGGATTACCCCAAGGTGGGGTGCACGGATAGCCGGGTTCTAGAGGGCAACGGGACCGCATCTCATGGCTTTGAGACGGAGGGGGCTTCACTCTAGAATTGGCGGGCTATTCGCCGCACTCGTAGGGGGTACAGGTTGACCCAAGGAAGGGTGCACAAGTTACCGGATTCCGTGAAGTGCTGGGTGGTCCATTCACGTTGTTGAAGGGGGCTGCCTCGCTTCAGCTTTTGGCAGGTAACTTGCCACGCCCGTAGGGGTCTAGGATTTCATTGCACAGGCTATCCACAAGACCTGGGGAACGTCGGGTTTCAGTAGCGGCTCTATGAAACCCGGGGATCCCAGATATCTGTATTGTTCTGTGATGCTTATTACATTTCTGTGATGTTGCATTTTATCATGCCTTGAGCGAATATTATATATTGATATATATACTAGTAAATGTTGTATATGTTTTGCATCCGCGCTAGTCCAGTCCCCGCTCTGTCGTTAGTTAAGTAACCAAACGGGTAATGACGGGATCCAATGGCGAATGCGGATGGAATATACGTACATCATTATTTTCGTTCTTTATTGGTGTGATCAATTGATGGGACTGCATTGATTCAGATCAATGCAAGCTAAACAAACCTATTCTGATGTTGTTGGAACAATTTTTAAAAAGCTGTTATTGCAAGGGCGTTCTCTTTTGTTTTGCACAGTGGTATTCGGTTATGAATATCCAGCACCTCAGTCGACGAGGCAAGGGCCGAGATCCCTTCACCGGGAGTGACCCCTTGGACAGAAGTTTGCGTCAGGGCAATAACTTCATTATAGTCGTTTAATTTTGCTTTGCATCATGGTATTCAGTTGGAATATCCTGCACCTCATTCTACGGGGAAAGAGCCGAGATCCCTTCACCGGGAGTGACCTCTTTAGCAAAGGTTTTCGTCACTATATTTTTATAAAGCTATCCGGTTCCTTCAACGATATCAAGTTCATTACGTTAAAGGTTTTTCGCCAGAAACCATTCGTAGCCCTCCATCATTTCAGTTAAATATCCGGTAGTATTCAAGCAATGTATTTTGACTTCACGCCAAGGCATAGTGATTGGTAGCTGCCGGATATTTATCTGTTGCATAGATAGAATGCGTTGGTTTGAGACAGTCGTACTGCCATTTTGGACTACGTCAAGGGTAGGTACGGGTGGGTTCAAATTAACCTGGATAATGATGGGTAGAACTTGACATGTGACTTATGACATTTTGACCTCACGCCAAGGTCATAAGAGCATGGGACAAAAATCACATCGGGAGTTTCTAAAGAAACTGAAACTTGCCAGATATGCGCATACCTTCTGGAGTGTGATAACGTGAGCGGATTCCGTCACGTTATCATGCGATGATAGTTGGATCCCGATTCCCACTGATGAGTTGGTTTACTTCTCGGGTGATCCCGACTAATTCTTCTTTCAGGTTTGGAGGAGAATTTGACGGTACAGTGGGAGGTTTCCTGATTAGATAAATTGGTAACCATTCTGATCTAGGTTAGAGTGCACGCTGAGTGTTTCTTTTCTCTCTCTCTTTGGAAGCGACCATGACCCGACCCTTGACTATGACTCAGTGACCAAGTTGACCGAACCTTCTTAAACACTGGCTTTTGGATTGTCAGAGTTGCATACCTCATTGCCACTCCTACTTTTACCCTTTTCTCCAGGACACCCCGTATTACTACGAACGTCCACTTCCATTGGATAAAACCATCGTATGGTTATATACGAACTCGAAGGAATTTATTCGAGGATGGTTTCTGGTTCTGGAGAAAACGAATAGCACTATTCAGTTGCCTTTTACTTTTACCTTCTCTCAGGTTGCGAGTACTCCTTGGTTTAGGAGATAGTAAACCTATTACATAAATTGGATAGTCTTCTTCCAAACCTTAGGCTGGTGTCGAACGGTGGGGAATGAAGAAAACCAATTAGCATAACGATGGTGTGCAGAAGGTATTAAGTAAAGACATATAAAAGGATTAGAAGGAGGGCAAAGTAAATTGCGATTGCTATTCACGACCAAACCAAGTATTTTATTACCACTCCCACTTCACCTTTGTATTTCTCCAGGACACTCCGTATCACTACGAAGATCCACAGTTTATTGGATACTCCATCGTATGGTTATATACGAACTCGAAAGGAACTTGTTCCAGTTCGGGGATGGATTCTGGTTCAGGAGAAATAGGAATAACGTTTATTCGGTTGTCTTTTATCTTCACCTTCTCTCGCATTGCGAGTGCTCCTAGGATTAGGACAGTACACCCATTATGCTTATTGGATAGTCTTCTTCCAAACCATAGGCTGGTGCTGAGCGGTAGGGAAGGAAGAAAACCATTTGGCCTAAAGGGATGTACAGAAGGTAATGACTAAAGACATATGAAGGGATGTGAAGAGATGGTATAGAAATATACGGTTACAGTTGTGAATCTGATAATGGAAGAGGCATTACTAGGAATACCAGGATATCCCATCGAAACATTTCAATATTTCAGTTTCACTGTGTACTGTTAAAAGAAAACTGATTTCCCAATTAGACACTTGCTCCAGGGTATGTATTTACCAGGTATGATTCTCACATCTGTATGGTTTTACAGATGATGAGTGGGAGTAAGTTATTGGGAATTTGGTGATCATCCTCATTATATCGGAATTTGTTGTAATTGGTGATATTTGAGGAAATCGCCTGGGTTGTTTGCCGGACGGCAAATATTTGGTTTTGAATATCCGCTGTTATGCACCAATTTCAAATTGATATATCTGTACGTCTATTTTTATAGAGTGAGGTATACCTTTTTGAAATTATGTCTATGACATTTACCTACATCAATGGATGGTTAGGTAAGGAGCATTAAACAGCGGTGTAATTCTTCTTAACCATAAATACAGATTTCAACCTACGACACACAGTGAATGAGGCACTAGACTCAGGGGACTTATACAGAGTATTGTATATTGTCCAGTGTCCATTAGGACAGAAGGGTTGGTCCGCGTACTATATTCGGTTTACTTATGCCTTCTCAAGTTCTTAGACATGTGTTTCGTAGAAACACAGGGTCCAAGTTTTGAGAAGTTATAGGTATAAGAGTAAAGTAGAGAACCAGGTGTTGCAAGTATCGAGATTCTTCAAGGCGACCGAAGATGTACATACTTGTGAATGGTATTCAGTTGATAGTAATGTTTAAGAGAACTTCCTTTTCTTTCGGGTTACTCATATCTGGATGCATTCCTAAGTTGAGTAATGCTGATCGGCCTCCTTCCATTTAGTTGACATGCACTGGAGACAGCTGCATGATTTGAATCTGGTTCAATTAAATCAGTGCCTCTGGTTCTATATTGGATATAGAACAGTTCATATCTTAACGATGTTAAGGTACGGGGAGTTGTCCGGCTTATGCTTAAAACCAGACTCTGGATAACTCTAGGCACGCTTCTGTAATGGCTGTTTGTGGGTTGACCCAGGCTATGACGAGGGTTTCCTTTCTACCATCTGGAAGATCAATAGTAATATTGTTCTTGACTCGCCACAGTTTTAACAAAAATGGATTTTTTCAAAAAACAGTAGTGGGAGTATGGTAGAACTGGAAGTGATTCCAGAACCGCAGACGATTACTGAAAATTTGATAAGAACCTAAAAATTCAATTTGGTTTGACATTCCATTGGCCACTCCGCAAATACGGGGGGTAACCTCAAGCACCCGAGAGGTACTCCGGTAGCCTCAAGGACGGTGACAGGAAGGTTCTTGTTTACCCAGACTTGCCATTGCTGTTGTTCCAGGCTGCAAGACCCGGCAGGAGGATGAGTATAGCGTCGTTTTAAACTAGCTTTAGAAGTGTACGTGTATATGACTCTGCCAGAGGGTTGTCGTAGTCAGTGGAAGCAGCGGAAGCATTGGTGGACAAGTGGCTTATGTCTATTTATAGACTAAAGCAGATGTAGCGGAGATAGATCATCTATTTCTGATATGACAGTCATAGGTTTGACTTCATCAGAATTGGGGATGGATCTGTTAAGAAGGTAGTAGGGTGTGATGTCCTGGTATTTGGAGGACATACACAGAGTAGGAAGTGATGTTCCTATACTACGATCGGTTATACTTTGGTTGTCACACAGTGGTTTCTCCACATGGGACTTGAATATAATATCAAGACATTATGGTTACTGGATCAATGGTTTTAGATCTGGATTTGGGTAGTTTTCCAATCAGGGTACTTAGACAGCATTCTGAAGGTGTTTTAGAATGGACGACTCCAGGCACGGTAGTGTACCTGCAGGTGATAGAGTCATCCTCTCTAAAGGTGTCTTACAGACTAAAGTGGAGAGGGATGTGCATGATTGGCAAATCACTTGCTTAGGCAATTGAGTCAATCATGAGATGTCAAGCACCACACCAGATGTTGTTTTTTGCAATAGATGCAATATGTTGATATTGATCCAATCCTGGAGAAACGAATGGAAGCAGTTTTAGAACATAAGTGAATGTTCTAGGGATATGATAACAACAGCCTCTTTTAGGAGACAGTTATCATTCCAGGCTTCCAAGGTGACATGGATGTCAGAGAGGTTGTCAGAGTTATAGTTTTCCTTCGGACGAGGGGCAGTATTTTGGACAGGTGGTCCAAGAGGATACTGAGGGAGGCATGACGCAGGATACTGATTAAGTTCAGTTGACGATACAGTCTAAGAAGTTTGGATTTGGAGTTCATTTATGAGCTAGGTCCCATCAGATATCTAAACATATTCTAAGACAGGTATTGCTCATTTCGGGAGATGGGTTTCTCCGCGAACATGAGATAAAGAGAGACATAGAAAGAAACATTAAGGCGGATCCAATCGCTGAAGCTATTCCTCGAACACATTAGTTTCACAAACAGGTTTTGTGAGACCGATTAGTAGAGGAGTTGGGTGTTCGGTATCACACTGGCTGTGAGTATGCGACATCGCAATAATTATCCTTGAGTGCAAGTGGGAGATTGTTGGAGATAGTGCCCTCAGAGTCAATTATTGGACACAGGCACATGATTGCAATGATTGAGGGATGACCTATCCTGGTAGGACAGTCTTACTCAAGATGATAGTATGCTATCTGGTTTATCTTTATCATCGTGTACTGCTTTAGGTGACCTTGCAAGTCACTATTGCACGTTGATAGAGCCATTAGGATTCTTACTTGACTGCCAGCAGTATGAGGGCGATCATATACGTGGGAGCTGGGGTCTATAAGCACATCCTTAAAAGGTCCCTAGTCGTGGGAGTTTCGAGACAGGGCATCGATACTCCAGAGTAGACTAGTGTATAAAGTCGAGACCCCGACGAGGGGCGGTGGCAGGTCTCACAAGCCACTGGTGTCAGTTGGTTCACCTAAGATGTATACAGGTGCTCATTGGGTTATGAGTACACCGGACAGGACTCGCCGGGAACATACTAGTTGGTCTTATACCTAACGTCAGATAGCAGTTCCCTGGTGACATGTGTACAGGTTAGTTCATCGACCTGAGATCGTCATTTGTCTCGTGTGAGTTCCCACTGTACTTTGATTACTACCCTACCACGCTCAAAGGAGACGTGCAAACAGGTTTTAGTTGGGTACAGTCCTGAGCCACATGGAGGCAGTGAGCGGATCTGCAGGGGTTCGTCTCTCCCGGTATTGGGGGTGAGGTCGCGCTGTGTCTAGGAGAGCCATTACATGAAGTCCTTGGCCAAGGCAGGAGATTTACTGGTAGGTATTCCAGTAGTATCTCAGGGTGTTCTGGGCTACACTCCGACACGACTTGTACCGCTTTTGGGGGTCTGACTTTCACCAACCCCCTAGGCCCGCCATGCGATGCTCATAGACGAACGGACTGGACTGTACGGATATTGTCACTGACAGGCTCAGTAGGGTGTCAGGATGAGTTCGCTCATCGACGTCCCTTTTGGTCAATACCTGGTGGCCCGTTACGTATGGATAATACCTCTGACGTGCTAGTGGTTAAATCCACAGCCAAAGTATTGACGAGTCTTTAGAGTCCCCCACAGACCGTTTTCTCAAGTTTCGGGCGAAACGCTGTAGAGGCCGTATGGAGATATGGCAGGGTTCGATCATATACGTGCGGTATTGCACGGATCATGATCGGACGGATAATACTGGCGGGCTTTGGTTTAAGCCGGATCCTAGTATTGTACAGTGTAGAGTTTGTCTCATTGCATTTGTATTCGGGCGCAATACAAATGCCGGTATGTATATACAGTCACGGGGTTTTCCTGTAATTTATTACGGGATCAGTTTTCTGAAGTTGCCAGTTTGCTTTCCGTTTCGGCCATTTTCCTTTGTTTCTTTCCTTGGCTGAAAATTGGTGGAGGAGGGATTATTTGCAATTGTGCAAATTAGCATTGTGGAGGGTGGTCTTTGTATATTGTTGCTTCATGATGGTTCCACCATCCCTTGACTTCTATGTTCATCATTGCTTGACTTTGCTTGATGGTGATGGGATATGATTAGGTTTTGGAGTGAGCTTTAGTTGTGATGATTATTCCTCATCATCACATATTTTTTCTCCTGCTTGCATGATACACTCCCTCTCTCATTCTCTCCCCTCTATCATTCATGGCTGGCCACTAAAGGGGAGTGGGGCTGTCCATTATTTTGGGTGTGGGATTTTTGATCTTTTTGGCTTCGCAAAATCCCATAGCTCCATCTCCAAAAGTTCACCCCATTCCTCCACCAAAATGGCAACTTCTTTAAACCCCTAGAGACATAGTGATCTACACTTCATCTATAGTATTCTTAGACACATCGACTCGCCAACTTCGTGCCCGAGTTGCCTCGGTCCAGAGGTGGGAGCCCGTAAAACAACCCGGCGATGTGGTGCCCTTCCGACGAGGAGATGAAGACAGGAGATTCCGCGGGGAGATCGGGACGACGACGAGAAGACCGAAGGACACGGATCGCTCGGTATATCTCTCTACCCCTTCTCTAGTTAGCTAGGAGTGGGTTAATGGCCCGATCCGGGTTTTAAAGTGCGCGGTGGTGCTGGTTTACAAGTTTAAAGAAAAGTTTTGTTTCCGTATTCCGGCATCGAATTGACGGCCGGGACGCCGCCGTGCACTTACAAGAACGACGATGGGAAAATACGCTCAAGCTTACAAAGTACCAATGGAAAAGAATTTTTAGATTCTCCAGCGTCACAACATCCAAGGTTTTAGCGCACAATTCTCTAAAAAAGCAACAAAGGGTATTAATTACTTGACCAACCGATTCGGAAATGGAAGTCCTCAGGGCTAATGGGAGAAGGTGCTCCATAATAACATGGTGATCATGACTTTTCAGCCCATCGATCTTTCCTTTCACAATCTTTATTTCCTTGTTAAATGATCCTGAGAAACCTGTGGGAACTTTTAAATTATGCAACACCTGTAGTAATCTTTTCTTCTCCGGTTGTGACATATGACACGCGGCATTGGGAAGTACAAACTTTCCTGGTTTACCCGCTATAAGTTTAGAATGAAATTCACTTCTAATTTCTCAGTCCTGAAATCCATCCGAGCACGGAGGTTGTCTTTTGATTTTCCGTCTTTAAAAAGAAATAAGTTAAGTACATACTCGGATACTCCCTTCTCTATGTGCATGACGTCCAAACAATGACGCACTAAATTTGTTGACCAGTACAGAAGCTCGTAGAAAATGCTTAACTTGTCTTTTAGGGTTGTTTGACCTGTTTGCCAGATCTATTCCGAAGGTCACATTATTATAACCATCCCATAGAACAATCACGTCCTTTCCATACAATGAGGCTGGAGGCCCAAGAAGCTCTTGATGACCATTAAAGTGAGTAACGTCTAACCTGTAGGGATGTTCCAGTGGCAGGAATGCCGATGACCGCAATAACAAACCTTCCTGCTAAAATTCAACCATTTCGATGTTGTATCTTGATTGCAATAAGGGCATGCTTTGCCATGTACGGACCAAGCTGATAGTATTTCATACATAGGAAAGTCATTAATTGTCCACATTAAAGCCGCCGCATTATGAAGGTTGTATCTGTTTTTGCATCGTAAGTCTCTATACCATCAATGAATAAAATTTTTAACTCATCGATCGAAGATCGGAGATATACGTCGATATTATTTCCCGGTGAGTTTGTTCCGTCAATAAGAAAAGAAATCATAAAGTAGGATTTATCCATAGCCAGCCAAGGCGACAGATTATAAACCATCATTACAACGGGCCATGTGTTGTGGCCTCCAGCCATATTGTTGAATGGACAGAAGCCATTACTAGCCATTCCGAGCCTTACATTCCAAGGATCACTACTGAATATTTGGTGCCTCCTATCAAAATCCTTCCATGCCAGTGAATCTCTTAGATGAATCATTTTTCCATCTTTGCTTGGAGTAGCACGGTGACACCAAATCATTGCCTCGGCTGTTTTCTTGCACCTGAATAGCCTTTGCAGCCTCTGTGTTATGGAAAAGTATCGTTCTATCTTGACAGGTATATCGGTCTTCTTATCAGATTCTTTCGGCTTATACCTGGCCTCTTCGCATGTTGGACTCTCCTTCAAATCAGAATTCTCTTTTCGGTACAACACGCAATTTTTTGGACATGCATGAATCTTCTCACAGTTAAGACCCAAATCAAACATAATCTTCTGGACTTCGTACCAGCTGTCAGGCACGTTATTTCACGGGGGCATAGAATATTTCAGGAACATCAGAAGTATCGTGAATGATTTATTACTTCATCCATTTAGGCACTTAATCTGGAAAAGTTGGACGAACAATGATAGGGTGGAATCTTTGCATTCTCATAAATTGGTCTTCTAGCATTATTCATGAAGTTTTCATACTTATCTGCAAGCGATCCTGGACCGGAAAGAATGTCATCTTCGGTAGGAATACTATCACCGAGGGCAGCCTCTACCATATCCTCCATTTCTTCTCCTGGAAAGAAGTTATCGTCTTCTTCTTCTTCTGCCGCATTACCGTCTTCTCCTTCTTCTTCTTCTTCTGCCCCATTACCGTCTTCTTCTTGTCCTTCCCCGTAATATAACCAAGTTGTATAAAGTCTAATAAAAGCATGTATAACGATGTGAATCTCTATGATTTCTACCTTCTTCAAGAACTTATTTCCACATCTATCACACGGAAAGATAATCTTCTCTAACACGATCTTATTATGTGCTCGTGCAAATTCAATGAGAGCAACAACTCCTGCGACAAATTTAGATTGCATGCATTGTTGCCAATACAAGTACATCCAGTCCTTAACTCTGATTTATTCATGGGCCATGTTAGAATGTATAACATATAAATTGTAATTTATGGTGACTATATTGAGAAATCTAAGTGTAACATTTCAGAAAAATATAAAATATTATTTTTGAAAATTTAATATTAAAATAATATATTTCGCAAAAACTATTCGATTTGCGTATAGGGATTTTTCGTAAAATGGTATAAGCATATACCAATATTGGAAATTAATCGGAGATTAAAATGATTTATTTATTTTAATGATATTTGTCGGATTTTTGGCAAAATCCATATTTTTACATTTTTTCCGTGACTTGTGCACCATGTCTTGTGCATGTTATGTGTTGAGTTGTGTGTGTGTGACTTGTGAGAAAAGAGAAAGGAAAACAAAGAAAAGAAAAAGAAAACAAAGAATTGAGTGTGAATGGAATAGTTTTAGATGCCATGGGATTTATGTGAAAGAAACAAAATGAGAATGAGATATTTGTTGGGAGAGTGAGTGTAGGGGAATGTTGGTGAGTGAGAGAGTGAGCATAAGAGAGAGAAGCTAGGAGTGGGCTGCCTCTTCATTTCCCCATCTCCATTGTTTTCTCCATTTCCTTCATCTTCTTCATTCCTCACTACCTCCATGTATCATCTCTAAATATTTTCCAAAACCTCATGCCTCCTTCATTAAAAACAGGCACAACATAATTCTAAACCCTTAGAACCATTCAAGTTTGGATTTTAAAGACTTTGGGCAACTCAAGAATTTTCTCTAGTTGCTAATGAGGCATATCTCTTCACTTTAGATTAGTAATTGTGTTAAATATCGTATTTTAGTTTAAAATTCGATTATGTTAGGTTATGTGATCTTGGAAATTTGCAAGTTGATGTTAAGTTATAAGATGAGGTGTAGTGAGTGTTTTAAGACCTTAGGGATTGATTTCAAGACCTGGAAATGAGTATAGAACCCAAAATACGAACATAGAAATCACCCGTGTCGGTTTTGTGAAGTTGCCTTGGCCTACAGGGAATCTGGAGCAACCCGGGAAGTTTATGAGAAAAACTAGCAACTCAAGAGACCAATTTAAGACACTAGGAGACCACCCTGAGAAGACGAACCCCAACGGAGTAGTTTTGGCCGAGCAGGCCGGTTTTGGGGGGCATATGGCCGGCCTCATTGAGGGCAATTGGGTCTAGGTTTGGTCTGTAGCTCACATACTCCGTGTACAACACCTTATACTTGCTATTTTTGTTGCAATTGACCCGAACCAAAATCTGGGAGCACATTGGGGTGTTTTTGGTTATGTTTTCCGTATTTTGGGATTCTTGGTTTTAGTATTTGATATTGTATTGGGTCGTTGGATGTTTTTACATCAACGATGAGGGTTGTTTGGTTGTTTTTGCATGCGTAGGCTATAGGTTTTAACCTATGAGCACACCGTGTGCCGTATTGGTTTTCCAGATTCGATTTTAATAGCATTGCGATGGTGTGTTGATTGGTAGGTACCTTCACACGGATTCCGAGACGACGGAGCACATCGACTACGGCTGAACAAGGAGTTCCATAGGAAAGTACATTTATATCTACGTGGGAAGTCGAGTGGATGGAGTATAGCACCCCCGCAAATTTTGATGGAAACCGATATATAGGATATGGTTAGTGAAACCTATTCTAGGAACCTTTGGATGTGATTAAAGGTTTAGTGTGACATGATATGAAAGAAAGGATGTCTCGGATTGAGATATATATATATATATATATAAGGATATGAAAAGTGAACTTGAATCACGATATATAGATAGGTAGTGCACGAGAATAAGTATGAGATTTAGAGTAGCATGACATGAGATTTATAAGATAGGATATGTGTATGTGTGTGTGTGTGTAAAATGACTTTATGTGGGATATAAACGTGTTGAAAAGAGTATACGATGTGATATGATGACTCGGTTTGATATGTCGTTATATGGATGCGAGTCGATATGAGATAATAGATACCTTTGCCAGTCCCATGATATGAGATCGATACGGATGTGACCTGAGAGATAGGGGTGTGTGTGTGTGTGTGTGTGTGTGGATAATGATGTGAAAAATGTGTGATATGTCGAATGAGACATTTGGTCTGTACCCTCATTGTCATATAGGTTGATAGAATCCCTAATTGTTTAATGCCACCGTACGATGAATTATACCATACGTGATGTTGTGAGGCTAGATGTCGATTGATAGATTCACCGACTCGGATATGTGATCGACGTATACCTTATAGCATTGCGCTCACGATTTACTTTATGCTACGTTTATATTATTCTCATTGCATTACATATACCTGTGCTAGTACACCTACACAATTATCGATGATGTGTATGTTACACTTACACGGATTGCCGGCTCACACACTTTCATCATTGATAATTGCTATGTCACTTAAACAGTAGAATTTCCACATCATTATGCTATTTTGCAAGATATACTTGCTATGCTCACATCATTATGATATGTCGCATGATATACTGATATGCTCACATCACTGTTCCATGTTGCATGATATACTGAGACGCTCACATTTCTGTTCTATGTTTGCATATATCATGCTTTACGATTATATGCATTGAGATGTTGTTTTCATGAGTTTCTGGATTTGAGAACCGTGGTTATATTTCAAAAGAAAGTATGTATTGTTTTAAAAACCCGGTTTCTCTTGATATGATATTTCGAGACATCAACCATGTGTTTTCTCGGTTCTGAGATTGGCATGTGAAACCCGATTCATGGAGCGGGAGGCACCGTCTGCGGGTACATAGTGGACCCGGTATGGTACCCCGGGGCGAGAAAGGATTTTTGTGGTGTAGACAATGAGCCTAGCAGAGGACCACTACCTACCAGTGATAGTATTTGGTCTCGGCGGTTATCCGGAGGATACCGACCGGAGTCGGGAGATGATACGGGCCGATCCGGAAAGACGGAGCCCGTAGGCCGATCCGGACAGATGGAGCCCGAGATATATGAGGATTTACGTGTCGATGTTGGACACAGGTTTCATGATGTTTCGAGTATCGATGTTGGACACTCAGGTCCATGATTTTGATATGTCGCGAGGGACACAAGTTGATTTATATCCTCATACTTTCATGCAAATGCTTTCATGATATTGTTAGTTATATGTGTTTCCTAGAGGCCATTACTATACATACGATGTATATTGTAGTAGATGCTTGGACATATATAGGGAGCACTTTCTTGCTCGACATGATGGTATGCTATCTGGTTGCTCTTTATCTTAACATGTACACTGATTGTCTCTATGTTAAATGTTGATAAAGCCCTTAGGATAAGTACTTGACTACCAGGACTATGATGTAGATCATACTAGTGGGGAAAGAGTAGTCGCTAAGTACATCTTTCAAATGTTCCTAGTCCTGGGTGTATTGAAACAGGGCATCGATATACCAGAGTAGACTAGCGTATAGCTTCTCGACCCATGTAGATGGGCGATGGATGATCCCATATCCATTGGTATTTGACATCAGAGACGGTATACGGGTGCTCAGTGGAGACTGGGTACACTGGATGGACTCGCCAAGAACTCCCAGATGGTATTATATCTCACGTCAGATGGCAGTTCTCGGGTGACACGGGTACAGGTTAGTCTGTAGACCCAAGATCGTCATAGAGTCTTGTGTGATTCCCACTGTGCTTTGATTTCCACCTTACCATGTTCAAGATAACGTGCAAAACGGTGGCTTTTGGGTACAGTCCCGAATCACATGGAGGCAATGAGCGATAGGAGGGGTTTCGTCTCTCCCAGTATTGGGAGTTGACGTTGCGCTGTGCTCGATTGGCTATTACAGGAAGTCCCTGGCCAGGGCTGCTTCAGAAATATACTAGTAAGTGTTATCAGTAGTTTCCCGACCTGTTATGAGCCTCACATCGGCACGACTTATCGAGTTACTGGGGTCTGACGTTTACCACGCCTAAAGAGATTTGTGACATATCAGACGAAGGGACCGGACTGTACGGTAGTGTTACTTATTGGATTCGTAGGATTGCGAGCAGGCTTGCTTGTTAATCTTCTGATCGCTCAATACCCGGGTGGCCGTTACGTTTAGCAGACCGCTTGCGGCTTGTGGGTGTTTGATATGATCATCACCTACTGACGGCGTATTGACGAGTCTTTAGAGTCCTACACATGGGTTTCCTGTCTCAAGCGAAACGGAGTAGGAGCACATATGTGATATGTGCGGGACCGAGATTAATACGATATGAGATACCGTATTCTATTCTCGCAATTTGTGACATTGGTCGATTATATGCGATATAGCCGGGTTATCGGATCAAGTGTTCATTCGATAAGTTGTTACATATGATTTTAGTCGGTTATATGTAATATAGCCGGATTATTAAATCAAGAGTTGATTTGATAATTTAATGTATAATTATATATTTTTTATATTAAATTACATTAACTAATATTAATTCACTTAAGATTTCTTTTCTCACTAGAAGTGCACATTGTATATATGTGGTATGTATATTTGTGTACATGTATTGTGTCATTCTTGATGATACATGTAAGATGGGTGTATGAGACTTATACCATGCTACGGTAAAGTTAGAGTTTATAATTTATTCAAAATTAAACAAATTAGGAGAGAATTAATTTAAGGTTCAAAGCTTGTAGAAGCTTATATGAACTTTTGACTAAGTCCACTCTTTTGTCTAGCTTAGCATATTTGTTAACCCAACCCTTAACCTTATCCCTTGGTTTATTCTCTACATGAGTTAGGCATGAGGGCTTAACTCACCCATGCTTGCAATAATTCATTTTGATTAATTCATATGATGAGTTCATTCTTCTTCTTCTTCCTCAAAGTTTTCTAGCTTCAATGGAGCTATGAGAAAAAATGTGAGAGAATCAAATCTAAAGTGTGACCCCTTCCTATTTCATCATCCTTTACTATTTGGCATTTAGTATAGGGTGTTTGCTTCACTAATTCTGTAATTAGTGAAGAGATAGCTTGGGTTAGTGTCTCCTCGACGTAGATCATCTTCGGCCTCGAAGACATCGAAGCATGCATGTTCGTTTCTTCATGGGAGCCTCTCTAGAGTCTGGAGTTCATGATCGCAGTGAAGGGACTAGTACATGGAGCTATTGAAGTGAAGGACCAGTCTACAAAGGTTGTATTCCTGGCTCACTATACTTGCAAAGTGTTTGCATTTACATATCCGTCGATTTCTAGTTAACGATTCTTAGTTAGGGTTAGCTAGAACGGCAAATTTTTGAATTTAGCATGGACGACGCCCCCTTCAACCTTGCTTCCATGCTAGGTAACCCTGCAATAGTATCAGAGCCATACTTGAAATTTAGACGGATTTTGTTACGATTACGAAACCGAAATACTCTGAAACTTGAAACGCAAAAATGAAGTTTTTATCGTTTTTAAATGTTGTCGAATTTTTTTTTAAACAAGTAAAGAATGATGTATGAGATATATCAAGAACACCATGAAAATTTCAGGAAAAAATAAGATTTTTTGGTCGGCCACCACCTTGCTCATCTCGGCCAAAATCCGAGCTCACCCCATGAATTTTTTTGTGTGTTCCAGTGACTTGGTTTTGATGTTTCAGGTGTTGTTTGTTTTTGCTAATTTTGCATGTGATGTAATCTTACACTATAAACAATTCGGAGTGTTTCGTATTCATAGTTTTAACATTGTTTCGGGTTATTCACATATTGTCTAAGCGAAATTAAAAGGTTTGAACGATTGTCAAAAACCCATTTTTCCAAGTTTAACGTATTCGGAAAAATATGCAAGTGATTCTGTGGACCCTCTAGAAGAACGAAACCTTAACTCGATTATGTGGCCGTCAGAACCTCCACTAAACCTTAGGGTTTGTGGTAGTTCAGCGTTGTCATATGTGAGGCGTTGGTTTGACCCTTCTACGGTTGGATCATAGGTACTGTGGCATCTTCGGGGTATTATTGAACTGTGCTCAAGTGTTGAGCTGTCGGGAAATTGTGGGACTTTGATGAATCGATCGAAAAGTTTAACGTCATCTGGATATTATATGATGGGATACAATATTTGGAATCCACAAGTAGTTATGAGATAACTAGTTTGAATTTTATAAATCTAGCAGTTTAGTCTCATTTGATCGGTTGCCATGGGATTTTGATGTGATCAAAAGTCCTTCGCAATCACGTAGCGTACGCGGATACTCGCCAGGTAAACTTAATAGATAGCCACGCCCTATAGCCCCGACCAAGTGACTGTAGGAGAACCCCATCGCCAAAAGCATCCATTCGGGTGCTCGCGGCAGTGGTGTTCCGCCTTAGTGCACTTCGTCGACGGTATCGGGGGGTGCGGCCGTATACTAAAGTTTCCGACGAGAATTCGATCAGGATATCGAGAATCTTGTTGAATTGCCCGACTTGTTATTGAAAAGTGTTTTCGATATTGAGACTAAAATGCGGGGTTTATAATTGTTAGGCATGCGATGTCTAAGGAATTCATTTGGTTAGGCATGAAATCCGAATATGAGATATTTAGAGTTTATGATGTCTAAGGTGGTTGCGGATTCCAACTGTTGTAGTTTTTCACTTTTTTTCTGCGTCCGTAAGTGTAATATGTGGTGTATTGCCGGTTTCGTTGCTATATGTCAACGACAATTGGGATACGCATATTTACTTAAGTTGATAACATGTGATGTTATGTGTTGTTGGGATATGTTATATTGGATCATCGTGTTTGAATAGCCAGGGGTTTTATGTGAGATGAGGGTTTTTTATTTTCATTCATGTAAAATTCATTGTATGTAATATTCTTTTATTGGAGCACTTCCGGGTTGAGGATGATGTCACCATTGTATATTATTTACTTTTCCGTATTAGGATAGACCCAAGGCGGGTAGCACAAGTAACCGGGTTCTAGCGTCCAGAGGGAGACCATCTCGAGGAGTCGAGACCGGGTCTCCTAACTCTAGAATTGGTAGGGTTGCTTGCCGCTCTCGTAGGGGTATAGGGGTGTGGGAATGGCTATTCATCACGACCGTGGAATCCGTGTTTTATACTGGCTTAATTTAAAACACGGAAATCCTAGTATATCCAATATTTCATATTTTTTATTCTGCTGCGATATTCTGTGATGTGATCATTGATTATATTCTGAGATGAATGCCTATATATTATATATATGAGATATAATTAATATTGCTGCTTTCGTTTCATATCTGATGCTTGGGAAGCATAATAAATGGGACTTTATTAATGAGATTAATGAAATAAAAGAAACCTAAAAGATGCTGTAGAAACTTGACTCGAAAATAGGTAGCTCTAGTTGTTGCTTTGCATAGCGGTATTCCTTGTAGAATATCCAGCACCTTATTCGATAAGGAAAGAGCCGAGATCCCTTCACCGGGAGTGACCTCTTTAGCAACAACTGGCAGATGCTACAACCCTCGGTTTTGTCTTTTGATTGCTTTTCTACTTTTTGCTATGCATAGTGGTATTTGTGAAATATCCTGCACCTCATTCTATGAGGAAAGAGCCGAGATCCCTTCACCGGGAGTGACCTCTTTAGCAAAACTAGTAAAGGCCTAAAAAAACACTCCTTTTAAAATTCACTCGATTCTACAACGAGATCAAGTTCATTACGCTCATGGTTTTCATAAAAACCTGTGTAGCCCTCCGCCATTTCAGATAAAGTATTATTTAGTATTCGTGCTACGGTAGTTTGGCATGCGTCAAGGCGTAGTGTACGGTAGCTAACTAGTGCTTATCTGTTAAAGCATATGATGTGATTGAGTTAGGGTATTCGTATGGCATTGTTTGGCATGCGTCAAGGGTCGTACAGGTGGATTTAATTCAATCAGGAAATGCACGGGTTGAACTTGACTAGAAGACTATGAGTTGTTTGGCAGGCGTTAAAGTCATAGCACGCTAGGGGCAAAATATTATTGGGAATTTCAAGTGTTAAAATTTGCAATGAGATTGCATACCTTCTATGAGATAGTTGGATCCCGACACCCACTGCGAGTAAGAGTTACTCCTGGAAGAGTTTTACACATTATAATTAGCCGATCAAGTAGGTGTCTAGAAATGTGTCAACAGGGTTACGCCCCTGGGAAAACGAGGTTTATTTTAATTAGGTCCATGCGAAAGCACGGGGAACCTCCCTCAAAGTACCGGCACTGACATGGCTGAAAGATTGGCGAACTTGTAGCGTGTAATTAATCCCGGCTAGTCTTTCCTTTCAGGGTTTGAAGGAAGATTTGACTAAAACAGTGGGAGCCATCCTGATTAAATAAATTAATAACCAATCTAATCTTGCAAGAGCATACGCTGAGTGTTTTCTTCTCTCTCTCTCCAGGTAGCGACCATGTCATGCCTTAATCAAGATAATAATATGGATGTATTGACCGAACCCGCTTGTTATACTGAGCTGGGGAACGTTGGTCCCGCTCCAACTTATAATTGTTATAAGACCGAGCAGGAAATAGGGGATTACTTGAATTCCCATGCCGCCCAATCGAGGAAAGTGTATGATGATGCATCATCTTCGAGTGTGTTCAATACAGAGAACTGTTTCTCAGTATGCTTTACGTCCTAGGTATGAGATACCAGATCGGTATCCTACATATGTAATTTGTTACATGGGCTACAGACAGGTAGAGAACTGAGAATGGGTGATAAGATTTAAGAGTTAGAAACGGTGCAAGTGTTGCAGCCAAGTTTGTTGGCAGTTATCATCCTGTATTACCAAATACATTGATTCTGAATGAATGTTATTAGATACCGAACCTGATATACAACATTATATCAGTCTCTTTACTTATTTAGTAAAGAAGGATATAATTTTGTGTTGTTGGATAATATTTGAACATTTCCTATATCAAGAGTTGATCGGTTCAGGCACGTTATCTAAAAGTATATACGTTCTAAATCAAACCACAGTTCTTAACGTAAACACACACAAGAGGAAGGGTTCAGAAATGAACGAATCCTACTTAAGGCTTTGTAGACTAGGACATATCAATACGACCCGACTAGCTAAGTTACATAGAGATGCATATTTAAATCAGTTTGAATTTACATCTTATGAAACTTGCCAGTCATGTCACAAAGATAAGATGGCCATAGCTCCGTTTATTGGAAACAGAGAAAGAGTTATTGAACTCTTGGGATTGATACATGATGATGTATGTAGGTCCCCTGTCTACACATGCCAGGACTGGTTCTTTGTACTTCATTACATTCACCGATGATCTCTTAAAATTCGGACATATGTTTCTGTTGAAATACAAGTCTGGAGCTTTGGAGAAATTTAATGAATATAAGTTAGAAGTAGAGAACCAAAACGGGTATAAGTCTTTCGTCAGATGAGCCTAATTCAGCTTTAGAAAGTATTATGTCCTTTGATGTGATCAGGGAGGAGAATACTTGAGCACGGAATTCCTGGACTATTCTAAAGGAGAATGAGATTCTCTCTCAGCATTACTCCTCCGTGTACACCACAGTACGTTGGTGTATCGGGGTGGAGCAATCGCACCCTATGAGATATGGTGTGCTATATGATGAGTACTACTCAGTTACCTATTTCCTTTTGGGGGGTTTCGCACTTGTGAAGCTGCATACCTATTGAACAGGGTTTCAATCAAATCAGGTGCCTACCACTCCATATGTGATATGGTATGGGAAGAGCCTATCTCTTAAGAAAGTTAAGATTTGGGGTTGTCCGGCCTTTGTTAAAAGCAAAATTCGGACAAGATCGAGGTAAGGTCAGTTCTGTGGAAGTTTGTTGGATATTCCTAGCATTCGCAAGGGAATATCTTCTACCGCACTGAGGAGCAAAAGGTGTTTTGTTTCTCAGCATACCACCTTTGGGAAAGGGAATTTCTTGTGAAGAAATTAATGGTCATGAGGTAGCACTGGAAGCAGTTCCAGCTATACAAACTACAGCTAATGATTTGGTAGAACCGGAGGATTCAATAGCACCCAACGAACATCAGCCTCTCCGCCGATCTAGTAGGGTTCCTCACCCACCTAAGAGATACTTCGGTTTTCTCTATGACAGTGGGAGTGAGGATTGCATCATGAGATGATGGCCCAACTAGTTTTGAGCAGGCCATCAAGAGTGGGGACTCTGTAAGAATGGTTTGATGCTAAGCGATCTGATATGGAATCCATATACACGAACAAAGTATGGACTTTGGTTGCTTTATCTAAAGGGTTAAATCCCCATCAGAAGAAAGTATATCTTAAGAAGATTACTCGGTGTACATGGAAAAGTTGAGACTTTCAAAGCTAGAATTGTTGTAAAAGGTTCTTGTCATCGACCAGGTGTGGATAATGATGAAACCTTTTCTCCAGTAGCCTATGCTTAAGTCTATCCGGATCCTACTTGCCATTGCTACATACCATGACTACGATATCTGGCGGTTGGGTGTCATGAATGCTTTTGTAAATACTGATTTAGAAGAGAGCGTCTATAAGTACACAGCCAGAGGGCTTCATAGACAGTGGGAGCAGCGGAAATGTGTGCAAGTTGCTTTATGAATTAAAGCAAGCATCACGGAGTTAGAATGTCTGTTTTGATATGGAAGTCAAAGAGTTTGACTTCATCAAAATAGTAGATTAACCTTGTATATACAAAAAGGTGGTAGGGAGTATGGTGGTGATCCTCGTATAGCACGTGGATGACATACTCTTGATAGGAAAGGAGTTTCTTATGCTACACTCGGCCAATCTCCTCTTATCACATGGATTCTCCAAATAGGATCAAGGTGATCCCTCCTAAATCCTGGGTTTTGGATATATGAGATAGATCTAAATGGATGTTAGGATTCTCACTAGGTGTAGTGAGATGGTATCAATCGATCCTGGGGAGAATTGCTGGATAGCTTCCAGGGTGGTAAGGATGACTGAATGTCAGTCACAAGCATTGTCTTTACCCTCAGTGGAGGGACGGCATGTTGGAAGAGTTCCAAGGTAGATACTGTGGCAAACTAGACGATAAAGGCTGGATATATTGCTACCAAGGATACTACCAAAGAGGTAGTCTGGATGTATAAAAGTTCATGAGATGAACTTCGTTCCTACCATTATGTGACAATAGAGTTGTGTCTTTGACCTAGGAACCCCCGTCCCATCAGTGATCCAGACATATTCTTAGGCAGTATCACCTGATCATGGAGATGGTTGATCTCCAGGGAGATCAAGGTCAGGAGAGAAGACACAGAGGAGAACAGGACGGATCCACTCACAAAGGCCTATTCCCAGGAGAGACTTTTATGGGATGGATGAGTATGAGATACTTCAACCACTGCTGATTGTTGGGTATGAGATACTACAACAGATGGTCCTAGTGCAAGTGGGAAATTGTTAGTTATATGTGTGCCCTAGAGGCCATTACTATACATACGATTTATATTGTAGTAGATGCTTGGACATATATAGGGAAGACTTTCTTGCTCGACATGATAGTATGCTATCTGGTTGCTCTTTATCTTAACATGTACACTGATTGTCTCTATGTTACATGTTGATAAAGCCCTTAGGATAAGTAATTGACTACCAGGACTATGATGTAGATCATACTAGTGGGCACAGAGTAGTCGCTAAGTACATCCTTCAAATGTTTCTAGTCGTGGGTGTATCGAGACAGGGCATCGATATACCAGAGTAGACTAGCGTATAGCTTCTCGACCCATGTAGATGGGCGATGGATGATCCCATATCCATTGGTGTTTGACATCAGAGACAGTATACGGGTGCTCAGTGGAGAATAGGTACACTGGACGGACTCGCCGAGAACTCCCAGATGGTATTATCCCTCACGTCAGATAGCAGTTCTCTGGTGACACTGGTACAGGTTAGTCTGTAGACCCGAGATCGTCATAGAGTCTTGTGTGATTCCCACTGTGCTTTGATTTCCACCTTACCACGTTCAAGAGAACGCAAAACGGTGACTTTTAGGTACAATCCTGAATCACATGGAGGCAATGAGCGATAGGAAGGGTTTCGTCTCTCCTGGTATTGGGAGTTGAGGTTGCGCTGTGCTCGGTTTGCTATAGCAGGAAGTCCCTGGCCAGGGCTGCTTCAGAGATATACTGGTAAGTGTTATCAGTAGTTTCTCGACCCGTTATGAGCCTCACATCGGCACGACTTATTGAGTGTTAGTTGTATGTATACCCTAGAGGCCATTATTGTACATATGATGTATATTATATTGGATGCTTGGACATATATAGAGAGGACTTTCTTTCTCGACATGATAGTATACTATCCGGTTGCTCTTTATCTTAACATGTATACTTGTCCCTTGATATTGTCTTATGGTTACATGTTGGTAAAGCCCTTAGGATGTGTACTTGACTACTAGGATTATGATGTAGATCATACTAGTGGGGCCATGGTAGTCGATAAGTTCATCCTTTAATGTTCTTAGTCGTGGGTGTATCGAGACAGGGCATCAGTATACCAGAGTAGACAAGCGTATACGCTTCTTGACCCATGTGATGGGTGATGGATGATCCCATATCCATTGGTGTTTGACATCAGAGATGGTATACGGGTGCTCAGTGGAGACTGAGTACACTGGACGGACTCGCCGAGAACTCCTAGATAGTATTATACCTCACATCAGATAGCAGTTCTCAGGTGACACTGGTACAGGTTAGTCTGTAGACCCGAGATCGTCATAGAGTCTTGTGTGATTCCCACTGTACTTTGATTTCCACCTTACCACGTTCAAGAGGACGTGCAAAACGGTGGTTTTTAGGTACAGCCCCGAGTCACATGGATGCAATGAGCGATAGGTGGGGTTTCGTCTCTCCCGGTATTGGGGTTGATGTTGCGCTGTGCTCGATTGGCCATAACAGGGAAGTCCCTAGCCAGGGCTGATTTAGAGATTTACTGGTAAGTGTTATCAGTAGTTTCTCGACCCGTTATGAGCCTCATATCGTCATGACTTATCGGTTATTCGGGTCTAACGTTTACCACCCCTAGACTGGATATGCGACATATCAGACGAGGAGACCGGACAGTACGGTAGTGTTACTGACAGGCTTTACAGAAGCTAGAGCGGGCTTGCATGTTGATCTTCTGATCGCTCAATACCCGGGTAGCCGTTACATCCAGCTAGTATCGCTGACGGCTTATTGGTGCTTGATGTGATCATCACCTATTACTGGCGTATTGACGAGTCTTTAGAGTCCTACATAGAGGTTTTACTGGCTCAGGCAAAATGAAGTAGGAGCATGATTAGTAGAGATTTTACGATCACCAAAAATATTTTACCGCAATCAGAAACGGCGTCGCTTTACAGCTAGCCAGTGAATACGGGTCGGTCCACAGGGATGTGTAATTTTCCTAAGTGTTCTTACGAGCTAATTCCAATGGTTGTTTGGTCTTTTAATTGAATCTAAAAACTAAGTTGTATGATGATCAAGAAACTTGCTAGGATTAGGTCTAAGGTGAGTTTGATAAGATTAATATTCACACCTCTTTCAATGCCCTCAATTAAATCTTTGTTAGAAGTTATAACAATTATTAGTAAAGGGGATTAGGATGATTGGGAAGAAACGAAGTTTCTTCCTCTAGATCCTTGTCCGTCCTTTCCTACTAATTGCTCTAACCTTCATGGAAGTCATGTATGTCCGCTCCTTTATACTACGGTTTCACCGTTACCTTATGGGTAGGGTGCCGTAGGGAGCGGATCATGCATGCATGCATGAAGTTCTAGTTATTACAAATTATTGGGCTTGAAAGAGATGAGAGATATTCATCTCTCAATCCCTCCCTTATTCCTAACCCTAACAAGCGAGGAAATTACTTGCTCATTAGGGGATCTATTAAAAACAACATTTTAAGATTACTTACCTACTGCAGTTTAAGAGATACTACACTAGATTAAACTAGGCCAATGGAAGGATTTATCTAAGGCAAGAATTAAATTAGAATACTACTGCAGAAAATAAAAGGTAACTTACAAGAATGATGCTCTTAATCTTCCAAGGAATCTGAATTTTATTTATTGAAAAGAGGCATCCTTATTACAGTATTTTGATTACATATTTATAAGGAAATAGGAAAACTAGGGTTACAATTTCTCGCAAATGTGATATCACAGATATACCCACGAAAAATCCCAACCTACGCACCGACGCACCGCCACCAACTTCCTGCATCGACGTGCGCACTGGACGGCCGCGGAACCGCGGCATGGGTAGGGGTGGGGCCTCGGTTCCGCGGCCCTTTGGTGAGATCACCTCATCATATTTTGTGGGCTTCTTCAATGCTGATTGGGCTTTTTATTTTTGTAGTTCTTTCTTCCATTTGGCCTCTGGGTCTTCTCCAGATCTTCAGTGAAAACTAGTAATGGTCTTTTAACCGTTCATTTTGACATTTTTGGACCTTGTGTTGCCTTGTACCTTTGTGAATTGTTCTTCGTCTAGGCTTGACTAGGATCCTTCTACTTGTTGATCAAAAGTCCTCTTTTGTATCATCTTTTGTCTTTTTCACTGTTTTCGCTCCAAGAATCTGTATCCTGTAATATGTAGCAGACATGCGTCAAAAGCACCTGTTTATTTATAAAACGAATAAGAATGGGGAATATAATAATACAATATTATGATATGAACAAATACCCCCAAACTTATCTTTTGCTCGTCCTCGAGCAAACTTATTTTTTTTATTCTCAACAAAAAGAACTTGACCGCACTTTCGCAGGGAGACGCGATTGCACTGAGCTCGTGCAACAAGCTGTTAAACCTCTAGGTGTCCCTCGTAGGAGGAGTGTTGTCTCCTGAAGGTTTTCAGCGGATACTATCCACAAAATCCTATCAATTTGGCTCATTAACTTTAATTCTCCAATTAGGTTTTCTAACAAGGAACTCTATTATCTTCGACTCGTAAACTATCCACCCGTATTCTTCACACTTCCTCACCATTTAACGTAAGATTATATATGTTCTATAGACTACTTAGCTTTCGGCATTTCTTAAGTTTTCCTTCTAGGGTTCCATCTCCACTTAGGAATTTTATCAATTCAACTAAAGATACAAGTTCTATTTTTCATTCCTTTCTCTTATCTAAACTCTAATCACATATCCCCACGTGTGTTTATAAATCACCCATACACTTGGAAATTCAAATCAAGCAATCATACCCTTGTCCGTTGTCCACAGCACTTATTAATTGGTGAATATTTAAATGTGTTTTGCTTACACATCCTTCATGCGACCGTTGATACTTCTTAAAGTTCCAACGACCGATTACAAGATGTGTTTGCACATTAAAACGTACTTCCTAGTCTTCCAACACCCAAGGCTTTAGCAGTGACTCCCAAACCAGTTGGTCTAAGGCACTAGGTGATGAAGCACCCTTGCTAAATATTTTTCTAGTTTTGCAGCCTTAAGTAATCACAAAAACCAGTGTCCATTTTTTTCTTTATTCACCTTTTTTCTTTTATTTTTTTCGTACTAAAAACTTTAGACAAGAGCATTTCAAGGTCTTCTCTACTATTCCAAGTTTCATGGTGTGTGTTAGTGCAATTTGTAGGGTATACATTTTCAGAATCCATACTTAAGTTAGGAATTATTTTTCAAACTTATGCTCTAATAAAAATCAATATTTTTCCTTTATTTCGACTTAGCCCAGGAAGTTAACCCAAAATTTGCCTATTTCTAAATAAACTACGAGAACATATACTTTCTACCGTTAAACTTTAAGGAATGTTATTTTTAGGGTTTTTAATTTACTAAATCTAAGATCTAGTTGTTCATAGCCAGTTAACCTATTTGTCAAATTCTAGTAAACTAAGCCAAAATTGAATACCATAATTTTTTTTAAATTTTTTTTTTTTTGAAATATTTCAAATTTTTTATGGTTTTTATTTTTTATTTTTTTAAAAAAATTTCAGATTTTTATGAAATAAGATTTTTATAAAGATGCAATGCAGAAATCAAATATGCAAAAGGAAAAGAAAAATTATATACAAAAATTAAAATATGCAATGCAATGCAACAGATAACTATTTACACCACCATCTCCCCCAAACTTGAGCAAAGCAGTGCCCTCACTGCCAGGCCCCACGTCGTGCCCTCAAGCGTGAACGTGATCGCTCCTCTCTAGCCAATAGGGTCTGAATACCCCTCTCAATCTCTGTCAAACGACGGTCGTGCTCTCCTGCCGTCTTCCTAAATTCTTCCCTCAATGTATCAATTCCCCTCACAGCTCTCCTCATTAAACGTGCATGCTCTTGGGGGGTCAGCTCACCCTCACTCGATGTCGAACTAGAGCTAGGAGTGCGAGCGAGGACATTTTCGGCCGGTTCGGTTCGCGACCATATATCTGTCAGTCTAGAATAGGACGAAGTAACTCCCTCAATAAGTGGTCAAACCGGGACCCCTCCCATCATGTAAAAGTCAAATTCCTCGATGGGGAGGAAATAACGGCAGAGCTGGGTGACTAGCATAGGACAAGGATAGTTTGTAGCCCTTTTCCCCGCATCTATAGAATGAAGTAAAACAGTGCACATGTCGAACCGTGGGTTCTTCGTCATTAGTGTGTGCACGACATATAATGAGGGGGTGAAAAAGGTCGTGTTGTGAGAACTACCAAAGATGTTGTTTTGTGCCCACCGGCACACAGTAAAAACATTCGCGAAGAGGGATCGTGCTTGGATACCCTTTCGCGGCTCTCTCGCGCAGTCATTGCCCATCAAGGGCATGTAATCCTCAAACTGTAGGGGTGGTCATGCGCGGGCAAACGAGGAATAAGTGTGACCTCGTGGATTAAATCCCGATCAATGTTAATAACGCGATCCCCCCAATTCAACTTGATATACCCTAAGTCCGCTAGACAATTTTCTTCCATGGATTCATAAAAATAGGCAACTAGATCTGGTAAAGCAAATGCAGAGGGGTGATTGTAGGTCAGGAAATTCCAGCCCCTCTGCTCTATTTCGTGTGCAAAGTAGCTACCGTACAATTCGTGCGAGAAAACTGGGGAAAAATCCCTCTCAAATTGCATTTTGTGTGCCATAATGATTCACAGATAAAAAGTATGCAAGAAACAGAGAAGAGTTTAACAGCGTTACCTCCCCTGAAAATTTCAGGGGCTGACAAGTGCAAACGGCGGCGGAAGCGCGGCAGTAGAGTGCTCCTGCGGCGGGATCGTGGCGATCTGGCGGCGGAGCGGCGAAATCTTGCGGCAGAGGGTAGGTAGCGGCGGCTAGGGTTTTATGAAGAGAAAATATTTAGGGTTATCGCAGGGGGGCTCGGTTCTCTTTAAATAGGGGGGAAAAGATGGTTATTTGTAGAAAACTCCCTCCACAATGAGGGTTTTATTTGTAAAAAAATGTTAATTATTAA
This sequence comes from Agapanthus africanus, assembly GCA_030015575.1. Taxonomy (NCBI): domain Eukaryota; kingdom Viridiplantae; phylum Streptophyta; class Magnoliopsida; order Asparagales; family Amaryllidaceae; genus Agapanthus; species Agapanthus africanus. Next base: position 266,348,399 of record JASDDO010000004.1, read on the forward strand.
TTAATTCTGAAACTTTTCAATTAGGTCCAAAAATATTAATATTATTTTTTTTTTCAATTTCAAAATTTTTTATGGTATTTTGGAATTATGTATTTACAAATTATATACACACCCCCAAACTTATTTGAAATTAAGTTGTTGGAAAAATTGGAAATTCGGGGGGAAAGTGGAGGAGAATTAATCGGTGTAGATCGGCTCCTGCAAAAACAGGAGTTCCTCCGATGGGTCCGCTGTGAGGAACGGTTTCAATCGATGTCCATTCACTTTGAATAAAGTACCGTCCTCAGAATTTTCAAGATCGACCGCACCGTGCGGATAAACGGTGCGGACAACAAATGGTCATTTCCATCTAGAACGGAGCTTGCCTGAGTGATAATGTAACCGAGTGTCATAGAGTAAAACCTGTTGACCAGGTTGAAATGTTTTTCGCAAAAGTTGTTTATCGTGGAACACCTTAGTTCGGTTTTTCACAATTACGGCATTATCATATGCCTCATCCCGCAGCTCTTCTAGTTCATTCAACTGCAGCTTTCGACTGCTGCCCACATCTCCTAAAGATAAATTTAGCTCTTTGATAGTCCAAAATGCCTTGTGCTCAATCTCTACTGGGAGGTGGCAAGCCTTCCCGTAAACAAGCCGGTATGGAGACATACCCAGATCAGTCTTGTATGCAGTACGGAAAGCCCATAGTGCATCGATCAGTTTAAGTGACCAATCCTTACGTTTTTTAGAAACCGTTTTCTCCAAGATTTGCTTTATTTGCCGATTTGAAACCTCGGCCTGCCCACATGTTTGGGTATGGTATGGCGTTGACAACTTGTGGGCTATAGAATATTTGCGCATTAAGGACTCAAAAGTCATATTGCAAAAGTGAGAACCATTATCACTTATGATCGCTCGAGGGTGCCCAAATCGAGAAAAGATGTGTTCTTTAAGAAATCGAACCACGACCTTGTTGTCGTTCGTTCGGCTAGGCACAGCCTCGACCCACTTTGAAACGTAGTCAACAGCCAACAGAATATAAACATTCCCAAAAGAATTGGGAAATGGTCCCATGAAGTCTATACCCCAAACATCAAAAACATCGACAACCAGAATTGGTTGTAGCGGCATTTCATTTCTCCGCGATATCCGGCCCAAGTGTTGGCACCGGGAGCATGTCTTACAGTATTCATATGCATCCTTGAAAAGTCGCGGCCAATAGAAACCACACTGCAAGATTTTTTCGGCCGTCTTCTTTGGGCCAAAGTGCCCGCCACATGCTTGATCGTGGCAATAAGACAGCACACTCTTAAACTCGTTTTCAGGTACACACCGACGAATGATTTGGTCGGAACAATATTTAAAAAGATAAGGTTCATCCCAGTAAAAATGCTTTGCTTGGGATAAGAATCGATGTTTATCCTGTTTCGACCAATCGTTAGGTATCAAGCCGGTGGCTAAGTAGTTTACTATATCAGCGAACCATGGTTCGCAAAAAACGGTCAAGAGTTGCTCATCGGGAAAAGCATCAGTGATAGGAAGTTCAAGTGTGGGCGAAGAAGGAAGTCATGAAAGGTGACCGGCCACTACGTTTTCACATCCTTTTTTGTCCCTTATGACAAGGTCAAACTCTTGTAGCAGGAGGATCCAACGTATTAGCCTTGATTTTGCATCCTTCTTCACAAAAAGGTGGCGAAGAGCTGAATGATCCGTATACACAATAACTGGAGAGCCGATTAAATAAGGCCGAAATTTTTCAAGTGCAAACACAACTGCTAAAAACTCTTTTTCTGTTGTTGTGTAGTTTAGTTGGGCCTCATTTAATGTACGGCTAGCGTAATAAATCACGTGCGGCATCTTGTTAATGTGCTGTCCAAGGACAGCACCAATGGCAAAATCTGATGCGTCGCACATAATTTCGAAAGGTTGCGTCCAGTCTGGAGATGAAAGAATGGGCGCAGAAATGAGAGAGTGTTTCAAAGACTTGAATGCTTCCATGCAAGTTGAGTCGAAATCAAATGTTGTGTCCTTGGCCAATAAGAGAGTCAAGGGTCTAGCAATCTTGCTAAAGTCCTTGATGAACCGTCTATAAAATCCGGCGTGGCCAAGGAAAGCTCGGATGTCTGTAACGCATTTAGGAGGAGGAAGATTAGAGATGACTTCAAGTTTGGCTCTATCAACCTCTATGCCGTTTTGCGAGATGACATGTCCTAAGACAATGCCCTCTCGTACCATAAAATGGCACTTCTCCCAATTCAAAGTTAGGTTCTTATCCCTACAGCGGGTAAGAACAGCGTCAAGATGTTGTAAACACTCGTCGAAGGAGTCACCAAAAATGGAGAAATCATCCATAAAGATCTCCAAGAACTTTTCAACCATGTCTGAAAAGATCCCCATCATACACCGCTGAAATGTAGCGGGAGCATTGCATAACCCAAAGGGCATGCGACGATAAGCAAAAGTGCCAAAGGGACAAGTAATTGTAGTCTTGTCTTGATCCTCTTTGGCTATGGGGACTTGGTTATAACCGGAATAGCCATCTAAAAAGCAGTAGAACTCGTGCCCCGCCAATCGTTCTAGCATTTGGTCAATGAAGGGTAAAGGAAAGTGGTCCTTTCTTGTCGCGGCATTGAGTTTTCTATAGTCGATACAAACTCGCCACCCCGTTTGGGTGCGAGTGGGAATTAACTCATTTGCCTCATTGGTAATGACCGTGATGCCCAATTTCTTTGGCACGACATGAATGGGGCTAACCCATTGGCTATCCGAGATAGGGTAGATGATACCACTATCAAGACATTTAACAATCTCCTTCTTAACAGCCTCTTTCATAATGGGGTTGAGGCGTCTTTGTGGATGCCTTGCCGGCTTGGCATCATCCATCAAGTGTATATGATGTTTACCAATGAGGGGACTAATCCCCTTGAATTCCGCCATGTTAGTGTATATGACCTAGAGGCCATTACTGTATCATACTAGCTTACATATTACTTGATGGAAGCTTGGGATATTCACAGTTGTATAGACAATCTTGCTCAAAATGGTAGTATGCTACTTGGTTTGTCTCTACTTCAATATGTGCATGTGTTTCTTTTAGCATATCGCTTATATACATATTAGTAGAGCCCTTAGGATCTTTGCTTGATTACAAGCGTTGTGATGGCGCTCACACTCGTGGGGGCTGGGTAATCCATAAGCACATCCTTATACAGGTCCCTAGTCGTTGGACTATCGAGACAGGGCATCGATAATCCGAAGTAGACTAGCGTATGCGCTTCTCATCCCAGCGGGGGAGACGGTATGTCCCACAGCCGTCAGTACGTCATACTTGAGATAGTATGCGGGTGCTCGTTAGGTTACGAGTACACTGGACAGGACTCGTCGGGAACTGTTGGTTGGTATTATACCTATCGTCAGTTATCAGTTCCCAGGTGACATGAGTACAGCTTAGTCCGCTGACTTGACAATGTCACTTCGCCTCGAGTGTGTTCCCACTGTACTAAGATTACTACCCTACCACGGCTCAAAGGAGTCGTGCAAACAGGTAGTAGTTGGGTGCAGTCCCGAAGCACTTGGAGGCAGTGACGGTTAGTCAGGATTCGTCTCTCCCGGTATTGGGGGTTGACATCACGCTGTGTCAAGGAGAGCCATTACACAAGTAGTCCCTGGCCAGGGCAAGCGAGATATACTGGTAGGTTTCCAGTGTTGTCTCAGGGTGTTCTGGGCTACACTCCGACATGACTTGTACCGCTTTTAGGGGACTAACGTTCACCGCCCCCCTAGGCCCGCCATGCGATGTATCAGACGAACAGACCGGACTGTACGGAGATTGTCACATACAGGCTCAGTAGGAGTTCGGATGGGTTTACCTCATCGGCCTTCTCATCGACATCTACCTGGGGACCGTTACGTACAGCTAGTGCCGCTTGCGGTCTGTGGTTAAACCCACTGCCAGCGTAGTGTCGAGTCTTTAGAGTCCCACACAGAGAGTTTCCCTGCATTGAGCGAAACGTGTAGAGGACGTATGGTTTTACGAAAGGGCTACGGTCACTTACGTGCACTTTTGTGCGTATGCTGTTCGGGCAGGCAATACTGGTGGGCTTTGGTTTAAGCCAGATCCTAGCATTGCACAGATGGATTTGATTTGTCTTCTGTGCATTCGCATTCTGCGGAATGCGGATGCAGGTGTGTATGCACAGTTTTGAGGAGCGATGAAGGAGGACGTGCCCCATTAGGGTTTTGGCAGTTGGTTCGGCCAAAACCGTAATGTGGCACACTCATTAGGGTTTTAATAATTCGTTTGGTCAAAACCGTTATGAGCCGGAGACATTGTTTACTAATCCTTTTAGTGATAGATTAGTGATGGCTAATTGCATTGACCATTTGACCACTTAGACCTCTCTTGACTTTGTTGACCCGTTGACCGTGTTGACCATTGACCTTCAAGAGAGATCTACACTCTTCTTTCATTTTCTTTTTAATTCTTGAGTTATGATAATGGTCAATTCAATATGCCATCAACTTTTATCATGATAGAATTAGTAATGATGATTTGAGTGTATTATTGCAACCATGGTTCATTTCATTTGGCTTAATCCTTTTCATTATTCTTTTCTCATTCTCTCTCTTGAAGTGAGAAGAAAAAGAAAAGCTCCATGGTTGCTAAGTTTCTCCTTCTTCTTCCTCCTCTTGATCTCATCTTTTGATCTCATGTGTTGAGAGAAAAAGATCCCACAAAGACAAACACATCCATACATCTCCTCTACACATCCTAGGGCTTCTTGACTAGCAATCTCTTTGCCCTAGTTGCCTCGGCTCGAGGTGGAGCTCGGTGTACATCTCTCGGGTGGATCGTCTTCGACTCAAGAAGGCCGCGGAGGTGCCCAAGGTCCGGATCGACGCTTGGACCTTGGATGGACGAGCGGGACAGCGGAATGAAGACCCGAAGGACCGGTTCCGTGAGGTATACTTTCTACAGCATAGTAGTTAAAACCTCTAGTAGTTTACTAGTTTCTAGTTTAGCCAAGATCCTTCCTTTTGAGTCCATGTTGCCTTGAGCCAAAATTATTGTTTTTCGCCGTTTCCGCCTCCCCGTAAGAACCGGGGTGAGCAACGTGGACTTACAGTGGTATCAGAGCCTAGATAAACATAAAATAGTAAGTTAGCAAAGTGTTTAGAATATCGATCGGAAAAAAGTCGCAAAACACGTCCGCAAAACCTCAAGTTTCTGTCGATTTTTATACTGCTCAAAAAGTGATTTAAAATATATGAAAAATCGCCTCAGGGTTTTGTAAAAACACTGCAGAAAAACGATCTAGTGATTCGATCAAACCGCCGCGGTTCCGCGGCAATAACATGCTTATTGCCGCGGTTCCGCGGCCGATTTGACTCGGCAGTGGATCGGGTTTTGTGCAGTGTTTTAGTTTGGCTGTTTTGGGATTTTTAATACATGTTTTTTCTACCCAGATTTTCCAGAGAGCATATTGACTTTTGGGGTGGTTAAAAATCCGTATTTTTGATCGATATTCCGTACTCTTTGGCTAATGAATATTATCTGTGATGTGATATATATATTGAACGTCTGCTAATCGCTATAAGTCGATTAGTGGGGGTTATACATATCTGTGATCTGTAATGTTGATGGTTTATGTATATGAACTCGGTGGATTGTCGCGGATGAATAGCCAGGAATGGATGTGAGATGAGAGTTTCTTTTTCTTTCATTCATTATAAAAATTTGTAAATTGATGTAATATTATTTGTTTGGCCGCACAACCGGGTCGGGGTTGTAGCCGTCATTGTATAATTTCTTTTTACTGTTTTTGCTCCTAGGATAGACCCAAGGTGGGGTGCACAAACTACCGGGTATCTCGAAGTGTCGAGTGGCCTACTCACGGTGTTGAGGGAGGTTGCTTCGCTTCGGGTACTTGGCGGGTAGTTTGCCGCACTCGTAAGGGTCTAGGGTGGGGTTTGGCTATTCATCACGACCGTGTAATCCGTTTTTCGTTGCAGGCTCGAACGAATCGCGGATTCCTAGTATATCCAAAGTGTTCATCTGTGATCTGTAATGGCTATCATTGCTATATATCTATATATAATAACTATTTAGGTGTTGCTTATGTTTTGCATCCGCGCTAGTCCAGCCCCCGCTCTGTCGTTAGTTAAGTAACCTAATGGGTGATGACGGGGCCCCGTGGCGAATGCGGATGGTATAAGCGTACACCATATTTTGGTTGTTTTCTGCAATGGTAGGATTAAATGATGGGACGCATTAAAAGAACTAATGCAAGAAAATAAACCACGTAAAAGTCGTTGGAACACTTTGAAAACCACTCGGTTCTTTTCAAAAACCAGCATTTTAAACGCGGAGCTTGAACCACTCCTTTTAAAAGCTATCTCGTTCCATCGACTATATCAAGTTCACCACGTTCACGGTTTTGCCAAAACCATCCGTAGCCCTCCGTCGTTTCATATGAATATTCAACAGTATTCAAGCTGTGTTTGTTGGCCTTAGTCAAGGCACAGTGTTTGGTAGCTGGTGGGTATTCATATGTTGCATAGATAGAATGCGTTGGTTTGGGACAGTCGTATTGCTTTGTTGGCCATAGTCAAGGGTATATACGGGTGGGTTCAAATTAACCTGGACAACAACGGGTAGAACTTGATATGTGACTTATGATTTTTTGGCCTTAGTCAAGGTCATAAGAGCATGGGGCAAAAATCCACATCGGGAGTTTCATAAGTACTGAAACTTGCTAGCGCTGCATACCATTTGGAGTGTGATGATTCTGGTAGGATTCCTTCGGTTTTATCACGCTGTAATATTTGGATCCCGATCCTTCTATGAGTATATGCTACTCCTCGGGAAATCTCTCACTTAACGATCAATGCTATAAACTAAGTAGGTGTCTAGAAAGGTGTTAGCGGGGCTACGCCCACAGGGGAAAGAGATTACTTAATTAAGGAACTTCGCGAAAGCATTGGAAAACCTCCCTCGAAGTACCGACACTGGCCTGGCTGAACGGTTAAGTAAGTATTGTACGGTGAGATTGATCCCAACTAATTCTTCCTTTATGGTTTGAGGAGAGATTCGAGAGACAGTGGGAGCCATCCTGTTTAGATAAATTAAAAACCAATCTAAACTTGCAAGAGCATCATGCTAAGTGTTTTCATCTCTCTCTCTTAATTGCAGCGACCCAGTGACCGCACCTAGGTTACATCTAGATAATAAAACGACTGAATCTGACTGTTATGACTGGCAAAGGTCTGTCCAGATGTCCATTGCCCATGACAAGCTGGGACACATCTTGACTGATCCAACCCCTGCCGTCTCAGGTCCAGTTTCCCCTGTCACGGATATTGATATCCGTAGGACATCGGAAGAAGACTGTGCAAAAGCCAAGTGCCTCGTGTTAGCCTCAGTTGATGGTGTATACCAGAGGCAGCACGAGAAGATGGACTCAGTTTCTATCTTCCTCCATAACAAAGATTCATATGGAGAGCAATCTCATATCGCAAGATATGAGACCTCGAACGAATTGCTTCCAGCGAGGTTAGCTATCGGGTCATCTGTAGGGGGCAACGTCCTTACAGAGACCAGCTCTTTCGAGCTCACGGACCTGAAGACCACGTTGAAGAACGGGTCAGATGCTGGCTTAGTTCAACAGTCTCTACCTACTACCCTGAAGGAAACCAGGAAAGTAGAAAGAAAGGAAGGGCAGAAGTTTTGGGAATGGATGTAGTAAAAGAGGGATGTTCCTATTGTTACGGGAATGAACATGGGCAGAAAGATTGCAGGGCTTGCAAAGCCAGTAGCCAGAATTCGAAGCATGTTGTGGCTTCGGCTTCGGGTGTATTTGTAATAGAGAACTGTATGTCAGTTAACCCTACTTCCTGGGTATTGGATACCGGATCAGGATCTCATATCTGTAATTCGTTACAGGCTCTGAGAAACCGTAGGGTTTTCAGGAAAGGTGATATGACTCTCAGGGTTGCTAACGGAATGAGCATGTATGCTGAATCCGTAGGGGAATATCATCTAGGACTGACAACTGGGCAGATATTGATTCTGCATGACTGTTTTTATGTACCAGGTGCGACTTGTAATATCATATCTGTATCCTTACTTTCTAAGGAAGGATATGATTTTACTTTTGTAAACGATGTAGTAAACATCCACCTAAATCAAGTACTGATTGGGTCAGGTACATTGAAATACGGTATATACGTTTTGAATCAAGCTCAGGTCTTCAGTGTCCAGAACACACTTAAAAGAAAGTCTCCGGAAACAAATTAGGCTTTCTTATGGCATTGTAGACTGGGTCACATTAATGAGAATCGGTTGACAAAGTTACATAAAGAAGGATACTTGGATCCGTTCGAGTACCAGTCTTATGCCACTTGTGAATCTTGTCTCATGGGAAAGATGACAAAGACTCCGTTCACTGGACACGGAGAAAGAGCGAGCGAGCTCTTGGGACTCATACACAGTGATGTGTGTGGTCCAATGTCTACACATGCGCGAAGTGGTTATTCATACTTCATTACTTTCACAGATGATTTCTCTAGGTATGGGCATGTCTTCTTAATGAAGCACAAATCCGAGGCCTTTGAGAAATTTCAGGAATACAAGAATGAAGTTGAAAAACAAACAAGCAAAAGTATCAAGACACTGAGATCTGATCGAGGTGGTGAATACTTGAGTGCCGAGTTTCTGGGCTTCTTAAAAGAGAATGGAATTCTCTCTCAGCTTACTCCTCCATACACACCACAACACAACGGTGTATCGGAAAGGAGGAATCGAACCCTATTGGATATGGTTCGTTCCATGATGAGTAAGGCTGAGTTGCCACGATCCTTCTGGAGTTATGCACTAGAAACAGCTGCATATCTTTTGAACCAAGTTCCTACTAAGTCAGTGCCTACCACACCATATCAGATGTGGAGTGGGAAGAAACCAAGTCTTAAACACTTTAAGACATGGGGATGTCCAGCTTTTGTAAAAAAGCAGCATGCGGACAAGCTCGAGGCACGTTCAGTACAGTGTAAGTTTATGGGATACCCAAAGAACTCCAAGGGGTATCTTTTCTATTATGCAGAGGAACAAAAGGTTTTTGTTTCTCGTCATGCCCGCTTCTTGGAAACTGAGTTTTTAGAAAATCAGATAAGTGGGAGCGCAATAGAACTGGAAGAAATTCCAGAACCACGAGCTATTACTGAAAGCTTAGTAGAACCAGAGGGTTCGAAAGAACAGGACATTCCTACGCCACTCCGCAGGAGTAGTAGGCAGTCTCATCCGCCCGAGAGATACTACGGTTTTCTCATAGACGGGGATAGAGAGGATTGCACTATGGATTATGGTGAGCCTACTAGCTTCGAGCAAGCCATTCAGAGCGGTGACTCGGTAAAATGGCTGGATGCAATGCGGACCGAAATGGAGTCCATGTACACCAACAAAGTTTGGACTTTGGACTTTGCTCCAGAAGGGGTAAAACCCGTAGGCTGCAAATGGATCTTCAGAAAGAAGATTGGTGTAGATGGGCAGGTTGAGACCTATAAAGCTAGACTTGTTGCAAAGGGTTTTCGTCAAAGACCTGCTTTGGACCATGACGAAACCTTTTCTCCTGTGGCTATGCTGAAATCCATTCAGATCCTTCTTGCCATTGCTGCCTTCCACGATTATGAAATCTGGCAGATGGACGTAAAGACGGCTTTCCTAAATGGAAATTTGGAAGAGTGTGTCTATATGGATCAGCCGGAGGGATTCATTCAGAGTGGGAGCAGCGGTAGAGTGTGCAAGTTGCTCAAGTCCATTTACGGACTTAAGCAGGCATCGCGGAGTTGGAACATCTGCTTTGATGATACTGTCAAAGAATTCGACTTTATCAAAAACCCAGATGAACCATGCATTTACAGTAAGATTGTAGGGAGAACTGTGGTATTCCTCGTCTTGTACGTGGATGACATTCTCCTAATAGGAAATGATATTCCTATACTACAGTCAGTCAAAGGATTCTTGTCGCAGAGGTTCTCCATGAAGGACCTGGGCGCACCATTTGTGACTATTGGACAAATTTCTTATCGTGATAAGATCTAAGAGGATGTTGGGACTTTCACAGTCAAGGTACATCAACACCATATTGAAAAGATTCAGTATGGAAGATTCCAAGCACGGTAATTTACCGGCTTGTCACGGGATCACCCTCTCCAAAGAGATGTCTCCCAAGACTGATTTGGAAAGGGATCGCATGTCTATTATACCCTACGCTTCTGCGGTAGGCTCTATAATGTATGCGATGTTGTGTACCAGACCAGATGTAGCATACGCATTGAGCGTTGTAAGCCGGTATCAGTCGAACCCAGGGGAGAAACACTGGATAGCGGTAAAGAACATTCTCAAGTACCTGAGAAGGACTAAGGAGATGTTCTTGGTGTATGGCGGAAAAGACCTCCAGCTTGAGGCCTTTGCTGACTCCAGCTTCCAGAGTGACAAGGATGACTCCAAGTCCATGTCGGGTTATGTCTTTACCCTCAATGGAGGGGCGGTTTGCTGGAAGAGTTCCAAGCAGGAGACCGTTGCAGACTCAACTATGGAAGCGGAGTATATAGCTGCTTACGATGCCGCAAAGGAAGCTGTCTGGATGAAGAAGTTCCTCACGGAGCTTCAGGTGGTTCCTACCATTGTTGATCCAATACCGCTGTATTGCGACAACAACGGCGCTATAGCTTTACCAAAGGAACCCAGGTCCCATCAGAAGTCCAGGCACATTTTGAGGCGGTACCACCTGATCAGGGAGATCGTAGATCGCCGGGAGATCGAGGTGAAGATAGTAAATACGGAGAACAACACTGCAGATCCACTCACGAAGGCCCTACCCCAGACTCAGTTCGAGCGGCTGATCGAGATGATAGGTCTTCGATACGCCAGTACATGGCCTTAGTGCAAGTGGGAGATTGTTAGTGTATATGCCCTAGAAGCCATTACTGTATCATACTAGCTTGTATATTACTTGATGGAAGCTTAGGATATTCACAGTTGTATAAACAATCTTGCTCAAAATGGTAGTATGCTACTTAGTTTGTCTCTACTTCAATATGTGCATGTGTTTCTTTTAGCATATCGCTTATATACATATTAGTAGAGCCCTTAGGATCTTTGCTTGATTACAAGCGTTGTGATGCCGCTCACACTCGTGGGGGCTGGGTAATCCATAAGCACATCCTTATACAGGTCCCTAGTCGTTGGACTATTGAGACAGGGCATCGATACTCCGGAGTAAACTAGCGTATGCGCTTCTCATCCCAGCGGGGGAGACGGTCTGTCCCACAGCCGTCAGTACGTCATACTTGAGATAGTATGCGGGTGCTCGTTAGGTTACGAGTACACTGGACATGACTCGTCGGGAACTGTTGGTTGGTATTATACCTATCGTCAGTTATCAGTTCCCAGGTGATATGAGTACAGCTTAGTCCGCTGACTTGACACTATCACTTCGCCTCGAGTGTGTTCCCACTGTACTTAGATTACTACCCTACCACGGCTCAAAGGAGTCATGCAAACAGGTAGTAGTTGGGTGCAGTCCCGAAGCACTTGGAGGCAGTGACGGTTAGTCAGGATTCGTCTCTCCCGGTATTGGGGGTTGACATCACGCTGTGTCTAGGAGAGCCATTACACAAGTAGTCCCTGGCAAGAGCAAGCGAGATATACTGGTAGGTTTCCAGTGTTGTCTCAGGGTGTTCTGGGCTACACTCCGACATGACTTGTACCGCTTTTAGGGGACTGACGTTCACCGCCCCACTAGGCCCGCCATGCGATGTATCAGACGAACAGACCGGACTGTACGGAGATTGTCACATACAGGCTCAGTAGGAGTTCGGATGGGTTTACCTCATCGGCCTTCTTATCGACATCTACCTGGGGACCGTTACGTACAGCTAGTGCCTCTTGCGGTCTGTGGTTAAACCCACTGCCAGCGTAGTGTCGAGTCTTTAGAGTCCCACACAGAGAGTTTCCCTGCATTGAGCGAAACGTGTAGAGGCCGTATGGTTTTACGGAAGGGCTACGGTCACTTACGTGCACTTGTGTGCGTATGCTGTTCGAGCAGGCAATACGGGTGGGCTTTGGTTTAAGCCAGATCCTAGCATTGCACAGATGGATTTGATTTGTCTTCTGTGCATTCGCATTCTACGGAATGCGGATGCAGGTGTGTATGCACAGTTTTGAGGAGCGATGAAGGAGGACGTGCCCCATTAGGGTTTTGGCAGTTGGTTCGTCCAAAACCGTAATGTGGCACACTCATTAGGGTTTTGACAATTCGTTTGGTCAAAACCGTTATGAGCCGGAGACATTGTTTACTAATCCTTTTAGTGATAGATTAGTAATGGCTAATTGCATTGACCATTTGACCACTTAGACCTTTCTTGACTTTGTTGACCCGTTGACCGTGTTGACCATTGACCTTCAAGAGAGATCTACACTCTTCTTTCATTTTCTTTTTAATTCTTGAGTTATGATAATGGTCAATTCAATGTGCCATCAACTTTTATCATGATAGGATTAGTAATGATGATTTGAGTGTATTATTGCAACCATGGTTCATTTCATTTGGCTTAATCCTTTTCATTATTCTTTCCTCATTCTCACTCTTGAAGTGAGAAGAAAAAGAAAAGCTCCATGGTTGCTAAGTTTCTCCTTCTTCTTCCTCCTCTTGATCTCATGTGTTGAGAGAAAAAGATCCCACAAAGACAAACACATCCATACATCTCCTCTACAAATCCTAGGGCTTCTTGACTAGCAATCTCTTTGCCCTAGTTGCCTCGGCTCGAGGTGGAGCTCGGTGTACATCTCTCGGGTGGATCGTCTTCGACTCAAGAAGGCCGCGGAGGTGCCCAAGGTCCGGATCGACGCTTGGATCTTGGATGGACGAGCGGGACAGCGGAATGAAGACCCGAAGGACCGGTTCCGTGAGGTATACTTTCTACAGCATAGTAGTTAAAACCTCTAGTAGTTTACTAGTTCTAGTTTAGCCAAGATCCTTGCTTTTGAGTCCATGTTGCCTTGAGCCAAAATTATTGTTTTTCGCCGTTTCCGCCTCCCCGTAAGAACCGGGGTGAGCAACGTGGACTTACACGCCATAGACCAGCCAAAAGCTTACCGATTATTTTCTAAGACCATTAAAAGGGACTTCTCTTTCTCAAGAGCTAAAGAGGCCAATATGATAACGGGTAAGGTCTCATTATCACCTAGATAAGCTTATTTTAGGTGCAATGGAAAAATCTTTAGTTCGAGTTTAGGAGGTGAAACAATAGAGGGTAACAATGGGGTAACTGTTTCAAACTCGAAGGATTCCATTAAAGGTTCAAATCAAGTGTACGCAACCGAGTCGGATGGTTCAACTAACTCATCCGAAAAAGCAAAAGACTCAAGCTCGGGTGGTGAGTCTTCAGATTCGTCTACAAAGGTTAAACACTCATAATCGTTGTTCGCAGTGAAAGCTGTGTCGGATTCTAGGAGGAACGCACTAGTGGCGTCAACATTGCTGTGATCGAACATGAAATTTTCGAACTCACAGTCCTCCTCCACGATCTCATTGATCGAGCAAACATCAAGTATGCTAGCATTAGGCTCGGCAGGCTGATTTCTTAACTTAAAGATGTTGAGTTCAATTGTCATATTGCCAAAAGATAGATTCATTGAACCGTTACGACAATTGATCACAGCGTTAGAAGTCGCCAGGAATGGTCGACCAAGTATCACCGGAATTTGACTCCGGGGGTTAGCGACAGGCTGTGTATCCATAACAATAAAGTCTACGGGGAAAATGAAATCCCCAACTCTAATTAACACATCCTCCAACTCTCCCCTAAGATGGGTGATTGATCGGTCGGCCATTTGGAGAGTGCAGTGAGTGGGCTTAAGCTCTCCAACGCCTAATTGCTCGTACACATAATAAGGTAGCAAATTGACACTAGCACCAAGATCTAATAGTGCTCTATTGATGTTTTTGTCCCCAATTGTTATCGAAATAGTAGGACAACCGAGGTCCTTTTGCTTTGGGGGTAAAGAGTTCACAATAGCATCACTAATAGCACTAGCCACAAAAACTTTCTTTGGTACTTGTGTCTTCCTCTTTTTGGTGCATAAGTCCTCTAAAATTTTTGCATATGAAGGAACTTGTTGGATTGCATCCAAAAGAGGGATATTTATGCTGACCTGTTTAAACAACTCTACAATCTTCTCCATCTGTGGAGTTGGTTTGTTGGATCTCAACCGGTTTGGAAAAGGTACATTTTGAAAGGTTGTTGAGTCCAATTTTTGCGGATCAGATTGTTGAGTTGGAACGGAACCCCGTGTAGATGTGTTCGTGTTGTGAGAAGTGGGTCCGTTCGAGCTAGAAGAAGTAGAGCCGTGTGAAGGATGGAGAATAGGCTCTAACGAAGTAGAAGAAGGTGAAGAAGAACCACCGGCAGGGGTGTCATGGGTAATACCCACATTGTTTTGCAACACTTTTCCGGATCTCAACGTGGTCACAGCGTTTACGTTATGATTTTGCTGTTGATATGCAGCATGTGCGTGACCGGGATTGGGCAGTGGTTGAGATGGGAGCTTTCCTTTTTCTCGCTCGCTCAATGCTGCATTGAGTTGTGCAATTTGTGCCTCGATAGATTTGATGCTTTGATCGTGTGAGGTACTGTTTTGCACCAAAGATTGAATAGAAGTCTCTAATCTTGCTGTAGATTGTGTAGATTGCTTTAGAAACGCATCTAGACTTCTTTCGAGCGAAGTAACCTTGTCATTATTAGGTTGAACAAAATTGTTTGGCTGATAAGAATTGTTAGGCACAAAATTGTTCACTTGATTAGGGTAAGGTTGCTGTTGAAAAGGTTGCTGTTGAAATTGAGTTTGTGGAGGTGCTTGTTGTTGTTGTGGAGGAGGAGGCCTTGGAAAATTGTTATTTCCTTGGAATTGTTGATTTTGGTTCCAAGCGAAATTTGGGTGACTCCTCCACCCCGGATTGTATGTCGAAGAGTATGGATCGTTTCTCTATCGTTGCTGGTAGGCAGCATTGACTTGATCATGTCCTTGAGTAGATACATTGTAAGGACACTCTTCGGTGAGATGCGATGGATCCGTACAACAAGCACAAACAGTTCGTGGAGGCACAACAGGGGCAGGAGAAGATGATGAGATTTTGGTCTCAATCGCTTCTAGCTTTTTCGTAAGAGCGGCCGTCTCGGCCTTCATAGCAATCGACATCTCTACTTGATATATGCATGCCCTAGATTGACCACTAGAAGAAGATGATTTGGTCTTGGTGCTCTCCCACTGAATTGTTTGTTCACTAAGATACTCAAGAAACTGCCACGCTTCCTCACTAGATTTGGAGAGAAAGTGACCTTGACAGATGGTTTCTAGCAACTGCTTCGTTGCCGAGTTCAATCCCTCGTATAATGTTTGGCAAAGTTGCCAACTTTCGATCCCATGATGAGGGCATTGAACAAGTAGGTCTTTAAATCTCTCAAAACACTTTCAAAATGGTTCGGAAGGAAGCTGTGAAAATTGTATAATCTTATTACGGATTCTAGCAGTTTTGTGATGAGGATAGAACTTTTTAAGAAAGGCTTTCACAAACTCGTCCCAATTTCTAATGGAATGTGATGTTATGCTATATAGCCACTTCTCGGCTAAGTCACATAAGGTGAAAGGAATGACCCTTAGCCTTATAGCGTCATCACTTAATTGGGTTGTTTTCATCATAGCGCAAACGTTTTGGTATTTATTGATAAAAATATACGCATCTTCTGATTCCAAACCATGAAATTTTAGCAGCATATTGATGAAATGTGGTTTTATTTCAAAATTGTCCCTATTTTCCGGTGGGGGTGAAAGACAAGTAGGTAAAGAAGTGCAGACAGGGTAGAAGAGATCCTGGAGCGCAACTCGTGCGGGCGCTTCAACAGGCGGTTGATTCGGGTTATTCGCACCTAACGGAGGTGGAATCATTCCCGTCGGTAAGGTCTCGTTAGGATTGTATCCCGACATGCCTTCGGAAAAAGAATTTGAAGGTGGAGGTAAGGAAGTGGACGGAATTTCGACTTTGGTGTCGAATGGTATGTCGGTCGGTATTAACGAAACACGGACTAATCGGGCGCTAGTGTCCCTAGTCCAAAGTGACATATACTAAAGGGTAGTGTAGTCAGAAAAAAAAATGAAAGACAGAATGTGGAGGTAAGATAACGTCAATGAGAGGAAGTGGTGTAAGTGAGTTGCAAGATTTCCTTAGCGACAAGTTGCAAGTTTTGAAAAAAAAAATTATGTGAAGTTTTTGCAAAAGATTTTATTTGAAAAGAGACTTGAGACGCAAACGCGATCAACCACACATGCACATCAGGCCTAGATCTAGGGCCACCTAGGTCAGCTAGACAGCTCCTAACTAGGGTTAGAAATAGGACCTCAAACCGCCTCTTCACCGCCAATTGCGGCCAGGTAAGTGCCAGGTAAGTGGGAGGCTCCCCGCTACAAGTAGCGGTCCTAATTAAGTAACCACTTGCCTTGACACACTTGCCTAGACACCGCAAAGTCAGTTAGGATAAACGGTCGATGCCTATGTCTAGTCCTTTGTCCTATTGAGCTCGAAGTCCTTAGGGCTGAGTCTAGTATTTTTTAGTTAAGAGTGGTCGATGCAAATGCTTTAAGTGCTTTCTGGGGTCCTGGGAAGGGTGATGAAATCCCCACCCAATCTGAGTTTGGTCAATAGCCCCTTAAATTCCGATTAAATTATGCAAAACAGTAAATTCACTTGCAATTATTTTTTTTTAAAGCGCGGCGCAAAGAAACCTGCAGAAAATCTGTTATTTAGAAGGGGAGAGAAAAATTTTAGCGTAAAGAAATCCTGCAGAAAATTTCGCAAAAGGATATATGGAGGTTGGCAGAGGGGAGAATGAGGAACAAACCGACAAAATTTGAGGAGCTGACGTGGCAATCTTGCGGCGGAACCGCGGTTCTAGGCGCACAACGGCCGCGGAAACGCGGTCTGGAGGAGGGCTCTGTTCCCGAGAAAAAGTTTGCCGCTCCTTTGTTCCAATCCTCCTCTGTTCAGATGTGCCAATTTCTGTTTCGCCCTCTGTAAATTTCCAGATCCGAGATTCTTCGCTGTTCCTGAAAAATTCAAACGATAAACCCTTCAAACAGATAAAAAAAAATTGTACTTTTTCTATTTTCAGATTTTTATGATTTTTAAAATTTATATCAATCCGAAATTACACAAAAGAAATTTTACGCCATCCCCGGCAACGGCGCCATTTGATTAGTAGAGATTTTACGATCACCAAAAATATTTTACCGCAATCAGAAACGGCGTCGCTTTGCAGCTAGCCGGTGAATACGGGTCGGTCCACAGGGATGTGTAATTTTCCTAAGTGTTCTTACGAGCTAATTCCAATGGTTGTTTGGTCTTTTTAATTGAATCTAAAAACTAAGTTGTACGATGATCAAGAAACTTGCTAGGATTATGTCTAAGGTGAGTTTGATAAGATTAATATTCACACCTCTTTCAATGCCCTCAATTAAATCTTTGTTAGAAGTTATAACAATTATTAGTAAAAGGGATTAGGATGATTGGGAAGAAACGAGGTTTCTTCCTCTAGATCCTTGTCCGTCCTTTCCTACTAATTGCTCTAACCTTCATGGAAGTCATGCATGTCCGGTCCTTTATACTACGGTTTCATCGTTACCTCATGGGTAGGGTGCCGTAGGGAGCGGATCATGCATGCGTGCATGAAGTTCTAGTTATTACAAATTATTGGGCTTGAAAGAGATGAGAGATATTCATCTCTCAATCCCTCCCTTATTCCTAACCCTAACAAGCGAGGAAATTACTCGCTCATTCGGGGATCTATTAAAAACAACATTTTAAGATTACTTACCTACTGCAGTTTAAGAGATACTACACTAGATTAAACTAGGGCAATGGAAGGATTTATCTAAGGCAAGAATTAAATTAGAATACTACTGCAGAAAATAAAAGGTAACTTACAAGAATGATGCTCTTAATCTTCCAAGGAATCTGAATTTTATTTATTGAAAAGAGGCATCCTTATTACAGTATTTTGATTACATATTTATAAGGAAATAGGAAAACTAGGATTACAATTGCTCGCATATGTGATATCACAGATATACCCACGAAAAATCCCAACCTACGCACCGACGCACCGCCACCAACTTCCTGCACCGACGTGCGCACTGGACGGCCGCGGAACCGCGGCATAGGTAGGGGTGGGGCCGCGGTTCCGCGGCCCTTTGGTGAGATCACCTCATCATATTTTGTGGGCTTCTTCTATGCTGATTGGGCTTTTTATTTTTGTAGTTCTTTCTTCCATTTGGCCTCTGGGTCTTCTCCAGATCTTCAGTGAAAACTAGTAATGGTCTTTTAACCGTTCATTTTGACATTTTTGGACCTTGCTTTGCCTTGTACCTTTGTGAATTGTTCTTCGTCTAGGCTTGACTAGGATCCTTCTACTTGTTGGTCAAAAGTCCTCTTTTGTATCATCTTTTATCTTTTTCACTGTTTTCGCTCCAAGAACCTGTATCCTGTAATATGTAGCAGACATGCGTAAAAAGCACCTGTTTATTTATAAAACGAATAAGAATGGGGAATATAATAATGCAATATTATGATATGAACAGAGCACATATGCGATATGTGCGGGACGGAGAATAATGCGAGTATGTGATACCGTATTCTATTCTCGCGATATTTGTATCGGACTGTTATATGTGATATAACCGGGTTATCGAATCAAGTGTTGATTCGATATGTTGGTACATTTAATATTAGTCGGTTGTATGTGATATAGCCGGATTATTAAATCAAGAGTTGATTTGATAATTTAATGTATAATTGTATATGTGATATACTAGATTACATTAACTAATATTAGCTCACTTAAGCATTTATTTATTCTCACATGTGCACACTTATTATATATGTGATATATATTAATTGTGTTCTTTTTGTATCATGGTTGTTGATACACACTACATGGGTGTATGAGACTTACACCATACTAATTATAATGTTGGGTTTTAGTACTTAATGTAATTCTAAAATTAGTGGATAATGAGCTCACATGCATGAAACTTCATAAAGCTTATGGATGCATTGACTTAGTCCACTAGTTTTGTTTTACTTAAGATATTTATTAACCTAACCATTATAATTTAGCCATGGTTATGTCTCTACATGAGTTAGATATATGATACAAACTCACTCATGGTTGATTCTCTCACTTCATTAGTTCATTCTCATTCTTGAGCTCATCTTCTTCTTTCTTGAGCAAAAGCTTGCTAGGGTTTTCCAAAGTGAGAAAAATATTATGAGAAAAATAACACTAATATGAGCCCACTTCCTACTTCATCATCCTCTACTAGATTAGCACTTTAGTATAGGGTGTTTGCTTCACTAATCTCTCATTAGTGAAGTTGTAGCTTGAGTTAGTATCTTCTTGACGTAGATCATCTTCGGCATCGAAGACTTCAAGTAAGATCGTTGCTTTCTTCTCATGGAGCCTTTCAAGAGCCCGCAACATCATTACATCACAGCGAAGGGACTACTACAAAGAGCTTATGAAGTGAAGGACCGATCTACAAAGGTTGTATTTCTAGTTCACTTAGAAATAATGTAGTTTACTTTTGTTTCGTATGATTCTCTAGTTATCGATTCTAGTTTAGGGTTCTTTAAAACGGAAAAATTTTGAAAATGGCATGGACGGTGCCTCCCGAAACCTTACTGTCGTTCATAGGAACCCTATAGTGGTATCAGAGCCTAGCTGGAGATTTAGACGGATTGTGTTAGATTACGAAACCGAAATGAACTCCGAAACATGAAACACCAAATATGGGTTTCTGTCGATTTTTAAATGGAGTCAAAAAAAATTTCAAACAAGTGCAGAATCATATATGTGTGATAACATGAACACTGGTGAAATTTGGAGCCATTTTGACATTTTTTGGCCGGTGAGACCCCCCCATATCGGCCAAATCCGAGCCCCTCCCTTCCAAATTTTCCTAGTGTTCCATTGCATGCCTTTTGGTGTTTCAGGTGTTGTTTATTTTTGCTAAATTTTCATGTGATGTTGATTTACTATAAAGGCAACTCGGAGTGTTTCGTAGTCGTAACTCTAACTGTTTTCGGGTTTCTTTAGACGGTGTTAAAAAGTTCGATCGGATATCAAATACCCGTTTTAACCCTTGCCGGAAAATTTTCCAAGTGTTGGATTTTTTTCGTAGTTAAAAAGCATTCAAAAATCATGCACGTTATGCGATGGACCCTCTAGAAGAACAAAACCTTAACTCGATTATGTGACCGTCAGAACCGCCACTAAACCCTCGGGTTTGTGGTGGTTCAGCGGTGCCACATGTGAGGCGTTGGTTGACCCTTCTACGGCCGGTCTATTGGTACTTTGGCATGTGCTGAATAATTTTAAACTACGCTCAGTGTTGAGCTTTTTGGGTAATTGTGGGTGTTTGTTGATTCGATCGGAATGTTTAACATCGTCTAGTTTTTTCTGCGACCGTAAGTGTAATATGTGGTGTATCGCCGGTTTCGTTGCTATATGTCAACGAAAATTGGGATACATATATTTACTTACGTTTATGACATGTGATGTTATGTGTTGCTGTATATGTTATATTGGATCGTCGTGTTTTGAATAGCCCGGGGGGTTTATGTGAGATGAGAGTTTTTATTTTCATTCATGTAAAATTCATTGTATGTAATATTTTTTATTGGGGCACTTCCGGGTTGAGGATGATGTCACCATTGTTGTATATTATTTACCTTTCCGCATTATGGTAGACCCAAGGAGGGGAGCACAAGTAACCGGGTTCTAGAGTTCAGTGGGAGACCAACTCGAGGAGTCGAGTCTGGGTCTCCTAACTTTAGAATTGGTAGGGTTGCTTGCCACTCTCGTAAGGGGCTAGGGATGTGGGTTTGGCTATTCATCGCGATCATGGAATCCGTGTTTTATATAGGCTCAAAATAAAACACGGACCTCCTAGTATATCCAATATTTCATATGTTTCTTCTGCTGCTCTGTGATGTGATCACTATGGATTCTGAGACGAATGGATATACATTATATATGAGATATATAGTAGATGTTTCTTATGTTTTACACCCGCGCAAGTCCTGTCCCGGTATGCCGTTAGTTAAGTAACCTAACGGTGCATAACGCGATACTGTGGTGAATACGGATGGCATAAGCGTATGTTGTATTTTCATTTCTTCTATGATGCTTAGGAAGCTTAAATGATGGGACTTCATTAATGAGATTAATGAAAAAATGAAACCTAAAAGATGTTGTAGAATCAAATTTTCAAAAAGGGTAGCTACAGTATTCGCTTTGCATAGTGATATATATGATATATCCTGCACCTTATTCGATAAGGAAAGAGCCGAGATCCCTTCACCGGGAGTGACCTCTTTAGCAATAACTGGCAGATACTACAACACGGTTTATATTTTGATTGCTTTTGAAGTATTTGCTTTGCATAATGGTATTTATGAAATATCCTGCATCTTATTCGATAAGGAAAGAGCCGAGATCCCTTCACCAGGTGTGACCACTTTAGAGAAACTAGCAAAAGCCTCAAAAACACTCATTTTCAAAATTTAATCGATTCTACAACGATATCAAGTTCATTACGCAATAGGTTTTCTGAAAAACCTGTCGTAGCCCTCCGTCATTTCAGATAAGGACTGTTTAGTATTTGTGCTACGTTTGTTGGCCTTTGTCAAGGCGTAGTGTGCGGTAGCTGAATGGTGCTTATCTTCTTATGCATATGATGCAGATTGTATTAGGGTAGTCGTACGACCTTGTTGGCCTTTGTCAAGGATCGTGTGGGTGGGTTTAATTCAATCAGGAAATGACGGGTTGAACTTGACTAGTATCCTATGATTTGTTGGCCTTTGTCAAGATCATAGGGGGTTAGGGGCAAAATATTATCGGGAATTTCAAGTGTTGAAATTTGCAATGAGATTGCATACCTTCTATGAGATAGTTGGATCCCGATACCCACTGCGAGTATGAGTTACTTCTGGGAGAGTTTTACACAGGACAATTAGCCGATCTTGTAAGTGTCTAGAAAGGTGTTAACGGGGTTACGCCTCTGGGAAAACGAGGTTTATTTTAATTAGGTCCGTGCGAAAGCCCGAGGAACCTCCCTCAAAGTACCAACACTGGCCTGGCTGAAAGATTGGCGAAATTGTAGTGTGTAATTAATCCCGGCTAGTCTTTCCTTTTAGGGTTTTGAAGGTAGATTTGATAAAAACAGTAGGAGCCATCCTGATTAGATAAAATAATAACCAATCTGATGTTGCAAGAGAATACGCTAAAGTGTTTTCTTCTCTCTCTCTTTCCAAGTAGCGACCATGTCGCGTCTTAATCAAGATAATAATATGGATGTATTGACCGAACCCACATGTTATACTGTGATGGAGTACATTGGTTCCGTTCTTTCTTATAATTGTTATAAGACTGAACAGAGAATAGGGACATATCCGGATTCCCATGCCGTCCAAATGAAGAATAAGCATGTTGATGCATCTTCTTCGGGTGTGTTAGTTGTTGAGAACTGTTTCTAGGTTCACTCTATGTCCTGGGTATTAGATACCGGATCGGGATCCTACATATGTATATGTTACATGGGCTAAGAAAAGATAGAGAACTGGGAGTAGGTGATCATTCCGTATGAGTATGGAATGGGGCAAATATTGCAGCCAAAGCAGTTGGCGAATATCACCTTATATTACCAAATGGTAATACATTGATTCTGAACGAATGCTATTACATTCCGACCCTGATATGCAATCTTATATCAGTTTCTTTACTGAGCAAAGAAGGATATAATTTTGTAGTACAGGATAATGTAATGAACATCTTCCTGAATCAAAAGTTTATTGGATCAGGCTCGTTAAATAATGACATATACGTTCTAGATCAAACTACAGTTCTCAATGTACAAAACACACACAAGAGGAAGAGTTCAGAAATGAACGAATCCTTCTTGTGGCATTGTAGACTAGGTCATATCAATGCGACACAGCTAGCTAAGTTGCATAAGGATGGATATTTAAATGCGTTCAAATTTTCATCTTATGACACTTGCCAGTCATGTCTCAAAGGCAAAATGACCAAAACTCCGTTTACAGGACACGGAGATAGAGTTACGGAACTCTTGGGATTGATACATAGTGATGTATGTGGTCCCATGTCTATACATGCCAGGAATGGTTCCTCATAATTCATTACATTCACTGACGATCTCTCAAGATTCGGACATGTGTTCCTGTTGAAACACAAGTCTGAAGCTTTTGAGAAATTCAGAGAATATAAACACGAAGTCGAGAACCAAACGGGTGAGAGTATTAAGATCCTTCGATCTGATCGAGGAGGTAAATACTTGAGCATGGAGTTCCTGAACTATCTAAAAGAGAATGGGATTCTCTCTTAGCTTACTCCTTCGTATACACCACAACACAACGGTGTATCGGAGCGGAGGAATCGCATCCTATTAGATATAGTGTGCTTTATGATGAGCACCACTGAGTTACCTATTTCCTTTTGGGGTTATGTGCTTGAGACAGCAGCTGACCTGTTGAATCAAGTTCCATCTAAATCTATACCTACCACCCCATATGAGATATGGAGTGGGAAGAGACCAAATCTTAAACGAGTTAAGATATGGGGTTGTCCACCCTATGTCAAAAGGCAAAATCCGGACAAACTCGAGGCACGATCAGTTCTATGCAAGTTTGTGGGATATCCCAAACATTCACATGGATATCTTTTCTACCATGGCGAGGAACAAAAGGTGTTTGTTTCTCGTCATGCCACCTTTTTAGAAAAGGAATTTCTTGTAAAGGAAATTAGTGGAAACGAGGTAGAACTGGAAGAAATTCCGGCTACACAAACTGAAACTGAAGATTTAGTGGAACCCGAGGACTTGATAGTTCCCAACAAACCCCAGCCACTCCGCCGATCTAGTAGGGTTCCTCATCCACCTGAGAGATACTACGGTTTTCTCATAGATGGTGGAAGCGAGAATTGCATCATGGTGGATGATGACCCAACTAGCTTCGAGCAGGCCATCACGAGTGGGGACGCGGTGAAGTGGCTAGATGCAATGCGATCTGAGATGGAATCCATGTATACCAACAAAGTATGGACTTTGGAAGTTACTCCTGAAGGGGTAAAACCCATTGGTAGCAAATGGATCTTTAAGAAGAAACTTGGTGTAGATGGAAAAGTTGAGACTTTCAAAGCTAGACTTCTTGCAAAGGGTTTTCGTCAACGACCAGGTGTGGATTATGACGAAACCTTTTCTCCAGTGGCTATGCTTAAGTCCATCCGGATCCTACTTGCCATCGATGCATACCATGACTACGAAATATGGCAAATGGATATTAAGACCGCCTTTCTAAATGGTGATTTGGAAGAGCGCGTGTACATGACTCAGCCATAGGGCTTTGTAGAAAGTGGGAGTAGCGGAAAGGTGTGCAAGCTGCTTAAATCCATCTACGGGTTAAAGCAAGCATCGCGGAGTTGGAACATCTGTTTTGATGTCGTTATCAAAGAGTTTGATTTTGTCAAAAACGTAGATGAACCTTGTATATACAAGAAGGTGGCAGAGAGTAAGGTTTTCTTCCTCGTATTGTACGTGGATGACATACTCTTGATAGGAAATGACATTCCTATGCTGTAATCGGTCAAGCTCTTCTTATCATAAAGATTCTCAATGCAAGATCTAGGGGATGCCTCCTACATCTTAGGGTTTAAGATCTATAGAGATAGATCTAAACGGATACTGAGATTGTTCCAATCCAGATACATTGACACCATACTAAAGAGGTTTAGTATGGAAGAATCCAAGCGTAGGTTTTTACCCACGATCTCAGGACTCACTCTCTCCAAAGAGATGTCTCCCAAGACTGATTTGGAGAGAGCTCGCATGCAAGGGATACCCTATGCTTCGGAAGTAAGCTCTATCATGTACGCGATGCTATGTACCAGACCCGATATAGCACACTCACTAAATGTAGTAAGTAGGTATCAAGCAGATCCTGGAGAGAGTCACTGGACAGCTGTGAAGAGCATTCTCAAGTACTTGAGAAGGACTAAAGACATGCTCTTGGTGTATGGTAACGGAGAGCTTCAAGTGGAGTCCTTTACCGATTCGAGCTTCCAGAGTGATAAGGACGACTCTAAGTCGCACTTGGGTTTTGTCTTTACCCTCAATGGAGGGGTGGTTTGCTGGAAAAGTTCCAAGCAGAAAACCGTTGCGGACTCGACGATGGAGGCTGAATACATCGCTGCCAACGATGCTACCAAAGAGGCTGTCTCGATGAAGAAGTTCATAACTGAGCTTGGAGTGGTTCTATCCATTGAGTATCCAATACCTTTATATTGTGATAACAATGGAGCGGTGGCTTTGGCCAAGAAACCCAGGTCCCATCAGCGATCCAGGCATATTCTGAGGCGGTATCACCTGATCCAGGAGATCGAGGTCAGGAGAGTTGACACGAAGAACAATACGGCGGATCCACTCAGGAAGGCCAATCCCTAAATACAGTTCGAGAGACTCTTCAGGATGTTGGGTATGAGATACTACAGCAGCTGGCCCTAGTGCAAGTGGGAGATTGTTAGTTGTATGTATACCCTAGAGGCAATTATTATACATATGATATATATTATATTGGATGCTTGGGCATATATAGAGAGGACATTCTTGCTCGACATGATAGTATACTATCTGGTTGCTCTTTATCTTAACATGTATACTTGTCTCTTGATACTGTCTTATGGTTACATGTTGGTAAAGCCCTTAGGATGTGTACTTGACTACCAGGATTATGATGCAGATCATACTAGTGGGGCCATGGTAGTCCATAAGTTCATCATTTAATGTTCCTAGTCATGGGTGTATCGAGACAGGGCATCGATATACCAGAGTAGACTAGCGTATACGCTTCTCGACCCATGTGATGGGCGATGGATGATACAATATCCATTGGTGTTTGACATCAGAGATGGTATACGGATGCTCAGTGGAGACTGCGTATACTGGACGGACTCGCCGAGAACTCCTAGATGGTATTATACCTCACGTCTGATAGCAGTTCTCAGGTGACACTGGTACATGTTAGTCTGTAGACCCGAGATCGTCATAGAGTCTTGTGTGATTCCCACTGTGCTTTGATTTCCACCTTACCACGTTCAAAAGGACGTGCAAAATGGTGGTTTTTAGGTACAGTCCCGAGTCACATGGAGGCAATGAGCGATAGGAGGGGTTTTGTCTCTCCCGGTATTAGGGTTGATGTTGCGCTGTGCTCGATTGGACATAACAGGGAAGTCCCTGGCCAGGGATGATTTAGAGATTTACTGGTAAGTGTTATCAGTAGTTACTCGACCCGTTATGATCCTCATATTGGCATGACTTATCGGTTATTGGGGTCTGACGTTTACCACCCCTAGACTGGATATGCGACATTTCAGACGAGGAGACCGGACTGTACGGTAGTGTTACTGACAGGCTTTACAGGAGCTAGAGCGGGCTTTCTTATTGATCTTCTGATCGCTCAATACCCGGGTAGCCGTTACGTCCAGCTAGAACCGTTGACGGCTTATGGGTGCTTGATGTGATCATCACCTACTGCCGGCGTATTGACGAATCTTTAGAATCCTACATAGAGGTTTTACTGGCTCAGGAAAAACGAAGTAGGAGCACATATGTGATATGTGTGGGACCGAGAATAATGCGAGTATGTGATACCGTATTCTATTCTCGCGATATTTTTATCAGACGGTTATATGCGATATAGCCGGGTTATCGAATCAAGTGTTGATTCGATAAGTTGGTACATTTAATATTAGTCGGTTGTATGTGATATAGCCGGATTATTAAATCAAGAGTTGATTTGATAATTTAATGTATAATTGTATATGTGATATACTAGATTACATTAACTAATATTAGCTCACTTAAGCATTTATTTATTCTCGCATGTGCACACTTATTATATATATGATATATATTAATGGTGTTCTTTTTGTATCATGGTTGTTGATACACACTACATGGGTGTTTGAGACTTACACCATACTAATTATAATGGTGGTTTTTAGTATTTAAAGTAATTCCAAAATTAGTGGATAATGAGCTCACGTGCATGAAGCTTCGTCAAGCTTATGGATGCATCGACTTAGTCCACTAGTTTTGTTTTACTTATGATATTTATTAACCTAACCATTATAATTTAGCCATGGTTATGTATCTACATGAGTTAGCTATATGCTACAAACTCACCCATGGTTGATTCTCTCACCTCATTAGTTCATTCTCATCTCTTGAGCTCATCTTCTTCTTCCTTGAGCAAAAGCTTGCTAGGGTTTTGCAAAGAGAGAAAAATATTGTGAGAAAAATAAAACTAAAGTGAGCCCACTTCCTACTTAATCATCCTCTGCTAGATTAGCACTTTAGTATATGGTGTTTGCTTCACTAATCTCTCATTAGTGAAGTAGTAGCTTGAGTTAGTATCTCCTCGACGTAGATCATCTTCGGCCTCGAAAACTTCAAACAAGATTGTTGCATTCTTCTTATGGAGCCTTTCAAGAGCCCGCAAGATTATTTCATCGCAGCGAAGGGACTACTACAAGGAGCTTATGAAGTGAAGGACCGATTTACAAAGGTTGTATTTCTAGTTCACTTAGAAGTAAAGTAGTTTACTTTTTGTTTCGTATGATTCTCTAGTTATCGATTCTAGTTTAGGGTTCTTTAAAACGGCAAATTTTTTAAAATGGCATGGATGATACCTCCCGAAACCTTGCTGTCGTTCATAGGAACCCTACATCGAATTACTGGGGTCTGACGTTTACCACCCTTAGACGAGATATGCAACATACCAGACGAAGAGACCGGACTGTTAGGTAGTGTTACAGATTGGATTCGCAGGAGTGTGAGTAGGCTTGCTTGTTGATCTTCTGATCACTCAATACCCGGGTGGCCGTTACTTTTAGCAGACCGCTTGCGGCTTGTAGGTGTTTGATATGATCATCACCTACAGCCGGCATATTGACGAGTCTTTAGAGTCCTACACAGGGGTTTCCTGGCTCAAGCGAAACGGAGTAGGAGCACATATATGATATGTGCGGGACCGAGATTAATATGATATGAGATACCGTATTCTATTCTCGCGATTTATGACATTGGTCGGTTGTATGCGATATAGCCGGGTTATCAGATCAAGTGTTGATTCGATAAGTTGTTATATATGATATTAGTCAGTTATATGTAATATAGCCGGATTATTAAATCAAGAGTTGATTTGATCATTTAACGTATAATTATATATTTTATATATTAAATTACATTAACTAATATTAATTCACTTAAGATTTCTTTTCTCACTAGATGTGCACATTGTATATATGTGATGTGTGTATTTGTGTACATGTATTGTGTCATGCTTGATGATACATGCAAGATGGGTGTATGATGTAAGTCCATGTCACGCACCCCACGAACTTGCGGGGAGGCGTAATATATAAAAAACGATTATCAAAGCTTCGTAACACGGACTTGAGCGCATGAATCGTATCTAAACCGTTACTAGCAAACTACGAAAGGTTTAACTACTCGGATTCGAAGTTATACCTCACGTTACTTGTCCTTCGGGTCTTCATCGCGGTCCTCCACTCCTCGTAGGCTCCTTGGAACATCGGCACCTCAACGGCCTCATCGAATCAAAGATGATCCACGCGAGAGCTCCTACTACAAGCTTTATCTCTAACTTGAGATAACTAGGTTGCTCAAAGTGCTAATCTAAGATACCTAGGGGATATAGAGTGAGGTTATGGATGTATTAGTCTAGCTAACCCTTGATCTCAACACATGAGAGGTTAGGGTTAGGGTTTGAAGAGGGAGAGCTTGAGGAGAGAGAAGGTGAGAATATGAAATTACTTTGGATGAATGAAATCATTTGTGTATATATGAAACATATGATATTATTAAGTAAATAATAAATAAAGCTTTATCATCATGTTTCATTAATACCCTAAGTGATTCATCATATGAGTCATATAAATCATTAAATGAATCATTAACTCATTGCATGAATCACTACATGACTCACTAATCCAATTAATGCAAATGCCACCTTAGCCTCCAACTCACCATGCTTCTAGAAGCTTCCCAGAAAATTACGATAACGCCCCTCCAATCCTTGAAAACACGGAAAAACTTTAGACTGTATAAATCCAATAACCCGATACTAGAATCTGGCTTAAACCAAAGCCGGCAAGTAAAAACTGTCTGAACGTCGTACGTGCGTAAACACACGTATGCGTCCGAACCCTTGTCGTAAAACCATACGACCTCTATATCGTTTCGCCTGGAGCAGGGAAACCCTCTGTGTGGGACTCTAAAGACTCGACACTACGCTGGCAGTGGGTTTAACCACAGACCGCAAGCGGCACTAACTGTACGTAACGGTCCCCAGGTAGATGTCGATAAGAAGGCCGATGAGGAAAACCATCCGAACTCCTACTGAGCCTGATGTGACAATCTCCGTACAGTCCGGTCTGTTCATCTAAGAATATCGCATATCAAGCCTAGGGGGCGGCAAGCTGATTGGTAGAGATTCTGCGTATTCAAGTTTAGTTAATTACCGCAATCAAAACGGTTTCGCTTGTAGCTAGCCGGTTGAGTACGGGTCGTCCGTAGGAAGATGGGAATCTTTTTCTATGTGCTTTAACGAGTTAAGTCCAATTTTCCAGATTTTTTTGTGATTAACTAAGTGTTAAAATGATATGTAAAGAGAGCTTGTTAGGGTTAGGATTAGGTTAGTTTGAGTTAGGAGTCGCTCACTTCTTTCGTTGCCACTCTTAATATCGGTGTTACGGCAATCAGCAACAACGGGGATTAGCACGACTAGGAAGGAACTTGCGAGTATAAGCTAGGCTTTCCAACGCTTAAGTTCTTCCTTTTGGTGCTTGTCCGTCCGTTCTTGGCTCTTAGCCATAACCTCCGGTTAATTCAACCACAACCGGTCTCACTACGGAATCACCGCTATCATATAGGATAGGGTGCCGAAGGGAGCGGATTGTGGTTCAATTAACGGGAGTCGATTTAAGATGTTAGGCAAGGAAAGAGTGAGAGAGATTTCCTTCTCTCAAACTTCCCTTATCCTACCCTAACAAGTATGGAAACTATTCACACATCATAAGGAAAAGAAAACAAAATAAAAGAGGAAGATAGAAAGAAGGAGATTAGAAGATAACAACTAGCTATTTGCGACCTCAGCTCGGCAAGGATCAAGCGTAAGCATCATGGTTGTTTAAGGATAAAGGAAAAGAGAAAAGAAAGAAACAAACACAAATAACAACAACTAAGTTAACAAATGAAAATTACAAGCAATTAACATAAGAGCAAGACAAGTATAATAATAAAATGAACTTCTTTATTCATCATTCTTCACTCACAAAAGCTCACTACAAGTTTTCAATGGAGAAGAGATGAGAAGAGGAAGAAGAACAAGTATTCTAAACCCTAAAAAATACAAGATTAAGCACCCTTGGCTTCACAAGGTTCTGGACTATTTATAGGCAGGGAGATGGAAATCTAGGGCAACATTCTGAAACATCATGAAAAGACCAAACAACCCCTGAAAACCCATCAAGTGAGGCGCCAGTACGGCCGCGGAACCGCGGCCTAGACCCCCTATTGGCCGCGGTTCCGCGGCCGTATAGGTGAGTTGGGGTCTCAGTTTTCTTATGCTTCCCTGGTTTTCTTTGTACTTTATTCTGGTATATGTGTTTTCTCATATTTTCTTCACAATTTTTCCAGAATTTCTGTTGAGCAAAAGGTGATTTGATGTGGATCTTTTTGTCATGATTTTCTCGAGCTCCGCGTAGATTTCTTGGATCTTGTGTTGCCATTGAGGCTTGTGCATGAAAATGACATTGATTTGCCATTTTTTCTCTTAAACTGGTGTGTGGCAACAGACGGATAAAGAGCGGAGACCCTTGTTTTATCTGTGGTTGGCAGGAACCCGGGTTTTGTCGTGTTTTTCCATGAATTTCACCGTTCAGAGCCGAGAACCTGTATCCTGCAATTGACTAGCAAACACGGCTCAAGAGTACCTACCGATAAGCAATGTAAAAAAAATTGGGCGGTATAAAAATGCAAAAATCTGATATGAACAAATACCCCCAAACTTATCATTTGCTCGTCCCGAGCAAAGCCAATTTATTCACAAAAAATTTTCTAACCTCACTTTCGCAGGGAATGCGATTGCACTGAGCATGTGTAACAAGCCGTTAAACCTCTAGGTGTCCCTAGTAGGAGGAGTGTTGTCTCCTGAGGGTTTTCAGCGGATACTACCCACAAAATCCGGTCAAGCTAGTTTTACGAAATTACTATGATTCAGACCCCTAAAGTTTTGTTTCAGAAAATAACAATTCTATTATCCTAAGTTTAGACTATCGAACCTTTATTTTTCACACCTCGCTTCTTATTTAACTACAGATTTTATATGTCTTTACGTGCAGTGCAAATAGTGTCGTTAAGTTTCCAGAAGGATCGATTTACGTCATCATGTCACATAATAAAGCCCAGATAAAAATTTTGAAAGGATCGCATAAGTTTTATAAAGAGTTAAGCATTTTTCAAGTTTCGTTTTCCAGTAAAGTTTCAACTTTAGAATTTCTATCTTCCTTAACAAGAAACTAGGTCTTATTTTTCACTCCACCCTTTTCTTGTTTTCATATCATACACACCTCTGTGAACGTACAATAGTCTTTATCATAGAATAAAACCTTCATATCTCCGCTAAATTTTTTTATAAAAGCCTGTCTTTTATCAAGATTATTCTCACACAAAGAACCGTTAGGAATTTTAACTCGGAGAGAACACTTGCTTGACTTTGTTTTAATCTGGACTTTCTAGGCTTCTTAGCGAGCTTTGGGCCAATGCACCCAAACCAGTTGGCTTTAGGGCATTAGGTGTAGAAACACCCCAGCGGACTTAATTACTCAAGTTACCTAGGTCCAAAAACAAAAGACAGTTTGGCGTGAAAATCATGATGATTTAATACGAACGGAAACATAACCGGCAGTTCAATTATTTTTTTGGATAAAAGACGTGTTTAGTGGGTTTTGGTGTGTAATCATTCCAATCAAGTTCCAGATGGGTTATTTTTCAGACTTAGTTCCAATTAAGGCATCAATAACATTCCTTCATATTCACTCACTTCATAAACTATTCTTGATATTACTTATTTCCGAACAAACCTATTTGATCCTCAGAAAATCATTTTATCCATTTAAAAGTTTTTCGACATAAAAGACTTGTCATCTAATTCCCAAAAACTCACGACACGTGTAGTGTGATGTAAAGACGTATATCAGCTATAGTTAACTTCAAAGGAGAGTTATCTTTCAGGTTTTCAAAATCTAAACATAAGATTTAGTTATTCCTATTTTATCAAACAAAACCGTCGAAATGTTGAATCAGAGTCCTCCCACTAGCTAACTTGACAGAAAAGTGTTTATATTTTTAGAAAATTTTCAGATTTTTATGGATTTTATGGATTTTAATATGCAGATGCAAAATATACATATGAATGCGAAGGTTAGAAATGCGTACCGAGCGCACCCCCAAACTTAAACTGGACAGTGTCCTCACTGTCATTGCATGAAGAGATCATTTGAAGGGTCAAAATTGTTGGTTAGCGATACACAAATTTTTTTTGGTTTTGTTTTTAAAGAACAGAAAAAGAAAAAGAATATCCACAAATATATACAAAATGGTTTATACATTCCCCCAAACTTATTTGGAACAGTGTCCACTGTTCTTGGCTGGATAACCGAAGTTTGGTGGTAGGCAGAGGAAGATTATGCAGGGTAAACTGGCTCCTGTAAGACCAGGAGCTCCTCTGTTGGTTCGGCGCTAAGGTACGGTTTTAGTCGGTGTCCGTTCACTTTGAAAAATGAACCGTCCTTTGGATTCTCCAAATCCACAGCGCCCTGCAGATACACATTCCGCACAAAATACGGCCCTTTCCAGCGAGATCTGAGCTTTCCTGGATGGAAGTGTAGTCGGGTGTCGTAAAGCAGTACCTGCTGACCAGGTACGAAGGTTTTGTGCAAAAGGTGTTTATCGTGAAACACCTTCGTTCGGTTCTTAACGACAACCGCGTTATCGTAAGCCTCATCCCTAAGCTCGCTCAATTCGTTCAACTGCAGCTTCCGATGGCTGCCCGCATCTTCAAGAGACAGATTCAGCTCCTTTATCGCCCAAAATGCGCGATGCTCTATTTCGACAGGTAGGTGGCAAGCTTTTCCGTACACAAGCCGATAGGGAGACATGCCAAGATCGGTCTTATAAGCGGTTCGAAATGCCCAAAGGGCATCAGTGAGTTTCAACGGCCAATCTTTTCGGTTCTTGGAAACCGTCTTCTCCAGTATCTGCTTGATTTGCCGATTTGATACTTCGGCCTGCCCGCAGGTTTGGGGGTGGTAGGGCGTAGAGAGCTTATGATTAATGGAATATTTCTGCATCAAGGCCTCGAAAGTCTTATTGCAGAAATGACTTCCATTGTCGCTAATGAACGCTCGGGGGTGCCCAAAACGGGAGAAAATGTGTTCTTTAAGAAACCTAACGACAACCTTGTTGTCGTTAGTTCGGCTGGGCACAGCCTCGACCCACTTAGAGACGTAATCAACAGCGAGAAGGATGTACAAGTTCCCGAAAGAGCTGGGAAACGGCCCCATGAAATCTATCCCCCAAACATCGAAAATCTCCATAACCAAGATTGGTTGGAGCGGCATCTCGTTCCTACGGGATATCCGGCCCATGTGTTGGCACCGGGAGCAAGTCTTGCAATAGTCATGAGCGTCTTTGAAGAGTTGTGGCCAGTAGAAACCACATTGCAAGATCTTCTCAGCTGTC
This sequence comes from Agapanthus africanus, assembly GCA_030015575.1. Lineage (NCBI taxonomy): Eukaryota > Viridiplantae > Streptophyta > Magnoliopsida > Asparagales > Amaryllidaceae > Agapanthus > Agapanthus africanus. Next base: position 266,382,390 of record JASDDO010000004.1, read on the forward strand.
TTTCTGGGGCCAAAATGCCCACCACACGCTTGATCGTGGCAAAATGAAAACACACTCTTGAATTCCTCGTCAGGGACACACCGACGAAAAATCTGGTCGGGACAGTACTTGAACAGATAGGGTTCGTCCCAGCAAAAGTGTTTTACTTGGGATAAGAAGCGAAGTCTGTCCTGACTTGACCATTCAGTCGGTAGTAATCCTGTGGCCAAATAGTTCACAATATCTGCGAACCAGGATTCGCAAGATACTGTCAAGAGCAGTTCATCCGGAAAAACGTCGTTGATCGGAATTGGAAGCGAAGGCGAAGAAGGAAGTCATGAGAGATGGTCGGCAACTACGTTTTCACATCCTCGTTTGTCCTTAATGACAAGGTCAAACTCTTGAAGCAAGAGGATCCAACGTATTAGCCGAGATTTTGCATCTTTCTTCGCAAAAAGATGGCGCAGAGCAGAATGGTCTGTGTAGACAATGACTGGAGAGCCGATGAGGTAGGGCCTGAACTTTTCTAAAGCAAATACAACAGCCAAGAATTCCTTCTCAGTTGTTGTATAATTGAGTTGGGCGTCGTTCAGGGTTCGGCTCGCATAATAGATTACGTGCGGCATCTTGTTGATGTATTGTCCAAGGACAGCACCAATGGCAAAGTCGGATGCATCGCACATAATCTCGAATGGGTGCGTCCAGTCAGGAGAAGAAAGAACGGGAGCAGAAGTGAGTGAGCTTTTCAATGACTCGAATGCAGTCACACAGCTCGAGTTGAAATCGAATGGCGTATCCTTGGCCAGCAAAAGAGTCAAGGGCCTAGCAATCTTGCTAAAGTCCTTGATGAACCGTCTATAAAAACCGGCATGGCCAAAGAAGGCTCGGATGTCTCTGACGCATCTGGGAGGAGGGAGATTGGAAATGACCTCAATCTTCGCTTTGTCAACTTCTATGCCATTTTGCGAGATGATATGCCCTAAGACAATACCTTCGCGCACCATGAAGTGGCACTTCTCCCAATTCAAAGTGAGATTCTTGTCCTTACATCGGGTAAGGACAGCGTCGAGATGCAGCAAACACTCGTCGAAGGAATCGCCGAAGATGGAGAAATCGTCCATGAAGATCTCCAAGAATTTTTCCACCATGTCTGAGAAGATTCCCATCATACACCGCTGGAAGGTAGCGGGCGCATTGCATAACCCAAAGGGCATGCGACGATATGCAAACGTGCCAAAAGGACAAGTGAATGTGGTCTTGTCCTGGTCTTTTTCGACGATGGGAATTTGATTATAGCCGGAGTATCCATCAAGAAAGCAGTAGTACTCGTGTCCGGCCAATCGTTCAAGCATTTGGTCAATGAAAGGTAGCGGAAAGTGGTCTTTCCGCGTTGCGGCGTTGAGTTTTCTTTAATCAAAGCATACTCGCCACCCAGTTTGGGTGCGAGTAGGGATTAACTCGTTCGCCTCGTTAGTGATGACCGTTATACCTGATTTCTTGGGGACAACGTGAATGGGGCTAACCCACTGGCTATCAGAGATAGGGTAAATGATACCACTATCCAGACATTTTACGATCTCCTTCTTCACAGCCTCTTTCATGACTGGATTGAGCCGTCTTTGTGGATCCCTGGCTGGTTTGGCATCATCCATCAGATGAATGTGATGTTCAACGATCAGGGGACTAATCCCCTTGATGTCCGCCATGTAACAGCCAAAAGCTTGCCTATTGCTGTGCAAGACCGCAAGAAGGGCTTTCTCTTGCTCTGGAGCTAGAGAAGCCGAGATGATGACAGGGAGGGTCTCGTTCTCACCTAAGTAAGCGTACTTAAGGTGAGACGGCAAAGGATTGAGTTCGAGCGTTGGAGGTGAAACGATTGAAGGCAAGATTGGTGCAGAGGTCTCGAACTCAAAGGACTCCAGCAAAGGTTCAAAACGAGTGTAGGCGACCGAGTTGGATGGTTCAGGTAACTCATCCGGAAATTCGAAGGATTCAAACTCGGGTTGTGAGCGGCTAAGATCGTTCGAGAACGTGAAACACTCATAGTCGTTGTCTGGCGCAGAAACAGCAGCAGGTTCGAAGAGGAACGCACTAGTGGCGTCAAGGTTATCGTGTTCGAACAGAAACTCCTCGAATTCACACTCTTCAGGGGTGATCTCCTGGATTGAGCAAACGTCCAGTATATGAGCATTAGGTTCGGCGGGCTGATTCCCCAACCTAAAAATGTTGAGTTCAATCGTCATGTTTCCAAAAGAGAGGTTCATCGAACCATTGCGACAATTGATCACAGCATTTGAGGTTGCAAGGAATGGGCGACCGAGTATCACCGGAATTTGATTCTGGGGGTTAGCTACAGGCTGTGTGTCTAATACAATGAAGTCAACGGGGAATATGAAGTCCCCGACATTGATTAACACATCCTCTAGCTCACCCCTAGGATGGGTGATCGATCGGTCGGCCATTTGGAGAGTGCAGTGTGTGGGTTTCAGCTCTCCTACGCCTAATTGCTCGTATACTGAGTACGGAAGTAGGTTAACACTGGCACCAAGATCTAATAGTGCGCGGTTGATGTTCTTATCCCCAATGGTAATAGAAATCGTAGGACAGCCAGGGTCCTTCCGTTTTTATGGTAAAGATTGGGTAAGAGCATCACTCACAGCACTAGCCAAGAAAACTTTCTTGGGTACCTGAGACTTCCTTTTTTTCATGCACAGGTCCTTTAAGATTTTCGAGTAGGACGGGACTTGTTGGACAGCATCTAAAAGAGGAATGTTAATGTTAACCTGCTTAAATAACTCCAGAATCTTCTCCATTTGTGGATTTTGTTTATTGGACTTCAACCGGATTGGAAATGGAACATTTTTAAAATTGGTTGAATCCAATGCTGGAGGAGGAGATTATAGAGTTGGAACGGATCCCAGAACAGGTATTTTCGTGGAGTGAGAAGTGGGTCCGTTCAGAGCAGAAGAAGAGGAAGGAGAACCTGTTGAAGAATGGAGAATAGGCTCAGAAGACGAAGAAGAAGAAGATGTAGCGGCCAGGGTGTCATCGTTGATCCGTGTGCCGATGTTGTTTTGCAGCATCCTTCACGATCTCAATGTGGTCACGGCACTCACATTATGATTCTGTTGTTCAAGAGCAACATGTACATTATATGGGTGACCGGGATTAGGGAGTGGCTGGGATGGGAGTTTCCCCTTCTTTCGCTCGCTTAAGGCCGCATTCAGCTATGCAATCTGGGCCTCGATGGTCTTGATGCTTTGCCCGTGAGCGGCAGTGTGTTGCACTAAGGACTGAATGGAAGACTGGAAGTTTGCGGTGGATTGTGTCGATTGTTTAACGAATGCCTCCAGATTTCGTTCGAGCGAGGAAACCTTATCGTTGTTTGACAGAACAAAGTTGTTTGGTGGAAAAGAATTGTTGGGTGCAAAGTTGTTCGTCTGATTTTGAAAAGGTTGGGGTTGGAAGGGCTGCTGAAATTGATGTTGAGTTTGTTGTTGCGCTTGTTGTTGCGGCGGAGGGGGCCTTTGGAAATTGTTGCCTTGGAATTGATTCTGATTCTGATTCCAGGCGAAATTGGGGTGATTCCTCCAACCGGGATTGTAGGTGGAAGAGTATGGATCATTCCTCGGTCTTTGCTGAAATGCAGCATTAACCTGATCCTGTCCTTGCGATGGTGGATTGTAAGGACACTCTTCGGTTAAGTGAGAAGGATCGGAACAACAAGCGCAAATGGTACGAAGGGGAAGAACAGGGGCAGGAGCAGGAGAAGAAAATTTGCTCTCTATTGCTTCAAGCTTTCTCGTTATTGCAGCCATTTCAGCTTTCATCGCAATAGAGACATCAAGTTGGTGAATTCCTACCCTAGACTGACCGGTAGAAGTGGAGGTAGAAGAAGAAGAAGTCGGTCTGGTGCTCTCCCATTGTAGCGTTTGCTCCGCAAGGTCGTCAAAGAATTGCCACGCTTCCTCGTCAGATTTTGATAGGAAGTGGCCCTGACAGATGGTTTCCAACAACTGCTTAGTTGCTGGGTTCAGGCCCTCGTATAAGGTTTGGCAAAGTTGCCATTTCTCTATACCGTGGTGAGGACACTGAACAAGAAGGTCTTTGTACCGGTCAAAGCACTTCCAGAAGGGTTCAGAAGGAAGCTGAGAGAATTGGTTGATTTCATTGCGGATCCTTGCGGTTTTATGATTCGGATAAAATTTCTTTAGAAACGCTTTTACAAACTCGTCCCAACTGGTTATGGAGTGGGAAGCGGTGCTATACAGCCATTTTTCAGCAAGATCGCATAAAGTGAACGGAATGACCCGTAGACGTATAGCATCGTCCGACAGCTGGGTGGTTTTCATCATGGCACAAACGTTTTGAAATTTATTGATGAAGATATAGGCATCTTCAGATTCAAGCAAATGAAATCTCGGAAGCATGTTGATGAAGTGGGGCTTAATTTCAAAATTATCCCCATTGGCCGGTGGAAGAGAAAGGCAGGTGGGAAGTGCAGAACGGGTGGGATAGAAACGATCCTGGAGCGCGATTCGCTGCGGCGCTACAACAGGCGGTGGTGGTGGGTTATTGGTCCCCGTAGGAGGTGGAGCCAATCCAGGGGTAGTCAAAGAGATGTTCGGATTAAACCCTGACATCGCGGAAAAAGAGGTTGGTGATGGTGAAGGTGAAGATGTATGAACAGAATTCCGGTCAACGTCGGAGTTGCCCGGCAAAGGTAAGGGTGAAAGAGGCGTGGACGGAGTTTCGACGTCTGAGTCGATCGCGTAGTCGGTAGCGACTAACGTAACGCGGACTAGGCGGGCGCTAGTGTCCCGAGTCCAAGCGGACATACACTAAACGAGTTTAGTATAGTCAAAGCGGAGAAGGTGAGGGTAAGAAAACGTCAATGGAGAAATACGATGGGTGGTGGGTGAAAAATGGATTTGGCGACAAAGGGCAAGTTTTTATAAAAGTTTTTGATTTTTTTTTCCTTTTTGTTTAGAAAGAGCTTTACAGAAATATGTACGGACTTACGGCTTTAAGCAATCACAAATAAGATATGCACAATCACACCTAGATCTAGGGTCACCTAGGTCTGCTAGACAGCTCCTAACTGTTCCAGAGGGCTAGAAATAGGACCTCAAACCGCCTCTTCTCCGTCAATTGCGGCCAGGTAAGTGCCAGGTAAGTGGGAGGTTATCCAACGCTTTCGTGAAGTTCCTTAATTAAATAACCACTTGCCTTCGACACACTTGCCTAGGCACCGCAAAAGTCAGATAGGATAAACGGCCGATGCCTGTAACTAGTCCTCTGTCCTATTGAGCGCGAAGTCCTTAGGGCTGAGTCTAGTATTTTTTAATTTAACAATGGTCAATGCATATGCTTTTTGTGATTTCTGGGATCCTGGGAAGGGTGATGAAATCCCCACCCAATCTGAATTGGTTTCAAGCCCCTTAAGTCCGTATTAATAAATGCAAAGCAGTAACAAATCAACTGCAAACAATTTTTATTTTAGCGCGGCGCAAAGAATCCTGCATAAAAACAGTTTATTGGAAGGGGGAAGAGAGTTTGCGCAAAGAATGCTGCAGAAAAAACAGTTTAGTGGAGTCCAGAGGAGTGGGGGAGAGAAGAGTAAGACTCACAGAAATTTGGAGATGCAGAGGGCACCAAGTGGCCGCGGTTCCGCGGCCTAAGCTTGCTTATGCCGCGGTTCCGCGGCAAGATGGTGGTGTTGGGATTTGAAATTCCTGTGGTATGCTAAGATGGTTGTCCTCTTCTTGTCTGGAGCTCCTGAATCTTTATTTGCTCACTGTATCTGCTCGAGATTTTTACAGTAGACTTTTAGCTCCGTCTTGATCCGGCGCGGTGTAGCCGCGAAATATGGGTCTAACTTCCCACGTCTTTGGCACTGAACTTGAACTTCGTTTTATCCTGCACACTTGCACAAAAACTAGTCAAAAATAACAAGATGATTTTTTTTTACAAAGTATATTTTTTTGTTTTGTTTTCCGGTTATATTTATATTCACAAGTTAACCCGAAATTACACAAAGAAATAAACTACCGTCTCCCCGGCAACGGCGCCATTTGATTGGTAGAGATTCTGCGTGTTCAAGTTTAGTTAATTACCGCAATCAAAACGGTTTCGCTTGTAGCTAGCCGGTTGAGTACGGGTCGTCCGTAGGAAGATGGGAATCTTTTTCTATGTGCTTTAACGAGTTAAGTCCAATTTTCCAGATTTGTTTGTGATTAACTAAGTGTTAAAATGATATGTAAAAAGAGCTTGTTAGGGTTAGGATTAGGTTAGTTTGAGTTAGGAGTCGCTCACTTCTTTCGTTGCCACTCTTAATATCGGTGTTACGGTAATCGGCAACAACGGGAATTAGCACGACTAGGAAGGAACTTGCGAGTATAAGCTAGGCTTTCCAACGCTTAAGTTCTTCCTTTTGGTGCTTGTCCGTCCGTTCTTGGCTCTTAGCCATAACCTCCGGTTAATTCAACCACAACCGGTCTCACTACGGAATCACTGCTATCATGTAGGATAGGGTGCCGAAGGGAGCGGATTGTGGTTCAATTAACGGGAGTCGATTTAAGATGTTGGGCAAGGAAAGAGTGAGAGAGATTTCCTTCTCTCAAACTTCCATTATCCTACCCTAACAAGTATGGAAACTACTCACACATCATAACGAAAAGAAAACAAAACAAAAGAGGAAGATAGAAAGAAGGAGATTAGAAGATAACAACTAGCTATTTGCGACCTCAGCTCGGCAAGGATCAAGCGTAAGCATCATGGTTGTTTAAGGATAAAGGAAAAGAGAAAAGAAAGAAACAAACACAAATAACAACAACTAAGTTAACAAATGAAAATTACAAGCAATTAACATAAGAGCAAGACAAGTATAATAATAAAATGAACTTCTTTATTCATCATTCTTCACTCACAAAAGCTCACTACAAGTTTTCAATGGAGAAGAGATGAGAAGAGGAAGAAGAACAAGTATTCTAAACCCTAAAAAATACAAGATTAAGCACCCTTGGCTTCACAAGGTTCTGGACTATTTATAGGCAGGGAGATGGAAATCTAGGGCAACATTCTGAACCATCATGAAAAGACCAAACAACCCCTGAAAACCCATCAAGTGAGGCGCCAGTACGGCCGCGGAACCGCGGCCTAGACCCCCTATTGGCCGCGGTTCCGCGGCCGTATAGGTGAGTTGGGGTCTCGGTTTTCTTGTGCTTCCCTGGTTTTCTTTGTACTTTATTCTGGTATATGTGTTTTCTCATATTTTCTTCACGATTTTTCCAGAATTTCTGTTGAGCAAAAGGTGATTTGATGTGGACTTTTTGTCATGATTTCCTCGAGCTCCGCGTAGATTTCTTGGATCTTGTGTTGCCATTGAGCCTTGTGCATGAAAATGACATTGATTTGTCATTTTGTCTCTTAAACTGGTGTGTGGCAACAAACGGATAAAGAGCGGAGACCCGTGTTTTATCTGTGGTTGGCAGGAACCCGGGTTTTGTCGTGTTTTTCCATGAATTTCACTGTTCAGAGCCGAGAACCTGTATCCTGCAATTGACTAGCAAACACGGCTCAAGAGTACCTACCGATAAGCAATGTGATAAAAATTGTGCGGTATAAAAATGCAAAAATCTGATATGAACACAAGCGTCAGTCCCCTAATAGCTGTATAAGTCGTGTCGGAGCGTAGCCCATTACACCCTGAGAAAACTACTGGAACCTACTAGTAAATCTCGCTTGCCCTGGCCAGGGACTTTGCGTAATGGCTCTCTGACACAGTGCGATATCAACTCCCAATACCGGGAGAGTCGAATCCTGTCTAACTGCCACTGCCTCCAAGTGCTCGTGACTGCACCCAACTGCTACCTGTTAGCACGACTCCTTTGAGCCGTGGTAGGATAGCAATCTAAGAACAGTGGGACACACTCGAGGCGAAGTAGCAGTGTCAAGTCTACGGACTATGCTATACTCATGTCACCTGAGAACTGTTAACTGACGATGGGTATAATCCCAACCAACAGTCCCCGTGAGTCCTGTCCGGTGTACCCATAACCTAACGAGCACCTGTATACTATCTCCAGTACGACATACTGATGGCTGTGGGACAGACTATCTCCCCAACTGGGATGAGAAGCGTACACACTAGTCTACTCCGGAGTATCAATGCCCTGTCTCGACAATCCAACGACTAGGGACCTGAAAAAGGATGTGCTTGTAGACTACCCAGCCCCCACTAGTGTGACTGTCATCACAACGCTGGTAGTCAAGCAAGATCCTAAGAGCTCTATCAATACGTATACTCACATATTAAGATAGATAAAACCAAGTAGCATACTACCATGTTTAGCAAGACTGTTATATAACTGTGAATATCCCAAGCTTTCATTAAGTAATATACAAACTAGTATGATACAGTAATGGCCTTCTAGGGCATAAACACTAACAATCTCCCACTTGCACTAGGGCCATGTACTGGCATATCACAGACCTATCATCTCGAATAGCCTCTCGAACTGCGTCTGAGGAATGGCCTTTGTGAATGGATCAGCAGTGTTATTCTCTGTATCTACTCTCTTTACCTCGATCTCCCAGCGATCTACGATCTCCCTGATCAGGTGATACCGCCTTAAGATGTGTCTGGACTTCTGATGGGACCTGGGTTCCTTCGCTAAAGCTATAGCTCCGTTGTTGTCGCAATACAGAGGTATTGGACCAACACTGGTAGGAACCACCTGAAGTTCTGTGAGGAACTTCTTCATCGAGACAGCTTCTTTTGCGGCATCGCAAGCAGCTATGTACTCCGCTTCCATCGTTGAGTCAGCAACGGTGTCCTTCTTGGAACTCTTCCAATAGACCGCCCCTCCATTGAGGGTAAAGACATAACCCGACATGGACTTGGAGTCATCCTTGTCACTCTAGAAGCTGGAGTCAGCAAAGGCCTTGATCTGGAGGTCTTTTCCGCCATACACCAAGAACATCTCCTTAGTCCTCCTCAGGTACTTGAGAATGTTCTTTACTGCTATCCAGTGCTTCTCCCCTGGGTTTGCCTGATACCGGCTTACAACGCTTAATGCGTATGCTACATCTGATCTGGTACATAACATCGCATACATTATAGAGCCTACCGCAGAAGCGTAGGGTATAATCGACATGCGATCCCTTTCCAAATCAGTCTTGGGAGACATCTCTTTGGAGAGGGTGATTCCGTGACAAGCTGGTAGGTTACCGCGCTTAGAATCATCCATACTGAATCTTTTCAATATGGTGTCTATATACCTGGACTGCGAAAGTCCCAACATCCTCTTTGATCTATCACGATAGATCTGGATCCCCAGAATGTAGGTGGCATCACCCAGGTCTTTCATGGAGAACTTCTGTGACAAGAATCTTTTGACTGACTGTAGCATAGGAATATCATTTCCTATTAGGAGAATGTCATCCACGTACAAGACGAGGAATACAACAACTCTCCCTACAATCTTACTGTATATGCATGGTTCATCTGGATTTTTGATAAAGTCGAATTCTTTGACAGTATCATCAAAACAGATGTTCCAACTCCACGATGCCTGCTTTAGTCCTTAAATGGATTTAAGCAGCTTGCATACTTTACCGCTGCTCCCACTCTGAATGAATCCCTCTGGCTGATCCATATAGACGCTCTCTTCCAAATTTCCATTTAGAAAGGCCATCTTTACGTCCATCTGCCAGATCTCATAATCATGGAAGGCAGCAATAGCAAGAAGGACCTGAATGGATTTGAGCATAGCCACTGGAGAAAAGGTTTCGTCATAGTCCAAACCAGGTCTTTGACGGAAACCCTTTGCAACAAGTCTAGCCTTATAGGTTTCAACCTGTCCATCTACACCAATCTTCTTCCTGAAGATCCACTTGCATCCTACGGGTTTTACCCCATCTGGAGCAATGTCCAAAGTCCATACTTTGTTAGTGTACATGGACTCCATTTCGGTCCGCATTCCATCCAGCCATTTTACCGAGTCGCCGCTCTGAATGGCTTGCTGGAAGCTAGTAGGGTCGTCATTATCAATGACGCAATCTTCTCGATCCCCGTCTATGAGAAAACCGTAGTATCTCTCGGGCGGATGAGACTGCCTACTACTTCTGTGGATAGGCGCTGGTATGTCCCTTTCTTCTGAAACTTCTTGTTCTACCAAACTTTCAGTAACAGCTTGTGGTTCTGGAATTTCTTCCAGTTCTACTGCGCTCCCACTCTTCTGATTTTCTAAAAATTCAGTTTCTAAGAAGCGGGCATGACGAGAAACAAAAACCTTCTGTTCCTCTGCGTAATAGAAGCAATATCCCATGGAGTTCTTTGGATATCCCACAAACTTACACTCTACTAAGCGTGCCTCGAGCTTGTCCGGATGCTGCTTTTTTACAAAAGCTGGACATCCCCATGTCTTCAGGTACTGAAGATAGGGTTTCTTTCCACTCCACATCTGATATGGTATAGTAGGCACAGTCTTGGTTGGAACCTTGTTCAAAAGATATGCCGCTGATTCTAGTGCATAACCCCAGAATGATCGCGGTAACTCAGCCTTACTCATCATGGAACGAACCATATCCAATAGGGTTTGATTCCTCCTTTCTGATACACCGTTGTGTTGTGGTGTGTATGGAGGAGTAAGCTGATAGAGAATTCCATTCTCTTTTAAGTAACCCAGGAACTCGGCACTTAAGTATTCACCACCTCGATCAGATCTCAGTGTCTTAATAATTTTGCCCGTTTGGTTTTCCACTTCATTCTTGTATTCCTGGAATTTCTCAAAGGCCTCGGATTTATGCTTCATGAAAGATATGTCCATACCTAGAGAAATCATCCGTAAAAGTAATGAAGTAGGAATAACCACCTCGCGCATGTGTAGACATTGGACCGCACACGTCACTGTGTACGAGTCCTAAGAGCTCGCTCGCTCTTACTCCGTGTCCAGTAAACGGAGTCTTTGTCATCTTTCCTATGAGACAAGATTCACAAGTGGCATAAGATTGATATTCGAACGGATTCAAATATCCTTCTCTATGTAACTTCGTTAATCGTGTTTCATTGATGTGACCTAGTCTACAATACCATAAGAAAGCTTGATTCATTTCTGGAGACTTTCTTTTAAGTGTGTTCTGGACATTGAAAACCTGAGCTTGACTCAATACGTATATACCGTCATCTAATGTACCGGACCCAATCAAAACCTGATTTAGGTGGATGTGAACTACATCGCTTACAAATGTAAAATCATATCCCTCTTTTGAAATTAAGGACACTGATATGATATTACAAGTCAAACTAGGTACATACAAACAGTTACGTAGAATCAATATCTGCCCACTTGTCAAACCTAGGCGATATTCTCCCATGGATTCAGCGTCCACGCTCATTCCGTTAGCAACTCTGAGAGACATATCACCTATCCTTATAACTCTACGGTTTCTCAAAGCATGTAATGAATTACAGATATGAGATTCTGCTCCGGTATCTAGTACCCAGGAAGTAGAGTTAATTGACAAACAGTTCTCAATTACAAACACACTTGAGGCTGATGCCACAACATGCTTCGTATCCTGGCTACTGGCTTCCAAAGCCATGCAATCCTTCTGCCAATGCCCGTTCCCATAACAATAGGAACATCCCTCCTTAGCTACACCAAGTCCCAAAACTTTTGTTCTTCCCTTTCCTCCTACTTTATTGACACCGTATATCGGCTTTGTAGAGATCTTCTTCTTTTCACCCTTTGCTTTCGCCCTGGATGTAGAAGAAGAAGGTCCCCCATTAAGCAGAGCTTTTGTCTCCCTGGTTTCTTTCAGGGTGTAAGTAGAGGGTATGGACTGTGGAAATAAGTCAGCGTATGACCTGTTTCCCAACGTGGTCTTCAGGTCCTTGAGCTTATCAATATAGCTAGTCATTGTAAGGACGTTGTCCCCTACAGATGACCCGACAGCCAACCTAACTTGAATTAAATCGTTCGAGGTCTCATATCTTGCGATATGAGATTGCTCTCCATATAAATCTTTGTTATGGAGAAAGATGAAAACTAAGTCCATCTTCTCATGCTGCTTCTGGTATACACCATCAACTGAAGCTAACACGAGGCACTTAGCTTTCGCTTTATCTTTTTCCCTTGTCTGACGGATATCGATATCCGCGACAGTGGAAACTGGACCTGGGACGGCGGGATCTTGAGTAGTAATAGGGTGGTCCAGCTTGTCATAGGCAATGGACATCTGGACAGACCTTTGCCAGTCATAAAAGTTAGATTCAGTCAATTTATTATCTAGATGTAACCTAGTCATGGTCACAAGGTCGCTGCAATGAGAGAGAGAGAAGAAAACACTTTAGCATGATGCTCTTGCAAGTTTAGATTGGTTTTTAATTTATCTAAACTAGATGGCTCCCACTGTTTCTCGAATCCTTCCTCAAACCATAAAAGAAGAATTAGCCAGGACTATTCTCACTGTACAATACTTGCTTAACCGTTCAGCCAGGCTAGTGTCGGTACTTCGAGGGAGGTTTTCCAACACTTTCGCGAAGTTCCTTAATTAAATAAACTCTTTTCTCTGGGGGCATAGCCCCGCTGACACCTTTCTCGACACCTACTTGGTTTATAGCATTGATCGTTAAGTGACGAATCTCCTGATAAGTAGCATATACTCACAGTAGGATCGGGATCCAAATATCATCGTATGATAATGTTGAAGGAATCCTACCAACATTCATCAAACTCCAAATGGTATATAACACTAGCAAGTTTCAGTTTCTTTAGAAACTCCAGATGTGGATTTTTGCCCCATGTTCTTATGACCTTAACGAAAGTCAACAAATCATAAAACACATGTCAAGTTCTGCCCATCATTATCTTGTCAATTTGAACCCACCAGTATATACCCTTGACGAAAGCCAACAAGGTAATACGACTGTCCCAAACCAACTCATCTATCTATGCAACAAATGAATACCCCAGCAGCTACCAAACATTATGCCTTGACGAAAGCCAACAAATATAGCTTGAATACTACTGACCATCCATAAGAAATGACGGAGGGCTACGACTGGTTTTGGCAAAACCGTGAACGTAGTGAACTTGATATAATCGAAGGAACCTGATAGCTTTTTAAAAGGAGTGGTTAAAGCTCCGCAATTAAAAAATCTGCTCTTTTTAAAATAACCGAGTGGTTTCTTTTAAATTTGTTCCAACGATTCAACTTTGGTTTATTTTCTGTGCATTAAAATAATGCGTCCTATCATTTAACCTATCATTGCAGAAAACAACGAAAATACAACGTCCTCTTATGCCATCTGCATTCGCCACTGGGTCCCGTCATCACCCGTTAGGTTACTTAACTAACGACAGAGCAGGGGCTGGGCTAGCGCGGGTGTAAAACATAAGTGACGTCTAAATAGCTATCATATATAGATATTGTACATTCGTCAGACGCAATAATAGGCATTCCATATCTCAGATGAACATTATTGGATATACAAGCAATCCGCGTTTGCTTTGAGCCTACAACAAAAGACGGATTACACAGTTGTGATGAATAGCCTTTACCCCAACTGGGACCCCTACGGGTACGGCAAACTACCCGCCAAGTACCCGAAGTGAAGCGGTCTCCCTCAACAACGTAAGTAGGCCACTAAACACTTCGACGTACCCGGTAGTTTGTGTACCCCACCTTGGGTCTATCCTAGGAGCAAAAAACAGCAAATGAAATAATACAACGGTAGCTACAACCGCAACCTGGATGTGCCCGGCAAAAGAATATTACATCATATTACAATTTACATCGAATTAATGAATATTAAAACCCATCTCAAACCCCGGCTAATCATCACAACGATCCAATCAAGTTCATATACACAAACAGTAAACATTATAGAAATGTGCAACCCCCTGCCAACCGACATACTAGCAGTTAGGGGAGGTTTACGAACACATTAAACATTACAGATAAAAACTCGATTAGCAAATAACTTAGAATATCGATCGACAACCTTTTTCCGTGTCTACCCCAAATGCAAGCCAGCACAGAAGTAACCTGGGTAGAAAACAGAATATACAGGAAAACAAAACACCAGAAACTAAGAATTACTGTGAAACTCCGAGTCAACTCGGCGTTGACTCGGCGGCGGATCCGCGGCCAAAATCACCATTTGGACGCGGTTCCGCGGCCGTCTTGCCGAGTTGTGACCTCGTATTTTCCCAGAACTCTTATAATTCCCTGCTGTGAATTTTAAGGCCTATCAAAAAAAAATTCTGACACTTTTAAAATCAACAGAAACTGTTAGGGTACTCGGGGTGTTGTTTTCATTTTTTCCGTCGATCGAAGTTCTAATTAGTTGCTAACAAGCTAGTAATGGTTTAGTTGGCTCTAATGCCACTGTAAGTCCATGTCACGCACCCCACGAACTTGCGGGGAGGCGGAATATATGAAAAACGATTATCAAAGCTTCGTAACACAGACTTGAGCGCATGAATCGTATCTAAACCGTTACTAGCAAACTACGAAAGGTTTAACTAAGAAAGGATTCGAAGTTATACTCACGTTACTTGTCCTTCGGGTCTTCATCGCGGTCCTCCACTCCTCGTAGGCTCCTTGGAATATCGGCACCTCAACGGCCTCCTCGAATCAAAGATGATCCACGCGAGAGCTCCTACTATAAGCTTTATCTCTAACTTGAGATAACTAGGTTGCTCAAAGTGCTAATCTAAGCTATCTAGGGGATATAGAGTGAGGTTATGGATGTATTAGTCTAGCTAACCCTTGATCTCAACACATGAGAGGTTAGGGTTAGGGTTTGAAGAGGGAGAGCTTGAGGAGCGAGAAGGTGAGAATATGAAATTACTTTGGATGAATGAAATCATTTGTGTATATATGAAACATATGATATTATTAAGTAAATAATAAATAAAGCTTTATCATCATGTTTCATTAATACCCTAAGTGATTCATCATATGAGTCATATAAATCATTAAATGAATCATTAACTCATTGCATGAATCACTACATGACCCACTAATCCAATTAATGCAAATGCCACCTTAGCCTCCAACTCACCATGCTTCTAGAAGCTTCCCGGAAAATTACGAGAACACCCCTCCAATCCGTGAAAACACGGAAAAACTTTAGACTGTATAAATCCAATAACCCGATACTAGAATCTGGCTTAAACCAAAGCCGGCTAGTAAAAACTGTCCGAACGTCGTACGTGCGTAAACATACGTATGCGTCCGAACCCTTGTCGTAAAACCATACGACCTCTATATCGTTTCGCCTGGAGCAGGGAAACCCTCTGTGTGGGACTCTAAAGACTCGACACTACGCTGGCAGTGGGTTTAACCACAGACTGCAAGCGGCACTAGCTGTACGTAACGGTCCCCAGGTAGATGTCGATAAGAAGGCCGATGAGGAAAACCATCCGAACTCCTACTGAGCCTGATGTGACAATCTCCGTACAGTCCGGTCTGTTCGTCTAAGAATATCGCATATCAAGCCTAGGGGGCGGCAAGCGTCAGTCCCCTAATAGCTGTATAAGTCGTGTCGGAGTGTAGCCCATTACACCCTGAGAAAACTACTGGAACCTACCAGTAAATCTCGCTTGCCATGGCCAGGGACTTTGCGTAATGGCTCTCTGACACAGCGCAATATCAACTCCCAATACCGGGAGAGTCGAATTCTGTCTAACTGCCACTGCCTCCAAGTGCTCGGGACTGCACCCAACTGCTACCTGTTTGCCTGACTCCTTTGAGCCGTGGTAGGGTAGCAATCTAAGAACAGTGGGACACACTCGAGGCGAAGTAGCAGTGTCAAGTCTGCGGACTATGCTTTACTCGTGTCACCTGGGAACTGTTAACTGACGATGGGTATAATCCCAACCAACAGTTCCCCGTGAGTCATGTCCGGTGTACCCGTAACCTAATGAGCACCTGTATACTATCTCCAGTACGACGTACTGATGGTTGTGGGACAGACCATCTCCCTAACTGGGATGAGAAGCGTACACACTAGTCTACTCCGGAGTATCGATGCCCTGTCTCGACAATCCAACGACTAGGGACCTGAAAAAGGATGTGCTTGTAGACTACCCAGCTCCCACTAGTGTGACTGCCATCACAACGCTGGTAGTCAAGCAAGATCCTAAGAGCTCTATCAATACGTATACTCACATATTAAGATAGATAAAACCAAGTAGCATACTACCATATTTAGCAAGACTGTTATATAACTGTGAATATCCCAAGCTTCCATTAAGTAATATACAAACTAGTATGATACAGTAATAGCCTTCTAAGGCATAAACACTAACATATGAGACTTATATCATGCTAGGGTTAAGTTAGGGTTTATAATTTATTCAAAGTTAAACAAATTACGAGAGAATTAGTTTAAGGTTCAAAACTTGTAGAAGCTTGTATGAACCTTTGACTAAGTCTACTCTTTTGTCTAGCTTAGGATATTTATTAACCCAACCCTTAACCTTATCCCTAGGTTTATTCTCTACATGAGTTAGGCATGAGGACTTAACTCACCCATGGTTGCAATAATTCATTTCGATTAATTCATATGATGAGTTCATTCTTCTTCTTCTTCCTCAAATATTTCTAGCTTCAATGGAGGTATGAGAAAAAATGTGAGAAAATCAAATCTAAAGTGAGACCACTTCCTACTTCATCATTCTCTACCACATGCCATTTAGTATAGGGTGTTTGCATCACTAATTCCATAATTAGTGAAGAGATAGCTTGGGTTAGTGTCTCCTCGACGTAGATCATCTTCGGCTTCGAAGATATCGAAGCAAGCATGTTTGTTTCTTCATGGGAGCCTCTCTAGAGTCCGGAGTTCACGATCGCAGCGAAGGGACTACTATACGGAGCTATTGAAGTGAAGGAACGGTCTAAAAAGGTTGTATTCCTTGCTCACTATACTTGCAAAGTGTTTGCATTTACATTTCCATCGATTTCTAGTTAACGATTCATAGTTAGGCTTAGCTAGAATGACAAATTTTTGAATTTGGTATGGACGATGCCTCCCAAAACCTTGCTGCCGTGTTAGGTAACTCTGCAGATATTTACATGCATGATGTTGTTGTGTCATTGGTTGACACGCGGATGAGATCCATATGCATACAAACATTGATTATATGGTTGGATGATATCCACATGCTGATAGGCATTGTTTATATTGTTGGCACATATGCAGATATAGTCACCCTAGATATCATAGTATTACCTTTATGATATAGTTGACCTAGAAATCGTTGTTTATTTCGATTTCTACCTGATGATGTTTTCTACTCACGAGTTGGCAACTCACCCCCGTTGTGCCACAGTTCTTGTAGGTTGACCGCATGGATCAGTAGCGGCATCGCTGGCACACAGCTTGCTTTCGGGTGACTTGTTTTGGTAGGTGGTACATGTTGGATCGTACCACTCTTGTATTTACTTTTCTGTTGTATCTAGTTAACTTCATCAATCAGAAACTAGTATTTGTTTAAGTAGTAAGACTTAGCAAGACTTGTAGTTGCGAGACTTGAGCGATGAGTTATATATTCGCTTGGTGGGGTTGATGTCTTGCTTTACTTTATCCTTTGTGTTGATCTTCTCTGTTGAGCGCCGTATACATATGTTTCTGTCTTGCGTGGTTGTGATTCCGCCGAAAGGCGAAGAGCTAGCTCCCGCTTGGGGATGCCTTTTATATTATCGTGTATATGTTATTTTGGATCAAAATATACAAAGGAGGTGCTGCCCAAATTTTTAAAAAAAGACGAAACATGTTTTTTTCAACTAGTAAAATAAACTTGCATTTTTCATGTTCTCTTTTCTATGCATTTAAGAAAACATTTGATTTCATTATACCTTTATTTCAAAACTTCACCTCTTTTATTTTCTTTAAAAGGTTTAGTTTTCTGAGCTTCGGCTTACTTAATTCACATTATGCCTTTAGACATGGCGTGATTTATGTACCGGTCACGAACTAAATTTCGGGTCGTAACACTAAGAACGAGATGGTTATTTACAAAGAAAAAAATTCGTAGAGACAAGTTTGTCGTTGAAAAAAATAAATTATCGATTAACAAAGCTAGGTTTGAAGATACATAAGTATGAGTTGTATTCTGTGTATGTGAGTTTCAATTTATGATTTCTCTTAGGTGTAGGGTTGTTAGTGTGTATGTGCTTTTTCTGTGCGTTTGTTGTGTATTCGTGTTGTATGTGTGTGTTTCGGCTGTCGGGGATAAGGCTTCTATCCTAATAAGATTGTATAGAGCAGGCACCCATTCGCTTGTGTTTTCATCCGTTTCGAGTAAATTTCGGCTGCATCTCCCCGCTGTTCTCCAAGTACATTATAATAGAATAGATAATTATTTCAATACCATGAAACAACATTGAAATGAATAGCTAATCTATCTTTGCACACGGAGAACCAGTGGAAAAGTACCGACGAAATAACTCAAAACGAATGAAAACACAAGTGAATGCATGTGTTTTCTTTATACATTCCTAACTTGTCCAAACTTAACAAATCTATCGGTTATCATACGATTGAATCTTTTCATCATATAGACTACACAATGGTTGTTAGCACCGAACGATACCGTCCGATATTTAACAACTTTCGTATAGTTTTATGTCCCGAGGAATATCGAACGTATGTTAATCGATAGACGGGGACTAAGTCGCGCTTTGATTTTCACATATGACAATCGATGAGCATATGTCATATTATCATCGATTATCATATATACACTTATTATAAGATTTAATTTGAATTGGTTTTATGTTTAGGTTTCAATTTTAAGGGTTTTAAGTTTTTAGTTTAGGTATAGTTTTTTAAAGTTAAGTGTGTTCTCAATCAAGTTTAAGATTTTAGATTTGGTTCTGGTGTGAAGTTTAAGATTTTGGATTTAGCTTTGGTGTTAAGTTTAAAATTAGGGTTTAGCCTTGTTTAATATGAGAGATCAACATTATCATTATCACAAACACACACACACAAACACATGCATAACATCATCAACATTATCTCTCTCACACATACACATATACACTTACACTAACACTAAAATACCATAATTATAACCCCCACCCTTAATTCTAACCCTATTTACCTTAATCCTAACCCTATACCTAATTAACCCTAACTATCTTAACCCTAACCCTAAACTCAATTAACCTTAACCCTAGAACTAATTATAGCGTAGCCACCACCACCCATAGCCGCCGCCACCCACCACCACCAACACCACAGCAGCAGCTGCCGCCATTCCCAAACCACAGCCACCGCCACAACCCCCACAGCCACTATGCACCCACCCACCACTGACCACCACCAGCCACCACCAAAGCCAATACCACCAACCACTACAGCCACTACTACCCACCACCATAATCACCACAGCCACCACCACCCACCACCGTCCCTACGGATTTTTTTATCATGCACCCAATCCCTAACCTTAATTAACCCAAATTAACCTAATTAATCTTAATCACCACCCTAGTCCAAATTAAACATATTTCATTTAATTAGCCAAAAGTACCTCTAAAACTAACCATAATTATCACCCAAACCCTAACCCTAACCCTAATTAATAAAAATTATCCTAATTAATCCAAATTTACCCTAATCATCATCCTAATCCAAATCTCACCCATGAACTCCATCATCATCAACATCACCAAACAACCACCTCTACCAACAATCATCATCATCAACATCATCTACTTATTCTGTATCTTTTAAAAATCGATTTTTAAAAATGGAATAAAAAAGCTTTACGTACCTAAAAAAGAATTAGGGTACTGGACGACGACGACAACGATGACTGCTCGCCGGCGATGAAAGCTAGACAGCAAAGAAGACTTGGCAGTGGAGCTCGAGGAGATGGAACGGGTGATGGAGCTTGAGGATTTGGAAGGAGGAGTTGGAGCTCGCCGGCGATGGAAGCTGGGCAGCGGGGATGGATCTCGACGGCGGTTTTGGAATCCGGACGACGACGATAAAAGTTCTATGGCGGTGAATTTTTTTAGGGGACAGGAACGATTAGGGTAGAGTGTCGACGGTAAAATTATTTAGGGATTTAATTATCTATCTTTTTTTAGATACCCAAAGATTGCCCCTACGACTTTATCCGCAGTGGTTTGTCTTGCGGCTCAATAAAGGTAAAACCAAATATAAAATTTTAATAAATTTAGTGTATAGATGTTCTTACGGAGTTCCATGGTTTGTCCCAACATATATATCCGTATGGACAAACAAAAATTGTCCCTACACAATATTCCATCCATAGGGACAACCCACATTTATAGCAGTGTGTGTGTGTATTATGCGTGGGATATTTTGGATAAATATTTCTGTATTTACATGCTATATATATTATCTTGTACAAGACGAAAAGAAAACGGGAGAACCATTTTTAAATAAAAAATTTATATGTAACCGTAGGGGATAAGTATTAGTTTTTCTGATATTTATCCTCTGCTTTTTATGATATTTAGCCCTGGCGGTGCAGACTGTATGAGCATTTACTTGGACCCAAGATTATAACCGTAGGGGCCTATTAAAAATAATTAAAATAAACTAAATTTTTTTAAACTTATACCCCTACGGTTTAGTGCGTAGGGTCATATATTTACCCCTACGTGCTAAACCGTAGGGGCTACATATTACTATTTTTCCGATATTTTGGAAATAAAATTTGCCGCTACCGAATCAACCGTTGTGGCAGAAGCCTCTACGGTCCTAACCGTAGGGGCAAAGTTTCAACCATGGGGTATACACCTGCCCCGTCGTCTTTTGCCCACATGGTTACTAATTTAGCCCTACGGTTACCACTGTAGGGGTAGGGATTTGTCCCCACGGTCATAACGGTAGGGGCATCCCATCTTTGTAGAAGTGAGCCACTACAGTTGTTTTATACACGGTTTGGACTTCAGACTCTTAATTATGATGAATATATGTTTTATACACGGTTTGTTCCTCAGGTTAAGCCTATTGATGCTTAATCGATGGGTTTGGTTTCATCATTCTACTAATCATCAAACACTCGAGTACAATTCAAATATTCTTATGACCCACAAACATATGGTCCGATCGAGTTGTTAATCGGAGTTTGGGCAACTTTTTGATAATTTTGGTTTGTAAGAACATTCCAGCGCTAGCTTAAGTCTATTTGAGATAGTTTTTTAATGAAACCCCATAAACTCTTATCCTCATCATTTCAGTGCTTGAAGCCGAAGTTCGAGCTGAGAAATTCAGGAAACTACATATGACCAAATACGAACTGGTATTGTCTAAACGAGAAATACCAAGACGCTACAAATAAGCATTAAAAGCCTATGACTTTCAAAGAAGGTGACATGATATGAATTCATTTTTGAAAGAAACGTCTATTCATGATCGCCGTGGGAAGCTCAAGTTAAAAACCTATGGTTCATTCAAGGTCCTTAATCGATGTTGAGAAAACGCTTACGAGATTGAACTCTTGATCATAATGATATATCGCCAATTTTTAATGTGGCAGACAATTCTTCTATAGTCCCAAAGAGGACTATAGCAACTCGGCGGTGACAGCCAACCCTGGGAGAAAGATGGAGGAGTAGCTTATAGCTTGTTCAATTGTTTCAAAAGACCAACTCTAATTAGATCGTTAATAAACAAGTTATGTGTTGATTATGAGTCTAAGCATTTTATTTTATCTATTCATTAATTCTTTGATGGTTTCTATTAAAATTAGATTTTCTTTTTGGATTCCATGGCATTGTGACTGTAACCTCGAAGCTGTGGACATATTATCTATCTATAAGATGGTGTGACTGTATTCTTAGAGTAGTCGATCGTCATCTGTTCACTGGTGGAATTTTTGTATTCTGGACATAGTTGACTACCCTCTTCTATTTGAAGGTGGTGTTTCTGTATTCTTGGGCTAGTGGAGTTATTCCATCTCTTACCATTCCCCGTAACCGGCATCAAAACCAGTGCATTCTGCTTACACTACTACAAATAAGGGTTGCCCCTATGGATTTATACGTAGGAGCAAACCACTGCCCCTAAGGATATATCCGTAGGGGCAAGAAAATATCCTGTATGTGCAAACGCCGTAGGTGCAAGTTTTAGCCTTGAACATGCCCCTACGGTCAAAAACTTGCCCCTACGGAGTAATGTGTAGGTCCAGTTGTCCCTACGGATTAGGCTGTAGGAACAAAAAATTTATTTAATTTATCTGTTTATAAAATAAATTAGGTGTCCCTACGGACTTATCCATAGGGCCAAAATGTTGCCTCTACGGATAAGTGCGTAGGTAAATCTGTAGGGACAATATCAGGTATCCTGATATTTTGTCCCTACGGATACCTGTGAAGGGGCATTGGTTGCCCCTACGGATATATCCGTAGGGACAAGCGTAAACCCTAATACTGAGATCATAGGGAAAAAATATCAGGTATCCTGATATTTTGCCCCTACGGATAAATCAGTATGGACAATGTTGGGCCCTACGGATTAATCCGTAGGGGCAATGTTGGGCTCTACGGATTAATCCGTAGGTACATGTTATCAGTTTTTTTTTAAAATGTGATGCCTATTTTTTTCTCGCCCTGTGCACAATAATATATACATCATATATAAAATTAATCAGCACGCAGAACATATATCGCAGTGTTCATAATCACATCTCACGCATAATATACAAAAGAAATCAACAAGCAGAATATGATATCAATATAAACACGCAAATACCACCAATATCAATATCGTCCAAAATATAGTACAGTATGTATCATATAAATAAATACATGTTTAAAATATAAGAATTAAAAAGCTACCCTAATTCGGTCCAGCTCCACCTCTGATAAACGCCATAATCTGGCGCGCCTGCTCCTCGGATATATCCTGAGTCAATAAATCATGCAATGCGGAGTGTGCGGGAGTCTGAGCGGACGGTGGAGCTGCAGGAGTGGTCTGCACAACTGCCGCCGAGGTAGTGGCTTGCGGAGCCGCGGCTGCGGGAGTCTGAGCGGGCAGTGGAGCTATAGGAGCTGTCTGCGGAACAGCAGCTGATGTAGTGGCTTGCGGCGCCGCAGACGAAGGAGATGCATGTGGAGGCTCGGCCGATGTACCCTGTCGCGTCAGGACCTACGTGTGTAATAAACGAGTAAGAATTTTGTATTAGTCGAGTTCGTATCATTATCAAGTTATTTCGAAACCCCAATCTATGTATACTTAGGGACTTAGGCCTCGTTTGGATATCTAGTTTGGAAAACTGTAGTTTATTTTAATTAGATATGTATATATGATTAATCAAAGCTAAGTCTACAACCAAATAAGCTCAGGCTACATACTAATATTGGATATGTTGCTATCTATAATATGACATAATATTTTACTATTAAGTGGTATACATACCAACATCTCCTTCAACTCCTGAACGGTGGCCTTCAAGCTCTCCAGTTCTTGCTGGAAACGTCGCTCACTGGAGACGAAGGAAGTAACCGCCGGAGTGGAGTCCAACCTCATATGGGCCCTACGAGGGCCCAGTCACCGGTCTCTCTCCCAACCTCCGTGGTGCCCTCCATGTGCGGCGTCCAGTACTGGGGTCAGCAGCATCAGATCGTTCTGTCCAGTAAAATCGATCCCCGATGCCTCGGCCTGCTCAACCACCCGCTCCTACACCCACATTAACCAGTAAAATATAAGTATATCATTTAAATTTAAATTTTTGCCGTTCTAGATAACCCTAACCATGAATCTTTAACTAGAGAATCAAACTAAATCAAAATGTAAACACTTTACAACTAAGGGTTTAGGGATTACAACCTTTTTTGTCCATTCCTTTGCTTCATAAGCTCCGAGTTGAGGTCCCTTCGCTGCGATCATCAAGCTCCCGGACTCTAGAGAGGCTCCATGAGATGAATGAGGCATCCTTACTTGAAGACTTCACGATCAAAGATGATCTACCTTGAGAAATCACAAACCCAAGCTATTACTTTCACTAATGAGAGATTAGTGAAGCTAACACACTAATTTATATGGCTAGTATAGATGAGGATGATGAAGTAGGAATTTTGCTCTCTTTTGTTTTCTATTTCTCACAATGTTTCATCACAAAGAAAAATCAAGCAAGCTCTTTTGTGAGAAAGAATAAGATGATGAAAAATGAGTGATGAAAAATGAATTATTGTTGAGATTAGAAATGCAACCAAGGGTTAAGCATGTCATGCTTAACCCTTGTAGAGACATGACCATGGACTAGGGTTAGGGTTTGGTAAACAAATATCTTAGCAAAATATCAAGAGAGTTGACTTAGTCAACAAAACAAATATCATGACAAAAGTCTACAATTTTGAATAAACTAAAATATATATATATATATATATATATATATATATATATATATATCAAACCCTAACCTTAGCCATGGTAAGAATCTCACAAACCCTAGTTGCATTTATAACCTAACATGTTACAATTATACATATCACATATATATAATTATGTAACAAAAGAAAAGAATACATTTAACATATATCACATATATATCAATGCATCCTAAGTGAGAAAAAGAATCATTTAAGTGAGCCTATATTAGTTAATGTAATGTAATATATCACATATATAATTATACATTAAATTATTAAATCAACACTTGATTTAATAATCCGGCTATATTACATATAACCGACCAATATAATATGTATCATTTTATCGAATCAACACTTGATCCGATAACCCGGCTATATCACATATACCCGGCCGATATCACATATCACGAGAAAAGAATACGGTATCACATACACGTATCAATCTCGGTCCCGCACATATCACATATGTGCTCCTACTCCGTTTCGCTTGATCCAGGAAAGCTCTGTGTAGGACTCTAAAGACTCGTCAATACGCCGGCAGTGAGTAATGATCATATCAAACACCCACAAGTTGCAAGCGGTCAGCTAAACGTAACAGCCACCCGGGTATTGAGCGATCAGAAGATCAACAAGCAGGCCTGTACACACTCCTGTGAATCCAATCAGTAACACTACCGTACAGTCCGATCTCTTCGTCTGATATGTCGCATATCCTGTCTAGGGGTGGTAAACGTTAGACCCCAGTAATCAATAAGTCGTGTCGATATGAGGCTCATAACGGGTCGAGAAACTACTGATAACACTTACCAGTATATCTCCATATCAGCCATGGACATGGACTTCCAGTTATAGCCAATCGAACACAGCGCAACATCAACCCCCAATACCGGGAGAGAAGAAACCCCTCCTATCGCTCATTGCCTCCATGTGATTCGGGACTGTACCCAAAAGCCACCGTTTTGCACGTTCTCATGAACGTGGTAAGGTGGAAATCAAAGCACAGTGGGAATCACACAAGACTCTATGACGATCTCGGGTCTACAGACTAACATGTACCAGTGTCACCAGAGAACTGCTATCTGACAATAGGTATAATACCATTTAGGAGTTATCGGCGAGTCCGTTCAGTGTACCCAGTCACCACTGAGTACCCGTACACCATCTTTGATGTCAAACACCAATGGATATGGGATCATCCATCGCTCATCATATGGGTCAAGATGCGTATACGCTAGTCTACATTGGAGTATCGATGCCCTGTTTCGATACACCTTCGACTAGGAACAGTTATAGGATGTACTCTTGGAACACCCTGGCCCCACTAGTATGATCTGCATCAAAGTCCTAGTAGTCGAGTACATATCCTAAGGGCTTTATTAACATGTGAGAGTAAGACAGTAAACCAATACAAGTCAACATGTTAAGACAAAGTGAAACCAGATAGTATACTATCATGTCGAGCAAGAAATTCCTCTCTATACATATCCAAGCATCCACTATAATATACATCATATGTACAACAATGGCCTTTAGGGCATATATATAACTAACAATAACAAACCTTCCTGTTAAAATTCAACCATTTCGATGTTGTATCTTGATGGCAATAAAGGCATGCTTTGTGACCATGTACGGACCAACCCGATAGCATTCCATATGTAGGAAATTCATTAATTGTCCATATTAATGTTGCACACATTGTGAAGGTTGTATCTGTATTTGCATCGTAAGACTCTACATGATCAATGAATTAAAGATTTTAGCTCATCGATTAGAGGTCGGAGATAGACGTCGATATTGTTTCCCGGTGAGTTTGGTCTGTCAATAAGAAAAGACATCATAAAATAGGATTGATTCATAACCAACCAAGGCGACAGATTATAAACCATCATTACAACGGGCCATGTGCTGTGGCCTCCAGCCATATAGTTGAATGGGCAGAAGCCATCACTAGCCAGTCCGAGCCTAACATTGCGAGGATCACTACTGAATATTTGGTGCCTCCTATCGAAATCTTTCCATGTCGGTGAATCTCTTGGATGACTTATTTTTCCATCTTCGCTTGGAGCAGCACGGTGATGCCAAATCATTGCCTCGACTGTTTTCTTGCACCTGAATAGCCTCTGGAGTCTCTGTGTTATGGGAAAATATCGTGTTATCTTAACAGGTATATTGGGCTTCTTATCAGATTCTTTCGGTTTATACGTGGCCTCTCCGCATGTTGGACACTCTTTCAAATCTGAATTCTCTTTCCGGAACAACACGCAATCTTTCGGATATGCATGAATCTTCTCACAGTTCAGACCCAAATCAGACATCATCTTCTGGGTTTCATACCAGCTGTCGAACACGTTATTTTCCGGGGGAATAGAATCTTTCAGGAACTTCAGAAGCATTGTGAATGACTTGTTGCTCCATCCATTTAGGAACTTAATCTGGAAAAGTTGGACGAACCATGATAGGGCAGAATACTTTGTATTCTCATAAATTGGTCTTCTAGTATCATTCATGAACTTTTCATACTTATCCACACGCGGTCCTTGACCGGATGGAATGTCATCTTCTGTAGGAATACTATCACCGAGGGCAAACTCTGCCATATCCTCCATTTCTTCTCCTAGAAAGAAGTTATCGTCTTCTTCTTCTTCCGCCGCATTACCGTCTTCTCCTTCTTCTTCTGCCGCATTACCGTCTTCTTCTTGTCCTTCCCCGTGATATAACCAAGTTGTATAAAGTCTAGTAAAACTATGTTTAACGATGTGAAGCTCTACTATTTCTACCTTCTGCCAGAACTTATTCCCACATCTATCGCATGGACAGAGAATCTTCTCTAACACGATCTTATTATGTGCACGTGCAAATTCAATGAAAACAACAACTCCTGCGAAAAATTTAGATTACATGCGTTGTTGCCAATCTACGTACATCTAGTCCTTAATTTTGATGTACTCATGAGCCGTGTTAGACTGTATAACATATAAATTGTAAGTTATGGTGACTATATTGAGAAATCTAAGAACAAGATGGTTATTGACAAAGAAGAAAATCCATAGAGGCAAGGTTGTCGTTGAAAATAATAATTTATCAATTAAAAAAGTTAGATTTGAAGATACCCAAGTATGAGTTGTATTTTGTATATATGTGTTTCAATTTATGATTTCGCTTAGGTGTAGGGTTGTTAGTATGTATGTGTTTTGTGTGTGCGTTTTTTGTGTATTCATGTTGTATGTGTGTGCTTCGGCTGTCGGGGGTAAGGCTTCTATCCCATTAAAAATGTATAGAGTAGACACCCATTCGCTTGTGCTTTCATCCGTTTCGAGTAAATTTCGGCAGCACCTCCCCGCTATTCTTCGAGTATATTATAATAAAATAAATAATCATTTCAATGCTGTGAAACAACGTTGAAATGAACATCTAATTTATTTTTGTACATGAAGAACCAGCGGAAAAGTACCGACGAAATAACTCAAAACGAATGAAAACACAAGTGAATGCAGGTGTTTGTTTTATACATTCCTAACTTGTCCAAACTGGACAAATCTATCGGTTATCATACGATTGAATTTTCTTGTTACATAGACTATACGACGGTTGTTAGCACCGAACGATAACGTCCGATATTTAACAATCTTTGTATAGTTCTATGTCACGACGAATAACAAACATATGTTAACCGATAGAAGGGGACTAAGTCACGCTTTAATTTTCACATATGACGATCGATGAGCATATGAATTTTGTTTAGTATTATCGATTATCATATATATACTTATTATAAGATTTAATTTGAATTGATTTTACGTTAACGTTTCAATTTCAAGGGTTTTAAGTGTTTAGTTTAGGTGAAGTTTTTTAAAGTTAAGGGTTTTCTTAATCAAGTTTAAGATTTTAGATTTGGTTCTGGTGTGAAATTTAAGATTTTGAATTTAGTTCTGATGTTAATTTTAAAATTAGGGTTTGGCCTTGTTTAATATGAAAGATCAACATCATCATTATCACAAACATACACACAAACACACGCATATCATCATCAACATTATCTCTCTCATGCGTACACACATACACTTACACCAACACTAAAATACCCTAATCATAACCCTCACCCTTAACCCTAACCCTAATTACCTTAACCCTAACCCTATACCTAATTAACCCTAACTACCTTAACCCTAACCCGAGACTCAATTAACGCTAACCCTAGACCTAATTACAGCGCAGCTACCACCATCCATAGCCGCCGCCCACCACCACCGCCACCCACATCCCTAAACCACAGCCACCGCCACAACCACCACCACAGCCACTATGCACCCACCGACCACTACAACCACCACCACAGCCACCACCAGCCACCACCAGAGCCACCACTACCCACCACCGACCACTACAGCCACCACCACCACAACCACCACAGCCACCACCACCCACCACCGCCCCTACGGATTTTATTATCACGCACCCAATCCCTTGTTAGTGTATATGCCCTAGAGGTCATTACTGTATCATACTATATTGTATATTACTTAATGGAAGCTTGGGATATTCACAGTTGTATAAACAATCTTGCTCAAAATGGTAGTATGCTACTTGGTTTGTTTCTACTTCAATATGTGCATGTATTTCTTTTAGCATATCGCTTATACATATTAGTAGAGCCCTTAGGATCTTTGCTTGATTACCAGCGTTGTGATGGTAGTCATACTTGTGGGGGCTGGGTAATCTATAAGCATATCCTTATACAGGTCCCTAGTCGTAGGACTATCGAGACAGGGCATCGATACTCCGGAGTAGACTAGCGTATACGCTTCTCATCCCAGCACGGGAGGTTGTCTGTCCCACAGCCATCAGTACGTCGTACTGGAGATAGTATGCGGGTGCTCGTTAGGTTACGAGTACACTGGACAGGACTCGTCGGGAACTGATGGATGGTATTATACCTATCGTCAGTTATCAGTTCCCAGGTGACATGAGTACAGCTTAGTCCGCTGACTTGACACTGTCACTTCGCCTCGAGTGTGTTCCCACTGTACTTAGATTACTACCCTACCACAGCTCAAAGGAGTCGTGCAAACAGGTAGTAGTTATGTGCAGTCCCGAAGCACTTGGAGGCAGTGACGGTTAGACAGGATTCATCTCTCCCGGTATTGGGGGTTGACATCGCACTGTGTCTAGGAGAGCCATTACACGAGTAGTCCCTGGCCAGGGTAAGCGAGATATACTGGTAGGTTTCCAGTGTTATCTCAGGGTGTTTTGGGCTACATTCCGACACGACTTGTACCGCTATTAGGGGACTGACGTTCGCCACCCCCTAGGCCCGCCATGCGATGTATCAGACGAACAGACCGGACTGTACGGAGATTGTCACATACAGGCTCAGTAGGAGTTCGGATGGGTTTACCTCATCGGCCTTCTTATCGACATCTACCTGGGGACCGTTACGTACAGCTAGTGCCGCTTGCGGTCTGTGGTTAAACCCACTGCCAGCGTAGTGTCGAGTGTTTAGAGTCCCACACAGAGAGTTTCCCTGCACTGAGCGAAACATGTAGAGGCCGTATAGTTTTACGGCAGGGCTGCGATCACTTGCGTACACTTGTGTGCGTATGTTGTTCAGGCAGGCAATACTAGTGGGCTTTGGTTTAAGCCGGATCCTAGTATTGCACGGATGGATTTGTTTTGTCTTCAGTGCATTCGCATTCTACGGAATGCGGATGCGGGTGTGTATGCACAGTTTTGAGGAGTGATGAAGGAGGAGGTGCCTCATTAGGGTTTTGGCAGTTGGTTCGGCCAAAACCATTATGTGGCAGGCTCATTAGGGTTTTGGCAATTTGTTCGGTCAAAACCATTATGAGTCGGAGGAATTGTTTACTAATCCTATTAGTGATAATTATATGATGGCTAATTGCTTTGACCATTTGACCTTCTTTGACCACACTTGACTTTGTTGACCGTTTGACCAAAGTGGACTTTTGACCTTCATGAGAGGTCTAGAGTTTTCTTTGGATTTCTTTTTATTTCTTGAGTTATGAAAATGGTCATGTCATTAGTGCCATCAACTTTATAATGATAGGATTAGTAATGATGATATTTGAGTATTATTGCAACCATGGTTGTTTTTCTCTTGGTTGAGCTTTTTCATTTCTTCATTCTCATTCTCTCTCTTAAGAAAAGAAATGAGAAAGAGTTCCATGGTTGCTCCTCCTTCTTCCTCCTCTTGATTCTTCCTTTGATCTCATGTGTTGAGAGAAAAAGGATTCCACTTGACAAAACCATCCCTCTACCACTTCTACACAACCTACGGCTTCTAAATTAGCGATCTCGACGCCCTAGTTGCATCGGCTCGAGGTGGAGCTCGGTGTACAACTCTTGGGTGGATCGTCTTCGACTCAAGAAGGCCGCGGAGGTGCCCAAGGTCCGGATCGACACTTGGAGCTTGGATGGACGAGCGGGACAGCGGAATGAAGACCCGAAGGACCGGTTTCGTAAGGTATACTTTCTACAGCATAGTAGTTAAAGCCACTAGTAGTTTACTAGTTACTAGTTTAGCAAAGATCCGTGCTTTAAGTCCATGTTGCCTTGCGCCAAATCATTGTTTTTCATCGTTTCCGCCTCCCCGTAAGATCCGGGATGAGCAATGTGGACTTACAGTGGTATTAGAGCCTAGCTAAACATAAACTAGTAAGTTAGCAAAGTGTTTAGAATATTGATCGGAAAAAAGTCGCAAAACACGTCCGCAAAACCTCAAGTTTCTGTCGATTTTCATACTGCTCAAAAAGTGATTTAAAATATATGAAAAATCATCTTAGGGTTTTGTAAAAACACTGCAGAAAAACGATCCAGTGACTCGATCAAACGACCGCGGTTTCGCGGCAATAACATGCTCATTGCCGCGGTTCCGCGGCCGATTTGACTCGGCAGTGGATCGGGTTTTGTGCAGTGTTTTAGTTTGGCTGTTTTGGGATTTTTAATACATGTTTTTTCTACCCAGATTTTCCAGAGAGCAAATTGACTTTTGGGGTGGTTAAAAATCCGTATTTTGATCGATATTCCGTAGACTTTGGCTAATGGATATTATCTGTGATGTGATATATGTATTGAACGTCTACTAATCGCTATAAGTCGATTAGTGGGGGTTATACATATCTGTGATCTGTAATGTTGATGGTTTGTGTATATGAACTCGGTGGATTGTCGCGGATGAATAGCCGGGAATGGATGTGAGATGAGAGTTTCTTTTTCTTTCATTCATTGTAAAATTTGTAAATTGATATAATATTATTTGTATGGCCGCACAACCGGGTCGGGGTTGTAGCCGTCATTGTATAATTCTTTTTACTGTTTTTGCTCCTAGGATAGACCCAAGGTGGGGTGCACAAACTACCGGGTATCTCGAAGTGCCGAGTGGCCTACTCACGGTATTGAGGGAGGTTGCTTCGCTTCGGGTACTTGGCGGGTAGTTTGCCGCACCCGTAGGGGTCTAGGGTGGGGTTTGGCTATTCATCGCGACCGTGTAATCCGCTTTTCGTTACAGGCTCGTACGGAATGCGGATTCCTAGTATATCCAAAGTGTTCATCTGTGATCTGAAATGGCTATCATTGCTATATATCTATATATGATATCTATTTAGGCGTTGCTTATGTTTTTCAGCCGCGCTAGCCCAGCCCCCGCTCTGTCGTTAGTTAAGTAACCTAACGGGTGATAACGGGCCCCCGTGGCGAATGCGAATGGCATAAGCGTACGTCATATTTTGGTTGTTTTCTGCAATGGTAGGATTAAATGATGAGACGCATTAAAAGAACTAATGCAAGATAAATAAACCAAGTAAAAGTCATTGGAACACTTTTAAAACCACTCGGTTCTTTTCAAAAACCAGCTTTTTAAACACGGAGCTTGAACCACTCCTTTTAAAAGCTATCTCGTTCCATCGATTATATCAAGTTCACTACGTTCACGGTTTCGCCAAAACCATTCGTAGCCCTCCGTCATTTCAGTTAAATATTCAGTAGTATTCAAGCTATGTATTTTGACCTTCGCCAAGGCATAGTGATTGGTAGCTGCTTTATCTGTAGCATAGATAGATGCGTTGGTTTGGGACAGTCGTACTACTATTTTGGCCTTTGTCAAGGGTATGTATGGGTGGGTTCAAATTGACCTGGACAATGACGGGTAGAACTTGACATGTGACTTATGATATGTTGGCCTTCGTCAAGGTCATAAGAGCATGGGGCAAAAATCCACATCGGGAGTTTCAAAAGTACTGAAACTTGCTAGTGTTGCATACCATTTGGAGTGTGATGATTCTGGTAGGATTCCTTCAGTTTTGTCACGTGATGATATTTGGATCCCGATCCTACTGTGAGTATATGCTTCTCCTCGGGAACTTTCTCGCTTAACGATCAATGCTATAAACCAAGTAGGTGTCTAGAAAGGTGTTAGCGGGGCTACGCCCACAGGGAAAAGAGCTTACTTAATTAAGGAACTTCGCGAAAGCATTGGAAAACCTCCCTCGAAGTACCGACACTGGCCTGGCTGAACGGTTAAGCAAGTATTGTACGGTGAGATTGATCCTGACTAATTCTTCCTTTATGGTTTGAGGAGGGATTCGAGAGACAGTGGGAGCCATCCTGTTTAGATAAATTAAAAACCAATCTAAACTTGCAAGAGTATCATGCTGAGTGTTTTCTTCTCTCTCTCTTAATTGCAGCGACCCAGTGACCGCACCTAGGTTACATCTAGATAATAAAATGACTGAATCTGACTGTTATGACTGGCAAAAGTCTGTCCAGATGTCCATTGCCCATGACAAGCTGGGACACCTCTTGACTGATCCAACCCCTGCCGTCTCAGATCCAGTTTCCCCTGTGACGGATATTCGTATCCGCGAGACATCGGAAAAGGAATATGCGAAAGCCAAGTGCCTCGTGTTAGCCTCAGTTGATGGTGCATACCAGAGGCAACACGAGAAGATGGACTTAGTTTCTATCTTCCTCCATAACAAAGATTTATATGGAGAGCAATCTCGTATCGCAAGATATGAGACCTCGAACGAATTGCTTCCAGCGAGGTTGGCTATCGGGTCATCTGTAGGGGGCAACGTTCTTACAGAGACCAGCTCTTTTGAGCTCACGGACCTGGAGACCACGTTGAAGAACGGGTCAAATGCTGACTTAGTTCAACAGTCTCTACCTACTACCCTGAAGGAAACCAGGGAAGTAGAAAGAAAGGGAAGGGCAGAAGTTTCGGGACTGGATGTAGTAAAAGAGGGACGTTCCTATTGTTGCAAGAATGAACATTGGAAGAAGGATTGCAGGGCTAGCATAGCCAGTAGCCAGAATTCGAAGCATGTTGTGGCTTCGGCTTCGGGTGTGTTTGTAATAGAGAACTGTATGTCAGTTAACTCTACTTTCTGGGTATTGGATACCGGATCAGGATCTCATATCTGTAATTCGTTACAGGCTCTGATAAACCGTAGGGTTATCAGGAAAAGTGTTATGACTCTCAGGGTTGCTAACGGAATGAGCATGTATGCTGAATCCGTAGGGGAATATCATCTAGGACTGACAACTGGGCAGATATTGATTCTGCGTGACTGTTTTTATGTACCAGGTGCGACTTGTAATATCATATCTGTATCCTTACTTTCTAAGGAAGGGTATGACTTTACTCTTGTAAGCGATGTAGTAAACATCCACCTAAATCAAGTTCTGATTGGGTCAGGTACATTGAAAAACGGTATATACGTTTTGAATCAAGCTCAGGTCTTCACTGTCCAGAACACACTTAAAAGAAAGTCACTGGAATTAAATCAGGCTTTCTTATGGTATTCTAGACTGGGTCACATCAATGAGACACGGTTGACAAAGTTACATAAAGAAGGATACTTGGATCCGTTCGAGTACCAGTCTTATGCCACTTGTGAATCTTGTCTTATGGGAAAGATGACAAAGACTCCGTTCACTGGACACGGAGAAAGAGCGAGCGAGCTCTTGGGACTCATACACAGTGATGTGTGTGGTCCAATGTCTACACATGCGCGAAGTGGTTATTCATACTTCATTACTTTCAAAGATGATTTCTCTAGGTATGGGCATGTCTTCTTGATGAAGCACAAATCCGAGGCCTTTGAGAAATTTCAGGAATACAAGAATGAAGTTGAAAAACAAACAGGCAAAAGTATCAAGACATTGAGATCTGATCGAGGTGGTGAATACTTAAGTGCCGAGTTTCTGGGCTACTTAAAAGAGAATGGAATTCTCTCTCAGCTTACTCCTCCATACACACCACAACACAACGGTGTATCGGAAAGGAGGAATCGAACCCTATTGGATATGGTTCGTTCTATGATGAGTAAGGCTGAGTTGCCGCGATCCTTCTGGGGTTATGCACTAGAATCAGCTGCATATCTCTTGAACAAGGTTCCCTCCAAGACTGTGCCTACCACACCATATCAGATGTGGTGTGGGAAGAAACCCTGTCTTAAGTATCCGAAGATATGGGGATGTCTAGTTTCTGTAAAAAAGCAGCATGCGGACAAGCTCGGGGCACGCTCAGTACTGTGTAAGTTTGTAGGAAACCCAAAGAACTCCAGGGGGTATTTTTTCTATTACGCAAAGGAACAAAAGGTTTTTGTTTCTCGCCATGCCCACTTTCTGGAACATCAGTTTTTAGAAAAAGAAGCAAGTGGGAGCGTAGTAGAACTGGAGGAAATTCCAGAACCACAAGCTATTACTGAAAACTTGGAAGAACCAGAAGTTTCAAAAGAACCGGACATCCCAGCGCCACTCCGCAGGAGTAGTAGGCAGTCTCATCCGCCCGAGAGATACTACGGTTTTCTCATAGACGGGGATAGAGAGGATTGCACCATGGATTATGGTGAGCCTACTAGCTTCCAGCAAGCCATTCAGAGTGGCGACTCGGTAAAATGGCTGGATGCAATGCGGGCCGAGATGGAGTCCATGTACACCAACAAAGTTTGGACTTTGCTCCAGAAGGGGTAAAACCCGTAGGCTGTAAATGGATCTTCAGAAAGAAGATTGGTGTAGATGGGCAGGTTGAGACCTATAAAGCTAGACTTGTTGCAAAGGGTTTTCGTCAAAGACCTGGTTTGGACTATGACGAGACCTTTTCTCCAGTGGCTATGCTGAAATCCATTCGGATCCTTCTTGCCATTGCTGCCTTCCACGATTATGAAATCTGGCAGATGGACGTAAAGACGGCTTTTCTAAATGGAAATTTGGAAGAGTGCGTCTATATGCATCAGCCGGAGGGATTCATTCAGAGTGGGAGCAGCGGTAAAGTGTGCAAGTTGCTAAAGTCTATCTATGGACTGAAGCAGGCATCGCGGAGTTGGAACATCTGTTTCGATGATACTGTCAAAGAATTCGACTTTATCAAAAACCCAGATGAACCATGCATTTACAGTAAGATTGTAGGGAGAACTGTGGTATTCCTCGTCTTGTACGTGGATGACATCCTCCTAATAGGAAATGATATTCCTATGCTACAGTCAGTCAAAGGATTCTTGTCGCAGAGGTTCTCCATGAAGGACCTGGGCGATGCCAACTACATTCTGGGGATCCAGATCTATCGTGTTAGATCTAAGAGGATGTTGGGACTTTCACAGTCAAGGTATATCGACACCATACTGAAAAGATTCAGTATGGAAGATTCCAAGCGCGGTAATTTACCGGCTTGTCACGGGATCACCCTTTCCAAAGAGATATCTCCCAAGACTGATTTGGAAAGGGATCGCATGTCTATTATACCCTACGCTTCTGCGGTAGGCTCTATAATGTATGCGATGTTATGTACCATACCAGATGTAGCATACGCATTGAGCGTTGTAAGCCGGTATCAGTCGGACCCAGGGAAGAAACACTGGATAGCGGTAAAGAACATTCTCAAGTACCTGAGAAGGACTAAGGAGATGTTCTTGGTGTATGGCGGAAAAGACCTCCAGCTTGAGGCATTTGCCGACTCCAGCTTCCAGAGTGATAAGGATGACTCCAAGTCCATGTCGGGTTATGTCTTTACCCTCAATGGAGGGGCGGTTTGCTGGAGGAGTTCCAAGCAGGAGACCATTGCAGACTCAACTATGGAAGCGGAGTACATAGCTGCTTGCGATGCCGCAAAGGAAGCTGTCTGGATGAAGAAGTTCCTCACGGAGCTTCAGGTGGTTCCTACCATTGTTGATCCAATACCGCTGTATTGCGACAACAACGGCGCTAAAGCTTTAGCGAAGGAACCCAGGTCCCATCAGAAGTCCAGGCACATTTTGAGGCGGTACCACCTGATCAGGGAGATCGTAGATCGCCGAGAGATCGAGGTGAAGAGAGTAAATACGGAGAACAACACTGCAGATCCACTCACGAAGGCCCTACCCCAGACTCAGTTCGAGCGGCTGATCGAGATGATAGGTCTTCGATACGCCAGTACATGGCCTTAGTGCAAGTGGGAGATTGTTAGTGTATATGCCCTAGAGGCCATTACTGTATCATACTAGATTGTATATTACTTAATGGAAGCTTGGGATATTCACAGTTGTATAGACAATCTTGCTCAAAATGGTAGTATGCTACCTGGTTTGTTTCTACTTCAATATGTGCATGTGTTTCTTTCAGCATATCACTTATACATATTAGTAGAGCCCTTAGGATCTTTGCTTGATTACCAGCGTTGTGATGGCAGTCATACTTGTGGGGGCTGGGTAATCTATAAGCACATCCTTATACAGGTCCCTAGTCGTAGGACTATCGAGACAGGGCATCGATACTCCGGAGTAGACTAGCGTATACGCTTCTCATCCCAACACGGGAGGTGGTCTGTCCCACAGCCATCAGTACGTCGTACTGGAGATAGTATGCGGGTGCTCGTTAGGTTACGAGTACACTGGACAGGACTCGTCGGGAACTGATGGATGGTATTATACCTATCGTCAGTTATCAGTTCCCAGGTGACATGAGTACAGCTTAGTCCGCTGACTTGACACTGTCACTTCGCCTCGAGTGTGTTCCCACTGTACTTAGATTACTACCCTACCACAGCTCAAAGGAGTCGTGCAAACAGGTAGTAGTTGGGTGCAGTCCCGAAGCACTTGGAGGCAGTGACGGTTAGACAGGATTCGTCTCTCCCGGTATTGGGGGTTGACATCGCGCTGTGTCTAGGAGAGCCATTACACAAGTAGTCCCTGGCCAGGGCAAGCGAGATATACTGGTAGGTTTCCAGTGTTATCTCATGGTGTTTTGGGCTACACTCCGACACGACTTGTACCGCTATTAGGGGACTGACGTTCGCCACCCCCTAGGCCCGCCATGCGATGTATCAGACGAACAGACCGGACTGTACAGAGATTGTCACATACAGGCTCAGTAGGAGTTCGGATGGGTTTACCTCATCGGCCTTCTTATCGACATCTACCTGGGGACCGTTACGTACAGCTAGTGCCGCTTGCGGTCTGTGGTTAAACCCACTGCCAGCGTAGTGTCGAGTGTTTAGAGTCCCACACAGAGAGTTTCCCTGCACTGAGCGAAACGTGTAGAGGCCGTATGGTTTTACGGCAGGGCTGCGATCACTTGCGTACACTTGTGTGCGTATGTTGTTCGGGCAGGCAATACTAGTGGGCTTTGGTTTAAGCCGGATCCTAGTATTGCAAGGATGGATTTGTTTTGTCTTCAGTGAATTCGCATTCTACGGAATGCGGATGCGGGTGTGTATGCACAGTTTTGAGGAGTGATGAAGGAGGAGGTGCCTCATTAGGGTTTTGGCAGTTGGTTCGGCCAAAACCATTATGTGGCAGGCTCATTAGGGTTTTGGAAATTTGTTCGGTCAAAACCATTATGAGTTGGAGTCATTGTTTACTAATCCTATTAGTGATAATTATATGATGGCTAATTGCTTTGACCATTTGACCTTCTTTGACCACACTTGACTTTGTTGACCGTTTGACCAATGTGGACTTTTGACCTTCATGAGAGGTCTAGAGTTTTCTTTGGATTTTTTTTTATTTCTTGAGTTATGAAAATGGTCATGTCATTAGTGCCATCAACTTTATCATGATAGGATTAGTAATGATGATATTTGAGTATTATTGCAACCATGGTTGTTTTTCTCTTGGTTGAGCTTTTTCATTTCTTCATTCTCATTCTCTCTCTTAAGAAAAGAAATGAGAAAGAGTTCCATGGTTGCTCCTCCTTCTTCCTCCTCTTGATTCTTCCTTTGATCTCATGTGTTGAGAGAAAAAGGATTCCACTTGACAAAACCATCCCTCTACCATTTCTATACCACCTAGGGCTTCTAGATTAGCGATCTCGTCGCCCTAGTTGCCTCGGCTCGAGGTGGAGCTCGGTGTACAACTCTCGGGTGGATCGTCTTCGACTCAAGAAGGCCGCGGAGGTGCCCAAGGTCCGGATCGACACTTGGAGCTTGGATGGACGAGCGGGACAGCGGAATGAAGACCCGAATGACCGGTTTCGTGAGGTATACTTTCTACAACATAGTAGTTAAAGCCTCTAGTAGTTTACTAGTTACTAGTTTAGCAAAGATCCGTGCTTTAAATTCATGTTGCCTTGCGCCAAATCATTGTTTTTCGTCGTTTCCGCCTCCCCGTAAGAACCGGGATGAGCAACATGGACTTAACCTTAATTAACCCAAATTAACCTAATTAACTTTAATCACCACCCTAACCCAAATTAAACATATTTAATTTAATTAGCCCAAAGTACTTCTAAACCTAACCATAATCATCACCAAAAACCTAATCCTAATTAATACAAATTAAACTAATTAACCCAAATTTACCATAATCATCACCCTAACCCAAATCTCAGCCATGAACTCCATCATCATCAATATCACCAAACAACCACCCCCACCAACAATCATTATCATCAGCATCATCTACTTCTTCTGCTTCTTTTAAAAATTGATTTTTAAAAATGAAATAAAAAAGTTTTACGTACCTGGAAAAGAATTACAACACTGGACGGCAACGGCGACGATGACTGTTCGCCGGCGATGGAAGCTAGACAGCAAAGAAGACTCGGTGATGGAACTCGAGGAGATGGAACAGACGATGGAGCTCGAGGAGATAGAAGGGGGAGTTGGAGTTCGCCGGCGATAGAAGCTAGACGGTGGGGATAGAGTCGACGACTCGGCCACCGAAGGATCGGAAGATCAACCGGAGAAGATCGCTGGAGGATCCGAGGAGGGCTCGGTCACTGGAGGACCGGATGAGGAGGGGGAGGTCGCTGGTGGCACTGGAGGTGGCGATCGGAGGACCGGAGGAGGCGTTGATGATCGGAGGAGACGTTGATGATGGAAGGGATCGACGATGGGAAGGAGGGTGACGAGGAGGGTGGTTGCGGCGATCGGCGATGACGGGAGTGCGGTGGCGACTAGAGGAGAAGCGCGGAGGGGGAATTTTTTTGGGAAGAAATGAATTGGGCGTGGAAAACATTATATGATAAATTATTTTATTTTTTAATATATCAACTTTGCCTCTACGGTACAAACCGCAGGGGCTTCTTTTGCGGCACCGTAGGAAAATTTACAAAGGTTATTTTTTATTAAATTTTTATATAAAACTGTTCCTGCGGTGGTATCCGTAGGGACATTTGTTGCCTCTACAGTTAAAACTGTAGGGACAAACTAAAATTGCCCATACGGATGTTCCCATCTGTAGGGACAACCCATTTTTATACTAGTGATATTGGGAAAGCTTAAAAATCCCATGTTCTAATATTTTGGAAAATCTTTAAAAGGATAATATAAAAAATGCATACGTACACAAATCAGGGTTTATGTTTAAAATAATATCAAATTATATTTGGGGGTGGGGGGTTTCACAATTTTAAAAACTTACACGTGGGCTTAAAAATAAATCAGATTACAAAACTAGACCCGGAAACAACTTTCCCTATTTAAAAATAGGAATATTTACACCTTTCCATTATTCCAAAGAGGAAAGAATGACTTGTGTAGAAATTGTGAAAATTTGAACCGGATAATAATTTGAAAACAATCCCTGTTTAGTCTTGAAGATTAGGGGAGCAAGCACAAAAACATAATCAAAGATGACACAAGGAAGAAGGAACATCCCATATCAATTATCACTCTTTTTTTGTTGTTGCCATTGAAGGCATACATATTTCTAGAAATAGAACTATTTTGATACATTAAAGTTAGATTAGAGGACCATTTCTTTTAGCCACATTCTACAGCTTCATGAACGTGGGGGAGTTAATGATCATGGGACTGTTGTTGAGAGGCCTTTTCAGATCAGGAACCAAAAAAGGAGGCTTCTTGGAGACGAAATGATTACATTAATTGTATGTGAAGGGAATAATATGTTGACTTTTGTTCGTTCGTAAATTAGCGTAATTCTCACTAATTGAAGTCAATTCTAAAGGACATACTTTAATTGCAATAATTAATTGGTGGAAAAGGACATTTAATCTATAGTTGCAATGCTTTATGCTCTATAGCTATTAATTTTGTTGGATATCCACTTAGAATGAAGGATCCATAATAAATCTAATTTCTCTACGGCAAGCTTATAAATGAAAAATCGATTGGATAGATTCACATTAAATTAGTGCAATAATCTAGGACATAAGATATAAACAGTTAAAAACACTTTGCTAGCCTCTTCTTGGTATCGTCTTTATCGAACAGGACTCGTGATCATATCTGAATATAGCTCTTAAATCATCGACCAAGAGAAACATTAATAAAAAGAAATATAAAGTAATTTTTTTTTGTCCCCAATAACATAACCATCAATGATCCAAATAAATGGCATTAAACTCTATCTTCTAAATATGAAGACAGCAGAAAG
Source organism: Agapanthus africanus (assembly GCA_030015575.1). Lineage (NCBI taxonomy): Eukaryota > Viridiplantae > Streptophyta > Magnoliopsida > Asparagales > Amaryllidaceae > Agapanthus > Agapanthus africanus. The sequence continues at coordinate 266,423,573 of JASDDO010000004.1, forward strand.
CCCTTACGCTAAAGGTGAGGGGACTCATGCTCCTCTGAGTTCTTTTTTGTACCATAAACCCCAACAATGAAATGAATGTCCCCAATGTGACATTACAACTCCGAGCCCCTTTCATGGGAGATTCTAATGCATTGGGAAGTGCATGATAAAACTAAAGTAAAAAAAAGACATAGAAAGATAGAAGAAAAACACCCTTTCCTTTCCCATATTCTTGCAGCATTTTCGCCAAAGCCAAACACCCCCTATGATTAAAAAGCAAACCCCTGTACATTTGGAATTCTTGGATCTACCTTTCATTTCTTGAGAGTTTAAAAAGTTTGATTTGGGTAAATTGATTGGACATGACATGTTTTGTTCTTGTTCTCATGTGATGTATTATGTACTGTTGCATCACAAAGGCCATTTGATAATTTCCATGCAAATTGAAAGGGGAAGGAGTGGGAGGGGCCATCAATGCCTTGAATTTGCATTGGAAAAGAGGATCCCATTCTGTCTCATGTCTCTTTGCCTTGCCTCTTTACCCTTTTGTATGCACCCACAAATCTTTTTCCTGATTTTAAGCACTGGAGCTATATAGAGCTCCATCATTGCTCATGATCACCAAAAGATATGCTAGCTAGCTAGCTTCGAGAACAATTATGCCTTACAATTAAGTTGACTGCTGCAAGCAAAGCACAACACATGTTACTAGCTGGTAGCTACATCATTTGAATACCTAACTGCACCTACGTACTCCAAATACTCACTTGCATGAGATTAATTATTTATATATATTCTTTTTTTTGGGGCACTAGTAAAAAAAGGGGTTGCCCCTACGGATATTGGAATCCGTAGGGGCAGATTTAACTTGGCCCTACGGATTAAACGGATTAATCCGTAGGGCTAAAGGGTTACCCCTACGGGCACAGACGTTCAAGAATTAAAATATTAATTCTTAATTTGGTGTTTGCCCCTACGGAGCCGCAAACAAAGGACCTACGGGTATATCCGTAGGGACAAGTAAATATCGATTTAATAAGACCCCAGACCGATCGCCTACGCTCACTTTCTCTCTCTCTCTCTCGATCGGGCGCGAGAAAAATCCCCAAATCGCCACGCCGTCGTCGCCACCGTCGTTCTCCTCGTCGCCACCGCCGGTTTCGTCGCCACCGCAGTTCTCGTCGCCACCGCGGTTCAGGTCGTCGCCCCAGCCCCAGCAGCAGCCGTTCAGGTGAGTAAATCTCGAGGTAAATTAAAGAATTTTTGGATTATTTTGGGCTTAGGATTCATGGCTGGGTCTGGGGTTGCGCGCGCGAGTTGGGGTTGGGCAGGGGTCGCGGTCGCGGTCGGGGTCGGGGTCGGGGTCGGGGTCGGGGTCAGGGTAGGGTTAGGGTTGGGGTTCGGCTGCTGCTGGGGTGGGGCTGGGGTTAGGGTTTGCCTTAGGGTTGGTGTTGGGGTTTAGCTGGCCACGCTGGGGTTAGGGTTGGGCTGGGGCTGGGGGCTGGGGCTGGGGCTGGGGGCTGGGGCTGGGCCACGCGGGGTTTTGGGATCTTTGTAATTTGCTTGCTCTGTTTGGGGTTTCAGTTGATCCTCATTAAAAAATTGGTGATTGATCTCTTCAATCATATTATTATCTGTATTTAAAAATTTTGTGAAGCCTTCAGAGTTTGGAAAAATCTAGAATTACCGTTGAAATTCTGGCAACATTCAAAAACTGTGTATATGATGTGTGTGTGTGTATGCATGTATATACATTTGAAATTTATCTTTCTTCTATGATATAAAACGGTTAAACCGAAGAAAATTACTGGGGGAATTTTTGCTAAAATGTCTTGAGAGGGGGTTCAAGTGATGGGATAATTTCATTTGGTAATCTTTTACTTATTTTACATCTCTTATTTTTTCATGCAAAAATCTGAATAGGTTTCTTGCAATTTTGCCTATCGATCAATTATTATATTTATTTCTATTTTTTGTGGATGATTTGGCTTCAATTGAATGGAGGCGATGATGGCTTGCCCTCAAGCTTCCACTTTTATGAGCTTTATAGTTATGAGATTGGCGAGGCAAGCTGGTTTGTAGCCATCTTATTTCTTTTCCTAAATTCAAATCCAAATATAAACTGTCTGATTGAGAGAGAGAGAGTATGGGAGATTATGTATTATTCAATGTGTTTGGAAGCTGGCATGTTCTGAGCGTCATCTCTGCATGAAAGCTATGGTTTTGCAAAGGGTTTGCCCTAACTATTTTCTGTGGGGAAGCTGAAGACCTGAAGCTTCATCAAACTCAGGATTGGATTCTGGTCGGGTATTGTAAATTCTTGTGAAAGTTCCGTTCAAGATTTGTTCAGAGCTTGCATAACATCCTTTTCATCTTTATGAGATCTTTATGCAGTCATTTTTTTGGGTTTATATATTTCTCGAGCCCGTTTGACTTTGGACTTAGGATAACCCCAAATCTCTTTCTTATTTTGATTCCTAAGCTGGCATATCTGAGGCTCGTATTCCAGTATCGTTGCTGGAAAAGCTAGGGTTGCGATCATTTTTGCAACGATAATTTCTGTATGACAGCTTAAGCACACATAAAACTTAAACAATCTTGAAGTACTGCAGTTTTTCACTAAACTACCTAAAAGTTTTTATATTGCTGCAAGCTTCCTTAAAGTGCTGCATCTAAGTGTATTTTAGTGGGAAAACCCTTGAAAGCCAAACTTCATGGGGTTTGTTGTTTGCCTTCTCTGTAGCTAGTTTGAGGTTTATTTAGTTTTGGATTTGTTTTGCAACACTCTCTGAGTTCCAAATCAACAAAAAGCTGAATGTTGAATCACAAGCAAGAAGCAGCCAAACTGGCCCTAAAGTAATCCTGAGTGATGATAATTTTCCAGGGAGTTTAAAATTTATAGAAATGGCGAGGCAACATTGGATTGTCTGCAAGTATTCAAGCAACCTGTTTGCAGCCATCATGCTATTTGTGATCCCAGTATAAAACTCAAACATGCCTCTTAGTTATTTTACTTTAATTTGTTATTTATGTGTGTGTGTCAACATTGGATTGTCCCAAGTATAAAACCAAACCCACAAAACATCAAAACTGTCTCCGACAATCTTATGGTCATTAGACATAAGATTTATGCATATAGGTAACATCTGCCAATATGCCATATCCAGACCGCAATCTATTTTTGCCTATTGGCTAATATGAAAATATCGGCCCGCGTATATGACATAATCAAAGTTGTTAAATCTTAATACGGTTTGTGTTTCGTTTTTTTATTTATCAGTTCTATCAATGTTGCGTATAACGCTTTATGATATCAGTATCCTACATTTGTAGTTTTAATTGTTGATTGTTATAGATGAATACCATTGCAATAATAGTTTTTGGTCGATGAATGCTATTGCAATGTAGGATGATCAGTTCTTTCAATCTTGATCTCAATGGTTTAAAATCATGTTACACATACAACACGAATGCACAACAAACGCATAATTAGAGAGCGACTCAAGATATTCAGGTTAAAACTAATATATGATACTCGATGATAATATGAAACCTTCATATTCCCATCGATACTCATATATGAAACTAAAAGCGCCACTTTGTCCCTACGGTGCCCGACATTTTAATTTAAAAATATTATATCTTAATTTGTTGTTTGGCCCTACGGGCACCTAAATGGGAATTTAATTAAAAAAGGCACAGAAATGCCCTACGCCTCGATATCTTTCCCTCTCGTTCCCAAAATTTTCTCTCGTTCCCGCGTCTCCAATTTTCTCTTCGTCGCCACCGCGCGCCCTCCGTTCTCAGCCCGCCACCGCCCTCGTTCTTCCTCGTCGAGTTCCTCGTCGCCGATATTTGTGCCTACATTGATGCCTCAAGCAACGAATCAAATGATGTGGATCACAAACTAATTAAATAAATTTTGAATACCAATCTGGACTGGGATTTGAATACCAATCCTAGTTTGCTATATTTTTTTATATATAGTAGATGGTGATACTTCTTTAAGTAAAAAAAACCCTACACTTAAGCGAAATCATAAATCGAAACACACATATATAGAATACAACTCATACATGGGTATCCTCAAATCTAACTTTCATTGAATTTGCACGCGCACTTAAAATAACAACCTTTATACTAAAAAATTATGTATGCCATTACTTAGTAGTTTATGGTTTTAAGACGCAAAAGCCATTTGAGAAATACTTTTTCTACCCACTATTAATCCATATTCTCAATATAGTCATTGAATTTGCACACGCACATAATAAGAAGGAGAAGAGAATAATGTGGCAGAAGAAGAAGGAGAAGACAGTAATGTGGCAGAAGAAGAAAAAAATGACATTCCTCGTTCTCTGTTTCAGCATCAATCTTCTGATATGAACTAATGATAGCTTTCACATAGGCTTTTCCCATTAGAGACTTCTTAGTGTCCAATGGAAAGCATACATCAGATTTGTGCAGGTCGGGTTCTTCTATGACTTTCAAGAGTCTCAACTGATTCTGTTAATTACACTCTAGTTGGGTGGTACTTTTACCACTTCTCACTGCAGGTGCGCTCTCTAATATCCATTTTGAATGTAATATTATCGATATTCAAAATGGATATTAGAGAGCGCACCTGCAGTGAGAAGTGGTAAAAGTATCACCCAACTAGGGTGTAATTTACAGAATCAGTTGAGACTCTTAAAAGTCATAGAAGAACCCGACCTGCACAAATCTGATGTATGCTTTCCATTGGACACTAAGAAGTCTCTAAAGGGAAAAGCCTATGTGAAAGCCATCATTAGTTCATATCAGAAGATTGATGCTGAAACAGAGAACGAGGAATGTCATTTTTTTTCTTCTTCCGCCACATTACTGTCTTCTCCTTCTGCCACATTACTGTCTTCTCCTTCTTATTATGTTCGCGTGCAAATTCAATGACTATATTGAGAATATGGATTAATAGTGGGTAGGAAAAGTATTTCTCAAATGGCTTTTGCGTCTTAAAACCATAAACTACTAAGTAAAGACATACATAATTTTTTTAGTATAAAGGTTGTTATTTTAAGTTTTCCCTTATAGAGATATGATCTAACTGCATCTATCAACTATAAGTGTGCAGAAAATTATGATAAGAAATCATAAGAAAGGGTCGTAGCCATGCATAACCTTGAATCTACATACCAAATCATGCAAAAGCATGCACTTATTGTCATCTTGCCTTGGAATATAAAATATCTTGGAAGACTATAAGCGAGCATTTAAATCTTGATAGCTTTTGACTTCAACATATATTTTTCTCAAGTACCATGAAATATACTTGCTCCGTATAAACCGTTTTCAGGAAGATGGATTAATAATGACAAATTATCCATTGTGACTCACTAGGTTAGCATTTTCTCTTCTATTGACCATCTTTCTAATCTGCTTGGTAAATTTATTCGGAACCGGCTGCGAATCATTAAAAGACATGCATAAGAAAGAAAACTCCAATACAGATATATAGCATACCGATACATCGAAACTTCATAGTTGCGATGGCAATCCAGAGATATTTATTTCTACACACGTGGTGCGCGTGCGAATGCGTCAGGCATCATGGACAAATATTTCAGAACATGGAAAGTATTATTCGTATAAAGTAATTAAAACTTTTAAACACCTTGGGTAGATATTTTCTTAGTTGATGCAATCATATCATGAGGACTAAATTTAAGCTATTATACATATGCTTATATATTTTTCTAATCTAATATATCACACACACACAGAGAGAGAGAGAGAGGGGGAGAACACCAGGTAGATAGAGAAATCAGTTAGCAGGATCCTGAAGAAATGGAGTCCATAGCATTACTCATCATCATCATCCGTGATCCCTTTGAAAAAATATTATCAAAGGGATCATGGATGATGATGATGAGCAATGCTATGGACTCCATTTCTTCAGGATCCTGCTACCTGATTTCTTTACCTACCAGGTGTTCTCTCTCTCTCTTTCTGTGTGTGTGTGTGTGATATTTTAGGTTAGAAAAATACATATGCATATGTATAATAGCTTAAATTTAATCCTCATGATATGATTGCATCACCTAAGAAAATATCTACCCAAGCTGTTTAAAAGTTTTAATTACTTTATACGAATAATACTTTCCATGTTCTGAAATATTTGTCCATGATGCCTGACGCATTCGCACGCGCACCACGTGTGTAGAAATAAATATCTCTGGATTGCCATCGCAACTATGAAGTTTCGATGTATCGGTATGCTATATATCTGTATTTTAGCTTTCTTTCTTATGCATGTCTTTTAATGATTCACAGCCGGTTCCGAATAAATTTACCAAGCAGATTAGAAAGATGGTCAATAGAAGAGAAAATGCTAACCTAGTGAGCCACAATGGATAATTTGTCATTATTAATCCATCTTCCTAAAAACGGTTTATACGGAGCAAGTATATTTCATGGTACTTGAGAAAAATATATGTTGAAGTCAAAAGCTATCAAGATTTAAATGCTCGCTTATAGTCTTCCAAGATATTTTATATTACAAGGCAAGGTGACAATAAGTGCATGCTTTTGCATGATTTGGTATGTAGATTCAAGGTTATGCATGGCTATGACCCTTTCTTATGATTTCTTATCATAATTTTCTGCACACTTATAGTTGATAGATGCAGTTAGATCATATCTCTATAAGTGAAAACTTAAAATAACAACCTTTATACTAAAAAAATTATGTATGTCATTACTTAGTAGTTTATGGTTTTAAGACGCAAAAGCCATTTGAGAAATACTTTTCCTACCCACTATTAATCCATATTCTCAATATAGTCATTGAATTTGCACGCGCACATAATAAGAAGGAGAAGACAGTAATGTGGCAGAAGGAGAAGACAGTAATGTGGCGGAAGAAGAAAAAAATGACATTTCTCGTTCTCTGTTTCAGCATCAATCTTCTGATATGAACTAATGATGGCTTTCACATAGGCTTTTCCCTTTAGAGACTTCTTAGTGTCCAATGGAAAGCATACATCAGATTTGTGCAGGTCGGGTTCTTCTATGACTTTTAAGAGTCTCAACTGATTCTGTAAATTACACCCTAGTTGGGTGATACTTTTACCACTTCTCACTGCAGGTGCGCTCTCTAATATCCATTTTGAATGTAATATTATAGATATCCATGCCTGTTTATGTCAAAATTACTTATATTGTCAATGTTTGATTGTCTAGTTGTTGGTGATGCGTCCATATCAGGGACAGAGGCCACTCCCGTTCCTCCAGGTATGTTTATATATTATATAGGGCATGTATATTGATTTAGAATGCTATATCATAAATATACACACATTTCTTTTGCTCTTAGTCGTCCAACTCATTATCATGGGCTGCTTGATGAGATTAGATTTGCGCCTGATGATCTACAAGAGCTTGTTCACTCCCTGTCATATGTGTAAGCAGCGCTATATGCGAGTTTACCTTGTTAGTATGTATGTACTGAAATTAATTAATATTATTCAAATTTTGATACATGCAGATACCAGAGGAGCACATCTTCTATCTCTGTAGGTAAGGCTTTGAATTTGTTGATTTTGGTATTTCTTGTCAATTTTATAGACCAGTATGTGCTAAATATAATGTTCTGACAGTTGCTAGGGGGAAGGCAACATTCGAGGCTGCTGACCCCAGTCCTGGACGCCGCACACGGACGGCACCACGGAGGTTTGGAGAGAGGCCGAGGACTGGGCTCTAGCAGGGCCCATATGAGGTTGGACTCCACCCCGGTGGTTACTTCCTCCGTCTCCAGTTAGCGACGTATCCAGCAGGAACAGGAGAGCTTGAAGGCCACCGTTCAGGAGTTGAATGAGATGCTGGTATGTATACTACTTAATAGTAAAATATAATGTCATATTATAGATATCAACATATCCAATATCAGTACATAGCCTGAGCTTATTTGGTTGTAGACTTATGTTTTATTAATCATACATACATATGTAATTGAAATAAACAACGCTTTTCCAAACTAGATATCCAAACAGGGTTTCAAAATAACTTAATAATGATACGAATTCGAATAATAAACAGTTCTTACACGCTTCTTACACACGTTATATCCAGACGCGACAGGGTAGATCGGCCGAATCTCCACACGCATCTCCTTCGGCTGCGGTTCCGCAGACAGCTCCTGTAGCTCCACCGCCCACTCAGACTCCCGCTCGCGACGAATTGCAGAGTTTATTGACCGAGGAGCAGGACCGAGCTGGACCGAGCTAGGGTAGATTTTTGGTTCTTTTTTTTTGAAACATGTATTTATTTATATCATACACATTGTACTACATTTTGAAACGATATTGATATTGGTTTGTATTTATATCATATTCAGTTTTTGTGTTTCTTTTGTATATTATATATATGCGTGAGAAGTGATTATGAATACTGCAATATATGATTTGATTGATGTATACATTATTGTGCACAGGGCGGGAAAAAATCAAGCAGCCCATTTTTAAAAAAAAATTACAGACAATATGTACCTACGGATTAATCCGTAGGCCGACATGTTACCTCTACGGATATATCCGTAGGGGCTAAATATCAGCAGTAACTGATATTTCCCCCAGATGTCAGTGCCAGGTGTTTGGAAATCCCCTACGGATATATCCGTAGGGGCCACTGACACTCCCCTACAGCGTTATCCGTAGGGGCAAATATCAGGAATCCTGAATTTGTGCCCCTACGGAAAAGTACCTACGAATATATCCGTAGGGGGTAGTACATGCCCCTACGGCTATATCCGTAGGTCTAAGTAATTTAATAAAATAAACCGTAAATAATATAAAATCTTATCCCCTACGGATTAATCCGTAGGGGAACCTGGACCTACACATATACCCGTAGAGGCAAAAATTTAACCGTAGGGGCAAGTTCAGGGTCTCAACTTGCACCTGCGGCCTTTGCACCTACGGGGTATTTTTTCGCCCCTACGTATATAACCGTAAGGACAGTGGGTTGCCCCGACGGATAAATCCGTAGGGGCAACCCTTCTTTGTAGCAGTGGGGGGTTTGTGATCTATCAAGTCATATATCATGTCTTTCCAAGTTCCTCTCTTAAAAAAGCTATTACAAGTTTTGACATGATTGATGATTATCCTATTTGTTATCATGATGAAATTAAAGAAAAACATGTTCTCCTAATAAAATTAAGTAGTCTTAAATAATATATATCAATAACTAGCTTAATTATTTTATGAGGTTAATTTATGGTGTACTGATATATAGCATATAAAATGTAAGAACCATTTTGTCTTCATAATGAAATTAAAGAGAAGAATTTTAACCAATAAAAGTAAACTTAATAATATGGTGCAATATTTAGGTTACTAAATGAGGATTATGGATTGAAAAACGTAGCAATACTCTAAACTTTGCATCTCTCATGATCAAACTATACTCTTTTTTTTTCCTGGAATGATCTTCTTTCATATTGATCTCCACGGTTTTAAAAAGTTAAAGTATAAATTAATATGAAACCATGTGATTGCTAGAGTTGGTGTATATACCCTCATAATCTATACAGTTCTTGTTATATTTGTTAAATATTAATATAATTTTATAATTGCATTCATTGTAATTGTTTAACTTTGTCATATGTATTTATAATTGTTATAATATCCTAAGAAATCATATTATTAGATCATGCACCGTGATGTATTACTTGCATGGACACATGGTTTGATCTTGTGATTTCTTCAATAAGTACTTAGCGTATAAGTAATATGAGATAGCTAGCTTTATAACATGCTATCATGCATGACACTGACATGTTAAATGTGATGATGGGTCAGTCACCGAGAATGGAAATTCTCCATATGCTTATCATGAACTTGTATTGTGGTACAAGACCATGTTTGAATACTCTAAGATATGTCACCTATGAGATGGATATTTAAGCAGTTACATAATCTCTTTGACTTGATGATATTGTTGTCTTCAATATGTCATTTACTTAAGCTTTGATATGATGGCATTTCATGTCGTCTGACAGAAATAAAAAACCTAAAATATTGGGCTGCTTAAATACATTTAGGAGGACAATGAATATCCAGATAGAATCCGACATTTTTATGTTGATAAGAATAAGTTTACAGATCATTCCATGAAGGCGTAAAAATCCTCTCAATAGGTTTTTTAAGAAATGTTTTTCAAAATTATATTATTATAGTAATATTTATTTTCGAAATGAATCTTTATTTACGGGGAATGAAACTTTAGGCTTAAGCAATTAGATGAACATTTCCTTCTCATTTAATGGCTTAAGGATATAGGCCTGTTTAGATGGGCTTATTTTTAAGTGATTATTTGCCATAATCACTAATAAGTGATTATTTATAGAAAAAGTGAAAATCACTTATAAGTGCTTATGGCAAATAAGTTGTTTAGTATTTGGATGATTTTGTATGAAAAGTGATTATAAGTAAATAGTGTATTTGGATGAAAAAATAGATACTTGATTATTGAGTGTAAAATGACCAGAAAGACGTATCATTACTACTATCTTAAAATTTGGATGAAAAGATAAGGGGTATTATATTATATTACTTAGTCAACTCTATTATTCCATAATCACTTATGAAATAAGTTAGGAATTCCTAACTTATTTTTAAGTGGAAAAAATTATCATTTTAAAGCTTGTAATGGTAGGACCCATGCTAAAATATCCACTTATTGAATAGTAAAATAGAGATCCAAATACATTATCTACTTGGGGCCCATCTTGATGTGATTTTAATCACTTGTTGACAAAAAATAATTCAATCCAAAATTGCCACTTGAAATCGAAAGGATTGCATTTAAGTTGATATTTATTGTAATATCATATTATGGTAGAGCTTTTATGAGGAGTTAACAAGATAGGAATTTGACTGTTAAATTAAAACTATTAATTAATTAATCACGAATTAATTTAGTTGATAGTTGGCTCTTGATGTGAAACCCACTTGGTCCCACTTATAAGCCGCTCAGTGAAAAATTTAGATACACCATGAAAGGAATATTATTAATAATATAATTGTTATATTATTAATATGTTGGTTTTTAGAAACACATCAAATATTAAAGCTTGAAGTATCGTACCACAACCCAATATAAAAAGGGTAATGGTTTTCCATAAGAAATAGATTTTGATTTATGAATATTTTCTCTTAAAAATATTTGGATGCTTGTCAATCCACGGGATGTCTTTTTCACAAAGGTTGGTGGACTTTAATTGGAGGTTGCCAAAATGCACTTTGTTTATATATGGTCAGATCCTTTATCGATGAGATCGAGATGAAGCAAAGATACGCATTTAATTTTCAATAAAAATTTGATTTTTAGGAAATTGATGCATGTGTTTCCACCATAGGCATGCATACGTTTCTTTCAATTGATATCATAAATATGGTGCTTTTTAGATTAGGGTTTTCTAATGTTAATATGATTAAAAACCCTATTTCTTGGAATACCCTAATTTTATGAATTCTTCATAAATAGATTAATCTCAGTTATTTAATGTCACGTCCCGAAATAGCACGTGACTGGCTCTTAAATCATATGAAGTCTATAGGACCTCATCTAATTCAAATAAGCCAAAAGCCCAGAAATCAAAAACCATTTTAAATAATAAATGAAGGAAAAACTAATTTTAAAGAAGTGAAGAAAACATGTTTTTAAAACAAGGATTTTTAAATAAGTAAGTCGAATATGCATTTTTAAATGCTCAAGCCTTTTCTGAAAATTTCGGCAGAGTTTCCTTTGTAAATACTGGCTCCAAACGGGATACAATATGAATGATATATACATCAATGATAAAAGGCATCCCCAAACGGGAGCTAGCTCTTCGTCAATCGACAGTCACAACCACGCAAGCAATATAATATACAACGCCGAAGGGCGAGGATCAAAACTCAAAAAGAAAATCGAAATCATCAAGAAAACCATAATATTACAACGCGCGACTCTAAGGTCGAAATAATACACAACTGGTTTCTAAGTCTGAAATAAATATACAAATATGGTTGATGGAATTACTAGATCACTACTAAAATAGAGGGTTTCCCCTACGGATAACGAAATCCGTAGGGGCAGATTTTGTTTGGCCCTACGGACTAATCCGTAGGGCCATAAGGTTGCCCTACGGTCCTTACATATTAAATTAAAAATATTAAATCGTAAATTGTTGTTTGACCCTACGGAGCCGCAAACCAAGAACCTACGGACTTATCCGTAGGGGCATCTAAATAGGGATTTAATTAAAAAGGCACAGATCGATCCCTATGCTGATTATCTTATTCTCGATATACTGTCGCGCGCGAACCCAAAATCCCAAATCCTCGTTCCCGCCGATCGCCAAATCTCTCGTCGCCGTTCTCGTCGTCGCCAGCGCAGGCCGTTCTCGTCGTCGCCACCGCCTGGTTCTTCCTCGTCGCCGTTTTCGTCGTCGCCGTTTTCGTCGTCGCCACCGATCGATCGTCTCCTCTATTGCAAAGGTTAGGAAATCTTCAATTAAACAAATTTTTGATTATTATAGGGCTAGGGTTCATGGTTTGGGTACGATGAGGCATCGGTTGGGGTTAGCGTTAGGGTTAGGGTTGGTGTTGCGGTTGGGGTTGGGGTTCGGCAGGGGGTTGCGGTTGGGGTTGGGGTTGGGGTTAAGGTGGGTTGGGGTTCGGCTGGGGCTGGGGTTAGGGTTAGGGTTGGGGTTGGGGTTTGGCTGGGGCTGGGGCTGGGATTAGGGTTGGGGTTCTTAAATTTTAGAGGATGATAGGTGTGCTTCTAATTTTCCTCAGGAAAAGTGTGTGAGAGCATGGACTGCAGATCAGTTCAAATTAGAGCTGAAAATTGAAAATGTTGCTTGCATTTTGCTCAGGCGTAACTCTTGAACGAATAGATTCTGGTGGTGCAGTGCATGTTAAGATACGGACAGTTTTTTTGTGTGGGAAAACCGGTCTCAGGGGACGGAGATTTTATTTATGATCTGCTGAGTGCAACTGCATATACAACAGAGACAGAAAAGCTGAATACACTTTCATTTTTAGCAAAAGTAATTAAAAATTTAGAGCTTGGGATTGAACTTCCTTGAATTTAACTCTGATGTATGGTAAATTTGTTATACTTGATTTTGCACCATCTACATTCAATTCGTGCCTATCTTTGTGAGGTTTTACCCAGCGGGTATATCCGATCAGGTTAAATTTGTTAACTCGACAGATAATATTCAGTATGCAGGCTAGTTGAGGATAAGGGTTGCTTCCTATGTGTCAGGACCGGGTTTCTGATAAGAGTTATATTTTATTTAAATACTTCATATAGTCTATATGACGAGAATATTTAATCGTATGATAACCGATAGAAACCTTACCCCCGACAGCCGAAACACACATACACAACAAGAATACACAACAAACGCATCATTAGAGAGTGATTCAAGATGTTCAAGTTAAAACCAATATATGATAATCGATGATAATATGAAACTTTTATATTCTCATCGATACTCATATATGAAACTAAAAGCGCCATTTAGTCCCCGTCTATCGGTTAACATACATTCGATATTCGTCGTGACATAGAACTATATGAAGATTGTTAAATATCGGACGGTATAGCTCGATACTAACAACCGTAGTATAGTCTATGTGACGAGAAGATTCAATCGTATGATAACCGATAGATTTGTCCTGTGTGGACAAGTAAGGAATGTATAAAGTAAACACCTTCATTCACTTGTGTTTTCGTCCGTTTCGAGATATTTCGTCGGTACCTTTCCGCTGGTTCTCCGTGCACAAAGATAGATTAGACGTTCATTTCAACGTTGTTTCACAGCTTTGAAATGATTATCTATTCTATTACAGTGTACTCGGAGAACAGCGGGGAGGTGCTGCCGAAATTTACTCGAAACGGTTGAAAGCACAACTGAATGGGTGTTCGCTCTATGCATTCTTAATGGGATAGAAACCTTACCCCCGACAGCCGAAACACACACACACAACAAGTATACACAACAAACGTATCATTAGAGAGTGATTCAAGATGTTCAAGTTAAAACCAATATATGATACTCGATGATAATATGAAACTTTTATATTCTCATCGATACTCATATATGAAACTAAAAGCGCCACTTAATCCCCGTCTATTGGTTAGCATATGTTCGATAATTTATTCTTTTCAACGACAAATGTTGGAGATAGTGCCCTCATAGTCAATTATTGGATCACAGGTACGTGATTGCAATGATTGCGGAGGCCCTATACCAGTAGGACAGTCTTACTCAAAATGATAGTATGCTATCTGGTTTGCCTTTATCAGTCGTGTACATGTTCAGGTGACTGATTACATGTTACACTTTGATAGAGCCCTTAGGATCTTGCTTTACTACCAACAGTATGATGGCGATCAGATACGTGAGAGTTGGGTAGTTTATATGCATATCCTTAATTGTGGTCCCTAGTCGTGGGAGTTTCGAGACAGGGCATCGATACTCCGGAGTAGACTAGTGTGTACAGTCGAGACCCCGACGATGGGCGGTGGCCGGTCTCATAAGCCACTGGTGTCAGTTGGATCACCTAAGATGTATACAGGTGCTCATTGGGTTATGAGTACACCGGACAGGACTCGCCGGGAATCTGCTAGTTAGTACTATATCTATCGTCAGATAGCAGTTCCCTGGTGACATGTGTACAGGTTAGTTCATCGACCTGAGGTCGTCATTTGTCTCGTGTGAGTTCCCACTGTGCTTTGATTTCTACCCTACCACGGTTCAAAGGAGTCGTGCAAACAGGTAGTTTTTGGGTATAGTCCCGAGCCATATGGAGGCACGTGAGCGGATCGGCAGAGGATTCGTCTCTCCCGGTATTGGGGGCGAGATCGTTCTGTGTCTAGGAGAGCCATTACACATAGCCCACGGCCGTGGCAGGAGATTTACTGGTAGGTACTCCAGTAGTATCTCAAGGTGTTATTGGGCTTCACTCCGACACGACTTATACTGCTATTGGGGGTCGGACGTTGCTAGCCCCCTAGGCAGATATGCGATACTCATAGACGAACGGACCGGACTGTATATACATTGTCACTGTTAGGCTCAGTAGGGTTTCTGGATGAGTTCGCTCATCAGCCTCCCTTGAGGTCAGTCCATGGGCAGCCGTTACGCATTGCTAGTGCCGCTGACGGTTTGTGGTTAAACCCACTGCCAGGGTACTGACGAGTCATTAGAGTTCCCCACATACAGTTTCCCAAGTTCGGGCGAAACGTTGTAGAGGCCGTATGGTTTTATGGCAGGGTTCGAAAAATGCACGTGCGTTTACGCACGTGTTATTTTTCGGGCAGATGATACTTGTTGGCTTTGGTTTAAGCCGGATCCGAGTATTATATTGAGTAGGTATAATATCTTTGTCTCAGTTGCTTTTGTATTCGGTCGTAATACAAATGCGGGTATATTTATACAGTTACGGGGTTATCCTGAAAGTCGTTTCAGGATCACTTTTGGAAGTTGCCAGTTTCCAGTTTTCTATCAGCCGTCTTTTAACATTCGGTTAAAAACGGATTTATCTTTTCTTGGATGAGGGTGAGTCATGCTTCTAGAAAGTTCTAGAAAGGGTGACTTGACATGATGAGTCATTAGTGCTTTAATGGAGCTATTAATGCAATGGTGACTAGGTTAATGAATCACCATTTGCATTAATGAGGTTTTGTTTACTTAAGTATATTTGTTCTTGATATTTTGAGGAGAAGCTTTTTATGGTCACCCTCTTCTCTCCTACACTCACCTCCCTCCATCTATATATGGCCGGCCCCTCCTCTCACTCTCTCACTTGAGGTTTCACTTGAAAAGATTATGATAGATTTTGGGGTGTATGGAATTTCACAGCTCATTTCATTCCATCACCCGATTCCCTCGGCAACTTCATTAACCGATCGTCCACGGATTTGGACGAAGTGAGACAAAGTCATCTACTCATTCTCTACATCATTCTTGGTCGTCTCTTTTAGCAAACTTGACGACCGAGTTGCCTCGAGTCAGAGGCGGGAGCCCGTTTAAAGAATCAGAGACGTGGTGCCACCTGGACGAGCAGATCGGAGATCGAAGAGATCGGAGCAGCCGCAACGGAGCGTGGGATGATGGTTAAAGAACGAAGGACTCGGATCATTCGGTATAACCTTTTTACACTCTTTACAATTTGTTAGTTTAGCAATAATGGCAGATCCGGGCTAAAGTATACGATAGCGCCAGTTAAAAGTTTTTTGTTCCGCATTTGGCGTCTGTAGACGGCCGGGGCGCTACCGTAGACTTACAGTGGTATCAGAGCCTCACCATTTTGCTATACTAACTTGTGCTAACGCGTTTAAAACATCGATCGAACCGGAAATCAAAAACTGCAAAATCCAAGTTCTGAGTTTCTGTCGATTTTAAAAGGGTTCCAAAATTAATTTTACATATCACAGAAAATTCAGCAGGGTTTTAGTAGAACACTGACCAAATTTGGGCACGCGATTCCACCAAACCGCCGCGGAATCGCGGCCAAACCCATGGTTTGGCCGCGCATCCGCGGCCACTTGGTGAGATCATGCTCCCAAATTTTAACAGTATGTTCTCCTCTGGAAATTGGGGTTTTTGGTATATATATTTTGGGCCCAGATTTTGTTACTGTTTAACAGATGTTCGTGGGGCCCACTTTGTGATATTTAGTCGATCGAAATTTAAACATGTTAGTTTACAGTACTTACATTATATCTCCGACCGGGAATGTCATTTGATCGGTAAACCGCGTCTGATTGCTATAGTTCTTTTAGACGGGTTTGCGAACGTGACATTCGCGTTGATGTTCTGTGTTGTGCTTTGATGTTGCGGATTTGTCGTGGTGGATAGCAGTGTGCAATGGTAGTACAGTTTGAGTTTATTTGTACATTTGATATTGCGGGGCGAGCGTCCAACTTGTGGACTGCCGTCACTGCCTGTTGTATAATATTCTTTTGGGGCACGACCAGATTGCGGTCGATGTACCTGTTGTACTATTTTTCATTACTGTACTAGGTTTTGCCCCGCGACGGAGTGCACGGATAGCCGGGTTCTGGAGGGGCAACGGGTCCGCATCTCATGGCTTTGAGAGGCAGAGGGGCCCCACTCTAGAATTGGCAGACTATTCGCCGCACTCGTACGGGGTACAGGTTGACCCAAGGAGGGGTGCCCAAGTACCGGATTCCGTGAAGTGCTGGGTGGTCCATTCACTATGCTGTAAGGGGCTGCCTCGCTTCAGGTTTTGGCGGGTAACTTGCCGCACCCGTAGGGGTCTAGGTTTCATTGCACAGGCTATCCACACGACAGGGGAACGTCGGGTTTCAGCAGCGGCTCTGTGAAACCCGGGGATCCCAGATTATCTGTATTGTTCTGTAATGCTTATTACTTTTCTGTAATGTTGCATATTATCACGCCTGGAGCGATTATTGTATATTGGTTTATATACTATTAGATGTTGTATATGTTTTACACCCGCGCTAGTCCAGTCCCCGCTCTGTCGTTAGTTAAGTAACCTAACGGGTGATGACGGAACCCAGTGAAGAATGCGGATGGCATATACGTACATTTTATTTTCGTTCTTTTCTGGTGTGATTGAATGATGGGACTGCGTTGATTCTGATCAATGCAAAGTAAAGCAAACCTGTTTGCAGTTGTTGGAACAAATTTAAAAGTGTTATTGCAAAGACGTTTCCTTTTGTTATGCATAGCGGTATTCAGTGGAATATCCTGCACCTCATTCGACGGGGCAAGGGCCGATATCCCTTCACCGGGACTGACCCCTTGGACAGAAGTTTGCGTCAGGGTAATAACTTCACTATAGTCGATTACAAGTTGCTTTGCATAGCGGTATTCAGTGGAATATCCTGCACCTCATTCCACGAGGAAAGAGCCGAGATTCCTTTACCGGGAGTGACCTCTTTAGCAAAAGGTTTTCGCCACTATATTTTAAAAAGCTATCAGGTTCCTTCAGCGATATCAAGTTCACTACGTTAAAGGTTTTTTCGCCAAAAACCAGCCGTAGCCCTCCGTCACTTCTTTTGGGTATTCAGTAGTATTCAAGCTATGCATTTTAGCCAAAGTTAAGGCATAGTGTTTGGTAGCTGCTGGGTATTCATTTGTTGCATAGATAGATGAGTTAGTTTGGGACAGTCGTTCTGCCGATTGGCCAAAGTCAGGGGTCTATGCGGGTGGGTTCAAATTGACAAGATAGTGACGGGTAGAACTTGGCATGTGACTTATGACACTTTGACCAAAGCCAAGGTTATAAGAGCATGGGGCAAAAATCATATCGGGAGTTTCTAAAGAAACTGAAACTTGCCAAGTATGCGCATACCTTCTGGAGTATGAGTAACGTGGATGCATTCCATCACGTTATCATGCGATGAGAGTTGGATCCCGATTCCCACTGATGAGTTGGTTTACTCTTCGGGTGATCCCGATTGATTCTTCTTTCTGGTTTGGAGGAGAATTTGACAGGACAGTGGGAGGTTTCCGGATTAGATAAAGTGATAACCATTCTGATCTAGGTTAGAGTGCACGCAGAGTGTTTCTTTTCTCTCTCTCTTTGGCAGCGACCTTTGACCGACCCTAGACTTTGACTCAGTGACCAAATTGACCGAACCTTCTTAAAATACTGGCTTTTGGATTGTCTATGTTGCATAAGTCATTGCCACTCCTTCTTTTACCCTTTGAATTTCTCAGAACACCCATATTACTACGGATATCCACTTCCATTGGATAGATCCATCGTATGGTTATATACGAACTCAAAGGGACTTCTTCGAGGATGGATCCAGGTTCAGGGGAAATAGAATTGGTTTATTCAGTTGTCTTTTATTATCACCTTCTCTCAGGTTGCGAGGGCTCCTTGGTTTAGGAGAGTACACCTATTACGCTTATTGGATAGTCTTATTCCAAACCATAGGCTGGTGCCGAAAGGTAGGGAATGAAGAAAACCAATTAGCCTAAGTAGGGTGTGCAGAAGGTAATATGTAAAGACAAAATAAAGGGATTAGAAAGAGGGCAAGGTAAATTGCGACTGATATCATTCACGACCAAACCGCGTACTTCATCGCCACTCCTAATTCACCTTTAAAAGAATAAGGTATTATTCAGTTGTCTTTTATCATCACCTTCTCTCAAGATGCGAGTACTCCTTGGTTTAGGAGGGTACACCTATTATGCTTACTGGATAGTCTTCTTCCAAACCATAGGCTGGTGCCGAACGGTAGGGAAGGAAGAAAACCATTTAGCCTAACGATGGTGTACAGAAGGTAACGACTAAAGACAAATAAAGGGATTTGGAGAGATGGCAATAAAATATACGGTTGAAGTCATGAATTGGATTATGGAAGAGGCATTACTATGAATACCAGGATACCCCTATGAAACATTTTCATGTTTCAGTGCATTGTTAAAAAAAAACCGTTTTCCCGATTAGACACTTACTCCAAGGGTATGTATTTACCAGGTTTCATTCTCATATCTGTATGGTTTTACAGATGATGAGTGGGAGTAAGTTATTGGGAATTAGGTGATTATCCTCATTATATCGGAATTCGTTGTAATTGGTGATATTTGAGGAAATCGCCAGGGTATAGTTTTCAACCTACGACGCACAGGTTTTGAGTTGTTTAACTCAGCGGACTTATACAGAGTATTGTATGTTGTCCAAGTGTCCTTCAGGACAAAGGGGTAGGTCCTCGTACTGTGTTCTGTTTACTTATAACTTCTCTAGTTTTTAGACAAGTGTTTTGTAGAAATACATGGTCTAAGTTTTGAGAAGTTGTGGGTATAAGAATAAAGTAGAGAACCAGGTATCACAAGCATCGGGATTCTTCAAAGAGATCGAAGATATAGATTCTTGTGGTTGGTATTCAGATGATAGTGATGGTTTTGAGAAACTTGTTTCTCTTTCAGGTTACTCATAATTGGATGGATTCCTAAGTTGAGTAATGCTGATTAGCCTCTTTCCATTAAGTCGATATGCACTGGAAACAGCTGCATGATTTGAATATGGTTCTAATTAAATAAGTGCCAAAGTTTCTATATTGGATATAGAATAGTTCGTACCTTAAAAGATGTTAAGGTACGGGGAGTTGTCCAGCTTATGCTTAGAACCAGACTCTGGATAACTCAGGGCACGTTTCCGTAATGGCTGTTTGTGGGTTGACCCTGGTTATGACGAGGGTTGATATTCTACCATTTGGAAGATCAATAGTGATATTGTTCTTGACTCGCCACAGTTTTAGTAAAATGGATCTTTTTCAGAAAACAGTAGTGGGAGTATGGTAGAACTGGAAGTGATTCCAGAACCGCGAACGATTACGGAAAATTTAATAGGAACTATATATTCAATCAGGTTTGACATTCCAATAGCCACTCCGCAGATATGGTAGGTAACCTCAGACACCCGAGAGGTACTTCGGTAGGCTCAAGGACGGTGACAGGGAGGTTCTTATCTACCAAGACTTGACACTACTGTTGTTCCAGGCTATGAGACCCGGTAGGAGGGTTGTCGTAGTCAGTGGGAGCAGCGGAAGCATAGTGGGCAAGATGCTTATGTCTATTTATAGACTAGAGCAGTTATAGCGGAGATAGATCATCTAATTTTGATGTGACAGTCATGGGTTTGACTTCATCAGAATAGAGGATGGATCTGTTAAGAAGGTAGTAGGGTGTGATGTCATGGTATCTGGATGACATACACAGAGTGGGAAGTAAAATTCCTATACTACGATCGGTTGTACTGTGGTCGTCACACAGTTGTTTCTCCAGACAGGATATGGATATAATATTTGACATTCTGGTTTCTGGATCTATGGCTTTAGATCTGGATTTGGGTAGTTTCCCAATGTGGGTACTTTGACAGATATTCTAATGGATTTTAGAATAGTTGACTCCTAGCATGGTGGTATACCTGCAGGTGATGGAGTCACCCTCTCTAAAGGTGTCGTATAGACTAAAGGGGAGAGGGATGTGCATGATTGACAGATCACTTGCTTAGGCAATTGAGTCAATCGTGAGATGTCAAGTACCACACCAGATGTTGTTTTTGCACTAGATACAATAAGTTTGTATTAATCCAATCCTGGAGAAACATAAGGAAGCAGTTTTAGAACATAAGTACATGTTCTACGGATTTGATGACGGCAGCCTCTTTCGGGAGACAGTTATCATTCCAGGCTTCAAAGGTGACATGGTTGACAGAGTGATTGTCAGAGTTATAGTTTATCCCTCTGACGAAGAGGGACAGTATTATGGACAGGTGGTCCAAGAGGATACTGAGGGTGGCATGGTGCCGGATACTGATTAGGTTCAGTGATCGATACAGTCTAAGAAGTTTGGATTTGGAGTTCATTTATGAACCAGGTCCCATCAGATATCCAGACATATTCTAAGACAGGTATTACTCGATTCGGGAGATGGCTTTCTCCGCAAACTTGAGATTTAGAGAGATATAGAAAGAAATAACTAGGCGGATCCACTCACTGAGGCTATTTCTCGAACACAATAGTTTTACAAACGGGCTTTGTGAAACTGATTAGTAGAGGAGTTGGATGTTCGGTTTCACACGGGCTGTGAGTAGTCGACATCGCAATAATTAGCCTTGAGTGCAAGTGGGAGATTGTTGGAGATAGTGCCCTCATAGTCAATTATTGGATCGCAGGTACGTGATTGCAATTATTGCGGAGTCCCTATACCAGTAGGACAGTCTTACTCAAAATGATAGTATGCTATCTGGTTTGCCTTTATCAGTCGTGTACATGTTCAGGTGACTGATTACATGTTACACTTTGATAGAGCCCTTAGGATCTTGCTTTACTACCAACAGTATGATGGCGATCAGATACGTGAGAGTTGGGTAGTTTATATGCATATCCTTAATTGTGGTCCCTAGTCGTGGGAGTTTCGAGACAGGGCATCGATACTCCGGAGTAGACTAGTGTGTACAGTCGAGACCCCGACGAGGGGTGGTGGCCGGTCTCACAAGCCACTGGTGTCAGTTGGATCACCTAAGATGTATACAGGTGCTCATTGGGTTATGAGTACACCGGACAGGACTCGCCGGGAATCTGCTAGTTAGTACTATATCTATCGTCAGATAGCAGTTCCCTGGTGACATGTGTACAGGTTAGTTCATCGACCTGAGGTCGTCATTTGTCTCGTGTGAGTTCCCACTGTGCTTTGATTTCTACCCTACCACGGCTCAAAGGAGTCGTGCAAACAGGTAGTTTTTGGGTACAGTCCCGAGCCATATGGAGGCACGTGAGCGGATCGGCAGGGGATTCGTCTCTCCCGGTATTGGGGGCGAGATCGTGCTGTGTCTAGGAGAGCCATTACACATAGCCCACGGCCGTGGCAGGAGATTTACTGGTAGGTCCTCCAGTAGTATCTCAGGGTGTTATTGGGCTTCACTCCGACACGACTTATACTGCTATTGGGCGTCTGACATTGCTAGCCCCCTAGGCAGATATGCGATACTCATAGACGAACGGACCGGCTGTATATACATTGTCACTGTTAGGCTCAGTAGGGTTTCTGGATGAGTTCGCTCATCAGCCTCCCTTGAGGTCAATCCATGGGCAGCCATTACGCATTGCTAGTGCCGCTGACGGTTTGTGGTTAAACCCACTGCCAGGGTACTGACGAGTCATTAGAGTTCCCCACAGACAGTTTCCCAAGTTCGGGAGAAACGTTGTAGAGGCCGTATGGTTTTATGGCAGGGTTCGGAAAATGCACGTGCGTTTACGCACGTGTTATTTTTCGGGCAGATGATACTTGTCGGCTTTGGTTTAAGCCAGATCCGAGTATTATATTGAGTAGGTATAATATCTTTGTCTCAGTTGCATTTGTATTCGGTCGTAATACAAATGCGGGTATATTTATACAGTTACGGGGTTATCCTGAAAG
This sequence comes from Agapanthus africanus, assembly GCA_030015575.1. Taxonomy (NCBI): domain Eukaryota; kingdom Viridiplantae; phylum Streptophyta; class Magnoliopsida; order Asparagales; family Amaryllidaceae; genus Agapanthus; species Agapanthus africanus. The sequence continues at coordinate 266,446,509 of JASDDO010000004.1, forward strand.
TCGTTTCAGGATCACTTTTGGAAGTTGCCAGTTTCCAGTTTTCTATCAGCCGTTTTTTAACATTCGGTTAAAGACGGATTTATCTTTTCTTGGATGAGGGTGAGTCATGCTTCTAGAAAGTTCTAGAAAGGGTGACTTGACATGATGAGTCATTAGTGCTTTAATGGAGCCATTAATGCAATGGTGACTAGGTTAATGAATCACCATTTGCATTAATGAGGTTTTGTTTACTTAAGGATATTTGTTCTTGATATTTTGAGGAGAAGCTTTTTATGGTCACCCTCTTCTCTCCTACACTCACCTCCCTCCATCTATATATGGCCGGCCCCTCCTCTCACTCTCTCACTTGAGGTTTCACTTGAAAAGATTATGATAGATTTTGGGGTGTATGGAATTTCACAGCTCATTTCATTCCATCACCCGATTCCCTCGGCAACTTCATTAACCGATCGTCCACGGATTTGGACGAAGTGAGACAAAGTCATCTACTCATTCTCTACATCATTCTTGGTCGTCTCTTTTAGCAAACTTGACGACCGAGTTGCCTCGAGTCAGAGGCGGGAGCCCGTTTAAAGAATCAGAGACGTGGTGCCACCTGGACGAGCAGATCGGAGATCGAAGAGATCGGAGCAGCCGCAATGGAGCGTGGGATGATGGTTAAAGAACGAAGGACTCGGATCGTTCGGTATAACCTTTCTACACTCTTCACAGTTTGTTAGTTTAGCAATAATGGCAGATCCGGGTTAAAGTATACGATAGCGCCAGTTAAAAGTTTTTTGTTCCGCATTTGGCGTCTGTAGACGGCCGGGGTGCTACCGTAGACTTACAACAAACACACACACAAAGCATATACACGGATTTTCTCCTTTGTCAGTAACTATCCCGTTCTTAGATTTCTCAATATAGAAACCATAATCTACAATTTATATGTTATACAGTCTAACATGTCCCATGAGTACGTCAGAGTTAAGGACTGGATGTATGTGGATTGGCAACAACGTATGCAACCTAAGTTTGTCGTAGGAGTTGCTTCTTTTATTGAATTTGCACGTGCACATAATAAGATCGTGATAGAGAAGATTCTCTGCCCGTGCGATAGATGTGGCAATAAGTACTGGCATAAGGTAGAATTGGCAGAGCTTCATATCGTAAAATATGGGTTTACTAGACTTTATACAACTTGGAAATATCACGGGGAAGGAGAAGAACACAGTAATGCGGCAGAAGAAGAAGGAGAACACGATAATGCGGCAGGAAAAGAAGGAGAAGACGGTAATGCGGTAGAAGAAGAAGACGGTAATTTATTTCCATCAGAAGAAATGGAGGATATGGTAGAGGCTGCCCTAGGTGAATCTATTCGTACTGAAGATGACATTCCTTCCTGTCAAGGACCGCGTGCAGATAAATATGAAAATTTCATGAATGATGCTAGAAAACCAATTTATGAGAATGCAAAGTATTCCACCCTCTCATGGTTCGTTCAACTTTTCCAGATTAAGTGCCTAAATGGATGGAGCAACAAATCATTCACAATACTTCTTTCGTTCTTGAAAGATTCTATACCCCCGGGAAATAATGTGCCTGACAGCTGGTACGGAGCCCAGAAGATGATGTCTGATTTGGATCTAAAGCGCGAGAAGATTCAAGCATGTCCTAAAAATTGCGTGTTGTACCGGAAAGAGAATTCAGATTTGAAAGAGTGTCCAATATGCGGAGATACCAGGTATAAGCCGAAAGATTCTGATAAGAAGCCTAATATACCTGTCAAGATAGCACGATACTTTCCCATAACACAGAGGCTACAAAGGCTATTCAGGTGCAAGAAAACAGCCGAGGCAATGATTTGGCATCACCGTGCTCCTCCAAGTGAAGATGGAAAAATGAGCCATCCAAGAGATTCACCGGCATGGAAGGATTTAGATAGGAGGCGCGCAATATTCAGTAGCAATCCTCGCAATGTCCGGCTCGGACTGGCTAGTGATGGCTTCTGCCCATTCAACTATATGGGTAGAAGTCACTGCAAATGGCCCGTTGTAATGATAATTTATAATCTGTCGCCTTGGTTGGCTATGGACCAATCATGCTTTATGATGCCTCTTCTTATCGACGGACCAAACTCACCGGGAATCAATATCGACGTCTATCTCCGACCTCTGATCGAGGAGTTAAAATCATTGTTCATTGATGGTGTAGAGACATACGATGCAAACACAAATACAACCTTCATACTGCGTGCGGCTTTAATATGGACAATTAATGACTTTCCTGCGTATGGAATGCTATCAGGTTGGTCCATACAAGGTCACAAAGCATGTCCTCATTGACATCAACACACAACATCGAAATTCTTGAATTTTAGCAGGAAGGTTTGTTATTGCGTCCATCGACGTTTCCTGCCTCTAGACCACCCCTACAGGTTAGACACTGTTCAGTTTGATAGTCATCAGGAGCTTCTTGGACCTCCAGCCCCATTGTCTGGAGAGGACGCGACTGCTCAATGGGATGGTTACAATAATGTGACCTTCGGGATGGATCCGACAAAACAGGTCAAACCACCATTTTGTAACAAGTTAAGCATTGTCTTCGAGCTTCCGTACTGGTCAACAAATTTAGTGCGCCATTGTCTGGACGTCATGCATATAGAGAAGGGAGTATCAGAACACATACTCAACTTGCTTCTTTGTAAAGATGGCAAATCGAAAGACAACCTGAATACTCAGATGGATCTACAGGAGTGGGGAATAAGAAGTGAATTGCACCCTAGACCGGTAGCGGGTAAACCAGGCAAGTTTGTACTTTCCAATGCCGCATATCATATGTCACAACCGGAGAAGAAAAGATTCATGTAGGTGTTGCATGATTTGAAAGTTCCCACAGGTTTCTCAGGATCATTCAGCAAGAAAATAAAAATTGTGAAAGGCAAGATCGATAGACTGAAAAGTCATGATTACCATGTTATCGTGGAGCACCTTCTTCCATTAGCCCTCAGGACTTCTCTCCCCGAATCGGTTGGTCTAGTAATCAACGACCTATGCTGCTTTTTCAGAGAGTTGTGTGCTAAAACACTGGAGGTTGTGACGCTGGATAAACTAGAAAATTCTATTGCGTTGATACTTTGCAAGTTTGAGCGTATTTTCCCACCGTCATTCTTCGATATCATAATACACTTGACGGTTCATCTTGCAACTGAGGCTAAGTTAGCCGGACCGGTACAATATCGATGAATGTATCCCGTCGAGAGGTACGTGGAATTTTTCGTTTCGCGTAATTTTTAAAATTATTGTTGTCCTGTATGCCCGTATTTATTTATTCAACATATTTTCTTTAGGTACCTCTACACTCTTAAAAAGTATATACGCAATAGAAATCGACCAGATGGTTCTATCATACAAGGTTATCTTCTTGATGAAGTAACCACATTTTGTTCCCGCTATCTGGACGAGAACATTGAGACGAGATTTAACCGGCCTCGAAGAATTCAAGACGGGCTATATGGTAAAGCCGATTATAAGAGGGTGATATAACGGTTTATCTTTCTTAATTGCGCATGTCTTGAACAAATTAGAAAGTAAGTTTTTTTGGATTAATTGTTATATTTGTGTTTGTGTGTGTATGAAATGATATAATATTAATGTCACCCTTATTTGTCGAAAACAGAATTCATTTTAACGAGGTACGTGAGGGGCATCCTGATTGGAACGAAGAATGATTGGAAAAATATTATCAGGATAATTTTTGTGATTGGGTCACAGATCATGTAAGTTATTCGAATAACATGTTATTGCTATCAGTTTTAATCTAAATTTATATCGTTATGTATTTGTTGTAAAATTTGTTTTGTTAGATTCACGTTCCGAACTTGTCTGCATCATTTGAGAGTGATTCAAGATGTTTAGCTCAATTTCCTAGTATGGAGGTTGCATATTATAAAGGATTCGATGTCCTTGGATACAAATTCGAAGTTAAGGACATAGAAACATCTAGAACCACTCAGAATAGTGGGATTGCGACGGTAGGATCGGACGGTGTGATTTATTATGGGTACTTAAATTGTATACTCAGCATCCACTATCCCGGACGATCAGAACCCTTTTATATATTCTAGTGTACTTGGTACGATACGCGAACCGATACGGATAAGTGGAGAAGAAATCTTGGGACTTGGAAAGATGAATATGGATTGACCAGTGTGAGCACACTTCGATTTTACGGTCAGAAAGATCCGTTTATCTTTCCGAACCAAGCGTTCCAAGTATACTACTCATAGTGTTTGAATCATCCGGGATGGAGTGTCGTATGCCGTTGGAAACCCAGGGATGTCTACGATGTCCCAGAATTCGAGGACATCGATGAGGATGAAGAAGAGAGAAGGCTTAGAGTGCTCCGACCGTCTGTTTCGAAGGACGGGTTGTCTTCGACCGATCATGAAGTTACATGGGTTAGAAATGATATCGATAATGAAATCCAAGTAGATATGTTTAATGCGCCCACGAAACGAAAAAGGTTATCAGTAATGTTATATTATTACTTCACATTTTACGATCTATACATATATAGCCAATATTTGTAATGATTGTCTAATGCTTCCACGAACCGTTTATCTAGATTTGATGACGATGACGGGAGCAGGAAGGGGTGGCAGGAGCTCCAGCAGCGGCACCGGCAGAGGCAGAGGCAGAGCGGTTCTGCCGCCCAGAGAGCTGCGTAGGGAGCTTCAGAGGGCCGGTCTTGCACCCAGATCGGAGACCCCTTCGGATGCCTCCTTCCGTGTGGACTTTGCCACACCTCCAGGTATATTGCACGCATATCCATTTTGAATGTAATATTATAGATATTCATGCCTGTTCATGTCAAAATTACTTATATTGTCAATGTTTGATTGTCTAGTTGTTGGTGATGTGCCCACATCAGGGACAGAGGCCACTCCCGCACCTCCAGGTATGTTTATATATCATATAGTGCATGTATATTGATTTAGAATGCTATATCATAAATATACACACATTCCTTTTCCTCTTACTTAGATAGTAATTTTTTTTTATTGTATAGCTGTAGGTGGTGACAACACCGCACCTACGGGTATGTTTATATATCCAATTGTGCATGCATATTGATTTAGAATGTTATATTATTGATCTACACATTCTTTTTGCAATTACTTATATAATCTATTTTTAATTGTCTAATTATAGGTGGTGCGTTCACATCTGACACAGGGGCCACTCTTGCCACTTCCGTACCCTCCACATCGTCTGTAGGTTAGTATGAATAAATATAAAATATTTATTCATTTTACATATCCTCTATAGAATAAATGTGAACTTCATGGAAATTTAGCGTCAATGTTTATTTTCTAGTTGGAGGGGATGCGTCCGCATCCGGGACACCGGTTGTTCTTCACCGGAGGAACTATCATCCCGCTCGTGCTGCTGTCCGGGCCCAGGCTCATGCTTTAGTCACCAGAGGTATATATCACACTTCAATTTTCGTTTAACCTTGATTTCTTAATATAACTTTGTCTTAATATTGATTGTCATGATATTTCTTGCAGCCGCAGGGCCTCCCCATCCCCAGAGGGGGACTCGAGGCCCGAATCAGTCCCACAGGCTGGGGCCTGACAGAGTTAGGGGGGAGGCAGCATTCCCCTTCTTTTTTACCCCTGATTATCGCTATACCGGCGATCATGCCATGAGGTTCGGCCGGTATATGGGGGATGAGAGCCGGCTCGTGAAGAACTATCCACTTCACGTTGAGTGGGCGACCAGCACCGGCGCTCATTCGCCCTCTTCTTTGATCAGGCTCGGGTATTAATATATATTTTCATTTGATTTATCCAATATATTTATTATTAACACTTGCATTCTAATAACAATGTTTGTTTTGTATTTTCAGTTGGATTACGATTTTCAGCCTGTACCCGATCCTGATCACCCTGGGAGGGTGCTCGACCTTCATGCTCTATACAATGGCCTGATGAAGAAAATTCAGACCAAGGTCCAATACAACAGGAATGAGCTGAAGGTCGACTGCTACTCCCTGCGGATGGCGACCCCCGAGGCAGAGAGAGCGGCCCTCCTATCTACTCCGGCCTTTGCGAGAGTCGACGTAGAGACATGGCCTCTATTGTGCGAATATTTCGACTCTCAATGCAAATAGGTATGTATTTTAAATGTTATTCATTGTTTAGTATATAATTTATTTTTTGTGTTCCTTAATTAGAAAACTAAATGTGAATGTGTTGTGCAGAAACATGCCGCTCAAAATATAGAAAATAGGAAGTCGGCGAAGAGGGGTCGCCCCACTTATACAGGTGGCTCGAGGAATATTACTCGAGCCATGGAGTTATCGGTAAATTACAATAGACCAGCCTTTGTGATATAATGCAATATTAAGAGTTATTTTCTAATATGTCTAATATTAAGAGTTATTTTCTAATATTGCAGAGAGCTCAGACCGTGGCTCAAGGTGGTACACCGAGCGTGCTGTCCGCATATCTTGCCGTCCACGGCACCTCGACAGATCCCGCCACGGGCGAGCTTCGATACCCTGACGTCGCTACCCAGGAGTATTGCGTAAGTGTTAATATTTATTCAACCCCTATTTGAAATTTTAGTTTTGAAAGGTTCAAATTTAAATGATATACTTATATTTTACTGGTTAATGCTGGTGTAGGAGCGGGTGGCTGTGCAGGCCGAGGCATCGGGGATCGATTTTACCGGATAGAGCGATCCGATGCTGCTGACCCCAGTTCTGGGCGCAGCACACGGAGGGCACCACGGAGGTTGGGAGAGAGGCCAGGGACTGGGCCCTAGCAGGGCCCATATGAGGTTGGACTCCACCCCAACAGTTACTTCCTCCGTCTCCAGTGAGCGACGTTTCCAGCAGGAACTGGAGAGCTTGAAGGCCACCGTTCAGGAGTTGAAGGAGATACTGGTATGTATACTACTTAATAGTAAAATATTATGTCATATTATAGATAGCAACATATCCAATATTAGTACGTAGCCTGTGCTTATTTGGTTGTAGAATTAGCTTTGATTAATCATACATACATATCTAATTAAAATAAACTACGGTTTTCCAAACTAGATATCCAATCGAGGCCTAAGTCCCTAAGTATACATAGATTGGGGTTTCGAAATAACTTGATAATGATACGAATTCGAATAATACACAGTTCTTACTCTCTTATTACACACGTAGGTCCAGACACGACAGGGTATATCGGCCGAGCCTCCACATGCATCTCCTTCGGCTGCGGCTCCGCAAGCCTCTACATCGGCTGCGGTTCCGCAGACAGCTCCTATAGCTCCACCGCCTGCTCAGACTCCCGCAGCTGCGGCTCCGCAAGCCACTACATCGACGGCGGCTGCGCAGACCACATCGCCAGCTCCACAGTCCGCTCAGACTCCCGCACGCTCCGCATTGCATGATTTATTGACCGAGGAGCAGACGCGCCAGATTCTGGCGTTTATTAGAGACGGAGCTGGACTGAGCTAGGGTAGCTTTTTGATTCTTATATTTTAAACATGTATTTATTTATTTAATACATATTGTACTACATTTTGGACGATATTGATATTGGTGGTGTTTGCGTGTTTATATTGATATCATATTCTGCTTGTTGGTTTCTTTTGTATATTATGCGTGATGTGATTATGAATACTGCGATATATGCTCTGCGTGATGATTAATTTTATATATGATGTATATATTATTGTGCACAGGGTGAGAAAAAAATAGGCAACCCTTTTTTTTTATAAAAAAAACTGATAATATGTACCTACGGATTTAATCGTAGGACCCTTAATTGCCCCTACGGATTAATCCGTAGGGCCTAACAATGTACCTACAGATTTATCCGTAGGGGCAAAATATCAGGTATCCTGATATTTTCCCCCTATGATCTCAGTATTAGGGGTAACGCATGCCCCTACGGATATATCCGTAGGGGTACACAAATGCCCCTACACAGGTATCCTTAGGGACAAAATATCAGGATACCTGATATTTTGTCCTTACGGATTTATACCTACGCACTTATCCGTAGGGGCAATTACTTGGCCCTACGGATAAGTCCGTAGGGACACCTAATTTATTTTATAAAATCATAAATTAAATAAATTTTGTGTCCCTATGGCGGAATCCGTAGGGACAACTGGACCTACACATAACGCCGTAGGGGCAATTTTTAGTCTGTAGGGGCATGTTCAAGGCCGCGACTTGCACCTACGGCGTTTGTACCTACAGGGTATTTTCTTGCCCCTACGGATATATCCGTAGGGGCAATGGTTTGCTCCTACGGATAAATCCGTAGGGGTAACCCTTATTTGTACTAGTGGATACAACTGAAAATAAATAAGTACGACGGTGGTCACGATGCGAGTGAACCCACCTACCAAAGCAATCACCCAGAAAGGAAGCAGTTGTTGGAGATAGTGCCCTCAGAGTCAATCATTGGATCACAAGCACGTGATTGCAATGATTGATGGAGGACCTATCCCGATAGGACAGTATTACTCAAGATGATAGTATGCTATCTGGTTTACCTTTATCATCGTGTACTGCTTCAGGTGACCTTACATGTCACTATTGCGCGTTGATAGAGCCCTTAGGATTCTTGCTTGACAGCCAGCAGTATGATGGCGGTCATATACATGGGAGCTGGTGGTCTATAAGCACATCCTTAAAAGGTCCCTAGTCGTGGGAGTTTCGAGCCAGGGCATCGATACTCCAGAGTAGACTAGTGTATACAGTCGAGACCCCGACGAGGGGCGGTGGCCGGTCTCACAAGCCACTGGTGTTAGTTGGTTCACCTAAGATGTATACATGTTCTCATTGGGTTATGAGTACACCGGACAGGACTCGCCGGGAACATGCTAGTTGGTCTTATACCAGACGTCAGATAGCAGTTCCGTGGTGACATGTGTACAGGTTAGTTCATCGACCTGAGATCGTCATTTATCTCGTATGAGTTCCCACTGTACTTTGATTACTACCCTACCACGCTCAAAGGAGATGTGCAAACAGGTTTTAGTTGGGTACAGTCCCGATCCACATGGAGGCAGTGAGCGGACTTGCAGGGGTTCGTCTCTCCCGGTATTGGGGGTGAGGTCGCGCTGTGTCTAGGAGAGCCATTACACGAAGTCCTTGGCCAAGGCAGGAGATTTACTGGTAGGTATTCCAGTAGTATCTCAGGATGTTCTGGGCTACACTCCGACACGACTTGTACCGCTTTTGGGGGTCTGACTTTTACCAACCCCCTAGGCCCGCCATGCGATGCTCATAGACGAACGGACCGGATTGTACGGATATTGTCACTGACAGGCTCAGTAGGGTGTCAGGATGAGTTCGCTCTTCGACGTCCCTTTTGGTCAATACCTGGTAGCCCGTTACGTATGGCTAATACCTCTGACGTGCTAGTGGTTAAATCCACAACCAAAGTATTGACGAGTTTTTAGAGTCCCCCACAGACCGTTTTCTCAAGTTTCGGGCGAAATGCTGTAGAGGCCGTATGGAGATATGGCAGGGTTCGATCATATACGTACGGTATTGCACGAATCATGATCGGACGGATAATACTAGTGGGCTTTGGTTTAAGCCGGATCCTAGTATTGTAAAGTGTAGATTTTGTCTCATTGCATTTGTATTCGGTCGCAATAAAAATGCGGGTATGTATATACAGTCACGGGGTTTTCCTGTAATTTATTACGGGATCAGTTTTCTGAAGTTGCCAGTTTGCTTTCCGTTTCGGCCATTTTCCTTTGTTTCTTTCCTTGGCTGAAAATTGGTGGAGGAGGGCTTATTTGCAATTGTGCAAATTAGCATTGTGGAGGGTGGTCTTTGTATATTGTTGCTTCATGATGGTTCCACCATCCGTTGACTTCTATGTTCATCATTGCTTGACTTTTGAGACATGATGGCTTACTTTATATGATGGGAGTAGGTTGAGAATTTTTGGGATGATCATGACTCCTCATCATCACCCATTCTTTTCTCTCTCTCTTACATTATTTTTGGTCCACTCCATTCTCTTATTCCTCAAGCATGAGGCCGGCCACAACTTGATGGGGCTGTCCAAAATTTGTGTGGGGATTTTTGATATCTTTTGCCTTGCACAAAATCCCCTAGCTCCACAAAAAGCTTGCATCTCATTCCTCCACCATTATGGCAACTTCCACAACCCCAATGGAGGAAAACCATACTACACTATTCTACAGCATTCTTGGACACGTCGGCTCGCCAACTTCGTGCCCGAGTTGCCTCGGGCCCGAGGTGGGAGCCCGTAAAAGAACCAGGCGATGTGATGCTCTTCCGGCGAGGAGATGACCGGAGATTCCGCGGGGAGATCGGGACGACGACGAGAAGACCGAAGGACACGGATCGCTCGGTATATCTCTCTACCCCTTCTCTAGTTAGTTAGGAGTAGGTTAATGGCCCGATCCGGGTTTATAGTGCGCGGTGGTGCCGGTTTTAAAGTTTAAAGAAAAGTATCGTTTCCGCATTTTGGCCTCGGATTGACGGCCGGGGCGCCGCTTTGCACTTACATTGGTATCAGAGCCACGCCATTAACCTAGTCTAGCTTTCTCTAACGTGTTTACAAGCTCGATCGAACGGATTTTCCGAAAACCCGCATTTTCTGGTTCAGTTCTCTGTCGAATTTTTTTTGGCTCGAAAAAATATTTGGAGTGTTGCAGAAATCTGAGCAGGTGATTTTAAGAATTCTGTAGAAATCTGGAATTGTGATGCTATAGGAAGACCGCGGAACCGCGGCCAAACCCATGTTCCAGCCGCGGTTCCGCCGCAGTCAAGGTTCAATGCAATGCCATTTTTCTACAGTGATCTTTATATTTGAAATTGGGGTTTTTGGAATATTCTGTTTGGGCCCAAAATTATTTTGAGTGCTACAGTTGTGCTTGGGGCCCACTTCGGAAAATTCAGTCGATCGAAAATTTTAAACATGTTAGTTCACAGTATTTACATTATATCTACGACCGTGAATGTCATTTGATCGGTAAATCCTGTCTAACTGCTATAGCCCTTTTAGACGGATTTGCGAACGTGACATTCACGTTGATATTCTGTGTTGTGTTGTGATGTTGCAGATTGGTCGTGGGGATAGCCTGGATGCAATGTTAGTACAGTTTTGGTATTTTTATGTACATTTGATATTGCGGGGCGAGCGTCCGACATGTGGACTTCCGTCACTGCCTGTTTGTATATTATTCTTTTGGGGCACGACCGGGCTGAGGTCGATGTACCCGTTGTATGTATATTTTACTTTCTGTACTAGGATTACCCCAAGGTGGGGTTCACGGATAGCCGGGTTCTAGAGGGCAACGGGCCCGCATCTCATGGTGTTGAGACGGAGGGGGCTTCACTCAAGAATTGGCGGGCTATTCGCCACACTATTAGGGGGTACAGGTTGACCCAGGAGGGGTGCCCAAGTTACCGGATTCCGTAAAGTGCTGGGTGGTCCATTCACGTTGCTGAAGGGGGCTGCCTCGCTTCAGGTTTTGGCGGGTAACTTTCCGCGCTCGTAGGGGTCTAGGATTTCATTGCAAATGCTATCCACACGACCAGGGGAACGTCGGGTTTCAGTAGCGGCTCTATGAAACCCGGGGATCCCAGATATCTGTATTGTTCTGTGATGCTTATTACATTTCTGTGATGTTGCATTTTATCACGCCTTGAGCGAATATTATATATTGATATATATACTAGTAGATATTGTATATGTTTTGCATCCGCGCTAGTCCAGTCCCCGCTCTGTCGTTAGTTAAGTAACCTAACGGGTAATGACGGGACCCAGTGGCGAATGCGGATGGTATATACGTACATCATTATTTCCGTTCTTTATTGGAGTGATCAATTGATGGGACTGCGTTGATTCGGATCAATGCAAGCTAAACAAACTTGTTGGAACAATTTTCAAAAAGCTGTTATTGCAAGGGCGTTCTATTTTGTTTTGCACAGCGGTATTCGGTTATGAATATCCAGCACCTCAGTCGACGAGGCAAGGGCCGAGATCCCTTCACCGGGGGTGACCCCTTGGACAGAAGTTTGCGTCAGGGCAATAACTTCACTATAGTCATTTACTTTTGCTTTGCATCATGGTATTCAGTTGGAATATCCTGCACCTCATTCTACAGGGAAAGAGCCGAGAACCCTTCACCGGGAGTGACCTCTTTAGCAAAGGTTTTCGTCA